>CM029277.1:18604-1465898 GCA_016920895.1 Vaccinium myrtillus | reverse complement strand
CAAGGACATAAGCACGTGACGCCCGAGCACATGCCGAGGTGCCACTCGAGTGGCATACGCTCGGGGCATTCAATGCCCGGGACGGCGCGTGAGGCCCCCGAGGGGCGTGCCGAACACGCGCTCCCTCCCCTATAAATATGGCTCTTACCCCATTTGTACGGGGATCCTCGACACACAACTCTCTCTCTCTACGTTTGTGCTCTAAAACTGCACTCTCTCTCTAAGTTCTCCACTATACTTCTCCCTCAGTCACTGACTTAGCCATCGGAGTGCCTCCCCGGACCACCACCGTCCGGGCTAGGCGCTAACGTGGTTGTTCCCTTGTGCAGGTACCGTCCCGGCGTACCCCCACAGCTCAACTCCCCCTCTCCGACGAGTCTCCAGGTACCAAACGAGGTCCAGACCAGCTCCTCTTCGCCAATCGTCCGGTGAAGGACTCCCCCACACAAACTATCTTGAATTGAATAGAATAGATGCATGTATTATACTTGTCGATGGGACAAGCTGAACGAACAGAGTAATAGTTTGTTATATAAGTCGTGGTTTGAAAGCTAATGAGTTCAAAAGACGTTTAAGGATTTAAGCTCAATTTGTTAATGTAACAATCCGATCTCGAACGAACTTCAGCGAGTTGAATACCATTTCGAACTTCAGCGAGTTGGTTCTTTTATCCCCCTACCCTTATGGGTGATCCCTTCTTCTTTCCTAGATCTAGTAGTTTCTCGCTTTCTTTCCCGTTCCTGAATAACTGCCGCTCTCCTCTCCTCTCCTCTGGCCGCCTCTCCACCATTCTCTGTTTTTTTAAAAGCCTACCTCCTTTGCTTTCCGTCGTGCTGACCGAGTTTCCTGATGGGTCGACGGAGGTGCATCAAGACCTGTGGTTGCCGGAGGTGAGCTCTACGGTGTAGGTATCGAGATCTTATTTGATATAAAAAAAAATATATCAACTCTAGTGGTGGGACTCACGAGCTCCAGCATCACCATCCAAGACTTAAACGTAATTGGAGGGAATGTCCATGTTTTACAGCACATTCCCTTCCTTAAATGGATGTTGCGGGGATGGGAATGGGTGAGCGTTGGAGGTCAGACTCGCTCGCCAGGTGTTCGCCGGCGTAAGTGTTAGTCGATATCATACTCTCAGGATCTAAGGCACGGTCGTAGTGTTTGCCGTTTCTGGTGTTTGGATCGGTATTCATCCTTGACGGGGAGTAAATGTCCAAAAATGGCTGTTATTTATATCATAATGTGGACCATCACTGGTGTTTCTAGACTTTGACGTTTGTCATTGTTATAGTAAGTATATGTTTAGATGATTATCGACGGTATTATCCTCGGATCTTTTTAATGACAATGGTAGCGATCTTGCTTCTTAAAAAAAATGAATGTTCACAGCATTCAAAATACTTCCTCCGTCCCAATTTATTGATCCCTTTTAGAAAATTTCAACTAATTAAGGGAACATAATCGTTACACTTGCCATATTTTTTCTTTCCTCCTTTTACCCTTCAAAACATCATCATTATATGCACTTATTTTTTTTAAAAAAGGGTAAAAGTGAAATTTCATTAGCTAATGCCTCCTTAGTTTTGAATTGGGACAAATTAAGACAATAAAAAGTGATTTTCGGGACCAAAGATTGGGGACGGAGAGGATGTCATCACCCAAAATATGCTTTACAAGTTCTGTAAATTTGACCTTCATGAGGTCTGAATCCCTTAGCTCATGGAAGGGAGTTCAGGGATATTTTGGGATTTCGTGACTAATTTGGTCGTTTCTAGGTCTTCTTCATTGGGTTGCTCGTGGTGTGATCCTGTATAGTACGAATTTTTCACAGTAATTTCAGAAGAAGAAAAGAACAAGACATATTAGGAGTGAAAAGGGGAACCGGGGATTCCGCTGTTCCCCATGAGATGGGCTAGTACGGTTGATTGGTAGGTTTGCTCTTCATATAATTGATCAGGGTTAGTCTGATGTGAATGGCTGGGCCTTTGACCGAATCGCAGAGGGGATTAGTTTGGATTTACGCGCATCTCGACTAATTTTTGAGGACCGGTCAATTACACTATCCACTTGCGGGAAGTCTCATCAAAGATAGGACAAAATACAATATGAATTGACCATAAATGAGTTGATTCTACCTAGAAAATTTCAAACCTAAGACTTTGCACCAAACCCCTAAACTCCAAGCTCATCACCAGGCCATTCCCTTGGTTTTACCCGTTATAATTGCACCCCTAAGAAACACCAAGCAATTGGACCGAAAAAGGCAGTTCTTGTGTTGGAATTTTGGCTCATAGCTGCAGTTTCTAAAAAAATCCTCGGTGAAAAAATAACTTCTATGAACATCCACAATAAACTATCATTCTATAAGTATGTATCCTTTAATATGATGCTCTAACATGGTATCAAGGGAGATTGTTGCTCACAATCCCATCTTCAACCTTCCAAAAATCTTCATGAAACCAAGTCAAGAAAGCTAGGGCTTCTCCTCAACCTCTATTCAATGCAAATTGAAGAGAACCCAAACCACAAGTTGATGGCTACAATCTCTCTTCCAACTCCTCCATGGCTTCCTATTCTATTAATCCTCTTACTACTCCTCCCTATATTCTCTCTATTCCTTCTCAAAACAAAAAAGAAGCAACCAAAACTATGTCCCAAGCTTCCACCATCCCCTCCAAGGCTTCCCATCATAGGCAACTTGCACCAACTAGGCAAAATCCCCCACCAATCCTTATACCAACTCTCCAAAAAATATGGCCCCATAATGCTTCTCCAACTAGGTAACATCCCAACCCTAGTCATTTCCTCGGCTGAATTCGCCAAACAAGTCCTTAAAACTCATGACCTCCATTTCTGCAGTCGGCCTCCCTCACCCGGGCCCAAGAAGCTCTCCTACAACTTCCTCGACGTGGCCTTCTCCCCCCACAACGATAACTGGCGAGCAACGTGAAAGCTCTTTGTTTCTGAACTTTTCAGTGCAAAAAGATTGAAATTGTTTATGCGTGCTAGGGAAGTAGAGATTGACAATTTGATTAAATCACTGTCTCAATCCCCTCCAAATTCAGTTATTAATCTTGATGAGAAGTTTTTTTCTTTGGTGGATGGGATTGTGTGTAGGGTTGCATTTGGCAAGAGCTATGGGGGGAAGCAATTTAAGGGTCAAAAGACCACATCAAGGCTATTATCCTGGTAAAATAAAAACTCTGCAGTTATTTAATTTTTTTGCTTAATGTTTTCACAGCGAATTATGGTTCTTCAAGATTTTTGGCAGAATTCTCGGACATCTTAGTTAGTTAAAATGTTCCTTAACTTTTATTTTGATAGATTCATCAGCCTAGATTTTTTTCCCGTTAATGGATATTTTTTGATCTAGCCGTGAACTCTTATATATTGTCTGTGTTAATGAAAATTTATAATAGTAGATTTTGAAATTTTAACTTTTAAAAGTTGTTGCAAGTGTTTGTCAAAAAACTGGGAGCAGATTTTTGTTTCCAACTTTGTTTGGGTTTCAGTATTGTTTCTTGCTTCAAGGTTGCAATTGCTTTCGTCCTTCTTGTTTTTTATCTGCATATCTTTTTTATTCTTATTTTTGTATTGGGCGTGTATGTCAGTCCATAAAGTTTTTGGGTATGAAATTCTATGGGATTATTACCTCTAGGTCTAGAAAAGAGATGTCTAATTACCAATAAGGTAAGTCGTTTTTTTTAATTACCACTAAGGTAAGTCACTCTTTTTTGGAGTTTAGGTTTAGGGTGCACTTTCCTATTATAGGGTTTTAGTGGTTTAGGCACTTTTATAGAGTAACCTAGAATTTTAGGCACTTTCATAGGGTACCCTAGTCGTAGGGGTACCCTAGAGTTTAGGTTTAGGGTGCACTTTCCTATTATAGGGTTTTAGTGGTTTAGGCACTTTCATAGAGTACCCTAGGATTTTATGCACTTTCATGGGGTACCCTAGTCGTAGGATACCCTAGGGCCTTGTTCAGAAAAGGTCTTGAAGACCCAAGTTCTCACTTTTCTGTATTGGGCCCCAGTGGGCAAAGTCATCTTTTTCTTCTCTTCTCAATTTTTAGGAACTTTACTATAGTGCATAACTTGTGACAATATGGGTTCGTGGGGTCCACTTCAAAGACCCACACAAATGATCCAAGCTGTCCATTAGTTCTAAAATTAATTTTTTTAGTCACTACTAAAAAATTAGCTCATTCGAAAAATTATAAGTGTATGATCCGTCATCTAATTGTGATTCACAATTTAGGATCTTGAATTTTGACAAAAGTTTGAAAGAAAGTTAGACAATTTGATCAAGTACTTAAAGTTATACGATTGATCTTTTTTTTCTTTCTAGATGACTCAAAGAATAATTTCAGAATTAATGAACGGCTAGGATCATTTGTATGGGTTTTTGAAGTGGACCCCACAAACCCATCTTACACAAGGTATGCACCATAGTAAAATTCCTTATAATTAAGATGAGAGGAAAAAGATGACTCTGGCCACTGGGGCCCAATATAGAAAAGTGAGAACCTGGGGTCTTCAAAACCTTTCCGAACACGGTGTAGGATTTTAGGCACTTTCATAGGGTACCCTAGGATTTTAGGCACTTTCATAGGGTACCCTAGGATTTTAGGCACTTTCGACTAGGGTACCCTAGGATTTTAAGCACTTTCATAGGGTACCCTAGTCGTAAGGTACCCTAGTCGTAGGGTACCCTAGAGTTTAGGTTTAGGGTGCACTTTCCTATTATTGGGTTTAGTGGTTTATGCACTTTCATAGGGTACCCTAGGATTTTAGGCACTTTCATAGGGTACCCTATGATTTAGACATTTTTATACGGGTTGGGGAGTTTATGGGAATTTTTTAGAGTTGGGCTTGACCTGATGGTAATTATGAGATCCAAGGGTGACCTGATGGTAAATGTCCCAAATTCTATTTGTGAATATTATTACTACAAATAATAAATGTAATTCATCCGATTAATTATATTCCATTTCTTAGAACACCTTTATTGGAGGCGTAGACACTATTGCAGTGGCGCTGGTTTGGGCAATGTCCGAGGTAATCAAGAACTCCCATGTCGTGCAAAAGCTACAAGAGGAAATCAGAAGCAACCTTGAGAAAAAGTCAAAAGTTGATTCAAATGATCTTTCGAACCTTAAATACCTAAAAATGGTGGTGAAGGAAACCCTATGGATGCACCCGCCGGCCCCACTACTAATCCCACATGAAACCATAAGCCATTGTAAAATTGGGGATGATGATGATGGCTACAATGTCAATCCACACACTAGAGTACTGATCAACGCATGGGCCATTGGTAGGAATTCGAATAGTTGGAAAAACCCTAATGAGTTTTTTCCCGAACGGTTTGACGATAACGACATTGATTTCAGAGGACAACATTTTGAGTTGATACCATTTGGGGCTGGCCGAAGGATTTGCCCTAGCATCAGTATGGCGAGTTCGACCGTGGAGCTTATTTTGGCCAATCTTTTGTACTATTACGATTGGGAAATGCCTTGTGGTTTGAGGAGGGAGGATATTAGCATGGAAGAGGAAGGTGGGATTACTACTCATAAGAAGGCACCCCTTTGCCTTGTGCCCATTAGAGTGAGATAATAAAAACCATGGTTGTACATGGAGTTTTTCTTGTGTTTTTCTTTCTTTTTGTCTTTTTTTTAGAGATAGATTTACTACCATATCATAACCTAAGATGGTTTAAAGAAAAGAGAGAGAGAGAGAGAGAGAGAGACGCAACGTTGTGCTCTCACTTTTGTATTTGTGTAGGTAAATGGTTTGTTTTGAAGACATGGAGCTCAATCTTCTTGAGCCAGGACATTTTTCTCGACTCCCTCTAGTGCATATTTTGATCTTATACAATATATTTGACGCATATAAAATGAAATCTCTATGATACTTGATGTGAGAGCAATGCTAATAACACAAATGTTGAGAAATCCAGACACAAATTTAAATACACAAATCTGTGCACGCAGACTTCCTCTTTGACCTTAAAGGGTCGTTTCAAATAATAACTACTTGGACACATTTATGAGTTGGACAAGTATGTTCAACATTTAATAAATACTATAAAATACACTTCTCCAGTAGTTATTCACTTATTTGTAATTCAAGGGACACGTGTCCTGCATGCCCTCCTAGTCTCCCTTGAATGTATAGCCCTCCTTGTTGAAACCAAAGCTTCCAAACCTCACCACCTGAGGCAGTTTAGGGTATATGAGATCGATCTGTGGCACGTCCTACGAAGTTAGATATATCCAAGCTAGAAAACAAATCCCCATTCTTTTTGAAAATGACAATCATGTCATTACATGTTGCATCTAGCTATATATCCTTTTTTTTTTTTTTTGGTACGTCGGAAATATAAAGTTATATATCCTTCACGCATAAAAACACATCGGTAAATGATAATTATTCCAATTTTTGTCAACTTCCATTGGGACATTGGTTATTACGTGGGTGCTTACATGTCTACAACTCGCATGGCAAGGTAGTCGGAAAAACAGGCGCGCGATTACGATGTCAAATAATGACATAGAAGATTTAATTGAAACTCTTCTCAACACTAATTGATTTTAGGAGAATTCGTAAAAAGGCTATCCGACAAGAAAATGAATTGTGGACAATTAATTCTTCGCTCTCATGTAGGGGGGTTTATCGTCTATTTGGAATAGAATTTCCTCCAACAGTTCGAGAGCAATTGACGGAGGGTTGTGAAAGTTGAGCAAATATATTCCTTCCATCTAAGAATGCCTTTTCGTCACATTATCGAATCAGATACACTTTGTGGTTTGTGTTTTTGGCTCTTTGCTTTATCATTTGTGTCAATCAAACGAATCCGGGGTGCACAGCACGGTACTGTGCACCACTCCCCTCGGTCGTCCAATCATATTTTGAACGGTCCGGATGTGCTTTGTTTATCTTATTCGGACATCGATAGGTATAAAAAAAAACTAGAAGTATGATTTCTTTTTTATAATTATTGATGTCTGATCAAGATAATTTTTTTACTGGATGCTCTTCTTAACGATCCCTACAGCACCTATGGTTCAGATCAATGGGTTACCGATCGCAAAATTGTATAACTTTTCTTGAATTTTTTTTCAAACTACAGGGTCCTGGATTCTAAATGAAAATCAAATAAATTAGATCAATTACATAAAAATATCCAATGGGCCTAATTTTTTTGAAGAACACTTGAATAATTATTTTCAAATTATTTAACGCTTCAGATCGTTTGCGTGGGACCCAAAAATGGGTCCCACAAGATCGCATTTGGCAAACCACTTGGGTTGACCACAAAACTATGCCATTTAATAGTGCACAGCAGTTGTTGTGCAGTGCATGCACAACAGCCTCCCCTCCTCCTAATAATACACTCTCTCTTCCAAGTCAGGTCCACCCCATTAACACAAATAAACATGTGGGTCCCTATCCCCCCCCCCCCTCTCTCTCTCTCTCTCTCTCTCTCTCTCTCTCTCTCTCTCCATGATTACTGTAATTCTCTCTCTCACTCTCCCCATTTCCTAATGGGCCAAGGGGGGTGCTGTGCAGCCATGGCGCGGCTGCGCTGGCACTTTTTCGACGATCGGAGACGTTCACCGCGTAGACCTCGTCGATCGGATATTTTTAAGTATGTCATCGAAACACAAACACTTTGAAAACAAATGAAACACAAATGGAAAAAACACTGGATCAAAACCACTTTTTCATGTTATTTGTGTTCCGATGAGGCACTTAAAGATATCTGATCGAGTTGATTTTTAGCACACTTGTAGTACTCGACGATGTTTATGCGGTGAACGTCTCTGAACGTCGAAAAAATGTCGGTGCATCCGCGACGAGGGGATGCACAACACAGTGCTGTGCATGGGGATGCACTGCACACACACCCCCCCCGGTTCCTTTCCTAGCGCATAACACAAACGAACAACATAAAGACTTTTGACTTTTCTGATTCATTTTTCTCTCTCTCCCTCTCACACATGAGTCTTATGTACTTTTTTATTTTAACAGTCATTTTGGGGAAAGCGAACGGGGTTTGGACAAAATAGGTCTCAAAATTGGATTTGGAAAACCAAACCAAACAAGGTGTTAATTCGGCCTAAGCTTGATTAAATAAGGAGAGCCCTGACTTTATCCTTATTTAATGCATCTGGATAACCCCTCCCTATTCCTGGGCAATCCATTCCAGCCCTTTAATTTATCATTATCCTTCCAATTTAACTACAAAACAAACTAAGTACTATTTTATCTCGAGATTAAATTACATATGGACCCTCCGTATAAAATGACTTGAATGGTGCACAGAAAAAAGGACACATGAGCAAAAGCCAACAAACTAACATTTACGGTGGGGGAGAGAGAGAGAGAGAGAGAGAGGGGCGCATGTGAGGTGAGAAGTGAGAAACCTTAACTCTTGTAGGTGTTTATTTATATAAGTGCATTTACATAGTTATTTACGATTTGGTTACAGTTATGGTTCGGTGCTATTTTGTAACGCCTCGATTTTCAGACAGGTTAATTAATCATTTATTAGAAAATGATTTAGTTAATTAAACTGATTAAAAATGTTAATCTCTTAAATAATAACAAAAGGATTAGTGTAACGATTACATTAATAAAATACAAAGTTTGAGTCTTAACCAAATTACTGAAATTGAAATTACATTTGAAATTAAATAACACAACTACAGTTGGGATAAAGGTTCCACGCCTCTTCCTCAATTTCTTGGAGGTGCTACTCACCTCCCTTTGTTTCCACACCTGGCATGAAAACAACAACGCCAACAATAGTACCTTGAGAGAATGACTCTCAGTAGATAATCCCTACCTTTGGAATCCATACATTGCACGTAACAAATATGACATGTGATGCATCGATGGGTTAAAGAAAAATTGAGTAATATATAAACGATTTCGAGCAGCTACTGTATAATTTGAGTTTAACCTTTTGAGCCACGTGATTAAGCTAAAAGTTAGCAGGTCAGCTAGGACGGGTCGTTACAGGTGGTATCAGAAGTTGCACAAACCGAAAGTGTGAAGCGGGGCGGGTCCTGCAAGGAGACGTGCTCGGGTGGGGTCGGCAAGGGAGGAGCTTGAGGTGCTTGTCGTGTTTGGGTGGGTCCAACCTGAGAGAGGAGCTTAACGTGCTTAACCGGGTACTTGTCTCACATCGCTTGGTGGGTGAAAGTGATGGACCATGGGGTGTAACGGGGACGTTGTGATCTTAAGTGGGGAGATTGTGATATCCCACATCGGTGGGTTAGAGGAAAATCGAGTAATATATAAACGATTTCGAGCAGCTATTGTGGATGTGTTTGGTTTGTAGTTTAGTTTAGTTTTGATGATGTAAGCATGTGTAGTGAGTGGGGAGAGATAGAGAGAGAAATGAGGGAAATGATGATGTCAACAAAACTAAAACCTCAAACCGAAAAGGGCCTGTATAACTTAAGATTAACCTTTTGAACCAAATGGTTAGGCTAAAAGTTAGCAAGTCAGCTGGGACGGGTTGTTATATGACAGTCCAATTATAATTAGAATGACAATAAAGGACCAATCATATCATCTTTGTTTTTCCTATTTTCTAGTTCATCCTATGTGAATTCTAAGGTTCTTATCTTTTGAGATACATTTCCTCCAATAAACTCCAATTATGACTGTCCCATGGTCTAACATCCCTCTTGTTTTTCTTGCACCAAGGTCTTAAGTAAATACACCAAGTTATGTACATGGCATGGATTTACTTGTGACCATAACAACAGGTAAAGTTAGCCACCGATGTCCACCATGTCGTGCCATACCAAAATTCCAATCGCACAACGTTTCATAGTCCCGTCGGCCGCCCTTAGCCAAGGGTTCCGCTAGGCTGCTCCAAAATAACGCATGTGGGTTCCCCTCAGGGCCTCCAGCTGCTTTATTCCCAAGAGTCCTGGTAGGTTGCCCACATCGACTTTGGGTTCCCCTTAGGCTACATTTATCCCAAGAGCCCTGGTAGGCCGCCCTTAATCTTTTTCATCTCTTTATTATTAATCAAGTGTCCTATTAACATCTAATTCATTTCCCATCCATGAGATCTACTCAAGCCTAAGTCCATTCTAACAATTGATCTATTAATCACAGATAAGAGATTTATAAGTAATCAAGAACATAATAACATGATAAATAATGCATACATTTCACACATCATTGAAATCCTACCGTTGCTTAAATCTCGGAGACCAATTTATAATATACAGTATGAAACTTAGGGAGTCATGGTGGCCATGTTCGGTTAACAGTTTTGGGCCAATTTTGGTTTGCTTACATCATCATTTTCCTTATTTCTCTCTCTATCTCTCTCCACTTATTACACCTGCTTTCATCATCAAAACAAAACAAAACTTGTTAACCGAACAAGGCCGGTGTAATTATCGTAACTCTGGGGCTTTGAGTGTGATTTAGAAAATTTAGTACTGGTTTAATCCCACTTTTAAAAAATTGTCAGGTTAAAGTACAATTAACAACTTATCGGGGTCAATGGTGATAAAATAAAAGCCGGTTAGTATATTGAAAACCAAAACCATGGTTAAAAATTTAGTTAAAAATTGCACCAATTAACTCGACACGGTTCAGTTAATTAACGCTTCGGCAGAGTTTGCCATCACTAGTAAAGAGGCCCAAAATAATAGTCTAAAGACAATTTAATGGATTTACCAAAAAAAAAAAGAAAAGACAATTTAATGTGCCAAGTGAAATATTACAACACAAATGAATTCCAAATTAAGAAAAATTAAATTTTAAAACTTTGTTTTTTAAGCGCATTCTGTTTTTATTAGGATTTTATGTATACTTAGAATTAAAGCATCAAGGACATAATTAGGAAACTCGTGTCTAAATATTAGAATTAAATTATTTAGTAACTCGAAAGTTAAAATATTAGTTGATGGGTAAGATAAAAAAAAAAAGAATTATCAATTTTCTTGTTATATACAGATATACTCCCTCCGTCTCCAAATTTTGATCCCTCATTTTATTCTAATCGGATAAAAAATTAGTTATAACTTTAAATCGGTAATGAATTTTATATTTAATATGGATCTTGTTTAATAGATCTCGATTAAATTTATAAGACAATGTTTTTAAAATCACGTAAAACAATGTAAATGACGAGATATATAATTAATTGAAAGGTGGCACGAACCTTTAAAATGGACAAATAAATGGGGATGGAGGGGATCCGGCGGGGATGGAGTGAGTGAGCTCACTACATGCGTGTAGTGAGCTCTCTCGGCCGTCCGATCCGAGATCATCGGTCCGGATCGTCTTATACTTTAAAAAAACATTTTTACATTACTTTAACTCCCCGGTTCCGGATGGAGGGGGTAGTTAACTCGCGTGAGATGTACTCCACAGCACCGCAAACCCTAATTTCCTTCTGACGGCCACTCTCTGTGTGCTTTGACTGCTTTCCTTCGAGTGAGTGACGATTGCACCTCAAAACCCTAGCTTTTTTCTTCTCTTCTTATTAGTCAATTACAATTCCAGTTCATCTTTCTTGCAGATTATTCTGAAGATTTTCCAGGAGGATCGTCTACTGACCTGATTGGTGAGTGACAAATCTGTTGCTTCTTTTTGTTTGGGTAAAATTTTTGTTGCAACATCCAGTTCATTAGGTTATTTCGAAGAGATATTGAATGTAACAAAGTGCACTGAATATTACGGCTAATATTCAGTTGGTAGATATATCTCAGTTGAACGAAACCTATACAGAGTTTTGCTTTTCACGGTTTGTCTGTGGCCTGAAGCAGTGGCTTTCTAGGCTTCTGCCCAGGCCGGTCCCTGAGTTTTGCTTTTCACAGTTTCAATTTTCATTGCGAAGGTGTTGTGCTTTGGATTTAGGTGGCATCATGGCTGGTGGCGGGCCCAAGACTTCTACTACCAACGCCAACACAAGTGAGGATCTCTCTCTCTATATGTGTGTGTGTGTGTAACTCCACACGCATAAGTGTGTGAGCATATATAAATCGATACAACAGTTCATTGACTTTGTCGAAAATCTCATAAGGGAAAAAGAAGGAAGTAAAAAAGGAGACTGGTCTGGGTCTGTCTGCTAAGAAAGATGACAACTTTGGGGAGTGGTATTCTGAGGTATGCTTTGAATGTCTGATAGTCTATGGATATTTGGTTGATTGTTCTATTTCATAACTGGTATTTCTTTTCTTTCACTTCCTATGCAACTGCCTACGGTTTAGTATTTTTTTTTTAATATTTTGGTTAATGAAGGCTTTTGAATTTTCTGATCTGTTTTTTGGTACTGACAGGTTGTGGTCAGTGGCGAACTGATTGAGTATTATGATATATCTGGCTGTTATATTCTACGGCCGTGGACAATGTCTATATGGGAGATCATGCAAGTAAGCGTTGATAGTTTTACAGTCTTTTTGTATTTATCCTCTCGGAGTGGTGATTGCATTTGCTGGTTAGCTGCAAATCAACGACGGTTAATATGTAACCGTCTAACTGATATAAATGTTATTAATACCGTCAACGTAAAAAGAGATATGTAGCCAATTCTGGTTGCTTCAGGTTTGTGACATTATACATAACGCCCTTTTTTTGTTCTTTTATTAGTTCCTTTCATCAATTTAGTTTTTCTGCGATGACTACCCCTCTAATGAGGATGTGCAATGCAGGCCTTCTTTGATGCCAAAATTAAGGAGATGAAGATCAAGAACTGCTATTTCCCTCTTTTTGTATCCCCTGGTGTTTTGCAGAAGGAGAAGGATCACATAGAGGGTTTTGCTCCGGAGGTAAGATTGGGATTGCTCTTGGCATGCTTGGATTAACTGAACTTTTCTCTTAAGTTATGTGAATATCTCTTCTGAACTTTCTCGTGTTTTCTTTTCCTCTTTCTTTTCCTGTTAAAATGGGCATCAATTAAACAACATTGCAAAGTACACTCCAATCATAGCGTTTTCCGCTTTTGTTTGGAGATGGCTACATGAATCGGTCTTCATAAATCGGCTCTATCAAGGGTTCTATATTTGTTGTTAAATTTACTTAAGCTGTATACATCTTATCCACAGCATCACGTGATAGCATAATTCTTCCTCTTCCCTAGCATTTCCATTAAAAGATCTTAAACTTATCAGACCCCATCCGACACCAGGAATAACATTGGTAACTGAAATTTGAATGTCACTTCCGTAAAATGGCTTATAGCTAGCTAAAAGCTAAGGACAGGGAAAAAATGTTTGTACTGAACTAAGCCGTTGGTAGAAGTTAAATGGTACTCCCACCGTCCCATAAAGTTAGTCCCCTACGAAATTACGTGCAATTTTCAAACTAAAAAAATATGGACATATGAAAATAATTTTGTTAGCAATATGGCTCTTGTTTGGTAAATCTCATTGAGAACTTTTATACGACGCAAAAAAAAAAAAGCTAAAATTATTTTGCTAAATACGGAGTATTTTTTAGTTTTAAAATTGCACGTAGTTTCGTAAGGGACTAACTTTATGGGATGGGGGAGTATTATCCACTGGAATAGTACCCTTTTCACTGACACAATGCTGGGAAAATCTCTCTTTTTAATTATTTATGAATTGACATCCTCATCACCTTTAGATCCACTAGAGTAAGCACATTCTTCAAGGAGAACAAAAGAATGGTCGTACCATAATGCTTCTGTATGCACATCTGGATTCAACAAAGGAGAATATTTAAGCCGCGGCATTCTAGTGATTCTGCTACTACGTTCATGAGTGCACTATGCACCAATTGGTTGGGGTAGCACTACATGAAAATGAATTAAGAGCGAATAGAGTAGGATTTTTTCCTTCTATTAAAGGCACCTAAGGTGATTAATTTTTTCAGGTTGCTTGGGTCACAAAATCAGGACAATCTGATTTGGAGGTGCCTATTGCTATTCGTCCTACAAGTGAAACTGTTATGTATCCCTACTATTCTAAGTGGATAAGAGGACACCGCGACTTGCCTTTGAAACTTAACCAGTGGTGCAATGTTGTTAGATGGGAGTTCAGCAATCCAACACCATTTATCAGGTGTTTTTTTTTATGGATCTCCTCTTCTTTAAATTGCGTTTCCTTTGTTTCTTTGAAATGTAAGTTAAGGAGACTCAAAATTGTGTCTTCATTGGTAGTGTACCTATGCGGTGCTCCTAGGGAAGCCTCTTTTACCTTTGTTGATGGGGCACTTTTGGTTTATCAACTTTAGGCAGAGCCGGCTCATGGGCAAAGCCCAAGAAGCCTGATCTTTAGGCCCACAAAAAATACAAAAATTTTGGGCCCCCATTTATTTAGTACACCTACATATATATACTAGGCCCATACCAAATGGATTGGTTATTTTGTCCATTGAGAAGGATATGATGAAGCAGCTTGATTATGAAGACTTAGTACATTTGGAGCTAAAAGTGAGAGAAGACAAATGTTCAAATGATGGATTTTGTAATATTGTAGCGGTTGTTTATTTTTGGATAACTATAGGTTTACATTTTGTGATGGTAAATCTTTTGTAATGGTTTTTATAAAACTCCTTATTGACCAATTTTTGTATGCAAAATATAGGGTGGGCCTCGTTTAATGAGTTCGATTTAGGCCTCTGAAATCTAAGCTCTTCCATTTTTTTTTTTTGGGTAAACTGCTCTTCCAAATTTGATAGTTAATTTGGAGCCTGCTAATGATTGCTCCAATTTTTTGCAGTTGCATTACTCCATGGTTTTGCATAAGATACTTTTTACCCGAAGTGTCTTATCTTGCTGGCATTTCCTATATTAGTTGATTTCTTCTCTCTCAGTTTTCATACACATACTTTTTGGTCAAATCTCTTTGTCTGCACTGGTGATACTACCAGTTTAGGGAACTCGTCAAATGCAAGATTACTTATATGCACCCATAGGACTGGATTATAAAATAAATGAAAACAATAACAAATGGGGCCTTTAGAAAACCTTTTTGGTTATTGCTCCCAGGTCTCCTTATGTCTAGATTCAGGTTCTCTGAAATTGACTGGACGGCGGAAACTTCCTTGTGATTGTAGGAGTCGTGAGTTTCTTTGGCAGGAGGGGCATACAGCATTTGCGACAAAGGAGGAGGCAGATAAGGAGGTATTGATTTTACTTTCGGCAACTAGGCTTGTGGATTATGCTTGTGGATATGTCGTTTTTTATCTATGGATTTTCTGACTTCATTATGGTGCTCGTTGGGCCTTTAATGCTATTTTTTCTATTTCCGGCTGTCAGAGTCAGGATAAGGACTTGCTTTACAGAAGCAGATCCAAGATTAAGTATTATTTCATTTGCGTCCTACGTAGCTTATGTTTTGGTTCGCCTGTGCAAAAACTCTGCCTTTTAACTAACATTTATTTTGGATGTTAAATGCCAATCATCTCGCAGAGTTCAGGGTGATAACCATTGGGGGAGTTCGTGTTGTGGTTCTGTTTAAGCCTTAAAACTGTTTGTTTATGTTTTTATCACAGCATTGTAGTGCTTGTTATTTTCTTATTGCCTTTGTTTTGAAAGATGTCCTAAAGCCACTCTTAACGTTGTTTACTGGTCTTTATAATGGGGAATACTGTTTGCAGAACTTTGAAAATAACATTTTTTGACGAAGGGTCCCTGTAAAATGTAACCTTTGAAAGATTAGTCAAAGTTTGGGGTTACTGTTCTAAATAATGGGGCCACTTGCTACCATCATTTCCTTTGTTTTTCCTTTTAAAATTATCACCCAGCTAGCTCTCACAAATTTTGGTTCCCAACTAAATTTTGATGCAGATGTTACTTATCAAAGATACTGTAATTACAGATTTGTATTGAAAAATCTATTTTGTATTAGTTTTTTAGGTTAAGGTGTGCTTTTGTTACTGTCGATCTTTTTCAGGTTCTTGAAATTTTGGAACTGTATAACCGGATTTATGAAGAGTACTTGGCTGTTCCAGTTATAAAGGGAAAGAAAAGTGAACATGAGAAGTTTGCTGGTGGACTTTATACGACGAGTGTTGAGGTAGTTATTCACGACATCACTCCAGCCTCCTTATATCACTCAGCAAGTTCTCTAACTGTGCCTTGGTTTTGAAAGGTTGAAATGTTGTACTGATATGTACCCGTACTATTTGGCAGGCTTTTATTCCGAACACTGGTCGTGGGATCCAAGGTGCAACATCACACTGTTTGGGGCAAAATTTTGCAAAGATGTTTGAGATAAACTTTGAAAATGATAAAGGTGAAAAGGCTATGGTCTGGCAGAATTCCTGGGCGTACAGTACCAGAACGGTAAAACGAGCATACTTTCACCTCTTTTTTGACATAGAATGTTGTGCAACCGCCTATCCAATTTTAGCTATACTTCATTTCCGTCACTGCCTTTTGGTTGTTTTTTTTATAGGGTTTTTTTTTTTTTTGGGATAGGCAAGCTTGGTTGTTAGTTGCATGCCTTGCTGATCAGTTTACAGTTGACGCAGAGTTAAATGTGCCTTTCTGATAAATTCACATGCTGATCAACTAATATCAAACCAGCTGCACTGATGCAATTCAATTGCATCTTTCAGTGTCTAAAATCTTTAATAGCGTGCTTTTCCAGAGGGAACATTTGTTATGAAAGTTTTGCGATGCCTATAATTGGATGTCCTTTTATTTTCTCTTTGAACATTAGCAAAATTGTCAAGTTTCATATTTTCTCTTTATAGCAAATTAGCCATTGAGCAAGTACTTGTGGTGATAAGAGTTCAGGCTTTAGGTAGTCTTGAAAGGCTAGGCGATCTCAGGTAGGTCTCCTTTTTCAGTACAATGGCTGGCCAAGAAGACGCCACTGTGGGTTGGATAATCCAGCCAGATCAGCCTGGCAACCAGATGATCTTCAGCCTTGGCTTCAAAGGGTTGAAGTCCCTTTCTTGTCTTGTTGAAGTTTTGGGCAGTGTGTTGTTTGTTTATGCATCTACAGTACGCTTATTTCTTTTGCAGTTTCCTCTCTGTTTTCTTTCAGTGAATTGTTTATCCTGTTACGTATTTTTGCCAGGTCAATTAGTCTCTCTCTCTCTAGCTAACTCAATCTTGTACTTTGCAGATTGGAGTGATGGTGATGGTTCATGGGGATGATAAAGGCTTGGTGCTGCCTCCAAAAGTAGCAGCTGTCCAAGTTATTGTGATTCCTGTTCCTTACAAAGATGCTGATACCAAAGGGATCTTTGATGCATGTGATGCCACTGTGGAAACCTTGACTAAAGCAGGTTTTCGTGCTGAAGCAGATTTCAGGGATAATTATTCACCTGGTTGGAAGTATTCACATTGGGAAATGAAAGGTGTGCCTCTTAGGATTGAAATAGGACCTAAAGATCTTGCCAATGAACAGGTAAATCGAATTTGTTGTTACAACTTATACCTTTTCTCTATGCTTTCCCCTTTGATTTGTATTGCTTCTACTTGTCTCTCTGATTTATTGATTCAATTTTCCAACTTTCACACTTGATTTTTCATTTTCTCTTCCATCTCTATATAGGTACGTGCCGTTCGCCGCGATAATTCAGCTAAAATTGATATTCCGATGGCCAGTTTGGTTGAACAGGTAAAAGATATGCTCGCTAGTATCCAACAAAGTTTGTTTGATGCGGCGAAACAAAAGCGAGATGCCTGCATTCAGGTTGTGAAAACTTGGGATGAATTTGTTGAAGCACTGAGCCAAAAAAAAATGATCTTGGCTCCTTGGTGTGATGAAGAGGTATGATGTTTATTTTTGCTATGGTGTATTGATTTCATCTTGGTAAATTGAGAGATTCTTGGAAAAGGAACTCTTTTGACCAGAGTCAAGGCAAACAATCTTTCATATTCAGCAAACAGAATTAAAAGGCTAACTTATGAGGATTGTAGATCTTTTGTTTCTGTTGCTGTTAATCTGCAAAGCTGTTGTCCCAACTCCCAGTTATATCTGTGGGGGGTTTTGTAATATTTTTGTTTATGCTTTAGGAGGTGGAGAGAGATGTGAAAGCACGTACAAAAGGTGAGATTGGAGCAGCTAAGACACTGTGTTCTCCATTTGAACAGCCTGCACTAGAAGAAGGTGAACACTCTCTGTTCTTGTTCAAAATTCTTCTCGTTATTGTTGGTGCACTTCTTTGTAGCCAATGAATAATGTCAATCTGATTGTCATCTGCATTGGTGTGACCTGGTTTGCTCTGATCTGGCCGCTCAATTTTACTCCTATTATGCTTGGAGAAGTTATACTAATTTTATACTCCAGGATGCTTTCAACTTTCAGGGCTTCACTTTCTTAATTCTATTGTTGACTCTTTTTCCAATTCCACATGAACAATTGTACATATTCTGTTTTCTCTCCCCATTTGATTTATGAGTTCCCATTTGTTTGCTGAAATTTGGAAACTAGTTTTCTCATGTGGAACAAAATTTGTCATGAAATGCTCATCCATTTTGCTTCTGACATATTACATGGAAAAGATTTATGATCTTGACCCCAGAGACACCATTTATAGTAGGAGAAGTGGTAATACTTGGAGATATTATGGAGCACGTTTTTAAATTCATTTGTCAATTGGGAAGAGAAATAATATATTATGACACTTGTATGAAGAGATTATGAATTGATCTTATGTTTATCTAATCTAATGATATACTATGTTTGCTGCTATAATTTTGTCCAGGTACATTGTGTTTTGCCTCAGGCAAACCAGCCAAGAAGTGGACCTACTGGGGGCGAAGTTACTGATATCGATCTGACGTCTTCTCTCGTTTGTTTTTTGCAACTTCTGCATGTCTTGGACTGATTTAGGTTTGACTTATGGGTTTAGTGATTGGAGCACCCCTTAAGATTATGCTCTCCTCTTTCTGCTTTTCAAAGAAGCTACAAGAGGTCGGATGAGCCAGCATTCCAGTTACGACTCGAGTTACCCCTCATCAGTGATGTTTATGTTTTTTCTTTTTTTTTTTGCTTGATAATTGAGACGTCGACAATTTGTAAGCTATACTTGAGAAATTATATGCTATTCTTGAAAAAAAGAAACTGGCTTTTGCTGGAAATGAAACAAACATTTGTGAATTGGTTGATGTGTGAAGAAGGCCAATGGAGTAAATTGTTCCTTGCTAGTTTCTCTTAAAATGAAACAGACATCTGTGAATTGGTTGATGTGTGAAGGCCAATGGAGAAAAATGTTCCTTGCTAGTTTCTCTTTACTTAAAATTGAGTGTTTCTTTTCTTGTTGCCTACTAATCAATATAAATTCGCATCTGAGGTGATGGTTTTTTTTTTTTTTTTTTTTTTTGTATTGAGAAATCATAAAGTTATCAAGGTGATGGTTTGAGTTCTTGGGTAGGTTAATAATTGTCTCATTTGGTGGTGGTGCGGTTTTAACAAAGATTTATTAGAGGTAGAGTGAAAGTTGGGATGTTGTGAAGACCTACAAAGATTCGAATTTGGTAAATTTAACTGAACATTTATCCCTCTTCCCTTCATAGAGAGACTGCAAAAGAGGATGTATCTAGCTGACTTCAATAATACAAGGGCAGATTCAAGAAGCGGAAAGGGGGTCAATTGACCTCGCTGGATTAAAATCCTGACTACGAAAATCCTGTGTCTGCCCTTCAATAATATGTGAAGCAGTATCGTTTGGTTTCTATTGTTTGAACATGCTACTCTTATATTGTGGGGATTAGCACATCACAACTTCCATCATAAAAGATGATGGATCCATGTGAACGAAATTCAAACCTGCAAGCAAAAGTTGTAACATATATATACGGCAAATTTTCTAGTCCAAACCTCCCGAGAATAAGGAAAAATTGATTTTTTTTGTGTTGCAAATTATTTATGGAAAATCCGAGCCGTCCAATGTGTTCAAAAGGTGTTTTCAAGGGACTACGCGGAAAATCTTCGAAAAAAAATACCGGGAAGGGCTTGATCCAAGCAGTTTTTCGCAAAAACTGTATTTATATATTTTTGCGAAAACTGCTTGGATCAAGCTCTTCCCGGTATTTTTTTTTTGAAAATTTTCCGTGAGGGACCCTTGAAAACACCTTCTGAACACATTGGACGGCTCGGATCGTCAAAAAAAAATTTGGATCATGGAGGTCCGGAAACGGGAAGACCGGACTAGAAGCCCTCCCTATGTATATATATATATATGAGTCTCCTTCCTATCCAAACTCCCTTAACTTAGTTAAGTTACGGACCTCCCCTTCCTATCCACTTTCCGGACCAAATTTTGACGATCCGAACCGTTAGATGTGTTTAAAAGGTGTTTTCAAGGTCCAACGCGAAGATTTGGCAAAAAAAAATACCCGGAAGGGCTTGATCGGAGCAGTTTTTCACAAAAACGCTATATTAGAGCTTGCCGTGGCAGCAGACGGCAATGGGGAAGGCTGTTTGATGGAGGTCAGACTCTCTCGTTAGTCACGTGCTCACCGGCGTAGGCATTTTGAATTTAGAATCATCAGGATTGAACCAGATGCTCTCCGTTGGCGAGGCTTGGTCGTAGCAGCTACCTTTTATGGAGATTGAATGTCCAAAAATTGCTGAATCCCCTCTACAGAGCATGTACATTCATCGGCGTGTGTGGGCAGCCGCACCTGTCGTTATTGTGTGCTCACTTGCTTTCCGAGGTTGTATTATGTGAATTTATCAGTGTCTATTCGTGTGTTTGTACCCCTGTGCAGTTCTCTATCTCTGTAATTTGATTCTCGAATCCTTTTTTAATGACAATGGCAGCGAACTTTTAATAATAAACAAAAAAGAATGGAAAAGCTGAGGGGAAAAGCAGGCCTTGTCTTTTTCTTTCGAATTTCCCTCTCATTTTCTTCCTTTGCCCTTCCTATCCCAAGTTCCCATAGTGTAACTTTGCTTGTTTGAATAGCCAAACAAAATCAAAACATCGCCAGTGTCGTGGGTCGAAACAATGTCAGTGGGGTGTTAGTAAACACATTTTACATTACTAATATATTTGAAGTAAAAATGACAATACTGACTTTTGTTGAGCAAAACCAATACTTAAAACAAAATCGAACCCACCACCACCCACAAACTTGACTCACTGCGAGCTGACTTGAAACTTCCCAAATAAACACAATTCACAAACAACCGTGTGGACCAATTCAAGCTAAATCAGCAATAGATAAAGTCTCCTCAAGCATCAAACCAAAACCAAGAACAAAGAAAGATTTTATTACAGAATCTAAACAGGCAAAAACTATCAGCAGCTACAACAACGGCAGTGAGCCAGAGATGAAGAACAAAAAAACACAAACTCCACAAGGAGCACTGTAATTCTTTATTAGTACAAACAATACAACTACACCTAAAATGCTAAAAACATCAAAGATACAGGTAACAAATGGTCAAAAATAAATGTACCTGAGCTATGTCAAAAGTTAAAGAAGTCATTCCCTGTAGCACCTAAACCAAAACCATTAGGAGATCCCAATACATCCTGCAAACAATACCCCTCAATCGAATCGAACCCATCAAGCAATCCTTCAAAGAACCCATTCTCCCCTATTTCAACCTCCCTCATCTGATCATCATCATCTTCATCCTCCACCACCGCAGCTGCAGCCACTGCCACCGCCCCTTTCCCCTCATCCTCCACCACCGCGGGCATATGCCCTTCAAACAGGGCCATGTGACCAAACAACTTATCCTTGCGAGAAAACGTGGTCCCACATGTACACTTCCACTTAGACTCCCCACAATGCTTCAAGTGAGACTTCAAATCAGCCACAACAGAGAAACTCTTCTTGTTGCAACGATTGCACGAGTACATCTTCGGGCAATGGCTCCTTTTAAAGTGATTCTTCACGCAAATCACCGATTTCAGAGGTCTAAACTTCTTGTGCAATTTATTCCTGTTACACCCCGAGAAGGGACACGAAAACCGCGTCGCTTTATTCCTCCGGTTATCAACCTCACACAAACTTCTCTCCGGTTTCGCTAACGCCTCGGGGGTCTTGAACTGGTTCCCATGAGCCCGCATATGCATACGGAGATTCGCATCGCGCTTGAATCCTTTCCCACAAATATCACAGAAATGAATGTGTTCAGCTAGCAACTCCACTGAATCGAGCTCGATTATATCCCAATCCTCATTCTGAATAATCTCCTCCTTCATAATCTCTTCCTCCTCCACTTTCATCTCCACCACTCCTTTCACACCTGACGAAGTACTCAAATCCATCGGAGACTTTGTTTCAAAATCGCCTAAATTACAAGGAACTTTAACATCGTTTGTGGTATCCACCCTTGGAATCAGATTAATCGAAGAAATCGGAGTCTTCAATTGGACATCACTTAAATTACGTGGAACTTTAAGATCTGCTGCAGTTGGGCCCTTTGCAAGTGGACATTGTGATTGGTCATCAAGGAATAGTCGAGGTTCACGTAAAGTGTCTCCCACACCTGAGTGATGCAAAAAAGAAAAAAAAACTTTAAGATCTATTGTGGCCACTTGAGTTATCAAAAGAAAGAAACTTTAGGGGTGTTCCACTAACCCAGTTTTTTGAATAAACTGGGTTTTCACGGTTTTTTATGTGATATGTTATGAGATAATGACTTGTCTTGGTATTTGAAAAAAACAGTTTTTTGTTAGTGGAACACCCCTAATATCTGTTGTGGTATCCATCGTTGGTAGGGCCGATAAACGAACAGATTCGAGACTAAAAAGCTTGGTTTTAGAACAGTTTGTAGCCAAAAAAAAAAATAAAGCCTGAATATCTTTTTGAAACTCAGAAAGCTTCAGAACCAAACTAAAATCTTTAGAAACTTCAACCCACTCAAAAGCTCGTTCGAGATCTGTTGATCACGTAAATAAACCAAACTCAAACATACTTTTAAAAGCTCCTTTTAAGTTTTCATCAAAGCTCAACTATTCAGCTCGTTCGTCTCATTTATCAGCCTTAACAATTCGACAACGTTTCATCACAGAAATTGAGGTATTCGTTTCAACATCGCCTAAATTACCTGGAACTTTAAGATCAGCTATGGTATCTTTAAATACTGGATTCCGATTCACCGCCGTAACCGAAGGCTTCATTTCCACATCAGGTAAAAACTTCAGATCTGAACTGCGATTCGCTGGTGAGATTTGGGCGGTGGAGGCGAGGAGGGCGGCCCCGTTGACAATGATCTGGTGTATCGCGGAGGAGATCTCCGTTGACACCATCTCCATCTGATCCTTCCCGATTAAACGATTCTCATTGACCGAATCGGAGAGGAAGCGCTGGAGAGAGTCCATCCGCGATCGGACGGCGGAGAGGTTCATCAGCGGGACCCTCGGATCGTGAAGGTCGACGGGGTTTGACATTGTAGCAGTCGTCGTTCGTCGGAGTATGACCGGAGTGTGGTTAGATTAGGGTTTGTGATTAGTTGGGAAGTTTTGTGATTAGCCATTTTGTGGGTTTTTATACAGTGGGGGGTTTGTGATTTGTGAATGTTTGACTTTTGACGGAAAAGGCCAAACAACATTGATGCACACGCATCAGGTGATGTCATTAGGGGGGTTGCGCACACGCGGATGGATAGTGAGATTTGGACAACTAATCTTTCGAGTACTAGGGGCTTTGTTAGTTTAACGTGAAAATGACATCAGATGATGCGTAAGACTTGAATGGTGAGTATCTGCGACGTTGCGGAGGAGTATTCCCGACATTTATTATGTGACCCGAGTCGCATAATTCGCGTGTAAAATTTCCGAGCATGAGGATTGAGAGCGGGAGAACAATGTTATGGGTATGGGTGCATTACTTGTGCGACGGGAAGGTAAGTTTTTTGCGACCGGTATCTACTGATGCAAACAGTGGCGACTCCAGAAATTTCAGTCAGTGGTGTCATTAATCTATCTTATGAAAAATTTGCTTGTATTGTACTCTTTCTGTCCCAATTTATTAGTCTTTTTTGGGAGTTTCTGTCACTTTTCAATTAATTATATCTCATAATTTACATTATTTTACGTGATTTTGAAAATATTGTCTTATAAAACTAATTGATATGTAAAAAAAAAATTTAAAAAATGGTTATTAGGAGTACTATATGTAAGACATTTTGTAAAGAAAAACGCAAGTGCAACGATTTTTTATTTTATTTTTGATCAATCGTTAGCTATGCATATACACAAACAAAGGATGTACACAATTACCAAAGAAAGTTGTGCAAGGAAGAGGCTTTCTACTCTATGATAGGCTGCTAGCCTTTAGTACGCACATTTTAGTAGCCTCTACTAGGCTTCCTATTTGTACAGTTTGCAAACTTTGCACTTGCCTTAACCTTGTGGGTTCATTTGAGTTTTGGAAGTGGTGTCATGAGACTATTGGCTTACCAGGAAAAGGTATCAACATACTCAGTAATTCTTGGAAATTTTCAATCGAGTGGATTCAATTGACACCACTACCTATACACTGGCGTCGCCCTTGGATGCAAAAGCTAGTAAAAATATGGGTATTAGCCACTGGCGACTCCATAGAAATGTTTTAAAACCCTTACCGGTGAGCGAACCGAACAAGGCACTGGGCGGATAGGAGGTCACCGGTTCAACCGCGGTCGAACCGGTATCGAACTGTGATGTCATAATTATATTAAAAAAATAACTATGTAGAAAGTTTGAGGAAATGAAGGAGTTGTTCTGCAAATGTGTTTTAGTTAGTTTTCTCCAATCGGTGGGATATATAGCTCATCTTTGCTATTCGTGCTATAAAAAGGTGTAGAAGCCTTTAAGTCATCCGCTATAGGCATGTGAGCTGGCAATGGCCCACTGCCGAAGTGACTTTCCGTCAAGATGCGTGAGCATTGGTCATTAATCGGCTCAGATTTCAGTTCAAAATTTTTCCGGTCCGGATTGATCAACCCAGCTCCGGTTTGAACGAATTGGCGGTTCGACCATTGCAATGGAGCGATTTTCATATTTTAGACTGGTTTTTTGAAAGAAGCGGTTTTTGAATAAAACCGAACCGGACTAAGGTCCGGTTGACGGGCCAACCGGTTGAACCGGCCGGTCCGATCCAATTTTTAAAACATTACTTCAAAGCATTAAGAGTGGGGTTAGCCGACCTCACATGAAAAAATTTATTACTATTATGTTATAATTTAAAAAAAATTCATTAATGAATCTCCTAAATTTGGTGGTAACACCACTAGATAACCCCTAAAAATTCATAAAACTTGCTTTTTTATGTGGCTTGTTTGAAATCCTAGTCACTCGTTTTGTTCTTTTAATAAGGAGAGGTTGATTTGTCTTGCTAGGTTGAGCTTTAAATATGATTTGTGTTAGAGCATCTTCAATGCATCTCTATATCTCTAATTTAGAGACTCATTGTTCTTTTTTAGAGATTTGGAGACCAAAATGAAGGTATGAGTCTCTATATTTAGAGGCCAAAAGTAAATTTGGAGACCAACTCTTTAAAAAAGACGATGAGTCCCTCCAAAATTCTCACATAAAGTACAAAAAGGTTGATGAAAAGTTGAGATAAATAACAAAATTTCTTCATAATATGTCATATCCAATCTCTAAAGAGAGATATAGAGATGCATTGAAAATGCTATGAAACAAAGATTTTTAGTTGTCATTACCGTGATTTTTTCTTTGATTTATGGTCGGTAAAAGTATTTGATATTTATAAATGACTTAACGCTTCCGAAAAAAATTGACAAAAAAAAAGTAGTCAAATGAATGGTATTAGCGATCGGAAGGCAAGTTATTTGCGATGGTGTTTACAGAAAAATAAAGAAAAGAAAGTAGCGCTTTCCAGCGCTAGGAAAGATACTCCTACTTTTTTTCAACCGCCCACTACTGCCTCTTCCCCATCATAATTAGTCAACCTCTCAGGCAATGGGGGGGGCCTGACGATGAGTACTTTTTCAACCGCCCATCCAACCGCCTGAAAATTCCCCATCATCAATTAAGTCAACCTCTCAAACTCGAAGCATTTTTCGTATTAGATTTGATCGGAATGGGCGGTCGGATAAAGAAGCGCTTTCCAAAACTACTTTTTTCGAGCAACTGCCTCTTCCCCATCATAATTAGCCCCAACCTCCACAAATCTGAGGAGAAAAAACTGCACAAGCAATTGTTTCTTCAAACTCTCTCGAATAATGATGGCTAGCAACTGCGCGCCTTTCATTTTCCTCTTCTTTTCTCATTTTATCTTTCACTTTTCAATTTTTTTTTTCATTTCCCCCCTTCCGATGTACTCCAATTTGGGATCAAGATTCAAGTGAACCCACTGTGTTACAAAAATGAAAAAAAAAAAATTCAATCATATTATTCTTAATTTGTCATGACTTTGATTTACAATTATCAGGTACACCTTAGATGAATTCTCAGGCCAAAAACTTTGGGAAAAAAGAAAAATGAGTCCCTGGATTGTGGATTATAACCAAAATCTATGATTTTTTTTTTGTATGTTTACATATAAAATTAACACATCCAGTAATTAATTGACACGTAATCAGAAATTCCAAACGTTGGAAACATGTCGTTAATGAAAAGCACTGGATTATAGTGTTAAAAGAGGATCAATACGATATCGTATTGTTCTCTGGTTTAAAAGGCAGTTATTGACAGTTATTGCCAATGAATGAATGAAGATATGGATTTCGAAGCCACATTACAAACTGCTAAATGGTATGAATTACACGTGTAAATGTGTAAAACTGGACAGTTGGCAATTGAAACAATTTACGCATGAAATAGATCTTGCAAAGCATTTATTTTTTGAAATTAATCATGTGCAAAATGTGATTTGAATGAGTAACCGTGCAGATTCAAATTCAAATGTTTGTGAAAGGAGTTTGAAGCAATTCAAGTTCAAATGCTTTTGGACGGAAAAAACTATATTTTGAAATGCAATGATGAAGTTCGAAGTCAAGAAATCAAACGGGAAGTTCAAACTGCAAGCAAGGTCTATAAATAAATGAAATTGAAGAGTGAAAGCCCCCCCGGATAAATCTTCAACAAATAGCAAAAATAATGCTTGGTTTGTTCTTTGGCAGTTAGAATTGTAGTTTTAGAAATTCGACTCAGTTCGAAGTAGTTTAGGAAGTAGATGAAAGTAGTGTTTGTAACAATCCAGTGTTCGAAGTTTGTATTGTCTTTCTATTTGAAGTTGAAGAAGATTTCGAAGTAAGTTTACTTTTGATTTCTTAATCAAAGTACATTTTTAAATACGGGAATTCAAAAACCTCCATGAGATGTGATTTTTAAAGTACTTTTGATTTTCACTATGAATTTCCAGCCGGCCAAACACCCGCTTAACCATTTGATCCTAATTAATTTTTTTCTTTTCAAAATACTAATTAACCACATGAATTGATCAGACAGTTAGTAAAAATGCATTATGTGTAAGAACAGGCATGTATATTGAAGTGCACGTATGAAAATAGGTAACGACTTGTATTAGAGTTTTATTATTGTTAATAGAATATTTCTCCTTGTTAATAACATGTGATAATAATTAACCACCGCGTGCAGTGGACTGTCATCTATTATAAACACCACCGTTAAAATGTGTAAGTGTAATTAATCAAGGCCACGCACTCAGACGTGAGAGATGCCTACAATCTTACGCGGAATCACCTTTGAAACTGTTTATTAGTTTAATGTATGATTATGTTTCCAGTTCAAACTAGATAAAATGGAAACCCTTTTTTTTAAGTATTCAACACTTTTTGAGGCTTGGTCTTGTCTGGGGAAGTGATTGATCGACGAACTCAGCGAAACTCGGCGTGACTCGGTGCATCTCCATGGGGTGACTCAGTGGATCTCGGATTGTACTAGTTTGTCTTGGGTTAGCTGATTAGTTAGTCTTTTTTTTTGCTTTTTTAGTGTATGTTGTTTCTGTTTTATTCTGATTACTTGTGCTGTATTGTGCTATGGTTTGAACTGGGAATCCGTTTGGATTCTTTACCGCTTCCACTTGAATAGGATTCATCATTCCGTCCCCTAGGTGTCGGGTCTGCTTCAGCAGGTGTGTCTGTGAGTCGGTGGCCTAGTCAACCTAATGCCTGTTCTCTTTTTCACTTGTTAGTCGGTGGCCTAGTCGATGGCATTTGATATGATATCTTTACTTATTCAAAAAAAAAAAAACACTTTTTGAGGCCGGTTTCATCGGTGTTTTCAAAATAGAACTATGAAACTGCTTCAATTCTATATTTCTCAATCTTTTTCAACTATTTCAGTTTTATAATATGCAACACTTTGCCGTATAAACCAACCAACTTTATCAATCTCAATCTGTTTGCATCTATTTCGCATTTGTACCAGTTTTTTTATTCTAAAGGGAAATGAAAAATAAATGAAAGGAAATTAGGACGGAGTTTCAAATACATAACAAAGTATAATAAAATGCTGAACCCGGCCCGTTACTAGACGATGAGATTGATTTTCTAATTAGACTTATCGAGACGCTCGTAAACTGATCCAGACACGTGGTTGTAAATAAAATATGCGCATTAAAAAGCTTGGGCACATGCCATATGACTTCATCTATGGGCTGTCATTATGTGGATAGTTATGGAAAACTAAAAACAATGCAAAACCTAATACCGCGTTTGAAAGATAGTGTGGACCATTGGATGCCTCTTGACTTTTGGACAAACTTTTAGGCAGAATCAAATAATTGTTTACTATAGTGTAGATTTTCTGTGAAATTGTTGACTCTCGACCGCAAAAATATTGAGCAATGTTTACAATAATTCAGCATGTTTTTTTGGATCGATAATTTGTGGAGGAAAGAAGTGAGGAAGGGACAAAATTCAAATAAAAATAGTTTTTTTTTTTAAAATTTATTTTGATTGATTGAGTAGGAAAATGAGAAAGAAAATAAACTTTTTTTTCCTCCTTTAATTCAATGGGCGTGCCTTTAAAAATCGCTCTTCTTTTGCAAAGCATTACGTGCGGGATCACCATACAATGGTGCCCTATTAATGCTATCAAGGTCGTAGATTGATACCACTTTGTTGAAGACCGAAAAAAGCATATAATCAACACTCCAGAAAAATTTAGGAAGACAAATAGAGGATGAGTTTTGGACGCTTTCATTCACTCTTATAGTTCATTCAACACAACATTAACCAGCAAATACTCAACATAGAACAACTTAGGAAACACAATAAAAAGTTTATTTTCTCGGCAAATATATCGAAGGCACCTTGCATTCCACCATCAAATTGGTTAAAAGAAATCACTTGGAATTCTTTGGCAGTGGCGTGTCTGCAAACTTATAAGTGGCGCGATAATAGGCATCAAACATCCTACACCCTGCTACCTCGTTGACGGGCACTGCATCAGTAATCTCTTTCAAGTCCTCTTCTGTGAGCTTCACTCTCAGAGCTCCAATGTCCTCATCAAGGTGTTTAGGCTTGGTCGTTCCTAGGAAAGGTAAAAAGGAGAGCTCAAATTGTAAGTTAACCATTAGAACCAAATCAAGGTATGAAGAGATAGAGAAGCACCACACTTGGGTCAGATTTGACATTGACATAAGAGTTAAGGGATACTAGTTGGTGTTCCCTGACTTTGGGCAGCCCAATTCCCAACTCGAAACAATCGGTGATGTTTTTTATAAATCATAGACGAGTAGGCTGACGATATGAAAAGAATGCACTTGGTGATTTTCTCAAGCCCAAAAGCGTGTTATAAAGCAAAACACACAAAAAAAGGAAGAAGAAGAAAAGGAGGACATTAACGATTTGGGTTGAATCTTGGAGTTGCATCACATCGGTTGTACCATCACGTGCAAAGGAAATACGACTTTTGAACTGTGATTACATGCCTCCCAAACTCACAGACTAGAACAAAAATAAATTTGAGTGCGTCAATTTATATTATTGTGTTTGTTGTACTTCGGTGCATATTTTTTAATAGAGCAATACTCGTGTATCATATGATGTGCCACTATTGCATTGGTAGAATGTGTTTCACTACATTACAAATGGGGCACATTTTACCAATACATTGATGACACATCACATAACATGGTCCCCAAATGTGGTTACCAAAGTTTACATGCTTTAATTGAAATGAAAATTCAACTTTAGTGCCTAATTTGCATAGTCCAGAACAGAGACGTAAGTTACCAGCAAACCCTACTCCCCATGCTTGGTCTGGCTTCTTGCAGTAATGAGAAACCAATGGGAAATCTTTTCAAATATGAAGGAAACACAATTTCAGTTGTTATTATATCAGGGAATTGATGTTGTGAGGTTTCTTAAAGTTTTAGTTTCACATTCTAGCACTTCATACTTGCTTACATACATAATGCATTGCCAAGGAATCATAATTTTGATTAATCACTCACCAGGAATAGGAACCATATCATCACCTTGATGATAAATCCATGCAAGTGCGAGCTGAATAGGGGTGCAGCCATGCTTTTTCGCCAATCCTTCTATCCGATAATAGAAGATCTTGTTGCGCTCTAAATTCTCCCCCGAATACCTTGGATGTGTTTGCTGATAGAAAGAAAATGTTAGCCGTTCATTTATCTAGTTAATTTGGACCGACAAAAATGAACAGATATCTGAACGCATTTAGTCCACAAACACGCTTTTCACCTAGAGTAAATGAATTGAAGGAAAAATAAAATAGATAGTTCCAATTCAATACCAAGGTGCTACTTTCAGGGACGTCTTCCAAAACTCTTTTGCCGCCAAAAAACCCTCGAGCAGTGGCACAATACAGAACAAACCCGATCCCAAGTTCCCTGATAACCAAAAATGGTTCAGGGGAAAAAAAGAGAAACAAAGAAAACAAAGGGTTGAAGCAGAGATCAAAACAAAATGGAGGTGTAACAAAAAATAGTGAATGGCTGGAAATTTTGAGATGCATACTCCAATGGAGAAGAAATTACAAACATGATAAAGGGGAAATTGAAGGTTAAACAGAAAGTAAGGTGTATTCTCCTGACAAACATCACTTTGTGACTGGATTTGTTGTTATGATGAAGTGTACTATTCAAACAGGTATCTCCAACTTTTAAATGAAAACGTCAGTAAAATCAAAATGAAAATTCTAGCATAATCTTATTGGATGCATTATGGAGCACCTGCAGACGGGGATTATTTCTTCCTCAATGTCACGAGTCAAAAGGGAATACTCCATTTGTACAGCAGAGATAGGATGCACAGCATGCGCCCTCCTTATGGTGTTTGGGCTTGCTTCTGATAAACCAATGTATTTTACTTTACCCTCTTCCACCAACTTCTTAAGTTCCCCCATCTGTTTGTCAAGAAGAAAATTCAATGGAAGGAAACCAGAAGCTAGAAATTGGACCAACAGTTTCCAAAATTTAGGGGTGGGAAATGAAAGATAACAATAAATTCACAGAGAAATTTTCGGGAAAGTATGAAAACCATTCACGATAATACAAAAGTTAACGACTTGGTGTGGTCAATGGACCCACTTGTCTGAACATGGCTCCAGCCATGCTTGATGGTGAATTGTGAAATGGAAAAAAGAAACAAGACACTTACGGTCTCCTCTATAGGTACTGTTGTGTCAATCCGGTGTATATAGTAGAGATCAAAGTAGTCCACACCAAGGCGCTTCAAGCTAGCCTCACAGCAGGAGCGAGCGTATTCGGGCGTACCCTTCACCACCATTTCAGTAGGAATAGCCTTGACAGATCCAAATTTTGTGGCTAACTGGATCTTTTCTCGAGGCAAGTGCTTTAGTGCCTGCAAATTTTTAAGTTCTAGAAATGAAATATCACACCTAAAAGCCAAAAAGCAGATGAGTTTCTTCTTTGGCAAATGCCTAAAAAAGATAATGTCCAGAACAGACAGATAAAAGTGTCAGATAAGGCTGCGCTCATGTTCTGTGCCAAAACATCAATACGGAAATGGAACTCAAAAACTAAAAGTACATGCAAATTGCAAAGTATATTTCAGTAAATCAAGTTCTTGATAATTCTTTTGCCCTTTTCTTCATCAGTTTTCGTTTTTGAAGGAAGTCATCTTTGCTAGCTGTTAGCGCGCAGAAGCCCAGCTCATGGTATGAATATTGTTCCTTCTTTTGCTTACTATGTAGTCAATCACATTTCATGTTTGGTCCAATAAAGTAGAAGTGATGCCAAAATTGTTAACGTTGTCAAATTTCTCAGTCACTCTTCACTAACAGTGGTTTCTTATCCAATTACACATAACACAAGGTAATTTGGATGGAACTACGTAGACAAACTACTTCTCCGACATGGGTTAGCAATTGGCAACGACGTTATGATAAAATGAATACAATGCTTCAAGTACATCGCATCGTCCCTACTTCAGGAAAAGAGCTCCATCAGATCACTCCAAAACCAAATATTTTGGGATTATATCTTCTCTTTCATGATATCCTTCATAAGATCTCTATTTGATATTAAGTGCAATTATAGAAGGCCTGCAGTTCTCAAAAGTCAAAGTACTGGCTGTTTTCAGCGCCAATTCATGACAATAGCAAAATGTCTTCAACATTTAGAAGACTCAGAAAAATAGGCTTTCATTTTCATATTCTAGAAGCCTACTTTAAGTAACGTCTTCTGCGTATCATAGTATGCTACATAGAGCATGTACAATAGTTTACCAAGCCTTCTCTTTTTCAAATTTATAGGAACAAAACAGTTAGAACTAAGGCCAAAGTAACCACCAAAACCAAAAGAACTAATATCCTCCTCCAACATTTCATTTCTTAAAGTGCTTTGCTTCAAACCCCATTCGAAAAAACAGCATCTCCCAGATGATGGTTCCAGGTGTAAATACATAATTTTCACATTCAATGAGGATAGAACTGCTAAATTGACATGGTAAAACTCAAATTGCAAGATGTGCTTCCTTGGGTGAAAGCGAACTAATAGAAGCCATACATAACCAGACCAATATCCAACAATGAGTTATCAACGTCCAACACTGTCACACAGGTCTTGGGCACAATACGAAGAAGAACTCTTGCTTAGCTTTTCATGAATTCTTTAAACAAACAACTTCAATCAATTTCTCATAATTACAGATTTCCCCTCATTATTGAATGTGCATGAATGGCTACAATACAATCAAGTTCACAGAAAGCCCAAATATAAAGGTATCATATACAGAAGAAATCATGTCCTTATATACAATTACCTTTCCCACTAATATTTCATTAGCGTGGTCGGCACCATAAATATCTGATGTATCAAAGAAAGTGACCCCTTTACTAAATGCATACTTCATCATTGCGATGCCATCCTCGTCAGAAACAGGAGGGTTGTAGACTCCAGTAAGCCCCATACAACCATAACCGAATTTCGAGACCTGGGAGAAACAAGGTTTCCACAAGTTTAGAAAAATAAAAAATTGCGTTTAAAGACACTTCTAACTCAAACACCTCTTATCTGCCCAAACCCAACCTGTTAGTCAAGAATTTGACTACCCTTTCCCCATCCTCTGCAATTACAAAACTATTTTTTAGGTAATAGAAAACTCAAAGATCGATAAAGCCCCGACATCTAACCCAGCCTGAGGAGGATTAAAAGCCTGATTTGAAGCTACTGTTTAGGAAGATCATCGACTTGAAGATGCCCCCCCCCGAATTCAATCATGGGTCCCTTACATCATTTGCATTCATGGTTTTAACCGTACAATCCGAAGGATCTCGTTAAAGTACAATACTTTATACTTATAAGATAAACTATAGGACCAATGTGTCACAATCATTCCGTTAACATTGATCCGTAAATCTCTACTTAGAGCTTCAACTTGTTAGTGCTATTGTTGCCAAAAATTTTAGCAAAGTTGCTCCAGTGGTACCATAGCCATTTATTACCTCAACCCATGACGTTCGTTGGATTTCTTGACTCATTTCATAAATGTTTGAATAAAAAAGATACTACTAAAAAACAAATGCTAATGTGGATTAAAAAGAATCATCATAATCATAATCATAATCATCAAAGAAGCAACATGCACTTTTTTACTCACACCCGCGAGTTTCTTAGGATATTGGAGCCCAAATAAATTAGCAGTTCATTTTCTCCAAATTAAACAGAATCATTATAATCTGACTAAGAAAAAACAACAATCTTCATAACTAAATCGTGGGTGGAAACTGAAAAAACGTAAATCAGCTTCTTTTTGGTTTACCTCAAGTCCCTGGTTTCCGAGCTTCACCATCGGTATCTCGATCTCAGCCATTTTCGTGTAAAAACTTTCCCCTTTGCTTCAACTGGATGTGGGTTTTGTTCAAGTGGACGTGAAGAACAGCAGTCGTCTCGTCTTTATATATAGCGGGCTTGAGTCCTTCACCGAAGAATAGTCGTGTTGAGTGTTACCATGCGATTGGCCCAGCATCCTTTAAAGGAATTTAAAAGCATGCCAAATATCGAGTTCAGGTTCGATTTGTCGAAGGTGCTGACATCATCGATGACGTCACACCAGAGCCTGCTTGATAAACATGACATAAATTTGAAGAAAAAAAAAAATCTTTGAAGGGCTTCGATTCACTGCATTACCCCTCGTGAACTCATTCGCGGTAATAGAGTATGAATGACGAATGGAAAAAAAATAAAAATATCTCATTCGCGGTCTCTTTCTCGAGCAAGCACGCACATTTTTCTTTTTATCCTTGTTTAGAACATTGTTTTACAAATATTCATGTTAGGGATAGCAATTTCAGCCGATCCGATCCGTCCACGTCCCCGTCCCGTTCGGATTGGAATTTTGGGAATTTTTTAGGGGATCGGGTCGGATTTGGAGGGAAAAATAAAAATAAAATTGACGAAACACTCATACCCCCGATCCGCTCCCTGACCCGATTTTTATTGCACATCTAATATGTAATTAACATTTAACCCCCTTGAATTATTATTAATTGCTAGGGTTGCCCCATTATATATCTTAGTTTATACATAAATACACTTCATTCTTCACAGTCTCAAATATCATCAAACATAACTTAGTTGGTAATTCCATACTTCAAGGTTAAAATCCTTGACTATTATTTAATTTTATTTGGTTGGTTGGGATTTTTGGTGAAAAATTATAAATTGTTGCCATGTTTTTTTTATTATTTGGTGGTTTACATATCAAATATGTTGGTAAAGTCTAAAGGGTCTTCTAGATTTTTTTTAATTTTTTTATTGGTCTGGTAACTTTTGAATCGGGGTGAGAATCCCAGATCTCCGTTAAGAGTGGGGATGGAGATGATTCCCCGTTCGGGGATCGGGGCCGGGGCAGAGACGGAGGTAGATATGAGGTTCAAGGATTGGAGGTGGGGATGGTCAAATCCATCCCCAATCCGCTCCGTTGCCATCCCTAATTCACATCGATCATCGACATTGGTAGATATAATTTCGAGTCCACTTATTTTGGAAAAAATTAATTTTAGATATGGAATTCAAACCCATTTATTCTATTTGTTTCAAAATAAATGGATTCTTAAATCACATATGCTGATATGCTATTGATGAGATTTTTAGTGGAACTAATGTTCTTGACATGGTCTAAATATAAATAATTCCCATAATTTTTGTAAGCTCGGGAATGAAAAAAATAGCAAAACACAAAAAAACACCTGATATTATTCAACCTCTGTCAAAAATTTGAAGCAGCAAAATTTGTGGCCAAAAGACCGACTTCAACTTTGGCGAAGTTAAACTACAACGATGGAGAGAGTAGGCTGTCAAATATGACTTCCACATCACTGAGAGCAAGAGATAACTAGGTGAGGGAGGAGGAGAGCGGAGATGGGAGAGGGGGGAGAGGAGGTGCAACCCCCTTCTCCGAGAAAACAAACCTTAGTTGGAAAATGCAGAGAGTGGTGAGAGTTTAGCTAGAGAGAGAAAGAGGCGAATGAGGGTTTCAGAAAATGAGGGTTTCGTCGGCTACTATTCATCTTGATTCAATTCTTCTAGGCTTATTAGTTCAGTTGCAAAAAAAGGAAAAGAAAGTGCGAGATTGTTAAACTTTTGTGCATTTTTTTATGTATTCATTAGTACGAAAATTGTAGGACTCACGTCTCTAACTTTCTTTCTAGGATTAGCTCTCTCTTAAAGCATGTCCTCCAAAAACAATACTAGGGTTTGCGCAAATCTTGTTTCAAAAGTATATTACGGCTCAGTTTAGTTGCATGCATGGAAAGGATGAAAAAATTAACTTTCCTACATGCTTTGTGTTCACTTACCAAGAAAATTGTGGAACCCGCAACTCCAACTTTCTTATTGGAAAACACTTCATTGCAACAAAAATAATTACTGTACATGCATCATTATTTTCTCCCAAAACACATCCTGCTAGAATTTTGTTTTCCTTCAATTCACTTTGCTTCACAACACTTTTATTAGGAATACATTTTCCATATTCCCAACAACTGAATAGAGCCGTACTAGTTTTCCACTCTCTCTTGATTTTCTTATGTCAAATGAATGCATAAAAGAAAATACTGTACTTTTTATTTCTTTTACTTTACTTCACTATAATTTGTCGGAAATAATTTTTCATTACAAACATTTTGACAAGTGAATGGAGCCTTATAATTAATATAACACTCGAGACATGCACTTCTTTCAATGTATTAGTTCACAAGGCTAACTTTTTCACTTAATAATCGTTTCGAATTATTACTTCAGGGTGTTTCACTAAAAAAAAATCATTGGCTTTTTGGCTTTTCACGTTTTTTTATGTGATATACTGTGAAAGAATAACGTCTCTTGATTTTTGTAAAAAGTTGGTTTTTTGTTAGTGGAATGGGGGCCGTCTTGGCCAGAAAAAGTTAAAAATTAAGAAAATATAAACCAAATTAAAAAAAAAAACCGAAAAGATAAAAATAATTCTGTCCGAAAAAGAGGAAGGAAATTACAGTTCGACACGTAAGATAAAGATAGAAATTTCGGGTTTTAGGCTCTGTTTGGTTCTTCGGGAAATGAAGAGAAAGGGAGAGAAAATTTAAAAAATTTCCCTTCCTTTGTTTGGTTCTCCAAAAAGAGGAAGGAAAATATTCAACTTTTCTCTCATTTTCTCTTCAATTTTCCCTCTAATTCCCTCCTTAATTATTTTCCCTTCTTCTCTCTTTCTTTGCCTAACTTCCAAACAAACAGAGCCTTAAGGTTTTTCTGTTATTTCTCTACCACATTTTTGGGTACTCTGGTATCCATCTTTTAATTCCATTTTTGGTGGAGTATTTTCTTGTTCCCATCAACGAAGATTACAAGCCCTCGTCTCTATCTCCCACTCTCTCATTTTGATTCTCCAATCCAATCATCTGTCAAACCCTAACTGATTTGTTCACTCAGGTTCTTACACGTTTCGCGAGAGAGAGAGAGAGAGAGAGAGAGAGAGAGAGAGAGAGAGAGAGAGAGAGAGAGAGTCTGATGTGCTAAATGGGTGCAACGGGATCGAAGCTGGAGAAAGCGCTGGGCGACCAGTTCCCTGAAGGCGAACGATACTTCGGACTCGAGAATTTCGGCAACACTTGCTACTGCAACAGCGTATTACAGGTTCCAATTCTTTTCGATTTCGATGCACTGCTCTTTGATTTTGCATCTGCCTATTTTATTTATTTTTTTCTCTGTTTACATTACAATGGTTGATACAAGTTTTCTTTTGCAATTTGTAAGAGATTGGCTAATTGTTAAGAAATCGCTCAACCACAGACACAACGCTCGAATTTTTTTGAGAAAAGAAACAAAAAAATGCAACACCCACAGATTTTACATGGTTCTCTAACCTTGGTGTTAGATGTAGAGAGCCATAACGTGAAGCTGATTTTGTTTTATCATTAACCTGACTGAAAGCTAACTTTTTAACAACTTAATTGTCGGAAGTATTCATTGTTGATGGATGCAGTATCTCGTCATTTTTCTTGACCGAATTTGTTCTCATTTGCAGACTTTCGGCATTTTAAATGAAATATCAAATGAAAGGAAATCCGATTTCCGTGGAACCTTAAATGTACCTTTGCAAATGAGCTTGATGATTTAGTTCAACTGGCGAGGCTCAAGCTTTGCTTGCTCCTATTATGTTTTGAACGTTGCTAGTGGTGACACTTAAACTTACGGGTGTTGATTGCTTAGGGAACCAAACTTTCAGGTGAAATAATCCGGTATCCTTGGCATAAGTATTATATAATATTGAATGGGATTTCAGACGGTTGGAGAAAATTTATGTGTAGATTGACCCAATTTGCGGAGCTTCAGCGTCCTCTACTTATGAATTTCTCAAGCCTGGGGTAAGGTGAATCGGATGGGATACCCTGATGTGGGAACTTTGATGTTAGAATTTACTGTTGGATGTTGATTGGTTCATGTCAAGTCGTTTGTAGTTCCAGACAAGTATTTTAAAACCCAAATTCCTACCAGGATTACCATTTTGCGTGGTTGGCATCTCATCACAAGATTCCTATAGTAAATTGCTTGAGAATGTAGGGGATGTGGTGTGACTGGTGTCCCATGTCTGATAAGTTTTTATAATTGGTCTATAGTTGTTATTTGTTTGATAGACTTATAGCTAGGTGTATGTATTGAGATTTGGGTGTACTACTTGACTGTTAAGAAGGTGGATGAAAGAGGAAAAGAAGAAACTTTGGATTTGTATCTACTTTGGTTGGTTACTTGGTTTAGTATATGTTGGAGAAAAGATTTGGCTTCTCTTTGCTAGTTGCAGTTGGCTTGCCGGTCCATGTTTTACGTGCATCCTTTGGGAAAGTGTAACGAGCTTCATTGTAATATGTACTTTTTGGTAATATACTAACCACTTACCGAATAGCAAAAAAGGTGAGAGAGAGGGTGAGTGCATCTATTGGAAGTTGGAACCTTTTGGATTAACTGACATCGTATAGGCTTTTGTAGTTTGCTTGTATGTGTTGTGTTTGCATAGCAGCAGAGGGCTCACTTACATAGATTGTGCCCCCGTACGAAGAACTGTGTCTTTGATTACTCCTGTTTCGAGGCGTATCTACAGATTCCCTTACTTTCCTTAACCATCGTAACCTATTACACAGATTTTCTTGTTAGCATCTAAGGTGGGTGAAGGAGATCATTTTGCATTAACTCTATTGGTTGCTAACAAAATATAGAAAAAGGAAACAACTCAATACGTTGTGAATAGTAGGTACATCAGAAATTAATTTCCTGAAACTTTTACCGTACCTATTATATATGAAACCTTGAATTTATTCGGAACAGATTTTACTAGCATAGGACATTTATTTTCCTATTTTTCTGCAACCATACCGGGTTTGGGAAATAGAGATTAATATAATCTTGAAGCCCATGCCCGTTTCGCTTGTAGTCATTTAGAAATTAGGACTTCTGGAATCACAAATTATTTTATGAGAAGTATTCCAATGATAATATGCTTTTTGTTTGTTTCCATTCATAGAAGGAGTTTGAGGAATTGTTTGCCTTTAGCTATGTCAAACACCTCCATTGTATTCCTTTCTTATATTCTCCCATGTTTTCTGCAGGCTCTGTATTTTTGTGTTCCATTTCGTGAGCAGCTATTAGAATATTATGCGAATAACAAAAATCTTGCTGATACGGAAGAAAATCTTTTGACATGCCTGGCAGACTTATTTTCTCAGGTTCAACACTATACACCGTTGATGGATTGTTACTTTTCTACTTGGGGTGCAGTAATACTTCTTTGACTTTTGGTGTACTTATGGTTTTCTATTAGAATTCACTGTGGTCGATGATCCCGTCGTCTGTGTCCTAAATTTCCACTTTTGATTACATTCTTGCTGGATGGTAAAGTGAACGACACAATTTTGTACACTTCATGTTGCTTAACTAATACCTCCCCTGAAACCCTGGGGCAAAGGGGGGAAATAGTGTTCCTTGAAGCAAACCACACATAAGTTGATGCTATTGGGTTCTTATATACCCACCTAAGGACACATGCACATACTCATGTTATTAAGTAACTAACTGGCTTGACCCAAAACTTGCTCTTGCGTAGATAAGTTCACAAAAGAAGAAAACAGGTGTAATTGCTCCAAAGCGTTTCGTGCAGAGATTGAAGAAGCAAAATGAAATTTTTCGCAGCTATATGCACCAGGTAAGTGTTTTTCGTAAAGCCTACCTGCCATTGGTTTTGTCATATTTAGATCAAATGCAAGCACCAGGAATATTTACAGATAGATGATTATCTGACAAGCGTGAATGGCAGATATATTCCATCTGGCTTTCTTCTTAGTTTCTTGAATTTTCTATGAAGCAAAAATTGGTAGTATATGGTGCTGGAAGTTTGGAGAGGAAAAAACTATATAGCGTCATAGTATTTAGTCATGGGAGTCTGATAATGTGGGATCCTTAAGCGTTGGCGCCTTCGCGGGGCTCAATTGGCATTTCCATTGCCTCTTGGGAAGCTTTTCCTGGATAGATCAATCTTTCCATTGGAGTCTGGATTTGATTGTGTTTAACTTCCAATTGGGCTACTTTTATCGGTTGACTGTCATTATGCATAGAATCCCAAACTTTTGTACTCTAATGATCTTTTCCATAGCTAAAACAACTGTGAGCTGTACATTCAATAGCTACGTATAGCTGAAGTTTGCACTCTTGTCGAATCCCTCAATTTTTGAACCCCACTTGCTCTATAGCCTTGTTTCCACCACTATCTCCAGATTGTGGTATGAGGTGTAATGATCTTCCCCTTTTGTGTAGGATGCCCATGAGTTTTTGAACTATTTGCTGAATGAACTTGTTGACATATTGGAGAAAGAATCACATGCTGCAAAGAGTGATGCAGAAAATGCATCACCATCTGAAAAGGTTGCAAATGGGCCAAAGACTATTCAAGCGAATGGTGCTAAAAAAGAGCCTCTTGTCACTTGGGTTCACAAAAACTTCCAGGTCAGTTCTGGTTACCGTTTAGATATCTTCTGCTATGATGGTCATTTTATGTCACGTGGGGGATGAATTTGATTCGATCACTTTCAGATTAATTGGTAAAGTTCTATTTCTCACAATTCGTGATTATTTGTTGTCTACATGATGCTTCAAGAATCTCATTCACTCTGCTGGGTGATCATTAGGGTATACTCACAAACGAAACAAGGTGCTTGCGATGTGAGACGGTAACAGCAAGGGATGAAACCTTTTTTGACTTGAGCCTTGATATTGAACAGAATAGTTCCATCACCAGCTGCTTGAAAAATTTTAGTTCCACAGAGACTCTAAATGCTGAAGACAAATTCTTTTGCGATAAGTGCTGCAGGTATGTAGCATTTGCTCAATCCTTTCTTTTTGTCAAATAGCTTGATATTTATTGTTGGGCTCAGTAGCTTTTAAGACTACTGGTAACTTCACATGTTATTAGAGCTCAGGTAGGGAAAGGTTTTGGGTTCATGTCTATCTGTTTGCATTTGTTCTCCGTTTGCATTCTCCTTCTCCCCTTCGTATTCTGTTTTGCTCAATCTATGAAAATTTGCATCTCCACGTGCAAAACAACGTGAGGGAGGATGTTGAATAAACACTTTTGTATACTTTTTGCAATTAATCATTGCTGATTACTTTGCAGTGGGTGTGTTTTAGCTTTTGGTCTATTCTTGCCTTATATTGATGATTTCCTTTTAGTGTTTTGTGAGTGCATTGGTGATCGTTTGACAGTGGCATGATTGCTGAGATTGATATGATCCCTCACATGAGGGGGGTCCCTTGTGGAATGCTCATGTGAGGGAAAATGGAGCCTACAACGGTTTTATTTTGAAGACCCAAGTTGTTCGTTTTGTGCTATGATGGATAGATTGACTATGCAATATAAAATTATAAATCATATAATCAGCTATCTGCTGGGTCAAATCATATTTATCTTGAGAGAATGGATATTGACTGCCAGAACAGAATTTGGAGGTAGGATTCAACTTGGGCCATGTTGGGTTATCAAACACTTCTATAAGATTTCACCCGGTTACCCGTTGTCTCACTACCTAACTGTTATTAAGTTCTTCTGAACCCAAACAACGCAAGTAAGTCAAGGACAAGTCCAAGTTAGCTCCTTTGGCAAATAATTCATAATCCGGATTATTGGATTATTCATTTTGTCTTTATTCAATTTTTTTTTTTTGCATTTGTTAGTTTTGCGTCAAGATTTTGTGGTTTCTGGATTCCTCTCGACGAGACGAATCTAACAAGTATAAAATTATGGTAAAAACTCAATTTTTTTTAATAAAGCCAAAATTAATCCAATAATCCAAGTATTTTCGGCTTTATTCAAAAAAATATTTGGTTTGACCATAAATTTATACTTGTTAGATTCATCTTGTTGAGAGGAATCCAGAAACCACAAAATCTTAACGCAAAACTAACAAATGCAAAAAAAAAATTGAATAAAGAAAACCAAAAAACCAAAAAACTTTTGCCAAAGGAGCGGTGTTGGCGACAAGCTTAGTCATGCATTGATTAAACACATACATGTATCTACGCTACAAAATTGTGGTGTTTGGCTTTTAAATCTCAAGTACAAGAGCCTCAAAACAGCCTTTCCAATGGATTTATTTGTTCTCCGTGATGGTTTTTGAAAGTTGCACAAGGTCATTGCATCCTCGAATCGTTCATGCTTTCCTATGCATTTTTTAGCTGAAGGGTTTTTATTAATTGTCTTTTTACCATGTGGCTCCATATAAGCTGGCTTCATCATGAATGAATGGTCTCATAATGATGAAATGAAAAGACGGTTAAAATATTTATGGCATTAGTTTGTCGTCAGTCAACTGAGTTTGATCCTTTGTTTAATAATGTAGTTTGCAGGAGGCCCAGAAGAGAATGAAGATAAAAAAGCCTCCTCAAATACTCGTAATTCATCTAAAGCGGTTCAAGTACATTGAGCAGCTGAGCCGGTACAAGAAATTGTCATACCGTGTTGTATTTCCGCTTGAGCTAAAGTTGAGCAATACGGTGGAAGATAACGATTCAGAGTACTCCCTATTTGCCGTAGTCGTTCATGTTGGAAGTGGACCCAACCACGGACACTATGTCAGCCTTGTGAAAAGCCACAACCATTGGTTGTTCTTTGATGATGAAAACGTGGAGATAATTGATGAGTCAGCAGTGCAGACTTTCTTTGGTTCGGCTCAGGAGTATTCCAGTAATACAGATCACGGGTACATCTTGTTCTACGAGAGAATTAGTGCAGTTTCTTCCGAGTGAGTATATTTCTGATTTGAACTAATTCTTGGTATTGCTCGTACTCTTTTTTGAATCCTTATATGTTGTGGGAGGAGCTCTTATGTGTGTAGTTAGGGTGAGATGAAATGTGAAGGAATATATTCACTTGGCTGGTTGCCATGTACAGTGGATGGTGGAAGCTCACTATCCTTCGATTTTCCAACAATAAGGAGAAAAGAAAAAGTACTAGTGTGTGTCCTGGTGGGCTTTGAGATTTTTCAAACCGCGGTAGTCATGTGATGTTATCCTATCAGCACTTGATAGTCTTCATTTGTGGTTTTGAAGGTGTAATCTCAATGTCAAGATTTTGTAATTTATATGGATTTTGGCTATCAAATGTATTTCCTTCTTAGAGTTGCCCATTTTCCTGAAATCAACAGCTTCCGGTAGTGACCTGGATTGTCTGATTGTGTATCCTTATGTCCCAGTGCACTTTCTGGCGAATGTTGTGTGAATTTACTGTGTTATAATTTGAGATTCAAGATTTATGTGACCATTGATCACATAATAGGGATTGTTTCGAGTTGTCTGTGTTGTTCAAACAATTTGGGGTAAATAATTTCATATCTGATCATATGACTATTTCACCCCTTTGCCCGAAACGTTGAGGTTTTGCTGGAACTTCTTCACATGAGCTAAAAATACAACTACACCACCCCTACACCTTGCAGCTGCACACCCCGTTGCCTCATCTCCCTGGCCGCTGCCATCCCACAACCACCGCAACTCCTCTCCCGCCCTTCACCACTGCCCCTTCCCTCCGCCAAAACTCACAATAGAATTCCACCTTTGGAATCCTTGCCTCCCCGCCCCAAAATCCTACATTTGAATTGCAAGTCTATTATGTGCTTGGTGCAAGAATCACGTGTCAATACAAGCAAAATACAAAATTAAAAAATTAAAAAAAAAGTGCAAACAAAAAGTGTGATTTTAGAATTAGGGAATGAAGGTTGGGAAAACGGAGGATCGCATCGATGTTTGTGAGTGGTAAGGGCTGAAGTCGGTCGGTTTGTTGGATTCTAGGGGCTGGATATGATCTTTTGGCGGTGCTTGTTTGGTTTTGGTTTCTTTGGGTGTTTTTGTTTTGGCTGCTATTCTGTAGTTTCTTGTTTTGGCTGTATTTTTTTTCTTTCTTTCAACCTCGGTTGAATTTCCCTCTCTCTTCTCGATGTACCCTTATCGAGTTTCATTTATAAATCTTCTTTTTCTGATCAAAAAAAAAAAAACGGAGGACGGGTAGAGTACGACATCAAAAGGGAAGAGGAGGGAGGTACCGGGGAGAAAGAAACCGGAGAGGTTATGGTAGGGAAAGTAAGTACTTAGTTCCACATTGGTATTTTTAACACCCAAATACAATTATATGTCACCTTCATAGGTATTGTTGGGCGGAGGCCAGATGGGCCAAGTCCGGCATCCTGCCGAGGTCAGGTGGGCCAAGTCTCAGTTGACCCGTTGGCGCTTGGGTGTGATAAGGAATAAGGAAATAAAGTTGCGCATTCACTAGCACCTGCGCGTTTTGGTGAGATGGTAAGCGCTTGATCCAACAATTGGTATCAGAGCCAAGGTCAAGGGTTCAACTTTCCTGGATAGCATGCTGCTTGCAGGCAGGTGTTGGAGGGGTGATTGTTGGGTGGATGCTAGATGGGCCAAGTCTCACTTGACCCGTTGGCGATTGGGCGTGATAAGGAATAAGGAAATAAAGTTGCGCCTTAACTAACACCTGCTGGTTTTGGTGAGATGGTAAGCGTTTGATCCCAACAGGTATATTTTTTAAGGCCAAGTGTTTAGACCCTAAACATCATGGTCTGGTAGGTTGGGTCCTTACAAATAGGGGTCGGCAATCTGGGGATAGTGATTTTTTGATAAAAAAACAAAAAACAAAAAACAAAAAATCTGGGGATAGCGATCCATGAAAGATCCCAACTACTTCGAGTTGCTCATAAAAACCACCTTGAATTATAGTCCTCTAGTTAGCTCCATAATAACCATCAATATGACATATTTGTACCTTCCTGTCCGATTACAAAGAGACAGGTGCAATACCTTATTTATTTATTATTATGATTATAGGTAACAGGAGCAATACTTCATTAAACTGAGTGCAAAAACAGATAAAAAATGTTTTTGACGGTTTGGATTTTAAAAAGAGAGAGGAGAGAGGAGAGAGAAAAGAAGAAATCTGGGCCGTTCAAAAGTGGTCGCAATGCGAGCTCGGACACCACGTCAGCCATACCCTATTTGCAGCCAAGTTTTTTCTGGCAAAAAAAAGGCTATCACAACTGTCCATTACTATACCGAAACTGATAGCAAAACATTTACATCTGTACCACATTCTCCATCCATAGCTATTAGCACAAAAAAAATAGACCCATTCCAGTACTCGTTTTCCAAGCCACGATAGATCAAATTGACTATTTTTCTTTTTGGCTAAGCCTAAAAGGTGGAGCAACGGTGCGTAACAAGCCTTCCTCCGAGTGATCTTAGGGACTTCATACATTCGATGAATTCCAGGACACACCAAAGAATCATAGCAACTACTGTCCCTCTTAAGGCGAGCGGGCAGAGTGGAGGATTGAGGGGCGCGGTTAACACGATTCGACTCTACGACCTCCGAGACCCGAATGCTATGAGAGTGACCCACTGACCACCAAGCTACCACCCGCGAGGTGGTACATAGCCAATTGACAATGACTTCCCTTCTTTAAGAGTTGAGACAGCTATGTCAAAGTACTAACAATTATTTCGATTTCTAACAGCCCACAGGATCAGATTACATTTTCTCGTTTTCAAAGATCCGAATCATTTTGCAAACGTTAAAGCAAAATGGTCTGAACAGTTGAAAACCCGTGACAATCTTATAAGTCTGATTGGCTTAATTGTCTCTAGCACAAAAGCCTTTCGAAATTCACATGCACGTTTGTGACAACCAGACAAAAAAACTAAGGACGTCCTCCCCCACAATCCTAACAATGACTCGTGTATGCCTGCTCCAAAAATGCCCTTCTCTTTTGACAAAAGTCCCCAACTACATCAACCAATTTTCTCTGGAAAATCTGTTACTACCATTTTTCTCTAAATTCAAAGGTAAAATTGGCTTGTGTTCTCAACTAGAAGCATTTTTGACAAGTATTGTGATGGTATCAACTGCGCCTCGTGTTTGCTGATAGTTCTGAGAGCAGACTAAAAATGAACGTTTTGTTGTAGATTTTAGAAGCAGTTTCTAAAAGTCACCAACTTTTAAAAAAGTTATTTGAATGCTTTTACAGATCATGAAAAACTGTGACAAATTTATGATTTAGATCACGTTCCTAACTAGTAAATCCTTCTCGTTTGTTGATATTTCAAGCTTGTAAGGTTTTTTTTTTTTTCCAAAGTTTGTCACAAGAATAATATAGAACTATTTAGAAGAGAAATATTATGTGGTTTAATGCTTTGTGAAAGTCTCAATATGTAGTTTTATTTGTTATATTATTTTCTAGCTCTTCTCCTCTAATTGGCAGAGAAAAAACGACAGAATTAAAAACTAATACAAATGATCAAAGTTTATTACAAAAATTCTTCATCTCTTACAATCCAAACGTACAAAGATTATTAACTGTCTCCACATTGCTTTTAAAATAGATTTCATTGCTCTTTCCACGTTCTTTTTTTTAACTCAAATTTCATTGTTCTTTCTTACGTTCTTACCCCTGTTTTAGAACTCCGGTCCTTAATCTCTTTTTTTTTTTTTTTTTATTTATTTAAAAAAACTCAAATTTGAGAGAAAATTTGAGTAAAAGCTCAATTTGGTATCATGGGCTCCAACGGTTAACCCATTTTTTACTCAAAATTTGTCTAAAAATATTTCAAAAATACTATTATTTCAACTTTTCCCTCCCTTTCCACCGACAACCAAATACTAGCCGTCGTAAATTTGGTATGGGTTTTTAGGTCTCCTTGATTTGGGGAGTGCAATTTTGTTCACTCTCCTTAAAAAAGGGTGAACATTGTTCTTCCTCATATTGGTTGAAATGGTGTAGGTCTTACTCTTGGAATACACTTTTTGGTGAGATGACATCACTTTTTAGTGGGACTCTTGTAATGCACTTTTTTGGTGTGATGTCATCACCACTATTTGATGGATGACCTGTGTTTGATTGAGAGTTTTGAGAAGAAATTTTTTGAGAAATTTTTTGAGATAGTGTTTGGATGAGTTTTTGGAAAAAGTAATAATTAGAGAGATGTGTAATGATTGGAGAGAGATAGAGAGAAAAATGAAAATAATGATTGGATGAAAGGATATGAGTAGAGAGAGAAATATGATTAATGATTGGAGAGATGAGAGATGGGGAAGAAATCTTTTTGGAAATTTTTTTGGAAAATGTGAAGTGAACAAAATCTAATACTTTTTAGTGAGACTCTTGCTTTTTGGTGGGATGACGTCACATTTTAGTGGGACCTACAACATTTCAACCAATAGGGGAGAGGAGTAATGTTTACCCTCTTTTAAAGAAGAGAAAACATTGCAATGTAACCCAATGTTCACTTTACACCGGTGGTGTAACCCAAAGTTTCCTCCTAATAGATTGCATTGCGCCATGTGTCCATGTTCTATCTTTTGGGACCACTGTTTGGACATATGGTGCAATGTAATAGATTTGGAGGAAACTTTAGTTTACACTGCCGGTGTAAAGAATGTTCTCCCTTTAAAGAAAGTGAGTAAAATTGCACTCGTTTGAGTAAGGGGTGAAGATGCTCTTACGAAGAGAAAATGGAAAGTAAAAAACAAAAAAATGAGGGCAAAAAATATCCAAATCATTAGTCGAAAGAAGGGCATTTTCGTTTGAAGGTTTTCTTTGGAACTTTTTTCCTAGTCATCAATGCCCTTGGAGAAAATTTTCAGTGTTGAGCAAGTCACGCATCTTAGTAATCCAAAACACTTTTAGATGGTTCGGATTTTAAATAAACTCTTACCGGTAAGAGTTAAATTAAAAATTGAAACGTCCAAAGCACTTTTGGACTACTGTGATAGGGAGTTGCGGGAACCACGTAAAGCGCTACATAGTATCCGTCCGGCACTAAAAAAATTCTCATGTGGTACGTAGGGGTGCCCAGCGGATCACCCGATCCGCCAAACCGCTCAATCCGCAACCAGATCACTCACGGACAATTGCGGATGTTGAAAATGAAAATCCGCCATGAGCGGTTCGGTTCCGGTTCCAACCGGAACCGCCAAGAACCGGTCCGTGGACACCCTACTTATGACAAGTAATATAATTAACGTTGGAGAGATTCATGGGAGTTAGTTTTTCTTGTTGACTTTATGTTTTTACATGTTTTTCGACTCTCATCGGCATGTTTTTACATGTTCTTACAAACCATCAAACCAATCCGCAATCGATCCGCCCAATCCGCAACCGAACCGATCCGCAACCGCATCACTCACGGATGGTTGCGGATGGTGAAAATGAAAATCCGCCATTAGCGGTTCGATTCCGGTTCCAACCGGCAGGGCTGACCCAAGGGTTTTAAGTGCCTTAGGCCTAATCTAAAAAATGTGCCCTAAATTTTTTTCCAGCAACAATCACACGAGAAAGTCAAAACCAAAGTTCTATTAATTACGTATTACATAATAGCACAATGCCACAATGGGCCAAAAACAGCTTCGATGTAATTTGTGCAAGTTTAAAAAATGTAAAAATGTTCCTTTAATAATATTATTTTGCTGAAATTCAGTAGAAAGTAGGAAATATACTTTATAAACTTCATCTTTAGAAACATAATTTTGTGATTTTCATTAGTCCCACATCGGAAAATTAGTGTTTAGCAACCATTCATTTTTCCTATAAAGCTACCACCACTCTATTTACTTTCATGTCAGCCCCTAAATATAAAAAAAATTCTTACTTGGTTGGCTTATAAATTTTTTTGTTTGGGCTAACCTTGGAAAAGACTTCTACTCAAGCCTAACAATAAAATTTATAGGAGTGCCCCTAATTTTGGGAGTTTTGGAGTGCCCTAGGCCCAGGCCTTGTAGGCCTTGGGCATGGGCCGGCCTTGCCAACCGGAACCGCAAAAAACTGGTCTGTGGACACCCTATGTGGTAGGGACTTCAGGAGCCTCCAATTGAACGTTGAGGACTCTCTCTCTCTCTCTCTCCGCACACGTCTACATATATTAACATCTGTACACCGGATTTGAAAAATGCCCGACAAAACAGAGCACTCTCTTAGAATCTCGCATAGTCGCATGTGTAAAGGAATCTACATCTCTGTAGTGTATTCTCCTCTCTTTCTCTCTCTCTCTACAATGGCGGTCAATTCGTGCGAAGAGGTGAGATTTCTCGTTTTCTTTGCTTCCTTTGCTTCGTTTTACTGTCAATGGAAAAAGCTACAAGCTTGTTTTTTCTTTTTTTGGGTAAGCAAAATTTCATTAAAACCAAACCAAAACAGGAGCTAAGAGGCTTACCCAGAAACATACAAAGTAGGAACAAGCTTGTTTTTTTTCCTTTTTAATCCTGCGTTCGTGCTCGGTAATTTCATTTCAAAGATTGATTCCGTTTAATTTGGTCCTCGATTATACTTATGAATCTGTTCTCAGTGATAATGCTGACTCTAGATTTCCCATTTTCGTTTCTAAAGAGAAATAGTTGCAAACTTTTGTTACAGATAGTCGGCGCATTATTTAAATTGTCACTTTTTCCTCATAAATTTTACTCCAAAATCAGAAAAATATAATAAAAATATAGACCAAAAGTGAAAAAAAATTTCATGTAAGACTACGCTAAAGGCACTTAAAAACTATCTTTTTCTTCTTTTTCCGCCTATTTTGTATTTTTTTTTTCCAGGTTTGGTCATAAGTTTTATACTTTTTCGATTCATCTCGTCAAGACGAGCAATGAATCCAGTAAAAATTCATCAAAATCTAGTAAAAATTAAAAGAAACCAACCCTCACACGGTAAACATGGAGCCGGACACATCACATTTGCTTCTGTATCTGCAATAAAACATCTGTGTCCGTAGCATTTTTGTTGCTCTAAATGCCTCAAATTACCTTTTAGTATATAAGTATCAACTTACTCTGAAATGGCCAGTTTGTTGTTCCATTCCTGCAGAACCAAGATGCCCACAGCATTCTGGTGCTAGCTGATGAAACCCCCAGTAATCCTCCATATGAATCACAGTTGGCTACCTCAAGCCACTCAGAAGTTTCCAATCCACTCAATAATACTAGGATGTGCTTGGATGCTAAATTGAATTGCCAAACGTGTATCAAGCAAGAGATGGTTATTGCAGATGCTGTTCCCCCCTGCATTGTGGATATTTACGTCCACAAGGGACATTCATTATCGCGTAAAGCCAGCGAAACTGGGGAAAATTCGAAGATTGAGGGTCCACTTACTGTAAGTTTCATTTTGCATCAATCTAAGTCTCGAGATTTTGTTACGACGTTCAATCGAAGTCTGGGTTATACTACGAGTACGTGTATATTCATCACCTGATGTTTGATGATTAAGCAGCATTTTCAGAGGGGACTGCAGAGGCAGATTAGTTTACAGATGGGGGAGAAGCTGATGCAGCTTTTACTGAATGACAACTTTGTGCTGCTGCCCAAGTTCATTTCTAGAGGTATGCAAGCTTGTTCAGTGCTATTTTCTTGGTGGAATATATATGGGTATTTTACATGGTCAAATCGCGAATATCATACATATCTTCCACAATGCAAATCATTCCCTAGTATGTTTTGTACTCGTATTCATGGCTTGAACCTTCTCCTATAGGGCTGTAAACGAGTCGAATCAAGCCGAGCTTTAGAATGTTCAGGTCCATTCATTAAGTTTTTAAACGAATTCGAGCCGAGCTCGAACTCAATGAAAATTTGACGAGCCGAGCTTGCCCAGGTTTAGATGGAACTCGAACTTATTCACGAGCCTTAATGAATAAAAAAATATTAGATATATATGCTCTCATACAAGTCTAGAACTTCAAATTAATTTTTTATTTTGTTTATAAACAAGTCTATACATATATAAAATTATAAACACAGGTTAAAATTTAAGTTTATAATACTTTTTTAAGTTTATACATGTACAAATTATAAAATTTTCATTATGTATATGAAAGTTTATACATGTTCAAGGTTATATATGAAATTCTTATGAGATATTCATATATATTCTAAGTTCGCGAGCTTAATCGAGCCGAATATTGTCAAGTTCAGGTTTGACTCGTTTATTAAACGAGCCTAAAATTGAGGTTCAGGTTCAGGTTCAGTTCGTTAGTATTCGAACCGAATTCGAACGAGCCTTTACCGAGTCAATTTCGAATAGCTCACGAACGGCTCAGTTCATTTACAGCCCTCTACAGTCCACGGAAAATTGGGCTCATAAGCCAGGTGAAATGAGTTAAGTTTAGCCATCCGAATGTATATCGCACCTGGCTATGTCACACAATTTTTGTCGGGTTTCACGAGATTTTGCAACACCCACCAAGTATTGCAACTGGCAGCATTCTGTTTAATTTTCTTAGGTTTACATACTTTCATTACTGCTCTCGGGCATTTGCCATTAAACGTGTGTTTTAACATCTGTACGATATGCGAGAAAAAACAATACTCTTTTGATGCTACAGAAAAATCTGCCACTGAAAGGGTTCATGAAACTTCTACTAGCAGAACAAGGAAATACAACCGCTCAGCTTCGTTCGATTCAAGAAAAGTGCTTATCCTGTTCTCACTATTGTAAGCTAAACAAACACCTATCACTTTTACGCATTTTCCTTATCCGTAAAGTAAAGTTCGTCATTTTTCGAAGGAATGTTACAACCAAACTATTAGAGCCAAGATCGTTCACAAATTCTGCCTATTTTCCTTTTCAGGTCGATTGTGGGAACCGTGGTGCTGATATGTTTGACACTCAGAGTGAGACATATTAGTCACGGGTCTGATCATATCTGATAAGTTCTTCGAGTACATGCCTCCGGTGCTTGATTGGCCTATTCTGAAAGAGTCTCTCCCTAATATTGCTCTCAAAAGTTTTCTGAGACATTCGTATTCATTCTGCTTCACCGGGTTTAAATTTTCGAGGTTCTTTTTCTTCAATGTACACAAGTCGAATTATATTCATAATCCAAGTTGATGCTATCTAGTGGCCCGGTACTCTATTCTTGTAACTATTCATCCTTGCTCAGGTATGCTTCAATAATGTGGTTTTGAGGGAAACATTGGCACTTGAAACTCTTGCATAACAGACTACAGCTTTCACAAAATGTAATCATGCTACAAAGGAAAGCGGATTTCACGAAAAACAAAAAGAGATGAGTTATATCGTATCTTTAGGCAAGATCACAGCGACTTTCTCTCCCCCGAGAGTTTAAACAGTTACATGGAAGAAGAACAAATTGCCAAAACAGCCGCAATCTCATATGACTTCCAAATTATCTAAATTCAAAATCATATTTCTTGTATATTTCTTGTATCCATATCACTATTTGGCTATTCAAATTGCTTTCATTCTCTCACTCTCTCCTAAGTATATGCCCTAGCATGCACAACCTCCCCCTTGCTGCTCTGTGCTGGACGTATTCACAGTAGGTTTCAAATTAACGTCAACCATGTCTTCCTGTTTCGTGGAGGAAAGGGCTTCCATCCCTGGCAAGGCAGCAGCGATCTTTCGGAAGAGAGGCTGTAGTTGTCGAACAGAATTAGGATTCCAAAATGTGAAGGACCAAAGGAACGAGCAAAAATGAGGGAAAAAAAAAATGTAGCATTTTTATAAGCATATGAATTCAGGAGACAATGTCATAGGCACCTAAGAATATGGGAGATCACTGCCCGTTAATGCAACCAAAATTTCCTTCTTTTTTGAAAAAAAAAAAGCAATGGATAAAGGACTGTTACCTTGATGTTGAATCCTGCTTTAGCACTGGTTTCTATGAACATGACTCCAAACTCACGAGCCTTGCCATCTCCTTCTTCGATGGAAACTTGCCTGTTTGATCACAAGAGGGCCACCAATATACTTTGAGAAACAAGAACTCTGATCACCAAAACCTGAACTCTGGTGTCCAATTTTCTTTCTCTAAAAATACAAAACAATTGCCACGTATAGAATGTATGCAGACAGGAAAACTAGTACGTGTTTCTAAAACATTGGACAAGCAAAAGTAGGAGGTATCATCAGTTCTTTGTTCGATAATATGTCAGTATTTGCATAATCAATGAAACTGTCCTGAGACCATGTGAGTTCTCTTCTTGGATATTTTGTGTGAGGAGGAAGCCAAACATTGAGACAGAATTAAGGGGAAATAGCTGGAAAAGGAGGACCAAATTGCAATAAGGAAAGGTTTAAGCTGTCCAAAGGATAAAAGTTATGAAAAAACAAAGTTTTGCAAGGCCATCTAACACAGAGAGACTCAAAATATGGAATCTTCATGCACTTTTTAGCCGAATGAAATTGGAAGACATCTCAGATGGAAGGGAGAATTTCACTTTGCTAAACAAAAAACGTGTAATACATCAGTCCATTCCTCACCTTTTATCAACAAGGTCAGTCTTGTTGCCAACAAGAACAATAATGACATCACTGCCTCGCTCAGTACGTACTTCCTCAATCCACTTCGAAGTGTTTAGAAAAGATTGCCGATCTGCATGGTAACCATTAGCATGAAAATTGAAAAAGAAGCTTTCTCAGAAGAAAATTTGCATATTTCATGCAGTGTAAATTTTTTAGTATGAAATACATTAAGTTGACATGTATTATCTACGTCTATGGACACTTGTTGGGCATTTAGAGAATGCAAACGTGCTTCCCACAAACAGGAGTTTCTGCAAGAGTCCCATCCCTTCTCTAAACCAAGCCTTTAACGGAAAAAAGATGGAGCAAGGTTTCCCTTTTCTTGTTCAGGCATAGCTTGCTTGAATTGGCACAAAACTAGGCTATTATACTAAAACAGTATTAATAAAACACCCTTTTTCCTTCAGCCAGATATACTCACTGGCAACATCATAGACGATCACTGCAACGGAAGAATCTCTAATGTAGCTTGGAATAAGACTCCTAAATCTCTCTTGTCCAGCAGTGTCCCTGTAAAGTTATGATGTCAAATTTTAGGAAGACGAAAGAACGACTACAAAAGTGTACCACATACGTCATTCAAAACCCGATACATGTTCAGAGAGGTCTCCAGTTTACTAAACATCATTATCAATAACTCTGAATGATTCTGCTATGAAATATTGCACAACAAAATACATGTCCTAGAAAGTGGGAAGATTAAATAATAAAGAAAATGGTTGCTGTTTGGAAATATATATTATAATAAAGACATCATACCAAAGCTGCAACCGGACTGTCCGATCTTCAAGATACATTGTCTTCGACAGGAAATCAATGCCAATGGTAGCCTGTAATCCAAATTCCGAAAATAAAATGTTAACAAAACCTTCAAATCAACAAGAGAATCAGTTAGAACAAATTACTCAGGTTGTTGACTAGAACCATATGGTAGATTGACCGAAAGCCAAGATGAAAAGCATTGCTAGATGGCAAGGAAATGCTTCCAAGACTTGTGCATCTAATGTAGAAACTAAGCCCTTCACCTCAAGCTGTATTAGTTCTGATCTTAGGAACATGATCTCAGTTCTGAGACTTTATCAAATTAGGTGTCATATCATCTACTCTTTTCTGAATCCAAATTTACTGTCTGATATCATCTACTCTTATCAAAATTTACTGTCTGGTATTTATGGTCTACATCACAATACTTGGAATGCTAAGTTGAAAACCTTGAAATAACAAAGAAAACTAATCCACATCATTTTGACACTATGTTATATTCTCTCATCACCCACTCTGTTTTTGCCAAATATAAAGTACACAACTCATGCTAACTACTGCATCATTTGGCTAGTAAAGCACACATACTTTGCAAATCTTAATACAAAATTCAGGAATGTTAAGACCCTTCATTTTCTGAGAAACAAACACGTTTCTAGTAAGCCAGGAGGAAAATAATGGAACACTCAATCTAATATCCACAATCCATTGCTGTAATGTTCCCTCTACCACGAGTCCACGACAATGAGAAAGGATTGAATTTGTTCGAAAGAAGTTTCATGATTCATGAAAAAAGTTCGATATTATATCTCCTACAGGGCAAAATACCAACAAGAATCATCTCCTATTAACCTACAGACATTAGATCCATTCAAGTACAAGTTGTAACAGAGCAAAATCCTTCGAGATTCACCTAATTTCTACATGCAGATACCGAGGCCAAATTAGTCAATTTGCCTGTGTTTGGAAGTTAGGGAAAGAAAGAGAAAAGAAGAGAAAATAATTAAGAAGGAAATTAGAGGGAAAATTGAGGAGAAAATGAGAGGAAAGTTGAATAGAAATTTGAATATTTTCCTTCCTCTTTTTGTAGAACCAAACAAAGGAAGGGACAATTTTCAAATTTTCTCTCCCTTCCTCTTCCTTTCCCTAAGAACCAAACAGATAGTCACAAACAATCATACAAATCAACATTTGAATATCTTCAAACACAATACACGCAATTATTCCACAACGTAACAACAACCTCGACAATAAACAGCACTGATCTATGTGAATTTCATTTAGAACACCGCTGAGATTCACATTCAAGCCCCAAATCCTCGAGATTAACGAAATTAAAATAAATGCATTGACGCAGCATATCCGAAGCGAATTACGCTGACATTCTCGTGAATTGAAGATCAAGCAAGGATAGCGAGGAAGAAGAATTGAATAACCTGATAGGTAGTGTCGAATTTGTCGTACATGAATCGAGTGATGATGCTGGTTTTTCCGACGGACTGATCGCCGAGGAACACCAGCTTGTACTTCGCCAGAGGTGATACCACCGCCATTATTGGATTGGCTTTTGAGTTTTCTACTTATCTCTCTCCCTCTCTCTACGGTCGAGACGAACAGATCTGAATCTAGAATCGGTTGGTTTCTGGAGAGAGAAGGGGGAGGAGGGAAAATCGGAAGAGAGAGAGAGAAAGATGAAGGAAGGGTTTGCTTTGATTTGATTTCGACCATTTTATTTCTGGGAGAAGAAACCGCCAACTTTTCTTGGATGAGGCCGGCGCGTCAAGCGGGATTTTATTTCCACGCAGAATTTATCTAAGTTCACACACCTTCTTTAAAAGTTCCAAGAGGCCGTTTGGAAGCACAACGCCACGTAGCTAGAAAATTAGGGGTGTACACGGTCCGGATTGGACCGTTCCCTAGAAATTCAATAACCGGACCATTCTAACCGGTTCTAAAAAATTAAGAATCAAAACCTAACCAATACACATATAGAACCTGTCCAGATCCAAATCACAAGACCGGACCGATTTTGGTTCGGTTCCGGTTCCATCCGATTAAGTAACACTTCATCATGACACATGAGAGAGAGAGAGAGAGAGAGAGAGAGAGAGAGAGTAGTAGGTTGTGTTTGGTTTATGTTTTGGGTTTTGGTTTTTGTAATGATTGGAGGGTGAAATATGGATAATCATTAAAAATAGGGGTTAATGATTAGAGAAAGATAGAGAGAAAAATGAGAATAAAATTTGAAAATAGGGGTAATGAGTGGATAATAATTGAATAAACCAGGTCTTGAAACCCAAAACGAACAAAACATACGAATGCAACCCGTTAAATAGTTTTAAGGTTGAAAGAGATTAAGAGATATTGTAAAGAAATAGGAAAGGAAGATAAAATTAGGAAGCAGATCGAGATTAGAGAATAAGATAATTGGGTTTTCCTTTGAGTAGCAATCGTGAAATTAAGGTGGAACAAAAGAAAATTGAAATTGGTAATTTGGATTTACTAGATTATATAGTAATATATTAAAAACTTTTTAACAAAATAAATTTTTATTCTAAATAAACATAAAAGAATACCTTACTAGAAAAAAAATTAGCAAATCAAGATAAATAATTTTGTACATGTATAAATATATGAGTAAATATATCTGATATTAATGCTATACAGTCTGGTTCAGTTCTAATCGTAGTTCTTAAATTGAGAACCAGCAACCAAACCATAATTGCCGGTTCTTAGTTTTTCAGAACCATAACTAGACCAATAAACCATAGAACCTAACCAAATAGATCAGTTCGGTCTGGATCAGATCGGTTTGTCGGTTTTATTGGTTTTCTTGTGCACCCCTACAGAAAATGCACCCAGAATTTGAAATCAATGGCTCAGATGAAATTTTCCGAGTGCTTAGGCTTTCCTTTGGAAGCGACATTTTGGGATTGTGCATTTTGGATTTTGTAGATTTGGGGTGTTCGGGAGCCAAGGTGAAACAGCATTCTCAAAATCACACAATAAAGACACAATTAGAGAATCAGCTACAGAGGAGTTTTTGGGTTGTGATTATTCATTCTCATTTTCCCTTGTTGACAAAATGACCGAATTGCCCACAACCTTTTAAGAAGATTTGGTAAACATTACAATATCATGGTAATAAATAACCAAAGGAAAACATAGAAAAACAAGTAACTCATAATCTATATTGATCACACTATATTGCCAAACAAATTTGACCATCGATTTTTTTTTTTTTTTAATGATTCAAGAAAATAAAAATCAGAGAGAGAAAGAGAAAACATTTGAGATCTCCAAAATGGAAGATGAGATTTTGAATGTAGTACCATTAAATTAGTGGTGGTATTATGTTTGATCTGTCAAGAATTCAATGAGATAAAAGGCGAAATAGTATTATTTTTTACCGTTGAAAGGAGAAAGAAATAATCTAAAGACTATGACTTAAATAATACTACTATACTAATAATACTATACTATCCTCAGGTAATATTATATTGTGTTATACGGTGTATTAAATAGTCAAATAATCTCAAAATAATTCAATCTCATTTTTTCACCTTACGCGACAATCACTAACTTATTGAGGAAGACATGTGGAGCAACATGTTTCCAGGCCCGAATTCCCCTGCTTAATCCAGAAAATCCAACCAATCCATATGATTATGGGTTCCAGTGATTTAAGAGTTTGCACTAAAAAAGATCAAAAAACAAAAAAACCAATCAGTTTATCTTTTTGAGTATAAGAAACATATATGTTTCGGTAATTTTTTCGGCCATTACACCCAGAATGTGCTAGCATGAGGCATTGAAGCCAAACGGCCAAGCACATCCTGTTTCGGCATGCCCACGACATGACTATGTAGTTGGCAACCTAGCGTGGTTAGCATGGCAGGGGCAGCAACGCATTGTAAAGTGCAAACCCACGGCACTGGTCAGCCCATTTGAACATCCAGAGTACCTTTCCTTTCCAGGCAGGTCCCACGGCACTGGTCTGTTTTTGTGAATGTTCAACTCTATGTTTAATTGGAATTTGTTGGCCTGTGTGAGATGTGGCGCACTACTTACTAGCTAGTCACTTGGACTGTCTGAACTGGTCGAGTAAAGTTCTGAATCTTTACCTCTGCATGTGAGAAATGGTTCTCAAAACTCCACACCACTTCTAATTTGTTTTTGATGAGTAATGCCATTGATGTACAGAAGAATTCGAGGAATAAAAAAGAAAAGATCAAATTAACAAAAAATGTATACCCCCTTCTATACTCCAAGCATATCTAACATGTCAAATTGACTCAAAGTGGGGTTGCACTTCTAATTCTCTTGGGTTGAATAGTGAATTTATTTTCTAGGGCTTATTATGTTGAAGTCGCATTAATCCACAAATTCTTGTTGTTTTGTATTAAAATCGACTCTCTGATGAATGACTTTTCATGCTTGCAGTAATGTTTTGTCTTCGTAAGAGTATATATCCTAAGGCTATTTATGAATTTTTCAGTGTTATGACAAATACCTGCAACAAAGTCTACGAAAAGCTGCAAAAGTGCGCGGTCACTCATTCTGGGCCAGGGGACCTGACAATGCTGGTCAATACATTTCTAATGGTATTTCTTTTTTGGTATTTTACCTAGTTCTTGTCTAGTATATAGGTTGGCGCTTTGTATTTTTTGCTTACTTTGTAGTGCATGGTAACTTATGCGTGCTCTAATGTTTTCTATACTCATGGAGTGCTTATTCGAAAGATGCTACTATGTGGTCCGTGCCAGTGCCAATTCACCATCGTAATGTTTCATCTTCCTAATATTTTTGTGGGCATGTTCAAATTTCAATCATTGGTGACTCTTGTTGGTTCAGTAACAACTTTAACACGACCGTAACAGTAGTAGTTAACAGGTGAACGTTTTCGAGCTTTGAGTCAGGAAATGTCTGTACAATATTATCAAATCGATGAGATGGCTATGCCGGTGAAATCTGGTCCAGCTCTGATCGAAGGGTACTTTACTGACAACTATAAAGCAGCATTTGATAATCATACATCATGGGGTCTATACTAGTTGAGAGGAAGTTACATATGCAAGGATGAGCAAGGTAATGTATCTGGTGACTAGGGTTTTTATTATGCACAAAACTAGGTTATTGGTGATGCGTTTCTAGACATGTAATAGCTTTGTAATGCTGGACTAAGTTAAGAAGTAGCTACGTACCCCAGAAAAAGTTGCTAAAAGTAGCTAAGCATCTAATATCAGATTGCAAACATATCAGTTTCTACCCTGGCAAAACCTCTTTAATTTCAGATCCTTCTGATTTATAATTGTTCTGTTATTTTAGTGTTATAGATTACATTTGTTGTACAGATTCCTGCCGTCTATTGGTGGTACAAAACTACAAGTCATGCAGAAGAGCTGACGGCTGGATACTACAACCCTACTAACCAGGATGGATATTCTCCAGTTTTTGAGGTTCTTAAGAAACACTCGGTGACAATGAAGTTTGTCTGCTCAGGCCTGCAGGTTCCGTGTCAGGAAATCGATGAAGCATTGGCTGATCCAGAAGGTTTGAGTTGGCAGGTGCCGTTCGTTCTTTCTGTTCCTTAACTTCCTCTCCCAGTCCTGAGGCTATAGTACTTCTTTGGTCAAACAATGGTAGTAGGTCACCCGAGCTCGAGTCATGGGCAGAGCTACCTTACAGCAAGGCCCAACTTCATTTTGAAACAAAAGAAAAACTATTTTCACGCAGGGTTTTTAGTTTGTCTTTTTGTTTTTGGATATTTGCCCCCCAACAAACCTTGTTATGATTTGAACTACAATTTTTGGCACTTATTTTTCCAATTTGCTGCAGTTAAGTATTGCCAAAGCTACTAGTCCTACCTATGGCTTTAAATTGTTTTGTCCATCAAAATGTTATATTTGCCTCTCAAGAAAATCCTTGACTAGGCAACAATATTGTATATATCCCTCATCATTTAGAAGTTTTGTTATAATTACGTAAGAGGGAAGAGGAAGAGGAAGAGGAAGAGGAGGGGGAAATCGGGTACAAAGGAGAGAGGAGACATAAAAGAGCTAAAAAAGAGTCGGTTACTGAGGTTTGACGCAACTAAGTCACAATTCTACCTATGCCCCTGGCTCGAGTTGCTCGTGAAAATGGGGCCGATCTCTGAAGTTGTGTTTTAGGTTTTATAGCTTGTATATTCTCAAGGCTGGCGATGAGTGTTGGTTAATTATATTTTGTTCTTCAGGTTTTAAATTCGGCCTGGGATCGAGGATTGAGCGTAGCTGGTCAGAATGCAGTTCCATGTTATGATAGAGCAGGGTTCATGAGAATAGTTGGGACTTCAAAGCAGGGTTCATGAGAATAGCTGGTCAGAATGCAGTTCCATGTTATCAAAAAGCATGCATGGTACGATCTTAGACTATAATTTTTGGAACCTTACGAAGAATGTTCACTGCACTGCAATTAACTTTTGTACGAAGCATGCATGGTATGATCTTAGACTGTAATTTTATCTCTGCATCGTGTTTATGTGGAACCTTACAAAGAATGTTCACTGCACTGCAATTAACTTTTGTTTTGAACTTGCCCTTTACAGGAGATATTGTAGGTGAACTAGAACCCTGATTTGCACTAGTACTGGTTTTCAAAGTTTCTACTAGTCGAGAGGATGAGTGACATGATTTGGATTGAGCTGCTGAATTTGCAAAGCTGTCCTAAACCTTTAGAAGCTAAGGATTGCCTTTTCCCCTTGTGGTAGTTGATTCATGATTGTAGTTGGAACGAAGTCGTATTGGTTTTCCATGGGTTTCAAGATGTGGCTTACCCATGCCATACAATCTCCAGCCATCGAAGTCAACCCCAGGATATGATCTTAAGTTTGAAGAGTTCCTACTTCCTAGGTGGAGCAGAAACATTCAAACCCGTTCTCAGATTCTGTTATGGTCTTCCCGTAAGCCTAAACCCTAACAACGTAGCAGCACTGAGATGTGCTTCAGAGGTTCTGGAGATGACTGGAGCACTCGAAGATGGAAACCTAATCTCTAAGACAAGCTTTCCTCACTTTTGTGGTCCTTTCCTCGTCGAGAGACTCTATAACAGTTCACAAATCTTGCGGAACTCTCTCTCCATTGGCAGAAAACCTCCAAATGGTAAGGAGGTGTTGCCTGGAAAGTTTCCCGAGAAAATCCATCAACGAGAGATGCGATAACTGAAGACAGCTGGTGGTTCCAATACACAGTTACAGTGCGCATCAATCATTTCGTGAGAATTATTACAGCATTAAGGGCTAAAGGGTTGAAACCAGAAATTGTTGGTTCATGTATAATGTATTATGCTGGGAAAGGGTAGCCTGGCATGGATGTAGAAAGGGAAAGACTAAAAAGATAGAGGCATACAGCTATAGCAAAAATGAAATGCAGTTAGAAATCCTCAGCGACAGGGGACTGGAAACGCAAGTTGCGCACAATAAGGAGCAGAGAATGATTGTAGAGGGCCTAGAGAGCTATGAAGCACCGACACTGCTCCAGGTCGCCGTATCCACGTGTCGGACACGGTGGGGACACGCCCAAATACGTATGGGACACGCCACCAGGTAGAAATTTCCACTAACTTCAAGCTCAGAGAAGCCAAAAAGCAAATGAACAGTTGCATACAACCAAAATTCACATCATTAAGCGTGAATATTATTGAAGTCATGTAATATTCATATGCATCTTGCACTGAAAATTTTATACTCCATGATATTAAAACCCAAAAGTTCTCTCAACATATAACCAGTAATCATCTCTTACAAACATCTAGAGGCTAGATGCCAATTCAAGCAACACCAAGAAAAGCAAATAGAAACCCAGTTCTCATAGGCTAGCTAAACCAAAAGCCTACCTAGAAGGCCGCATGCTGGTCCATGGGAACTTGGCCACCCCAGCACCACCACCACCGCCACCACCACCACCACCACCATCACGGCCGCGATGTCCACCCCGACTGCCGCTGCCAAATCCACCCCAACTGCCGCCACCATCGCGACTCTTCTCCCCACCACCACCATCACGGCCACGATGTCCACCCCAACTGCCTCCACCGTCGCGACTCTTCTCCCACCCACCACCATCACGGCCACGATGTCCACCCAAAACGCCGTGGCTACCACCGGAATTCTTCTCTGGGTTAAACCTATTTCCACTGCCATCAAGCCAATGCGACTTCACTTCCTTCTCCTCAACAATACTCGACTTGGATTTTGTCTTCGACTCCTTGATCAAGCTCATCTTATCCTCCTCAATAATCTTAATTGGATACAGATCGGTTGATATCGACAATGGACTCTTCAGAGTCACGTAAGCCTTTTTAAAATCCGGTTTCGCAATCAGAATACCTCCAACCTTCTTCTTCTTCCCGTCCCTGTTTAGAGTTCTCACCTTCTCCACCTCGAACCCGTATAAAGACTCCAAAACTCTCTTGATTTCAATCTATAAAAGAAATCATACCATAGCAGAGTTAACATTGGTATTGAAAAACCCTAGATCGCTGAGTTCTATAGATTTGCTATGTTTCAATTTCTTCCAAATTTCCAATGATCGACCACCAATCAATATAAGTAACTCGAAGAAGGAATGCAAAGCAATAAACAGGTATACAAGTCTCCAAAACTCTCTTGAGATCTATAAAAGAAATCCACCAAAACAGAGTGTTAGGCATCAAAAAAATTGGAAAACCCTAGGCCTACATATACAGATTTGCTATGTTTTGATTTCTTCCGATAATCAATCACTAACTAATAAAAGGAATGTAAAGCAATAATTAATAGATGAACACCAAATATACGTGAAAAACCCATAAATGGCAAAAACCACGAGAACGAATGGAAAGCAATAAACAGATGAATGCCAGGGCTCTGTTCAGTAACGTTAATGGAAAAAATGTACGGTACCAAAAAGATGTAACAGATTGTTTTTCTTTTTTTGAAACTTCACTACCAGTCATCCACTAATCATGGTTTTTCCTAAAATCACTTTCTATCGAAAGCAAATCAGCAGCAATTACCAATCGCTGCGTTGGAACACAGATCTAGAGGTGAGACAATAGTCTCCAAAGTCCAAATGCAAAGCTACAAAAATCCAAACTAATATCGGGATCCTAGATATACATACATGTATATATATGAAACAGAACGGAGCCCTTGATTGCAAACTGGAAATCTGAGATCGGATTGGAGAATGGCTTCACTTTATGGATACTTTATGGATGAAGAGGTGATAGACATGAAGGTAGATCAATGGAGTTTGGCAATCAAGGGCTCAAGGAAGATGTGGTGGTATACCAGAGAAATCGGCAGGGGAGAGAGAGAGAGAGAGAGAGAGAGAGAGAGGTTGGAGTGGGTGGGGAGCCTGGTTCGAGCTTCAGGGAATACCAATGCCAGAGTACAAGTGGGAGAGAAGGTTACATGTTGGTACTGGTCATCGGCATTTTGGAGCCGCCGAAACCCGTTTACGAAATACTCCTAAGTGAAAGCGAAGTTTCTGAGTTTTCAGAAATTTTGTAAACGCTTACAACTTTCAAGAAACAAAAACAGCACACCAAACACGTTTCCATTACAAATTTCCAAAATTTTCACAAACAAAAACGAAAAACTGGAAACAGAACTTTACCAAACGGAGCCCAGATATGCGAGGAAAACAACCAAGTGGGCAAAAATCACGGAAGGTAATTAATGCACTAGATAAGAATTGATTGATCGGGTTATACCTTGGAAGCGGAGGGGATGGTTTTGAGGGAGATTTCGGTGATGTTGGAGAAAGAAGAAGGCATGAGGAGCTTGATGGGGAGGTTTGCGAAATTGACTACTCTTCGACCTAATCTACTTCCCATTTCGTTTTTCTCCTTCTTCTTCTTCTTCTTCTTCTTCTTCTGTTGGTTTTTCGGAAGGGGAGAAGGTGAACCCTGGAATAGTCAGTCACTGCAAAACCCTGCAAATGCTTGAGAGACGAAGGTTAGTGTTGTAGGCTGGATCCGTTTCTGGTTTTTTTCTGGACATAGATGTGGGCTTGTGCAGATTTACGGGCTGAGTGACAAACTGACTTAGAATGGGCCTCAAACCACCCTTTCAGCAATTTCCCATTTATTTGATAAAAAAAAAAAAAAATTTCCCTTTAATACAATTTTCCCAGCCGAACCCTATTTGAAGCTTGGATTTGATAAGGAAAAAAATGATTAAAGGTTTTAAAATATTAGCCGATACGTAACAGTTTTTAAGTCTTCTTATACTAGTACACCCTGATTATTGATAAGATGAAAAATCAAATGTGTATCGATTGGACTGTTTCCATCACGTGTCGATCCATTTCCGATTCACGGCTTATACTTGACCTTTATGTACCAGTGATTTAGAAACTTTGAAAAAAAAAATAAAAAATAATAATATTTGAAAATTCACGATTGCAAGTAACAACATCCGATTATCTCATAACGACCATTACTATTACGCATTCGGATTCACCACGATCATTACTATTACGCATTCGGATACTGTTATTTGAAACCTTGATACGGAGATAAAGGGTATGTATGCGTGAAATACTGTAGCTTTTGGAATAGCAATTTACAATCCTTCATATTTGCCCACATCAAAGTGTCATCTTCAATGCGTGTGTGTTCGAGAGAGAGAGAGAGAGAGAGAGAGAGAGAGAGAGAGAGAGAGAGAGAGAGAGAGAGAGAGAGAGAGAGAGAGAGAGAGAGAGAGAGAGAGAGAGAGACTCACTCTTAGTACGGGTGGACTTAAATGGACTTAAATTTTGCGAACGAATCTGTCAAATTACGACTTTGGCACATTACTCGACAGGTTTTTCAGATAAAAAAACATCTATTGACACTAGATGAATCACTCCCATGCTATGCACGGTTGGTTTAACCCGTTGTTGCAATTTTGAGATATTAATAAATTACATAAAGAGAGGGATGGCGCTAGTAACTACAAATCAAAAACATGTTCACTGGACAATGGTAGCAATTACAAATCCAAAAGATTGCTGCCGCAACATTGTAGCCAATTCGTATATAAATTTACTTGCAGTCAAAGAGTCTCACAAGAGTTTCACTCCACTTTTCTAGTATTTTTTTTATGTCGACGTCGTCGAGGTCTGAGCTTTCCTCCATGCCTGAGATTTTTTCTGCGTTTGCTAGACATTAAATAGTCCATGACATTAGGCAGGAAGACATTGTTGCCCTCTACTAAGAAATCAATAGATTAGGCCCGTGGAAGGTACATATATAAAGAATCAGAGTTCTTACAAGAACTCACCACTTCTGGTGCGAGAAACCAAGTGAACCAACAGAACCCACCATTTATTTTAAATTCTCCATACTTCTCATACGTGGGATTACTAAATTTTCCTCTTTTAACCAGATGTGGCAACTCGATCCTCTACTAAGAGGTATGGTGAGCACTGAATAAACCAACAAACCAGATGTGGCAACTCGATCCTCTACTAAGAGGTATGGTGAGCACTGAATAAACCAACAAACCAGATGTGGCAACTCGATCCTCTACTAAGAGGTATGGTGAGCACTGAATAAACCAACAAAACGGCGAAGAACATGCAAATACTCGCAAGAACCATGATTCCTAAACAATACAGAACCCCCGTAAGCAAATTCCTATCTAAATCGTATGGGTCCTCATTTGGTGGTTAACGGCAACTCCTAGGTAGAATGAGAACACTGCACCGGCAAAAAATTAAAATCAATGGGAATAATAAATTGGCCATGAGTTGGACATACAGAAGAACAAGTGCACAAAGTAAGATTAGAATACAACCTGTGACTCGGTAGGCCGAGAAATAACTTTCAAATACCAGCAATGAGGAACACCTGCAAAAAAAAAAATTATATATATATATTAAACCCAGAGACAACCATAGGCATATGGCCCAGACAACAAAAAAGAATGGAACATGAAACATACCTTAGACATAGAGATATAGGGAAAAGAACAATGGCCATAGATATCACAATTCATCAAGCATACTCAGTAGTATAAGGAACATAATGAAATGTAATCATAGCTAATGAGGGCACGCCTCAGCAGGACATGTAGATTATACAGATGGAGTATGAAAAGACTCAATAGTAAATCATGTAAAGAACATAACCCAAAACCATAGAAGTAGAGGAACAAAGAACATGGCTAATTTTAACTAATCTCTCTCACAAGGAGACTAAGCCCTTCAAAGAAGGCAATACATAGTATAAACCACCATCAATGGCTTCCAGCACTTGGATTAGTACGACCCCTTGTCCTCCGCTATCCTCATTACTGTGATTTGGTTTTTTTTTTTTTCTCGTTTTGGGGTAATTATGTACACACATAGCATAATAATGGTCTCTTGCTTGACTAATTCAATGGTCCTACTTTCTCTTGGCAGCATTCTAAAACTTCCAGCCTCTAATGAACAGTTACCACCCACGATTGGGTTTGGATAGGGTTGAGGGATGCATCCTCTCCTACGACCAGCTGACTCGATAATTCAACATAGATCCTAATGAATTTGGTCACAGTGAAAACCCTACAAAATCTGACCATGGACTTCTGATAAACCATGACATGACTGCAACAATTGTAAGAAAAAGAAATATAAATATACACAAGGCCTGAGCCGCAGTTAGTCTTGCACGGTGTCCTTCACCAGCAGCTTTTCCCCGAAATCTTTAGCTCTGTTGGTAATGGTTGGCCATGGTTTACAATGGAAGTTCGGCTTGTTCCATAAAACTTGTAAAAGTCTAGAAAATTAAATAGGTACGCATAACAATCAGATTTCAAAAACAAGCGCGCTTCTGAAAAATGTCATCTACAGAAAAATCCCAAGGCCACCAAGAAAACCAGGGAAACTTAACAGGTCACATTCAAAACCTTCAATTTTACCAAAGAAGTAAAGAACCTGTCCCAAAACAATAACGAAAAATAAAACCCCCTGAACAAAGAATCAAAAACCTACAAATTAACATGATAAAATCAGATTAGATCCCATGGAAGGGTACGTACTACTTAGCTGAACTGCAATTACATTATAGCCCTGGGATGTGAAAGCCTCTTGACAATTAGCTAGCCAAATGATATGGTTGTATACATGTATCTATCTCTAGTACCTCTATCTTTCCCACCTTTTGCCTCGAATTCCCTGGAGAGATGCCGATGAAGCATTCAACCAGAAATAATACTTAGGATCAATTGTGTGGCGATAGTCCTTCAAGTAATCTATTAATAGTTTGGGTCGTACTCCAGGTGTCCCCTCCATTTAGAGGAGTTAATCAATTTACAACCAACGAATTTCTAAAAGGGTAAAATCAGTAAACAAACCCACAAAGCATGCAAGTGTGTGAGTGATTGTTTGTGTAAATTGGGTGTGTAAGTAGGTAGCAAGGTTGTTGAAACTAAACAAATTTCACCTCAACACAGGCCTGAATCAAAGTAAAAAAACACATAGCCAATAGAAAAGAAGAAAAAAGAAAAAGAGTGAGCAAATCACAGAGGCTAGAAAGTTCACCTGAAGAGTTCTTGTAGCGAATTCAACACCGACGGTGGATTTGGACTCCAAGCAGAACTCATTCCTCGTAAACCTCGCAAGAATATTGGATTTTCCCAACACCAGTTGGCTAATAAAGTAGACACCCAACCTGGAAAAAAGAACACTAAAACCAAACCATAACATTTGTCATCACATTATGATAACAATATAAAAGAAGACACTTCCTTACCTTAGGCATTTGATAAATTTCTGAGCAGCACATGCATCTTTTAATTTCAGAGCCTCAATAGCAGTAAGGGAAGCAAAAGGGCTGTCTTAATCATTTCCTGCAGTTCGCCATGAGGATTGACCATTACTTTTAATTTTCAGGTAAATAGAAGGGAAAAAGCATTCATACATAAACGGAAAAAAAAGGAACTTGATACAGAAAAACAATATACCATGTGGCATCCTGTTAGCAAAGAAAAGTGGTGGCCTTTTGATTTCGAGGGAGTGAATGTAACATGCCATTTCGAAATACTACCATATCGATAGTAAGGATCAGGACATCAAACAAAGCTTTCTACCTTACCAAGATTTGGTAGGCTTGAGGGGAGAGAGGCCCACGAAATCCTACTTTCTGCCCCGCTAATATCATCGATTGCAGCAAACATTCTTTCTGAATATAAGGTGGTCTCCTTGTCCCAGCAGTAGACTTGCTTCTGGAAGAACATTTAACTACATTGTGGTCCAACCAATAACTCTTTGTTATTGAAGCAGAATTCTACTCGGAGCTGTCATACCTGATGAATGAACATGAGAAGCCTGTCTTTGGAGAAAGAGTAAGACATCATTCTACCACTCAAGGAACCCCCATGCTTTAGTTCAGTATATAAGCAAATAATCAACTTAACAAAATACATAACCGACCAAAAGCTTCGTATCTCTACTCATTAAATTGCTTTAACTTCGGTGAGTATAGAAAAATTGGCACAAAATGACAAACTGAACCCATATACTCCATTATCCAGACTAAGCAACACCCGTTGTTGGTAATAATATGGACCATTATGAACACCCGTTTAGGAAATTAAATGTCCACATGTACAATTGAGTTCAAAAGTCACACTTGCCGAATATTTTTGTGCAGAACATGAATAGAAAATAACAGAAAAGAGAAGTCAAGACATTCACACAAGTACTGCTACCACGAGTTGGACCCTGACCGTCGGCGCACAACCGTTTGGCCCAACATGTCTTGTGAACTCTGGGTCTCACTATCCAAACTGACCCATTATATATCAGATACAGCTCACCACAACACTCACACTCTAGTTCAGTATTAACACACCAAAGTGGGAAAAAAACAACTTTCGAAATTACAAACCGAATCAGATTTGAAGCCGCAAGACTAAAAAACATCCAGACAAAGTGATATACCTGAGTCACTCAGATGTGCAAGTCTATTTCGAGAAGAGACGGGATATATGGAAATCTGGAACTAACCGGAGAAGACAATGTGGTAATGAAAACATATAACCGTCATAATCCTGTAAATTGACACACGCATTAAAAACAGGCAAATACACGTATTTATGCATATCTGTGTCTATATGCAAAACCTCTGAACACAAATCTGAACATCTTGTAGAATGCGTAAACTAAACGCATATAAAAACAGAGAGAACTGTTCAACTTTCGAGTACTACAAAACTAAATTAGGGCAAATCGGAGGTATGTTTCACCTTTTGTGCCTCTGCGGGGTTCTTAGCATCCTCTTCTGCAAATACAACCCGAGTATACATTAGATAGCAAATTAGATTTTGGACAAAACGAGTAATGGAACGTAGAGAGAGAGAGAGAGAGACATGCCCGTTTTCTTCTGGCGACAAGATGGAGGATTGATCTAAGTTTTGGATGAGCTAAGGTCGATTCAGAGCGACGGTGTTCGGAATCCATCGTGGCCAAGAACGGAGAGGAGAAGTGGACAGGCCAGAAAGTCGTATCGATCCTTGATAAATTTCGCTCCCTTCTCTTCTTCTTCTTCTTTTACCTCTCTCTCTCATCTGAACACGCCACTGCCTAGGTGCAGGAAACCCGGCCCCACCGCACGAAACAACCGCCCCTCGATGTAGCCCAAATTACAACAGATGCCACTGAACGGAAAGACCCATCTGCCCCTCCAATTTGAAAAGAAGGCAACCAATTGGAGGGGTCCAATTGGAAAAATCAGCCCAAAATAGGCCGTCCCGTTCTCGATTGCTTTAGGCTCTTATTCTCAAGGCTTTTAGATAGGAAAATCTAAGAAAAATAGTTGGAAAAAAAAAAATACAGTAACATTCGAAATGTCTCCCTTTGATACAGTAAGATTGCCGGACTAGTTGGATCAAACCTCAGATGAACAGAATTAATACGTTTAGCAGTTAATTATACAAATGCTAGTTTGGAAGGGGCCATAAGCTCAATCAATATACAATTCAAATGCTAAAGAATTTTATTATAAAAGAGAGCAAAGATTGCCTTCTTAGTTTCCTTCACTAGTAGTAATAGTAGTCATTTGTACACCTCCGAACAAGCTTCGGGAACTCACTTCCATAGGAAGTCAGAAAAGATTGAAACAAAGTATAATGTTGGCCCTAACGTCACCACAGTTACAATTCCTTCTCCTTGATCCGGTATGGGTATTTCTGGTATGTTGAAATGCTAGTAACCACAAGTGGAAAAGCCACAAGGCAGTATGGTGAAGGTGGTTTTCCATCAAACAAAAATTGCAGCAAGGCGGTTACAAGTAGCGCGGAAACAATGACAAATCCCTGCACATATTTAGAAATATAATCAATAAATCCAAGAACCGTCGCAGCAGTAATGTCAAACGTGAAGTCTAAAAATAGCGGGTGGATCTAAACAGACAATGCTGCAAGGCCACCGCTAAACATGACCTCATACCCATGTAGCTAGATGCAGAATACTGCAGTATTTTCAAGCAATTTTTTCCTCAAATTTTTGGCAGATTATCCATATTCAATGGCCAGAAGATCAATATCAAACTCTTCAAAAAGAATAGTTAGGCTACGGTAACTACACGTACAGCATTTCGGACTGGCGACAGCACATCTGAGCAGCTTAACTTATCGAGACTTAAATGGATGGCTCCAATCCATGAGACTCGAAAGTGTTTAACTAAGAGACTTGGATTTTGCAGTTTGATTTCCTAAATAATAAATTTATGATAGAGATAAGTTCCGTTCTCCATTCTTGAACTAATTCTGTTTTCCAACCTAGCCAATAATCCATTATGCTCAAATGAGTCAGCCTTACCTTTCGGACTCCACCAGCATAGGAAGTAACCAGGCCAACAAGAATTCCGCCAACAGCATTGACTGTAACAGGAATCTGAACAGAATAAAATCAACAAGTTTAAATCACTGTAATACTGTCTGGCGCGAAGTACAAAATGACAGCATCAAAAGTGTTTTTTAGAAAGGAAGGCAAATCAGACTTTTCAGTCCCAATCCCCAAATTTTTCACAAGTAATAAGCCTTCTATACTAGGAAGCACGGGTACTGGTAAGGGATGGGTACAGGTACGCGATACGGTAAAAACCTAAAAAAGTAGGGTACGGGTACGGTTGGGTACGCAAGTGAAATTCCCCCCCCCCCCCCCCCCGATTTCACTATGTTCCATTGCACAAACTAAATAATAAACCCATTTTACCAACAAAAAGCAGCATAATTCATGTGCATAGATCAAACAAGTGCAAAGAAACTATCGTTCACTTCTCAGGATGGATGAGAGAGAGATTTCTGACTTTCGACCTTCTCGTTCACTTCTCAATCACAGATCTGTAGAGAGGAGGGGAGGAAATAGACTGATTTAGTGGCAAAGAAACTATCGGCAGAGAGAGATTACTCTGTGTGTGTGTGTGTGACAGAGAGAGGGACTAACCAGTCGAAGAGGTGGGCTGCTGTTGCTCTCTCAAATGAGAAAGCCCAAATCTGATGAAACACACGATCTCTTTGTGTTGGCAATCAGAATTGCACATGAACCCCTGAAGTTTCAATCTTTTTCATTCGGACTCCTTAAAGTTCTAATTTTTTAAAAATTAGCCCAAACGTACCCAGAAAAGTACCCATCAGAGTACCCAGACGTACCAAAGCCATACCCGAACATTGCAAAAGTACCCGGCACGTTTTTGCCGTACCTGGTACGTATTTTGCCATACCCAGCCGTAACCGTGCCAGTACCAGTACCCAGTACTTGAACGGCGACATTTTTGGAGTACCCGTGCTTCATAGCTTCTATAGAATGAGAAAAGAATCTGGAACTTCTGAGATGGAAGCTCAGAAACATGTTGTCTATAAAACCAAGGGCTATATCTAAATCAGGACACTGAAGCATTGTATAAATCATGAATGCTAACATCACTAAGGGAGGATTTAATTACACAGTACACGGGGGTGATGTATGGCGATCACCTCTATTTTCTGCTGCAGATTGAAAATCTATGAGCAGGAGGGAGATGTATAGGGATCTCCAGGTTAATAGAGCACCTATGTATATCGTTCGTACATCCATTACTGTTAATGCACCAATGCAAATTCCCCGATGACAACCCTTGATTTCAAAAGCATCAAATATTGTGTAAGATCATTACCATAGTTAGTGGGGTCCAACCATGGAAAAATCCATGTTCTCTGATGGCTTCCCCATCTGGAGACTTTAAGGTACTAGCCAGCAGGCACAGGCTTCCAATTACAGACATTTCCACAGTCATCAAGTAGGAAGAGTGTTTCTTTACCTGTAAAAAGCAATAGAACATGTGATGGGTATAAGACGTCGTAATACAATACACTAAATCACAACTTATCAAAATAAAAAAATACAATACAATACACGAAATCACAGTTACAGACTTAAGACAAACCTGCGAAGCCCACTGACATAGAGCTGAAGCCAGGCCTGATAGCACAGACGCCACCAAGATAGGAACTATTCCATGGAACAAAATCTGATCAGGGTCGCTACTAGTTGAACCTTTGCTAGAGCCTTCACCGATGCTCAGAAGAACAGCTGCCAGTATCAACAAAAATAGGGCCCCAATTTGTTGAATTGATTGCTTATGCCTACAGAGTGAATACAGAAAATAGACCCCAAAAAAAAAAACAATCAGAAACCTTAGAAGTCAATAGTCATATAAAAGTACTTAACATTAACACCATAGCAACAAATGGTTCATAATAGTGGCCCGTGTAAAACATTCATGGCAGGTTCGCTTTCAGTCTCACCAAACAAGCAGATCTAGCATGTCTTGTTCAAGAAATTGATGTACTCTTATTAGACAATCAAGAGATGAATACAAGCAAAACCTTAACAAAGACTGTCATACTTCATTGGGAAAAAGTGATTGGAATATCAGAAACATTAATTGCAAAATGGAATAGAATGACAGAGAGGCATTGGAAATAATCAAATGAAAAGGCCTTCTCCAACGGCAGATGACAGGCTATCAGGGGGAATAGGGGTTGGCAGGTTGCCATAAAGTTTTTGAGGTCTTGGGAAAAACAGCAATATGGTTGACAGAAAGAAAAGTTTCGCTTTCCAATGAAGCTTGATTCATATACCGACTCATAATCTGAAGAGCGCTTCAGCCACCAAACAGATACATTTGGTCAGACAAGTTTTAAAATTGATGGGCCATCGGATATACGACATTATCATCAATCAGAAAAAGGAAGAATTGTTTCAACAGACTAAACCACTTGCAGCCAACATGCATATCGAGTCATCGACAACAACCTACCCCAATATTATATACATGAAAAGAGCAGTGAAAAATAGTTTCGTCTGGTTCAGCATGGAGAACGTCAACGAATCAAGGTTTTTGTATGAAATCTGAAGCAAACTATTTTGCAGTGCATATATAGCTGCGGGCAATCCTGACGCAGTTAGTGAACCAACTAAAGTCCACTCCTTCAGTGATCTCTTGAAACTACCTTCTCTAGCAATGAGTATAAGAGCACAAATAACCTGTAAACAAATGTAAAGTAAGTTTCCTTGAATATACGATAGTGAAAACAGACAGGAGAGCGAAAACAGACAGGAGAGCAGGAGAAAAGATGAAGAAACCTTTACAGCCTCACAAGCCAAAACAGATGAAGTCACAATAACTTCTCGTCTGCAGGCATCATAATGGTAGATACTATAATTAGTTAAAGAAAAGCAAAGTATATGATCCATATCAGTGAGAAACTATATGCACTTCATCATGCAAGTTACTTGTAAACGGAGAAAAGGCATAAATTGACAAAGTTAACTAGTTTTTATTCTCTTTCTAATTTTATTTATCCTTTTCTTTTCCACTGTTAGGGGTGGGGAAGGTGGGAAGGGGTTTCTCACAATGAACAAAAAACAAAATGCAATCGGAACTACAAAGTCAACTATTATATCTATCTAACAGATTGAACTAAGTAATTTTCAAGTGAATGCGACAGTTGTCACTGTTTTATACGAGAGTCAGAAGCAACTCAAAGCATATTGACAATAAGTGGAAAGGCTGGCAAGACTCATATACTAACTTGGGATGTGGTATCCGTATCATACAGATGTGGGACAAGCTCTACACTTGCCCACACATGCAAACCCAAATATGCATGTGAAGAATATACAGTAAGATAGAAGATCAGAGGAATTGACCCGAGATAACATACGTAGCACCTACGACACAAACAAACAGAGAACAAATAAACTTAAAGTTACAAGAATTCTGAAACCGTCTCCGACACCATGTTTAAGTATCCAACTATCCATCTTAAAATCAACCCGCAATGGGTGGCGATGCAAAGGCCCATATGAACCATATACTAAATCAGGAAGATGCCACTATATTGATGTAGGACAAGCTCCATCAAATGCTCATAACATCTTTTAGTATACGAACAATGGATACTTTAGTGGATGAATAACTCTCCACAGAACAAGAACATAAAGATAGACACTGTAACCATAAAAGCCAACATTTGTATCAAATGTCTAGCAAAGTGGGATAGGTATATCCTTGTTTGGCAAACATTTTGTGCAATGATAAGTAGCCTTTTAGGCTGTATTTGTTTGGGTTTGCAGAGGCCTTTGAGGATGGGAAAAGAAGGCAGAGGGGTAGAAATGGGACAAGAACAGGAAATACATGACCGATTACCCAATAAAAAAAAGTAACTCCATGAATCTTTACTTTTTTGCCTTTCCCTTGACAAACTCTAGGTCCAAAACACGGCCTTCATGACCACAAGAAGTGAAATTATCAGAAAATGCATTAGTATATAGTCACAAAGCATAGATATCCATGTGTAACTTGTCATTCTTCCCGAATGCCTAACTTGTCATCCGGAAACTGTCTTCATCCAATATGCAATATGCAGTTCTAGTCCATTTGCTGTACGACATTTTCCCACTTTCTGAACCTCTCATCAAGCAATGCTAGGAACACAACTTACACAACTGTGTTCAGAGCCATTCGATGCACGTGAGGCCAATACATGGAACAGCTACGAACAAAGTTATGTTCTAGAGTTTTGTTCCAAGACTTTTTGTATAGCGAGCCGCATGAGCTAAAGCCTAGTAGAACTAATCACCCATTTCATGACTAAATCATCATTTCATACATAAGGATGCAATTCACAAAAGCACCATGCCAAATTTCCGCTAAAACCTCTCATAAGTCATAACAAGGAGCGATATACTCAACGGCATGAGCTAAAACCTAGTTGAACTAATCAAACTATTCGTGACTAAATCATCATTTCCTACACTACACTTCAATTCACAAAAACCATGCTAGAACAGGAAAAATTAAGGGCTACAAACGAGCGGAGCCAAACCAAGCTTTGAATTGTTTGAGCTCGGCTCCCTCATCAAAACTAGTCGAGCCGAGCCCAATAATCGAACTCGGATCATTCAGTACCAAGGTATTCGAGCTCATTTCGTTCACTACAGCCTCTATGGAGCCACTATAAACAAAGCCGAGTATTTACATAATCGAAAAGATCAAGTAGATTACTGCAATTCCATTCAAAATCGAAAAGATCAAGTTATGGAGGCAGGAAAATAATTGAATTGAATTGGCGATTGAGTTGCAATTTTACCTAATGCAGCGTTTGGAGATGAGTGGCTGAGCACCGTACTGTATGGTGAGCAACAAGGAGTAGAGCCAAACTTTCGAGCTTGGGGCCTGTGGGCTCGAGGTCGACCCCTTGGGTTTGGTCGCCGCCATTGATGGACGACCTCGTCGATGGGTTTAGGGCTTTTTTCGTTCTTCCTTCCACTGTTGTTCTTTGCTTCTCCAATTTGCTTTTCTTCAGAGATTCCGGGAGATCATGTCTTGATCAAGGAAGAGACCGTTCTTTTCTAAGCAAACTTGTGAAAATACAGAAAACGTGTTTGCAGATTACACTTTCTGAAAGCGATTTTACCAAACACGCCTTCTAAAAGCGTGTGCTGATAGGCTATCACCATAGGTTCCATGTTAAGTACTTACTATTTATTAACTCCTTGTGTTTTTCCGTGTAATCCACCTAATCTGCAATTAACTCCCTTGCTTCTCTCTCTCTCTCTCTCTCTCTCTCTCTAAAAAACTCTAACCCTAGCCGCCTCTCCTTCCCCTCCCCCTCCATGGGTTGCACACCCTTTGGGCGGCGGGAGGGGAGGGACTAATCCCCTTTCTAGATCTGGTTTCCCCTTCCCCTTCTGCACCATATCCGCCTTCCGTTCACCAATCGTTGGAACTTGGCGTTCCGCAGCCCTGTTGGGCGTTACGATTCGTCTGCTCCTCCTTTGCAACCTTACGGGTTCCGGCGGCTTCTTAGGCCTCCGGTAGAGGCGCGTGACCAGTTGGAGGTTTGGCTAGAGATGGGTTGCTCAGCGACGAAGGGGAGTGTATCTTTTTTCTCGTTTCTTTTGTGTTTTGTCCGGATTTAGGCCGGTTATGTCCGGCTTTAGGCCGGTTTTTGTCCGGATTTTGTCCGGTGTGTTCCGTTGGTTTGGTCATATGCTTTCTCGTTGTATTTCTGTGACCTGTTGTCGTTGGAGTGTCCGATCTGTGGACTCCCAATCTTTCCCCATGGGAATCTTTGATGAATACTATCTCTCAACTTTTGACAAAAAATAAGTATTGGTTTTTTTTTTAATCACAAACGAAATAAAAAAATAGTTGCGGACAAACAACAAAGACATCAAATAATTTATACTAATGGGGAGCATTCACTTTGATAAATGCCTCATATTGCCTAACCATAAAAAATCCTTTTCAATATGCAAAGGACTATAAGCCCGTTTGGCCGCTTATTTATCAGTTTTTCGATTTCTCCTTTTCGCATTCTGGGTGTTTGGTCAACACACCCAGAAGTTGTTTTACCAAAAACTGTTTTCCCGTTTTTGAAGATAGAAGCCAGAAATCAAAAATAGGTTAGGAGCTGTTTTTTGATTTCTACTTCTCCTTTTCCCTTTCCAAAACACATTCTGCACATTTCTCCCAAACACTCCTCCCACATCCAAAACTCATTCTGACCAAAAGCTAAAAAACCAAAAAGCCAAAAAGTTAAAAATCAAAAGCTAAAAAGTAGGCTCCCAAACACCCCCTAAGTGCTCTAACGTATGTCCATTTCTAATGGTTCCGACGAGGTCTGTTTTTTTAGTCGTAACTTTCGAGTTATGTGTGACATCAAATTGTTGAATAATTTGTAAATGTAACGTGTTGATCCTCTCTTTCCCTTTTTCTTAAGACTTACGGCTTGTTAGTGTATTATACATAATCGCTACTAATAAAACATGATATGTGAAGTGGTTGTACGAATGTCTGTCATGTATGAAAAATTCTAGTTTAATATAGGTTGGTTTTTTGGCTTGTGTGTTCATAATTGAAACAAACTTTTTCAGTTTTGGAATCCAAAGCTCTCACAAAGCATTGTAAGATGAGGACCCGCCTACATGCCTGTGTCATTGTGTAGTTGTGTCTGCAATATAAATGATACAAACTTTTTCAGCCTTATTCAGCTCTCATTGGAATCCAAAGCTAGCACAAAAGCATGCCAGGGGACCCGCCAACATGCATGTGTCATTACCCTTATTGGTTTTCTTTGATAATAATTGGAATCCAATGCTCCTGAAAAAATGAAACATTTCACGTGGCCACACAGTGACATTAATTAATGGGGGCTTGTAATCAATCATTCAATGCAAACCAATGGACGGTCAAGTCAACATCTACTTTTGTACTACTACAGCCTTATTCATCATCTTTATTTATTAATATTAGCTTTTATACCACTTTATTCATATCTGATGTCTTATCAAGCATTTATGCAGTTTTATTCATATATGCAAGATGACTCAAAACTATTTGTCTATAAATTAATTTCAAACTTATGATATTTCTGTATAGCACTTCATAGTCGTGACTTACTTGTATCACAATGGCAGGTAGAGGATCTACTTCTAGGGTGTGGATACTTTCCAGGTTCAAGGACCCATACTGGAAAGAAAAAAGAACTAGCCCTAAAGATTACTATGTTGGTCTTCGAGAAGAATGGAAGTTTAGGTTTGAAAAGCAGGAGGGATTGGTTGCTGATTTATGGAAAGAGTGAAACGTAACCACGTTTTCCGGAAAGCATGATTAGCAACCACGCTTTCACGTAGTTCGAGAATAAAGTACAAAAAGTCACGTTTTATTTAATAAAATTATAAAAGAAAAAAGGGAAATCGGTTAATCAGCCCAAACTTGTTTCTATTACACAGGACACCCTTCGAAATTAATAAAATTAGACTAGTGAAGCTTTGCCATCTTTTAATCACCACAATCATCTCGTGCCACCCGTAAAAAAATACTAATTGCTCCTGGAGCTCCCAAACACATTGGTGTGGTGTCCACTATCAAGTTTGTGAGTAGAAAATCAAATTTGTGGGCCTTTTTATCGTTTCATATGAACTTTTTCAATTTTGGTTAATATTTTTATACTTTTTCGATTTCTCTCTCGTCGAGATGTAAAAATATTATACAAAATTTGAACTGAATCTTGTAACAATTAAGAGAAACAACCAAATAGGCCGTACCAATAAGCTCCTAAAAAGTCAGTCCAAACTAACCTATTTTAGGCTATCAAGTTCTTTTTTGGCACGACGGTCGGGGTATCCAGGGACGAAGGCACGCAGGGGCACATGGGGTCACGTGTCCCCGCTTCAATTTCAGATTTTTTTTTTATTACAAATAACGAAAATCATGTTTTTAAAAAAAAAATAAAGGCACAAATGAGAAAACCCTTCTCAAACAAAAGTGAAACACGCTTGCCGCTCACGGCGCACCAGATCCAAACAAAACAAAAAAACAAATCACGCACTTTTGACAAGAAAAAGTTGTTTCGTCTTGCTGAGTTTTATCCGGAAGAATTTTCTTTGGTTAGAGTACTACGCTACTTGAGGTATACTCGTGATTTAGGACTACACTATACCAAATATCCAGCAGTATTAGAGGGGTACTGTGATGCAAATTGGATATCAGATATGAGAGACTCGAAATCCACGAGTGGATATGTCTTTACTCTTGGTGGTGCAGCAGTCTCTTGGAAATCTTCTAAGCAGACGTGCATCGCACGTTCTACGATGGAATCAGAGTTCATTGCTTTAGATAAAGCATCTGAAGAGGCAGAATGGCTACGCCAGTTTGTCGAAGATATTCCGAGATGGTCGAGACCTGTGTCAGCGATATGCATCCATTGCGATAGTCAATCAGCAATTGGAAGGGCACATAGTAAGGAGTATAATGGTAAGTCTAGGCATATTCGTCGTAGACACAACACCATTAGACAACTGCTCTCGAATGGGGTTTGTCACTATTGACTATGTAAAGTCAAAGGACAACATTGCGGATCCGCTAACCAAAGGGTTAAACAGAGAGCTCGTTGATAAAGCATCGAGGGGAATGGGGTTAAAGCCACTACGCTCATAGTTACCGTGGGGGTAGCTGTTGTGCGATACTGCGGAAGTCACAACTATTCTAGCAAGCACAATCAATCTAGAAACAAGAACAATAAAGATGAAGAACGCTAAGAAAGCAAGAAAACCAAGCACACAAGAACACGAGATTTACGTGGTTCACTACACAGGCTGTGTAGCTAATCCACGGGGGGAAGGGACGAATCAATCCACTATAATCAATAAGGATTACAATCTCCAATCTCCTCTCGATGTTTCTCTCAGTCTCTCTAGGTTTCTCTCTAAACAAGTTTAGACTTCTTAACCCTAAAACTGATAAAAACGCACTTTAATAAGCTGTTGTACGTCGCCTTCGTCCGGACCAAGACCCGGCTCGTCCGGACCAAGGTTGCTGAGATCAAACGGAGCGTTGCAGGACCCTTCGTCCGGTCCCGGTCCGGACCAACTGCGGACCAACTGCGGACGAACACTGCTGCGACCTCCAGAATCGTACCACGAGTGCTGGTCCGGACCACCATTACCTTGGTCCGGACCAGAGATGCTGCGAGCACCATTTTGAAGCCACACTCAACAAATCTCCACCTTGGCTTCAAACTAAACCATCCTGAAGAAAGCTTGATGTAACCCCCAACTGCACTCCCTTTACGGGTATGAGTGCTCCACCCTCAAGTCCTCAATCAATAACGGAGAACATGGAGCAAGTTCAAGCAATGCTCAAACTTCTCCCTCGGAACCGGCTTCGTCAACATATCAGACGCATTCTCATCAGTGTGAACCTTTGACAAAGTTAGGTCACCTGATGCTAACCACTCCCGAATCGTGATACCGCACATCAATATGCTTTGTCCTTTATTTGTATACTTGATTCTTCGCCAAGTGAATTGCACTGATTGTCACAATGCAAAGAACACACCGTCCCCGCATGAAACCAAGTTCACTAACCAACCCCTTAAGCCAAACTGCTTCTTTTTTGCCTCGATCACGCCATGTACTCGCCTCGTAGTCGATAAAGCCATTTGTATCTGAAGAGTAGACTTCCAACAAACGGGACCTCCGGAAAACATAAATGCATACCTTGTCATCGACCTACGAGAGTCGAGATTCCCAAAGCATAATCTGAATCCACATAGCCCACCACGTCTTCAAGCCTCTTTCGATCAAACACTATCCCAGGATCACGAGTGCCCGCGAGATATCCGAAAACCCATTTAACCGCATTCCAATGCTCCTTTCCGGGTTTGCCATATACCCGTTGACCACACTAATCGCATGCGATATGTCCGGTCTTGTACACACCATCGAGATACATGAGACACCCAACCGCATTCGCATAGGGCACCTCCTCCATGCACTTTATCTCATCCCTCGAACTAGGACTCATCTTGGCAGAAAGTTTGAAGTGAGACGCAAGTGGGGTACTTACGGACTTGGAATCTTGCATGTTGAACCTCTGCAACACTTTCTGCAAATAACCACTCTGAGACAACCTCAACTGACCAGCCCTTCTGTCACGGTGAATTTCAATCCCAAGAATCTTCTTGGCAGCTCCAAGATCTTTCATGTCAAATTCACATTCAACATCGACTTCAACTTCCCAATTTCGCTTGCTTTTTGTTGCTTCAAAGCATGTCATCAACATATAAAGCAAGTATAATATAAGAACCATCTGAAAGGACACGATAGTATATGCAACAGTCATACTCACAGCGCGTGTACCCATGCGACACCATGAACAAATCAAAACGTTTGTACCACTGCCTGGGAGACTGCTTCAAGCCATACAATGACTTCTTCAACAAACACACATACTCCTCCTTACCAGGTTCCTTGAAGCCTTCAGGCTGTTGCATGTAAATCTGCTCGTCTAAGTCTCCATGGAGGAAAGCAGTTTTAACATCAAGCTGCTCTAACTCCATGTCATGCATCGCGACCATTGCTAAAAGTACACGGATAGAAGTGTGCTTCACAACCGGTGAAAAAATTTCATTATAGTCCACTCCTTCCTTCTGTGAATAACCTTTAGCAACTAACCGAGCCTTGTACTTTTCACCCTCTTTCTCTGACAACGCTTCCTTTTTTCGATACACCCATTTGCACCCAACGGCCTTCTTCCCCTTAGGCAATTTCACCAATTCCCAAGTTTTATTCTTGTAGAGCGACTCCATCTCTTCTGACATTGCTACAAGCCATTTGTCGTTGTCAGTACTGCTTGTAGCATCCTTGTAAGACAATGGATCTCCACTGCCAGCCACCAAAGCGAAACTAACCATGTCCTCAAAACCATACCGAACTGGAGGTTTGTGAACCCGTTTTTCCCTTCCTTTCGCGACTGTGTAAGGCTCCTCTTGCTGCTGCTGTGGGTCGTGATCAACATCACCTGTATCACTGAATGAACCAGGCTCCTCAAGCTCCACCTTGACTACGGATTTCTGGACCCCTTGGACCCCATTCTCGTCTCATCATTCCGATTCAATATAAATGCCTCATCAAACACAATGTCCCCGCTTTGATCACCCTTTTTCGTGCCTTAGGACCCTTGAGTGTATCCTTTGACACCCTTTTCATACCCAAGAAAGATACACTTTCTCGGACTTGGGATCAAGCTTCGACCTCTCCTTATCCGGCACATGCACATAAGGACATCCAAAGATTCTCAAATCCAACAAATTAACCGGTTTTCGACCAAAACCTCTTGTGGGATCTTGAAATCAATGGTCAAGAAGGAGACTTGTTGATGAGAAAACATGCCGTGTTTTGCCTCGCCCAAAATACCTTTGGCAACCCCGCATTCAACCGCATACATCCGGCCCCCTCTCGTCAAGGTTCTGTTTCATCCTTTCGCTACTCCATTTTTGTGGAGTCTTTTTGACGTGTAGTGTCGAGTAATCCCCTCAATCGCAGAAGGCCAAAAACCTTTTCCCCGTACTGGCCCCATTGTCGGTTCTGAAATACTTTATCTTTTTCCCTGTCTGAGTTTCAACCTGTGCTTTCCAAGTTTTAAACGTAGCAAACACATCAGACTTATGCTTCAAAAAATAAACCCATACCTTTCTGGAATAGTCATCAATGAAGCTGACAAAGTAATGAGCACCACCTTGTGAGAAGATATGGTAACTGGACCCAGGACATCCGAATGAACATAATCGAGGACTTCCTTGCTTGTATGAACACTGTCTTGAAACCGACTCTGTCTTTGCTTCCCATACACGCAATACTTGCAGAAATCCATCTTGCACGCTTTGACCCCCTTCAACAAGTCACGCTTATGAAGCTCCAACATACCACGCTCACCCATATGGCCAAGCCGCATATGCCAAAGTCTCGTGTCATCAGTGCTAGATTCTGCAGGTGTGGAGATAGCAACTCCACCTACAACTGTGTCCCCAATCAATTTGTACAAATTACCCACCTTCTGTCCCTTCATTAGCACTAAAGCTCCTCTGCTAATTTTCATTGCTCCACCTTGTGCTGTGTACATACACCCAGCTAAATCTAATGCTCCCAAAGAGATTAAATTCTTCCTAAGTTCAGGCACGTGTCTGACATTCCCCAAAACCCTCACAACTCCATCAAACATCTTAATTTTCACGGTACCAATTCCAATGGCTTTGCAAACTGCATCATTACCCATTAGAACCGTACCACCATTGCAAGGCTTATAATTGTCAAACCACTGCTTATTAGGGCACATATGATAAGAGCAACCAGAATCCAAAATCCATGACTCTGAAAGAAAATTGCTACCTGAAGAAACGGAGAGTAAATCTGCGTCGACGTCACTGTCTGATTTGTCCTCCGCAATACTAACGGATTCCATATTCTTCTTCCCTTTTTTCGCCTCTGCAAGAAGATTTTTCAAATCCTCGCATTGATTTTTGTAGTGCCCCATCTTGTGACAAAAGTGACACTCCACATCCTTTTTCGTGTTCGACCTCCCTCTCGACTGCGACCTTTCCCGATTTGAACCTCCCTTCCCTTTTGACTTGCTTCTACCTCGGCTCGACTGTGGCTTAGAGACAAAAAGACCTTGATCTGCATCAACATTATCATCCCTCCTCATCTTCTCATGAGACAAAAGGGTACTGGTAACCTCATCGAGTGACAAGGTTTCCTTCCCATACATAACTGTAGTCACCAGATGATCATATGAAGGAGGCAGTGATGCTAACAACAGGATAGCCTTATCCTCCTCATCAAGCGTTACTCCAAAACCCACCAGTTGCGAGTTCAGCATATTATAGGAATTTAAATGTTCTAATAGATTCGTACCTTCCTTCATCTGCAATCCGTACAGCTGTTTCTTGACATACAGCTTGTTGGTCAGATTCTTCCTCATGTACAAACCCTCGAGTTTTTTCCAGATCGCCTCTGCCGTCTCTGAGTCTAACACGTTGTGAATAACTTCATCGCCTAGGTTTAGACGAATAGAACTGGCTGCCTTAGCGTCAAGATCATCCCAAACACTGTCTGTCATCTCCGCAGGCTTCTTCGTCTTCCCGTCTAAAGCCTTTGAGACACCTTGTTGGATCATAATATCCTTCATCCGCCGCTGCCACAAAGAGAAGTTATTCTTACCGGTGAACTTCTCCACCTCATACTTGGTATTCGACATCTTTAGTGAAACCCTAGATTGAAACCCTAACTGGGTACTCTGCTAGAAACCCTAACCAAGAGCTCTGATACCACTTTGTTGTGCGATACTGCGGAAGTCACAACTATTCTAGCAAGCACAATCAATCTAGAAACAAGAACAATAAAGATAAAGAACGCTAAGAAAGCAAGAAAACCAAGCACACAAGAACACGAGATTTACGTGGTTCACTACACAGGCTGTGTAGCTAGCCAACCTAGTTGACTGGAGATCCCAAGATCTAGGTTCAATGAGACTACCTTTTGCGAGTAACCGAGAACGATCACTGAGGAGACTAAATCTCCTGCCCATTCCTGTGGTGTGGAACAGTGATACCTGTAAAGGATTCTAGGTTAAGCATTGCTTTTTAATGACTCTTATGCGTCGGGAAGCCCGAGCGGGGTATAGCAGGATACCCTTTATAAGAAGGTCACCTATGTGAGTATGAAGTGGGGCCGCTTCTTTGAGAATTCTGGCAAAATTTCTCGAGAAAATACTTGCAGAACCAGAAAGAGTGTTCACGGCCAAAACGAACACGATAGTGAGAACAGAACTGTGTTAGGTGATGTTCCGTGTGATTCCTATTGTCTCGGTTTACACAAACGGCAGAATAGTTCAAAGCGGGACCGCACACTGGTCAGCCAGTAAACCCGATAGGTCTTCACAAGGGAAGGTTCAAAGCCAAAAGCTACCTATCCTATGCGGGATTGATCCGTTGTACTCTCTCTCCGAGTCTCTTTTATTTTCTGTGTCAGTTTCTACCAATTTCATTCATGTGGGGGATTGTTGGAAAAATGAAAGATTTGTTTGAATATTTAGGTGAGCCTAAATACGAGCAAAATTCATTTTTTAATATGAATGAGAATTGTCTCATTGTGGGAATCAGAAAAATAGCCAAAGGGACGCGCGCGCTCGCCGTCACTGAACACCTGAACGAGACCGGGGCCGGGACTCAGGATTCGTGGGCCCGCGGCCTGTGGTCCGAGGTCTGTGGTCTGTGTCTAGCTCGGGTAAGTTCGATATTGAATTTGGGCATATTGGTGCATGGTTCGGACAACAACTGGAAAGTTAGTGTCCTTTTAAATGTCGAAGACAAATTTTGTAACTTCATGAGTTACATGTATTGCTACCCACGTGTAGCAAATGCTATTAATTGGCTATCAATTGCCAATTGAATTCCCACGGTTATTTTTTATGTGTTGATTGTGAGAATCAATACACTTTAAATGGAAAAGGCTCCCCATGGCTTGTATATAAATTGGTGCTTCCTCTAATGAATTTCAACACACCGAAACACACCACAGCTACACAAAATTATTTGTTGATTTTTAGTGAGAGAGAGAACAGGCACTTGTTCGTTCGACAGGGTGATCCGGTAGGTGTTACCGTTGGTCATTTTAGCCGCTGTATCCTGGGAAGCAGACGCCGATCAATACCCCAAACACCCTACGTGGGGCGGTGAATTTGCTTTAAGGAGACCGTGTGAAACACGGGCCCCGGCTTGGTTTTTTCTATCCTTTACATATTCGTTATTGTTGAATTTATGTAATTTCGTGTTCCTCATTTTTCAGAAATAAACTTGTCGATTATTGTTTTTCCGGTACTTGTTTTCCTACAATGCCCACCCCTAGTTAAACTTCATGCATGCAAACGAACGTAACAGGGGTTTTTCATTCCGTTTTCCTCTCTTTAATAAAATTAAAAGACGAAAGAAAAAAGGGTGGTAAATTATAATGAAGGCTGGATAACTCATGATTTCCCTTTTTTTTCTTGACTTTTTGGTCCTTATTTGAGTTACGAATAAATAATGGTTCGTACTTTGCTCATCTAGAAATAATGAAATTCAGAAGTCAATCTACCTATCCATATTTATCCAAAAAAAGACATTTTTTTCAACCTTGCTAGCTTAGGATAAGATTTGGATGCAATATATTCAACAACTAAATGGTTTCATCAAGTACTTCGATTGTTACACTTCTTCTAAAACGTTGTTACTGTTGACATTGATTTCATTAGTTGAAATAGAACTTGGACAAGCTGCTTGGATATATAGCTATTCTAAAGCTTTTCTGATACCTGTAATTTAGGGTGTCCCAAATAACGTACCTAAGAGGACTCAATCTCACTCTTCATTAAGAGACTTGACTATACGAGTTGATAGCACCTAGGAAGTTTTGTACCTAGGACTTATGAGGAAGAAAATTTATAAATCTTGATTTTGGGTATTCAAAAACTTGATCAAACGTGCATAATAGTGCTCCAATAACTTGTGCCTCGTTTTGACAAAAAGATACAAAAAAAATAAAATAAAATAGCTCATTCCAATTGAAGAGCAGTGCTACGAACATAAATGTCCAAATACACATTCAAGTACAAATGTGCTTAGAGTCATTTGAACTTTGAAGCATGCATGTATCATATATATGCACATTATAACCTTCATACCTGCAGGCATGTTTAGTTTCAAACATATGTGGTTGTGCCTCCGATAAGCATTAAAGCTATTTAGATCACTGTAAATAGAGATTTGAAGATCAATCATTAGATCTGGTTAATGTTTCTCTTTATGTTGGTGCACCACGGTCACTCTCCTTATGTTTTCTGGTTCCAGCATGTGAAAATAGAAAAGAAAGCTAGAACATAACGAGCACATAGTCTTATCCTCCAATATGTTGACCACAGAAAAAGAGAAAAATCAATTCCGTACATTTGTACTCGTCTATACGAAATTGGGAATGATCATGCGTGCAGGAGACGAAAGACCATTAAAAGTGGCTTGGACTATTGACTTCTCAAAAAAATAATTAATTATTTGGCTTTATTATCATTAATATGGAGAAAATAGCGAAAATACTCATTTAAGTACCGGGTACGATATGCATCTCTTTGAATTCATAACATTTTGGGTACCTAGTTTTAATTTGTTGGATTTGGTTGCGTAAAATAAGAAGTTATTAAAAAATAAATAAATAAGAAGTTATTAGTTGCGTTTGGACTTTGATGCTCATTTGCTGTTTATTGAGGTTCTAGATAGAGAATAATGCCATACTAATATAGTTTAGAGCAGGTGCAACAACATAGGTAAAATTTGAGCCAAAAAATCTGGTGAACAATACACATTTTTAACTTTAGCTACCCAATTTCTTTCAACACTCCAACAATATTCTTTTTATTATTCTCTCTATTCTTATCAAATCTTATAAAATATTATTATGTAAATTAAATACTACCATTGGTCCATCAAATAGCAGATGAGAGAGAAGAGAGAGAGAGAGAGAGAGAGAGAGAGAAAGAAACAATAAAAAAATGAAAAACTTGCAAACAGGGCTTCTGTAAAACTGTAAAAGTACCGAAGTACTGTAGCATTTTTAGGCAAACGGTGCGAATAAAATGATGCTACAATATTTCTATTCCAAATCAAGATTTGGAAATATTTTTTCAATACAGACCAAGAGATAATTAACAAAAATGAATTAGCTAACTTTGAAATTAGAAGCACTACTTTTCCAAAGGCTAATCCATGTAATAGTCAATGTCGTGAATCTTTTTGCTTATACAATTTAGCTGCCCCCACGAGAACTTTTACATCTATAAATAAGTCCTTCCCTCCCATGCATATTAATCCCATATCCATATTTGCGAAATACACATAAGCTTTTCATAATGAAGACACCAACCCCATTGCTATTCCTCTCACTAATCCTCCTCTTCTCCATCTCCACCACATTTCTGGCCGCAGTTGATGCTGCCTCGAGCCCGGTCCTCGACGTAGAAGGCAATGAGCTCCGAACCGGAACTGACTATTACATCCTTCCTTTGGTCCGAGGCCGCGGTGGTGGACTAACCCTATCAGCCACTAGCAACGGCACCACAACTTGCCCGCCCAACGTTGTCCAAGAGCTAAACGAGGTTGATAACGGCCTCCCATTAACCTTCTCCCCTGTGGACCCTAATGAAAGCGTGGTTCGTGTTACCACTGACACGAACATCAAGTTCTCTGCCGTTACTATCTGTGTTCAATCGACGGTGTGGAGGCTCGACGACTACGATGAATCCGTAGGGAAGTTTTTCGTGACAACCGGGGGTGTCGAAGGGAACCCCGGCCGGGAGACCCTGAGTAACTGGTTCAGGATCGACGAGTACGAGGGTGATTACAAGCTTGCTTTTTGTCCGGCAGTGTGCGAGATATGCAGGCCAGTTTGTGGTGATGTAGGGGTTTATGTGGATGAGAACCGTGTGAGGCGTCTGGCGCTTAGCGATGTGCCGTTGAAAGTTGTGTTCAAGAAGGCTTAATTAACAGTGATTAATTGGTTTTAATAATTAGAATAAGGGTACACTTTGTTGCTATTTAATTATTGTTGTGTAACGTTGCAATAAATTGTGTACAAGCCATGTCCAGTGACTAGCTACAGGTACGTAGTTCTATTGTACACTACATGAATAAACCAGTGTTTCCATACAAATTAAAGATGAATTACTCCTGCTTTCAAAATGACTATTCTTTGATATTTCTTCTATAGCAGGGTACCCCTTGGTTTGACTAATTGGGTATACAAAAATAATACTAAGTGTTTGTTCTTCATGAGACTGGATGTGTTCAAATCCCACGCAAGTTAATCATTTCAAACTTTGGGGCCATTCCAGGGTTTGTCCAATCGTTAATTTCAAGATCTCAAAAATTAGTAGAGGTGTGAACAAGCTGAGCCGGATATCTGATTTATTTAAAATACAAAAAATGTCAAAGAGAGGAAAAACATGATCAAGACACAAGATAAAGCAGAAGTTTGTAGTCGAGAGTTGTATACACAGAGTACTTAGCTAGGCCTTTTTTCTTCTTCTTCTTCTTCTTCTTTTTTTTTTTTGGTAATAGACGATATTATAAAGTACTAAACATAGATGGTTTGGGGTTATTTAACCTCCATAGAATTATCAGCAAAGCTGTCGCAACAGAAAAAAAGAGGAGGTTCCATTAAATTAACATAATTAAAATGACATAAATCAAAAGTATTCTTAACAAGCATGTCTGCCCTCTGATTTGCCTCACTCGCACATGGATTAGGACTTTTCCACTAACTTGAATTTTGAGATTTTTTTTTAATTAATGTATATGAGAATACTGTCTCGAAAGATGTCTTGCCTTTTACCCTCAACACAGTATTTATAAACCTCACTTGTTTTTACAATTACTCCTACAGCTACCAGACTTGTTTTTTTTCTTTTTTCTTTTTTTTTGGTAAGAACTACCACACTTGTTTAATACCTCTGCGTAGAGAAAAACTTGCATGCCGACAAGGTACCGCCACTACCTGTTGGTGCATTCGAGCCATCCAAACATGTCTTAGACGGCCCAAATTTTAAGGGTGACATTTTTGTAAATTTTAGGAGCAAATTTACCACAAAAAATTTTGACCGTCCAAAACATATTGAACGACTTGGGTACGCCGATGGGTACCACGTGACCGTTCCTTATCTGCATGCTAAGTTTTTCTCCTCTACGTATGTTTTGAATTGCTATTAATAATCAAGTGTGAAGGATCGAAAAAAATGAATTGATAAGTGGCTTTGACTTTTGGCTTGTCAGGAAAATGAATTATTTGGGTTTATTGTCATTAATACGTGTATATCACAACTTGGTCAATTAGTTGGAAGGCGGTGGTTGGAGCAATACTATTGGAGCAATGTTAGGTATCCTATAAATTATTCCGAAAGTAAAATTAGTAGCTCAGATTCGCTTAGATGCTCATTTGAATCACTGATTTTATTTTTAATTTAATTTTCGAGGTAAGTTTTCAGGGTACTTAAAAATTTTCCATTCATTGAGATTTTCAAGAGTGAGAGAATAAATGCATGACCCAAATATTTATGCGTTGGATAAGGATTTGAAAACCTTTTTGTATAGAACAACACTAGCCACAAACTTTGAAATCAATTACCGCAAAAAAAAAGGCCAGGACCTTTGAAATTAGTGGCAATACTTTCCCAAGTCTGAATCCATGGAATAGTCAAAGTCGTGTAGCTAGCTTTTTGTTTTTATTTAGTAATTCCAATTTCCAACGTGAATTTTTGTATATCTGTGGATTCGGAAAATGATAAGTGCCCGGAAATATTGCCCTAAAAGTAGCTAGAAAACTGTAATGAATGGCTGAGAGGAATCTTAGTCATTCATTACAATTTTCTGGATATATTTTCTGGACAACTTTTCGGGGTATGCTTCTCTGGACATTAGTTGACCTATAAATAAGACCTTACTTCACATGCATACATAAGCTTTCACTTCAATGAAGATGAAGACACCAACCCCGTTGCTATTCCTCTCGCTAATCCTCCTCTTGTCCATCTCCACAAAAAACCCCCAAACATTTGTCGTCGCCGTCGATTCCACACCCAGTCCGGTACACGACGTAGACGGCAATGTGCTCCGAACAGGAGTTGACTACTACATCCTTCCCGTGATCCGCGGCAATGGCGGTGGGCTAACCTTATCAACCATTAGCATTAATGGCACGGCGACTTGCCCACCGGACGTTGTCCAAGCACAACACGAGGTTGATAGAGGCCTCCCTTTGACCTTCTCCCCTGTGAACCTTAGAAAAGGCGTGATTCAAGTTGCCACTGACAAGAACGTCAAGTTTTCTGCTGCCACTGTTTGTGTTCAGTCGACCGTGTGGACGCTCGGCAATTACGACGAATCCGTTGGGAAGTTGTTTGTGACAATCGGCGGCGTAGAAGGAAACCCTGGTCGTAAGACCGTAAGTAATTGGTTTAAGATTGAGGAGTATGGGAGTGATTACAAGCTTGTTTTATGTCCGACGGTGTGTGACATATATATGCAAGGTTCGTTGTGGTGATATCGGGGTTTATATCGATCACAATGGAACGAGGCGTCTGGCATTTGGCAATGGGTCCTTGAATGTCATGTTCAAGAAAGCTTAATTAGTGGGTAGGGAATGAGATAATACGATAAGACTCAAACACAGGACCGGCCATCTAGTCCCGATAAAGAGAGCGCTGCGCCTTACTACTAGGAGTACGTTTCGTTCTTTTTTTTATTCTTGTTTTGTGTAACGTTTGAATAAAGTTCTATTGTGAACCACATGAGTAAGCAAGTGGTGGCTAGCTCATGCAGTAGATAATGGATGTTGGGCCTATGTTTTCTAACAATTGTTTATGCATCGGATATTGAATTATTGAATCGATATATAGGTTTTAAGTAGTTAGCTTTTTTATTAAAAAATAAAAATTAGTGGAATGAAGCTCAATGCACAACTTCCGTGGGGTACTCAAAGTAGGGCTACACAAGCCGCTTTCACGTGTGATTTATACACGACTATACATATATACGGTGATAAAAACAGCAACGATGCTTCCACAACGGTTAATACTCTTTTTCAAATATTTAGGGGTGCTTTGGGAAAAGAGAGAAAAAAAAATGGTTTTTTAGTTTTTTCGTTATGTTTTTATTCAAATTTTTTTTTTTTCATTTGTTAGTTTTGCGTCAAGTTTTTTATGGTTTATGAATTCATCTCGACGAGACGAATCCAAAGAGTATAAAAATATAGTCAAAATTAATATTTTTTTGAATAAAGCCGAAAATAAACCAAGGTAAACCAATTTATTGGTTTAATTTTGGCTTTATTAAAAAAAATTTAGTTTCGACCATAATTTTATACTCTTTAAGGTTGTCTCGACGAGACGAATCCATAAACCACAAAAAATTGACGCAAAACTAACAAATAAAAAAAAATTGAATTAAAACAAAACGAAAAAAATAATATTTTCTTTTTTTGTCAAAGCAACCCTCAGGGACGAAGGGAGACGGGTTGACTGTGGCTATGGGCCCCATACGTTTTGGCAATAGCCAATAGCTATACCACCTCTAGAAATTGTTTTGTTTCTTTGTTTATGCAGGATGGCCTCCTAGTTTTTTTTTTTTTTTTAAAAAAAAAAAAATCAGAAAATGAAATAACATTCATCATAACACATAGTAATAAAGAAATAAAATCCAGTGCAAGAAAAATGCAAGGATACACAAACTCTTAACTAGATTCTTTTTCAATTTTTGAGATGTTTTATGTGTATTCTTAGAAATTTATGACATCATGAATCTACCTTCTCTTATGATACACAATGATTCCAAACTTAGTTTATGACATCATGAAATCTAATTCATTGCTTTGTCCCTGCTAAATAGCCTTTACTTTCTTCCTTTTTTTAGATTCATTTTTCATTTCATGAATCCCCTGTTTTTTTGGGCAAATATGAATTCCCCTGTTGTCTAAATAAACCCGAAAGGATTAAAATTGAACTTCATTGATGCTAATTTTTTGAGCAATTTGTCTAAGCTGGGGAAAGAAGAAGTAGATAATGCAAATTTAGATACAAAACTCCCAATAATCGAATTAAACTTGAAGAAATTCCGAAAATATATTCACATTGAGAAAGAACTTTCCTAGGGGGGTCCTACTACGTGTTTCTCACATGTACAAATTGATAACTCTGGGTGTTGAGACAATCTTACACGCCTCATTCTTGATACCTAATCTCGTCGTCTACTACTGGAGAGTCCAATTAAAATTGGACAAAACTCCAGACTGATAGTATCTTCAAAATTTTGACCACCGGGCCTATTTTTATCCAACCTATTTCCCGGTTAGAAGCCCTCCACCCTCCGAGGCTGCAGCTAATGCAAATATCTCATAATCCCCACAACTGCACCCACCACCATCCACACACCCACACTCATCCCACTTCCTCTCTCTACGGTGTCTCTGCCTCATCGCCACCGGCTCTGCCACCGCTGGAACTCCAACCTTCATGGCTACTTCCACCGCCGGCGGCTTTTCATCTTCATTACAACGTCTACTCTTCGGAACCATGAAAACCCATCTCTCAGTTTCCATGTCTGAGGATTCGTAAAGGGATTTCCATGGAACCTCGGCCTTGGCCAAGAGATTTGATCCGGCCTTTCCGAAAAATGGTTGAGTCTTCTTTCTCTGCCGGAGTTCAAAAACGACAGTTCCGGTTTCGATAAGCTTGGCCATGGATTCTTGCGGACAAAAACAGTTTAATGAAAATGACTGGTTGAAGAACAAGTTGGATTTGGATGAGATTTCTTGGGTTTCTAGTCGAACTCTAGTGTTGTTTCCTGCAGAGAGAGAGCATCTAACAAACAATTGTCCACTAGACTTCAAGTAGTCAATGTTTTTCACTCTTGCGATTCTTAGCTCACAGCTAAAAGAAGAGAGATGTTGAGAAACACCCATTTTTTTGGAGAGAGAGAGAGGAGTTGATGAGTTGTTTGGTGGTAGAGGTATTGGGGTGGTGGGGGTATATATATAGTTTTGTATAGAATAAGTTGTGTTGGGGAGTTATGGGGCCGCATGGGGTGGGACCCACACCCCATGTGAGTGGGGTTTGGTTTTGTGGTATTTGGTTGAACAATCATTTTTGTTTTAGGCATTTTAACTGTCATGTATTCAGTGGATCATGTGAGAGGGGTTGTGGTATATACTGTCAGTTCTAAATAGGCGGGGAGTTATCGAGTGCGGGCATTGTCATGTGGTATTTCAGCATTTTAGGCTTTTTAACTGTCATGTATTCGTATATATACTAGTTCTAAATAAATGTGGGGTGATTGTGCAATTTGGAACACCTCGTGACGAAGTACCGAATAATTTTTCGTTGTATGGATAGGAATTGAACCTGGGAAGGTGCGGGGTATGTGTTTTTTTGAGGAAAGTGCTTTTTAACTGTTAAAAATTAGTAAAAGAAATCACCCCCCTAAGATCTTGATTCTATTTTGTCATGCAATATCTTATAAGATCTTATATCATAGTGTTGGAATTGGCATTAGTTGAACCACCATGGGACTAATATAATACATCTTGAAAGTGGCATGGAGTGGACCACTAGGAAATATAATACAATACACTTCAAATTGCCACTTAAAGTGAACCACTAGACAATATACAAATACACTTGAAATCCTATGAGATAGTGTGAAAGATTGCATGGGGTTAAAAAAGATTGCACATGATTATTTAGTGGCACTGGCGGCTCCACCCTTTTTTATGGGTATTCACTTGAACGCCCACGTTCAAATACACTTGAAATCCTATGAGATAGTGTGAAAGATTGCATGGGGTTCAAAAAGATTGCACATGATTATTTAGTGGCACTGGCGGCTCCACCCTTTTCTATGGTATTCACTTGAACGCCCACGTTCAATTTTGGTACTTGTCTTACTCATAAATACAAGCCTGAGTCATTTTACTATTATGTTGAACACCCATCCTACTTGCGTTTTAGACTTTGAACTCCTATCACAAGCTCATGTCATGCCGAAACACACAAAGTATGAGAATATATAATCAACAAGTAAATGAAAACACAAAATTTACGTGGTTCCCCTTAAGCACAAAGCAAGAAGGTACATCCACGGAGAAAGAAATAAGAGGATTCACTCTAATGGGGAGAAATACACAGAGCAGGCTATACTCGTAACTCACAGTTAAAGCACTCACATGATATTTAGGGAACAAATCTTTGAGGAAAAACCTAACAGAGCTTCAAAGGCCTTAAGAACACAAAAGAGACAAAACTCAACCTAATATTCGAATCCCAACTCAAGACAAAACCCTAGGAGGCCGCTAGGCTCTTATTCATAAGAAAGTACAAAAAACTAGGTCAAAACCCCTCTTAAAAATGCGTAGCCATACACATTTAGCATAGGTGGTTCGGACCAAGGTCACGCTGATCCGGACCAGAGAAGTTGCAAGTTGTAGAACCAAAAACGACCCGTGGTCTAGACTAAGGTCACCATGGTCTGGACCAGAGATGTTGCGACCATTTTTTTTCTTCTGAATTATGTACCTTTCTTCGAACGTCTTGAATTCAACAACTCACACATCCATTTTATATGCTAAAGGAAAATAGACATGGACCAAAAATATTACATAAAACTCATTTGAAAATTGATAAGGGCTTGATTGATTCATTCTGGTTTTATCCTCTCAAATTTAGGTTCAACTATACTAATCAAGTCCTGACCATTATCCAAATGAGTTGATTATTTACTGGAGCTCTTAAAGACGTATTTTAAATAAATTGAAAGACTCCGATTACTAGCGTGGGATTCTGATTATTTTGTATCAAATATTGTATGCCGAAAAGGTACCGCCATTACTTGTTGGGGCATTCGAGCCATCCAAACATGTCTTAGACGGCCCAAATTTAAAGATGACATTTTTGTAAATTTTAGGGACAAATTTACCACAAAAAATTTGGACCGTCCAAAACATGTTGAACGACTTGAGTACGCCGATGGGTACCACGTGACCGTTCCTTGTCTGCATGCTAAGTTTTTCTCCTCTACGTAAGTTTTGAATTGCTATTAATAATCAAGTGTGAAGGATCGAAAAAAATGAATTGATAAGTGGCTTTGACTTTTGGCTTTTCAGGAAAATGAATTATTTGGGTTTATTGTCATTAATACGTGTATATCACATCTTGGTCAATTAGTTGGAAGGCGGTGGTTGGTTTTGACTTTCCATATACTTTCAATGTACTTCCTTGCCTGCCCATACTATTAGAGCAATCTAAGGTATCCTAAAAATTATTCCGAAAGTAAAATTTGTAATTCAGATTTACTTGAATGTTCATTTGAATCATTAATTTTTACTTTCATCTTAATTTTCAAGTAAGTTTTCAGGGTACTTAAAAATTTTCCACTCTATTATTGAGATTTCAAGAGGGAGAGAATATATGCATAACCCAAATATTAATGCGTTGGATAAGGATTTGAAAACCTTTTTCTATAGAACAACGCTAGCCACAAACTTTGAAATTAATTACCGCAAAAAAAAGGCCAGGACCTTTGAAATTAGTGGCAATACTTTCCCAAATCTGAATCCATGGAATAGTCAAAGTCGTGTAGCTAGTTTTTTCATAGTTTTTTATGTGATGTATTATGAGGGAATGACATGTGTCGGTGTTTGGAAAAAACAGTTTATTGTTAGTGGAACACCCCCTTAGTAATTCCAATTTCCAACGTGAATTTTTTTATTTCTCTAGACTCGGGAAAATGATAAGTGCCCAAAAATATTACCCAAAAAGTACCCAGAAAACTGGCATTGCTAAGTGCCCAGAAATGTTACCTAGACAACTGCAATGAATGGCTGAGATTCTTCCCCAAAGCCATTTATTAGAATTTTCTAGGTGGGCAATTTTTCTAAATATTTAGCACTGCTGCTCTAGACTCTAGTTGACCTATAAATAAGACCTTACTTCATATGCAAACATAAGCTTTCACTTCAATGAAGATGAAGACAACAAACCCGCTGCTATTCCACTCACTAATCCTCCTCTTGTCCATCTCCACAACAAACCCCCAAACATTTATCGTCGCCGCCGATTCCGCACCCAATCCGGTAGTCGACATAGACGGCAATGTGCTCCGAACAGGAGTTGACTACTACATCCTTCCCGTGATCCGCGGCAACGGCGGTGGGCTAACCATATCGACCATTAGCATTAATGGCACGACGACTTGCCCACCGGACGTTGTCCAAGCACAACACGAGGTTGATAGAGGCCTCCCTTTGACCTTCTCCCCTGTGAACCTTAGAAAAGGCGTGATTCGTGTTGCCACTGACATGAACGTCAAGTTTTCTGTTGCCAATGTTTGTGTTCAGTCGACCGTGTGGACGCTCGGCGATTACGACGAATCTGTAGGGAAGTTGTTTGTGACATCCGGCGGCGTCGAAGGAAACCCTGGTCGGAAGACCGTAAGTAATTGGTTTAAGATCGAGGAGTATGGGAGTGATTACAAGCTTGTTTTCTGTCCGACGGTGTGTGACATATGCAAGGTTCGTTGTGGTGATATCGGGATTTATATCGATCACAATCGAACGAGGCGTCTGGCATTTGGCAATGTGCCCTTGTGGGTCATGTTCAAGAAAGCTTAATTAGTGGGTAGGGAATGAGATCATATGATAAGACTCAAACACAGAACCATCTAGTCCCGATAAAGAGAGCGTTGCGCCTTACTACTTTCTTCCTTTTTCATTTCATGAATTCCCCTGTTTATTTGGGCAAATATGAATTCCCCTGTTGTCTAAATAAACCCGAAAGGATTTTAATTGAATTTCATTGATGCTAATTTTTTGAGCAATTTGTCTAAGCTGGGGAAAGAAGAAGTAGATAATGCAAATTTAGATACAAAACTCCCAATATTCAAATTAAACTTGAAGAAATTCCGAAAATATATTCACATTGAGAAAGAACTTTCCTAGGAGGGTCCTACTACGTGTTTCTCCCATGTACAAATTGATAACTCTGGGTGTTGAGACAATCTTACACGCCTCATTCTTGATAGCTAATCTCGTCGTCTACTATTGGAGAGTCCAATTAAAATTAGACAAAACTCCATACTGATCTCGTAAGAGTTGATAGTATCTTCAAAATTTTGACCACCGGGCCTATTTTTATCCAACCTATTTCCCGGTTAGAAGCCCTCCACCCTCCGAGGCTGCAGCTAATGCAAATATCTCATAATCCCCACAACTGCACCCACCACCATCCACACACCCACACTCATCCCACTTCCTCTCTCTACGGTGTCTCTGCCTCATCGCCACCGGCTCTGCCACCGCTGGAACTCCAACCTTCATGGCTACTTCCACCGCCGGCGGCTTTTCATCTTCATTACAACGTCTACTCTTCGGAACCATGAAAACCCATCTCTCAGTTTCCATGTCTGAGGATTCGTAAAGGGATTTCCATGGAACCTCGGCCTTGGCCAAGAGATTTGATCCGGCCTTTCCGAAAAATGGTTGAGTCTTCCTTCTCTGCCGGAGTTCAAAAACGACAGTTCCGGTTTCGATAAGCTTGGCCATGGATTCTTGCGGACCAAAACAGTTTAATGAAAATGACTGGTTGAAGAACAAGTTGGATTTGGATGAGATTTCTTGGGTTTCTAGTCGAACTCTAGTGTTGTTTCCTGCAGAGAGAGAGCATCTAACAAACAATTGTCCGTTAGACTTCAAGTAGTCAATGTTTTTCACTCTTGCGATTCTTAGCTCACAGCTAAAAGAAGAGAGATGTTGAGAAACACCCATTTTTTTTGAGAGAGAGAGAGAGAGGAGTTGATGAGTTGTTTGGTGGTAGAGGTATTGGGGTGGTGGGGGTATATATATATTTTTGTATAGTGCAGTAGGTGGGGAGTTATCGAGTGCGGGCATTGTCATGTGGTATTTCATCATTTTAGGCTTTTTCACTGTCATGTATTCGTATATATACTGATTCTAAATAAATGTGTGGTGATTGTGCAATTTGGAACACCTCGTGACAAAGTACTGAATAATATTTCGTTGTATGTATAGGAATTGAACTAGGGTAGGTGCGGGGTATGTATTTTTTGAGGAACGTGCTTTTTAACTGTTAAAAATTAGTAAAGAAATCACCCCCCTAAGATCTTGATTCTATTTTGTCATGCAATATCTTATAAGATCTTATATCATATTGTTGGAATTGGCATTAGTTGAACCACCAGGAAATACATCTTGAAAGTGGCATGGAGTGGACCACTAGGAAATATAATACAATACACTTCAAATTGCCACTTAAAGTGAACCACTAGACAATATACAAATACACTCGAAATCCTATGAGATAGTGTGAAAGATTGCATGGGGGTCAAAAAGATTGCACATGATTATTTAGTGGCACTGGCGGCTCTACCTTTTTCTATGTGTATTCACATAAACATCCACGTTCATTTTTGGTACTCACTTGTCCTACTCATAAATACAAGCCGGAGTCATTTTGCTATTGTATTGAACACCCATCCCATTTGCGTTTTAGATTTTGAAACTCCTATCACAAGCTCATGTTGTGCCGAAACACGCAAAGTATTGAGATTATAAAATCAACAAGTAAACGAAAACACAAGATTTATGTAGTTCATCTCAAGCACGAAGCAAGGAGGTACATCCACGGAGAAAGAGTAAGAGGATTCAGTATAATGGGGATAATACACAGAGCTGGTTATACTCGTAACTCACGGTTAAAACACTCACACAATACTTAGGGAACAAATCTTTGAGGAAAAACCTAACAGAGCTTCAAATGTCTCAAAAACACAAAAGAGATAAAACTCCCTAATATCTGAATCCCAACTCAAGACAAAACCTTAGAAGGCCACAACACTCCTATTTATAAGAAAGTACATAAAAATTCGGTCAAAAACCCTCTTAAAAACGCGCAGCATCACACATTCAGCATCGGTGGTCCGGACCAAGGTCACGCTGGTCTGGATCAGAAAAGCTGCAAGCTGTAGAACCAAAACGACCCATGGTCTGGACCAAGGTCACCATGGCCTGGAACAGAGATGTTCTTTTCGCACTGAATTTTGTACCTTTCTTCGAACGTCTTGAATTTAAGGCATATCTTCAACAACTCACACATCCGTTTTATATGCTTAAGCTAAATAGATAAGGACCAAAAATATTACATGAGACTCATTCGAATATCGATAAGGGCTTGATTGATTCATTCAGGTTTTACCCTCTCAAATTTAGGTTCAACTATATTAATCAAGTCCTTACCATTATTCAAATGAGTTAATTTATTTACCGGAGCTCTTAAAAACGTATTTTAAATAAATTGAAAGACTCCGATTATTAGCGTGGGGTTTTGATTATTTTGTATCAAATATTTGTGTAAGCGGACACGACCCACCCCACCCCGCCGACATAAAATTTTCTGGAACTGCGATTGGCTTTAAATATGGGTTTTTTGGTTAGCACTTGGGCAATTATTGGGCTTAATTAATCATAGGACTCATTTAACTTCTAAATGGACTTTGTTGGAGTGAAAAGGTCCGAGGTATAGTTGCAATAAAAGCCGAAGAGGGAAAATGTTTGTTTTCCGAAGCACCAAAAAAAAAAAAAAAAAAAAAAAGCCGAAGAGGGAAAAAGTAGGAAAAACCATGAAGAATCGGCCAATCGGGGTCCGGTGTTTGGTGCTGTGCAGGGAATGTGCAGCACGTGTGTTGTGCAATCCGAGCTTTCCGCTAGGCAATTTAATGGCCAGATTTCATTTTGTAATGAGCAGTCGGATGTTACACAATCGAGATGAGATCTAGACCATTAGATTCTCGAGCAAACGGCTCAGATTACACAGCATGCATGCTATGCACTCCCTATGCAACACCAACACCGGACTGAAGAATCGCGTCGACCATGTAATGGGAATCTTTGTCGAAACTTCTGTTAGATACTCGAAAGGAATTGTTTTTAAATTTATTATTACCAATACAATATTTGATCTTACAATTGTATAACTTGAGATTGCGAGATCAATTCTCATTGACATGAATTCGAACAGTTTACACCCATGTATGTTGTCGGGTTGAATTCGTAAGATATTGTTCTCATACGTGTTTAATTTCTATTCCGATATTCAACATCTGTGGGCAGCGGCGGACGCATAATTTGTATTCGGGGAGAATCAGAATTACATCTATTTGTACATCAATAATAATAAATGAAATCTATATATAAATATTGTTACTTACTAATTCTGAGAACAAGACGAGATTAGGAACATATATATTATCGCATTTTGTTTTATAACCATGACCGAAAAACAAACGATATCTTGAAATATTAAGGAGTTTTTTCAAACGTATATAGAAACTTTATTAACCTTTTGTTCACTCAAGCGACTTGCAGGAACGATCTTATAGAACTTTTTCAAATTAACCTAAAAATATTGTATAGTTAGTGCATTGGCAAAAATAAACTAAATGTCTTTATACAAAAAGTTTTTGCATTTGTTAGTTTTGGTTCGATTTTTTGTGAATTATTGGTTTTTCTTGACGAGAGAAATCTAAAGAGAGAGTTTATTTACTATACTAAATTTTTGTGAATAAAGACAAAAATAATCCAATAATCCAAAAAAAAAAAGGATTATTTTTGTCTTTAGTGAACTTCTTATATGTTTTTATAATAGTTTTTTAGTTTTTAGATTCCTCTCATCATGACTAACCAATACTAATTCATAAAAAAAAATCAACATAAAACCAACAAATGTAATTTTTTTTTGAATAAAGACAAAAAAAAATTGTGTATTTTTTAGTGGGGTAATTGAGAGGTGTGCAGGGGCCCGGGACCCCACTTGCACCCCTACGTCAGCCTGCCTGTGGGATCCAAAACTGTATAATCACCTTGATATTTTCTTTTGTGATATAGCTAATTTACCTCATGTAGAATTTCCAAAGAAAAAATCCGAAAGCTTGCAGTTAGTTTCTGAAGAAAAAATCGGTGTCTTAAAGCCAGAACAAGATAAAGTTGTATGTTTAGATATGATACCGGGTTTGGAAAATGGGAAGGAAGAAAAAAAATAATAGTAATAGAATAAAGGGTGGAGGTTTTCTTCACCACCAGTTGTTGACGGCGTTAAGTCTTTTGTGATTTTCTAGTCCCTGGAATTTTCTTCCGATTGCTAGTGCTGTAATGTGTTTAGGGTTTGAGCTGGGTTCCCTCTTTGGGTTCTCTTCTGCTGACTTTTGAGCGGATTCATCATCCCGTCCCATAGGTGTCGGGTCTGCTCCGGCAGGTGTGTCTAGGACCCGGAGGCCTGTGTTAGCCTAATGCCGTGCTTGTTTCATCTGTTAGTAGATTTGGTTTCATTCCTATTTTTGATGTAATCGGTGCCGGATGGCTGTGTTATGAAATTTCTTGACGTGTTTCAAAATAGAATAAAGGGTATATTTTAGCAATGGTCCCTGTAGTTTTCATAAAATCTCACTTTAGGCCGCTTGTGAAAGAAAATGACAATTTTGCCCTTAAATTCCGTTTGATTCATTGACTCCGTCAGCATGAGGGATGAAATTGAGAAGGAATGTGTACTACATAGCTAAAATTGACACAAATTAGTACTAGAGGGACAAAATTGAGATTTACGCAAACTAAAGGGACCATTGCTAAAATTTAAAGGCACAACCCATGATAGAAAGGCAACGGGATGCAAATTAACACCACTTGAGGATACATCATGACTGGATAATACTTGCCAATCCACCTAATAGATAAGAGCAATACGATAAACAAATCTTCTCAACAAGCCAAAGGCTAACTCACTCATAATCAAAATAAAGATAATTGACTATTAAAAATTAGGAAGACATTGTAGAACTTAAAAGACTCTTTGATTGATGGAAAAAAAAATTGTTCTTTGCGGATTGACTTGAAAGGGAAAGGGGGATGGTGTTGTCCCCAAAGGAACATCATAGATGTTGGGCCGATCACGGTCATCTGTGAATCTGTGATCGGCCATGTTCGGCTTAGATATGTTCGGCAACAAACGGTTTAGAGTTATTTGAATAAGATACGGTTCAGATTTATTTGAATAAAATGTGATCTGAGCCGTCCATTACTAACCACAGACGCTCATGATAGGTCAGCATCCATGTTGTTCCCCGTCCATTACTAACCACGGACGGCCATAATCGAAGAGGATTAGATCTACTTTACAACTCAAAAGGCCTTAATTATTACTACCATAAGATCCGTTAGGGGTGAAAAAAAAACCGACGGGACCCGAACCGACCGAAAAACCGAAAATTCGGTTCTGTTTTCGGTCGGTCCAGCCTGGAAAAAAACCGAAAAAACCGAACCGAAAAAACCGAAATGCATCTCGGTTCGGTTTCGGTTTTCCGGAATTTTTGTTAGACCGAACCGAACCGAACCGAAATACCCTAAAATCATCCCGATTTGGACCGAATTACCCCGAAACCACCCCTATTTGGACCGAAAACCACCCCTATCTCGGTTTCCTGAAATTGACCCCGCAAAAAATAGCAAATCACAGCCGTCCATCTCAATTTTAACGCCGGACCGAAAAAACCGAAAAACCCGAAAAAAACCGAAAAAACCGAACCGATCGGTCCATTGTTTTTTTCGGTCGGGATCGGTTCCCGGAAAAATCACCCCGAACCGATCGGTTCGGTCCGGAACACCCCGAAAACCGAACCGAACCGACCGATTTTCACCCCTAAGGCCATCTCCAGCAGCTTCGCTATCACTCCGGCAGCAACAAAATGGCGACCGAAAACGGCATTTCTGGCGCCCAGCAGCGTCGCCATCTGCCTCGCCAAGAAACTCTCGGCTACAGTACCTCGCCACAGCAGGCGAGGTATGGCGAGATCGGAGCGAATCGCCAACGCTCCTCTCTCTCTCTCCGTCGCTCGCCGGAAAAAGTAGGCCGTCGGGATAATTGCTCTAAAATCGTTTTGAGACAACCACTGCGTAGCCGACGTCGAGACGAGACGATTGGTGCAAGAATCGTCGCCGTCGGAGCTCCGGTGCCGCCGCACGCGCCGGAGAAAGGAGGCGCGTGCCGCGCGAGTCAGATCTACTCGCGCGCGTGTAGCGCACGCGCCCGTGCGATGAAGAAGAGGATGACGCGTTTTTTTTTTTTTTTTTTTTAATACTCAAATGGCTAGGCTGCTGCGTTCCACCATTGCTCAAAGCTAGCCAAAGCTCATTTTTCTTGCCAAAATGAAGATAGAGATGGATAAACTGCTGGAGATGCTCTAAGATCCGTTGCAGAGCTTGTCATTTTATTGTACTACTACCACATACTTCTGGAAGGTTAATTTGTCGAGAGAGATGGTGGTTAACACGTTGGTAACAAAACGATGCTAGCCACATGTTTTAATATCACAAAAAAAGCACCTAATGGAAAAAGGCACCAATGAGATACTCCTATATAACAAAGGTGTAGATGTTTGGTGTACGGTTCCTGTAGCGAGGGGCTCACTACTGGTTGTAGTGAGTTCATTCGGCCATTCATTCCGGTAATAAATGTTCGAATTTTAATCCAAACAATAAACAACTCGGATTATTTGGAGTTTGGCATAAATCCGAACCGTCGGTGCCGCGCGAGATGGACGGCCGGATGGGGCTCAATACAACCTTGTAGCGAGTTACCTCACTATAGGTCCCTTCTTCGTCATGTTTGCTAATCTCTCTCTCTCTCTCTCTCTCTCTCTCTCTTGCTTAATGTCTAGAACAGCTTACACACATCTCAACTAATCCCTACATCAGTCCAACCAAAGATATACAACCATTTTTTCGAGACTAGAGAATTGACAAAAAGTTACTTTCTTACGGCTTGAGTCCAACATTGATTAATTATGTGGGTTGCAAACACTTTAACTAATCGAACTAAGGGTTGTTTTGGCTAAATAATTTAGCAGCCATAGTATTTTTTGTCCGTAATCAATTTTTTTTTCTCATTTGTTAGTTTCATATTGATTTTTTTTTACATTAAATGTTTGTTTTGATAAGAGGAATCTAAAAAATAAAAAATAATGATCAAAATCTTAATAAATTTCACTAAAACAAAAATAATCCAAAGTAGGTAGACTTTGAATTATTTGTATATATTACAATAAATAATTTAGTTTGGTTAATAATTTTTTAGTATTTTTTTTAGATTCCACTCTTGTATAAATAAGAATAACTCTCGCGACTTCTCTCGGCATTAACACAAAAGAAGACACCTCTCCAGTTTCCACGAACAACTGGATTGAATACTTAAGCTATTGGATCCGTTACGGGTTTCATAAATTGAGGCCCAAGAACCAAATTATTTCTGGGCCAGAGAAAGTCATGTAAGGAAAACCAGGCCCAAGAAACAAATTTGGGTTAGCCACATCAAACTCTTACCCCACTTTTTCTTTTAACGCATCAACAAAACTTCTCTTCTTTTTCCATTTTTGACTTTTCTGGTTATTTATTCTCTATGTTTTTTAAACAGCATATATTCTACATTCAAATTCTTATGAAGGAACTGAAAAAAGTTCAAAAACTTAAAGGACTCTGGTCGTAAATTCGGCAGTGCATTTTGTGCACTGCACCATCCCCCAGCCCGTAAATAGTGGCATAAAATTCTTGGTTCCATTTTTTTTTTCCTTTGATTGGAATAACAAAAGCTCATTAATTTTTGTTGGTTTCTGCTCAAAATTACAGTGCATGAAGTGAGCCAAATTAGATCCACAAGTTATCTCTGGTAATAATGCATGTGACACTTCATTAATTATGTTTTGCATTTTATATAGACCTATTCCACTAACTGACTTTTTGGCTTAATATTGACTTATTGCGCTTTACGAGTCATGTTATTCTTCTCATATATAACAACGTAGAAAGATGTAAAAAACCACCTTAGGGAGCACCTCCTCATTAATTACTTCCTCCGTCCCTTGTCAAACGTTTTTACGAAAAGACATGTAATTTTTTGACAGAAAACTAAGATATTTACGTACTTTCTTTTTTTCAATTTCTTTGCAACGAAGTAAGGAAAGTAAAGGTCTCAATTAGTTTTTTTACTTTGATGTCAAGAACTTTGAAAAATTATACAGCAAAGTATTTTATATTTTGATCTGAAAATTGCGCATCTATCTTTAGAACACTCGAAAAGGGACCGAGGGAGTTAAAGAATACTGCTTACCAAATGATGTGAACCTTAGGTTTTAGAATCCTTATGGCCACCACAAATGGATAAGATTAATCGAGGTCTGCGTAAATTTATCCAAAAGCTAAGATTCTAAATTTTTCAGACCAATAATATTGGACCACCGATCGAATAATATCTCCAAGCAAGGAGTAGTGATTACTGAGTTAGAGACAAGAGCCATCATTACTACAATTCACTACTGGCTGAGGCAAGGGGCCCCTAGTGATGCAAAAAGAGGAGTGACTTTGCCATGGCCCCATAAAATCTCACAAAATCCCATGGGTTAATCATACATCTTTTTATTAGTCCTTTTGCAACATCATATTGAATTCGTTTGGGGGGGAAAAATATGTGGAGGATTTCCAATATGGATTGTGATAGTAGCAAAAAGAGAGGGAAATCTACTCCCCTTTGGGAAAAAAGTTTCCCGCAATCCGTGGATAAACGATCTCTCTTTTTGTGAAGAATAATTTTACTATAGTCGTATTTTTTTGAAATCTCTTGAGGTGAAAAAGTTCATGATCAATCAATCACCAAAATACAAAAGATAAGTAACTTTATGGAAGATCACCATCGATATTGCAAAGAAGTGACAATCGGCCTGCACTCTTGAAGACCAAAAACTTTAACCCTAAAGTTACCCTTTATTTCAATTTTGAATTTGGCGCTATAGTAAAAGAATTTCATGTGGGAATTCATGGGTTTGCTTCTTCCTAGCTAAGTTATCACCCTCACACGAAAACGCGTAAAACGGCTTTGCTCTAAGAAAGACTATAGGTATTAGTTCGAAACTTCAAAGTGAATACAATTAATTTAGTCCGAGACATTTTGTATTATCAAAAAAGATACATAAATAAAACATCATTCCAAACAAACAATGTATATCTATGTTCCATTAAATTACGATTTTCTGAGAAATATCCATCAAAGAAACGATATGATCCCATGGTTTTAATTTCTCTCTATTCAAAATTTAAATTTACTTTGATAGAAATTTTTCTTTCAAGACTGAAACAAATGATAGGAAGGGAATCTAACGGGGGAGATGAATTCCCAAAAATTTGAGATTCCTCCCACTTCTATCATTGCGGTAATTTTTATTTTTATTTTTTGAGCATCGGAATTTCATAAATATTAACTAAACGAAAACAGAGTCATGTAGCATCAGAGCTAGCGTAGATCGGTAGATTTGAGTTTAAAACAGACCAAACAACTAAACTAAAGCTTAATCAAGTAGCTGCGCTTGTGTTAGTGTTGAGGTTGTCGCCGATTAGAAATTCTCTTAGAGAAAGAGGAGGAGCCATTAGAACGACCCGGTCATCGCCCCGTTCAATTCCCATTTGGGCGAGGTGGTCAGCACATTGGTTAGCTTCGCAGTAGATGTGCTCTAATGTTGTTTCTATGCGGGCCAGAGCTTTCGCATTCGCAGATGACGGTTGTAGACACCCCAATTTTAATCCCCTTGCGTCCCCAATGATGAAAGAAACACTTGGCAGTGCCTTGAACAGCCATTCCAAACTTCAGAATTTCAGGACGAAAATATCCCTAGCCGTACGGCTCATTCACATAGCCGTACGGTTCATCCCTCCATAATCAAACCAGCCGCACGGTCAACCCCATTAGCCGTGCGGCTATGTGTCAGAAAATATTCGAAAATTTATTGCAGAAGCATCTCATCATTTCGGGAAAGATTTTGGGCGAGATTTGATTCTTTTTTCAGCTATAAATACGTCTCTCCATTCCCATTTTCAGAGACAACAATTTCCCTACCATCCCGATACGCCGGCAAATTCTCCAGTTGCTCCTCCGTCCAAAAATCCCGTCCGAAACCTTCATCAAAACCACAATACATTCTTTGTTTCTCTACTCTCATTTCCGGTAGCCCGTAATCCACCTAAGAAATCCTCTGTCCGAAGTTCACGTCCGATAAATTCTGAGGTTTTCAAGCTGTTCAAAGTCTTCGCAAAGGTAGAAGCACATTTTGTGAAGCCGGGTTCTAAACCTTGGCCTTTGAGGGGATCCTCCCGGGTCGAGGGCGACTCTAATAGTCATCCCTAGGCTCGGGCGGTTGAAATATTCACAAAAATCAAGTTTTACAAGCAAAAATAAGTTTCTGTTCGAAAAACCAACTTTTTGAAAAATCTGCCAAAAAGTAAACCGTGCGGTTCACCTAAGTGAACCGTACGGCCAACTTAGGTAAGCCGTACGGCTAACCTTTGCAGCATGAAAATTTTCTCTGTTTTTCCCCTGTTCACGCTCTGTTTTCCTGATTTTCTGTAACTTGTTCATTGCATTTTCACCCATTTACTTCTCTTTTATTGCTATTAAGTCCTTTATTTAATTTTATTTCCGTTATGGTTTTATTTATTTCTATTTCTTGTTATTTATCTGTTTAACCGCCAAAGTTTTCAATAAAAATGTTTTTCCAAAAATCCCACAAAAATTTAGTAGAGACCGGGAATTCCTTGGGCGAGCGGGGTGCTTTTTAATAAAACTTTCCCCGTCCGTAACCTGGCTTCCGAATCCAAGAATCTTTTTCGCAGATCAAATCCTTTTCCAAAAACGGCACGAGAGTCATCAATTATTTTCAACGGTTTCTCGGGTACCAAAATCATTTTCCAAATAAATCCCGGGTGGCGACTCACTTTTTTTTTTCTTTTTCACTTCCCAAATACCAAAAGGCATTCCGAGCCGCATGGAGCGACCGTCCACAACGGTGCTGAAAGGGTGGTTTGCAGTGATTTCTTCACTAATGGTCTCGACTAATTCAATTTTTACATTCCTCATCCCTTATTCTAGAATGGTGGTGAGGCCGCTGTAGACTACCCAAAGTTTAGCCTTAAGACTCTATGGTTACCCGCTCATTGCGGCTCGATTTTGCACACAAGATGGCAATGGCGTTCACATATAAAGCGTCGAGGTGCCCGTTGCAGTATGAATTCGAAAGAGTTGCCATTTAGTTCTAGGAAATCAAGAAACCAACAGTTGAGATTCCAACATTTTGGAGCCGAGGGTACGAAAAAGGGAACGTGTTAGGCACCACTCTTCGCCCAACTAAAAGCTTGGCCTCTATTTGATTTCATAAACAATTGAATTTTTAGCCATTAGATAATATGATAATATGGATAGGAAGTAAAAAGTTAAGGGGAATTAGGGAATGGAGCATGAAATGAATACGACAAAAACATTGATCTTTAGTGACAATGATTTTGTCACTAGGTTGTCACTAAAAGCGTGTTGCTAAAGAGTTTTAGTGACAATTTTTTAGTGCGTTGTCACTAATTCAATACCCTTTACCAACACACTTTTAGTGACACGTCGTTGTCATTAGGGTGTCACTAAAACTCAATTTTTTGTAATTAAACCAAGAAAATAAAAGAATCAGAAAGTAGGGGTGAAAATCGGTCGGGTCGGTTCGGTTTTCGGGGTGTTCTGGACCGAACCGATCGGTTCGGGGTGATTTTTCCGGGAACCGATCCCGACCGAAAAAAACAATGGACCGATCGGTTCGGGGTGATTCGGTTTTTTCGGTTTTTTCGGTCCGGCGTTAAAATTGAGATGGACGGCTGTGATTTGTTATTTTTTGCGGGGTCAATTTTAGAAAACCGAGATAGGGGTTGTTTTCGGTCCAAATAGGGGTGGTTTCGGGGTAATTCGGTCCAAATCGGGATGATTTTAGGGTATTTCGGTTCGGTTCAGTCTAACAAAAATTCCGGAAAACCGAAACCGAACCGAGATGCATTTCGGTTTTTTCGGTTTTTTTCCAGGCTGGACCGACCGAAAACCGAACCGAATTTTCGGTTTTTCGGTCGGTTCGGGTCCCGTCGGTTTTGTTTTCACCCCTATCAGAAAGTTCTGGTGTTGAACCAATTGGTGGCCAACAGTTGTAATGTCGGCCGACATTTACTAACTAGCATAAGGCCTTTCGACCGCCACATGTATCATACAACAATCTGGCGACCACAACAACAAATGGCGGCTACTATTGTTGATTAAACCAGTAGCGAAAACAACAGAAAAATAGAAGAAAGATAAGGGTTAATGATAGTTAGCAAAAAACAAAAGGGCTAGCCCATTGGGGTTATTTGTTCATCCCACCTTGATTCCTCAGTTGTTAGGTGTGTAACTTCGCTTGCTTTCCGAGCCTTTGTCGATTAAAGGTGGAACACCCAATGAACGATGAAGAACTCCTTTGGTTTGAAAGGTTCCAAACACTCTCCGTGTATTTCGGTTGCTCACAAATCTCCCTTTTTTGTGGAATTCAGAGTTGCGTGTTGTAAGATTTGAAGCTAGGGCTTCGGTGTGGAAAACAATAGGGGAGACGACTGTATAGTGGAGAAGAAAGGAATTGATTGAATAAAATTATAGGTGAGGGTCGCTATTTATGGAAACTAGGGTTTGAGAGAGTTTATGGAAAACAAATCAATTTAACATTGAATAGAATCTCTCAAGATAATTTATAGGAGTGGTGAGCAAATAAAATCTTCTAATGTGTTAAGGGAGAGTAAGATGCGTCTAGTGTAAAGCTGTGTTTAGGGATGGCAATTCCCCAAAACCCAATGGATACCCGCCCCGCCCCCGCCTCCGCCTATTTGGAGGCAGGTATTGCTCAATATTTCTTTCAAAAAAGATATTGCTCAATATTTCATCCAATAGGAGCGGGTATGGTAGAACTTAAAGAATCCCCACTTGAAAACGGGGCGGGTATAATTTTGTGATACCCACCTCCGTTTCCAATTGTATATATATATTTTTTACGAATGTATATACATATGGGGGCATATAGTGGTATATAAATATATATGTATGTGTATATATAAGTATGCATATATGTATGATTTGTGTATATTGTTCCGAATTAAGCTAAGTGTTAAAAAAAAGTTTAATGATGGTAGTTGTTAAAATTTTATATATCTTGGTAGACTGTTATTTTTTTGTAATTTTCTATTCTATTTTGTTTTAAATGGTTGTTTTTGTTATTATAGGACACATAAATTAGATCTTATCGTTTCTTTTTGTTCAACAAATTTGGATATGGATTTACCCGAATATACCCGATCCCCAATGGGAGGTGGGTATGGTCGATTGTCCACTATCCCTTTTGGGTATGGAGGTGGGGATGGGGATTAAATTCCCAATTGGAGATCGGAGGTAGAATAAGGTCCCCCGATCCATACCCTATCCATTGCCATCCCTAGCTGTGTTCTGGAAGGTTTTGAGTGCAGAAAGAAATGTTGGTCGCTATTTCTTGACAGCAGCACAGGAGGCAAACCTTCGCGGGCTCTCTCTGGACACTACGGAAACTACCGAACTCCGACTCGCGTGTGGTTTGAACCATTGAAAAGTTTGTTAAGTTTACATTCTAACCCAAGTGGTTTGGATCCAAAATAATTTGTTCATCAAAAGATATAACCATTTTACCCTTCAGATGGTTGAAAAAATAAGTGATTTTGGTAAAAGGCTCGCATCTCCCTCATTTTAATTGGGATTGAGTCATAGTATTATATATCAAGAAAGAGAGTTTTGAAAATACTAAAAGATACATTGGTGCCACTATGGCCAAAACACGTGTCGTTTGGCGCTCTCATACCTACTTCTAAAGTGTTCATTCACTCTTTAAGAGTTCCACAAAATTCATAGGGCTTTCCACAATTTATCAAGGCATGCAGAAGAAAATAGAAATGTATAAAATTAGCTTCATTAGATGGGTCATTTTATTGATAGTTCACTGGATTGACAATTAAAGAAAAAGACAATAAATACACTTACTCCAGTGTACTTTTTACTCCTTTTAATATATTTTCACACATTTTCATTCACTTTTACACATTTCAATATATTTTTAACCTTAACGATAACTCGGTGGACTGATTTTAATATTTTCCTAATCCTAATTAGATAAGTAAATAGATAAACGAGAATTTTAAAGTGGATGGATTTTCTGTGCATAACTTACAAGATCAGCGTTTTAAGACATCATATTACAGTAAATTTCAATATTGGAGGCGAGATTAACCTTGCAAAACGTAGTCATTCAGTACTCTCGGAGCATGGACACGTGGTGCTCTGTGACACTTAAATATCACTCATTCTAAGGAGTCCATGGATAAATAAAAAAACTCCACTTAAATGTACTATGGTGCAGACTACTGGGCAATTACTCCTATAAAACACCTAAAAGAAGGGGGAAAAGGAGTACCATTGATACCCAAAAAGTAATTACCCCTTTAAAACCTTTTTTTTTTTTCTAATTTTTTTGATAGTAGTTCCCTGGGGTATCAAAAAAAAAAGAAAAAAGGCTGGGAGAGATGCTATGCACCGTATTGTGCACGCCGATGCCTAGTGCTCCAGCCTCGCTCCAACGATTGGAAACGTTCACCTCATAGAGCTCACCGAGTAAAACAAGCGTTCCAAAAATCAGCTCAATCGGAGATCATAAGTGTCTCATCAGAACACATAGAGCTTGGCAATAATGGGTTCCCGTGGATTTGATATAGTGTTTTGGATCCATCCTTTCCAAAATAATAATGTTCCGATGAGTCACTTAATGATATCCGATCGAACTAACTTTTTAAAACACTTGTTCTACTCAACAAGCTCTACGAAGTGAACGTTTCCGATCATCAGAACGAGACTGAAACACCATGCACCGGCGTGTACAACACGGTACTGCACAACACTTCCCAGTCTAAAACAAAAACTCCAACGTTAGGGATCCTCATCAATGGTTTTGTAAATTGAGGTGATAGTTTTTGTCCACAAGTACAAAGCATCGAAGACAGTTGCGTATGGGAATAGCAAATGTGTTGTACGACTAGTGGAGTAATAATTAGGCTATGCCACGAGCCACGTTCCTAATATTACTCCTACTACTGGGTATCTCCGCACTATACGTATATATAGCTCTGCACCTTATGAAACTGATTTTATTATTATTCTGTACTCGAGTAATTATTTGGTGCGTTGGGACATCGCTAAAGTCGTGTCGAAAATCATTACTCCCTCCGTTGGGACATCTAAAAGCTAAAGTAGTCGAAAATAAAGTATGGAAATTTTACTTTTTTGCCCCTTTTCTAAACCTTAAAATAACAACTCAAAAACTAATTTTTTTAAATAGTGTGTTTACATCTTTGAATTTTTTTTGCACCGTATTAAAGTTCTTAATGAGATCTATCAAACAAGATCCATATTGATAAAAAAATAATTTTTGTAACTACATTATTTTTTAGTTTGAAAATTGCACGTAGCCTCGTAGTGGATTATCAAATTAAAAAGGAGTTGGATATTAAATGGAGGATTGAGGTTTTTAACAAACTCAAAAGGTAATGGAAAAAAAGTTAGAATCCCCAAAACGGACCAACTAATCCGGACGGAGGGAGTACTTATTATTATATATTTACGCGGAGTTCATATTAATGTTAAGGCCTTGTTCTCCTATAAATTTTTTCTACATTTTATGAAAATCTCATTTTATGGAGTTGTGATAAAATAAAGTTATTTTTCCAACTGATAAAATATAGTGGTTTTCCTGTAGATTTTAGGAGGATTTTATGAAAATCTCATAAAATCACTTTTACATTTTATGTGTTGAGATTGCAGTGTCATAAAATGTGAGATTTTATGTCTCAAAAATCTGTTGAAGAACACACTCTAAATATCAAAAAATGCATGGAGGATAAATGTTTTCAAGCTGCTCGAATACCACCGAATTATTTTTCTCGCTGGTCTACCTTCACGTCCATTTCACCCCCCAATGATGTAGGGTTCGTGCTTACGTAGTCTACGTGTAAGGATAATGTCAAAAAATGTGGAATTATTAATTTCATCCTGTTGAAATACATTGTTGAAACATTAATGAGCTTATGAGCATAATGTATGTGTGTATGCCTGCAAAAGAACCGAGCTGCTCGCTATTAGCCAACTCAACTTATTAAACGAGCATTTAATAATCGTGTCGAACTTAACACTCTGTAACTGGCTGGCTCGAAAAAAGCTCGATTTGTTTATATAGACTACATTTATTTTATGAAAGCTAGCTTAGTAAACATACCTAGTTCGACTCGTTAAAGGCTTGGCTCGTTTGATGAAGTCGAGCTCAAGTTCAAATTTTGGTTCGTTTACTAAAACGAGCCAAAACTCGAATTTCAAGCAAAAGCTTAGTTCGGCTCATTTGCACCACTATATGTATGAAACCAATTTAACAAAATCACAGAATCAATTTCTCTCTAGCACAAAAACTTCATAATTACTTAGTATTATGATTGAATTTGAATAATTTAATTATTATTTTTAATTAAAAAATTTAATATTATGAGATATCAGTAATTGAAATACTAGTAAATACAATAAATAATATGATCCGCAGAGAGAGAGAGAGAGGGCACGTTATTTCCTACCCATCTAAACCTGTACTTTATTCTGCAACTTTATTTTTGGACATTCTAATTGTTTGTCTTCTTCGTCAGTAATTTTATTTTTGCAGATCAAAAAAATAAAATTTGTTGGTAAAAAAATCTGGTTGATTGTTATTCATTTATTACTAAAGACAAATGTGTTGATTACCCAAAAAAAAAAAAAAATTACAAATGTGTCAAATAAACAAGGATAAAAGATTAGGAATTAATTTTTACAAAGGTTGCTCCAATAATGGGGCATTCAAAACCTTTCTTTGTGTAGAGTGTAACTCATAATACGTGAAAGATGATGAAATGTTTACTATTATACTTTTTTTTTTAACTGCAAAAAAAAAATTAAAATGATTGAGAGCATGACGGCATTACATGCAATAATATATGAGAATCTCAACTAAATTACATGCAATAAAATGATAGGCTCCAAGAAAACCAAATTACAAAGGACCAAAGATACACGACAGAACCTATACGCTGACCATAAAAATCGGTATTCTAATCCAAAATAATGTGACAGTGTTACATTAAAAAATAGTATAACATCATTAAATAAGAATTTTGGTTTAGAAAATTAGATCCTACTTATAAAAATTTATTTTCACGAATTTTATTATATTATTTTCCTCGTTTATCGCAACTTAATACTATAAAATATATGCAAGAACTAAAAAAATACAGCTAGTAGAGCTACGCATTCCTACATGAGATTACGGCGCCTAACTATTCCTTAAATCCCGCCATCAATCACTCCTAAATACAATTCCAAGCATGTTTGTTTATCTTGATCAGTACATACAATAATTAAAAACAAATCCTACAAAATATTACTTTTAGAGAGAGAAAGAGAACAAGCAAACCAAACAGCCATCGATTATATTACTGTAATAGCTAGCTAGCACTGCACCAAACGGTAGTTTTTTGTTAATTTTTTAATAGAGAGATTCGCAGAACATGGGTACGAGGAAGAACACAGTTCTCACCCCACAAGCAATGAACACATAATTCAATGATCTGGGACCTGGGTTCTCCATTTAGTAGCCAAGGTTTTAAAAATGGAGTGGGACTTCGGTGTCGCGGCCGATGAATTTTTTTTAAAGAAAATTTGGCGCCAAAGCATAGTTTTGAATATCGGCCGATACGTACCATATCGGCCGGTTCGCTTGGGATTTAGAGGCTCCAATATGTCCAAAAAGTTAAAAATTCACAACCGCTACATCCGATTCCCACGATGTATCGTCTGATACACCGATTTCCTATACACCAATACCACTATTTAAAACTATGCAAAGCACGTGAACCGGCCATGTAGCGGGTGAAAAATCGGATAAAAACCGATATGTAGCGGAAATCGGCCCATACGGGTGTGAATTCCGGGAGCACCAGCCACTAGTATAGCGGGGTGTAGCGGTATCGGAGGTCCGAAAAACCGCTACATAGTGGCCGATACGCTACGAAGCAGCCGATATTTAAATCCTTGGTAGTAGCTCATGCATGGTCCCAAAAACCACCAAATAAACTTGCATTCTTAGCTGCATTTTAATTTAATTATTACTAGGAGAGAACAAACCAAACAAAAGAACAATTCAGTGAGGCCAAAATGCCAAATGAATAAAACAAGCCAAAGATTGACACTCAAAGTATCTCATACTATTATATATGATGATTTTTAGATTTTGCATGGACAAATCGCTATATGAGGCCACGGTGTGATCTGGTTTAATTGCAACACATGAGACTCCACATAAATAATATCCAATGTGTACGTTAACTGAATTTTATTCGTTAAATTTTCATGGAGTTTGAGCTCCGCTCGGGTTCGCTTAAAAACTTAACGAACTAACTTAAGACACTCTAAAACTCGGCTCGTTTGCAGACCTACTGACATGCGACTCCACATAAATAATATCCAATGTGTTAACCAAACTTTATTCGTAAAGAAAACAAGATTATCAAATTTTTAATATATGATGATTTTTAGATTTTGCATGCACAAATCGCTATGTGAGGGCGAGGCCACGGTGTGATCTGGTTTAATTATATAAAACATGAGACTCCACATAAATAATATATATCCAATGTGTTAACCAAACTTTATTCGTTAAGAAAACAAGATTATCAAATTTTTAATATAGCTTCATTATAAGAAAAAAGACGCACTAATTAAAGACATGGGGTTAAGACTGAAGAGGTAGAAAATACACCAATTAATTAATTAACCTCTTCAAGTAATTAAAGTCATAATTAACACAATCAAAATGAGGGTTTTTAGTACTAATTAATACTACTTTTTTACTAATGATCAGAAGAACATATCCACGATTCGACCATACCTCCAGCTCTACCAGCACCAGCTCCACCACCAACAGTCTCAGACCCCTTTTCGTAATTTCCCTTCCCACCACCACTGTGCGAATAGTCAACACCGTAGCTTCCATTGACTGGCCTCATTATGTGATTGTTACCCTGATCTCCGCCGTTCAATCCTAGTACTCCACCACCACCACCACCCCACACCGTCGGGTTAACATCGTCGTTAATGTTCCCCGACGGCATCTCCAGCAAATCCTGACCGCTCGATCGGAGAACAGACGGAGATTGAAGTAGGGACTGAAACGTCAGAATCTGGTTCTGCATTTGGTAATTAACAGCAGCATTTGCATTTGAATTTGAATTTGAGTTTGAGTTAGAACCAGTTGAATTACCAGGAACGACGTTGTTGCCGTTGGGACTGAGAAACGGCGGCGGTGTTTGGAATTTTTGGGCGAAAGGCCTGAGGAGGTAAGGTGGTGGCTGTAATAAACCGTCGGACAAGGGGTAGGATCTGGTGGATGCAGCAGCAGGTGTACCGAAGAGATCGAGTCTGTTCCTGAGGAACTGTGAGGATGAAGAGGTAAAAGGTGGGGCCGGGATTCCGGTAAACTCCTGGACCATGGCTCGGAAATTATTTGTATCGGTCGTCAAGACCGTGGTGGGAGCACGTCGAGAGGCTCTGGACCGTTTTTTGGGGTTCCGTGCGAGTTGTTGTGGTTGGGGTTGGACCGGATCGGTTTTGGGGGGGTCGAAGTGAACGGTAGGGGATGAGGAGAGGGCAGTACCGGAGGAGGGAAGGGAGAGGGAATTGTAGGTGCAATTGGGGGATGTTGTTGTTGTAGTTAGTAAGGAGGTTTTGGACCAGATGGGGTCGAAATTAGGGAGTGGGGTTGGGTCGAAGTAGTTTGGGAGGGGGTCGAAGAGGGTGGTTGAGTTGTGGTGGTGGTGGTGGTGGTGGTGTGGTGGTGGGTGAGTAGCGAAAGGTGAGATGGAGTCGGTGGTGGTGGTGGCGCGTGAGGAGGAGTCGTACTCTTCGTCACCGCCACTGGATGACTGGATGCTCCCACTGTTTCCCGAATCCATGTTGTTCTAGAGAGAGAGAGAGAGAGAGAGAGATAGTAAAGAGGAATAAAGTAATGGAGACAGAGATATGGAGAGAGACACAGATTTTGCTTACAAGTTACAAACTGAGAGAGAGAGTGGAAGGGGGAATTCAGAAAGTACCTTTGCCTTTAATACGCTCTGATCTGCAAAAAGAAATGAAAACAGTGGGTTTCTAATGCTTTTTTTTTTAACAGTTGGGTTTGGGGGAAGCGTAAAGAAGAGAAGAAGCGACCCACGGATCGTGAAAATCGATGGTAACAGGAGAGAGAGAGAGAGAGAGAGAGAGAGAGAGAGAGGATTACTGTGTTTTCACCTTTATATGAGTTTGAGATAGAATTAGGGTTTTACATGAAGAAAGGGGGGAAAAAAGGGAGGGAAGATGATATGGGTAGATTGAAGTAATTCATCTGGAAAAAGTGAGGAGGCGGCTTCTCAGCTCTCATGTTTCCCACTCAAAAGATCAGAGTGGGGTACCTCTTCATATCAGAGACAGAGAGAGGGGTGGGGTGGATAACAACCGGTCAAGAGGAGAGAGAGAGAGAGAGAGAGAGAGAGAGAGAGAGAACTGTGAAAAAAGGTGGAGGACTGGAGGAGGATGATCCGTTCCGTGGTTTATGAAAAAATTACTGGGGAATAAATATTATTACCTATAAATGAAAAAAAAAAAGCTTCACTGTAATTTGTTTGGGAGATTGATTAAAAATGAGGTGGGTAGGAAGTAGACACCAAAAAAGTAGCGGTTATGGTTGTTGAAAGCTATGGTGGAACAAGGACCAACATCACCATCATCACCATCATCATCATCATCACTAATAAACACCCTTTAGTTACCAAAAACTTTTAAATTCCAAAATTACTACACAAAAGTTATTATGAACAAATTGATTGAACTACTAATTTATTTCCAATTCTTTTCGTCATCCACAGTGCCTCACAATCAAGGGGTTTGTTTGAAAACTACGAAAGCAAACTTTTTTGTTTTAAAACTGTCTTGATTTTTGTGTTCATACATTTTTATGTAATGTATCGTGAGAAGATAATTTGTATCAGTTTTTGGGAAAAACTAGTTTTTTTTTTTTCAAAAACTAGTGGAACACCCCCTAAAATGAATACGGATTAGGAAAAAAAAATCGTCTTCTAGTTTGATTCTTTTTTTTTAAAAACTTGTAATTTTGCCTTCACGACTCATTTGACGGGTGGATTTACATGAAACAAATAAGGGTGAATAAGAGTTGCATAGGGCATAAAGAAAAATTAGTTAGAAAATAAGAGATTAGCCAAGAAAAAGTTTGTTTGACAGTTGAAAGGAATAAATAAGAGTAAATTGCTAAATAGATAATATGAGAATTTACACTTGTTTGCCTATTGTCAGGGGACTACCCAAACACTAGATAAGAGTGGCCCGGATTAGCATATACCATATCCTCATTTTATTTCTCTCTTTATAGGATTTTCCCCCCTCGCTTTCCAATTCCAATATGATAAGAATACAACTATCCAAACACGTAACAAACACAACTCCTCACATAAATGTAAGTGTCACACACATTAATTGCGCGGTGAAACTTTGAATAATTGTGTTCCTTACGTCTCTCGCCCCCATGTCGTTCAATCTCATTTATAGATATCAGTTGTGAAACTTCGAATTCCACACATGGAGGGGGATGATTGTTTTCATGTTTCCCTGGAGAAGTGAGAGGTGGATAAAATATTTGCTGAATTTGTGGGGTAGTTTGGTACCTTCCTAGTAACAATAATATGTTGACTTTCTAGATACTTAGGTTTCTTTTTTATCTTTTTCTGCCTTGTTTATCCTTTGTGATATTTCTTTATTATAAATAAATTGAAAAACAATATGCAGTTGTTGTCTTATTTTAATTTTTTGATCTTTGACTGCCTTGTTTATCCTTGTGATGTTTCTTTATTATAAATAAATTGAAAAACAATATGCAGTTGTTGTCTTATTTTATTAATGTAGAGTGAAAATAATAAACTCAAGATCAGATTCCTTAATTACCACAACCATTGACCAAGTCACAGATGTTGATATAAACACTTTTTTTTTTTTTTTGTCATATATAGGATATTCATTTTTTAAAAAACAAGGATTATTGAGAAACCGCGAATAAATCTTTCACATTGTTCCTCCACACAATTAATAGTACTCCCTCCGTCCCTTTTTAAGTGACCTGCTTGGGATTCTGTGTCATTTTCAACGGTTATGTATCTTTTAATGTGAACCTCAAAACATATGCATTATGGATCTTGTTTGATAGATCTTAATTATTTCTATTATACAAAATTTTCAAAATCATAAAAGCTATTATAAATTAAAAGTTATAAGCCGTTGAAAATGGCACAGAATCCCAAGTAGGTTACTTAAAAAGGGACGGAGGGAGTATGATTCAATTCTTCGGTCAGGTGGTAAAAAAAAAAAATCGTAAATTTTTTAGTCCCGGCATAGATTGCATCATCTATGAATTACTTGATGTGCGCGTAATTGGGCACGGGTACCCTAACCGTTGAACCAAACAATTAACAAAATCAATAAAAAAAAAATGATAAATCTCCTGTTGTTTCAACTTTCTTTTGTAGTAGTAGTAAATTCAATCAACATCAAGTGGGCTAATGTTTTTGCTCTACTTGGAATTAGTAATTAGAATCTAAGCTTTTGGATGGATAGATCAGCTCAACAAAACCACCAAGTTCGCTGCAACCATCAAAACTGAAAGTGAACTATCATAATTAATTTTATAGCTTTAACTAGTTTCCGAAAATAATTATGGGAACGGCAGGTGAGAAGTTGAGAAAAGCTGGTTTAATTATTCCATCTTTAGGTTTTATCTATTCATGATTTTTTTTTTTTCATACATGGATTTATTTGTATTTTCGTCGCGAATGATATCTTAGTAAATAGAACAAAATGTAGGGTTCTATTGGCCATAATTCACCATTAGTTCACGTTTTTGAGTTCTTGTCAAATAGATGTGGTGGAAATATCATGTAAAGTATAATTTTTGTGTTACACATGGTAAAGAATGCGATAATTAAATATTTTCCCCTCCTCATGATTCTAAAATCATGTACGGTATAATTATTGTGTTACACATGTGGTAAAGAAATGGCGAAACAAAATTGGGAAAACATAAATGGATAAAATTTGAAAATAGCATGAAAGATGATCAACCCTAGCACATATTTGAGATCAAGATGAAGTTAAGATTCCGATAATTATATAATTTTCTCTCCTCAAGATTCTAAAATCATGACTTCCTGTATGACAATGCCTTATGCTCAAAGTTGCATTCAAAAGTAATGCGATCGATGTTTTCAGGCTGAGTTTTCCGTTTGATTTTAGCAATCCAGTTGCTAAAATCAAGCAAATTAGTTTAAGCTAAAATCAACCATGATTTTAGCATTTGGTGAACTCATTTGTTAAAATCATGGTTGATTTTATTTTAGCAACCCAGTTGCTAAAATCAAACGAAAAACTCAGCCTCAATAGCAGTAGTAGTTACGTAGTGTAGAGGTCACTACCTATCATTCTTTCGATTCTTTGATAATTGATAACTTTACACCTTGATATACGGGTGAACTAAAATGCTGGCAGATAGTGAACGTTACCCGAGAAGATCTCGATATCTTAATTATTGAGGATTTTCTTAATTTGGGTGGTTTTTTTTCTTTCTCTGGAGGATTTTTCAGGTAGTTTTGGTGTCTGAAAGAATTTTGACGAGGTACAATGTCTACATATTTATGGAGATCTTGTTAGATGGAAGCTTTGAACTACTCATGTATCGATGGGTGTTTGTTTTTATGTTTCCTTAAGGGAAGGGAGGTGGAGTATTACGTTCTCAGGGCTTGTTCGGTTGTACATCGCCAACTAAATTTTGACTTTTTGGTAGCTTTCTTTTCATTTTTCTTGATTTAAGAAAAAAAGTTGTCTCCCCACACATATGCCAAGCACCTAGCCACGAGGTAGAAACCTTAATGCAACAAACAAGAGGTTGTTTCAATTGGAACTCATGAGCACCTCGTTGGACAAGGTCAAAGTTCGAGTCGCTAAACATATTCTTAACAACACTCACACGTACGTGTTAAGGCTTTAATTTCTGTCCCGATATGGGTACTGTAGAATCTCCTATATATAATGTTGTGGTGTGACGGAACAACACGACAGAGGTGATGGGGTTCCATACAGTCAATACCAAAGACGTAACTAGATTGAGGTTAAGGGAGGCCAAGGCCTCCCCCATTTGAATTTCCCAAGAATTATCTAGAACTAAATCTTTTTGTTATGGTATTAAAGTTTTATATGGTGGGCCTCCCCTAAACAAAGCAAAGGATATTAATGCTTAACATACTCCTAACACAACTTACACGAGGTGAGACTTTAGTTTCGGTCCCGACATAGGTGTAGTAGGGTCCCTTACAGATAATGATTTAGTGTATCGACGAGGCAATATTTCTTGACTGAGGTGGCGGGGTAGTATAATCTACACTTCCGTTTCATGACCCAACAAAATTTACTTCTGATTGTCCACTTAAAATTCAAGTGCATTACACGGGTTATTGCTAGTTATTTAGACATTTAGATGTTCAGATCGAGTCTTGAACCTTGACATGTTAAAATCTTGTTATTCATTTGGCCCCCTCGTACATATACAGAATCCTAGTTCCGTCCCCGATCCATACCTTCACTTTCATTTTTACACAAAAACAAAAGAAACCCTAAAGCGAGTTCACTGTTTTTTTTTACTCCACACGTTACTGCTTGAGTACTAAAAACACTGGTTTTTCCTCACACTCAAAACAGTACCTCAGTTTCTGCTCAAGAAGAAGAAGAAGAAGCACTGAAGCCGTACTTGATCAGTTCTTTACCGTTCTCGACAGTAACAGCTTGCATGTCGTATATCTTTGCGATATCATCAGACCGTCCAGACACAGCCACGTGGCATTTGACACTCACCGAAAGGTTAATTACCCAAATTTCTTTACGCCATACATAGGACTACAACGTATGGAGTAGATTGCTTGCCCGTCTAGAACTACTCCTTCTAGTAACTGTGCTATTCAGCATATAGTATAAGTACATAACGTGGATTGATTGGACTTCCATCGCTTTCACATAATATGAACCCATGTGAGGGAGGAAATATTTGGTGCTACTGGAGTACCGTCGTCGTGTGATTTTCTATCCGTCGACTCTTTTCGGTTCTCACAAAAGTATATATGTATCGTTCACGCGCGAATGTGATTAGAAAGGTTTATAGAGCACTACGTCCAAAATAAATATGTATCGTCTTGACGAATGTGATGCGAAAGGACCATAAAGCACCACGTCCTACATAGTAATCCAGAAGCACTGAATAATCAATATCCGTAGTTTTAAATCAATTTTGTGGCAGAGTGGGTAATTTTCATGTTATTTTACCACTTAAAAAAAAAAAATCCTCAGCTCTTCCGATGCTTTTTCATGGTTCGAGAAGTGCGTAGAGAGAAAAAGTAAAGCAGTACACTCAGCTTTCCAATAAATGAGTAAATTACAATTCGGTCCCGTAAAAGTTAAAAAAACACACCAGTCTATAGATCAGAAGTTTTCAACCTGAATTACCCGTTAACTGTTCTAATTAACGGCAGCTATCTAGGGTATCACTTGCTACTGTATCAGCCTTACGATATACGATCAATGGAAAGAGATTGAAAATTGCATGTGTACTAGCCGATCCCTGGTATATAGTATCGATTTAGTACCAAATGTTGTACAACTCTATGACTAACTTGAAAGATTTTTGTCGATAGTAAAAAATACATCTATCCATAAAATATGATCGAGTCATCATTCGTAAACTAGCATCTTTTGCGTTTAAATCACGAAGTAGAGTAATGAGATACTCAACGTCGATGGTGCATGCAATAAAAATGGACGCTTTGCAACATGGGGCCGGTTTATTATGGTTTATTACGTGACGCTCATGGAAATTGGGTCATTGATTTCCAACGGCTTATATAAGTGCTGTGAGAAGTGTAGGAGCAAAACTGTGGGCTAGCTCACCCATGTAATCCTATCATATGAGAATGTAGGACGCTAATGAATCAAGGCCATGTGCTGCTTATTCGCTTGATTCGGCAAGAAGCAAACACAAGTGCAGATATGTTGGCGAAAGATACTTTTAATTTAAGTCATTTTCAGTCTATCGTTTTAGATGTGGCTCCTAATTTTACGTTTAATCAACTAGAAGATAATGTTGTGGGGGTCAGGTACGTACCCCATAAAATTTTCGTATTTAATTTTTTTTATAATATCTCCTTTTCATCCAAAAAAAGAAACTCATAAATGAGAAATGACATAACTTTTATTCATACATTGTTGGAAAGTAAATGAACCCCCAAAACGAACAAGAATACCTCTAAAAATCCCTTTAGAATCAAATATACGTATATGATTGTAGCCGCCCAAATAAATTCCCACCATCAAATATATTCTCCAAAATCAGAATTTGATGGAAACCACTAATGGGAATATTATTGTATTTCTTCTTCATTCCCTTCCCTACCTCTTATTGTTTGGGTTAGTTAATCCCATAATCACGATTCACGTCCAAGGTTTTAAATACCGGTTTCGTGATCCGTAACGGTAACGGTTTGAGTGTAACGGTTTTGGTAGTACCGAACGTTACGTAACTGGAATCGGGTGTAGCGGTCGTGAATTTTTAAAAATGATTTTCCAATAAAAAATAATTTCAAAATTGTTTCTATAACCCGTAACGGTTGAGTATCAGCCGTAACGGTCATGAACCGGTCCGTAAATCGGATGTGGACCGATACGTAACGGGAATCCGCTGATACACATGCAAAATTTTCCCTCTCACTTGTATACTGAAGTGTAACGGTATCGGAGAGGCCGAAAACCGTAACGGCCGGTATTTAAAACCATGATCACGCCACAATGGTTATAACTGGGAGCTGGATTAGCAAATAAGTTTTTTTTTTTCCTTGTATTTTTATATGGAGGGTATTTTTACATCGACTAATATTGTGTGGCACATGTTCGAGTTACGAAACCTAACTACCGGTGCAAAAGTTATCTTTTTGGTAAATCTTATGGAAAGTGAAAAATCTTATGTGGGGGGTACGACTTTCACAACTTGAATAGTGTTTGAGATCGTGTTACAATATGATCGAGTCCCGTGGTATTATCAATTTGAATTTTCTTAATCATGACATACCTAACCTCAATAAGATTTTTCTAACAGTAACTACTGCTTTGGTAAGTGATTAGACACCACTTAGATCTGCCTTATTCTTTTTCTTTTCCTTTTATTGACTTAAATGGCTTTTTCCCCATTTAATACAAAAAAAATTTAATACTTGTTGCAGTTTCGGTCAACGAAATATTTAGTTTTAGAATTCCAATGTCACGATTAATAATTCAAAATGACCAAGTCAGTATAAGTGAAAATTTTATCATTCATAACGTTTGATATTTCATAAATAAGGGAAAGCTTCGTCACACATTCATTTTTAAAACTTATCTTACAATCGATTTACCATATTACCATATAAGCCCATTTTTTTAATGATCATGCAAAATTCACTTTATAGAGCACGTCAAAAATAATAATAATAATACGAAAATTTAGGCTTATTGGATTTTGAAAAATGTATGATCGAAAAAGAAAAGAAAAAACTCATACGTAAGACAAATGTGTTCTAATCATGCATTTATCGACATTCTATAAACTTGAATTTCGGTATTCTTATTATTTTTGACGTGCTTTATAAGGTGAACGCCTTCGATCACCAGTTTATCACAATGATGGAGCCTATATGGTAATATGGCGAATCAGTTGTAAGATTAGTCATAAAAAAAATATGTGTGTGAGTAAACTTTCCTCATAAATAAACACAATATACATATGAATGTTCAAACTTCAAGAAAACAAGAGGTTTGTTTGTTTCCTTTTGAATTTATGAGGGTAGGTATTGATGAATGATGAGTATCCTTTTCCCTTCTCCCTATGAAATGGAAAAATAAAAAGAACATCATTGAATAAGAGAAGTCCTCCTTCCTCCATTGGAACCTTCTGTCTGCAAAAGACCTGCAAGTTTTCTTGGATTGGGGATGGTGTAGTGAGCAAAACGCACAATTTTGCTCAGTACACTGTGTATTACATAATCCATTCGTCTATTTTGATAATGTACGATTCGGATTTAATCCAAGCAATAAATTTAATCTGGCCGTCAGATGTTTGAATTAAATTCGAGTCGTGCTTTATCGTAATGGACAATAGATATAGTGTACAACACCGTTTCAGGTCTTGAAAATTTGAATATTTCCATTTCAAAGATAGTAGCCTTTTGAAAGGTATTAATTCAAGCATGTACGTTTGTGATGTAATGAGGGAGTATGCATATGTGTGTAGGAGAATTGACGCTTTGAATTTTAATGTTTGAATTTCTAAAGGAAGAAAAACGAATGAAAAAATGAAAACGTTGCCAAATTTTTTTTAATTAATTTATAGCTGAAAATAATTTGGGGTTGTCTCCCTTAACTTGAGATGTGGAAGTGGTGTACTGTATATGAAAATGTGGACTTTATATGTGGTTGTGGCCAGAGCAATTGAGGTTTGACCGTTGACTGGTCTACTTTGACCATCCCATGGAAGCAACATGATCTTGATTTTGTGTCTCTGTCCCCTGATCTTCATTCATTGATTACAAATACGGAGAAATTTTTCGGTGCCGAGTGGGTATTGTGGTACTCGCTCGGCAATCCCAGCTGTCCAAAATGCGATTCAACAGTTTAGAAGAGGAGTGAGAAAAAGAGGAGAGAGAGTGGTTGGGTGAGAGGAGAGAGAAGAAATCAATCTCTACCATTCAAAACACTTTTGGACGGCCAAGATTGTGCTCGGCATGGGCACGTGGTACCCATTCGGTACCCAAAATTTTTTCCTTACGAATACCCTATAGCTATATGTTTGACAATTCGTTTTTGAATCTCTACCAACCATCACTGACTGCTGCCATGCCAAGAGAACGTTGACACTTGTTGCAAACTTGCAAGTATTAAAGACGTTCTAACAATAATTTTTAGGCCAAGTTCGTACGGGGCTTTGATCCGTTTTTTTAGTAAATTTCCATTAAATAAATAGTGAAATCTGGCTCTCGAAAATCAATTAATGTTTGCGTAGGTTGGTCTAGATAGCCTGAGTCATCAAAAATATTTTAAGTATAGATAATGTTATGATAGGGGTGAGGCCATAGTTATTACAGTAAATCGAGGGGATCGACTAAGGTGTACTGATGATCGTATTGAGGGTATACTTTAGGACCCCGCACAAGAGATTCAAGCTATTCATTAATTGTAAAGTATTTTTTGACTGAAATAGTGAAAAATCAGTTCAATCAAATAACTGTAAATGGTTGATCCCGTATATATGTACCAATTATTCATTAAGAAAGTAGGATCCGAAAGTTTGAACGAAAAATGTGTACATTGGATTAACTCTTTACAGTTATTCGATTAACTCGATTTTTCACTGGGTCACTCGATAAAATATTTTGAAATCAATGAACTTTTTTGCGGGGCCCCAAAAGTAAGACCCACAAACCGTTCTGTGCACCATTGGTACACCTTGGCCGGTACCACTACCAATAGAGGCGCTGTAATTATGAACTCATCCGGAGGAAAAATATGAGTTGGGCCGAGAAAAATATGCCTCCAAACCAAAGGCTGGGCCCGAAGCCTGGTCATTGAACACCAAAGCTTGGTCATTGAAGTTGCCTCGGATATAACCCAACTGTAAGTCCAGTGGATGAGGATTTATTAGTTTGGTTTGAAGCCCACTTATCGATCTTTGGGTCCAAACTCAGAAGGGTGCGTGGGTCGAGTTGACACTAGACCCAGACTAAGGGGTGCATTGGCAAAAAAAAAACATTAAAATTAAAATTGGTTTTTTGGTTTTGTCCATATTCAATTTTTTTTTTTGCATTCGTTAGTTTGCGTCAAATTTTTATGGTTTATGGATTCGTCTCGACATAATATAAAATTATAGTTAAAAATAATATTTTTTTAAATAAAGTCAAAAATAAACAAAAATATAACCAATTTATTGGTTTAATTTTGGCTTTATTAAAAAAAGATTAGTTTCGACCATAATTTTATATTCTTTGGAGACGAGATGAATCTATAAACCACGAAATTTGACGCAAAAGCAAAAAAAATTGAATAAGGGCAAAACAAAAAATCCAAAAAACCAGTTTTTGGTTTTTTTTTTCCCCTTTTCCAAAGCACCCCAAAACGGAACTTCAAGTCTTCAACAACCCTCTTTTGAAGGAAGGTTCAACAGTTTCTCACTTGGAGAATAAGAAAGCGCAACGACGCCGGAATAAGAAAGCGCAACGACGCCGTTCTCCTGCGGCGCCTCTTTTTACAACAGCAGCGACTCAGCAGCCGCAGCACCCGCAGAAAACAAAAATGATTTAAAAGCCCCGTCTCTGCAAAATTTGGGCGGTTTCGTGTTGTGAGGGTAAAGATTGAGCGAAAAATGGTCGTTTCTGTGCTTTGTTAGCGATTTCTCAGCTACCCATCAATTACATAGACTCGCGTCGTATGTAGTCGTACGCCGATAAAACTATGTCAGTGTCGAGATTTGTTTTCTTTGCCTCAAGGAACCGCTCCTCTCTGAATCTACTTAATAATCGGTGAGTCTTTTATGCGTATACGTATATGTGTATTGTCATGTATGTTGGTGTACATATTGTGGGTTGGTTTGTTCTTGTTGTGGTAGAATTTTCTGGATGTGGGTATTTTTGTATTAGGCAGGAATTGTTATGTATTCTGCCTTACAGGTTTTTTGGTTTGTTTGATGAAATTTGGCGTGGCATCTGCTAATGTGTGCATTTGGGTGTTTTCTTTTTATTGTTGGTACTATTTTGATTATGTGCAATTGAATTGCCGTGTTTAGATGGGCATTACTGTTACTAGATGAAGCTGCGTTGTTGTCCGATAGGTTGGATTATTTGCGGAATTAGGTTGCTAATTATGTAGGATTATGTTTCTGAAGTTTAAATGCAACAAATTGGAGGATAGATTATGTATGTGTTAAGACAAACCTATATCAGGAAACATGGGATATACGATACTACGAGCCACGAGGGATGTGGTAGTGATAATCCAGTCTCTATCATCTTGTGAGATTACTCTGAAGAAGATCTGCAATCAATCTTCTTGAAATGAAGTTAGGGTTTTCAGAGAGAGAAGATGGAAGAAAGGAAAGAAGAGAGAAGGGGGAGAAGAATAAACTCGTAAATTGTTCTGTAGATCTATTTTTCTCAACAGAGAATACACGTGAGTGAAACCCCTTTATACAACTGTCAACTAGAGAAACTAACTAAGGCTAACTGCCTTTTTAACAACTAAACACAGCACTAACTACAGTTAATATAAGAGGTTACAATTGAAATACAAAATACAAATCAAAGCCTAATGTGCTTTGCTTATAGCCCCCCTCAAACTCATGGGAATGGACTTGACCATGAGTTTGGAAGCAAGTGATTGGAACCTCGCAACAGAGACAGATTTAGTTTAAATATCAGCAGTTTGAGCCTCAGACCCGACATGCTGAATACACACTTGCTTAGTCAAGACTTTCTCGTGAATGAAGTGGTAACCAACTTCAATATGCTTTGTGCGAGCATGAAAGATTTTATTAGATGCAAGTGCAATGGCTGACAGATTGTCACAAAAAATGACCGGAACACCATCTAATGAAATGTGCAGATCAGTAAGAAGTTGTTGCAGCCACATAAGTTCTGCAGTGGTCTGAGCCAATGCCCTGTATTCTGCCTCGGTACTAGATCGAGAAACCGTAGATTGCTTCTTGGCACTCCAAGAAATGATGTTATCACCCAAAAATACACAAAAACCTGACGTAGAATGTCTATCCAAATGGTCTCTAGCCCAGTTAGCATCACAAAAAGCAGTGAGGAATAAAGAAGAAGATGTAAAGTGAAGTCCTTGGTCAAGAGAGCCCTTAATGTACCTCAAAACACGTTTAACGGCAGCAAAGTGAGAATGAGAAGGGGCATGCATGAACTGACAAACATGATTAACTGCATGAGAGATCTCTGGTTTGGTTATCGTGAGATACTGTAGAGATCCAACTAAGGACCTATACAACTGAACATCTGAAAAATGAGTGTCATCAGTCAAGGTTGATGGCTTGGTAGAAGAGGGAGATAAGCTTGGTTTGCAATCACTCATACCAGCTTTAGCAAGTAATTCCAGGGCATATTTATGTTGAGTCAGAATAAGACCAGCAGAATCTTTCAACACCTCAATTCCTAGAAAGTAATGAAGATCTCCAAGATCTTTAAGAGCAAACTTGGTCTGAAGTTGGGCTAAAAGAGAAGAGATAAAAGTAGGATTGTTTCCAGTCACAATAATATCATCAACGTAGATGAGAACATAGGTGATGTCTGATCCTTGAGCTAAAACAAACAGAGAAGTGTCTGCTAAACTGTTGTGAAATCCAAGCTGCTGTAGATGACTGGAAAAGAGAGCATACCAAGCTCTAGGGGCTTGACGAAGACCATACAAAGCCTTGTGTAATTTACATACAAACTGAGGCCTTTGAGGATCCACATAACCAGGGGGTTGTTTCATGTAGACATGTTCTTCAAGAACTCCATGGAGAAATGCATTAGAAACATCTAATTGTTTTAAGGACCACCCAAAGTGAACAGCCAAAGCAATGACCAATTTTAAGGTTGGTTGCTTAATTACAGGACTAAACGTTTCTGTGTAATCCAAACCTTCTGTCTGTTGGTTACCCCTAGCAACCAATCTGGCTTTATACCTTGCTATAGAACCATCAGAGTGCCTTTTTAGCTTAAAAATCCAATGACACCCTATGATGTTAGCATGTGGAGGTGGAGATACAAGAGACCAAGTACCTTGGGATAAAAGAGCGTCATACTCAGTAGACATTGCTTGCTGCCAATGTTCAGACTTGACAGCTTCAGAAAAAGTTTTAGGTTAAAAAATTTCTGAAGTAGAGATGAGAGAAAGAGACACAGGAATTTTAGGTTTAACAATTCCATGTTTGGATCTGGTTATCATGGGATGAGAAACAGGAGGAGGAATAGGAGCAGAAACATTAGGTTCATTAGATTCTGAAGAAACAAGAGTAGGTGGTGAAAGAGAAGATGTGTCACAAAAAGGGAATGAAACTGGCAATGATGATGAAGTAGAAGGACTTAGAATAGGTGAAGAGGTAGAGGGGACAGTAGTGCTAACAGGAATAGCAGGAATAGACAAAGATAAATCATGGACAGTGGCTAAGGAGATATCAAAATTCACAGTAGATGTAAGTGGTGATGTAGAATCAGGGGAAGAAACAGACTGAACAAGAGAAACATAAGGAAAAATATGCTCAACAAACTTCACATGTCTAGAAACATAAACTTTGTTTTGAGCAAGATCATAGCATCTGTATCCTTTTGAAGTAGAACAATATCCCAAAAACAAACAAGGAGTGGACTTAGGACATAGTTTGTGAGAGATATATGGCTTGAGCCATGGAAAACACAAACAACCAAATGGTTTTAGGGCAAGATAATCTGGAGCTTTGCCAAATAAAAGAGTGTAAGGAACCTGAAAATTAACAACAGAATGAGGAAGTCTGTTTATGAGATAAACACTAGTGATGAGAGCTTCCATCCAGAACTTAACCGGCATGGCAGCTTGATGAAGGAGAGCGAGTGTTGTTTCTATGGGAGCGAGTGTTGTTCCTCTTGCGGGATTGCATATCCCCTCATTATTTGTCCGAGTCAGTCCGGCAAATCACATGGGAGCTAGATGTCAAGTGATCATGTACAGAAGAAACGACGCTCCTAGACCTAGATAGGATTTTGGAACTCTAATTCTTGGTACAAGTTTTTCCAGTACAGTTTGAGAACTCGGAAAAATGGCAGGTTTAGGATATTCGTCATTCCCTTGACGTGGTATTCACTCCAGCTGACTTGGGTTCCATGAGATTGAAAGATTTAGAGTAGGCAATTACCTCCAATTTTATTTTATTTTTATTATTATTTATTTATTTATTTTTATTTTTTTCAGTTTTAGTGATCAATCATCAACTTTATTGCCTTCATAATGAGTGAAGATTTAGTTGCGAGTGGCAACAATGCAACTACTAATGGTGAATTGAGACATTCATTGATGGTGTAGCTGTTCTCCTTCTAAATTTATGTAACCCTTTCAGTGTGAATGCTACTAAGATCACGCAATAAGTAACAAATAAATTTTGACGTCAAAATAGTTGGGTGGGAAAATTTTCACATACGAGGGGGCCTAGTAATACTTTGCCGCCAAGATTGTACTTGGACCTTTTTTGGATTTACTAACCGACTTAATTTGATTCAAAAGCTAAGCCAACCAATATAATCCCCCACTGTAGCAGGTAACTAGGGTTCATATCCAAATTACCAAACAGCTTTAATGGCTGAATGCCAGAATCCACTAAAGTTTGTTATACCTTGAACTTAACATATTAAACTCTCTTAGCTTCTGTCTATAATGTTTTCAAAGTAACTTTTTTACTATCGATACTTGAAGTTGAGCCAAAGTTCCGATTTACTTTTGTTTATTACTTCTTGTGTGGGCCTTCAATGGTTCATCTTTAGCAAGAGCAAATAAATAGATTTAAGTTTAAATTAGCTATGTGCCCAATATGCTCTAAAAAGCTGGAATGATTCAAATGCAAGCTACAACTCACTAAATAATGGTGAAGTATGTGAAGTTCATAAGTAGAGCTTCAAGCTTAAAGTTGTCTCTCTTTGTCTCACTGCTTGTTTCTCCTGTTAACCTGGGCGATCTGATGTTGTATGACTAATATACTTCTGCTGTAGTTTTGGTCCATCTAGGAGGATTCATTGTTCCAGTTACACAAGATCGGCAAAAAGGACTACTGTTCCTCCTCTAGTGCCCGAGAAAACACCAAGTTCTCATTCATGGAGGAGTTATATACTTGTATGCTACCTTGACTCAATTACTAAATTTCAGTTTTTCTGAATTCCCGCACTCGATGTGTCCTTTATGGCTTAAAGAATGTCTTAATGGTGGACTTTCATACTTGTGCATAGCTTTCCTTGGTGCATTGTCGTCACTGTTTTCAGATCCATAGATTCCCTTATTTGCAGTTTTTAAATTCTTGCCTTGCAGCCAACCGCTTTGCTGGGAGGTATAGGAGGAGTGGTACTTCTTGTTCACCATAATGATGAGAGGAGGGCAATTTTGAAAGGTGTGCTGTATTTTTTTACATTATTCTGTATTCTTCTTTCAATCGGGTAGTGTTGTAACTTGATGGGCTCTTATGGATGGAATTTGAGGGTTTTTTTGGTTTAATACTTGCTCACAATTTAGGTTGAATGCTGGCTCCTATGAACTGCAGTTTGACTGTATAAGTCATGATATGTTCTTTGTAGTGGCACGTCTTTGTCACAGCCCCTCTCTCTCCGAGGCTAGTGAGGTTCAAGTCCCCTAGAGAGGGAGTGGATGTCAGGTGCCTCGCTGAACCCTCCCTCGCTCTCTGTAACCTTGCGAGGGTGACAACCAGCCTTTATCTCATGGGTATTGGTGGTGGCATGTACTAGACAGATACGCCGTCGGTACATAGAAAGTTGCATTTCTTGTCACTTGAGTTTGAGAAAGGTTCTAATAACGTCCCTTGAGTTCTTCAATTTTTGGAGGTATAGGGAGCTGGGGGCCGCTATTTTAGTAGTACAACTTTCTGAGAGGAGTCACTTTGTACATTTATGTCCAAAAGTTAGGTATGACTTCAGACTCCCCTGCCCATACCCCAACCATTGGGGATTACACGGTGTACTGTTATAGGCTTATAGCCATTACATTCTTGAACTACAAATTGCTAAGGAACATGCGTTGTATCCCAATCTTCTCACTTTCTCGTCGTTGAATTGGTGCATTAATTGACCATGCTAGTGGACCTCAACATATGTCTGAATTAGTCGGTCATTGGAAAGTTTATGTAGTTAGGATATTGTGATGAATGGCCATGAAGTATTGGACTGCCAAGCCTGTGATCTATCAGGAATAAAACAATCCATGAAGCCGTCGTTGACCCTATCTCTCGGCAAGGCTTATTGACAGGAAGACATCGCACCTTACTAACCAAGTCCTGTGCCTATCTATGACGAGGGAAGGAAGGGAATGGGAAGAGGAAAAGGAAATCTTTGCAATTGAAAACACTTGGAACCAGTCCCCATACATCAGAATGGACCAGTGAAAAAGGACTATAAGTTCTATTGTTGGCTGACGGACTGAAACTCGACCGATGATGTTTTCCTAACTCACAAGACTCACACTCAAGATGACTAAGAGACAGAACTGATGGAACTAACTGACCAGGGAATCAAATGATGTTTTCAAATACAACATGTTTGATTTTAGGGGGTTTCAAAGGTTTGATAACCAAGTCAAGACTATTCACAGTGCTGAAGAAACTTATAAGATGACTGCAACGTAAAAATGACAGAACTGAATGGAACTTTTTCAATAGGCCTTATAAAGGGAGAACATAAACCTAGTATGAAACAAGAATCAAATATAACTTTGTGCGTATCAAACAATTACATTCTTCATCATCAGTAATATTAGGAAATATGTGGGTCTATTTGGTGTAGGGACAGTAGTAACTATTTGGGTATTTGTAGTCTTCTCATAGAAAAATAGTTTGCTAACTGGTTGGCTTGATAGACCAAATGGGTAGGTGTACGTCTTCATATATGTATAAGATCCTTTGGAGATGGTCACAGATATTGTAATAGCACTTATGGAATTGTTCAGTCAACCAACTCAGCCAGAAAGATGGTCGACTATGTTTTCTCTCTCTCCCACACTCAGCCTAGAATTCTTCAATGTGCTTGTTCTTTGTAATATATTTGCTAGTAATGATTTCGGACCTTATCCGGGGTCTTTAACTGTTTTTGGTTCTCATTGAAGTTGCAAGCTAGAGGTTGCTGCTAACAATATTCATAGTCAAGGATATGCATCTGTCTACCTTTTAGGTGTCATAGCAGAGAAGAAAAATTTGTATTAGTTAGTGTATGACCTAATTCTGGCTAAATTCCGTAACTTCTTACTGGTTCAGGCCAGGGTGCGGACTGTGACAGATGTAGAATCAAGGGTCCAATAATTGGTGGTCCTTTCACTTTGATGGATATGGAGGGTCGGTTGGTTACCCAACGCAACCTTTTGGGAAATTGGGTTCTTCTCTACTTTGGTTACACATCTTCTCCTGACATTGGGCCAGCTGAAGTTCAGAAAATGGCCAAGACTATCGATATATTAGGTTGAACTACTTTCTTGATTTCTTGATTTTGTATTGAACTATTCTCTCCCTTTGTATGCCTATTGATGTCTTCTGTTTTTGTTGGAGCAAGAATCAAAACAGAATGCAAAGGTCTTACCAGTATTTGTCACTGTTGATCCTCAGCGTGATACACCTTCACAACTACGTGCTTATCTTAAAGGTCAGTTTCGATGAACTAATGACCTTATATGTTACTTGAACTCTTTGAAATCCATGAATATCTGAGTCGGACATTCGGCACTTGAGTAAGAGCGTGGGATACGGTTGTCTGACATTTTTAATTGGATACTCACCTAGAAAGCATGTATAAATTTCAATTCTACCACAGAATTGCTGTGCATAAACTCTCAAGTTTTGCGTGAATGATCTATCATAATTTATAAGCACAATTTACTGTAGAAAATGGAAGACAATCGTTAAAGATTTGAATATTTACAGGGCCTTGTTGTCATTACTGAAGAGTTAGATGAGTTTGGAACCCTTTTTTTGTACTTGACACCTGAGTCGGAGTCTATGTAACGTAGCTCAACTATTATGTTGTCCCTGTTCTAACTGTAAATGTTGTTGCTTGTGGTCACTTTTTCATGGGTACAGAGTTTGACTCAAGATTTGTGGGATTAACTGGACCAGTTGCTGCTGTTAGACAGATTGCACAAGAATACCGTGTATTCTTTAAGAGGGTTGAAGAAGACGGGGATGATTACCTTGTTGATACTTCCCACAACATGTATGATCCATATTCCTATTTCATTTCGTTTTTGTAATATCAAGGCATTTCAACTTTAGTAATGAAATTAAAAACAAACAGGTATCTAGTCAACCCAAACATGGAAGTAATGAGATGCTTCGGGGTAGAGTACAATGCAGAGGAACTGTCTGAAGCAATAGTCAAGGAGGTGAACCGAACTGGAACACAATAACCTCGGAATTAAGTCTTCTTCCATGACTAGTTGAGGTACACGATATATTGGATTTGTTGGTCTAAACATTTTTGCCCCTCGGGAAATTGATGAGATGTTAATAGTGGCGACTGTGAGAGGAAATTCATTCATGTTACACGTGATTAGAAAATTAATCAGGACATGTTTCATATTTTCACGAGTTTATGAGGTCTGAAAAGTTCATCAATTTTACTGGTGAATAAGATATCAGAAACAGATTACTCTGGGAAGGATGTTCTCTTTTTATTTCTTGATTCAATTCTCTTTTTTTGTTCTTCTGCTACTTGCGTGCACTGTTCACCTCAGGTTGCGATATGTTCCACAAAGTTATGCTCTCAATCCAGCATTATTATAAATTCTGGTGATGGGCTATCTGTTTCTGACCCATTTTACCTTGGGAGATTTGTTTTGAGGATGCACATTCCTTAGAATACCCGAGTGAGAGAACTGAATTTAGGTGACTCAACCTAGGGATATACGAGAGACACGCACATGTACAGAGAGAAAAGCACCATTGCGTGACAAAAAAAAAAAAAGGAGACTATTTTGGGATGAATTGAAATACACGAAGGCTTTACATGCATGCAGGTCACAGACTCGGAGCAACCTAACTGTCCAGTTCTTTCAGCTGTAATCTTCATTGAAGATTTGGGAAAAACCTAATTCCAACATTGTTTCTTTGCGTACATTAGGTGGACTTGGATATCAATTTCTAGACATACAAACGAGGAACAAGGATTTGACCAGATTGTAGCTGAATCGTGATCTACTAAAAAAGAGAAGAGTCCAAAGCATGTGTATCTTTTTATTCTAATAGACCTAATGTGACATGGTGTGAAAAATAAGAGTCTTAGGCCCTGTTTGATACCAGGGTTGGAGTATGGGATTGGATTGTGAATTTTGTGTGACCTCTAATACTTTGTTTGGTATTGCAAAAAATGGGAGGATTGCTAATACCATGGGATTGTGAATCCCACAAAAGCATGGGATTACCCATCCCAAGGGGGGTTGGGTATTGACAATCCTATCCCATGGGATTGGAAGGATTCCTCTCCTGTGTAAACCCCTCCCAGCTGTGCAAACCACCAAACCCCATGATCTAATCCTATCCTAGACAAAACAAACATGTTATTAACAATCCCATGATCTAATCATGTGTAAAAACAAACATGGGAAATGATTTGTCTCCTCATTAATAATCCCACCTTATAACCAATTCCAATCCTAATCTCATCTCATTACCAATCCCCTCCAAAATGAAACCTTGTATCAAACGGGGCCTTAAGTTCTTCATCTTCTCATTTCGCAAGTTGGCCCGGACACCGTTATAAATAAAAAAAAGAGAGAAGAGTCCAAAGCATGTGTATTTTTTTGGGTCTAGCTCAAGACAGAGCATAGATCATGTGATAGGTTGTTGGATTGTGTATCAAGAAAAGCCCAACCATGAGCAAAGTTTTTGACTAACCACCCGGCGGCTGTTTGGTTTTTTAACATGAGCAGCAGCCAGCAGGGGTTGAAATGCCCAACCACCCGGCGGCTGTTTGGTATTTTATGCTTCAAATTTGCATGAATATTAGCGTAGCGTAGCGTAGCTTCATCCTTGATTCCTGAGATCGCTACACGATTTTTAATGAGCCAAGTGGTAGTACTAGAATCGTTCTTATTAGCTAACTGTACTATATTAGTAATTAATATTCAGCTCTACCATGCCTTTCTGCTCCAATGCCGAAAGCTTCCTCCTTTAATTACTATCTTCCAATTTTTATTCCCACACATACAAAATAAATAAGTAAATTATCACACACACACACACACACACTCGCTCTCGCCCGTGTACATACAGGTAGACATCACATTCATCCAACTATATATATATATATATATATATATATATATATTACCATTTCATATTTTCACAAACAGTAGTCTGTAAAACAAATATCTTGTTTGAGATATTTGGCAGGTTATAGTATCTAACACTTCGTATTTGGCCAGTAGTAAAACAAATATCTTCTTTAAGGTACCAAGTTAGATAACATATTGGTTTAAACAAATTATCAAGCCACTATCATCAATGTGCATATTGGATTTTTACATGTATAAACAAATATGAAATTAATGGTAGTATGGGTTGCAGGGAGCAAGACTGCAGGAAGGGGTACAATGAGACATGCATGCCAATAACACCAAAACAACCCAATATAAAGGGGCATGCTACAATTTACACCCCCCATATGAGATTTTGTGGCTTTAAATCTGAGTTTTGTGGCACTAAATATGAGATAATATGAGATTTTGTGGCATCAAATATGATATGGCATACGGTATGCACCCCATACGGATGGACGACCGAGATTGCGCCACATATGACGTGTGGGGATTTGTGCCACCTTTGACCATTGACTATATGAGATTTTGTGGCTCAAAATATGAGATTTTGTGGCACCAAATATGAGATTTTCTGGAAATATATGAGATTTTGTGGCTCCAAATATGAGGTCCGCACAAGTCCACACGCACTGTAGCAAAGTCCGCATGGATCCAATATGAGATTGTGTGGCTCCAAATATAAGATTTTCTGGAAATATATGAGATTTTCTGACTATTCATATGAGTTTGCATACCATATGCATTTCGTATCTCCAGCCACAAAATATCATATTTAGAGCCACAAAATCTCATATTTTGAGTCACAAAATCTCATATTGATTAATTTTTAGAGGGTGCGCATTGTAGCATTACCCCAATATAAAAACAATGTCACATAATTATAAGTGTAAGCAGCAGCCTACATACATACATACATACATACATGTATGTAGTAGTAGTATATGCAAAAGAGATCCAATATGTGGTGTTTTTTTTTTTTGTATCTTTTAATAAAGGAAAGGACGCGAAAGAAAGAGTAAAAAGAAGAACGGATTTATGCAGTGGAATGATTTGCAGCCGGTGGGGTGTCGGGATTAGCTTGCACAGAGCTCAATTATTCTCCTCGTTAGTCCGGTCAAAGGCAAATTATTTATTCCGGAACTAGTGGATTCATAAGCGATTTCTCTCTTGCGGTCCAACACCGAGAGGCTGTTAAATTTTGAACTCACAATGTCTGAATTTACAACTCATCCATGTTGCCACATGAGCTATCCCGAATCCTACGGGGCCTCCCCTCTTTCCCACCAATAATTGAAGTTTCAATGGACTTGTCGTAGTTTATTTCTGGTAAGTCACCAATGATGGGAATCCCACATCTAGTGGACTCCATCGTTCCATCTCCGAAAGCCACCCCATTTTTTGTCAATTAAAAACTAATTGGAGCCACCTTTAAAGTGTACCCATTCCAAAAATCTATGTGTTTTTTTCATATCAAACACCCCCCCTTTTCAGTGGATTCCAACTCCTCATTCAATCAATCCCACGAATCAGTAGATTCCCCACAACTAGTGGTGGGTTTCCCTTTCACAAAGGAAAAAATTTAGGTCCCCTTGTGTAGAATTTTCGTATCATGTCTCGAATAATTTTACGAACACAGATACTTTTAAGAATATAGATACTGACTCTATATATATAAATGGCCCCATGACATAGTATATATCAGTTTTAATAATTTTAGAAAACATAAATTCCAACATGTCATATGATTACTCCAAATATTCCATTCCATCTCTTTTTTTAGGTGCTAATGATTGAAGTATGTTTCATGTTTCAAGAACATGGGGGCAGTTTTTGTGGGTGAGTAAAAATATACATCTAATGAGTTCATATAATTTGTTCTTTTACTTTGTATTTACAAAAAATGGGGTTTCTCGAGGTTTATTATACTTCCACCAAATCTCTTCTTTTCCTTGTCTGAGATAAAGGGGTGTATGTAGATCAATGGCAAGGAAAAAAGGTGGCAACTTATAAATAAGAGGGTCTGGAGTGATTTTTTGGTACGTTATGCTATTATCATACAACATTAAAAGCACCTACAACACCTAATGTGTCAAAAGTTTAAACTATCGATCGAGGCTGTCAATGACAAATCGTTGTAGAGATAATGATCTAACTCAGATACCGTGTTATATAGGTAATCAATCGTCTTAAAAACATATAGTTGCTATTAGATAGGTTTAACAACATATATCAAGCTATTCGGTGGAGATAACAATATGAAGAGCGGCGTACGAATGCTAGCCCGGACACCTGTGTGATATATTGTCATGTACCCAACAATCAAAATTGAATTCTCAAGCGGTCAAGCCGTATCTATTATAGATCTAGACTATGTATCCCCTGCAATTTTGGTAAGCCCTAGATATTGTATTTATTACAGGGCTAGCAAAAGGACAACTTTGTTTTTCAAAAACCAATACCTTCGGAAATGGGTATGTTTCTTAGGATGCAACCATGCACTTACCCTAGTTGCACCACAATTATTGACCTTTGGAACACAAAAAATGAATAAAGTTTACATAATATTACAGCCCAAGCTATAGCTAGTTGGTGCCCACGTCCATATATGTCTTTATGTTGCAAAGGATCAATAATAATATATCAACTAAATAAGTTGGGATATGGTGACCAAATTTCGGTACAGAACTCTGCAGAAGATCGATAATCGTGTGATAAAGTGAAGGTTAGACACAACACTGAACGAGAGAGATGGAGACGCATGATACAGCCTCCGAATATAGATGGTAGGTGTTAGTGAATTATAACTACCACATCGGTGACATTGTATTAGAGCATCCTCATCAGGTGTTATAAAACACTGTTTTTGACAAATTGTTGAGTCAAACCCCCAAAACCTCAAAAAATCAGCCTCTCTACTCTCCCTCAACAAATTGTTTTTGCTACAGTAACACTACATCCCCAGCGAATCACTGTTCACGGGTTATCCCATTTTTTTATTGTTTCTTTCCTCCGGTTGCGTCAGAGCGGTCAGAGAAGAGAGAGAGGGAGGGGAATAGCGGTCAGAGCTTAGGGCCAACACGTGGCTTTTGCATCAGACTCTCCCTCAACAAATGGGAAAGTGGGTCTTTGTTTTTTTTTTTTTTATAGATTTGAGGGGAATAGTTTAATAAAGTAAAGTTTGGATAGAGAGTCTGATTTTTTGAGTTTTTGATAAAGTGACTTGCTAAATTGTAAAAGGTGTTTTTGTGGTTTAATTTGTCCAAAATTTGTTGATCCTGATGAGGATGCTCTTAGATGGCATTTATAAGGGACATTTACCATCAAGTTATTCTTGGATCCCATAATTACCATCAGGTCAAACCCAACTCTAAAAAATTCTCATAAACTCTCCAACCTGTATAAAAAAGCCTAAATCATAGGGTACCCTATAAAAGTGTCTAAAATCTTAGGGTACCCTATGAAAGTGCCTAAACCACTAAAACCCTATAATAGGAAATTGCACCATAAACCTAAACTCCAAAAAAGAGTGGTTTACCTTAGTGGTAATTAAAAAAAATGACTTACCTTAGTGGTAATTAGACATCTTTTTTCTAGACCTAAAGGTAATAATCCCTATAACAGGATTTTTATTCCTATTTTGGAAAAAATATTCAATACTTTTGGGCATTTATTCCAAGACTGTTTCTTTCCACCTGCATCAGCATGTGTGAGCCATGCCGCAACTGTTATCTTAAACCAGAATGGAGCTCTCTGTGAGACTATGTCACAGACTCACAGCTAAGTCTTTTTGGCTGATCATGCCAAGCATGTTGTTAAGCAGAAACAGGGTTTTGATTAACCCCAACCTGGTCCACAAACTTTAGCTGAATTATTAGGGTTGGACCAAACAAGGTATGATACGGAATTATTAGGGTTGGAATAGAATATGGCTTATAAATACTCTTTATTGTAAAAACCATGTACGACTTTAATCAAATAACAGACTTGTTCTCGCGCCCATAGAGGTACAAGTTTTGGAGAACAACATAAAAATCCTGTGTCGATTCTTTACTATTCTTATTCCTATATTGTGTGTGTGATGATTCAGTGTGGCAATTTTGTTTGCAGGGCGGGCGGTGCCCCCAATACTCTTATCCACCAAACATTGTATTAGGCTCCACAAAATATGTGATGAATAAAGATGTTGGGGCACCATATAGTGGTTGCCAATACCATAGAATTATTGGTCCTCTACCTCTGTACATGACTACATCCACTTCCCCCTCTCTATCTCGCTCTATGTGTGTGTATGTGTTTCCATAGAGTACTTATATCTGTGTATAGCTGTGATGTGTAAAAACCAAACCCTAAAGTTGGCAAACTACTATCTATGAATGGTCCTTTCTATGGACTGCCTTTTGGGTTCTCAATCAATAAGCTAAGAAATACTGCCTCCGTCCCTTTTTAAGTGATCCACTTGGGAAACGTGTAATTTTACGGATGTTTAAAAATGTACTTTTGTATATCGTTTTTAATTTTTTTTTGCTCCAAATTAAAGAACTCAATGAGCACTTTAATTTGGTATAAAACAAATTAAAAAGTTATATAGAGAAATATGTTTTTTAGGGGTTTGAAATTGCACGTATTCCCATATGGATCACTTAAAAAGGGACGGAGGGTGTATATAGTTTAATACATACTCCAATACTTTTTTTACACTTTTCAGTACGTTTTTTTATAACACTTTTCACATATTTCAAATATGCACTTTTTAAACTTTATCGACAACCCAATGAGTTGTTTTTAACATTCTAAGATGTCTCATGTTTGCATTTGTTAAATATTTATTTTTTTGCTCGGCAAAAGGAAATTTATTAACGGAACCAAGACAAGAATGCATCACATTAGAGATCGGGCATACCAACAATGATGACAACCCCCAACAGACACGAGCCACCAAGGACCCAAGGGCAAAAAACACAGAGAAAAAAAATTAACAAGATGCAACCAAAGAAACCCAAAACGGATAAAAAAAAATGCCCTTCTCCTACTACAAACTACATATAAGCATGAACCACCACTTTGACCACAAAATTCTAGAATTCTAAACCAAAACTTCATACACAAATCACATCATCAAAGTAGACCCTCACTGAACCCAGAGCTTGACAACAGCAGCAGCAAGGCAAAACTTCCCTAATAGCAGTAGCCTTCCTATCCACATACAACACATACTTAACCACTTGCTCATCGAACACATACTTCAGAGAATAAAGTGTGTAGATTTTCATATGCTTGTTAAAAATTGGCTCAATTTTGGGTCTCTAGTGCATTAAATTTGGTCGCAGCATCTTTGGTCTAGTGCTGGTCCGGACCAACGAGTTTGGGACAAGAATTATGCTCGAAGGAGTGCTCGTCCGGTTTTCGTCTGGACGAGCAGGGCTAGTTCATCAAATAGGTTGTAGTTTCTCTTGTCCCAAACTCGTTCGATTCTAGTCTGGACCAGCGACTCCATGTCTGCGCTTGTTAGCCGATTTTGTTCTGTTCTGATTGGGTCTTGGATTTCCTAAAGATTTATTTTCTTATGGGTTTGTGACTTTGAGTGCAATGAATTTTGTTTGAACAATTATTGGCTTTAGGAAGGATTTTGTGACTATAAATACAGTCTTATTCTCTCCCAGTGGCGGCTCCAGAAATTTTGAACAATGTGTTCAACATTTACCTTAACTCTAGCTCTATTAACTAGTATATACATTGATACATACAATTTTTTCATATATTAGTGTGAATAATGAGACCAAATGATATGAAAATACAGAATATGTCACAAATTTTCTCGGCGAATTATATATTATTGGGTCAAGTAAAATTAAATCGGAGGATAAATACCCTAATATTTATTGTAGAAATTTGTATGCCGAATAGGTTCACAAGAATATTTATTTTTTATATAGAGAATTAATTGTTACTCAGAGAGAAGTCATAGGACGATATCAATACAATAGATGTTTTTTTTCTTGATTTTCCTAATTTTTGTGGTGAAGAGTATGCACTTATTTTGAACTGGCGTATTAAGGATTCTATTGTAAATTACTAGGATTTAGGATTTCTAAACAATTTTTTTTTCTTGAGGGTGTTCAAGTGACTACCCTTTGATATGGGTAGAGCCGCCTCTGTTCTCTTGGTTAAAACTTTATAGGTTCCTGTGGGTTTTGTGAGACTTAATGAGAGATTCCAATTAGATTTTGGTAAGAAAACTTGTAATTGGGGTTGGTGAGTGTCTCCTTGTGAGAGTTTGTTTGTTTGTCACCGTTGTAGCTCTTCGGAGCATTGTTCTCTTCATATAATGGAATCACCTCTCGTTTGCTTGTCCCGTGGAGTAAGTTTACATCCATAAGCCGAACCACGTAAATCTTGAGATCTCTCTTATTTGTTTTATGATTTGGTTTCGCCCTTCGTTTTTCGCATATGTTTGATTTGCTACTTGTCCATTATCATGACCATCAACGATCATTAGGTTGCAGTTGGCTTCTTAGGGGGCCCGCCGCACAACAAAAACAAAACTAACCATCATAAATGACTAAATCCAGGTTTGAAATATAAAATAAGGAATAATATTAGAAATCTAATCAAATTTTCTGCAAAGGCATTCATTAATCACATGTCCAAAAGTTGAGTTCCCGTACAAAACAGCAAATAATTACTGGTGATTACACTTTGTTACTGTCGTGGTGTATGTTTTACTCCTTTTTTTTGGTTGTTCCTTTTATTGGACCACACACGGGTTGAACTTGTATTGGAGATTGCTAAGCAGCTTCCCAAGAAAAGTGTGGGAACGTAATTCGATAATTCACACACACACACACACACACACACACAGAGAGAGAGAGAGAGAGAGAGAGAGAGAGAGAGAGAGAGAGAGAGAGAGAGAGAGAGAGAGAGAGAGAATGCGCATTGACTGACTTGCAAATTTAAGTTACAATTATTTTAGACTTGTAGTAATCTAGATAGAAAGATTTTCAAGGCCTTTAAGCCAAGAGAAAACCCCTTTTTTTTCCTATTGTTTTTTACTCCTTGTTCTAATTTTTCCCCCCCTTAAACAAGGAAAGTACATATTGTCATCCCGGCCTTGGATTGGGAAGTTATATTTTCATTTCTTGAAGTTGTCTTCTAAGCCTGAATTTGAGTCGCAACGATTTTTTTTTCCATTGTACTAACTGCTGCAAAAAGTCCATAACCTACAAAAAAAGAGCAAAAAATATAAAGAGGTTGAAGTAAAAATAATACAGTAAGTGTGAAAAATATATCAACATGAATCACATATTATTGATAAAAAAAAATTAATGTATTATTTGATAAAAAAAAATACGAATGTTCTATTGATAAAACAACAAAATACATGTGATGCATCCATGCATTAAGGTACTTGCCTCGGATGGTTCTTGTAAAGAATAATAAGCATTTGTCTCCTTTGGAATCTTGGAAACAAGAATGCCAAATCCTTGTCCTCTATCTCTCAAAACCTAATTCAATGAAAACATAAATATCAATCTTGATTTTGGGACTATAAACAATTAATAGTACGATATTAAAATTTCTAAACGCATTAGGAACATTGTATACCTTGAAAGCATCTTCATCTGTTCGATCATCTCCAATGTAGACAGGAAAAACATCGGTAGAATTGGCAAATCCTAGAGGAAGGGTTCGTTCCAAAAGTTAGTAATTACAAGAAAGAGGTTATCAATTATTTAGCATAGATATTTGTTAACATTCTTTTGAATACTCTTTTTTTTTTTTGTTACCTCAGTTTTTCCAGCTTTTGGTTCAACTTCAATAAGCTTACCTCAAGGGCCATAAAAAAAATGTAATAATGACATATAAGTCAACTTATTCACATACTATAATTCTAGGTAGTTATTTAATTAAAAGTTAATTATGTTGTTTCTTTTAGATCGGGGCCGGGAGGATTCAATTTTTGATTTAAAAATCTAAATTCTAATAGAACAAAAAAAAAAAAAAAAGGGGTTTAAAATCAATAACCACAAAACTCACCAAGAGACTCTAACAAAAATTCAAGGGCCTTGCCTTTGTCCCATTTGATCGTAGGACGAATCTCTAGTACCTGTATTAATCATCAATAACCATAATTAATAAGTTACACAAACCCTCACTCTGACCCACATACGAAAAATAAATAAATAAATAAATAAATAAATATTCCAACGTACAAAAATATTTATAAATATTTATAGAAGTATTAAAGATTATTTTGGGTAACATATATAATTAAAATGCCACTGCAGACCTTTCTTCCTTGAGTCAGTCGAAGCTTTGGGTACTCCTTTAATACTGCCCTGACTTGTAACGCCAGCTCACTCCATTTCTGCATTTTTTTTTTTAAAGATTTTCACTAGTCAGATCGTTTTCAACTATTTATTTAAATATAGACAATTACATAATCTGATGATCTAATAATATTCTAAGTTTAAGAACTCACTCCTTTTTTTATTTCACATTTCAAATACTTTCCAAAATTAGACAATTACATAATCTGATGAACACGTTATTTAACCATCCTTGGTCACATAAAAGAAATGGTTAAATATACATATATCCACAAGACTTGTACGGTATTATGTGTCACTGTAGAAAATCTACCCCTTAGGTTTCGTACGGACACGTGTTCGGATAGCCTGTTGCCAATAAATTTTTAGCTTGAAAATTTTTAGTTTTTAATTTACTCGCTCCTCGATCAATTCACGCATTATAAGCCCAGAATTTAGAAATTTAAATTTTGATTGCATGAGATAATATTTAAACCTTTTCATCAACGCAGCGAAAATGGACAGAGAGACAAAACTTGTTATGTTCCACCTTAGCACCTGGAGTAAATTTAGTTTTCTCCAACAGTACTTTGTAAACCTGGAAAATCACAGTAACAACAACAAAATGATCTAAGTTCAGATTAATTTTTGGCTCATACGACGTGACTGTATTGAATTTTGTTGTACACTAACCTCATCGATCATCGGAACAAATTCACTCGCCGGTTGAAAGAGAACAGAACTACCCTGAAAATGACACTAGAAAAATAGGCAACACGACTAAGGTAACATTTACGATAATCTAGCTAAGTCAGCAAAAAAATTGCTTATACATGCATACATAGAGATATATATATATATATATATATATATATATACACCGGCGATCCTGTCAAGGATCCCGGAAATCCCGGATGGGAGCTTTTTTCGGTGTTTTGATGCTTTTAACGATTGTTTTTGAGAAATCGAGCCGTCAAGTTCAAAGGTGTTTCAGAAATCTTCAAAAAAAACCGGGAAGGGCTTTATACAAAAATGCATATTTACAGTTTAGAGCGAAAACATGGATCAAGCCCTTATATTTTTTTGAAGATTTATATATAGGTCAAAAATATCGGGAAGGTAGAGTCCCGGATCCGGGACTATATATATATATATATATAGGTGTTTATCTTCAGGTAGCTAGCTTCACTCAAAGTGATAAAAAGAAAAGAAAAAAAAAGGGGTAGCTTTCCACTCACATTTTTGTAAGTGGAACCTTTGGATGGGCCTTTAATGTCCATTCCATGGCTTCCAGCATAGTACAATTCTGGTAATTGTACAAAGCTATACACCTAACAAAAACAAAAAACACAGTTACAAAACAATAATTATATTCCTGAAGTTACAACAGAAAATCGCAATAACGAAAGGTAGAAAATAAAAAAAAAAAAATAAATAAGGTACCTTATCTCTGCACCTCCCACTCACTATAGCAGTAGGAAAATGTCTAGCAAGTTTTCTGACTGTTGCTCTCATCTGTTGTTTCAAAAATTCATTAGAAAGAAAGAGTCAAAATTTAAACAGAGAGCAGAGCAATTTATGGATAGAGAAGACTGGAGGGAAATGGAGTAAGAACTAACAGCATCAGACATGAAAGCTCGATCCGGGTCGTCGACGATCGGGGAAAGGGTACCGTCGTAGTCGAGAAACATCACTATTTGCTTCCCCTTTGATTCTTTGGTTATCTGCTCGAACATTTCCAGTGCTGATGGGTGCTGATTCTGTTTTTCCATCCAAAATGTTGCATGCACACTAATGAGATTAATTGTCTCATTGACTGAAAGTGAATGAGAGAGAGAGAGAGAGAGAGGTTGACTTACAATCCAACAACTTTGGTCTAGAGAGAGAGGAGGTGTGGACTTGACATGGGTTGGTGATGAAGCTCTCATAGAGTCAATCCACGCGTTGAGTCTCACTCCACCTTCCACATCAAGGCTATGGAGTAGCTTCTTGCGAGAAATGGTGATGTAACGACCTGCCGCCAGCTGTGCTTTTTGCGCCGTGGTCGTAAATATAGACGAGCCCGCCGCGGCCACGGCCGCCGCTATCGCCATACTAATGTCCGACTTGTTGTCGGAGACTGCCCCGTTCTTATTCTTCGTCTTGTCTATTTCTTCAATCAAATTCACTACAAAAAAAAATTTAAAAAAAATTAAAAACCACCCAAAATCACTCCATTTTTTCTTTTCATGAGGCATGCTTCTAAAACTCAAATTTAAAACTTACCCATTTTAAAGAAAACTGAGGTGGTGATTGAAAGCTCTAAACAGAGAAGAAACAGAGAGCTCTGTTTTTCGAAAACAGAATATGAGAGAGAGAGAGAGAGAGAGAGAGAGAGAGAGAGAGAGGAGTGAAGACTGTGGGAGGTATTGCAAGCCCAATTGGTGGTTTTATAGCAGTTGCAACTTGCAACGGACGAAGCGGTGGGGCCCTTTTGGGAGTACTCCACACCCTTGGACCCAGCAGATTCTAACTTCCACCGGGTCCCACCACGGTGCCGACACACCATTCCGCCGTTTTCGTCGTCCCCGCAGCGATTACTGACAGGTGGCGGTTTTGCCCACGGTATACGAGTCGCGGCTTAGAGCTGACCCTGTCATTCTGTCCTAAATTACCGACAACAATTGCACCAATTATTCCATGGTCTTAAGATACGAGGACACTAGGGGTGAGAATTTCTGACACGATACGACAACACGATTCGAACACAACACGATTCGAACACAACACGAAATTAGCGGGTTAGGGTCAACTATTTCTAACACGAAACACGAAAAGTTAAATAGGCCGGGTTAGGGTTGAAGAAATCCTGATACGAACACGAGATAAAACGACAAACACGACACGAACCCGACATGACACGAGAATTTATGGAAAGACACGATGACTCGACATGAACCCGACACGAAGATAGCGGGTTAAGGTTAGCTATTTCTGACACGAAACACGAATATGAGACGACACGATGACACGAAAAACTAAACAGGTCGGGTTATAGTTGAGAGAATTCTGACACGAACACAAGATGATCCGAAAGGAACACGACTCGATGCCACCCCTAGAGGACACCATGTAACAGTGTTTCAAGAGCAGGAAATAATTGCTCTAATAATTACCGGTGTAGATTCTCCCATGCGACTGTCCCTCCAACAGTGACCGGTGTTTTCAATTTATATGTGTTCCGATGAGGCATTTAACGAAATCCAATCGAGTTAATTTTTGGTGCATTTGCATTATTTGATAAGCTTTACGCAGTGGACGTCGCCGATCGTTGTAATGATGTTGGCGCAACCGTGCGTTTGGCCCGCACAACACACTGCGCATCACCTAGCCCGATTCCCTTGATATGAGTAGGATCTATTATAAGATCTAATAATGGTCTTATTCGATGATCCGAATTATTTATTTCATAAATTCTATGTATTCAGTATCTATGCAAAAAAATAGATTAACCTGAAATTGTTTAACGACAAATAAGTGGTTAGTGTTTAACCATTCGTTCGACCAATCTTTTTTTTTTTTTTTTTGGAATGTTCATAAGTACACATCAAGGATTACGATATGAAGAGCTCGATTAGTAAGTGAACTGTGGTGGTTTCCATTCGGAGAATATGACACGAAAGAATCTTGAGTCCAACAATACTATAATAGAGCTGAGAATATGGACTAATTTTTTTTATTTTATATAATCCAATGTCTAGGTTAGCATACGCGCACCTCAACTAATCTTGACATACCAATTTCACCGTCCCCTGGTGAGGGCTCCATTTAAAACAAAAGCAAACTTCGTATGAACTAACCCCAAAAACGTGGATAGCATTGAGAAGGTTTCTTTGGGGTTAGAATATGAAGTAAATTAAAGACACATAACTATAAATCAAATTTGAAAATAATCCAGTAATTATGTGTAGAAAGAAAATTATGGCTTATTCTTCTTCTTTTCCATTTTGCCCTCATGTAACTTTTTTTAAGTTAATACTTTTTGTTGGGGGGAAATGGAAGAAAACAAAACTTTTGACTAGAAAGAAATTTACTTTGACTAATCTTTGTTGGTTTTTGGCTCGATTTCCACGTTCCCAACATCTCTGATCCGAATCTAGTCCGGACCAAGGCATCTTTGGTCCGGACCAAGCAATTCTGAGCAGTTTGGGAGCTTGCAGCATGTATGGTCAGGATCAAGGTCACGGTGATTTGGACCAAGGGTCTTGGTTGCATGTTTTTGGCTCGGGAAGGCGACGGAGGTCTGGTCAACACCATGGCGACGTACGACAATCCTATAAATGCATTTTTTAGGGTTTTGTCTATTTGTATTGCATACACAACAGCTTTTTCTGAGAGAGAAAAGAGAGAAACTCGAGAGATCTCATCTGTAGCCTTTGGTCATCCAATTTTCTTCTGATTAGTGAAACCCCTCATCTTCTGACTACCCGTGGAGTAGGTTTCATTGCCGAACCACATAAAATTTTTGTGTTCTCTGTGTTTGCCCTCTCTCTGGTTTGTTAATTACGTAGCATAAATTGCATCCACTTTCTGTGTTTGTTAATGCTTCCTCACAACAATATTTTTTTAATAGCAATAAAAATAATAGTAAGGCTAATGCGACAGCGCGCATAATAGGAGCATACAGCTAACGCTGCAATATTTGTAGGGATATCAATGCTATCTGGCTAATTAGGACGATAATTAGGTTGGTACCCCACCTTAACTGAGGTTTTTTTCTTCATAACTCACTTGTTTGGGTTAATTACGTGTATTACAACTAATAATGAGGGATTAATTACATTGTACGCTAGCAGGGACTCAATTAAAATCGGAGCAATGCTCAATATAAACTGACCACCAAGGATTTAATAGAATTCTAAACAAAAAATGAATCAACTTATTATTATGAATTCAAAATCAACACAAAACCAGCCCCGGATCCTAGTGTACAATAGTCTCAATTCTTCTGTCTAGTTAATGAATCACGTGATAGTAAATAAAAACACTGTTTTTCTACCGTCTAGTTGATGAATCACGTGACATATCAGTTAATGTTACGATTAACAGTAAATTCAGGGGTACCGACGTGCGAATGAAATGGGGGCCTTCCGATCAAGCACTTACACAAGTTGGATTGGGCTGATTTCTTGCGGGATTACTCGAAAACTTGTTTTAAGATGAATGAACGGCTCAAATCATTCGGTTGGAACCCACAATTGGGCCCCGCATGCCGTCGGTACTATCTATGCACACCTCCGGTCGGTACCTATAGTAGGACTGTACGGTAAATAGCTGTCGGTTATGTTGACTTCTTCGAGAACAAGTTCATATTGTTCACAATCACTATATGTTCAATCCAACTAAAGTCCCGTTATAGGAAGAAATACATAATGCTAGGAACACAATAATCGACCACAATACTAACTACAACAGCCTACGTGACACTATCACATTCACTGTTTGCTCTTAATTTCTCATTTCTCCTAACACTCACTCTCTCTCTCTCTCTCTCTCTCTCTCTCTCTCTCTCTCTCTCTCTCTCTCTCTCTCTCTCTCTCTCTCTCTCTCTCTCTCTCTCTCTCCTGATTCAGCATAAATTATTAAATTCCTCGCATGTCCTTCCGTCTTAAACCTACACAATTAGGTGGAGTTCAATATGTGTTCCACATTGTTCTATCTACCTAACCAAACCTGCAAATCAAACTAAACTGAGCCTTACGTCCCAATCAATTAGGGCGCCCGGCTACATAAATCTTTTTTTTTTTTCCATCGAACCCTGTAAAGGGGCTACTTGTTCAATTAGTCTCAGTAAACTCATATCTTTACGCACTATAGTATCCAATTAATGTCATTTGGGATGAGTTCCACCCCTGGCTTTCCAATCCTTTCTTTGAAAGCTTTCCAACCCTCTACCCAAGGATGGAGCCAGGGGGGGGCTAGTAGGGGCAGTACCCCTACGTCTTAAAATATTCGTACTATTATATTAGAAAAAAATTATTTATCATCAAACTATATAGTCCCGTCCCCCCTCCGTTTTTCGTTGAAAAAAATAATATGAACAGCTTTAATATTTACCAAGCTATGAAACAATTGTGTACTAAAATTGGCTTTAACGAGGTAATTACAATTCTTTTAAACAAAACAACGCCAAAAATGATCACCCAACTCACTTTCAAAAACTAAGGATCACTGAAATTTCGGAAGCCCAAAACTCTTTAACGTGGTCTATGGACATCAAAGTGAAGGAAAAAGAAAAGAGCAAAAGAAATTAGGGGCTCCCAAAACAGTCGATTCTCAATTGCAAGAATTGAACAATGGAGTTGCTTAGACATTTCTAGATCATGTGATGGCTTCGGATCATTCAACATTGAAGATACTTGCAAACTTGCAGAGAAATATTATCCAATGGATTTCATTGAGCAAGAAAAGTACCACTTGAGATATCAATTGCAAAATTATAAGCTTTATGTCTCTAGGCATCCTGAGTTCCAAAACTTGTCAACGATTTCAAAGTTGAGTGAGTGTTGGCGAAGACAAGAAAGTACACGATATATCATCTTTTCGATAATTTGATTGCTTATATTAACTTGACATGTTTCAACGGCTACAACCGAACGTGCATTTTCTGCTATGAAATGTGTGCAGATAAAGATTTCGTCGCAATAGGATGGAGGACGATTATTTAACAAATTTCTTGATCACTTATATTGAGAAAGATATTGCTCTATCATTGATGTTTTTAATAACAAGAAAGAGTGTTGAACAAAGTTCAACCCAACCTGTGTGGTCATAAAAGTATTACCTAGTAAATTTAATTTTTTTCTGGACTCAGAATTTCTCCTTGGACGCTGGAAGTACCCAACCTGTGTCCGGGTCCAAAGTATATAGTCTTTTTCGCCTTCATCGGCGAACTATCCATCTTCCGTCTCGTTTCAGGTCATTTGCAGGTTCAGTCTTCTCTAAAATCAAAGTGCTTACCTTATTCGTTATTAGACTGAAGCATGTGACTCACCCTTTACTTGGGAATGGAAGTCCTTTACCCTTATCATTTCGGCGGTTGTTCTTATTTCATTTTTTCTTCCAAGCCCTTCTCAGCTACGGGCACCAACTTACTCACACACATAGCATATATGCTTCGGGCTCTGCATCCAGCCTTGATTCCTGTTACGAGAGAAACTGAATCGTCGGTTAATGGACATGGAAAATGGATGGTTCCTTTTTCACGGCTTTCTCACTTTACAATTACGTATGATAATTAGTGATCGATATAAAATTCTAATACGTATATTTTACTATAACCAGCACTTGGAATTTGTTGGGCCGACAACCGTAAGTGGTGGGATCACAAAGTCAATGTGAAAGAGTTTATACAAGCGTTTGTGATATAACAATTAATAAACTTGTTCCTTGTCGAACAAATGTCGCCATTGTTTTAGGCTTCTCATACAATGAATTTAACCCTGAGTCTCTCTAATTATTATATATTCTATTCTTGTTGTTTTGTTACGTATGATCATACAATGAATTTAATTTTTTTTATTTTAGGCTGTTAAAAAAAGAATGTGAAAAGACAGATTCTTGAAGGTACGACGACAGAACAAAACAACAAGACCAGAATAATAGTACACAAACCTTTTGAACAATTCAATCCCTGGTTATTCGCCCACAGAAAGTATGAGAAATTTCACGTGTCGGCATTTTGTTAACTTCAAAATTTTTGTATGCATTTACTTATATATATGCATGCATTAATTAGATCTTCATTTTAATATTGTTAGGGTCAAGACTGGCGGAGATGCTTTCAAACTATTGGTGTTTGGTAGCAGAGAAAATGAAAAGAAAGTGGTGGAAAGTGTAAAAAGAAAATTGTATTAAATCTGAAAGTGATCCTGTTTTTCAGGTTAAATCAACGCTTACATGAGTCATGATCATATGTATTAGCTAATGTCACGTTTTTTTTATTTTAAATTGTCGCGAAACCTAACATCAAATCCTCCTCTCCAAGCAACAATCATTATTATGGTGCGTTTGTTATAATAATTATATAAACGTACAATAGGAAGATTGTGCACGTCATCTTGTAATCTTAAAAAATTATAAACATCTAACTTATTTGTTTTTCGTAATTGTGTCCAAACCAATTTATGTGCATTTCGACAAATTTTTAAGGAACCAATCTCAATGTTCATTGGCTAGAGCCCTAGGTTTAACCAAAACAAACCCATTTATGGATTAACCTGCAAGAGTGACTGGTCGATAAAATAAAAAAATAATAATAAAATCAAGAAGGTTTCAAACCTGCACACCTTGTTAAGTCTCAAGATATGACCACCAAACAAATATCTGATTAATCAACAGGGTGTGAACTTTGGAAAGACATACAAAGATGTTCGACAAGAAAGTGTATATACATATATGGTATTATATATACTCCTGTATTTTTCTTTAATTTCATGTCACAAGTGATGCCTATAGTAATGTTTAATTTAATAAAAGAAGTACAAATAATACATGTAAAGAACTCTCAAGACTTTGGTGTCATATGAGTAGTCAAGTTTGGTCATCCCATGCGTAAGTTAATACTTTAGTAGAAGATTAATAATTAGCTGAATGAAAAGCCTAATCTTACGCAACTTTTATACAAAAATAGTACTAATTAGTTTACAAATTGATGTAGACCGGACCCCCAAAAAACCATGTTAGTCAAGTTTGATTATAGGAATTAAAAGTAAATGGGGTAAAACCTGGTTAGCAATTAATGCCTGCCTAGTGCTTCTTTGTATTGCTGGAGATCTGTTTTGATTTTGGTTCATATTACTCCTTCCTAGAAGTGGGAGATAAAAAGAAGAGCAGCAGCTAGAGCATGCCAAAATTTGTAATAGAGTTTGGACATTGACATTTGTTTGATCAGCTAAAGAAGAATTTTATAAACTTTGATAAGGGTACATCGAGGAGGAATGGCTTTCAAGAGAGATAGAGCCAAAATGTGTAAAAGCAGCGGGGGCAAGAAGAATCCAATCAGCAGTACTAGATACCCATAATACTTGCCTAGAAAATTACCCAAAATTTGCAATCAGTGGCTTAGTACTAGGTACCCATAATACTTGCCCAGAAAATTACCCAGAATTTGCAATCAGGTGGCTTAGATTCACTTGGGAGTACATCTGAGCCACTCATTTCAAATTCTGGGTAGTTTTCTGGGCAAGTATTCTAGTTACTTAGCATTTCCCTAATCCAACCAAGAGTACTTTACACATTGTCAATGGACAGACACTAAACCTGCAAACGAGTACTCATTTCATTTAGAATCTGTATGTGGACAATGAACTTCAGCAGCACCAATAATATTATTGCAGGTACTCTGTCTAAAAATTTCTATCACCGGCCTTGGTGGAGAAAAAGGTAAAACTTTTTGTAGATTGTTAAACTACATTTCTAAGCTAAAATAAAATCCTAGTCCCACCGCTCGGTAAAGACTCGTTTGAATTTGTACTAAACGAACCGAAACTGAGCCTCAAGTTTAGACTCATTTAATGAATCATGAGCTGAATCTAATTAAACCTGACAATATTCGGTTCGATTAGGCTCGTGGACCTGAATTATATGTCCTATATGTCATAAAAATCTCATATAGACATGTATAAACTTTTAAAAAGTACTAAAATTTTATTTTTTAATTTTTTTAATAAGTTTATACTATAATATGTATGAACTTATTTATGGATAAACTAAAAAAATTATTTGAAGTTGTAGACATATATGAACGTATAAATATCTAATATTTTGTACTAACTAATATGCAACTTATTATACTAAATGTGTATGTGACACTCTCTGAGTCTATCCATGTATTCAATAATGTACTATTAATATAGTAATGCTACGTATATATTTAGTGCAATAGTTGGTGCATTACTTATTGTCTCTAGTAGTCCTCTTTTTAAATTCCCTAAAATTGAAGGGGGATTGATGTGTTGGCCGTCAACCCAACCAAAAACATCCAGCGTAATCATCCTTAAATAGTATTTATTGACAAACTACTAGATGTTCACACACACAAACACGTGTGTGGCGTACAAGATTCCTAGGTCTAAGCCTCGATGGACAATACACGGTCAACACACACGCACGCTGTAGGGTTTTGATGCCCTACACCACATCTAATTATTCAATACTACCGGAGCACAAACAAATTATGTTCCGACATTTCAAGATCATGCATTCTTGTGGATAAACCGATAAAGTATATATACTCCACATAAAGATTAAGAAAATGGTTACAATATATACTCATTAATGATGTGTACTATATGGACCTATTGTATTGTCTAAATTGTATCACATCATTGGCAATCGTAACATTTTTTTGTTTTTCGTAACACTCATTAAAGATGTGTACCATATGCACCTATTGTATGGTCCAGATTGTGCCACCTAATTGGAAATCGTAACATTTTTTAGTTTTTCATAAATTTCCATCAATATGATTCGTAACATTTTCTATGGTTTGTAACATTTTAGTGTGTCTCGTAACTTTTATAAAAAAAAAAACACTCATAACTTCTATAAAAAATTTGTAACTTTTATAGGGTGTGTATGATACACACCTAAATAAAGGATGTGTATTGTAGCCTTTTCTTTTCCAAAGCTGTAATGCTGGAATAATTCGAAACAATGTGACTATACACTGGAACATGAGACACGTGGCAGTGCAGCAGGGAATAAAGGCTGTGATTGGGCCGGGCCGGGCCAGGGGCCCGGCCACAGAGTATCCCCACTTTTTGGTCGGTTGGTTGAGGTTCTGTTAAATGTGAAAGGAAGAAAAGAGGACTATTTTTTAATACTCTTTCAAGCCATGGATTCAAATAACATAGTACATAGTTACATACCATGCAAATTAAAGCCCAAAACATCATGTTTCGATACCGTAAAGCAATTTGTTTCTCTATCACATGGTTGAGCACTATTGTCAATAGGGTTGGTCATTTCTTTCAACTTGTTCGAATCCGATCCGATCTCCGATCCGAACGGATCGGTAATATGGAGATCTGTTTGAAGATTGGATAGAATATAGGAAATTTTTTTGAAAATGTTTAGGGATCGGGTAGGAGGTGGAGATAGGCATGTCCCCACCCCAAATCCGCTACGAATCCGTTCCCCGATCCATCTGCGCCCCGCTATGCCCCGTCCCCGATCCGTCCCGTCTCTGAAACCCCGAATATAGGGGTCTATTCATGAGTTATGAAACTTTTGGGTCCTACTAAATTTTCTCCAAACACATGGGGTCACACTAAATTTTCTCCAAACATTTTATTATAATTGAACTTTGTCATACAATAAATGTGATTAAATAAGAAATGCATTACTATAATTTGAATACATCTCAACTAGGTTGACATCTACTCCACTATCAGTCATATGCATTCATTAAAATAAACACAAAAAAATGCAAAATAAAAACAATATTTTTTCAATCGAGCCATTGATTTTGTTGTTCCTATTGATGAAATCAATTGTGTGAACTTTCTTCTCCATCGAGTTTAGAAAGTTTGTCGATCGGGACAATTTATTTTTTTTAATAATACTTTTCATCCGATTAAATACCTACTGATACGCGATCTACTTAATTTTTTCTACGACTGATGGATACTATAATATGCTATCTTGTTTGTGGTTCCTTTAGTTTTCAAATTAGAAATCCAGTTGATACTTGATACAGCTTGAATTGAAGCTGGCAAACACTTACGTTTACACAAGGATACCATGCCATACCGTGCAAACGATAAACGTACCATGCCCGTACCGGCCCGACCTGTTCAATACCTCTACTTGTAACTTGATTTTAGCATTTAATTTGTAACTGAGATTCTAGATTTCTAGTAATGTATATATTTTTTTTAAAAATGATTGGATCTCCCAAATCCCCGTGGGGATCTCCGTTCCCCATTTGGAGTGGGGATGGAGGATGAAAATAAAGTGCCGTTGGAGATCTGGTAGGGGATGGACATGGAGAAGGAGTTTGGAGATTAGGGATGGAAATAGTATTCTCCGACCCCGATCCGTCCCCATGCACATCCCTAATTATTAACACTCAAATTCATAATACTAATATCACGAATTAGGCTTCACATATGATACACTGACTGATTCAAATGGCTTTTTTCGCCTCGTGATCATATTTTTACATCCAAATATCCAGCTTTTAGAGGAAATTATTCATGCATTCGTGGTGTCTTTTGTAGGTATCGTGTTGTGATTGCGTTCGTTAGTCGATTGAGGTCAATATGACCAATTAAGGCTAATATTGAGCAAATACGTAACCAATCCTATTCCCAAGACAATGCAGTGAAATTGCGAAGGGCAAACGCAAGTACATGATATTGTATGTCGTGTTATTCAAGAATTGCGCAATTGTGAGTGGTTACTGAAGAGAGTAAAGAGGTTCGAAAACAGCATATCTTTTACATGTCAACCAAACAGGCCATCGAGAGATCACTTTTAGCTGAATTATCGCGGCGAACGGCACGTACCTGAATCAAGGTTGTGAATCCCGTACCGTACCGGCCAGTACGTACCGGATTTGGGTAAATCCGGTATCTTACACTTCAAATTCCGTCCCGGTGAAAATACCGGTGCTTACCGAAGGTTACCGGACTTTCCGGCAAATCTCGGCCGAGATGAAGATACCGACGATTTCGTCCGGTACGTTTCAGTACCTTGAATCTGTCCAATAATTTCAGATCTTTCAACTCTGGCGGCCTCGTCTTGTCTCCGGCGACCCTCGTTTGCACGGATGAGTGAGAGAGTGTGGAGAATGTTGGGACATGAAGATGAAGACGACGTGCGTGTGTGTGTGTGTGAGAGAGAGAGAGAGAGACTGAGAGAGAGAGATAGAGAGAGAGAGAACCTTGTGCATACCACATGTGAGAGGGGGAGTGGTAGGGAGTGGTTGGGGAGGGAGTGTATGTATCATTTTTGGGTTCAAAATAGACAACATAAGATGGATGGGGCATGGGCTAGAAACATTCAATACTTTTTTCACACATTACAACTAGAGCCCGGGTTTTTTTTTTCGGATTATAAAATGGTGTTTTTCCCTAAAAATTTTGATTTTTGAAAATCTCACGGTCATTGACGGAAAAAAAAAAAAAAAAGAAGAAGAAAGATCCCCCAAATAGTAGTCATTTGAGAAACAATTCTTCATAGAGCGGCTTGTTATACACCGATGTGAATATTACGACCTGTCTCGTAACAAAACCATCTCCGATTGTCTTTTATGAAGAAGCAGGGTACAACCAATAAATAGCAGTTTAGACCTACGGTAGGTATGTTCATAAACCCAGAAAAAGAGTCTCACTCCAATTACTCTACAAAAGAGTCACACTCCAATTACTCTCGAGGGGGAGAGAGAGAGAGGACCTTGCCGAACCTTTTTTGTGGAGTCAGCCCACAGTTAAAAAGGTAGGTTGACAGCTATTGGCCCACTTTGCAACTGGGCTCCCTTCACAGTTCACATTCGGTTTTATGCCTTGTCCGGCTGGTGATGGTCTTGTTCCATATAAAATCAAATACATTTATATAGCTTTTCAAAAAAAATAAAAAATAAAAAGGCATAGATCGATATACTGTTTGAGAGCAACATATTTAAAGATAAGAAATGATTTCACAAAAAAAAAAAAAAAAGTAGTTATTGGTAATATCATTGCAATGAAAGAATTTTTTGCCCTACATATTTTGGACAAAAATATTTGGACACAGACTGTTTGTTGCACGTGAATCTCAAGTGCATTGTGTGGGATCCACCTATATCTCTATCGAACATCTCTGGACATTCTTGATGGACTATCCCCAAGTTTTCAATCTGGTCGAATTAGAATTACGCTAGTTTAGGCCAAATTCAACTAGACAGATGTCTCTCCTCAAAAAGGGCAAAAAAACTAAACAGATGTCAAGTTTTAACCAAAAATCAATCAATTAGGATCAATTGTGTGCCCTTTTTCGTGGATAAGGAAACAAAACACCTAATACAAACAAAAACTTGGACAAGTTGACGTTGGATTGACAACGAAAATTGTGAGTTAAGGTAGAAAACAAGAATGGAAACCAAAGATACATGTGTGAGAAATCAGATTTGAACGAGTGTACCCATTGATGGAATCTCAAATCTGATAGTTAATCAAGAAAAGAGCAAAATAACCAACATAACTGCCAAGTGCCAACCCCAACTACTTCGAATCATATTTTCAACTTTCGGTTGGAGAATGAAATCTCACCGCCAAATTCAACTTCGAATCATATTTTCATTAATTCGCGATGGGGTTTTACTCTCACTTTAGGCTCACCTTCCACCACTAGATGATCAACAAGTTGGGCATGTTGCCAAGTCCCCACCCCTTTTTTTATTTATAACTCAGGTGTTCAGATCAGCTTATGCGCACATCGACTAATTATTGAACTGAATCCCACTTTAGTGGGCCGAAATATAACGATCAAATGGGTCAAGATTGGTTCGGTCCAAAGGCCCAAACATCAAGCAGAGCAGAGCCCATCCCTCAATAAAGTGGGCCGGACCATCATCCGAGCCCAATAGGGCCGTACCGAGACAGTTTGAACCGACATCTTGGTTGGGACAAGATCGATCCAGACGAGTCACCCGAGCAGGGTAAACTCGAAGTGACTCGAAAGGAATACGGAAGACAGTTCATCCGACACCTCATGGGTAACATCACCCGAGGCGTTTACCGTGAATGACTAGCTCATGACGAGCCACATGTATGTAACCGTGCCTCTCCTATGTCATCATGACGATCCCCGAAGCGGTTATAACACGTGTCGCGCTACGATTCGTAGCATGCACATGCAATCATAATGGACTTGGCTCGTGACATAGCGTGACGTCATCCGAGCCAAATTACTGATCTGCACCTGAGCTTGGAGCCCCCAAGTCAGTGGAGCCTATGTAAAGGAAGAGAAGCAACCCTAGAAGGTACACAACTCAATACACTCCACTTCTCTCTACTTTTTGAGTATTTCCCTCTTAAGTATCTTACTAACCTGTCAGAATGCCTCTCCAGGCCATATTCAGGCCGGGTTTAGCACTAATGCCGGACGTTACTTGTGCAGGAGAACCGGGAGAGATAGATTCAACTTCTACAATGGAAAAGAGTCAGCACAAAGGGTTCATCTGAGACTAGGACACCACAACCCACCGTCTAGCAAACTCCGTATGACCGTATGGATTGACATCATATGAGTTGATAAACAAGAGGGTTATTTACACGAATAAATAAACTTATAGTCGTGCAAATGAATCAAATCGTATTGCTTTCTATGAATTATATATCAACTACTATACCTGAACAAGAATCCAAGGGAAAGTATCACAACTTTATATGATTTGAATCCTATTCTATGGAGTAATAAGAATCCAAAGTCACGATGCAGCATTAAAAAGTGTAACAAGAAAATCTGTGTACTCAAATAATCGTTGTCAAGTGCGGAGTTAGGATTTACTAACAGTGACCATATATGTAGGGTCATGTATGAATCGTAAAGACAAAGTACGAGAATTTTTATTTAATTGAAGAGCTCTTTAAAGCAATTGTGGGTGCAAGATTAAAAAAATTTATAGGGTCAAGTGATCTTGATCCCACATGACTCGGGGACCCTGCAATGTGGGGTGCATTGTAAACTTCAAGCGATTCAAGCCGTCTATCTCACAATTAATTGTTCAAATCTTAAAAAATATCCCACAAGACACATAAGTATCTTATATTTAGTATATTCTTAGCAAATTATCAGAATCATTAAAAACACTTTTAGACGGTTTAATTTGCGCGTTATAGGGTCCCCGGATTCGTCGGTATATACCTCGTCAATGTTTATCTTATGAAGTTAAATAAATTTGAGAGGAGTCCTTTATCCCAAAACAATCCATCCACTTTTCATATTTCACACATCATGATTATACAATCATTACTCATTACCAATACCAACATGTCATCATCAGCTTCATCTAGCCCTTATCCCAAACAGGTTTTTAGTGGCAAATCCTTCCGATTTTGGCATATTATTAAAACTATATCTCAAACTAAAAAGTAGTATTATAAGAGATTAAGCTCCTTTTCCCATCTTGATGAATCTCAAAGCTTCCATTCCTCTTTTTATCTTCATCTTCATTTGTTTTTCTCTTTATATCTTCATCTTGTTTGAAGATCAGAATCACGTTTTGAAAAGTTGCGATAAGCCTTTATGATCCTCACTATTTTTTCCTTTTCTTTTCCACAAATTAAAAGACAAGATCCGCACCTTAATGGGGATTTGATGTTAAAATTTAAATACCCTCATTTTTCTTTGCCACTGGTAATCTTAGTTTATAAATATCAATTCAATTCTTCTTCTTTACGCAAAGGTTATGATAACATCTACAGAAAATAATATCACTGCAAAATGCCGCGGGTAACATCAAATAGTGCGTAAATTGTGTCTAGGAATGGCTATAGCAATGAAAATTTTACAAATGTATGCACATGATAGTTAATGTATGAACCATGGTTTATTCGCTGGTTCCAAATTGCAAAACCTAAACCAAAATTTTGTGTTCCCCATGTCGCTAGGGGTTCATGATTTGGAATCGAATCGAACTGAATCAAGGGATGTAAATCGGTTCGGGGGGAGGGGGTAAATTTTTCATGTCGGGTCAGAGTATGGAAAAACCCACCTCCCCTTCCGAACACTGCTTATATTTTGAGATGTCATTCCTATGTGAGTAATCAAGGGGGAGGGGGTAAATTTTTCATGTCGGGTCAGAGTATGGAAAAACCCACCTCCCCTTCCGCCCTGTTGTCATTCCTAGTGAGTAATCAAGCTTTGGTAGTGGTGCGTTGGGGGTTTGGAACACTGGGGCACCAGCCGACGAGCTATTCGGCCCAGTGGGAGTTGATCGTGGTGGGCTTCTGGCCCATTACCAAAACGAATTAGGGTGGTTAACAGGCCTCATTCGGCCCATTGTAATATAAATGAAATGATAATAATTGAATACAAGATATGCCTTCGTCATTTTGCCTGCAGATGAAGCACTTGACAATTGACAGTCATAGAGAGACCATTTTACTTGCAGATGAAGCACTAGAGAGAGAGAGAGAGAGAGAGAGAGAGAGAGAGAGAGAGAGAGAGAGAGAGAGAGAATATACTGAGATAAGCAGCGCCACTTTTTCCTTCACTTGGCATAACTTAAAGAAAAGACTAAAATCTTGCAAGACTGCCAACTCTTTAACTATTTCCTCTCAAAAGATATGCAACAACTTCTGATTTACAAACACCAATTGCCAAACAAAATCCAAAGTAAGAACAGAACCGACTTTCCTCAATTATACACAAAACCCTCAAGATCTAGGCTGCTTGCATTTTGAATAGTCAGTCCGAGCGGTTTCACTTTTCTGCCGAATATGTTCAAACATTTTCAAAGAAGCCTCCGAAAACTTGGTCAATTGATCAAGAACCTTTCCCAAACTTGAATGAACGCAACTCATGTTTGAAGACTTGTTATCATCAATCTTCTGATTCTCATCGTCCCTACACACAGATTCTTCATTGTTGCTTGTATCAAGCACTGTTCTTTCCGTATTCTGCATTTCCTTCCCTTGTTGCTCAACTGAGTCCCTAAGATCACTTAGTAAGGCTTTGATGGAATCACTAAGTTCTTCAGATGGCAATAATTTAATCCCGGCTGACCATTCTTGACAGAGACAGAACAAAGGTGGGCCCACGATTCGACGAGGGGAAAATACTCGTCTGCCCTTGGACCGCTCCCTGGGTAGTAGAATGCAGTTTTGCATCCATCCATTGAGAGCTCCCACGTACGATGTGTGGCTGTTGATCCAATTCGCAAAGCTGAGGCCAAAGCATTCAATCTTGTCCTGGAGCTGAGTCAAGATCTCTCTCTGGGTATCCCCCTGGGGAATGCCGGTTGAGCTCTTCGCATGGTAGGCTAATGAGATTGTAATGTATTGTGAGTGATGGCATTCGAGCATGGCCTTCCACATCCTAATCATTCTGCAGAGGATCCAATGCATAGATGTCGATACAGATTAGGAAATGTAAAACACAATATGTGTAGCTGACGATGCACAATATTAGGTAAAGAAAGAATTGTCATTTTGCCAAAGCCAAATGTGTGTACTACGAATTGTCACTCCCCACCTACAGGGCCAAAAAGTGACATTTCTAGTCCACTAGTTCAGCAAAATTACTTGCAAGTTTACCAAAGCCAAACTTGATGTTAAATTTGGGAAAAATTTGTCTTAAACAAATATTCGCAACGGATAAACAAATATTCGCAACGGATTTGGCCAAACAGTGGAGCTGCAATTTATCATTTCTACAAACTTTTGGCAATGGCAAGGGATTTACCAAACCAGCGGATATGCTTTTACGGGGTCAATTTGGGGGATGGAAAAGATTTAGGGCCATGTAAAAAGTTTTAGAGGGAGCACGGCCATGTAAAAAGTTTTAGAGGGAGCACAATGGAAAAGTTTTTAAAAGCATTGGATTGCTAAAGGATGTGAAAGGATTTCAATGAGCTGAAGTGTTTTGATGACAGGCTACAAGAACAGGCCGTCATGATCCAATCGCTTTTGAGAATAAATGTATTTCAAATCAATCTTACCCCTGAATCAGTTCTACAAGTTGTGGATGCAGCTCATCATCCCTCATTTTCTCAATACGTTTTGAAATTGAGTCAACAGCATGAAGAGCCACTCTAATTCTTGAGTGCAGATCTTTCACCACCGCTCGTGTTTTATCAATTACTTGGGTACTTTGATCTTTTGCAAATTGGTGCCGGAGTTGGTCACACTTCCGATCATACACCTTCCTGATAGACTCACTGGCCTACAGAAGGCCAAGAAATATAGAGAATGTACAAGAAGGTGCAATAACATGTCAGAGATGGATCTGATAATATTCGACATTGCAACAGGAATGTCAGGCAGCTTGATAACTACAAAGTTATAGAGTTAGATACAGTTCGTCAAACAAGAACATAAGTATCTTTCTATATTACTCGGCATAAATGGTAATGCTCCTTTGTATTTTAGCATGCTTCGGATTGACTAGAAGAATAACACTTTCAGAAGGGAAAGTCAACATTGAAATGACTAAATAACGGGGTAACTAGCATAATTTAAGTAAGCAATTTAGTCTTTTGCTTTATGTTAAAAGGTTGTCAATGGAAAACAAAATTGTAACAATAGATCCTAGAGAAGACATTCAGAAAAACTAATTACAGTGTACGTGGACAAATAAGTAGCTAAGCACCGTCAGCAAGAACCAAAGTCTAGACACATAGGCTTCAGCAAGTTAGTCTTTTGCTTTACGTTGATTGCATGTATATAGCAAACAAAATCTGTACCACTCGATCCTATAGAAGATATTCAGAAAAACTAATGATGGTGTATTTGGACAAAAAAATAGCTAAGCACCTTCAGCAAGAAGCAGAGCCTAGACGCCGGAAAATGGAAATCAATGGCAAGCCAAACTGAATTTCAAACCATGAACACACAGGAAATCAAATGCGGTTACAGTTCTGAACTGGCTACTAGACTCATATGAGGAACATCAACAAATAAACCTCCGGAATTCAAATCCAAAAGCTCCTAAAAAGAACGCCCTACTACCAAAAACTATTTTTCAAAAAACTACGCCCACCCAACAATTTGTATTAAGACAGCAAGCAGTACAAAACATTGGTTTTTGCACTACCAATGAGAGATACTTCAGTACCCAGTTGACACAAAATAGCTAGAGGCAGCGACAAGTCCAAACAGTACCCAGTTGACACAATAGCTAGAGGCGGCTTCTTCACCAACCTGACAGCTTAGGGGCGAACTTCGTAAGCCAAAGTCTAGGATGTACATAATAAAGAAGGGGGAATGCTTAACCAGCGATAGAGGCCACTTTGCTATAGTGGAGATGTTACCCATGGTCTCTCTCCAAAACCAACAGCCCTCTGTTATAACTAACAAGTAACAAGCCACAGAGAGCTCCTTGTGCCCAATCTACTGTGGAAGAAAAAGTGACATAGGGAAGTCTCAGAGAAAACCGTCTATTCTAGCTACCAAGAAAATCTTGAAATCCTCCCAGTTCCCAGGGACAATGCAATGACGCTCAACCCTAAGGGACTGACATGCCACGCCCAAAGCATGACTGTTTAAAGAGAGAAAGTTGTCCACAAGCTAGGAGCTGACATGTCTTCTCATTGGGCCTATGCCAGAGTGGAAAATGATATACAGTGGGAAAAAAGTACCGCAAGGTAAGATCAGGAACAAGTACGACAGAACAAAGTAAGAATTTGCTTTGTAATCTGGTTGCACCCAATTTCCGGTATCTTGATGAGATCAAGACGAGGCTTGTGGTACCTTCTAGATCCTTGAGAAGCCTTGGAGTCCACATTCGAAGGTAAAATTCCAATGCTAGTGCTATACATAGCTGTATATTTTATATACCGAGCATTTTAAAGTTAATCCTACTTCTTTTGCTTGTTCATTGTCTTCTATATCTTAGGTGAATTACTGGAAGCGATACGCAGAGAATTCAACACGAGGGATGGATGCAATGCTTTGCATTCAGATTTGCCAGAATATAAATGTTCAACCTACCAAATAATAAGAATTTTGAGAATGAATCCCTTGAACGGACAGTTGAGTTACAGTAAATGCCACATCGAACCCAATTAACCAGCAGATCCCAGATGATACATTATTTTTATGCTGTAGAGAATTACCTTCACTTCATCATAGAGTTTCCTCTCCCATGCATACACTCTGTCCAGAGTGGAGGAGTGGCTGCCCGCAATCATGCAAAACTCTTCCGCAAAATCACTTCCACTATCATAATTGTCATCTTTTGATGTGGAGACAAGAGGATTCCTTGAAGAAGATGACCTTGAGGATGTCGTGCGCTTCCAGGTAATAACCTTTGCACCAAGTTCTGAAGGTTCTATACAGATATGAAAGAATAAGTGATGGGATCAAAGGACAAGGCGTTTCATAGGTTAATAGATCACGTTGTGTCCAATAAATTGATAGTAGTAGGAACACATAATCCTCCATGTTACCAACAAATGACATTGCCTCTGCCTAAGTAAAGATTTACGCTAAGATGGTCGAGATGTATTCGGGTGATTGCTCAAACAGATATGAACGGAATTAACTACAAAACCCGATAAATCCCAAATATATTTAGCCTTAAAAATAATGATGCAAGGATACCAATTCAAGCCTTATCTTATTGGATAAATCAATGCCACTACAGAGTAACCTTATATTCAAGTTAGTAAATATCTTTGATGTAGGTCACAAAATGAATGAATACTAGATCATGAGGGTAAGTTAAGGTACAGAAGGATTCTCGAAACAGTCAGAATGAATATCCGTCCATGAACATCTCTAAAATGCTTCAACCATTCGGAAAAAGAGCCTGTGAGAGTGTTGATTGGTGGTGTAACTGGTGTTCATACATAACCTAGAACTTACCATGTGTAACAAGTGCAGTTTTGCCTCGGCAACACCCCAGTCGCAGAGCTGCCAAAAAGCCAGAGACTGCCGACTCCCCTACAAGAAAAAATACAAGTTACCGAAACAGAAACTGCTCAGTAACTTCAAGGGCAGATAATGTTTTCATATCATAGTATCATTGATACAGAAAGCTACCTTTTGCGTCTGAATATCCAACCCGGATTTTGCTAGCTTCAAGCATCCTGGAGACCTCCTTTCCAGATTCAGATGCTCTAAAGAATCGATGCTCAATGTCCTTTATGCTAGAAAGAAAATCTTTGGCTCTATGGGTGATGAACTCTGAAGGATCCTCTCTTTGCGCACCAATATCTTTCTTCACCAAAGCCTTATCCATCTTTGAACTTGACGGTTCTAATGCAGCTTTCACCACAAGTGTTCCAGGCAACCCATTCACATTTCCTTCGTTCTCTTGTTTTATCACTTCACCATCAGTACCTTCAGTTCCTTCGGATGTTAACGAATGTGAATTTTGCATGAAATGATTACTTCTGTTCACTGGAGTTCCCCCCTTTTCTTCCAACTCTGGAGTCATGGATCCTTCGTAATGTCCATTATCTAAACCACCTTCTCTTCCACTGAACTGTCTGTGCATCCCCACATCATCAAAATCCAAATTCACTTCATTCTGTCCTACAAACCTAAAGCTCTCAAAATCATCATTAGGGTCAAAGTAATCCCAAGAGCCTGGCTCGCCAAAAGGAGGTGGCGGGGGCGGGGGCATTGTAAATTCCACAGATTCACCATTCTGAACGTAGCCGCTACCAGATGGATTGAACCTAACAGTCACAGCACCAGTAGTAGCTCCTGATCTCATATAACTCACCCTCGAAACTGGAGGCGAAAGGGGACTCCCAGTGGGCAATGGGGAATCAGATAATTCGCGAATATGTGACGGAGATGGTGATGGGTAGGAGGAATGGGATGGGGTTTTGTCATTTTCAGTGGCTGAAGTGGAGAGAGAAGACTCCACAAGCACTTCAGCCTCAGCAAATCGACGGAGAGCAATGCCGATGTTTTTTAGTGATTCAATGTAAGATACATGAGCAGCTGCAAATGCATACCTTGAATCAATCGTTTGTTTGATGAACTTCTTCCTCGCCTTACAAAGTCGCAGTGCTTCTGTCTTCTCAGTTTTTGAACTCCCAAAACCCATTCTCATTTGGCTTGAAATTATACGACCCAGTTCACCAAATCATGCCCTTTTTCAGAGCCAAACGGCTTTTTCCCAAAATAAACGAAAACCCAACAACAAAATTCGAGAAAATGAGAAAAAGCAATGTGGAAAAGAGTAAAAAACGAAAAAACAAGCCGCCTCTTTCCTCTTCTTGAAACCCTAATTAAAAAGTAAAAAAAAAGAGCGAAATAGATGAACCCTTTTCCAGAAACACTACGCTCAAGAGTAACTAAACACCCACTAACCAAAAGAGGGTAAAACGAGAATATCGAGAAAATTACAGGAAACAGAGGAAATCCTTGCAGACCTTAAATCGAGTTGGGTTAAACCCAGATGGAAAAAAACCTTTCGTTGAGAAGATTGAGACGAGACCCAGATGAGAAACGAGGAGAAATCGTTGGATTTTGCTTTGGGGTCACTCTCGTGTTCGCACTCTACTCACAGCCAGAAGTAGAGGACGCTGCTCTGTTTAGGCACGGGAGGGAAAATCAAAGGTGGTGGGGACAGAGGAGTAGGTGGGAGTAATAAAATGATATGCCATTAACGGAAATGCGAATAGATTGGTGAATCAAATGTGCATTGAATCTCTACGAATGGGTTACAGCTTTTAGGGCCTGTGAACTGGACAATAGTTTGTGCAAAGATGGCGAGGGTAGGACCGAAAATGAAATGATGAAAAGAGAGAATGGGATCGCGAAATGAAAGAGAAGGGAAATGGAGAGACACAGAGAGGTAGAGGAATCTGCTACAGGTGATAGATACGAGCGCGATCCTCGTTATACGTGAGAAGTGGGACAACGGTGCTCTAAATTCTAGTAATCCATTCAAGAAAAGTTTAGGCTGTGTTTGGTACTACTCCTGTCAATAATTCAATTCATTCTGTATCAGAAATGAAGAAAAAAATAATAATCCAACCCATTCTGCTGGGATTTATAAGGATTTATTCTTCAATATGATTTAGTTTTACGATTTTTTTTTCAGGTTTTGTTACGAAATTTTGATCTAATTATAAATTGAGGAAAATCAATGGTAAATGTTAAAAGAAGAAAATCAAAATTCAAAAAAAAATGAATTTTGGGTAGGGGTCAAGACAACAAAACTAGTATATAAATGTTAAACTTATATGTTATTTTTTAATTTAGGGAAGTGTTATTGGCACTCTCATTTTCACTATTGGTACACTTGCACTTTACATGTAAAGACTAAAAAAAAAGTGCTAATAGCGAAAAGGTGGGTGTCAATGTCAATTCCCTTAATTTATCTGTTTTGTTCTATTTCTTCCGTGATAGTATTTTTCTTGCATAACATTTAAGATTTTGCACTGATTTAATTATTCCAGTGGGTTTTCAAAATTAGCATGAAAATACTAACCAAAGTAAAAAAAAATAGAATAAGTCATATCGTTGATCTTCTCTCAAAATGTCTATCATTAATTCAGTAATAAACTTTATAAAAACCAGTGTTATGTTGTCAAAAGAAAAATAAAAATATTGTTAAAGCAGAAAGTGCAGGTGACAAAACTGCCCCCTAAAGTTTCCCGAGGGAGGCTGTAACGGCTCTTTAATCCTGTTTTTCCGGGAATGACTGTTTTCCATTTCCAATTTTCCTAGAAAAACATGGCTGGCAAGTGGAGGGGTACTCGACCTTGATGTTCGTTTTGTGAAGAGAGCATTATGCTCGTGTTAGGGTGTAGGCATTAGTTTCCTTCATGCTTCATTGTTTATATCATTTTCCTTGTACGTATTTGTTTGGGGAACCTTGTAAGTGCCGGATGGCATTTTGATGAATATAACGATGAGATGAGTTTCTGATCAAAAAAGAAAAAAAAAAGTGGAGGGGTACCTTTGCCTGGGGAAATCTGCCAAATCCAACTCTAATTCACAGAATTAGTACATATTACTCACATGAACACGTACTTGAATATTCCTCCCTTTTCCTCAGATAAAACTTTTGATATTCGGGTAACCACAAAGAATATTCACCAAATCATATTCCTAAAAAAATATGTATGGAACATTAATAACATTAATCATGTGTACTATAGCTTCTGATCATTGGTCCAAGCCAATTATTTTCAATTGTCGGTAGATCAGATCATCATATTAGCATAAATTCAAGTTGATCGGATATTAGTAATTTCGCAATCAAAACGTTTTCCATGAAAAATATGTAAGGTGCTATATCATTGGTCGTTTATCTTTTTCTCAAAATAAATATGTTTTGATCATTCTTATAGCTACCGATATTGTACTTATACTTCTATTTTGCATGTATAATATTCTCCCCAAACCCTTTACGGCCTATTTGTTGGCGGATAATGTTTTGTCGCGAAAGATTGGTGGAGAAGAGGAGGATAAGAATGCATACAAGCCAAGCCGAGTTTTGTAGTTTTCGAGCTCGGCTACTTAATGGGCTTCTTTAAACGAGCTGAACTTTAGGGTGTTGAGCTCGATTCGTTTACTAAACGAGCTTAAAACTCGAACTCAAGCTCTACTCGATTACTAATCAAGCCGAGCAACTTGTTTCGTTTGCAGCCCTAGGAGTTAGTTAAGAAAGGGGGTTTAGCTAAGAATGAGTTGTCGGGTGAATAAAGAAATCATGAGAAAAACCTTAGTTGCCCTTTTATAATCGTTGTCATAAGAATAGAAAAAAGATTTGGAGAGTCTCTGGGCGCACCGGTACTTTCTCACACCCGGATAAGCTTAGAAGTCTTAGCTTATTCGGATGACAAACAATCCAGGTGCTAGGAGTGATCTAAACACCGGATGAGAACCATCTTTTCTTAGGATAAAGAAGAGGTTTATTTTAGTGGGAGAAGGAAAGGGATATAGAAGTGGCGAGAGCTTATCCCCTTAAAGGGGTCTTATCTAGTCCCACCCCTACTCTAGGATTAGCTAATTCGGTAGGTAAAAAGACCAAATTACCCTTCAAACCTTTTTGTATTCTCAATGCAATCATTTAACGAGGACAACTAAGTAATTTATCACATTATCCTCCCACTCTTATCCGGAAAGGGGGATGATGCTGTCCCCAAAGGGATAACATGGATGTTGGACTGATTAAGGCCGTCCGTGGTCGGGCATGTACGGCTTAGATCTATTTGGCAGCGGACGGTTCAGATTTGTTTGGACAAGATGTGATCTGAGCCATCTATGACCAACCACAGACAGTCGTGATCGACTAGCATCCATGCTATTCCCAAAGGAACAACACCAACCCTGTGTCCCTCTTATCCACCTATCAACTACTACTCAAAACCAATTATAAGTTAATCTTTTCTTAACTATTGTCCCTCGTAACATATCTACCTCTTATCCACCGTTTTTCCTTATCCACCCAATTCTTCTCCATACAAATTCGTGCTCAACCTTACTCTATGCACATTGAATAACTCCTCATTGTAACATAGCCTAATTTTCCTCGTTATTATTTTTTTTTTGGGTAAATTAGCTTGAAATAGAAAAGAGGTTAACCGAATATACAGCCTACAAGGGGCATACCCCAGGAGGAAAAGAAAAGGGAAAAAGGGAAAGAGAAAAGCAAAAACCTAACCACAATAAAAGATATTCCTCGTTATTATTAACTTCGAAAGCCGCAGGAAGTTTGTTTTCACTCTTTTTTAGCTTGGCTTGTTAAAAGTTATAGGTGTTGTTCTTCTGGTTTGTTCTTTAATAGCTTGACTTGTTCCTGCAATATATTTAAGTTTTCTATTCCTCTACATAATTGAGATACTCTTCTTTTGCCTATCAAGAAAAGGGAAATTGTTGTACTAGATTGTTTTCTCAGTTGAAAAAGAATACTCCTGTAAACAAGAAAATCAAATAATAGTACCTATGCTCTTAGGGCCCATTTCCCTATTTTTAATTTTCCATTCAGACCGAAAGTGACAACTATAAAAAGATAACAGCTCAAAGCAATTTCTTTCACTTTGAACTTTAGGTGGACTAAAGAAAAAACTTTGATCACTTTTGGACCTCTTTTTGCTTTCGTTATCATAATTTTCGGTTGAAAGTATATCATGATTATGTATTGAAGCTGTGTTTTTCAGTAGTTTCTTCTTCTTCATTGGAGTACCGGAAGAAGAAATTGATGTGAATATGATTGTAATTGCATTGATTTGATCTTCTTCTATTGCTTTTTTCCACATTATAATGATCAAATAGGCCACATCAAAAATAATGGAGTAGAAATCTTCAACACGAGAAGTAATCACGGAGATGAGATACTCTTGTATGAGCACACTTCGAAGCAAATTATGTGAAATCGACGCGTATCAGACATTTCTAGAAATATCTGGATCAAAATTTATATTGTTTTATCCATCTCTATAACATTTTTGCTATTATATTATTTAGGCACAGAAATTTCAAATAACAAGAGACTATATTTACAAAAGTTAATTTGTTTGTCAGATATTTCTCGAAACCATTTTATACGTATTTCTCTTGTTTCTATAAAAGGAAAAAAGTAGTACAAAACTTATATAGTCGAGATATAATACAAGAGGCACCATCTTCCTAAAGAGATGTATGTATTAAGGTATTGAAGATTAGATTAGAACTCATAGAAGCTGTGCCTTTGTGGTATGCAATCTTCATATTCCAATCTAGTGCCACAAGAAAAACCCTTCCTAAACCTTGTGCTGTTTTTGCTCCTTATTGCTACCTCCACTGCAAATACAGCACACACCGGCCGGTGATCGGAGAATCTTGACTCCCCGCGGATATATGACAGTTGGTCAATACCGTCACCGTGCCATAGTATTCTATCACACCTGAAATTTAACATAGAAAAACATATCAAAACAACTATTTGAAGACGAGTTGGGGTTGGGAGACTAGGTTCCTAAAATAAAAAAAATTATTGTACGTGATAGAGAAAGAGAGAGACCACGCCGGAGTTCGCCTTTTCTTCTTGGATTTACCGGTCTCGCCAGCATAGGAATCTGAATTGTGAGAGTACTTGTAAGTTGGAGCAAAGAAAATCCTTCCTTCATTCCACCCACTAAACACTCTTCCTGCCTCCCTCTCCAAATTCAACTGCAGTAAACAAATTCCAAAAACAAAATTAGCTAGGTAACTTAAAGCGATGAACATGAAAAACTACAAGATATAGAGTGCTTGGATCAAGGTTTTAAGCAACAGTATTTATCACTATTTATCGACAATTGGCAAATCAAGAATTTAGTGACGTGATTTAAATCACTAGGAGTACGAAAAATTTGTTACCAGACGAACCAATGAGTCCTAAATATACAATGGTTGATGTGTACTCAATTTTCACATCCCGACAAGGTATATGGGTATCAGGCTATGGGTATCAGGATATCAAAAAAATGATACATAGCCTGATACACAACGTCTTGGCTGATATTTGAAACCTTAGCTTGGAAATAACTTTAAGGAGCCAATAGTTACAGTTAAAATAATTTGCAAAAAGAAGAAGAAAAGAAGCAAGAAACCTGATCTTTCTCTAAGAGGGAATCCCAGTCATTATCCTCCAACAAAAGCCTTGTTTCTTCATAGCTCAAAGACACCCGATAATTCAAGTCCCCCAGCCAAATTATTCGACTGCCATTGATTTTAGATTGTAAGTTGAAAACAAATCGAACTCGAGGAAAAGAAATTAAAAAGGCCAATCCGACCCCTAAAGCATCAGTTGGAGCAGTTTGCTTCTTGGATTTAACTTAAAACTTACTCATGATCGATGATTCGTTCTGGGATTTTTCGATGTGGGTTTTTGCAGACTTTCGAGAACTGGATGCTCTTGAGGATCTCGGCCACGTCGGCGTTTCTCTTCAGTTCATCTCCCTCCTTCTCCCCGGAAGCCAAGTGACTGCACACAAAGCAAAAGCTTGTTTGGTGCAATGACAAGCTTATAGATATGCATCCCTGCAATGTTAACATCCCCATCTGTATTATCTCACTGCGTAACTAATGCAAAATGACAAAATATGTAACACGATACCATTTCGGGCTTAAATACTCTTATCGTTCCGTCTCCCATTGTATTGATAGCAGCATGATACGAGCAATGCTACAAGCACACACTAGTACACAAACTATTATGCTTAGGGTTCCAAACGAACTGAGTTGCTTGCAAGCAGCTCGTGGCTCGGCTCGTTAAGGCTCGGTTTGGTTCGGCTTGTTTAGTAATCAAGGAGTGCTCGAGCTCAAATTCAGGCTCAATTAATAAACACGCTCAATAAAGCTCGGCTCGTTAAGGGCTAGGCTTGTTTACGAATAAGCCGAGCTCGAGCTCTGCAAAGATCGGCTCGGCTCGTTTACACCCCTATTATTACGCTAAATGTACATATGACACTGCTACATCAATGCATTATTGAATACATGGATAGATTTATCTGACTATCTTTTCATCGTCAATCTTATGTCTATGAATACAAAGAGGCTGAAAACAACAGGGTATACACCTAGAAACAATCAACCAACCTTATTTCCAAGATAACCCATGATTCCTCTTCCCATGGAAGAAATTCTGAGATGCCCAATGTGCTGCACCAGTTCTTTCCTAGCCCAAATGGACAGAAAAAGCCCCACCATTTGCTTGCTGGCTACAAGCCGGTAACTTATCGTGCTAGGCGGATCTGGTATTTCTGCAATCGCAAGGAACTCATCCACGGTCGGATCGCCACGACCACAGAGGAGAGATGAATCACTTGGGTCGCTTAGCATACTTGGCCTCCGCCTGTTTGAAACCAATGAGCTCAACTAGCTTAAAATAACCCATGTCTGAATTTCTCTTCTATCTTTTTCAATTTTTGGGTAAAGACAAGAGGAATTGGAGGAATCTGAAAGGCAAAAAAATATGAACCTGTTTTCAACGATAAATATGAGTTCAAATTTCTAACTTATTTTTTTCTTCATCGAAAATGTTATGTCAATTTCTTCCGGTGTTATTTTCTATTTTTTGATTTCTCTTGTCGAGACAAATTGCGAATTCCTAAGACTTTGGTTGGAAGATTGAACAAAATTCACTAAATTAAGACATTCCAAACTCACCCTGAATGGCAATTACAGGCCTTGAGAAGGGTATTATCGCCCCTGAGATTTCGACTAAGTACTTTGAGAGACGGCTTGTGGAAGAAGCGGGATTTGGAGTCCTTTGAACTGTCTGAGTGTCTGGAATTACTGCCTGAATCAGATGAAGAGTCGTGGTGGCTTGGTTTGTTCAGTGCTTGGTTTATCAGGGCTAGCCATTTTGCTGCTGGTTCATTGTCTTCGATCACTAGTACATTGCCTGCGCTTAAAGGAACAATTTCCTGAAACCTTCAAGGGTAAAAACATACAATAGCATTAGGACAAAGTGCACTAACTGGCCCGGGCATCACTAACCGTCGAACCACAAAAAGAAAGTGCACTAAGTCAATACTACAATCTGCATATTCTCAAGGAGTAAATTAATTCCTGCACCAGTACCTACTATAACTTTCTTTGAGCATGGATGGACAAACATGCCCGGGGTACTGACATGAGACGTGACCATTTACATGACAACAAGATAGAAACGTAACAAAATTTAGTACAGTAGTATAATTTATAGATAGTTACAAATTGCAATCCATAAACTACTAAGTAACGAAAATGCACAGTATTGTAACAAATGTCATTCAAGTAATCCACAAACAACACAAGAATATGGTTAGACAATAGAGAAGAGCGAAACTCACAAGCTCAACTCATTTATACTTTGGAACACAAGCAACATATATAATAAGCATTCTTGCGAAGATTGTTGGACGAGTAAAGAACATACAGTATATTTTAGTCTTGTCTCTAACATGGCAAAGAAACAAAGTAATCATCGTAACTGAGATGCGCCACATCGCATGTTAAACATGCACCTATGCAAATAGCTACTTGTGTCTGTAACATACACTAGTGTCTTCGATGTGCATTGTACATGTAGTCTCATGAAGCATGGTAGCTCGATCCATGCTTTATACGCGAGACTCAAAATAGATACTATGGTTGTGAAACTCTTGATGATAGACCTTTTTAAAGTTTTAAATCCGTTATTCGCAACAAAGGATTGATACAAGTACGAAATTGGAGAGGGAGAAGTTTTTGAGTTATATTCATACCCCAAAACGTACATGTCTGAAGAGCCTTCCACTTGCAAGAAATGCTCAAGGTTGAGTGCATGGTGGGGAGCTTTTCCTCCCACATTCCACGTTCCAACAAAAATCCTGTACAATCCCAAAGAACCATCTTGTTAATCAAAGACTATAAGAATAAGACAGAATGAGCTAAGCCACAGCTACAAGAAAAACTCTCAATATGCAAAGACAACATTAGGTCATACCGGAAATCTTGAATTACAGTCCCCGGTGCCATCGATGAATCAAAGTTAGAAAGGTTCAGACCCTCAAGCCCAGCACTACCGTGTCTTTCTGAGAATATATAGAGAGAACATTAGTACCATGACTCTGTTTCTCAATGTCCTAGACTCATAGTATAAATGGTTTCATGAGAATGCCCAAATGTGATTATAAATATATAGTGTTCTCATGGGGGGATCCGTCTGAGAAAAGAAATACAGAAACTCAATTTGTTGAGTTTTTTATTTTTTGCTAGGCAAAAAGGGTGGAGGAAGGAGCAACCTATGTAGCAACCTCCGTTGGGCATGATCATAGGGACTCCAGACCCGTGACGGGTCAGGAAATAAGTATTCATCCATATATTCTTACGGCTCACCAAGGCACAAGCAGAATAAAGCTTCTATCACACGTTCACAGGATTACTACCATATAATTAAGCTAGTTTGAATAGGTTAAAGATTTTTTCAGCTCAAATCCTCTGCAACCAATTTTGCATGCATCGGTGTATTTTCGGTCGTTAGATAAATACACCGATACATGTAAAATTGGGTACAAATTATTCAACGGATGTTTTCTATCTTTGAAATTGGAGTGCCATATGACTTGTTTAACATGTTGAACTCATCCAAAATCAAAACGCAGCCAAGGGATCAGTACCAACATGAGAAAATTTCCAAACAGTTTACCTCAGGGGAGAAGAAAAATAAAAACTCATTTTTAGTCTTCAATTAGGTAAGCTACCAAAATCATACAATACGAGCAGATAAGGATAAATTTTGAGTCTGTTAATTTGATGTGTACGTGGTTTGCTCCCATTACACACAGATTCAACCAAAGAACTGACTCACACATACTTTCATGTACCTTTACAAGAAACATAGTACTTCATAGGCAATATTTTAATCGAAGCAATATCTTGGAGTAATTAACACAAGATTTTGTGAAAGGGTTGACCTCATATAATATTCCTAAATTAGCAGATTAATAACATGTATTCAAGATTGTGATATGGACATTATGCACATACATGAATCAAAAACTATTAACTCCGAGAGGTTGGCAGGGCGGTCAAGACTTGGGTTAGGTGTTTGCTCCCTCTTATGATCTCAGTTCGAACCCTCTCCTGTTCTATCAACTCCTTTGGAGTCGGTCTATATGAAGTTTTGTTCCGAATTTAATTGGGCTCCCCCGCAAATGGGTGGTGGGATAAGACTCTAGGATTAATCGAAATGCACGTAAGTTGACCTAGACAGGTGAGTTATATTACCTGAGAAACTCTTTTTAACTGTAGGAGACGCATCCAGCTGGAAAGCTTTTCTTGCTGTAATTTTCCTATCCAAATCTTTTTTCCCCAAACAACAACAATAAACCATTATCTCACCTAAAACAAATTGTTGTCTTGTGATGGAGTATTTAAATGCCAAAATCTTATATAGATAGAGATAGGGAGAGAGAGGTAGAACCATGGACAGATCCATCTGATTGCAAAACATCAGAATCTGAGCTTTCTCTACCATTTCGCTTGGACCCAAAAAGCTTTGGAATCAGAGGCTATCATCCCATATGTAATTTACAGAGAAGATAATATCACATTACAATGAGGCCCAATAAATTTCTTGGTTACATTAACAAAAGTAATAAATATAATAAATCAGAATTTTAAGAAACATATTAGGCAAGTACTAAATGATGATACCTTCTTTTTCTTATCGGTCTTGACGGAATTGTCAAGATTGGGTGGTGGTGCGGTGGTGGAGGCGGCGGCAGCGACAGTGCCTTCGAACACCATGTCGGAGAAGACACTCATCCATTCATAAATGATTGAATAAAATTGTCAAAAGAAATATTACAACAACATTGGGAAGTAGATAATTCAATGAATCTTGAAAGTGTGTTGAGAAACTCTTGTGGGTTTCTTTTGAGTCAAACGATTTGAAAATTTGAACCCAATTTTCGATGATGAAACTTCCGAGAAATGTGAGGGAAAAAATACAGAGAGTCAAGATTTTGGTGATATGTGCATGATATTTAGTAATTTTCTCTGCACTTTTATTTTCCTTTCCATTCCTTTCATTGTTTGATTATTGGTTTTGGTTATTACTTTTGGGAAAATTTTTTTTTTTTTTTCTTGTTTTGCATTCTGTTTGAATAAGATGAGAATCTGCCGCCCAATCTTTCGGAGAATAGAAGATGTCTAGGGCAGAAACCGTTAGTGCACACTCACCATGGACCATATCATCCATATCTCAATTCAAAACGATAGAGAAAGAGATTTTTATAAATAAATAAAAAAAATTAGTTTTTTTTTGATAGGGAGATTTTAATACACTTACCATGTCAATATTGGTACACCTATTTTTCTTTCCTTATGACAAGAAATTTTTAAAGGAAAATGCTAATGACTGCCCACTATCCACAGTGGACAATAACCCAAAATTAAAGTAATTTTCTTGAAGCCTTTTTAGAGTAAATAAATAGTGCATTAAAATGTGCTTTGCATTTTTAGAAAAAGCATTTTGAAAAATGAAAAATTGGGAGTACAAATTGGGGAACGGGGCCCTATAGTGAGGAGCTCACTACATGATGTAGTAAGCTTGGATGAGTCCGGATTATATTATATTTCAAATAAACATTTTACATATCATTTAAGCCCCATTTATCCGAACCGTCAACTTACTACACCATATATTGAGTTCGGCTTACTACAGGCCCCGCATTCCCTAAAAGATTGCAACTCACCACATTGGTTTTTTTTTTTTTTTATCAAAGAAAATTGACATGCATCAATAAACAGCCAAACGGCACAAATACCAATTAAAGTACGAACACCATAAAAATAAACCCTAAGCAAGAGAGAGAGAAAAAAAATCGCAAAATTAGAGAACCTATTTTTTCCATCTAAGTATGAGCATCCTACTCTCTAACACATGTTGCAACTTGCAAGGGAGACCAAAAACAAGCTCGGAAATTGTGCGACTTCAGAGAAATAGGAAGAAAATATTATTAAATCAAATAGGAAGAAATTCTGATTCGACCATTGTTTAAATTTAAATCCGAGCGTTTATTACTGAGATGGACGGCTAGATGGATTCACTACACCCTTATAATGAGGGGCTCACTATAAATGTCCCTTGTTCCAGTTCTATTATGATACCTCCCATAATATAATAGAGGAGACCGAGTTTGTATTTCCTTTAATAAAAAACGAGTGTGTTATTTTTTTTTTTTTTGAAAGGCAAAGACTAGCTGTTTTAAAAGTAGACAGATGCATCAAACTCTTTGTTTTCGTTTTTTTTCTCTGATGAAACAAGTCAAAAGTTGGGCCTTTGGGTTTGTGGCCTCAAGTGTAAAATAGGTTGTTAGAAAGCGCAATAAATCAATTTTAAAGTCAGTTTGGACAGTTTTTGAAACAGCTTCTAAGACGCCTACCTTTTGAGGTCGACCTGATTATTTGAGTTTGAGCCATTCATTGTACAAGTTTCAAGGTGTAATTGAACAAAATGATCTACTTCTCACAGGTTGGCAAAGCAACAATGATCAATTAGCCCCGCGGGGTTTGGCCAAGTGGACATAAAAAGTCAATAAGTGCTTGTCCTCAACGAGGAATGCTCGAATCCCGCAGATTCCAAACATTGCAAACCTCGGGATCACTTAAGGATTCATCCGGCCGTTAACTTCAGGACCTTGAAATTAGTTGAGGTGGCGCCAAATTTGTTTGGGCATTCAGTTATCGAATTTTAGAACAAGTAATGATCAATTACTCTCAAATTCCTACAATTTACAACTATTTTGGACGTCAGGAAATTGAAACCCAATTAAGAAAATAGAAGAGTGTAGCTGACCAAAATAATCAAAGATGGCAAATAACAAGCTTATTCTCAAAACCACAATTACGGAACCACAGACTAAAGTCATCCATAAATTATGAATACAACATTCATTATAATGAATTCAATTCAACCGGAACAAATTATTTTAGATACTACTATACCTCAAGAGAAAAATCAAAAGTCTCTTCCTAGGAATCATCAGTTTCCTGATATTTCTGCAGCAGTTTGGTGCACCCTGAAATGGGTTCACTCTTGAAGAATCCCATGGCATTTGCAAAGCGGGCATCAGAAACGAGGCCGTTGTAGCGTGTGAGGATAACACGAGAGCGGTTCCTGGCGGGGTCTGCTTCAGAACAATCGGACTGTGGGCTGCTGACAAGCATCGCGTCACACAGGTTGTCACCGTGGTCGCCGCTCACTTTGATGTAGTACGTTCCGGTTGAGTCGGTCACTCCATCGATGCTATACTTGAGTTGCTGAGTGTCCCTGTCCTTGCACTCGATTCTGACCCTAGCACCTAACGGAGCACAAAATCAAAACACCATACATCAATGAACACTGTGAAATAGATACATTACAGGAATGTTGTTCCAATAGTGTGATGCTATTCAGTCTATTCTTCTCACAAGATGAACAAATGTAAACCTAGTTGTGTGGACAATCAAGACAGAGAGAGAGAAATAGTCTTGCTTAAAATTCACATTAGCTAAACCTTGTGGTATATTTGGCACCTAGTTTAGTTATAGACAAAAATCACATCTTCCATAGCCAAGGACGGAGCCAAGAATTTTACTACGTAGGGGCAATTATATTTTTCAAAATACTTTGCAGGGGCGAGCCTATATAAATCATAAGAAAATTATCTTGCAGAGGCAACCACCCCCTTCTGACTCCATCCCCATAGCATGCCATTGGAGCACTAGAAATTTGAAACTTCATGCTAGGTATATCAATAACAACCATTGGAGAAGCTCTAAAGGAAAAGAAATGACACATTTAGGTACTAATTGTAAGCCTAACCAATCAAGATGAATGCCCTCAAGGTAATTACATCAGCAAAAAGTGCCATGACAGATTTTATTGTCAAATTACAAGGAGTCACATCTGAACTAAATGCATCTATGTGATCTGGTAAGAGAAAGCCAGGTCCTTGAATGATGAACATATGAAGCCCAATTTTGTCATTAACAAAGACTTCCGAGCTCACGTTCTAGCCTTTTTGGTAAATAGACTTCGATTATATCGAGGTCTTTTGATTTTCCTCTTTGTGGACGGATTTGTGAACCGAAAAGAAATGTGAATTAGACTCCATTTTCTTGTTAATGAAGTAGAATCCTGCATCTTTTCTTTTCCCTCCACATATCAATGATCCAAATAGGGCTGTTATGACGAACACGAATATATAAGAACAAAGACAAAAGCAGACCACACAAGAACACGAGGATTTATAGCTTGAGGGAAGTGTGAGTCCTCACCAAATGGGCTACCCAAGTAGCGAATTTGTTTGAGACTTTTCATTATTTATTGATCCACCCTTGGGGTGCATTAAGGCGCATCCTCCGGGGAGTTAGTAAAGAGTTCGCACCACATGACCAACATAAATTAAATTAATCCAAACCCATCTAAAAATTCATTGACCAAATTTTAGATCCTTTATCAAATTCAAACATAAACAATCCAATTCTCCAGATCCTCCCATACTCTATCCTAATTCCTAACCCCTAGCAGAGTGAACGATAAAAGTAGGCAGTTAGCCCTGAAGGTTAGTCCGGTAGGTTAACGGTTTGCTCCCCACACAATTGACTCAATTTGATTCTTGGATCAAGGCGCAATGAAACAACTTAGTGTGGATCTACTAGTCCCGGCGTGGCGTGGATGACCTATCTTTGACTAGACCGCAAAGGATATTAGCCAAGGGACGTCTACGCTAGCCTAGACAACCTTACGATCGAACCAAACAAGAAGAAGACAAAAGTAGGCATCCTTTGGGGAGTCAGTAAAGAGTTTGCACCACATGACCAACATAAATTAAATAAATTCAATAAATTCGAACCCATTTAAAAAACCTTGAGCAAATATTAGATTAAGATCCAATTATATACTGTTTATCTACTTGGTCTTGGACTATAAACATTCTCACACATTACTGACCAGATTAGATCCTTTACCCAATTCCAACATAAACAATCCAATACTATCCTAATTCCTAGCCCCTAGTAGAGTGAAAGAGAAAAGTAGGCATTTTGCCCAGGGGTCACTCCGGTTGTGGTTGATGAGTTTACTCTCACACAATTGATTTGGTTCAATTTTGGGATCGGCCTACGAGAAAGTGATTTATTGTGAATCCTCTAGTCCGGCGTAAATAACATCCTTTAACCGGACCAGAGAAGAGATTAGTCGACTTACGCTGCCGGAAAAAAGCGAAAGAGATAAAAGTAGGCAGTTCACATTAATGAATAATCACATAAAATAGACTATGACCCACATAAAATTAACAAAAATTAAGAAATATATATATGTGAAGATATATGTATGAGCATACAAATTAAATAGTGAGTGGAGTGGAAGGTGTGTACCGGGGATGCTGGGGGTGGCTTCGGTCTCGAATCCAGCGCGGCAAGTGTCGCAGTAGACGCGGCCTCGTACCAGAAATGGGTTACCGGCGCTAACAAGGGCTGGGAGCACACAAAGACAAAGGGCGAACAGCACTGTCAATCTAGCCATTTCTTTTTGGGCCTTCTTCTTCTTCTACTACTATCTTAATGGACTAGTAGTCTATCGGGTAATTATAAAGAAGAAGAGAGAGAGAGAGAGAGAGAGAGAGATGTGGATGTCAGGATGTGGTTCGTAGTTGTTAGCTGGCACACGGTAGTGATGGTATATCACATGTTATGATGGTAATCAACCGAAAAGTAAATAAAGCGCGTAATCCCGCCCACTCTTCATTAATTTCGGTGGCTGGGTTCCACCACTTCTCCAACCCGCCTGTTTACGCGGACCGTGATTGGAATTGCAGCAAGCTACGTAAACACTCATCCACTGCACCCCTAACCACACCCAATAGGGTGGATGAACCCAGATGACCGCTTATCCGAGTTTTAAGTTTTCTTTATGGTAATAGTGTTTTCCTTTTAAAATTGTTTAAAATTACTATATAGCATCTCTAATGGATTCTATAAAACACTCATTAGTGTGAATAACTAAAACTTTAGCAGTGAATGTGCAAAAGTCTACTCCAATGGACACATTTAATTGGCTCATGATCCCGGAGAAGAGCTTGTCCACATCGGATTCGGCCTTCTCTTTGATCAACCAAACGAGCTTAGAGCGGAGCATCTGAACCGAGAATGGCTAAATCTGGTGGAGGGACAGAGAGAGTGGAAACAAAGGGACCTCTTGTAATTCGTGAAGGACGCGATCGGTGTCTTGAGGTCTAGGAGTGAGTTGGTGTGAGGCTGTATTGGGTCTTTGAAATTCCGGAGAAGAGCTTGTCCACGTCGGATCCGTCCTTCTCTTTGAACAACTGACCGAGTTTAGGGTCGAGCATCAGAACCGAGAATGGTTGATTCGGGTGGTGGTTGCGGAGGGAGGAAGGGTTTGGAATTGGAAGGAAGAGAAGAGAGAAAGAGGGAGGAGAGGTGAGGTGGTGGAGATGATGGAACTCTTTATGTCTATTGAAAACCTGGTCCGGCCTTGTTCGTTTTGAGTTTCAGAACATGATTTTCCCAATTATTAGCCAATCATTACCCCTATTTTCAAATATTTTTCTTATTTTTAGAACGGATGGAGTATTTCGATTCAATCTTACATTATGAACGAGCATAGAAGGCAAATTTGGATTAGGAGCGGATTTGCATATTAATACTCAAGCAACTTGGTTTCTAGATGCAAGTGGTGGCTACTTCATGCGGTAGAGTTCTTGGATGCCCCGCACTTCATCCCGGAGTCGAGTCTCATCCCCCTCCCCATGTAATAGATTAAAAAGAAAAAAACTTAGTTTCTAGATGATATTGGATTATTGGTTTGTGATTATCTTCAACTGATTAGGAAAAGGGAGCATCAATCATGTGCTTGGCACAAAGAGAAGCCATTTCCTCCAATTGGGCCTATGTAAAATCCATCTGTTTGGGTTCTTCTTGTTTAGCCAAAGCCCATCGGATTTAATCACGTGATGGGCTTTGCCGTTGTAAAGCAGATACGCTCCTAATCCATTTAGGATGCCTATAATCCAAAGCCCAGTTTTCTTGCTGTGTGACCCGGACATGTTACACAGTGCTATGAGTATGGAATGAGAAGTCACATAGTTTATATTGACCATATATTCCCAAGAAATTTTTTTATTTACAATTTTTAGTTTCCGTATTTTTTCGTTTTACAAATTAGTATCGTAGAAATGTTCATCCTCCCCAATGCGGGATTCGTCATTCCATGTGGGAGGTGATATTGTTAATCCCAACTCCCTATCTCATGTGTAAATTGACTAAAATACCCTTGTTCTCTGTCTTCACTAAAAGTTGTTTTCATATACGGGTAAATTTTTGCTTGATCAAAAAAAAAAAGTGTAAAAATGAAAATCATTGATTCTAAGCCAAGGCTAAAATATTGTTAATAATCCCATGCTCTAATCATTTGCAAAATAAGAGGAAAAAAATTCATCTCCTTGTTCACAATCCCACTTCATCACCAAAACCAATTTCAATCCGACCGCATTATAATCAATCCCCAAAATCTCGTATCAAACATCCCGTATGAGTGATTAAGAAATTCGGAGAGTGCCCAAACTGACTCAATCAAACTTTTGAGGCAACTAGAGTTATGCGCAGTCATTATCTCTAGGGTTCCGGAATTAGTCGAGATTCGCGCAAGTTGACCTCTACATCAATTATAAAAGAAAAAAACTTTCCCACAATCATAAGCCCATGTCCTTTACCAAATGGACATACTGTAATTATGAAGATCGTGAATTCAGCCATTTAAGCACTCAAACAAATTCCTATCAGCTGATCTGCACCTACAAAAGAGGACAGAGAATAAAATCCCCAATCCTTTTCAAGAAGTTTTCACCATCTCAACAACTCACTCACTATTTAACCTACTACTCCACTAGTAATTGTTTTACAACCAGAAACAGCTCACCAGATCACAATTACGAAATGACCCCTTGATAACTGTTCGTAACTAGGGTTATTTACTATTCCAACCACTTCATATAACTGGGGACATTTCTGCCATTTTGGTTGGGGATTTGGTTATTTCTTGGTTTGTTTTGATGACGTCGACTTCAATCGGGGGATGCATTTTGTTTTCACAGCAGCTTTCTCCCTCTTGGGTTCATATTCCACTGCTTCAACCAGTTCAGCCTTTGAACACCTAATCCAATCACAACACAGTAAATTAATTGCATGCAACCTCTGCTCTACCTAGTAAATTTATAAGTACAGTGCATAGGCCTGTTTGGCTCAAGAATTCCATGGAAGATTTTGTGTATCCGAAAAAGATTCAAAAGGATTATTCCGTATATTTTTCTGAATCAAAATTTTTTTACCTTGCATATGGTACAAAATGATTACCCAATTTGAAATTAATTTGTCATTACCAAAAGGAAAAAAATTCTAAAGTCAGCCCATTGGACTGACGTTAAACTTTAAAAAATGTGTTGAAATATGTGAAAAGTGAATGAAAAATTGTAAAAGTGTATTGAAATAAGTAAAAAGTGTATGAGAGTGTGTATAGTACATTCATAACTTGGTTACTTGACAGTACCTTTTACTTTTTATCGAAAAATGATTTTTGTGTCCGTTAAATTACTAATTTAAAACCTCTAATGCGTTGTTTAGTTGTCAGTTTTTAGATAAGTTTTTGAGATAGTAAAAGAAATTGTATAATGTTGCATATTTTTCTCTTTTAGTCAATTTTTTAGGCATTTTATCAAACTTTCTATTTTTTGAATAGATATATGATATACGCATTCATAAAGGTAAAAAATAATAAATTAAAATTACTAAAAACGAAAAAACACGAATAATAAAATAGTTTAAAAAATTTAATGATAAATTATCTGAGATAGACAAAGAAGAAAGTGATGTTTATGTTCACGTGTCATTCCTTAACGAGGCTGAAAAGTTAGTTGACAAAAGAGCAACAGGTCAACAAGTCAGATTCTCTGTAGCTTTTGTTCATTTTTGTTTTGTACGTATTAATTTATTTTATTTTTAACTCTTTTAAAGATTCTCACCTCAAAAACGGATGAATAAAGTTTAGATCAGTAACGCGCAGTTTGTCTCTCTCTCTCTCTTAGATCTTTAATCTATGATTTCATCCGTCTTGTAGAGCTTGTAAAATAAAATGTCCACACAAAGATCTTTTGATGCGACACACTTAGCAACTTCATTAGGACACTTAATTTAGTCGTGCAAAAAATGACTAGACTTGTTTTTTTTTTTTTTTCGGTATAAAAGTGTTCTCATAAGGTAGTTGTGATATATTTAAATTATGTTGTCGACATTCTACAAGATGAACAACTTTGATCATTTAGTAGAGATCCGGGCGTGAGGAACTGCGGGATCGATGATGCAGTTCCAAAGCGCCCTAGACGTACGGGATAGCAGAGAAGCAGTGCCACTAAAGAAATTTTAGAAAAATGATACATACACTCCCTGGGAGTGGCTCTCAGAAAGTGTATGTATCACCGTTCGAAATTTTAATACAAGGAGTTAGCATAACCAAACCTTTCTTCAGTGTACGAATTTGATCTCTTCAAGCCTATAGGCTCAACCTGACGTATTCGCTCCTCCACAATACTCCCACTGAAGTACTCTTTCTCTTCTGCTTGCAAATTCCCAAACCTCGGATTCTCGGACATGCAACTTATCATATCCGCATCCTCCTCCTCCTCCTCCTCTTCTGCCGCAGCCGCTGCCGTTTTGCACAGCACACCCTTGTGAAGACTGCTACCAGTAGTACTCTTTCGAGCGGCAGTGCACGGCGGTTGCTGCCTCACCACTGGCACGGTTTTCATTGCGCGAAATGATGCCGAACCACCGCAGGAAATGAGTTGGAGTAGTACTGATTTGTGACTCAGTGATGAGTCGAAGGAAGCCGGGTCACCTGTTACCAGTTTAGACATTAATTAATACTGTAATATGAAAATGTTGAAACGGAATACAGAAAATTAATTTGCCAATGAGCAAACTTGCAGTATAAAATAAAAAATGTCTACAATTTAATATAGAAATCTTGCAAATGATGTACGAAAATGTTTGCTTTTAATCTAAAAATATTAAAATTATCATAATTACCATCCTCATATCTCTTAGAAATATTGTTGTTGTTGTCATTGGCCTTTTCAGAAATAGTTGAAGAAGTAGCTGAGGGAGGAGACGAGTCATCGAGAGTCAACTCAGCTGTAGTACTGTTGCTGTTCTTGTAAGTTAAGTCTTGAAGAGTCTCGTCCGTAGAAACTCCTCTAGAGCAAAAAGAGCCATGCTGTGGTGGGGTCATCGAGCAAGTATACCTTGTCTTATCTTCATATTCACCGTATTCTTGATTCTCATCGTCATCTCCGTCCTCCTCTTCATACCTGCTGCTGTTCACGTCCACTTCTGCAGGCTCCCTGTGTCGTTTTATAGCCACTGGCTTGCGTTTTTGGTGGAAGCTGGGGTCTGCCACTTCTTGTGATAGGTTACTAACTTGAAGTTTTTCCAAGTTTTCTGATAATATAGATAGAGACAGACCCAAATTAAAGAAAACACACAAAACACACACACACACACAAAAATGGTAACTCAGCTTTTAACAGGTAAAAAATAATTTTATATCTAATTAGAAAATTCAACCATGTTGAAATGGCGAAACAATATGTCCCCCGCTCTGACTCCATCCTGATTATAGTGGGAACGGGACATCACAGACCCGACACTGACCCGTCTCATTGTAATCCCTAAATTAAACGATGCGACCACTGATACTCTATTTTGAGTTGCGGATACATAGTTTCATACATTGTTCCCATCATTATGTGGGATCCATTGTAAGTGAAAATTGGGTGAGTGGTAAATGATTTGTAAGATGAACTTAGGTCTCGTTCCGCTTAACTAATAGTAATAATTTAGTTGTAAACACAGTGCTCAAAATCAAATACTAAGACATAAAGAAAATTAACAAGGGAAAATAGACAAACCAGTGCACCCTTGAATAAGTTCAGAGCCTTTAAGTACGTATTCAGCTCCTTCTGATGGATAGATGATATCATTCTCTGCCAAGTCATTCCACACATACCCATTCTTGTAGCTCCTGCAAATATAAATTATAACTCCCCAATTTCATTACGAAAAAACTATTAGAGGCACTGTCTCGTGGTGTTCCAATATCCGTAGTAAATGTATTGACCCGTATAAAAAAAAAAAAAAGGGTATTACTTCCATTACCTTTTACAAGACCAGGAATAGAGAGATGGCATGCCTTTTCCTCTGAGAACTGTGAGCCGATCCATTACATCTGAGAAGAAAACGAAATTGTTAAGCAAAGAGGAAATCCAACTCTCTCTCTCTGTCTTAGATTATGAATTTTGTTACCTTTCAAACGAAGGGGTTGATGGGCGAGGTGGGTAACTTCCATGTAATGTGGGTGTTCAAGCAGTCCATTTCTAGAGAGATAATACACCACTTGAACTTTTCTGAAAGCTGGCTTGATCACCACCACTGCTGGCCTCCTCTGTTTCACACTACTTACTCCTCCTCCTCCTCCCTACTCCTACTTTGCCCCTTTCTGGACTACTTCTACTTTTCATCATCTCTCTGCTCGATGATCTCCTCCCTCGCCCGCCCCCCTCCTCCATCTTCTTCTTCTTCTTCTTCTTGCCTGTCTTCGGATGTTTTGTGTCGTTGAAATTGGAAAACTTATTAATTAAAGAACCCAACAAGTTCTGTTATATACCCAGCTTTAATCTGATCGCTACAGAACATGAGCAAGAGGGAGGGACAGAGATGTACGACAGAGACACAACGCTGGAGTCCTCCTCGGAAGGCGTATAGCCTGTATTTTCATTCTGAAACGGAAATTCTATTTTCTCCTAGAAAATTACTCGAGAGAAAGATCTATAAAGTGCCACTGAATATATAAGTGCATGTAGGGTCAGAGTTCTCTAACTGGACTCTTGTGTAAACTTGGGTTAGGCCGCAAGAAAATAATTATTGTGAATCTCTTAGTCTCATGTGGGTGGCCGGCAAGTCATAGAAATGACTGAAAAATATATTATTCAAGGTACATGTATACTGTGTCGAATATCCTTATGTTGAACTAAAGGGGAAAAAAAAAATGTACACTTGGTATTGGATGGCACCTTTATGTCTACATGCTTTTACAATTTACACCCTCCCTCGCGGAAAATTTTTGGGTACCAAATGGATACCACCTGTCCATGCCGAACACGATCTTGGCCGTCCAAAAGTGTTTTGGATGGCCCAGATTGATTCCCTCTCTCTCCTCTTTTTCTCTTTCCTCTTCCAGACTGTCGGATTGCGCTTTAGACGGTTGAGATTGCCGAGTGGGTACCACGTGGGCAATACCCACCCGGCGCTGCAAAATTTCTCCTCCCTTGCATATAAATGAAGACTAGGCTTTTGCAGATTTACTCGGCGTGTGCAGAAGTTGACTAGCCTGGATACCTTGAGTTATTAAGGACCCGACTACGGGTACCGAACCATTTGGGTATTGAAAATGTACATCGGCATGCAGGACTCATTTTGGGTTCCACACGAATAATTCGAACCGTTATTAATTTTAAAATAATTTTCCGAATGTCCTTGCAAAAAAATCAGCTCAATTGAATATGCGTAAATGGTTGATCCAAACTTCAAATTTTTATTCAGAATTTAGGATCCTTAATTCTAAATGAGAAACTGTAATATAAGATCACATAGTTACGTATATTCAATTGAGTTGACATTCAAAGATTTTTGGCAAGGACCATGCAATCGAAGTCAACTTTCTGGAGGCAGATGTAAGAACTTTTCAAAACTCAAAAGATTGAACTGAGACATATGTATGACTGGTGCTTTGTTGTTTTTGCTGGTTTCTAGCTGAAACGGTTGCTCTAAATATAGAACCTTTGTTGGGTGTTACTCCAGTATTTAAAAGCCTTGGTTGCTGAATATGTAAAAGGAATAAAAGGATGAGATTGATCAGCTACTCCTTTTATATGGTTGGCAATGCTCTGGGGTCTTTTATTAAGTTTTACCCACCTTTTAAAACCGGAGTAACAAAAGAGGACCCCACTAACACCTATTATCTGTTGCTAAAATAATTACTCCATCCGTTTTAAATTTCTTGTCCACTTACTATTATAAATACAAATCTCGTTTGATAGTTCTCGATTAGTTTTATTAAACAATATTCTAAAAGTTATAAAAAAAAAACATTATATTCGGGATGGAGGGAGTACTACCAATATATACTTGTCTTAAATAAATTCTAAAAAAAATTATCTGGTCGGTATCATCTTTAAAAATCAAAATTTTGGTAGCTATATATATCATACTAGTTTTTTTTTTCCCTACCTTTTTTGGATCGATAAACGAATATTCGGACCAACAGACCAACTCGACGGTACTCAATTAATTCTGAAGTACTCTTGATTCAACAATCGAACAAAAACCCCTTCCGTTTATAATAGCTTAGTTTAGGCCTTATTTGATAACACAGATTCAACACTTAAAACTGAATCAATTAAGTAATAAGTCATTAAGTAGGTTTGATAACCACATTTTATGTTACTTAACAGATTAAGTACCACTTAAAATGTATGCTAAAAAATTGATAAAAATTAAGTAGCTTTGAGCTACTTAATTCTGGTTGAATTCCTATGTGCTTACAATCAACCATCACACCTCCGCCGCCGCTGTCTCCACCACCACCACCATTACAACACCACCACCACCACCACTGCCACGCCGCCGCCACCACCACAACCACCACCATTGCACTGCCACCACCGCCATGCCACTGCCGCCATGCCGCTACCACCACAACTACCACCACTACCACACCGCCACCGCCACCACAACCACAAGCACCACCACCACCACACCACAACCACCACCATTGCACCGGTGGCTACCACCACAACCACCACCACCACCACCACCATTGCACTGCCGCCATGCCACCACCACCACACCGCCACCACCACACCACAACCACCACCATTGCACCGGTGGCTACCACCACAACCACCACCACCACCATTGCACTACCGCCATGCCGCTACCGCCACCACTGCCACACCGCCACCGCCACCACCACCACACCACAACCACCACCATTGCACCAGTGACTACCACCACCACCATCACTGCCACACCACCACCACTATCACTGTTACCCATATACCACCACTACTATTGTCATTCCACCGCCATCACTTCACCACCACCACTAGCATTCCACCCTGCCCACCACAACCACTACCACGCCATAACCATCACACTACCACCATTACACCACCAACATTGCACCACTATTACTCTACTGCCACCACAACTCACCATCATTCCACCACCACCATTACTCCACTGCCACCCCCACCTCGCCACCACCCCCACCACCTCCTAATCACCACTCCACCACTACCATAAATACATGATGACCATTAATCAAATTAAGAGACAATTAAAACCCCCAAAAAAAAATTAATTCAGTGCTTAATTTGTTTGATCAAACAGCTTTTTAGCTTAAAAAATTCAGCATTCAGTACTTAATTTTCAGCTTTCAGTTTTCAGTTTTATCAAACATAGCCTTAGTAACTGAATTGGACATATCGTCCTCCTATATATATTAAACAAAATGTTTTATAACCCATAACACAAATGGTTGGTCAAATAGTTTAAAGACGTGAGATCTAGAGGTTTGCTTGACCATAAGCTCTCATGGAGAGCTTTAGACTTGGTCAAATAGTAGAAGGTGATGTTAATCCAACTGATACTTGGAAATTTTCAAAAGAAAAACCGATAACTAGAAACATAATCTACTACGATACAATCCAACTCTATTGATACACTTTCTTTTTTGATAATCGGATTTTCGGGTCAGCTTGCGTGCACTTCAACTAATTTGGGAGCTCTGGAGGTAACGACCGGACATAATCTCCAGTGGTCACAAAAATTTTCTGACAAGGAGAATTGAACCTAAGTCCAATACCGTTTATTTCTTCAGAAGTTGCGGCTTCCCGGCCACCACTACCCCACCACTCTCCTCTACCCTCCCCACCACCGCCACCACCACCACCAATGCTCTTCTATCTCTCCCCCACTTCTAGTACTTTTCGACTCTGGAATTCTTAAAGAGTGATGCTGTAAAAGAATCATATACACAGTAGGAACACTGGACCCTTATGCATCAGCACAAGTCAAAATGACATTGCAATTTTCTTGGGGGACTCAAATGCTTAGGAAAGTAAATACCGATGTATGCAAACAAATTAACCCCAAATTCGAGACATCCCAAACGTCAACTATTCACGTGGGGGAGGGAGGGGACCCACCCTATATAGAAGCCCCGTATATAAAGTTTCTGACCCAAGTGCTGCAGAGAAAGTTATTAGGGTCATATACTTACTATATAGGACTCCAAAGCCCATATAGTATAGGTCCCCTCCGAAAGGGTTTGATAGAGGAAGATACCCCCAATGCCTTTACGTCTGTAGGGTTACAGAGGCAAAGATGTGACCCAAATTTGTCCCCTTCTAAATTCTGTTGAGAAACTGATGTGTTAATTACTCCAATACTGTACTAAAACTTGGATAAATGTTTGTTCCGGAGATTAATATTCGGTGCCTCTGTCACGTAGGGTTTTAGGTTCTTTTCAACCATATATTTGAAGTAGGGCCAACATAGTACTTGTTTTAAAACTCAACACAAATATGTTCACAGCCTCAAATCACATCTGCCAAAATTTCGAAATCTCGGTTCTGAGTGATGGCACGGACGTAGTTTGTACCTGAAACTATCTACTTATACATCGTCATCTCTATCAAGGCTGCAAACAAATTGAGCCGAACCGAGTTTTTCAGTGTTCGAGCTACGCTCGTTTGCTTAACGAACCTAAAACTCGAGGTCGAGCTTAGTTTCGGTCCTAAACGAGTCGTGAAATGTCGGACTAATTACTTAAAAGAAAGCATCATTAAACGAGTCGGCGCATTTGCGAGTGAGCGAGGTTTTGTGAGTTGAGTTCGGGTCCTTTAGTTAACGAGCCCAAAACTCGAACTCGAGCTCAGCTCGATTAGTAAATAAGTCGAGCCGAGCCGCGAGCTACTCGACACATTTACAGCCCTATCTCTGTGTCTCTGTTACCTCACCAGCTACCTACTTAAGACTTTTAGGCATGAGTGAGTATGTGTTGAACTCATTCAACATTATGTCTCTAGACCATACAACATTTATGAGACATTATGGTACCATACAAATATAGGCATCCATGGAGCGATCATTCATTCTGTGCTATTGAAGCACCGTCACATGGTTCTTCAAAGACCTTCTTCACCACACACAAAGTGGTGGAATTCACACAAATATATCATGTGACCGTGCTCTAAGAACAAATAATAATTTTTCGCATCTATTCCAAGGGAAAAATAAAAATAAAAATTCCGCATCCCTACATGCCCTTCAAAATAAGGGTGGTGCTATTAATGAACAGTTCACAGTTACCCTAAACTTGTAGAGTGGGGGAAATAACTGTAACCCACCCACCCACAGAGCCACAGCTATGCTCTTTACGTTTACGTGTATAGGCCACCCAATTAAGATTTGTCCCCGGTCGAACCGTTTTTAGGTATAGTGCCAAAAGCCAGAATCTTTTGTGGATCTAACTGTTTAAGGGTCCTGATTTTGCCAATTCAATACATAGATCATAGACATGCTACAACCTATCAACCTATCAACCTATCATTCGCAATAAGGCTTTAATTTTTTTCCAACAAATATCTCAAAAAGAGTCGTTTCCTCCACGTCACTAGCTTCTGCCTCACAGAGAGAGAGAGAGAGAGAGAGAGAGAGGGAGAGGGAGAATTGTTACCACTGAGCACCATAATTCGAGGCTGTTTGGGAGCCTTTTTATTGACTTTTCATTTTTTCATTTTCAGGTTTTGGCTGTTTGGCAGCATCTGTGTAGAACATGTTCTACGAAAATGGGTTTTTCAATTTCATGTTTAGGAAGCAAAAGCCAAAAGTAGGTTGGGAGAAGCATTTTGACTTCTCATTTTTCACTTTTCCCATTTTGATTAACAAAAAGTCATACAAAATACATTCTGCACATATCTCCCAAATACTAATCCAGTTGCAAAATGTATTCTGCAAATTTCTACCAAACACTCTTATCAGATTCAAAATACATTTTGACCATAATCCGAAAAGCCAAAAAATTGAAAATGAAAAGCTGAAAATGAGGCTCCCCAAACACCCCATTTGTATATAAGTTATTTTATTTCTGAACTGGACTAAAAATAAGTAAAGAATATGACAAAAAAACATACAAACTCCAGTGTATTTTTTTACATGATTTATTAATATATATTCCTATACACAAACTCCAGTGTATTTTTTTAGAATTAGCCTTCAAGAATTTTACGTTGGAGTTATACACAAGTTTCAAATTTTCGATAACCGGATAACGGGTGTCGGGTAGTCGCTGTTCTCATGTATGTGGCAGGCCGAAGTGCAAATATTGGACAAGCCCATTATGGGTCGCGGCCCAGATTTCTTTTCGAAAGAGAAATATGTCCCAGGCAAACAATGGTTAATAAATTGTGTGCTGGCCCTCAAATAAAACTGGGCTGGCGCTGGTTCCCTTTATCCCTCCCCTTTCATTATGACCTTAGCCCAAAGTAGCCTCAAATCTTAGGCCTCTTAGGGCATCTCCATTCTCCAGCCCATCCTCCATTTGTCCATTTGAGAGGACCATTTTTGAGGAAATACAACTCCAACCCATCCACTATTTCCTCCTCCATTTGAGTGGATGAAGTCCAAATTTGGAGGATGAGAGAAAAAATAAAATAAAAATGGAGGATCTCCTCTATTTCACTATTTATCATTTTCAAATTTCATTTTATTCATCAAATTATTTTTTATATATTTATTTGTTACAAAATTGGTGCCATTTAAAAGATATTTACAGTATCTTTCAAATAAGACCAATATTGAGGGTTTTTTTTTTTTACAAAGTTAAGAAAATGAGAATTTGAATTTTGGAAAGTTGTGAAGTTTAAGGTATTGAGTGAGTTTTTAGAAAATAGAGGAGAGAATATAATATTGGATTGGAATTGTTAATCCTCCAAAGTCTTACAGTATTTTCGGTAAATGTGTTTTATTTTTACCGACCAAAATAAATCAAAATTAAATTTTTTTATTCAGTCAAACAAAATTCACATTTGTTAATTTTGGAGTTTATTTTGGATTGGATTATTAATCCTCCAAAGTCTTACAGTATTTTCGGTAATAATAATTCAAATGGATTTTTTTATTAAGTCAAACAAAATTCACATTTGAACAAATTTTGGGTTAATTTTTTGTGGAATAAAGATAGGAAAAAGTAAAAAATTATGAACAAACTAACATTTTTGTGAATAAAGATAAAAATAATCAAAAAACCCTATCTGCTTTGGATTATTTTTGTGTTTTGTCTTTTGTATTTTTTTTTTTTAGATTTTGATCATAATATCTTACTTTTTAAATTTTTTTCATCGAGACGAATTAATAATCCACAAAAAAATGAACGCAAAACTAACAAATGCAATATTTTTTAATAAGGACAAAAATATAATCCAAATGGATTTTTTTTTTCAGAAGGACTCGATAAGACCAAAATATTGACACGTAGCAATCCCTACATTGCATATTGTTAGTTCTTTATTGTGCTTAATTAGATGTAATTGTTATATTTTTTATTATTCACTTTGAATTATTAATTTGCAGGAAAAAGATGATGAAAACGTATATTTCGGCCGGAGGATCAAAAAGCACAAGGTCGTATTTTATTTGGTGCCAATGCTAAGCCCGTGATCAAACTAATTCAAGTGGTGAGCCCAACATTACATGAAGGCATGGAAAATCAAGACCACGAACATATTATAAAAAAAACCTATTGGAGTGGAACATGGTCCGGTCATGCCTAGATCCACTGATTGATTCATGGATATATAAAAGCTAGACTTCAAAGCTGATTGGGCAGTCGGCACAAGGGATTTCAAGTTTGAGTCGTATTAGAAAGTAAATCAAATTAGGCAAGGCAATATATTAGGAAATTTACTGACCCAAAAGGCAGATTTAGATATTGAGAAGGATTTGTTTTCCTTGTAAGCTCAAGACCAGAATATATAATAGAGAAATAAAAAAACCTATTGAGTGGAACATGGTCCGGTCAGCTTTTTTGCCTAGATCCACTGATTGATTCATGGATCTTGGGAAAAATAAGAGAACTTCAAAGTTGATTGGGCAGTCTTGGTTTTTATTCACAAGGGAACTTTTTCAAGTTTGATATCTATGGGTTTTTTTCCATGATTTGATATCTGCGTATTAATCGAATTTTGCTTGGTTTATTAAAAGTTAATATTTAAGTACGGGATATCCACTATGATTTGTTTTCACGGATACAGTTGATGATTATGGCTTAAACGTTGAAGTAGAGGGAGAATATATTTTCGTTAAAAAGAAAAAGTGCTTATCATAATATTATCCACGGTGGTTAAGATTAGCATCTAAAATCATTGTGTAGAATCATAGAAAAAATCATTGCATGAGATTAATCGGTATATTTATGGGTGTGAATTCCGAAACCTTAGTTAATTTTCACAACTGTAATCTACACTATTTTTCCTGCGATAATTTAGTTGTTTCTTTTGTCATTATTTGTTTAATTTTTATTTTACAAATCAATCACACTTTTGTCAACTAGGTTATAGATTGCAATTAACTTTAAATTATTTAGTTTTTCCTATCAAACTGATTCGTGCGTTTGCGAGTACAATAAAATTTTATAACAAGACCCAAGTCAATTTTTAAAAAAATTGCTAACCTCATCTTATAGGATGGAGAATAATGTGTAAAAAGTGTATCAATATCCGAAAAAAATGTATTAACATCCGTGAAAATATATCGATATTTATAAAACATATATTGATATTTAAACTTATTTGTCATTACTATATCTATTAATCTCCACCCATTGGGTAGCGAGACACAATTTAAAAAGCCTACTACAAACAAAAAAGTGATGTAACTTTCTCCCTGAGAGTTCGGAAGGGTGGAATATGCACTGCCCACTCAATCATGTAATTTAGTTTTGGTGGGTCACGCAGCCCAGTGATTATTCATTGCTCTTGGAGCATCGTTATGCAAGCGTGTTTTAATCGCTTTTTCCTTGTCACATTCACCTGGAAAGTGGAAATTAGACAATTAGTTCTACGCTCCTTGAGAATGTGTGGTGATAAAAAACACTTGAAATACCATGTGGTTGTGTTCCAAAAAAAAGTAATGATTGTGTCCGGTTGTTACTTTCAGATTCCGAAATCAGTCTGTGTGCAAGCTAGCCCGACATCCAGTTATAAATAATAAAAAAAGGAGCAAGTAGTAATAATTTTCCTAGCTGAAGCTCCACCGTTGATGTCACATGCCCCTGTTTATGGCGGACCGTTCCAAAAGCTACCTTTTTTTTTTTTTTTTTGTAACGAAGCGTGTCCCGATAAACCGAAGTTAATGTCTCTAGTTCTTCCCACAGTTTTTTTCACGTGTTTGCTTCAAGTGGCCTAAAGACATATCATTACGGAGGAGAATCGACTCTGCGACCTTTGAATGATTAGCCCCGTGGAATGATTAGCTCCGCCGAGACAAATTAATTAAACACCGCCATAACTCATTGGGTTTCTTTAGATACCTGTCGTCATCACAAAAACAAGAAAACCCAAATAAAACTGACGAAACAATTTATTAGCCCGAAGGTGATTGGTGACATGGGCTTCTGGAAGCAAGGCCATTGAATCAACGGTCGAGATTCACTCACAGGCCACAGCCTCCTTAAGTCTTTATTTCTCTTCACTTTCCATTCTCACTTCCACTCTCTCTCTCTCTCTCTCTCTCTCTAAAAGATATGATGCTGGGGAAGCGGCAGAGGGATCCGATTAGGAGAACTACAAGTATGAAGGGGATCGACGTGGATCTGAACGACGTGGAAGTTTTAGAACCGTCTGATTACCCTCAGAACCAGGTGATCAACGGTCAGGCGGTTAGGTCACCGTTGGATGGAAGTGGGAGCATGGTGTTGGGTGGGCCCAGTGTGTTTGATGACCGTGCGATGGCGATGGTGTCGCCTAGGTACAACTGGAGGACTGCAGGCGGCGGCGGCGAACGTGTTGTGGTAGAACTGGAGACGGCTCAGTTTTTGAAGACGTGTGGACTGTGTAACCGTCGTTTGAAAACTGGCCGTGACATCTACATGTACAGGTATATTCCTCTCTTGGATCCATTTTTTTACTCTCCGATACAGTTACATCCCAGTAGACACGGACAAGAATTACGAGACTGAAAAACTACATGCATGATGCATATAGTGTGATTCTCTCACGGTGCAACGTTGTTTCTGATTCTGATTCGAGTACTGATTTATAACTCCTACGACCCTTATGCCCGATTTATACAAGTGCTCTAAAGATTTTAGGTATTTTGTAAGAATTAATTTTTAAAAATTCATGACCGCTATATTAGATTTTATGTTACCCTTATCGGGCTATCAATTCAATTACATGTTTTAATATTGTAATTTAAAACCTTGTTAGATATTTTTTTTTTCCTTATATGCTTTTATTTTCCTTGTTTACTTGCTAATCATCTGAACTTATAAAGCAGCTTTTGATTTTATATTTTTTCAATGGAGTTCAAGCACTTAAGATGGTTGGATCTATAAAATGACAACTGGTGAATGTCTTCCACTTGCAAGGGAAAAAGACAAAAAAAAAAAAAAAAATGGAAGAAGTCCATTTTACCCCTGAGATATTATTCTACTGCATGATAACAAGAGCTTATCCTTTTGAGCTCGTAGATTTATAATTCCCACTGTCAATAAATTTTTGTTTAAGGTGGATGTTTGTTAACTTTAAGGCCTCCAGATTGGCCGAAAATGTGCATAAACTGTGTGGCTGGTTTGTATACCGGTTATGGAAAAAAGAGGCCAATTATTTAGTTTCAAAGTGAGGAAACATTAAAGAATCCAAAGTTCGAACAAGACATTGGAGAAAGGGCAAGCTACGACATAAATTACAAGCCACTATCTCCATTATTTGACCTAGAGCTTGATGAAATACTACTATACTTTTGCAGAAGATATGCTGATAAGAAACACAATACATTTAAATATGTGCATCTATATTTAGGTATGTATCTACATTAGCTGTCACACTTAAATAGGTGCATGTAAACTACTACATGATTATTATAGAGTGTGGCTCGGATCATCACAACATGGCCACAACATGGCCGGGAAAGGGGAGGTGTGGACGTAAGTTATGTCAGGGAGTCCTGACTGGATCCTGACCAGAAGTTTTCTATGAGGGCTCCCTCTCAAAAAAAATACGGAAAAACAGTTGTGAGGCGTTGGGTTGCGTGAAGGGTGTAGGACGACCCACAACTGTTTTCCCGCACTTTTTTTGGTAAGGGAGTCCTCATGATTTTATAGAGTATATATACACAAGCATTAACGTATATGTTGCATTTTGTATTTGTTTTTCCAGGGGTGATACAGCATTTTGTAGTCAAGAGTGCAGGGAACAACAAATGAAGCATGACGAGAGGAAAGAGATGTGCTCATTGGTAGCTTCTAAGAAAGATGAAAGTCGTCGCAACCACTCGCCGCCGACCACCGCCACCTCCGGAGTTTAATTAATCAAAAACTAAACTAGCTGGCAAGTAGTGCATGTTGTTACTTTCTCTAATTACTCCGAGGTTTTGGAGAGATATATAGGTGTGTGACTTGTACTCACCAAGTTAATGATGGTGATTATGGTTGTAATTGCTTGCGCTTATCCCTAATCTGTAATTAGTAGGAATTTCCTTATTTAGTTTTTCTTTATTCAAAAAATGCTATTGCAGTCTTTTTTTCCTTTACCCAAATTCTTCCAATTATAGCACTGCCTTGATTTCGATTTAAAAACTTCCTTAATCGGCTAATTCAATTAATATTACAAAAAGTTCTGCAATTTTTTTTTTTAATCTATTTATCTCCAAGTGGGGTTGCAAGAATCTCAATTTATTACTTATGTCATACGCTCTTTTTTTGTGTTGAGTTTGTATGATGCATCTATCCGATCTTGCGTGCACAAGGCTAATGCAAAGTGGTGTGCAAGATTGAAGTTTCGGAGCAGTTTGTAAATTCTATCTGGATGGTGGTCAAGTCCGTTTGGACGGTTCGCAAAGTAAAACGCGGGTTTTTTCGTTTTTAAGGATTTTTCTTTTACACGTGTTTCCTTAGAACTATAAAAGGAACATTAGTGCAGCCTCCATTGTAATTGTGTTCTGCTTCTGATTGCTTGGTTTCTTGCTTGTGTGTGTGATTTCTTACCCTAAAAATTCAGACGTATTCAAATGCATAATATGCAGAGTTTATCTTAAAATTTTAGTAAAATATGTTCTGCTCATTCAATGCGGCACTTAACGCTCTCATTCGTGGATCTACCACTTTTGTATCCAAAAGTCCATGGGTCGAACACATGATATACGCCTTTTGGTAGTTTACTAATCTAAATTATAAGATATACGAATTTACCCTGTCGTAAAGAAATACGGCACCGGGATTATCCTAGCTCGTTAAACAAATTATCCTAGTCTGACTCGTAAAAGACTCGGTTCGTTAATAAACAAGTCGTGTTTGAGTTCGAGTTTTTGGATCATTTACTCAACAAGTTGAAATCTAACACTACAAAACTTAACCCGGCTCGACTCGATTAATTTACACCCCTGCATACAAATTGCTCTGTCGTATAGAAACACGGCACCGGGATTACAGGAAAAGAAAGCATTTTTTTAAAGATATGAATCTAACTAGACTGGAAACTTTATGTACCATTTCACATTTGTTTACTGAGAAAACTTGTGGACTTAAATTGGTGACGTCTGCTGTCTACTGCCAGTCTACCAACACTCTTTCCAAAACCCAAATTATTTGGAGCCCTAAACATCTTTCCATCTCTTTTTTTTTTTTTTTTTTTTTGACATGAACATCTTTCCATCTCTAGGACATCACTTTCAATGACTCCTTCAAAAGAGGAAACCAATCACCTACTCAACGTATGGTACTAGATCCTTCCTGCTGAGTTTTTCAAATGATTTTATTAACCCAGTTGCTAAAAAAATTAATCATGATTTTAGCACCTGTCGAACTCATTAGCAACCTAAAATCAAACGAAAAACTCTGCATGTTACACACAAAACTTTAAGAGAACTGCTATATGCACAGAATGGGTACCAAGAAATTACCAGGAAGTTGAACTTCAAAAGTCCAAATTCACACAGTCAGAATCTGGACTGTTGAAGTTCAAATTCTAGGTAATTTCTGGATACCCATTCTGGATACCTAAACTTTCTGAAACTTTAAAAATAAATTTGTAACACAATTGTGTACATTACTTTCCACCGCTGCATACGTCTGGAGCAGTGTTTCCACATGCATCGAATGGTAATATAAACAATTATGTTTAGGGGGTGTTCCACTAACTGAAAATGATTGTTTTTTTTTTTTTTTTTGCTTTTCACAACTTTTTTATGTGATATATTTTGAGAGAATGACTTATCTTTTTTAATGATTGTCGTTCATAGATTGTTGGAGTTGTGTTTTAAAGTTGTGTGAACGTGATAATTTTCCATCTTTTCGTCAAAAATAATGAGATCCCATTTTTAAGGGAAATGCTAGGTACACACAAACAAGTTACTCACAAATTACCCAAACACACACACTTGTGTATGTGTTTGGGTAATTTATGGATAACTTTTGTGTGTATGTAGTGTTGCTCCATTGTTAATGGTAGTCTATGGATGCTAGCTAGCTACTTGCCTGTAGATAGCTACATGGGGCAATGATCGAGATTAAAAACCGACAGAAGAAAGGGGCCCCATTATATTTTTGGCTCCTGTTCCTCAACTCTCATTGGTTCTTTCAATTTCAATAATTTGGTTTTGGAAGTTGGTACGTAAAAGACGAATGAAATAATAGCCGTACTTTCCATAAGGGGTGTTTGGGAGGAATCTTCATTTTCTACTTTTTAGTGTTTGGCACACCACATGAAAGAGACATTAAGGCCTCGTTTCTTTGGCCGGAGATAAATGGATGGGATATGGGTCAGGATATCAATGGATGAGAAAAATTCATATCCGGTGTTTGTGTTCAATGGGATATTGCTCAGGATATCTAGTTTTTTGCACTAAAATGAGGAAATCACATCCAAATCCCACCCCCATGGGATTCTATATACCGTACGGATTGGAAGAAAAACTTGGTTGGGATTTCATATCCCATGCAAAAAAAAGATAACAAACATTGAAAAATGGGGCCTACTCCAACCCACCCCCAAATCCCACCAAACAAACAAGGCCTAAGGGAAAATGAGTTTTTTGGTTTTGGGGTTTAAGAGTTTCTTGTTTGATTTTATCAAAAAAAATTGATAAAATTACCCTTGATTTTATTAAATGTTGATAAAATCTTTTGAAAAATTAGGAAGAAGATAAATGAGAAGTAGGGGAAGAAAGAGCTTTTGGAATTCTTATTTTTCACTTTTTCCATTTTGATTAAAAAAAAAATTTACAAAATGTATTATGCATATATCTCTCAAACATTAATCTTATTTTAAAATATATTCGGCACAAATCTTCTAAACACTCTACTTATAATACGTTCTGGTCATAATATAAAAAGCCAAAAATAAAAATGCAAAATGTAAAAAGTTAAAAAATGAGGATCTCAAACACCTCTTAGTACTCAAATGTTAGATGTGCTTCCATTGGACAACTTTTTTGAAAATTACATGAATCTCCATGGCATTTAACATTTACATATCTCTTTCACTATAATACACACATCTATTTCGGTGAATATGATATGCATTTCTTGAACCGTCTTAAAATCCTAACATTTTCCTTAAAAATAATAATTTCATCTTGATGTTATGAACACTTCGAAACAAATATTAGTATGAATTTCTATGCAAATCTTATGAATCTTAACGAATTTCATACAAAACGTTATGATTTCTATAGAAGTCTTGGAAATTCAAAACAATTCAAGAGATGCATGCCATTGATAGAGATACATATTATATTCCTTCAATCCCAATTTCCTTGCCCCTTCTAAAGAATGATGATTTTGAGAGGACAAAAATGATGACATTTAAATTCAAATTGAGAGGTATCAACTACCTACATTACCCTCTATATTCTAACTATTGACCACAATCATTGCTATTAACTAGGGATAATTTGAGAAAACTAAAACTTTTTTACTTTGATTTTTTTAAAGTTGGACAAACGTTTTGAGACATTTTAGAATGGAAAGGAATATCAGCTATTTGGGACGGAGGATGTATTATTTCCCTGCTAACAAATCCAAATAGAAAAGCCTTCTATTCCCATGAAGATGAATCCAATCTCAATTCTACATAACAATGACACATACAAACTAGCCCATTTTTTTAGTTTTATGGTGAATTTGAGGTTCATGAGTAAGAAGAGCCAACGGAATCTATATTAGTATTGCAGGATGACTTTTGGTGAATGAAGCTTCCTGAGCTTGCCACGTGTCCCCCAATTCTTTGCACTTTTTAAGCAATTAGCAAAGTCCTAAATGGTGATTGAAAATCAAAGGTCATTTTTTAAATCCAAAAAACAATCAATTATTTAATTCTATCCCGAATTAAAGGAAAGTAATAAATTCAATGATATGGAAGTCTAATTAGTCAAACATAACATAACCGAAACATTCTTTTCCTGTTTTATGGTAGGATCACATTTGCAAAATAACAAGAAAATTTTGGGTCGGGGGAGGGTACCACGTGGTACCCTCAACGGTCTGGATTGAAAATACCGTCCGGATTTTAAAAAAATAGGAAAGAAAATAAAAAGTGTGTTTTAATCCGAACCATCTGATGCATTTTTTGACGGCTCGGATGTGCCAAAGGGGCACCACGTCACCCATACTCTATTTGCACCCAAAAAAAACCCGTGCTATTAAGAAAAGGAATTAAGAAAAGGAAACACTCTAATCAAAAGCCAATTATAAGCATAATTACAAAAGAAATATATATATCAAGATTATAACCACCTATTTTAGCTCGATAAAGGAAAGTAATAAATTCAATTATATGGAAGTCTATAGTCAAACATAACATAACCGAAACATAAGGAAAGTAATAAATTCAATTATATGGAAGTCTATTAGTCAAACATAACATAACCGAAACATTTCTTTTCCTGTTTTATGGTAAGGATCACATTCTAAAAATCACGAGAAAATTTCACATTTTTTTCCTTTTTTATGGTTTTATTTTTGGTATTCTTTTTCTTTTTGTCACTGGTATTCTTTTTCTTTTTCCTATTAGGCATTGGGGATCATTATGACAGTTTTAGATATTGGGTTAAGTTTCAGAGACATTTGTTTAGTTTACTTCTACTGGATTGTGAGTAGATGTCATGAATTCTTTACGAATTGCGACAATTTAAAATATGTCGAAGTTTGTTTGGTTTGAATTTTGATTAAGCATGTGCACTTGGATTCGCTCCGTGCATAGCACGGATTTGATGCTAGTAATAATTAAGGCAGAAAGAGATTCATTTGGAGTTTTGTTTGTCATGATTATGTAGGGTTGGCGTGTTGAAATGGAATCTCTTGTCATTTATGGATAGTCCCCATCTTATTATCAACGATGGGACCATTCCAACATTAATTAGTTTAATATCTCAATTTCCACAAATATTCTTCTGTATTATTTATTCTTAAATAAAATAACATATCTTTCTGTATAATTTGTTTGTTCAATTTGAAAACGCCAATTTTCTACAGATATACGATCGTTGAACTTTTAATTTTAAAGCTTTTACAATAATCCAAAATCCCCGTTTCAACTTTTTAAAACTATTAACTTAGTTCAAACGAGATGGAATTAAGAAGCATGCATTGACTTTTTAAAGTACCCAAACATTTAGGGTCATTGAAGTAAAAATATAGACAAATAAATTAGGACGGAGAAATGTGAGTAACTTGAACGCAAACAATTATTAGTGTTCTTTTTGGCTACATCTAGGACAAATTGACTTGTACAATATTTATAGGAAACGTGTATATATATATATATATATAGGCAAATTTTTTAGTAAGGATCTCCCGTAAATAAGAAAAAATGTAATTTTTTTCCCTTCAAAAATTGTTTTTGGGAAATCCGAACCGTCCAATTTGTGTAAAAGGTGTTTCCACGCGGGAAATCTTCAAAAAAAAAAACCGGGAATGGCTTTATCCAAGCAGTTTTTTGCAAAAACTGTATATTTACAATTTTGCGAAAAACTACTTGGATCAATCCCTTCCTGTTAATTTTTTTTTGAAGATTTCTCATGTGGAACCTTGAAAACACCTTATGAACACATTGGACGGTTCGGATCGTCAAAAAAATACTCGGATCACGGAGGTCCGGATAGGAAGCTCTCCCTATATATATATACGGCAATTATCCAATCAAGGATCCCGGATGTGAGGTTTTTTGGTGTTTTGATGCTTTTAAAAATTGTTTTTGGGAAATCCGAGCCGTCCAATGTGTTCAAAAGGTGTTTTCCAAGGTCCATGTGGGAAATCTTAAAAAAAAAATACCGAGAAGGACTTGATCCAAGCAGTTTTTCGCAAAAACTGTATATTAACAATTTTGTGAAAAACTGCTCGGATCAAGCCCTTCCCGGTATTTTTTTTTGAAGATTTCCCGCGTGGACCCTTGAAAACACCTTTTGAACACATTGGACGGATCGGATTTTCAAAAAAATATCGGGAAAGTGGAGTCCCGGATCCGGGATTCCCGGATTAGATCGGATATATATATATATATATATATATATATATATATATATATATATATATATAGGGTTTGTTCTAATCCGGACTTTTAATTTCCGGACCTCATGATCCAAACATTTTTTTGACGATCCGATCCGTCCAATGTGTTCAGAAGGTGTTTTCAATTTACATTTTTTGCGAAAACTGCTTGAATCAAGCCCTTCCCGGTATTTGTTTTTGAAGATTTCCCGCGTGGACCCTTGAAAACACCTTCTGAACACATTGGACGGATCGGATTTTCCAAAAATAATTTGCAACACAAAAAAAGTCATGTTTTTCTTATTTCCGGGAGGTGTGGATGTGAACCGTGGGCTATTATACACCACACTTCCCCTCCAAACTCCCTAAACTTGTTAAGTTACGGACCTCATTGATCCCGATCGAATTTCGATGATCCGAACCGTCCAATGTGTTTGAAAGGTGTTTTCAAGGGTCTCTGTGAGAAATCATCAAAAAAAAAAATACCGGGAAGGGCTTGATCCGAGCTTTTTTCACAAAACTTGTATATGTACAGTTTTGTGAAAATGGCTCGGATCAAGCCCTTCCCGGTATTTTTTTTTGATGATTTCTCGCGGGGATCCTAACAAACACCTTTTAAACACATTGGACGGTTCGGATCATCGAAATTTGATCGGGATCAATGAGGTCCGTAACTTAACAAGTTAAGGGAGTTTGGAGGGGAAGTGGACTGTATATAGGGTAAACTTCTTATCCGGACTTTTTATTTCCGGACCTCATGATCCAAACATTTTTTTGACGATCCGATCCGTCCAATGTGTTCAGAAGGTTTTTTCAAGGGTCCACGTGGGAAATCTTCAAAAAAAAATACCGGGAAGTGTTTGATCCAAGCAGTTTTCGCAAAAAATATATATTTACATTTTTTGCGAAAACTGCTTGGATCAAGTTAAGAAATAATTTTTGTTCAAACCGGACCGAGGTGTCACGTGCCAAATCCCTTCCACACAGCCCCTCTGTGTTCACATACTGTTTGTTTGATTTGGTTTTTGGTAATGATTGGAGGAATAAATAGGGTAATAATTAAAAATAAGAGTAAGGATTGGAGAGAGATAGAGAGAGAAATAAGAATAAAATTTAAAAATAGAAGTAATAATTAATAAAATCGGTCTCGAAACCCAAAACGAACAATACATGTATCTTTTTACTTAGATTTGCATGCCAACCACACTGATCTTATTAAAATCCCCAACTAGTATGAACACACCTCTTAATTAAAATAATGTGGACTCATTCATCATGTCTCTCAATATCCAACCACTTCCATTACTTGACACACAAATCATGATTGTGGGAACAATAATTTACAAAGTCCCATTTCACTTTCTATTGTCTTATAAAATGCAAACTTATTGGTATCAAATGACCCTCTGCTAATTCTTTAGAGTTTATTTTGTCATCTTGAGAGGTGCTTTGGTTATTAGTTGTTTTCACAGAGTTTTAAAGAGTCATTTGTTTTTTGAAGAGTCATTTGTTGGAGATTTGGGTGTCATTAACCCATTTGCCTAAAACTAGATGGAGTATTTTACTCAGATTTGGAATCTCATTTATAGAGCAAGTCCACCCGGCCGTTGGTATCAGGATGACTTCGCCAAAATCATTTTACTTGCTACAGAATTCAAAAAGTCAAAAGAATATAGTTAAATGTTAATGCACCATGCGCATGCCATTTTTCACCCCAATATCGAATCCATAATCTTGGATTAAACCCGTCTCATTTTTCAATGCAAAATAATTGACTTAGGTGATGGGAAAGATTTGACAAAAACAAAAATTAATGATTTTGTTGTTTTTTAGTCAGTAATTAATGTTGGCTCAACAGTGGACATGAAATTCAACAAAAAAAATAATCTGCCAAATTAGAATTTTCGATAGCAATGTGTGACTTTGCTCTACAAGTGCACTCTTATTTATCTTTTTTAATTTAATCATTCATTTTTTACATTTTAAGTTGCTTTTCTCTATCAACTCTCTTGGTTCCACTGTAAAACGTCGAAATCCATTCATATTGTAATGCTGACCAGATTTAATTTTTAGAATATTCCTCTAGTTGATCTCTATATCAATATTATTGTCTTTGATTTTATGGGTTCCATAATTCATGTCTCTTACAAAATAAACAGTGACCCATTTGATGATGCATTCGTACCTTTTGGTAGTAAAATAGGTAATTCAGCATAATGCTAAGTTATTAATTGAAAACTCATCTCTCTAGTTTTTCCTATCACAAAGTAAAGGATTATTTAAACACCTATTAGAAATTGGAGAACACTTCTAAAAGCCTATATAGGGTACAACACACACAATTTACTTGGCACAGGGTGCGTGCTATCCAACATGGGTGTTGGGCTAATTACGACCGGCCGTGATCGACGATGGACGGCTTAGATCACATGGTCGGCCAAACAAATCTAAACCTGTCTGCTGCCGAATAAATTTGAGTCGTCCACCGCCGATGGTCGGCAGTGATATGCTAAACACCCATTTAAGGATAGCACCATCCCGGATTCCAATTGCTACTAAAATTTTGAGCAACGCTCTTAGAACACTCAACAATTTGCGTTCGAACACATGTAGCTCTTTCGGCACAGGTACATAGATTTATAATTCTGCGACCCGATATTTGCGGAAATTAACCAAACACCTGATCGAAGAATAAAAAAACTTGCAATAATGTTGAGGCCCTAATACTAAGACAGGGTTAACCCTAAGGGTTGGCAAAGAGGTCTTGTCTTGAGACTTAGGGGTTTGCTCCCACTTAAGGTCTCAGGTTCGATTTCCCTTGCAAGAAAACTCTTGGGGCCACTTGAGTTATGCCCCATTATTAATTCCAGTGCCTCGGAATTAATCGAGGTGCATGCAAGCTAGCCCGGACATCCGGTTATCAATAAAATATATATATATACCTAAAACTTCTAGTCCAGCGGTCCACCAGGAAATAAGAAAAAACTTATTTTTATTTTTTTGCAAATTATTTTGGAAAATCCGAACCGCTCAATGTTTTTAAAGTGTTTTCCAAGGGTTCACGCGAAAAATCTTCAAAAAAAAAAAAATGATCGGATCAAGCTTGATTTTTGAAGATTTTCCTCTTGAAAACACCATTCCGGAAAAATTTTACGGATCCGGACCGCGTCAAAAAATGTTCGGAAAATGCATTTTTAAGGGTCCACGAGGAAAATCTTCAAAAATATATATAAGACTTGATCCGATCGTTATCACGTCATTAAAAATGAGATTCATGGGCATTTTAAAAACAGGAGCATCATTGGGTCAAAATTTGAGTCATTTAAAAATGGCTCCGCAAATTTTTGAGGGTTGGTTACCATGCACTTAGTTTTAATTGTTGAAAATATATATATAAGACTTACTATATCAGTTATCACGTCATTGGAAAATGAGATTCATATGTGCATGAGCATTTAATTTTTTGGGCTTTTAATTTTAAAATCTCAAATCTGTTTTGAAAGGGCTGGTAAACCATGCACTCAGTTTTAATTGTTGAAAGTCATCTAAAATCCAGCTTCTTCCTATGAAAGTCCCTAAACCATTTTAAATTTTTTTTTAATTTTTGCTTTTAATTTTAAAAACCTAAACCCTAGGGTACCATATGAAAGTGTCTAAACCACTAAAAACCCTATAATAGGAAAGTGCACCATAAACCTAAACCCTAGGGTACCCTATGAAAGTGCCTAAAATCTTAGGGTACCCTATAAAAGTGTCTAAACCACTAAAACCCTATAATAGGAAAGTGCACCCTAAGTGCCTAAACCCAAAAAAAGTGATTGATCTTAATGGAGTTAGTGGTAATTAAAAAGAATGATTGGAGTTAGTGGTAATAAATATTTATTTTTTTTACCGGCTCGTAAAACCTCAATACTAATTCTTTCCGGGCTCCGGCCCGGTCATCTTTAGTTCAAATAGCCCGCTCAAAGAAAATGTACACCGGGAACTTTTTGGTATATTAGGCCTACTTTTTCCGCCTCCTCCGTGTGTGATAACTGGTCTGGCCCACTATGTAGTTGGTTAAATAGGCCCATAACCTTGTACGATGAACTTATATAATCTAACTACCATTTGGGGCCCCAACCTATTCTCACCCAAACTATTCAAACCATTTATATTGTAGGTAGTGCAAACAAAATATAAGTAATAGTCTAAAAAAGTCGGACGTCGAGCAACATCTGAAAAAATGTTATTTTTCCAAAAAAGATGAATTGGTATAGCTTAAAATTATATTCATCGTAACTTTTTTTTTCTTCAACTTTTTTTCATCGTAAATTTTATATTCAACTTCTTCTTCTTGTTTTTTTGGATAGATTGACTATCATTGTAGACACAGAATGAGATCCTCAAATGGTAATTTGGAAGGATGTGAAAAGATGGGGTACACTCACAAGCCCAGGAAATTAGCAATCCCAAAATGACATGAAGTTTTACTTCACCTGGATTGTTCACAAAATCCTCTAGTTGGCTTCTGTTGATTTAACTGTGATGATGCTTTCGTTTCATCAAGTAGAAATGTAGTGTTTTCTTTTCCAGCATGAGACTCTGATTAGTTGTTTTGATCAAGCTTATGTTACGACAAGTCAGTGTAGATTTTTTTTTTTTTTTGGGTAATTGTCAGTGTAGATTCGATCCTAGTAGAATATGGATTAATGCTTTATCTTGTTTATTTTCAAGTTATTATGATCCCTTTCCCCTAATTGCTTAGGGCGTTTCCCTTGACCTCTATCCAATCTTTCAGCTGAGTTTCAGCTTTGTAATGAATGAAATTTTCGTTCCTCAAAAAAGAACTAATGATTATCAGTAGAGGGATTTATTAAAATGCTGAAATTCAAACATTTCAATTTTGTAAATTACAAGCCCAAAGTTTCTATCAATTTGAAAAAGCCCCATCCATTCTCTATTAAGGCAAAGTCAAACACAACTCACAAGATTGTGCCAAATGTGTTATGGAAAATTGTGTGTGGCAAAACCTAGAACAATACTTCCAAAACTAAGGTCGAACATAGTGGGACATCGAGTTAAAGCTTTGGACTCGGTGGGTGCCGTATTGTACCTAAATTTAGAAGTGGACCGCATTTGAAATGTAAAACAAAAACTGTCCTGTTCCTTTAAAAGGATTTAATGCATAGGACATCAGGACAATAATGTTAGATGTGAGAGTAAGTTTTTTTTTTTACCAAGTAGAAAGGGGGGAGGAGGGGGCGACCGGGCATAGCAACCCTCTCTTGGGCGTGGTCATAGGAACTTTAGACTTGCGGCGGACCCCGGAAGGGACCAAAGAGCCGTAGCAACTACCGTCCCACCAGGGACTAGTAGACCACAACCGGACTTTGCAGGAGGACCAAGTTCGAGAGGGCATCATGAGGGGAAGTATTAAAGCTTTGTTTGGATACTGATAAAATGAAAATCAGAGGCAACAGGGGCACTCCAGAAAAGGAACCAAATGAAAGGTGGGAAATATTAAAGCTTTGTTTGGATATTGGAAAATGAAAATCAAAGGCAATGGTGGCTCTCCAGAAAAGGAACCATATGAAATGTCCAAATCCCACCATTACAAAAAGAGAGTTTTGATGGACCACACCCATCAATTATGAAGAACCAAAAAGCAAACCAAGAACTTACATCTGCCATAATTTGGGTCCATTTGTATGCGGACTACTTTTGTATGGATGTCTATATACTACTAAAAATTTATGAGTGATAAGTGCCAATCAGTATTCATGCACCACATGGTTGCTCTGAATGGAGTGGCCATGGTTCTTCAACAAAAATGGGACCTTTACTTTTTGAAGCCCCCCATCTCTCAACAGTATCAAAGCTAGGAAAAGAATTCTTCACACATGCCCAGTCCTGCAATTTTTGGATCACTATTCTTGAGAAAGTTGATAGGGAACATGAACCATCCCTGTGATCACATAATTGTTGTCCTTAGAAGATTTCAAAAGATTTCAAAAAGGCACTCAATTTTTTGACCCAACTCTTTTTGTTGAAAATTGTGAGATGACCTCCACTCAATTTATATTTTATCGGACCTGATATGATGGAATCAAGACTCTTTTGAACTGATCAATGTGAAAATTGACCATCACTCAGATAGTATCGGAATAATAAAAATCATCCTTTTGAGACTTTTTTGATCAGTGCGAAAATTGACCATCACTCAAATCGTCAAATTACAAAAAGCATCCTTTTGCCAATTTTGTTGAATTTTGAGTGACCAATGTATCGTCAAATCACAAACATCATCCTTTTACCAATTTTTTTTGAACTGCGAGCGACCATCTACTCAACTTATAGTATCGGAACTGATATAAAGGAATCGAGACTCTTTTACGTGATCAGTGTGAAAATTGATACACTCAAATCGTCAAATTACAAAAAAACATCCTTTTGCCAATTTTGTTGAATTGTGAGCGACCATCTACTCAACTTATAGTATCGGACCTGAAATGAAAGAATCGAGACTCTTTTGTGTGATCAGTGTGAAACATCACCCACTACTATGCCATTTGATGATCTGAGCTTGTCAATTTTCTAGGCCTAAAAAATTCAAGTCGGCCAAATCCCAAAAAAACTTGATTGAATCATATTAGAATTTGTTCTACTTTGGTTAATTATAACATTTGAAGTTAGTATATGATCTTGAACAAGCATTTCCACCCATTGCCATTTGATTGCCAGTTGAATGCTTTAGCATGGTGTCATTATTATGCTTTAACAAATTATTGTGGTCGTCCACTCCTCTCCTCTTCAGACAAATATGCTCCACGCAAACGAAATACCAATAGCTGATTGACTTAATTTTGCATCGATGGTAAAGGCATCGATGCCTAAAAATTGAGTAGTTCGAATTATCAAACCTACTGAATCTGTAATTTACTATCAGATGAGGAACCACGCGAGAGAACATCACAAGATTATGAAGGTTGCAGGGCAATGAAAAGTTGTGCACATTATGGCTGAGTGTATATATAAATTAGAAGAAACAAGCTCTAAACTGAGCTAGAAAAGACAGACGGTTCGCATGAAATTACCACCCAGAAAACCAAGGAAATAGATACATCATATAATTCTGATGACACAGATATAAGATCTATTAGAAACATTTAACAGATCCTTCTTTCTTGACAACAGAGAGAAAAACACAAAGAGTTGCAAAACCAATCTTGAAGAGACCTTTCTCCTACACTTCTCTACTTCTTATCACTTGTACTCCAAAATCATGTTGTTCTCAGGAGACAACCCAACACAAGCTCTCAGAATGTTTTCCAGCATTGCCCGCTGCTTCGAAAGTGCGTTAACCACTGGTGTGCCCGGAGGTACCTGACAAAAATCACCATGTTTTCCACAGGATCATTTACTTGTTCTCAAATACAAATACATTCAATTTCAGCTATAACAAAAAAAGGAAAATGAAAAACATTCAGTTTGGTTTTCCCTTCCCTTTATTTCTTTTTGCTCCACCAATGCAAAATCCAAACATAACTCATTTTCTTGTGAACACAGACCACACACCAGAAAGGGAATTGGTTCTTCAGAGGGTCAATGACTCCCATGGTTTCTGGGCTTTTTACGGAACCTCACATTTTTTCCAACCCACATACATGTCCATCTACAATGTAAGATGTCTAACGATATAGAGACAAAAATTCGCAAAATTCCTGCATAGTTGGACTTGGTTGTCCCTCGCGGTCCTTTCATGTCAAACTAAAATAAGAGCCACCATTAACATCATTGAAGCTGTACTTCATGTATAAAAAGTGCTATTTCTTAACTGTTCCCATATTATAATAAAGAATTTGAGTCAAAACTGCTTAATTTTTATCCATATGAAGATAATCAAGTTGAACATGGTACGGGAACGAATGGCAATAGAAGCTTACAAGAGGGGCCTTGGTAAGGTAGCTGAGGATAGTAGCCACAGGATGGAATGAGTGAAATTTACCCTGCAAATATAAGCAACATAATTTGTTTTGTTAAAATATAAATGAAGGGTTCATTTTAGAGAGCACAAACAAAGGAAATCCAACCTCTCCTTCAGCTTTGAGTTGAATGCGAGTGCTAAGCTCCGCAAGGAGGACCAAGTCCAAAATGATTGGAGCTGCCAACAATGAATCTTCGCAAGTGTTGTGCATCACGATGGTGTTCGTCCCACCCATGAATATCTCTGAAGTGTATTCGTCCATAGCCCTCTTGCTATCCGCCACGTACGGCACATACTACACCAGACACCCCACATTTATATGAATGATTAAACGAAAGAATGAATCCTATACATGCATATATTACTTGTGTATATGCAGAGATAAGAGCACCTTGATAACGACCACATGGTCAGGATGCTCGCCAGGCTCGTACAGGATGGCATTGCTTGAGACCATGTCGTCCACTACGTTGCTTTTCGAGATTTCTTTGGAGCGGAAAGTTTGAGGAGCAGATAGATTCATTCCATCATTGTTTCCCAAATGGTTGTAGCTCACAATTGAGGTTGGCTGTTACCACAAAGAAAAGTACATTGAATTCCGATTAACGCTTCTTCCGAAAGAGGCTGGTTCTAAGCAGAATTAACTAAACATACCTAAAGGGACACACACCCACAGAATCACATACTTAAACAAAATATAAACTGGAAAATGGAACTCGGACCGAAATTTGGCATAGACGAGATAGCAAATATACCTTGATACCAGCTCCAACTAGGAAATCAACCAGTACCGACTTCATTTTGGTCTGTCCACTCTTGAAATCATCTCCACCAATCAAACTGTTCCTCCTTATGGCCAAATCAATCATCCCTGCAATACCAGAGATACTTAAAAATTAAAAATGAACACTAATTACTATCCAAACTCTAAGAAGGAAAAAAGGCTGTCTTGTTAGGCTTTAAACTGACCTGGGACAAAAGTATTCTGAGGGCTTCCATTGATGAAGGGAATGTTTTCAAGCACACAAGCTATGGCATACAGGGTTGAAGGAGAGATCTCAGCCTCATTCTTGTCCAAAGAAGCAAAAAGGTTCTCCATGGTGTCATTCAATCCAACAACTACATTGCTATATCTCTCTGTATTAGCAGTCCAAAGCACAACCACCTTGTCCACTTTGCTCTTCTCCTTGAACTCCCTATCTCAACACATCATCAATATAATTAATCCCAAACTATTCGAAGCTAAAAATGCCTCCTAAGTCCTAAGCATTTGATTTAGGGAACATGAAGTGCTTTCACAATCATTTTGTGAAATCCTTCACCAAATATATATTGTAGTGGCATTTTGTAAATAGATGGCTATCATGAACATCATGTCCCTCAATTCTAGTACACCATCAAATTCTAGTGTTCCAAAAGTCGGCCTTGGCGCTAGGCGAGGTCCAATGCCTAGATTAAAATTGGCCTAGGCAGCCGACTAGTCGGCCCCTAGGTGCTAAGGGGCCCCCTCTGCCCGACTAACGCGCCCAGTGACTTTTGAAACACTACTAAATTCGAATTCGTGCATAAGAATGAGAAATTACATAATGATAACCAAACGGACTTATCAGATTTAAATGTTTACAAATTCCAGAATCTGTCACATCACTCTATGATATACTATGAATTACTCTATATTAATGGTAACCACCTGATATCTTTAATAATCTGCTCGACTTGCTCTTTCTTGGTCCCTTTGATCACGTTGTTGGCACGTGAGCCCTGATTGGCAGCAATGAAATCAGGGTCGTAGATCCCAGGGAGTGGGACCATGGATTCCATGTAGGGCCTCAGCTGCTTCTGCAGGTCAATGTCAAACACCCTAGCCCTGGCCATGGCATCAGCCAAATTCATGCCACTGATGTCCCAACCCCCAAACACTACATCATCTGGGTTGACCTGATCATCCCAAAAATCATCCAACAATTAACTCAAAAAGATATCGAAAGAGAGGAAAATGGTAATCTGTACATAATACACACATTCATATGTATGTGTGTGTGTGTGTATAGTTTTTTGAGAAATAGTTGGTAGGAAAACTACAACATGGACATGAGTTTTAACTTTTAAGTGAGTGAAACCATTGGAGCTATACCAGACACCAGAGCTCAAAACTACTACATCAAGCTGTCTCAGTCCTAGGAGGTAGACCAATGATTAATTTTCATTTGTTGCTGCTGATTACATAATTTTTTTACTTTTTAGGTTCTCCTCGTCCTCATCAAGAGGTAATAATTTGCAAAACTAGCAAAAAAATTCAAAAAGGAAAAAAAAGACAAAACAAAAACAATGCAAGAATAAAGTTAGGCCAAATGGACCCTTTAAACTTCTCTAGATCAACTTAACCTACTTATTTACCATATTTGTCTCTTTCAGTGAAACTTCTGCTATGAGTCTATCATGATAATCAGGTTTATAATATTGGTTCAACGGACCGACTTATTCAGTGACTTATTGGTTCAACGGACCCAAAAACTAATTCAGTTAGTTAATTGGTTCAATGGACCGACTAATTCAGTAACCAATTTCACAGTCTATTAGCAGGCCCAATCACCAAAAAAAACTGCTCCAGTTATGCTATGACTAGTTTATAATATTTATCCCTTGAAAACCCCACCCATAATGCGTGTAGCATCTAGTTCATGTACACACGCACATATTAGCATATCAAAGAGTTTAGGACACAACATTCAGACACGACTCACAACTGTGTTCGGAGTTGTTCAACAATTGGTCCACATCTTATCTTTCGGGCCTAAACGCAGTTGTGTCCAGTATTGTATTTTAAAGTTGTGATCGGAGCATTGCTCTTAGTGTATATACAGATACGGACAGAGGGCAGGGGGAGGGAAAGGGGTACCATGGGGAGAAGGCTCTTAAAAGGGGCATAAATCTCCTCTCCATTGAAAGACCCAACTCGGATGGTGGATGCCTGGGTGAGTGATCCAAAATAGTTGGCTTGTTGTACCTTATCTTTTGTTGCCCAAGAGATTCCCCTGACAAATTCCAACACACATACATCTCATTAAACACCCCACTAGAAACAAACTTCTCAAAATATACAAAAACAGATAGATACCGATCTCAACATTCAGATGCACAAAAATTAAACAATCCACCAACCACAAAAAAAACAAACAATAAAAACAGAAAAACAAAGGGAATCAAGAAACTCACTCTCGATTTGCAATAACACCACCAGTGAGGGTCGAGCCATTGTTTCCACCCCACCCAACAAGCATAACCCTGTCCAAATCAACCACGGATTTACTCAATTGAAGAAATACCCACCAAAAAAAAAAAAATTGAAATTAAATACAAGATTAGATTTTTTTTTTTAATGGATTATATGGGGAAAAAATACCCTAGTTTGGGGACATGGGTATCTGTCTTGAACTCGTATTGGACAGATTTGGGCTTGACAATCCATTGGTAGGTCCCATTCCTGTTCTCATGAACAAGTTCAGTGGTCTCGTAGTTGTACACAGAATGAATCTCACTCTCTGTGTATTTCACATTTGGGCTCTCTACCTTGAAATTCTCGATAAACATCTTCCCCCACGGAAATGAGAAGAGATCTCAACAATTGAAGAGAGAGAGAATGAAGGGGAAGAAGAAGAAGGAGCAAAGTGATGTTTTTAACTCCCGTCCCTGATTTTCTGGTAATTCCTCCTCCATGTGGCACCCAAGGGGCTGTATATATAGGCGAGGCGCATGGTTTGGAGGGGGCACGTGGCTGGAGGTGAGTGGTGTGTGACCCCACCTTTGTAATTATTATTGGCTCTTCGTTAAAAATGAAGCTTGGGCATGCAAAACATGGGAGTGTGAGGGGCAACACTATCATGTCAAATTACCCCAAAAAAAAAAAAAAAACACTATCATGTCAAAGAAAAAAGGGAAAAAAGAGGGGCAAGACTATTGGGTAGTGTTGAGGTACCGTCACGTAATATTTTAAGATTCACCTCAACTATCACGTAACGCTTTCAGATTCACGTAATGCTTTAAGATTCACCTCAACCGTTACGTAACACTTTAAGATTCACGTAATGTTTTAAGATTCACCTCAACGACACAATATGTGAATTCCATAACTAAGTAAAGCATTACGTGACGCTACTCGAGTTGCACGTAAACAACCACTCGTGTGTGTTTGGATGTTTGTGGAGGTCTTGGAGGATAGGGTGTAGGTGATTCTAGCCTAGTGGCAGTAAAATGTGGTGGAGCCAAGTTGGGAAAAAGTGGTGAACAGGTTGAACGCTGCTACGTGCACAGACCGTGGTGCGGGACAGGAGGTGGGCTTTAGGCGCCCGATTTTCGCGTGGCGTCGGTGGAGCCAAAAAGTTGACGCGTTGTGGGTTCCAACCGGTCGATCGAGCCGTTCATCCTTCTCAAAATCAAATTCCGAGTGGGCCTACGCGAGAATCGAGGCAATCGGACGGCTGTATGAGCTCGATCTAAAATCACTCCCATTTCGATCCAAAAATTTGAATGAAAATGGGGGTGATTTTGGATCGAGCTCATACAGTCGTCCGATTGCCTCGATTCCCGCGTTGGGCCACTCGAAATTTGATTTTGAGAAGAATGAACGGCTCGGATCGACCAGTTGGGACCCACAACGGCGTCGGCGACGCCGTCGGTACGTGGTCGGTGCATCACGGTCGGTTCCCTTATCTTTTTCGGAACCGGTTGGGGAGTTGGGGGCCACTAAACCACTCGTACGGGGTGACACGAGCAAGGGTGAAGGAGACCGGGTGCAGGGGATGGGACACGCCGTGGAGGTGGGCATAATAGGATCGATCCATGTGGGAGTAGGTTCCTGTATTTTTTATATGGGCCCCAGAAAAGTAGTACGTAATCGTTTGTAGAAAGTACTGGAAAATTGGAAAAATGAAGCCGATAAAAATAAAAATTTGGAAAAATGAAGAGTGCTAACGGTGAACGACGGGGATTACATAGTGTAAAAAATTACTCCACTTTTACTCAGAAATGATTACATGATTTAAAACTTGGTCCTTTCCCAATGAAAACGGAATTGATTATAATTTTTTACTTTTCCGTTCTCGCGTCGAAGAGAATCAATAACTCACAAAAATTTAATACAAAACTAACAAACGCGAAAAAAATTTGGTCAAAAAACAAAATCTAAAAGTGACTTTTTAACACCGTAACTTATTTTAGAAAACAAGGCCTCAATGCCTTAGAAAAAAATTTCTCAACTCCAAAACAAGGCCAACCAAAAACCCTATCCCTTGGGATTTAAAACATGATTATCCTCAAATGTAATGGGATTAAGACATACTCCCTCTATTCCCAAATAGTAATAGTCAAATATTTTATTTTGGACTGTCTCTTAGTAAGTGTCTGTTTTCAAAAAGTTAAAAGGTAAAGAGTTTGTAAAATTATTATTTTGCACTTTTAATGAGTTAATGGGCAAATTTGGGAGGATAATTTAAGAAATTAGAGGTAAAAGTAAATGTGAAAGGAGTAAAGTTGATATGAAAAGTGTAATGATAATATTTATTTAACCAGTTTTGGTATTAGTATTACCCTTTCCGGAAACCTCTTAAATGAAGGTTACAAAACTATAAGAATTTAAAGTAGCAGATTTCTTGTTTATTGGTGGTTGAATTTTAATTGGTTTTACATAAAAATTAATAGAACCATGACTAGGAGTATTCACATTAATTGTACAATCATTAACTGAGGTGGTAAATGAGAAACTTTTCCACCTACCAACGCGCCTCTCAAGCACACTCTTGTCAAATACATCACCGTCAGTTTCACAACTTACTTAATTTAATGATTCAAATTGTTCAACTTATAGTTTCACTATTTATAATTTTCTAGACTTTTCCACTTACCAACGTGCCTCTCAAGCACACTCTTGTCTCAAACACAGGCCACCGTCAGTTTCATAACTTACTTAATTTAATGATTCAAACTGGTTCATCTTATATAGTCCCACTATTTGTAATTTTCTTGATTTTGTTTTAAAATGGTTTATTATTCGAAAAGCTTTGTTTCTGAACCTTTTCCATTTCTTGGTCCTTCCACTCCACATATTTAACATCCAAACATAGCATAGGCAGCTTCAAGAATGCACTCGACCGATGGTCGTGGTGTGAAAAGCCATCTCCCACATCCAAAAGAGGATAAAGCCCACTCTACCACGAAATGGGTTTGTGGCAATGTGCACACCAAGGGTCGCCACTCTCTTTTTTTGCCACAAAGAAAATCGGAAAACATAAGGGAACCGACCGTGGTGCACCGACGGCGTTGCCTTTTGAATGAAATGGGGTGATTTTGGATCGAGCTCATACAACCGTCTGATTGCCTCGATTTGATTCCGATTAAAACTAGGCCCACTCGGAATTTGATTTTGAGAAGGATGAACGGCTCGGATCGACCGGTTAAGACCCACAACGGCGTCGGCGACGCCGTCGGTACGTGGTCGGTGCATATAGAAGGGTTCAAAATCGAGAAAAACTAAAATCTTCCAAAGGCCACGTAAACAAATTTGTTTTTCTTTTTAAAAGTAATACATAAAACTAAGAATAGAGAACCAAAACATCAAGGAAAGAATTAAAATGGCAGATGGGAGGAGAACGCGTCCAAAAGACTTCAAAGTGAGTAACTATTTAACGCTTCGAAGTATTAGGTGAATTTTTCACGTGATACTCTTTACAAATCGTATATACGATATAATTTATGAGCGAACATTGTTACATTTGTTGAGTTGATAGTAAAGAGTTCTTATGTATTTATTTTTGTACAGTACGACACCATCAACGTGTCATTCACAAATGATATGAATGATGCAACATTCTATAAAATTAGAGAGAACATTCTATAAAATTAGAAGCATCAATCTTAATTTGAAGATAACAATTAACATCTTATGAAAATTTATCCTATATAAAATGCAAAAAAACAAGGAACACCCTGAATGGGCATATATCTGCAATTTTAAAAAATTCTACAGTACTATGTTGTTGGTTTGTCGCAAATATATACACCCAATAATCAGTTCTTCATAAGTTTCAAATAATACTAATAAAATTAGTGTTTGCATTTATATCTTATGAAAAACGTTAAAACCATAACCTTTCATAAATGAAAACGAAAACTTGACACCAGCGATTGATTGGGTGAAAATGCAAAGCAGAAGAAGAGCACGTATCCTATTTCTCTTTTTCCTTCTTTCTAGAGGGCTCTGAACATATCCCTGTTCATGGTTTTGGTGGGCCCTAAGAATCCAAAAAAGAGTAGAATAGAGAGGATCATAATTAGTGATCACATGAAAAGCCTTCAGCTTTTCCCTCAACTTTTCGGCTTTTATCATTTTTCTTTCCTATTCTAAGGGATTACTAGTCAATTCTTCTGCTTTTCTTATGTTGGAAAATTTGTACAATACATATTTTTCCGCTCTCTCTCTCTCTCAATTGCCATAGTCCTCGAGTGTGATTGCACATTATGTCGTAATTAAAGAACCATCTAGAGGAAAAACGAAATAGTTCGGAAAATTACCTCAATTTTTTTTTATGGGAACGTCGGAATTTCATAATTTAACTAAACGAAACAGATTTTTGCAACATGAGCGATGTTAGCGAAAACAATCACGCACAATATAAAATACGAAAACAGTAAAGAGAATCGACATCAAAATTTACGTGGTTCTCCAAAACCGGATACCTCCACGGGCGGGAGAGTGAGTCTGTTATTTGATTAAGTCGTCTAGGGTTTGCTTTCCTCGCTCCGCTTCTTCACGTTGGCCATTATTCGAACTTCTCGGTACCTCTCAATATGAGCCACAAATTCCAACAAGTGCAAGTGAAAGAGAAAAACAATTTACAAACTAAAGCCAAAGCTTAACTAATCAATCAAGAATCTGCGTAATGTTTGGGACTTTAGGTAATCTCTAATGAGAAACTCTCTTACGGAGAGCGGTGAAAGTAACCCACATATACCAGTAGTTCTTCATCTTGTTCAGCTCCCAATCCCATACAAGTAAGATATTTGATTCGCATCTCGTTATATATGGGTAAGGGTGGCTCCCGTGTGGTTTAAGAGGGCTTTGAATATTTGATGATAGTAACATTTTGAGGGGGTGGTCTGTGGGGGTCTTCATTTATCATTTTGATAGCAATATATGAGAGAGACCGATTCAAATGGTGGATGGATCTTAGGCTACTACAACAATTTGTCGTGTGATTCCAACAATTTTTGTCAATCACTAGAACATAATTAATCAAGATATTAATGTTTGAATTACCTCAAAATCTATAAAGAAATCCTACACCACACACACACACATATTCATGTACACATAAGAAAGCCTAATAACTATTAGGGAGTACCATATATAATTATATATGAATCATATGATCTCTATAATACAACTCATCAACTAAAGACCTACAAGGAGAGAGAGAGAGAGAGAGAGAGAGAGAGAGAGAGAGAGAGAGAGAGAGAGAGAGAGAGAGAGAGAGAGAGAGAGAGAACTTTTAGTGCTTTGGTTAAAGTATGGAAAATTCACAAAAGCGTATTTTTGGTGGCCCTAAATGCTTGTTCTTTATTGACCTATAAAAGTAAAACTAACCATTATTTCCCATTTTCCCTGACAAGTGCGCTAGTCATGTGACTGTGATTTCATTGCACATCGTGTCGATCTATTTCCTTTCCTCTCTTTTGCCCCACATTTTATTTTTTGGTGAATCAACTTTGTGCTTGTATTAATTTGGAAAAGGTATTGTGACGAATGAAAATACTCCATCTGTCCAAGCTTCACGAATTCTTTACTAAAAATGATGAAATCAATTTATATTTTTTGTGAATCAACTTTGTGCTTGTACGAGGATAAAAAATAAAAAAACTTTGTGCTTGGACGGAGTATTAATTTGGAAAATGTATTGTGTTCGTGAATCGTCTAAAAAAAAGATCGATGCACTGAATTTAGCCACTAAATGTGTTAACAAATGAGAATTGATATTAGCACTCCCAATTTTGTCTCTATTAGGTGAAGTTATTGTTGAATCACGCTTGTACTTTTAATTACTCCAATTTTTCTCTTGTTTTCAAAATACAAGGGTGATTTAGTAACTTTACCTAATAAAGACAATAAAGGGAGTGCCAATATCAAAATGGGGAGTGTCAATATTAATTCCCTAACAAATGTGTTGCTTTCGTCTTCAATTTGCATGGAACATGTTTTGAACGAACAGTTTGGTTTACATCACTGTATGGATCATTTTCTGCCTGAACAAATCCAATTTGGTTACCACGTACACATCTTCATCTCGGCAATTTACATTACAATAGAGCAACGACGCGGCTATGGGTGCACACAATACGCATACGCTAAATGCATGCAGCGCATCTCAACCGTTTATCTCAAAAATCAATGGTCCGGATTTTAAGTTTAAACTATTCGCGCAAATAATTTATTTAAAATCAGGAACATTGAAAAATTGCACGGGCGGTTAAGATGCACTGTCCGTGCATGTTGCGTACGGTCAGACTCCGAATAGCTCCGAGATTTACAGAAAAAAAGAACAACAATTCCCAAAATTTCTAGTAAAATTTTAAGATTTTGCTTTTCCATAAAAGGTGTTTATTGGGAAATATAAACTGAACTTTATATTCGTGTATATATCTCCCACGATTAACGGACAGATATTTTCGAATATAGAAGATAAAAAAGAAAAATCAGTTAATGCATTGCATAGGCTACCCACAAAATATTTTGGTTTCCGGCCGTAAGGAAACCGACAAGCTAGTCGGGATGAAGCGATCGAAAATAGCAATGCAAGATACCCAAAAAACTATCCCGAAAGTAAAATCAGTGGTTTAGATTCACTTGGATATTTCTCAGAACCATTAATTTTACTTTCGGAATAATTTGTTTTTCAGGTAATTAGCATTTTTGTCATTTAGGTGAATTTATACATTTATCTAGTCGGGATGAAGCATCGAAAAAGAGAAAAAAGAACCTTATAATTAAGAGTCGTGTGATTTGACAAAATATTAACTAAATCACAGGACGACCTGTCTCGTAAAATAAATTGAGTGTCCAAACGAATCAAAAGGCTGACGAGCGATCTATTGCTCTCTCTCTCTCTCTCTCCACATGTTCCTTAGATCCATTTCCAGGTAAAACCCTATTCCCATCATAAATTAATTTTGAGAGATCAAATACATTGGGCCGGCCGGTCTCCCACATGTACAAATTGTTTTACTTAACAGCTAGAATATTCATAATTAAGATCAGACAAGTAAAACAAAAAAACATATACAAATAAATAAATATAGATCGATCTACTTGTATCAAACAAAAGGGAAATGACAGCGCCTCCCTCGGATTCGAAATGACAAATAACACATGTAGATAAAATGAGCTGGTAAGGATATCTCCGAAATGTGCATTTTACAGATTCAATAATGCGTTCTGATCATAATGCTAAAAGTCAAAAATACAAATTGCAAAATGTAAAAGGTCAAAAAGAGAGGCTCCCAAACACACACATCATATCCGATTGGAATGACTTTTGAGATGATTACTCTGAACAACGAATATTGAAAATAAACGATTTTAATCATCAAAGAAAACCTAGAAAGGAATAAATTGGAATTCCGAGTGTCTTTGAGGAGTGTAGGATGCGTAGTGGTTCCACGCCACCAAAAAAACAAGTAAAAAGGAGCGGGCCCGGAAGGAACTATGAGACCTGCGTTGTTGTGCTGGGGAATGCAAGTCTGGCCCAAGTGAAAACGCTTTCAACATGGGCAATATGCTGCCCATAATAATGAAACCAAATGGGCCAAGACCCAACCATCCACAACAATGGCTGAGTCCAATCAATAATCCTTTATCGGGATGACATTCTCAGGGGGTGTTCCGCTAAAAAAAAACAGTTTAGTTTTAACTCAAAAATTATTCCATTCCGCTAACAAAATACCCACAAAAAACCAACAAAAAAATCACTTAATTCCACTAACGTAAAAAAAAACCAAAGGTTTGGCCTAAAAAATTGGTTGGCTTTTTTTTTCGTCTTTATTTGATTTTTTTTCGCATTTTTTAGTTTTGCATCAACTTTTTGTGTATTATTGGTTCATCTCGGAGAGAGGAATCAAAAAAGTAAAAAATTATGACCGAAGCTTAATTTTTTTTTTGAATAAAGATAAAAATAAGCCAAAAAGTCAGTTTTTTACATTTTTTTTTATCTTATTCAAAAAATTGAGGGTTCTAATCATAATCTCTTACCTTTTTGGATTCCTCTCGTCAAGACGAACCAATAATACTCAAAAAATCGATCCAAAACTAACAAACGCAAAAAAAAAAATTCAAATAAAGACGAAAAAAAAAGTTAAGCCAAAGATCCAAAAAACTAGTAGGTGGAACAAGTTAGTTTTTTTGCAAAACTAAAGATCCAAAAAAAACCAAAAAACCAAAAAAACTAAGTTAGTAGAACATGGCCTCAGTTTGATTCTCACCGTAAAGTTCCACTCTCCACCACCACAGATTATTTATTTTTTTCTTGTCATTCATCATCCCTAATCTATTAAATGGGGAGGATGAATGAGACTCGATTTCGGGATGGAGTATGAGACATCTAAGAGCTCTCCTGCATGACCTAGCCACCACCACAGATTAGTTAAATGTAGTTTTTTTTTTTTTTTATCATAACCGGATGTTTGGGCCAGTCAACTAATTTTGGAGCCTTAGAGGTAATAGGCAATTCGGGAACTAAAATTGAAGGGCTTGACATCTTCTGAAAACAAAGGACAAATGAGTCACTTTGTCAACAAGTGCATTGATTGGTCGTGGCAATAAAAAAAGCCTTTGTGGCATTATCGGCTCCCATCCCTTTTCCCTGCATTTTCGTGTGTTATTTTCTTCCCTAGCCTTTTGTTTTTTCTCATGCATTGGCTAATCTAGACATTCTAAAATCTATGGTCAAGATCAGAGAGGTACTCAAAGAGTAAAAAAGTAAGAAAGGTAACGCATACTAAATTCCATCCACTAGAATAGTGGATGATAGTATATGATGATTTGACACGCATTATACAGTGCGATTGATAAATGAAGAGGCTCAACTACTTTTTCCGAGATGAAAGAAGCAATTGAAATCTGAGACTTTAAAAGAGAACAAATTGATAGCCCGCAATCGTCACCGCCCGATGAATCCCCAGGGTTAGTGCCCATTGATGCTATTTTACGGCCTTGTTCGTTTTGGTTTTCAAAAACCGATTTTCTCAATTTATTCAATTATTATCCCTATTTTTAAATATTATTTTTATTTTTCTCTCTATCTCTCTCCAATCATTAATACCTATTTTTTTAAATTATTATCCCTATTTCTCCCTCTAATCATTACAAAAACCAAAACTAAAAACTCAAACCAAACACAACCTACATGTCCTCAGAAAGAAGAAAAGTTGACAAAAGGGACTCCATAATCCCCTTTGCATGCTCGAAAGGGCAGAGGAGTCAACGGAGGACGAAAGTGTGAATAAACAGTACTTTCAATTTTAGTGGAAAATTATTACTTGCTCTTGAAGCACCACCGCGTGATACACCGAGAGTTTTTACCACCATATATTCGCACGGGATTCAATACTGATTAACGAACCCTACTTAAATATGCGGTGGTAAATACCTCTGTAAAACTTTGTGACGACGTTACAGTAGTGCTCGAGGAACATTGAATAATCACTCCATCTTTAACTCCCCCAGCAGAAACTTCCACTACTTTCACTCGCTTTTGCTTCATTTTTAAATGTTTTTGTCATTGTCAATCGTAGTTCTTCTTCCCCAATTATTGTTCCAAGTGGAGATTTTAACTTTTCAACGCTTTTCGGATTGAGATCATGGGTAAGGCAAGTGATACTCCAATTAAGAAGACGCTCTCTTTACTCGGATCACATCCAAGGCGGATCTATTTGTGGACGGATCCGGGGGTGCTGTGCCTGTGCACCGTGTTGTGCATCCCTCGATTGTCCGATCGTGTTTCGGACTGTCCGGATGCGTTTGACAATTTTGATTAATTTTAACAAGTAAAAAAAATCAAAAAACATCCGAGCCATCCAAAATACGATTGGATGGCCGAGGGGTGCACATCACCAGGATGGCCAAGGGACGCAACTCATCCAAAACATTTCTATGTAAATTCTAGCGGAATTAACTTTAGCCCAACTCAATTTTACTTTTTCTTTTGTGTATTTTTGAACATTTACGTTTTCCACCCTTGATCACATCTTGATCAGTTTGATTTTCACTGTGGAGTTCCATTTCTCTATCACCTTAAGATTAGATTAGATAGGTATGCATAATTTTTGCCCATTTGCGAGAAGAGAAGCACTTTACTCATCTTATCAAATTGTTACAAAAGCACGTTTTTGCTATGGTTAAATATGTGAGTCGAGATTTTTATTAAATTGTAATTTAGACCACACATTAAGTGTGTATTGTAGACTTTTCTTTAGAGTTTTTGATAATGTAGATTATGTTTTAGATTACGACTCTCCTTTTACAATTCAAGAAGTATAAAATAATTAAAATTATGAGAAAAAACGGCTAATCATGGAAAACAACAATTGTTTTCACAATAATATTCTTTCATGCCAAATTGATCCTTTTGATCAATATACAGTACGAATTTTGTTTCTTCAACCCATCGGTGATTTGTGTGGTGGGTCGAACCAGATAAAGTTTGGACTAGCGATGGGTTAAGTCCACTAGCTAGACTCGCTCATTGGTCGAACCTGACCATGATGGCCGATGGGCTGTCCTACCGGAAGGGCTGGCCCTTACTTTTCAGGAAACTAAAGCGAAGCTTAAAGATGATGTGATTTTTTATTAGACAATTATAAGGGATACTATCAAAGTAGGGGAAACAAAGTGCGCATGTGTGCTAACTGGATCCAGGCCGTCCGTGCTCGGCGATCAAAGCCGCAGATCAGTTCGGTAATTGAACCCAAACAGATCTGCACCGTCCATTACCGGACTGATCTGCGCCGTTGATCGCCAAGCATGGACAGCTTGGATCGAGTCAGCACGCATGTTGTCCCTCAAGGGGAAAAAAGACCCCTAAAATTTGCAAATTTTCCAAGACTTAAAAGCAGCTTCACCTCGAGCTTTTGCCTGTTGGTATGGACAAGACAGGGAGGCCTAGAACCATTGAACTTGGGTTGTGGAATGGTGTCCATGCGGTCGGGCCTAGTCGAGCATGGTTCGGCCAAGCAGAATCCGCCTACATTGCAGTACTGGGTGTGTCATGCATGACGTCATTCGGACAAACGTATTATCGGCTAATTAAGCACTAACTGATGGTTGCTTTTTTGCAGATGGGATCCATTTCATTTCAGCAGGAGGATTCAGAGAAGGAAGTACCGGACAACCCCACAACTTGAGAAACAATCAAATCCTATCATTCGAGAAGAAATAACAACTTATTGCCTATTGGTAAAGTGGCTTGGAAAGTAAGTGTCAAAAGCTTAATTGAAGGGCAGTGGTTGTGGGATATTGTCCACTAATTCAGAAAAGTGCTCACATAATGCGCCAATATGTGCATACAAACAGAGTGAAACACATATTGAATTGAAGTCTGTATTTGGACGCAAATGAGCTTCTGGGGCCAAAAACACCATTAACCGGGGTTTTGAAACCAGTCTAAGGGAGGAACTAAGGGAGTGACTATTCGGTCGCTGTGCATTTGGTGGTGGAATCCACGCAAATGAGTGGTGGAAATTAAGGACTCCGGAATTCTACTTGCCGGTTCTTTCAAGGGCAAATAATTATTTATGGAAATAAGAAGTCCCACGTGCCGGGTCTGGGGTCTCTGTAGTAAGGGGCTCACTACAGGGCTGTAGTGCCCCCATCCGGCCGTCCATCTCGATAATAAACGTTCGGATTTTAACCCAAACAATGAACGGCTCCGAGCATTTGGAGTTTGAATTAAATCTGAGCCGTCGGTGCCGAGATGGACGGCCAGATTGACCTCACTACAACCATGAGTTACCTCACTACAGGGCCCCCAAATCCCCACGTGTCTTTCATTCATTCATCCTCTATATTGCCTTTGTTATAGGATCAAGCATATACCATCTCAATAAAACCCACACGTGTTAGTGAAAACGGAATTTTATTTTCTTATCGCACCCAAGCGCCAACGGGTCAATTGAGACTTGGCCTACTTGACCTCTACCCAACACTTGGCATTTTCATACTCGATAATCAATAAAGTTGGCTCAATTTAAAAGGCAAAAGATAGATAGATATAACAGCCTAGTTTATTTGCAGTTTTTGTTTTTTTCTTCTTAATTATATCAACTACATTGATTCAAATAGTATAAAATTTTGGTAGCCACGTGTAAAAGCACAGCAAATTTTGGGGAATTATTAATAATGGCATAGCCAAAAATTTTAACTCAATGGGAATATCACTAAAATGAGATTTACGCCTTTACACATTTAAAAGTAAATTTATAAATTAGTTGGGGCAGCTCCAGAATTTTCATTCAGCGGTAACAAAAATAAAAAACAAACATTTGCATACAACTTCTATGTAAGATGAAAATATTTATGATGGTTGAAAATTCATGGGCCTTAATTTGATTTATTGTCTACTTAGTACTTACTGACAAATTATAGTGAATTTCCATCTACTTTGGCTATGCATAAATTAATAATTTAGTGCCTGAAAATATTAGAATAATTATGTAAAAAATATTAAATTTTAGTTGATGCAGCGCAGCCTATGGAACAGAATCAGTCGTGCAAGAGAAACACGAACAATAAGATCGACCCAGAGGTACTCCCTCTTTAAACGATCAAGATATGAGTAAAACTCGTTTTCTTTAATTCATAAACAACTGAATTCTGCCATTAGGCTTACAATGATACTTATAGTGCTAAGAATCCTAATCCAACTAGGAAACAAATAACAAAAAGAAATCCTAACCCAACTAGGAAACAAATAACAAAAAGAAATCCTAATTCTTTTTAACCAAGCAACTTATAATAAGGAATACTAGATTAAAACAAATTAGGAAACTAAATATTTCTAGAAAATCTTGATTAAAATAAAATGGTGCTACTAATAAAATATAATTCCTATATTTGTAGAATAAGAATATTAGGGGTTCGCTTAAACCCCCTTAGGCTTGAGCCGCCGCCCCTGTACATTGGCCACACAAAAATTCCTGTATTTTGTATATCTGCACATTACATTTAAAGTGTCTCTTGGTATGATTATTTCCCTGACATTTTTTAGGCATAAAATATGACTCCTCCGTCAATATGTAACTTTCATGCATATAATTCCCTTAATCATATGAAAGATTCATCAATAGTAACCACTATTTGGTCTTGAGTTTAAATTATTTTCACCGTCGGTGGAAATAAAATTTTTCTCCAAAATCGATTGCATTGCATTACATGTCCATGTTCTACTATTTGAGACTACTGTTTGAACACATGACGCAATGCAATCGATTTGGAGGAAATTTTTATTTCCACCGGCGGTGGGAATAACTTAATCTCGGTCGGTCTTTTAAGTACTGCAATGTTTGTAGTAAAAGAGTTTGAACTCTTTGAACCTCTCTCAATGTACTTCTTTTCTTATTGTACATGGTTTCATTTTTTGACCTTAATAGTTAATGAAATTTTCTTCACCGTTAAAAAAAAAATGTTTGTTGCCCAAAACATTCCAAAAATACCATTTTAAGAAGTCAATAAAGTCAAGGGCAAATTAATGAGGAGAAGTAAATTTTTCACCAAAAAAAAAAGTAAGAGTAGATAATTTATGAATCCGGGAGAGGCGCTGTGCGGTAAGTGTTGTGCGCCATGTTGTGCGGCAAAACTACGTCGTTTTGCTCATTTTCTTAGTATATCCAAGGGTCCTGTTTGGAGAGTTAAGTGTGGAGTTTAATTTTGGGGTTCAATTTTAGGGGATTTAGGCTCTTTGGGGTAGGGTATAGTGGGTTTAGGAACTTTGGGTTTAGACACTTCAAGTTTAGGCACTTTGGGTTTAAGTACTTTGTAATGGTTTTTTCTTCCTCCAAACAAGGCTCTTAGAAGCTTTGGAAGTGTGCACAAAAATCAAGCAAAATGACGTTTTGCCGCACAACACGGCGCACAACACCTACCGCATAGCACCCACCCTGGATCCATAATTTATAATAAAAGTATATAATTTTGTAACGTTTGAGTGGTGCGCTTAACTTGGCCCAGACACCTGAGTTATAAAAAAAATAATACAATAATAATTTGAGTGGCGGTGGCGGCAGCCTCAAGTGGACGCGAGGTGGCTTGGGGTATTTCAGTAATAGGTTACTCAATACCCATTTGCTTGTTTATAAATAATCACAACCTAATCCTAGTACTGCTGCTTCAATAAACTGTGTGTGTTTTATTTTGGCAAGTACTCCTTGAATGAGTGTGTTCAGTAATTTGCAAATCTAGTTTCCCTCTGTAATGCGGTCTTGTCCTGAAATGGCCCCTGAACTTGGGATAACTCTTCCCAGCGACTCTGGTGCTGATAATACTAGAGAGACAGAGCTCTCAAAGTCCAAGTTCTCCCAAACACTTCAAAAAACCATGTCCTCCTCGGCCCACGAGACTCGAATAGCCATGGATAACCCCATCGACCTGGAAAAGAATGGACCGGCTCTGAGGGCTCAGCACCCAGTGCTGAACCCTCCCAGGCCGCCAGGTCTGTGGGACGAGCTCAAAACCACTGTTGGCGAAGTTTTTCTCTCTCATGAGAAAAGGTTTCGGTTTCTCGTGAAGGAGCCCATGTCTGGAACAATTTCAATACTGGGAAGTTTTTTCCCTATCCTTGTGTGGGGTAGGAATTACACAATAGCGAAATTTAAAAGCGATTTGTTGGCGGGATTAACTCTTGCAAGCCTCTGCATCCCTCAGGTAGTAAGAAATTATTTTTTTCTTGATTTTTGCCAATAATTTCGTGACTGTGTATCCTAAACGGTGTTTTTTCCCCATTATGTTCCACTAACAAAAAAACAGTTTTTTCCAAAAATCAATACAGGTTATTCTCTCACAATACATCACATAAAAAACTGTGAAAAACCAATTTATTCAAAAAACTGCCTTAGTGGAACACCCCGTAATCATACACCCTGTAGCAGCAATTGTGTATTGCACTAAATTTTGTACAACATGTGTCATGCAGAGTATTGGGTATGCAACTCTGGCCAAGCTTGATCCTCAGTATGGTCTTTGTAAGTTTGTTTTAATAACTATATTTTGTTTCTATTATCATTTTTCTTGTTTTTAGCATTGTGTTTTTAATAAGGGGTGTTTGGTACGTACATTCAGATACAAGTGTTGTGCCACCACTTATTTATGCTTTCATGGGGACTTCAAGAGAGATCGCAATCGGACCGGTGGCCGTGGTTTCGCTATTGCTGGCTGCTATGGTCCAGAAATTGGAAGATCCGGTGGCTAATCCCATTGCTTATACAAGGCTTGTTCTTACTGTTACCTTCTTTGCTGGTATCTTTCAAGCTGCCTTTGGATTTCTAAGGTAAACCTACCCTCTTTTGGACTAAACATGAGTAAAGAATACATAATTCCTCTGATTTTGCAATCTCACTCGATTAATAATGTACACTTTTTATGGTACAACTTTTTGTAAAATCAGAGACAGACAAATGATTACTCCACGTGCCACCGAGTGCATCTCAGCCGTTTCCTGTTTTGTTTTCAGTTTCTTTTTTCCTGTACCGTACCAGCCTTATATCTTTTTCAGCATGTCAACTTCTCTAACATCTACTCCGTGATCTTAGCTATTCACTTTCAAGTCCATTTTGGGGTAGGAATGTAGTATGATCGCTCATGATTTCCCATATGAACGGCAGATGTGATTCTAGAAAGCTATGGTCTTTTTTTAAAGATAGCTACAGTTTAATAGGATTATTACAAATCTGCAGTTTGTGAATCAATCTGATTTTATTCGGTCAATGATGTACTCACATCACAAAAAGAGTTGATGGGTATATAAGATGGTCTTTCAGTGGGCCTAGCTAGAACGGAAAATGTTAGGTACACACAAAAACTTACACACAATTTACCCAAACATACACACAAGTGTATGGGCTCCACACACACTGTACATCCAGTGTGTGTGGAGCCCACACACTTGTGTGTATGTTTGGGTAAATTGTGTGTAAGTTTTTGTGTGTATGTAGTGTTTGTTGAGCTAGAACACCCGCATTAAAATTGTTGTAAATATAATCTTGATTGGATTCAGGGATGGAGGAGAGAGAAAGAGTAAGTGATCGCCCCTGCAAAAAAAAAAAACTTCTAGTATTATATAGAAAAAAAAAACTTCTAGTATTATATAGAAAAAAATAATTTTCCTATGAATTATATAGGCTCAACTTTGAGATGTGAGATGTGAGAGTTGTGTGAAACGTGTCACTAGTGTATGTTTGGTGTTGTGAGAGACAAATAAAAAATAAGAGTGAGTTTTGTTTATGTGAATTTCTCTATTTCCCATCATGAGGTATCAGAGCGAGGGGAGAGAGATCCTGGACCTGTGGATGAAGAGTGAGGAGCTTCTGCAGAAGGAGAATCCGGCAACAAAAAAAAAAGATCAACGGAGAAACGGGTCAGAAATTCGATTTCGACCAAACTCGTTTTTCTTGACATTGTTAGAAGGGTCATCCAAAGACGATCACAGATCAGCAGAGTTTGTCAAGAAAGGATGTCGGAGGTGGCGTCACGTGCCGGAGAAAGGTGGCAAGTGGAAAAATTACCAAAAATGAAAAATTCAAAAATAATAGCAAAATAGAAACTAGAGAAAATTCTAAGACTTTTCCCAAAAGCGCAGCTTAATTCGGATTTTTCTTACCCAAGTAATTATCAATTCAAATATTTCCTTAAACGGCAAATTTGACAATTCGGGACCCTAAACAGCGACGAAAGTCTGAAAAACGACGTACGCCATGGCAAATGCGATGTGTCTTTATCCTTGGGCCGTTTCGGGTTGGACGCAAGTAAGCCCGACGCAAAATTTCACAGTTTCATAATTATGATTTTGTCATCCTAGACTTAAAATGCCTAAGATAGTCTTCTTCCATAGCTACTGCATCAGACTCATTAGATGTGTCTTCACATATGAAGAAGAATCTAAAATAAAGAACATTATTTACATAATCTAACAATGGTGGCCAATGGAAGAAAAAAGGAATAAAACAACTATTACCATTGTCGTTATCATGCATCATCTAATTAAACTTTGGATAATGTTTTAATGATACAGGTTGGGTTTTCTGGTAGATTTTCTATCACATGCTGCCATAGTGGGGTTCATGGCAGGGGCCGCTGTAGTCATAGGTCTCCAACAGCTCAAAGGATTACTTGGACTCACTCACTTCACTGTCAAAACTGATATCATCTCTGTTTTGGAAGTTATTTTGAAATCAGCTCCCAAATCTGTACGTTTATCTGTTTGTTATTTTCTTGGCAATTGTACATGAGTTTATCTGTCCGTTATTTTCACCGAATTGAGTGATTAAACCGGTACTAGTGAGTCACAAACAGACTCGTTCGTGCATGGAACTTGTAGTGAACGTACGGTTCAGTCAATCAATCCGGTGCATATATAGTTTTCTAATTTAGAAACATTTATATATGGTTCTTGTTTGTATACCATTACTCTTATTCACTGTGTTATAATGGTTAATTTACAGTGGAGTCCTTACAACTTCATCCTTGGCTGCTCCTTTCTTACTTTCCTTTTAATTACCAGGTTCCTGGTGAGTAACCTTAAAACTGTCATTTCATTTTTCTTTATTATATTATAGCAATTTCTTTTTTTAGCAAGTCCAACAAATTTTGGTACTATTTTCTAATCAGGGTAAAAGAAACAGGAAAATCTTCTGGTTACCGGCCATTGCACCATTGATATCTGTAATCTTGTCTACGCTTATCGTCTTTCTGACGAGAGCAGATGAACATGGAATGAAAATAGTGAAGCACATCAAAGGAGGCCTGAATCCAAGCTCAGTTCATCAATTACAGTTTGATGGCCCACACGCCTCGGAAGTGGTTAAAATCGGTCTCATTGTTGCTGTTATTGCGCTTACGGTGCAAATTCCTCTTTTTTTTTTTTTTTTTTGACCGCGGTAAATGTTATTTCTTGAAATTGTCTGACATATAAAGTTAATTTCAGGAAGCAATTGCCGTTGGTAGATCATTTGCATCCTTTAAAGGTTACCATATTGATGGAAACAAGGAAATGGTGGCCATGGGATTCATGAACATTGTTGGATCTTTAACTTCTTGCTATGCTGCTACTGGTAAATTATTTTTTAGTGTTTCGTAGCTTCTGTTTCTAACTTCTTGATATGGACAAAATTACAGATAATTATCGAAATCAATTAATGATGAAAAATAATTTGCAGGTTCATTCTCGCGTTCAGCTGTGAATTTCAGTGCCGGGTGTGAGACCGCAATCTCAAATATTGTAATGGCAATAACAGTGGCATTGTCACTGGAATTGTTCACAAGGCTCTTGTACTACACCCCTATCGCAATCCTTGCTTCAATTATCCTTTCAGCTTTGCCGGGACTTATTGACCTCAATGAAGCTTATAGAATTTGGAAGGTTGATAAGCTTGATTTTCTCGCTTGCATTGGAGCATTTTTTGGAGTGTTGTTTGTGTCGGTGGAGATTGGTTTATTGGTTGCGGTAACTCTCTTCTCCTCTCGCTCTATTTTAACACTTTTATTTAACGATAAAGCATGAAAATTTAAATGTTAGACGATGCTTTTGGATTCGTTAAATTTATCCTGTTGATTTTTGTTTTTATATTTTTTGTTTTTTAAGCGCGACGAAAAGTTTACTAAACAACAACCAACGATTATTAAAAGAAAAATTGATCAACTGAGTCCAAGTGGGACAAGAACTTGCATCCTAACTATGTTGGCAACCAAACTTAGGTAACCAACTAAATGCAGGGGCGGAGCCATGTTGGGGCTGGGGTGCCCCGGCCCCTGGGTTTTGAAAAAATTATTAATTTAATGCTAATTTCGTTGAAATAATTGATACTATTGTTGTAATATCTTCTCATGCTCGTAATAATTTTGGTTTCATTTACTAAAAAAAATAGGTAATTTTATATCTTCATCAATGATTTTCTCACCCTTTTTTTATAAATACACGCTCTTTTTGTCTTTTAGTGAAATTTTCACATAAAAGGTTCACTAAAAACAAAAAATGGACTGTGTTTATCAAAAAGGTGGTGCGGAAATCACTTGTCTTTCTTTCTTTCATAATGTGAAAAACAAGCATATGAGTATTGTTGTAGCATAAAGAAATAAAACAAAATATTCAAGTATTTTTAATACCTTAGGCTAGAATATTTTCAATGCATAAGTAAATTATATTGAAAAGTAAATCCATATCATAAGTATACACTTGGATTAAAATATGTCTACTAAGTCAGCCCCCCTCGAACAGAACTTCTGACTCTGTCACTGACTAAATGACCAATGGCATGGTTAGCAAGTTGCCAACCAACAATTAAAACCTATACACTAAACAAAAACCTTTCAATAATCATGCTCTTTTTATCCTTCTAAAAAGACATTTTTTTCCTTCTGAATATGCTTTTTCACGAAGGCTCCTGAAACATGAAGAATAAAATGGTGTAGAATTTCCCACATCCTCTCAAGGGAAAAAGAAGAATTTGGACGTACATGGAATATCTACCGTGGAAATTAATGATTGGTAACAAAATGAATAAATGATCCTAATCTGCACCACTCTTTGCCGATTGAAATAGACAAAAGGAAGGAATTTACCTGATCATAGTCAAGATCAGGACCTTGAGCCTCTTTAATCTCCCGGGTGCTCTCAACTCTAATACGACTATTTATCCAAAAAAAAACTCTAATACGACCAGTTTATACGAGAGTTTGTCTTGACTTTAATTAAGGTCCCGCTAATAAAGGAATTGGTCCTTCAGAAATTACTTTATGTACGCATGCAAACTGATCCAAACACCCTAAAATATTGAGGGAAAAAAAAACGTATTTTCAAAAATAAAATAAAGGGATTCCCAAACATGGAGGGTCCCACATTTTTAGTGTGCAAAAAAGTAGGAACTACATTCTTTTAGACTTGTTGGTTGTGGACCTTGTCGTGATTTGCAAAGAAGGCTATTAATTTGCAAAGAAGGCTATTAATTATAGGAGCCAGTTGGTCAACTTTCTTATGATGGAATTATGGAATAAAGTGTCCAATGTATGTTCCCAGAAACCAGGTCCGGTGCTTCTCTGTCTAGGTGTAATTATTCTACGGTCCATTCATTAGTATGAAACGGCAAATGTTGGATTTGATTCCACCTCTAAAAGTATTGATTAATGGCCTCTTAATTCCACCGTCTTCTCCACTGTCTTCTCAAATTGATTTATGTAGCTAGGGATCTTAAAATTCAGCTTATTACCGCTTGTCAATGGCTTACTTAAAACTTTTTCCAAGTGTCATGTAAATTAACATGCATAAAACTAATGCGGAAGCGGGTGCATGGTTCGAGGCATGTTCACATAGGTGACCCGATTTTGTCCCGGCCCCTGCCTCAAATTCTATCTCAAAAATAGTATCCACACAAATACTCTACTCGGAAATATCATGTAGACAGATGTGTGCGGAAGGGGCATTTTAATAAATTTGAACCGCGTTAAAGTGCTTCAAATGAGTCAGATAATTATAATTATAAGACAGCGAATTATCTCGCGATTACTGAATTTTTTTAAAGCTTTTGATCAAAACAATTGAGATTAAACTTGTTTTGCTTATATACTTTATACCATGTTTGCAGGTGATGATATCATTTGCAAAAATTTTGCTCAACGCGATTCAACCCGGAATAGAAGCTCTAGGAAGATTTCCAGGAACAGATGTATTCTGTGAAGTGAATCAATACCCAATGGCTATTAAAACTCCCGGAATCCTAACAATTCGCATCAAATCTGCATTGCTTTGTTTTGCAAATGCCAATTTCGTCAAAGAAAGGTACCGCGAACAATTTTTTTTGTTTTTGCTAGTATCCGATTCCGAGCCAACTTACGCAATCACCTCTATGAGAATACTGGGAGGTTAATCGATCGATCTTACTGGTGATTAGCAGGTGCTAGCTAGCTAGCTGGACATGCATGCAGCACGGTATCATCGAATTTAATTAGTACTGTTAATGACTTGATTGATTCTTGTTTCTTTAAGGATTATGAAGTGGGTGGATGAAAAAGGAAATGACGAGGACTGCACTAAAGGAAATGCTGAAGGAACTCGGCCCAAACTTGTAATTCTTGACATGTCAAGTATGTGATCCTTCATTAGAGGAGTTAAGGAAGAAATACCCTTCCATATAGGTGCGCATTTGTGGAGATTAATGAACAAACAATCAGAAATAGAGGGTATTTGTGTAACTACGTACTGTAAGTCACACATATAATTTGTTGAACTGCGATTATGATTGTGAAAGCGTATTGCGAAAACACCTCAAACTATTAAAATTTGAGGATAGAATTGAGAGCAAAAATAAAGAGGGTGCATGAGCGAGCGATCCTACGGAAAGATTATGTGACATAAGTTTAGCATTAACATTTTTAAAAAGTGCACCATCATGCATGCTTGCTTAATTTTGACAATAAATTTTAATTTGGAGGAGCTAATGATTTCCTTTTTTTTTTTCCCCCCTGGTCATAGGTTTGATGAATATCGACACATCCGGAATTGCTTCTCTTGAGGAACTCCAAAAGAAGCTCATGTTGCATGGCACTCAGGTAACCTTTGATTAATTAATTTGCTAACAGAGAAATCATATTAAGTTTGAATTAAAGCCCGTTGAACACCTAGCCGGCCCTCTCGCTCTCTCTCATGTGTTGCAGTTAGCTATCGCGAACCCTAGGTGGCAAGTGATAGACAAGCTAAGGCTAGCCAACTTTGTGAATAAAACTGGAGGAAGGATCTTCTTGACTGTTGGAGAAGCCATGGATGCTTTTCTTTGATGCCTGCAGCCTGCCAGGGTACTGTTTTAGTAACTCATGTCTGAATGGGTGCATGCATGTTTGGCTTCCTTGTTGGTGTGTTTTATGGTCCCATACTTCTTATGTCAATAGTGTTATGGGACTCAAAATAAAGGGGATATGTGCATGAGTGTGTTTTATTCTCCTCAATAAATTGTAAAAATATTAGGTTGTGGTTGACTTCAGTTTGCGTTTGTAACATGTTGTTGTAATATACTATGTTTGAGTTTGTAAGGTTTTCTTTGGTTGATATATCCTTGGGGGGCTGACATGGATTAATATCCAAATTCTCTTAGGGAATTGAACTATCATTTTTTAATGCGTCATTTTCAGATTAAAAAACAAAGCACTTTTTTACTTTTTTTTTTCATTTTTTCCCGCCGATTCAATTTAAGCTAGCTAGCTAGTTGAAATGGTGGGCTCTTCTCTTTGAAACGAAGAATCGATACTTTTTTTGCTGGTCAAAAGAAATTTTATTTATCTTTGAAAAAACAAAGGTCAAAGGAACAAGGGCAACACAGCACCCGATCGAGACCCAAAAAAGGCGTTGGCTAGATAACAACAAAAGAAAAAGAACAACTCAAAACGCTACAAAGCCTAGTACCAAAAACAAAACATACCAACCGCAACAGCCCAAAGCCGAGCATTGAAGGATCAACAGCAACAAAGCCGAGCATTGTAGAATCGAGACTTCCCAAGTAATTTTCAATAGACAAAGAATTCAGTTTTGTAGCAATAATTAAGTAAACACATGCATTTATATATGCATGTTCTGAAATTATTGCAGACGTAAATGTATGATCCCCTAAGAATGTAATCCCAGTCGCTGTATAATGGACAATCTTAAGAAATTTTCCAAGTGGCTTTTTATTAATATTCAGCTGCATGTACAAGACAAAATCCCAGGCAAATGACCCAAATGTAGGCCATGATTAGGATTGTCATGAAAGAATGAAACAATCAATATACATTAATCTGTTAAAATAAACATGTATATACAAAATGAATTTCTGTTGATTCAGTGTCAGCTTTTTCCGGGATTCCACGCCCTAAAATAAGAATCCTGGTTTCCAATCATCTAATGGAAGCCTTGATCGTGTCCTGGATATCCAAAAAACGTTCTCATTCTGACTCATCGGAGCAACGAATGGGAATGTTTTATCAAATTACTGAGGGGCTTGGTTTGCGCTTTACACAATAGATTCGTCACTCTTTCCGTTATCTGCATTTACAAAAGTTAAGAGTTAGTTGGTGAATGATCGAACATGAATGCATGATATGAATTGGTCACAATTTTGTGGAAGAGAAAGATTAAATGAAACCTTTCCGAAACTGCCCCTGGCATAGGGAACAGCCCTTTGATAGGAAAGAGAAGTTGGGGGAGATTTTCGACTATTTTCTTCTCTGCATGGGAATTTCCCAATGTTTCTCCTGCTTCTTGTTGTAATGCTTGGATAACCTTCCCATTTTCCATTTGACACACTTGGGATATTTGAATCCTAATCACAAATTAACCAAAAACCATTTTATCAAAAAAATAAATCTATTTCATATTGTTCTCATTTTTGCCCAAAACTAATTTGATTCCTTCCTGAATTAAAACACTGTAGCTTTTGTAATTAATCTTTTCTGGAATTTAGTTTTCATATACAATATGTGAAACAAATTCTTGGCACTTTCGGGAAAACAGAAAATGAAAACGTTACCAAGATACTTCTGCTTCTCGTTGTGACCGTGGTAGAGCTTGGCGGCCAAGTTCCATTCAGCAAGCCTGGGAGACTTGATTCCTAATAAGAATAGGTGGCATACTAAGATTATATGAAATTGAATTAACTTAATAATTTATTTTAATACTTGAATGGATTGTTTTAAATGTTACAGTTAATACCAGGAAGAGCACGGTTGCGCAATGTTTGAGGACTTCTAAATTCATGCGTACATCATCAAGGCTCCTGTAAACGTCAAAATTAGATAAATTGAGAAATTTCAAGTTTTCAAGAGTGTTTGCAACATGAGGGAATTGAATTCTTACATTAATGTTTGCATACAGGAAAATTATACATGAAACAGTACAGAAAAACAAAATTAAGGATTTATATTGAATCTCAACCGTTGATTTAGTTTTTATGGATTGTTTCATGTACGTACAGTTTTCCTGGATCCTATCAAACCCCGAGGATATATACCTGTGCTTTTGCTCTCCAAGCCCGAAGTAAGTAGCCAATGTTGCCATCTAAAACAAAATTCAGTAATACAAGGTCAGTATATATATTTATTTTTATTTATTTTGCTGGAAACATGAATGTAATTTTAGCGATAAACCCAAGAAAATTTTATGCACTAATCATCTCGGTAGCTTTAATTAATTATCATAATCCTCGATGTATAATTTACTTAGTGTATTTTATTGGTAATGGAAAAAAAAAACTTTGGAAAATCAATGTTATAGCTTGAAAAAAATAAAATAAGAAGTTGTGAACATGTTGCCTTAATATTATTGCATGTGCACTTGTTAAGTTTCCTTTTACGTACCTTCATATTTCCGGCTCTTCTTCCAAACTTCTCCGTCAAAACACCCAACGAATCGATCATCCCAACGGGCACCGGCGCCGGCTTTCCAATCTCCTCGAACGCCTCCTTAATCCGAACGCAATCGAATCTCCTAATATTATGCCCCGCCCAAATCCTCCCATTCAAAATCCCGAATATCTTCTCCGCCACATCTTCGAAAAAAGGCGCATCCTTCACCCCCTCTCGGGTTATCCCGTCGCACCGGCTCGACCTCAACGCAACCGCAGACAAGTCCCTAGGCCTAATCAGCGTGCAATAGCTCTCCAGCTCAACGAGCTTCCGTGGACAAACCACGATCGCCCCGAATTCTAGCACCACGAACTTTTGTCGGGTTCGGTTGGGTACGGTTGTTTCCAAGTCGAAGAATACGATTTCGGTCGACGGGGTTTGATTGGTTGGGGGGTTTGGAAATGTCATTTTTGGTTGAGATTGGAAGGGTTTGATGTGCTTGTGTTGGAAATGTAGGCATTGTGGTTGTAGCTTGTTCTTGTTATAAAAGGAGAGGGAAGAAGGAGAGAAATGCATTTGGGGTGGTGTGGAAGTAGAAGAAGGAAGAAGAATATCCTTGTGATTAAGTTTGTTGTTTGGATTTGGATTTGGTTTTGCTTGTAGGTCAAGTTAGACTTAGTTTTGGGGTTTGGACAAAGGGGTGTCCTTAACGTATTTAGGATGTCCTATGCAAAGCAAAAATACCAGGTAGACAGGAATCTAATTACGTACACTCTCCCTCGTATGTATTTATTGTTGGAAGAGAACCCCTTAAAGCAAGGACTACTTTAGACTCTAGGGTCAATCTTGGACACCCAAAATCACCCACTAGCCATATATATCGGCTACGTCTAGGCGTTTTCAACCAAAAAAAAGGTTTTAAACAAAATTAAATGAAGTTCGAAGTGTGGCCGGTTTAGGTCCCCGACAGTTTACATATTTTAATTAAGGACTCCTGCTATCTTTATATACTAGTATATTTTTAATCTTCGCTTTAGGTTCTTAAAAAGTCACGGCAGGTTCTGCCTACTTAAAAAGTGATCGAATCAATCGAAATGTCGCAGTGCAATACATGCAGGAGAAAATTCTGGGTGCAAATAGGGTAGGGTACACTAGTGCCTGACCGCCAATTTTCGTCGTTCAAAAGTATTTTGGACGGTCCAAATTTTTTCCTCCCTCTCTCCTCTTTCTCCATCTCAAATCGGGACCGTCCAAAACACTTTTGGACGGCCGAAATGCGAGCTGAGTACCGCCACATGGCACCCAAGTTTTTCTACATGTGGATATATAGACATGTATACGTACGTATGTGCATTTGGATATTCCCTTTGGGGGTGTGAAGCCTTGGGGAGAGGTTTCTAATTTCTTGACCCAATCTTGAATGTGTTGGGGGGTAATGGAGTAAATTTGAAGCAAAGCAAAATCATAAAAGAAAGGATTCCCTGTGGCAATGCAATACGTAAACCATTGAAGCCTATTTAACCAAACATGTGGGGCACGTATACGTGGCGATTTGGTATACGTGTTCATGGGATCATTCCACCTCTTTGACCAATGATGAGATGGTCAGAGAGGATAAAGGAGACAAAAATTCTTCGTTTGCATTTACCGTTATTTACAGTTATTATTGTCGCCCAAAGTAAGATCAACAAATTAACAAAAAATGTCTCATCGTACTGGTTTAAAACATCAATTTTATATTTACAATGTAATACAGTACAAGCTTTGTCTGATTAACAAGTTAGACATACTGGTTAAAAAACTTAAATTTAATAAATTTCATATTGAGAAAGTAATGCAAGGTTTGTTTTGATTGGACACATTAGCTATAAAAAAAAATATTATGCGTGGAGTTTAATTTTATTCACCCACCTCTCTTATTTCGCTGATCAGGCAGTTCGTTTTTTAAAACTGATATTTTATTTAACTCTGCAAAAGATCAACGTAATAAGATATTGATAATTGGTTGTTTAAATCATACAAGTTTTAGTTCCGATTCCTCTCAAACTTCTCATCTGACAATTAGGTGATTTTATTAAGCACTTAGTCACTTACTGATATCTAGATTTCTTTTTTGGGATCCGGGGTGGGTGTTGTGCGATAGGTGTTGTGCGCCATGTTGTGCGGTATAAAACGACGTAGTTTTTGGCACAACTCTGAAGCTTCCAAAGACCTTGTTTGGAAGAAGGAAAAAGTCACTGCAAAGTGCTTAAACCCTAAACCCAAAGTGCCTAAACCCAAAGCGCCTATATCCAAAGTGCCTAAACCCAAAGTGTCTAAAACAACTATATCCTACCCCAAAGAGCCTAAATCCCCTAAAATTGAACCCTAAAATTGAACCTCAAAATTAACTCTCCAAACATGGCCTATTGAAGTGTATCAAGAAAATGAACAAAACTACGTCGTTTTGCCGCACAACACGACGCACAACATGTACCGCACAACACCTCCCCCGAATTCTCTTTTTTGTCATTCATCATTCCTAATCTATTACATGGGGGGCTCAATCCCGGGATGCAGTGTGGGGCATCCAAGAGCTCCACCGCATGAGTTAGCCACCATTTGCTACTGATATCTAGTTGAGCTGTGTTTTTTTTTTTTTTTTGAAAGGATTAAAATATCATGGTCTAAGAGATGAATCATTCAGATTAGGGATGGCAATATCGACTGAACCAACGGGTAACCGAACCGAAACCGTTTTTTTTTCCAAACCGTAACCGATTTTTTCCCCGTGGGTGCGTGTGTGGTTTTGATGGATGGGAAACCGAACGGGTTCAGTTAGGTTTTGGGTTTACCTGGAACCCGAGCCGATACCCGAACCGAACCGAACTTCTATTAATTACATAGGACCCCCTATATTATATATAAATATTACATAAACCCTATATGTATATTTGAAAATTACACATTTCCCCTTTATATATATACATAACATTTTGCAGGTAGGGTTTCAAATCCCATTTTCTTTACATTTCGTCAGCGGAAAACATAAGGGGACCGATCAAGGTGCATCGTCAACACCGATGGTGCACCGACCGGCGTCGATGAAATGGGGTGATTTTGGATCAAGCACTTAGGGCCGTCCGATTGTCTCGATTCTCGCGTAGGGCCCCTCGGAAAACGATTTTAAGATGATCTAACGGTTCGAATTTTCCGTTTGGGACCCACAAGTGGGTCCCCGACGCCGGAGATTTTTATCGGTGCACCAAATCGGTGCATATAGAAGGATTCTTTCGTCAATTTGATATAGGAGAGGCCGTGAGACCCATTTGATGAGAGGCCGAGATCGATGTTAGTCTTTCACCGACTTTTTTTTTTTTGGCGACCACCGTAGTCTCTCTCTCTCTCTCTCTCTCTCTCTCTATTATCGATTTGTGAGAGGCCGAGACCGACGAGGCCGAGACCGACACATTGTTGTTTGTACTGTCCATAGATCGATTGTACTGTTTTGATCGATCGGCTGTTGTTTTACGATGATAGATCGATTTCTTCTTCATTTCCTGAGATCGACTGTACTGTTCGTATGTTGTTTGTACTTTGTAGGTCTCTTGACTGTACTGTGCGTTTTGTGCATGTTGTAAATCTGGTATGCTACGGGCCTACGGTTTAGTTGGTGATTTACTGATTTATGCTACTACTTGTTTAGTTGTTTTAAGTCTGTTGGACATCAGAATTCAGATCTGGTACCCATTCGGTTCGGGTTTGCCCCGAACCCCGTTCGATTCAGTTGTTGAATAAATTTTCATAACCCGTTCGGTTTGGGGCAGTGTTCTAGTGGTTCGGTTCGGTTCGGTTCATACCCCAATCCGCCCCGTTGCCATCCCTAATTCAGATCATCGAAATAAGACCTCAAACATTATAAATAATGTTCATCACTAGTAAAGGGGTGTGTACAAAATTGAACTCTTATGTGTGAGGCCCCAATTCGAACAACGGTATGAAACTAGAAAAGTAATCACATATTTCATACTCCCTCCGTCTCTTTTAAAGTTTCTAATTTTATAAATATAATTTTTTACGTGTAAATCATCATTACACTTTAAACGTTGTAACTTTCTTTACTTGTCCTTTATAAGGACATCATCAATACACAATTCATGGGAAAAGTAGCAATTTTTAATTAGATTCATGCGTGGGCAGAATATGGCTCCAATTAGCCAGTTTGGCTTGTTTATGCATTGATGGAGTGAAAAGGAGCCCTATTATGTAACTCGTTGCCGTTGGGGTAAACATGCATGTATGTCCAACAATGGTCTTCACAAAACAACCCAAAAGGTGAAAAAAAAAAAAAAACCTGAAGCCTCAATTGAAAAGGAATTTAAAAAATAAAATACAAAAAAAGTGCAGCAATAGCTGCGTTTCACAAGGAAGACAGCCAACAAACAGGTAAACCAAACAATGATCCTTCTTAAGCTATGTGAATGAGCCTGATTTGGAAAACACATTAAGCAACATATGACTATTTGTTGACAGAGCCGTGCAGTGAGCACAAAACGAACTATTCTTTTGTCTTTTAGAAAAGACGTATGACTTGTTTGCGCGTTAACAAAACTATTTAGCCTAAACACAGTAAAAGCAGGCCAAATCCCACAGTATTATTTAATAAATACATACAAGATACAATAGAGAGGAAAATACAGACCAGTAGATATTTGTTTCTTGAACAGTCCTGCAGGATTTCCAACTTGATTATTTTCGAGTACAAAAGGAATTGAGATGTCCTCAACTGAATTCATGATATAACCACCACAACTAAACAAATTTTCGATCTTGGAATAGGTACAACCTCAATAGTACAGTTACCATCTAAGCTAAACAGGGACGGCACGTCTGAGAGAAGTTAGTGCATTCTTGATGTTTTCCGCTGCAGCCTGTAAGGTGGGAAGAGATGCTGCATAGGAGATACGGATGCAGGTGTCATCCCCGAATGCACTGCCTGGGACAACAGCGACCTGAGAACCATAACGGGAAATCGATTGTAAACAAATAAGAAACAAGAGCAAAAGAGCAGAGAAATTCACTTCTTTTCCCCGTATGTAGACCGGGGTAACAAATTGATGAAGAATCAAGATGGACAACTTCACAGAATCACCTTGTCTGCCATGTGCTTTTCAGCCACTATTGTTTCCCTTTTCATTTTCTTGTGCCTCTGGTCAACTTTCTACACTTTTTTGGTTAAAACTTCTTTTTTTTTTTGCTGTAAAAATTTCAACTAGACCAACAAAATACGAGAAGATTACCAAAAACAAAAAACTAAAAAGAACTGTTTTTCCCAGGATTTCCTTTGCCAAAAGTGTACTCCAAATTTGGACAATCTTGTCATAAATAAGGTGCTTCTAGGACAGATGCTAGCAAAACGTAAAAACTCGGCACCCACGCTTCCCAGTGGAACTTCAAGCTCACTGTTTTTACATAATATCCAAGTACAGACACTTCATAGAATCCCAGTCCCAAAATCTAAATTATGAGTTCGACATATAGTCAGTTTCTTTAGTACTCTACTTGTTTAGCCACATAATGAGAGAGCTTTCAGCACTAGAACTAATCTTTTATCAGGAGCTTATGTACGGTGTACTCGTGAGCTCTTACAAACCTCCGTAATCCATTCCTCTAAATGTCACTTAATTAACAGCAATATCTACTTTCTTTTCAATAATTTGCCCGTTAAATGACACCCTCATAAGATTACCTGACCCTTCTCCAGCAAATAGCGGCATAGAGACTCTGAGTCTTTGATCGTACCAAAGCCTTCAGCTTCTGCCCCATAGTATGAGCTGAAGTCAAGGAAGAGATAGAAAGCTCCCTGGAAATGAGAAGTATATACCAAACAGAGGAAATTAAAATTTAGAAGGGGAAAAAAAAAACACCACAAGAAAGCTAGGTCCTCTTTTTAAACACCATAAATATGTATCTATGTATAGGACAAATAATGCCCATACCTGGGGCACTGAAATTTTAACACCTTCCAATTCACCAAAGGTCTGAACCAAATAATCTCGCCGCTCCTTAAATGCCTTGACCATAGTAGCAACCGCTTCTCCACCAGCATAACCCAGTCCTAAAGCAGCAACACCTGCTTTTTGGGATATACTACTGGAACCTGAAGTGGCCTGGAATGACACATTCATGGTGAGCCATTGATTATAGGACATTCCTCAAAAAATTCCCAAAGTTTCAGAGTTCGTGTTAAAATAACAATTTGCAGGCTCCAATTATGATTTTTTACACTGCATTACGTAATAACTTTCAAGCAGTTCTTACTGATCATATAGCAACTTCATAGCACAGAGCTGTCTCAGCCGCCAAATATAACATGAACAATATCACGATTTGTATCCAATGTATTGAGGTTTTCAAGTTTGAACAGTTAAAGCCATAAGATATCATAGTCAGAGGGATTTCATCCTGTATGTTTTAATATTCCGGTATAAAGACTATAACTTCTGGACAAAACACAACAGTGGCCTCTTTGATCTATAGGAAAACTCAAAAGCCTTTAATCTCAAAGTTCTTTAGCTTTACTGGTTGAATATTTTTCATACATATAATTTGAGAAGAACTGGAGCTTCTCAAAGTACTCTCGTTACTTGTTGGCTATTGCCACTTAATATTGTACTCTCCTTATATCAGGGGCTTAATGAAGAAAAAAATAGGAAGAGTCAAATTGAGATGGGAGCAAGTTTGAATATACTACTAAAACATAGGAATATATAGGAAGAGTCAAATTGAGATGGGAGCAAGTTTGAATATACTACTAAAACATAGGAATATAGATGTATTTTTTGGCATTGGATGGGTTCAGCAGCCCACACTCCCCTGTCTAGCTCCACCAGAGTGCTAGAGTCCTAACCCAAGGGTATGGATATGCCATTTGACGGAGCCAGATGGAAATAACTAGGAGTCCTAACCACCAGAATTGTTAATAATGCAATACCATTTCAACAATCCCGGTGATCAAAATACGACCCCATCTTTATTAGCAATGGGAAAGAACACGAGGAACATTCTTTCATCAGCCATATCTTTAGGATTGTCAAAAGGTTTAGAAAAAAACGTCTAGGGTATCATCCAAAGATTAAAAGAGTAATTGTAGACAGTGCAAAAGGGCAAGAAGCGGAATATCTTTTCTGTCATGCCTCGAGAGAGAAAGTATCTCCATAACAACGGGTGGAAGACAATTCAGTTATCACCAAAAGCCTTAAGAATCATCAAGAAAATGGATTTGTCATAAACAGGATGCTAGCAGCCATATTGATGAAGGTTATGGCATAAAATTTTGTAAGAGGTTACCTCCAAAAATGATGGGTGTGGACAGTGGCGACTCCAGAAATATTAATCAGTGGTTTCATTTTTTATTGATAATTCTAGATGTAAGGACCAGTTGTACTAGTGATATTTTTTGCCGCAATGTCATTATTATTGTATTTAACTTTTAGTCTGCATAGCTTGAAAAATAAGTCTATACTTGTCAAATACAAGTAGTTTTTTTTTTTTTTTTTTTTTTTTTGAGGTTTCACACTTCTCTTTTCTATATTCACATTTTCCTGTTTGTCTTTGTAAAATGAATTGCAATGTTTTCATTTCATTTCATTTGTTTATTTTTCACGCATCACATGTCATTATGAGAAATTCACTTAAGAACTTATAAAGGAGTGGAAATTAAAAAGGAAAAAGAAAATAAAAAATAGGTCCTTCTGTTGAAAACTCATTAGGTTGTTAAAAAGCTCGCAAAATGACGAAAACAACACATTCCACTACACTTTTTACACTTCCCAATAAATTTTCACATAGTCCAATACATTTTTCTAACACATTTTTTGAACCTTAAACAACCCCCCATTTATAGCATTTTCCTTATAGTAACGAGAATAAATTCAAGTACTCATACTTCATAAACAAACAAAAAGTACTATGAAAGAGAAGAAGTCAAAGTAGTCTGGTACAGTACCTTTAGTAGCCTGTCAAGATATGAAAGGTTAAACCAATGTGTATTACTAGTGTCTAGTAGCATTTTACACGGTTCAATAGGTTTTCTCCGTATAACCAATGAGTAATACTAGCAGTTTACAAGGTTCAAGAGGTTTTCCTCTATGTAATACGTGGGTTCAAAGGGTTATTTAGTGGTGTCATGTAAGTAGAGGCTTCTCAAAATAGAAACAAATTACTCGGTGGTTTTTGTAAAATTTTTGCCCAATGGATTCATGTGACCCCACTGCCAATGCATTGGCGTCGCCCCTGGGTGTGGAGAGGCCAAGAAATGGCATACCTGGCTTTGTATCTTTCCACATGCCGCAACAAAGTGTGTAGGACCAGCTAAGTATCCAAGTCTCCATCCAGTCATTGCAAAGGCCTGTGAAAGTTCAAAACTATGGGGTTCATGCCTTGATTATTATGTTGTTACAGCTTTGTCTACAATGGAGACAGCTCAGGAAAACAGAAAGAAGCTCGAAAGAAACAAATTTGAAGCACCTTAGAAAACCCATTGACAGTCAAAGTCCTCTCCCACATGCCCGGCAAAGATGCAAAGCTTGTGTGAGTGGCTGGTGCATAAATAATGTGTTCATAAATTTCATCAGATAGCACCTGAATAAAACAGCCAAAGATTGTCCAAAACATATGTTAGCCAAGTGAAAATGCTCAAAGTACAGGTACCACTAGTTGAATTGTAAGAGACATTACCAGAAGACGAGGATGCCTTGCAACAACCTGAGCGATCTGTTCTAGCAGTTTCTTCGGGTAAACACTTCCTGTAGGATTAGATGGGCTACAGAGAATCAATAGTCTAGACTTCTCAGTGAGTTTGGATTCTAGGAGCTTTGGGTCTAAGAGAAAATCTTCGGATATGTGAGTTGGAAGAATCACAGGGTTCGCATCAGCCAGCCTTGCCATTTCTGGGTAACTCACCCAAAATGGAGCTGGAATTATAACCTGTAGAATAAATTTCATGCCGTAAGTGTAAATCAACTGTTTTTCTGGGGTTCAAACCTCACTTTAACTAACAATACTGACTTTTGCCGAGCAAACAAAAATGTAAATCAACTGCACAGGTAGATAAATACGTTTAAACATATAAAAGTTCAGCACCCATCATCTTGTTAAATGTTAACCAACATATATTACTTCAATTTGGGCTCACATAGTCAACCAACCTTCTTGGAAAGCATGGTGTGCAGGGATGTGTGAGTTATTTTTTTGTCTTAGTTCATTTAACTAGTAATGGTACACATGCTTTGCATGTGGAGTCCAAAATATGAAATAAAATAAAATAAAATTGGTCCTTTTTGAGAAGTTAATATATGAATTTTAAACACCTCCAAAATATCCCTTGCAAATGACTTTAAGTAACAATAAATACACACACACACACACACACGTATGTATATACAGCGCAGTTCCAAAACCTGATTGGGGTTCCCATCAAGAACTCCTATTTCCAAATCAAATTTTCATGATCCGAACCATCCAATGTGTTTAAAACGTGTTTTTAAGGGTCCCCACGAGAATATATACATTTTTATCAAAAACTGATCGGATTAAGTCCTTGGTTTTTTTTTTTTTTTTTTTGAAGATTTCTCACGGGGACCCTTAAAAATACGTTTTAAACACATTATGGTTCAGATCACGACAATTTGATCGGGAAATTGGCGAATTGTAGGAGTCCCTGGTGGGAATCCCATCAGGTATAACTATGGCTTTGTTCGGTTGCAAACTGAAGGGGAATTTTTTGTTCTCAAAAACATGATTTGTGATCGGATGCAAACTATGTAGTAGCAGTAATTGGGGGCCCACTGGCTGAGAGAGCAGCAGTAATTGGGGGCCCACTGGTTGAGAGAGAGAGGCGTAATTGGGGGCCCACTGGTTGAGAGAGCATGCGTACGAACAAAGCCAAAGGGTGAGGCAATGTGTTTAAAATGTGTTTTTGGGGACAGGTTAGCGCGAGGATTTGTAAAAACAAAACACTCGAGAAAGGGCTTCATTTTTATAAGTAGGCATATACATTTGGGTTGAAAAGAGTAGGAAAATCAGACAAAAGAGGAGGAAAGCTGGGGCCTTCCACTGGTTGGGTTTACGCCATTTTTGCTCCTGTTTGCAAGGCCTATTTTAAAAAGGCATTGAAAAGTCAATGAACACAGCCTATATATATAGGAAGAGCTTCCCATCCAAACCACAAAAATGAAAACACCTCATAGTTCGGACCAAATTTTGCATCGAACCGCTCAATGTGTTTAAAAAATTTTTAAGGTCATGGAGATTTGTAAAAACAAAACGAAGGGAATCCCGATTTTTTAAAGCTCGCACATATACGTTTTATGAAAAGGTTCCAGCCCTATCCGGATTTTTTTAATGAACCACGTTGGATCCTTAAAAAGCGTTTTTTTAATGAATCCTCCAAACCGTCCAAAAAATGAAAAAGATGAACACATTGGCTCGGATCGTCAAAAAAATATTTGGATCATGGAGGTCCGGAAACGGGAATCCCGTTTTAGAAGCTTTACCTATATATATAGGTTCCACTTCCTATCTGGACTTCCGAACCTCTGTGATCCGAGCATTTTTTTGACGATCCAAACCGTCCAATGTGTTCAAAAGATGTTTTCAAGGGTCCACGCGAAAAATCTTCAAAAAAAAAAAATAGGGAAGGGTTTGATCCAAGCAATTTTTTGCAAAAACTGTATAAAGGTGTTTTCAAGGGTCCACGCGAAAAATCTTCAAAAAAAAAAATACCGGGAAGGGTTTGATCCAAGCAATTTTTTGCAAAAACTGTAATAACCCTTGAAAACACCTTTTGAACACATTGGATGGTTCGGATTTCCCAAAAACAATTTTTAATGTGAAAAAATTACATTTTTTCTTATTTACGGGAGGTCCTTACTAGAAAATTTGCCTATATATATATAGGACCCCCTTCCAATAAGGGACCCTTATTTAAGTTTCTATGCGGACCTAGGGGTATTTTCGACTTTCTGGACCAAATTTCGACGATCCGAACCGCTCAATGTTTTTAAAATGTGTTTTTAAGGGCTCCCGCGAGGAATCATAAAAACAAATAACCGGGAAGGGCTTGATCCAAACAGTTTTTGATAAAAATTACATATATATAACTTTTATCAAAAACTGTTTGGATGAAGCCCTTCCCGGTTACTTTTTTTGATGATTCCTCGCAGGGCCCTTAAAAACACGTTTTAAAAACATTGAGCGGTTTGGATCGTCGAAATTTGGTCCGGAAAGTCGAAAATACCCTAGGTCCGCATGGAAACTTAAATAAGGGTCCCTTATTAGAAGTTTATTGTATATATATATAGGAAAATTACATTTTTTCTTATTTAGGGATCCCGGAATTATCTAGTCCGGGATCCCTAAGTTCGGGACTCAAAGTTCCGGATCAAATTTTCATGATCCGAACCGTCCAATGTGTTTAAACTTTAAAACGTGTTTTCAAGGATCCCTGCGAGAAATCATCCAAAAAAAATACCAAGAAGGGCTTGATCTAAGCAGTTTTTCATAAAACTGTACATGTACAGTTTTTGTGAAAAATTGCTCGGATCAAGCCCTTCCCGGTATTGTTTTTGACGATTTCTCGCAAGGACCCTTAAAAACACTTTTTAAACCCATTGAACGGTTTGAATCATGCAAAAACATGTTTTAAAACCTTCAAAGCATCAAAAAAACCTCCAGTCCGGGATCTTGGACTGGATAATTGGCGTATATATATATATACATATGCATTCTAGAATTTGAATACAACCGCTCTTTTTTAATGGCATATGAATACAACTGTTATGGAATATTCGAAAGACACTACAGATATGCAACAGGTGTAACAATCAATCCTTTGATGATTATGGAAGTTTGGACTACACTAACCTCATCTCCGGGTGAACAAACAGCTAGCACTGCTTGAAGGATGCTCTGCTTCGCTCCATTACTCACAAGAATCTGATCAGGTGTATAAGAAATCCCATTCTCCTCTGGCATAAAAACAAAACATCAAAATCTCCCTCTTACCAAGAATACCAATTGCTTAAGTTGAAGGAAACCATTTTACAAATAGAAAAACAACTAACCTTTCAACTTGTTACAAATCGCTAAGCGGAGCTCTTGAGTCCCGGCATTTGGGGTGTACCTTGTGTAGCCTTCTCGTATTGCATTCATCCCAGCCTAATCTTCCAACGTCACGAAATACAGAAAAAGTGACAAAATGATGCAAGAAATGGAAAGAAAACCTAATTTTTCAAACAAAATAAAATACACAGACAGCAGCCAAGAATTACCTCTGCTATTAAGGTTGGGGTATCAAAATCAGGTTCTCCAGCAGCTAATCGGATAACAGGCACACCAGCTTGTACGAGAGCTGTTGCCTGGTCAGTTATGGCCACTGTTTTGGAGGGCTTCACCGAATTTACTCTTGGACTAAGCGAGATATCAACCTCCATTGCTCTAACAACGGGAGTTATCCTTTTCGTTTGTAGCAGTCTTGTATTTCCCGAAGATCTAACCAGAAGCAGAACCAGAATTAGTGAAGAAAGAGTGCATTGAGGAGAATGATGCTACGTTATTCTCATGTTCTACAAATTGGTATTATATCATTTTTGGTATTATGAGATCTCCTATCTCCATAAATCACTCCTTACTACAAATACTGTTGAGTGCACCTAGACCTAGTTACAATTTCCATACAAACATCTATGTAGTATAAATATCTCTCTCTAATTTCACAATTATTTCCTCTCCCCACAAATCACTCCTTACTAGATAAAGCTGCAGAGTACCTTATAATATCTCTCTCTTTAATTACAAAACCAAACCACCATTTCTAGAAATGTTATACGGGATTAAGTTATTTCCACCGCTGGTGGAAACAAAAGTTTCCTCCAAATCAATTGTATTGCTCCATGTGTCCAAACAGTGGTCCCAAAGTAGAATATGGACATGTGGCGCAATGCAACCGATTTGGAGGAAACTTTTGTTCCCACCGGCGGTGGAAATAACTTAAAACACGATCCATATCAAAATCAATTCCCACCTCTCTCTCTCTCTCTCTCTCTCTCTCTCTCTCTCTCTCTCTCTCTCTCTCTCTCTCTCTCTCTCTCTCTCTCTCTGGCGCAATGCACTCGATTTGGAGGAAAGTTTTGTTTCCACCGGCGGTGGAAATAACTTAAACACGATTCATATCAAAATCAATTCCCACATTCAACTCTCTCTCTCTCTCTCTCTCTCTCTCTCTCTCTCTCTCTCTCTCTCTCTCTCTCTCTGTGTGTGTGTGTGTGTGTGTGTGTGTGCGCAATGCAATCGATTTGGAGGAAACTTTTGTTTCCACCGGCGGTGGAAATAACTTAAACACGATCCATATCAAAATCAATTCCCGCATTCAACTCTCTCTCTCTCTCTCTCTCTCTCTCTCTCTCACACACACACACACAAATCACTCCTTACTAAATAAAGCTGCAGAGTACCTTATATATCTCCCTTTAATTACAAAGCCAAACCACGATTTCTAGATACATTATACACACGATCCATATCTGATGTAGCTTGGTTGGAGGTTCCAACAAGTACAATGGTAGATGGACCCGACTACCACAGATCAAGGCTGAAACTATGCAAGAATCAGATTTTGGAACTGTTTCTTGCAGAATCCAGCAACTAAGGCTCGAAATCCACGAGCTATGGGGCTCAAAACCAAGCCCTAAAAGGCAGCACCCCAAGGCTATGACAAAACACTAAAAATCTGAAATTTCATTCATCAAAAAACTCCCTTACAACCAGATTATATTCCTATACATAGATGTTCCTAAAGAGATTACTTAAAGGTGAAGTACCTCTGCCTAATATGATAATATAGTAGCAGCTGTTATTTTTTACTTAGAAAGGCTGCTGCTTGCTGGCTGCTGACTGTTACTGCTGCTGAAACAACCCATGAGCAACTTCTAAGAACACACATACTAAAGACTTACCTTACAACTAAGGAAACTAAAAAAAAAAACACCAAAATAAGAAATCCTAAGTGCAAAAAATGGGAAAATATCCTATGAGACCATAAAGCTGAACACAAACAGCCTCTCAAGCTCTTTTGTTGGCCGGAGCGTGTTCCCTTCATCCTCAAGAATTGGTTTGCATCTTGAATCTTGATTGCATCAATATCAAAATCAATTCCAACATTCAACTCTCTCTCTCTCTCTCTCTCTCTCTGTGTGTGTGTGTGTGTGTGTGTGTGTGTGTGTGTGTGTGTGTGTGTGCAATGATTTTGTGCTTCATCTCCTTTCCTTTTGGCGGTAAATAGTATCAATAATGCTAGAGACAAAACAACCGGCCACAACACCAACCACAACAGCCTACGTTGTACTACATGATTGGTTGTGGCTAGTTGTTGTGTGCCTAGTATTCTCATGGCCCGAAACAACAAGTATACAACAGAAGCAAACAAGAAAAACACCTGGAAGAAATAAAAAAATAAAAACCACAGCAAAGAAACGAGAAGAAAACAATGAAAAGTCAACAAACTAAGAGCCAAAAAAACTCCCAACTAGCCAAAAGAATTCCCCTCGATGCTTCGACGTTCGACAATGAAACCCAAAATGGACAAAATCAACTGGGACGGAGAGAATCCAGATTGATTACCTTTTGAGGAGTTTCAATAAATTTTACTTCTTATTCATCTATTCATCCAGTAATTTTGATTTCTTTAAAGGTACTTAATATTTTGCACTCAAACATCAGTCAAAATATATATAATAAAAAAAAAGACTATCTTTTCCACTCGCGAGTTGATAGAATTACAAATAAGACTATCTTTGATCGTTTCCAAGGTATGAAAAGGCGCCGGAGTGAATTGCAAACCAGTCCAAGAATAACAGCAACACAGAAACTTTTGGCCAAATCAAATGTTTGATCCATTGACTGAAACAATATCAATTGATATGCAAAAGAAAGGCATTCCCAATTGAAGGGGGGAAATCCCAATTTCATTCAAATCAGTTGACCGCATCCCAAAAAATCGCTCGTATTAGAACAACTAAAGATTCTTTTTGAAGAAAATATTTTTCACAGTACGGGGATTGACGTTGCTGAGTACAATCGAAGCGATAAATAAATAAATAAAAAGAGAGATGGGTTGCTTACTTGAGGGAGAAATGGGGGAGGGGAGAGGAGAAAGAGAGTGATTTGAGGAAGCTATCGGAGTCAGACGTCGACAAAGAACACACTCCGCCGTATTGGTGCCTCGAAGAAACGCTTGAGGAGCCCCGCACGCAAGAATTTGCCATTCCGAGAGAGAGAGAGAGAGAGAGAGAGAGAGAGAGAGATTACCTGCTTCTATTGTGGAGCAACGTAGAAGACTAGAAGTATACGAGAGAGTTGAGCAGTTGGGGTGGGGTTGGTGGGAGAAGCGGGCGGCGAGTTGGTACCTGTTGGTAGGTGAACTGTACCTTCCCTCGATAAATTTCTTCAGAAAATTGGTCTAAAGCCAAGTGCTTTGCATGCACGGCGCGGCCGCGCCGGCCACTTTCCGGCGATCTGAGACGTTCACCGGATACCTCTCGTTGAGTACTATAAGTGTTAAAAAATCAACTTGGCCGGATATCGTTAAGTGCCTAATCGGAACACAAATAGATTGAAATGAAATGGAACACAAATGTACATAAACACTGGATCCAAATCAATAAACCCATTTTTTTCAATCTATTTGTGTTCCGATTAGGTACTTAACGATATCCGATCAAGTTGATTTTTGGTACACTTATAGTACTCGACGAGGGCTATCCGGTTAACGTCTCGGATCGCCAAAACGTGGCCGACGCGGCCGCGCTGTGCGGCTACACAGCACTTGGTTGTGCAGCACCCCCCAGAGTCCTAAGGATTCGGGGGTACTACAAATTAGTTCCTACAAATCACCCTGAAAATCACCCCAAAACGACGTCGTTTTGGGGTCCAAAAGACACAACAAAAAAAACACTCAAAACTACGTCGTTTTAAAACACTGAAAACTACGTCGTTTTAAAACACTGAAAACTACATCGTTTTGAGTCCAAATTTTATCAACAATGTTCTCCTAGAAATCAAGGGCTACTAAGCAAAATTCGGTAAGTGTATTCATCATAAAGAACTGAATTACTATTAGAATATTCAATCATCATCTTCCTTTTCTCCTTCAACAACTTTCTACACAGAAACTTTCATTATGCATTTTTCCAAATTGCCAACTGGCTATTATTCAAACATTAGTTGCGCCATTTCGAAGTGCTTTCCGGGCACGTTTTGATAATTGAAATCGTTCATCTTTTAGAGTACGCAACAAAAAATTTAAGCAAAACTATGTCATTTTAACTAAACAAAACCAATTTTCTTTAGTCTAAATTCCGGGAGGCAAATTATACTAAGTGCATAGAAAAATTTGACGAACAACTAGAAAGCACAAGACAGGTATATAACAATCAAACAATCTCTAAAATCGAAATGCATTAGACCTCCAAATGCATATGAGGAAATCCCATATAGCAGTAGTTCATACTAAAAAAAAAAAATAACAATAATAAGCCTGCCAAGGCTATATAACTCCAACAAATAACATTAAATGCTCTGTAAGTCTAAAAAATTAGCATTATCCAGAGCTTAATCCACCAAAGTCTACAATACCAAAAAATTACCATTACCCAAAATTCCCATTACACTTCAGTTTTGTTTTGGGTATACTGGATAATTTAAGATTTCAAGAAACGACGCTTCATCCAAGAATGAGTTGGTCTCCTTTGAAGAATGACTTCTTAGATCAAATGGCATCTCCTAAAGCAAAAAAAAAAAAATTGCAAAGAATAAGTTCAAGCTAATGAATTGTACATTAGAATAAGTTAAAACAAAAGGACAACGACTAACAATGTAAACACACCTTAAAAGTATGTGGATCATATGACGCTTGGGAAGACGAAGGTATCGATAGCCAACTATCTTTGTAACTCATCATTTGTGGTATATATTGGCTTTCAACCTCCTAACACATGAAACATATTCATAAGTAAATGCACCATATCATATCACATTATAACTTAAGCACAAAAAAAAAATTAATAACTCACCGGTGGTTGCTTAAAAAATGAACCATTGACAATCGTCGTAGTAGCAACGTGATCAATACGCTATGTAAATTGCAAAATAGTTAGATCACAACGCATAAAGTAAAAAGTAGTGTAGACATAAATTTCGAATAAAGTATTTATACCTCACTAAGGCGAGTTGATTGTGAAACAACTTTCTTCCTCTTTCTAGATTGTGAAACAACTTGTTTTCTCTTCCTCTTCTCAAACCAAGGTTTTAATCTTCTCCTACCTTTAATTTGTAAGCCATTTTTCTTCTTCAAGCCTTTGACTTGTGCAAATTGAGGATCAACCTTCTCTACTTCTTTAGTTTCAACTTCAACCGAGCCTCCCACTCCTTCTCCAAGAAACATATTGGCCACTTTTGCACACATGACTATCATATTCTCTTCCACATATTCATATGCTTCTTGAAGTTCACATGACCGAGTTGCTAGCTTTACCATCTTTGGACAAAGAATCCTAAAGCGAGCCGCTTTTAGTAATTTAGGATCATTTTCATCCACTCTACTTTTATTCTTCTCCAATTCACAATCCTTCACATTTAATCGTCATCGCCCTAATATATAGCTCTCAGGAATCTCCATAACACCCATTCGATCAAGCGCTTTGATTGCATGGCTACATAACATTCCAAAACTTTCAAATTTGCGGCAAGTACAACAAATATTTCGGCAAGTAGTTTTTCCGGACTCATTTATTTCAATGCTACCGTTCACCACATACTCCACATTCTTTGTATGAAAGGAAATCACATAATTAAATTCTCCTTCCAACTCAAGACATTGCTTCACCTTACAACCAAGTGACGTGTCAACCTCATCATGGAACAAGTCAAATAGAGGAGGGGTGTACAATTCTGAAACTTGGATTAATATAGGACACTTCCTCAACTTCAATCTTTACAACTTTTCTCTTGAATGGTATATGGCTCTAGCTTCCTCATACCGCTTCTCCACAACTATTACACCGAATTGAATAAAGAATTGAACAATGTTAAGATCAGATTTTAAACACTTCTTTAGTTTTGCATTAAGGCTCTCACTAACTTGGGTGCTCCGCATTCCCGTAGTGAACGACCATTTCATGTATACATGTGCCCATTTCTCTTTAATCTCCCAAGTTTTCTTCATCCACATGTTATCTTGTAAATTGTATCTCTCAATCAAAGTATCCCAAGCTTCATGTAACTCATCTTCATCCTCATACCCATAAATGCAAGCATTGAGCTCTTCGCCAAATTTTGAACCGGCATGGAACAAGTGACCCAAATGCTTCAAAGCATTTTGATTGGGGTGAAAGGTGCACAACCCATGAGAAACATCGGGCATAACAATCGACATAGCCTTAGCCATAGCAGCATCTTGGTCTGTGAAAATGGTAGTAGGCTTTTTTCCAGACATGGCATGCAAGAAGGTCTTAAATAGCCACTCAAATGATTCTGAAGTTTCATCATATAATAGTGCCGCACCAAAAATTGATGTCATTCTAAAATGATTAAAGCCGGAGAAAAGAGCAAATGGTCGGCACTCTTTGTTTGTTCGGAATGTTGTGTCAAAGGATATGGCATCCCCAAAAAGCCCATAATCTGTAATCATCTCATGGTCAGCCCAAAAAATATTGGTAATCATCTGTTCAACATCCAATTGAACCGCATAGTAGAAATATGGATTTTGAGCAGCCTCCTTCTGAAAATATTCCAACAAAGCCCCTGATTCACCATACTCCAAGCTCCTTTGTCTTCTGGTAAGCAAATAATTTTTTTGGTCCTCCCGTGTGTACCCTAAGGATTCCTTCCCCCCTGTTTGGGCACTAAAGAGATCGTGTGATGCCTTAAGCGATAAACCAATATCAGCAGCGATATCAATGTTTATTGCTTGAGCTTGACTTATTGATCTCTGCGATTTCATCATATGGGCACATTGAGGTAGGTGTAATTGATGGTTATGCTTTTCTTCAAACTTTGTCACAACCCATTTTGATGTTTCGCGGTTCAATGATATATGCATCAATGCAAGACAATTAGTTCTCGTCTCTTTTTGAGGATTCTCTACTACAAGGTAGCGTTTATCTTTTCCTCTTTGTCCTTCCTTACTACAAACAAATCTTTTACTAATCACGACATCATCTATCCGGCTTTTGGTAGTATTACCTTTTCTAACGCTAAAACCGGTAATCCTTCCATATTCATTGTAAAACTCAAACGCCGCTTCCTGAGATTCAAAGACCATTTCAAGACACGGAGTGTACTTTTTGAGCAATTCCTTATTTTTTTGGACATCCTCCTTGCGTTCATCATCATCCATTCTAACATTCAAATATACAATATTCATCAAAATTAGCACTAATTTGGTAAATGGGTACTAAATTAATCAACAAATCTCAGCATTGATTAAAAAAGAATGGGTATTGTAAAAAAACATAACAATGTGAAACCTTTACGTTTGATGTTTGGATTGGGTCTACGTACAAAGGAATTCTAATATTCCTAAGGTTTGTCACGAAAAGCAACAGCAATGAGGAAGCATTGAGATACTAGTACAATATATGATTAAGAATCAAATTAAAATGTTCTATTGGTTTGGCATTATGTGATTAAAAAAACAAGTTTGGAAAGACTAATATCGGACTAAAAAATCCAAACAGTTAGCACTAACAATTTACAAGATACCATTAGCACTAACTTTTTAGTTCTAACAGAGACCTTGATTTCTATGGAGATAAATGAAGTAATACCAAAGAATATCAATCAGTATGAAGAGGGAAACGAAAGTGGGGAAAAAAAATGTCAGGAACAATCATTATGCAATACCTGGTGGGAGATGATAGTTCCAGTAGTTCAATGTTCGATTCTGACTGTGAATGATCGACGAGATCAATGGGGGATGGAGGAAGATGAGCCATGGATGTAGATTTCTCCAACGAATGCCCTCTCCCTCTCTCTGCAAAATCGACTGAAGCCCTATTTCTTTTAGGCGCCAAAAGCTTCAAAACGACGTAGTTTTGAGTGTTTTTTTTGTTGTGTCTTTTGGACCCCAAAACGACGTCGTTTTGGGGTGATTTTCAGGGCGATTTGTAGGGACTGATTTGTAGTACCCCCGGATCCGAGTCCTAAAGGCTACCAAGTTTGGGGCTTTAAATAGTGTTTAGTCCAGCTTAACTTATTTTAATGTTTTCAATACATTGATGTGAAATTTTTTAGGGTTCAAGGACAACATTAAACAAAAATACCCTTAATGAGAAGTGTTTCCGCACCTCTTTTATGCATTGCAATAAAAAATAAAAAAAAGAGACAAAAGGCAAGCCGGCACTTTTCCCGCTGCCAGTGCTGACCGACTTAACCCTTGAAAGGGACAAGTCATTCCATGCGTGGGTTCAATTTTTCTACGTAACTTCTTTTCCCCGTCTCTCTCTCTCTCTCTCTCTCTCTCTCTCTCTCTCTCTCTCTCTCTCTCATGCGTGGGTTTTGGGTGGGTGAGACAAAATTAATTTCTCTCTCTTCAATTTTGGGAGTGGGTTCAATTTTTAGGGTTCAATTTTAGGGGGTTTAGGCTCTTTGGAGTAGGGTATAGTAGGTTTAGGCATTTTGGGTTTAGGCACTTAGGGTGCACTTTCCAATTATAGGGTTTTAGCGGTTTAGACACTTTCATAGGGTACCCTAGGGTTTAGGTTTAGGTTTAGGGTGCATTTTCCAATTATAAGGTTTTATAGTGGTTTAGGCACTTTCATAGGGTACCATTGGGTTTTAGGCACTTTCATAGGGTACCCTAGGGTCTTAGGCACTTTCATAGGGTACCCTGGGGTTTAGGTTTAGGCACTTTCATTAGGTTTGGGGGTTTAGGCACTCTCATTGGCTAGTGGGGGCATTTTTGGAATGTGTAGGTGATTTGTCCTTTTGGCATTAAGGAAAAAGTTGATGTCCTTATTGAAATAAAGACCCTTTTACTATGTCATTGCCAAAAACGGACCCAAATTTCTTTGGGCTGAATACTCTCTCTGTCCGGATTCACAAAAAATTAGTGATATCTTTTAATTGGTAGGTTATCATACGTCCAATATAAATCTTGTTTCATAGATCTCGATTAGTTTTATAAGATAACTAGTGCTTTGCCCGTGCCTAAAGGCACTTGATGAAGTTTGACAACTTTAACCAACCATACAATACTACCTGCAGTGTTTTTGTCATCAAGTATTCCGGCTAATGCTATGCCGCCACCCCTGTCATGATTGTGTAAGTTCAATAAGTGAAACTAAAAAAAAAAAAAACAAACTACTAACATCTAATAAAACCAATTATTTCGTGCATAACAAAAAATATGTAATTTTGAAGCATCACGAAGAGATTCCTTCTTATTTTTTCGTTGATTTACCAAATTTATAATATCCATTTCACAACAAAAATCATTTGAGAGAGAGATATCTTCAACTAAATTTTCCTATGATGGTTGGATGTTAAAGAAAAAGAAAGGATTTATGAAATTTGAAATTCGCACATGAATTAAAGGATGGTGTTTCTTTTCCGAAATGAGTTCTTTTCATGTGGTTTTTTTTTTATCTGCTTTCTTCTTATTCTTCATCTTCTTTTTTGGTAATTGAGATAGTGAGAAAGAGAAAATTTTTAAAATTTGAAACTCCCAGATGAAAGGATTGTTCTTTTTAGAAAGTAGTTTTCTTTCATGTGGTGTTTTTTGTTGATCCGCTTTCCTTTTTCTTTTGTATGATTAATGAAAAGTTATTTTGAAAATGCAAGTTTTCTTATATAGATATAGATTAGAAGAGAAATGAGAGATCTTTGCAACATAGAAATGTCATGTAGGACATTTTGAAAAAACCGTTGTGTAATTTTATATAGATATTTTTAAAGTTACATAAAACATTATAAGTAAATTATAAGGTATAGTTATTTGTGAAAAATGGCAGGAACTCGTAAAATTGATTAACAAATCCAGACAGAGAGAGTGAAACTCTGCCCACAAAGTCTAAGCTAGAGGCCACAAACTTAGCACCGCCTTCTTCCATGAACTGACTTAAATTAGAAATTGACTTGAGTCAGTTTTTTGGATTGATGTAATAGGTCAATTTTGAGTTTAAATTAGTTTTTTAGAACAATCCTTACATTAATAAGTCTAAACCAGTGGCCGCCAAATTTTTTTTTTTTTTTTTGGGATCAGAGCGGCCGCAAACTTGATACCCATAAATTTCTAAATAAGTAGAAATTAAAAAACCGTTCTCTCAGTACCAAAAAATATACAGATTTAGGCAAAAAGTAAAATAAAATTATTTTTTACACACCCTTGTTTTCTAATTCTAATGGCACTTTTTTCTCTTCTCATTAATTCATGGAAAAAATTTAAGATTTCAACATACATTGTTTTTTATTAGTGACAATTTAGCCGACTCCTTTCTTTTTCCTTTCTCTTATTAGGTCCCTAGAGTATGAAATAGGGTGGCCCATTGGGTGGCAACCCCACACATTCGAGGTGCCTCCCCGAGTTTTGTTCTCTTGTTTCTGTTTATGGCTCTATCGAGGAAGTTTAATAGGAAGTATCTTATGTTTAAAAAAAAAAAAAACATACATTTTTTTTCTTTCACACAATAACAGAAAAAAAAAATGTAAATTTACGTACAAGGGGACCGTTGAAATCAATATTTATTACTCCGTACCCATAGCATTTATCACGCACTGTAGGCATAGCAATTTTAGTTACAAATTTGTCATTTCATGGATGATCAATATAAAAAAAAAAACTATTCGCTTCATCCATGTGTAATTTTTTTTTTTGATAATTAGAGCAATATCTCATTCATGAGAAAGCCATCCGGCACTTACAAGATTTCATCGCAAAAGCAGAAAAGAACCAAAACTACTAAAATCTAGACAGAGAGCACGGAATAACGCATAGAGGCGACCGGCTCCGGGCACTTTCTGACAAAGCAGACCAACACTAGGTGTAGGCATTAGAGACCGGTCCAGATCTAGTAGTAGAGAATCCAAATGGACAAACCAGCTCAAATCATACAACCAATAAACATAGATGAAATCTGGAACCAAAAAACACTGAGGTTCCCAAAAAAAACTAAAAAAAAATAGATTATTTACCCACCACTGCAACCCACCGGATCTGAGAAAACAGACTGGGACCAGAGAGCCGCCGGACTGGGGGAAACCCAGCTGGGACAGAAAACAAATAGCAGAAAAGAACCTTTCTTCGATCATCCCGTTACTACCTTGCCGCCAACTGCCAACCGGACCACTGCACACCGTCTCCACCACGCTGCTCTAAGTCCAAGAAGCCAGAAATCATGTCTTCGACGATTATCGCCAAAGAGGGCCGAGCAAACCAGATCTAGAGATGAAAACATGGTGAAAACTGGGGTTGAGGGGGACAAGGACACACCGACGGGAAAGAGAGGGGGAGGAAAGGAAGAAGGGTAGGGGCAGGGAGGAAGATGGGATCTAGCCCCCACCCCCAGGAGTGAACCCTAGCGGCCTGGAAAGTTTAGAGAGAGAGCGGGAAAGTTTAGAGAGAGAGCTTTCACAATTAAAAAGTATGTATTTGACTTTATCCAATAAATTTTGTACATATAGACCTACGTGGAAATATCTTTTCACAAGCTCTGTAATAGTATATCTTCTATCTTAATAGGATTAATTTACTCCAAAAAAAATAATGAAGTTGATTATTTTTCATGTCAATTTTAGGTGTCTTGATCTTCATTTTTTCATCTTTTTCTTGATTAGATGGCATATCTCGGAAACTAAGACTATCCTTGACTGTTGGAATCACATCATATCCGGCGTAATATTTGACCGGATTCTTAGGGATTTGATTGATATGTAATCCCGCAATATTAGTTTTCTGATTTTATTTCGTTTCCTTTTATCTTTCATTCTCTTGGGTATATATACCCCTCTCTTGTAAATACATTAATCTAGATTCAATATACATATCAATCAAATCCCTAAGAATCCGGTCAAATATTACGACGGATATGATGTGATTCCAACATTGACAACATTGTTCCACGAGCAACAACACGGCTCCACCTTGTCCATTGGCACCTCCTGGCAATTAGGCGTCCCCTCCACCTTCTCCTTTAGCAACTTTGGGTAGCTCGAGAAGCTCTCCACTTGGTGATGTTGCTACATTCGAATCCGCGTGTGATCATTCTAGCATCGTGAAAAGGTGTTACAAACGATTACCGTTGATTATTGCACCTAAGGCTAGCTTAGTTAATATAGGGGCATAAAGGCAAACTCTAAAAACAGATGAGCCTTCAACGATAAAATAGGTTAAAATTCATAATTTTGGACAAATTGGGCCATATTCTTGTTGGACTGGGGCCTTCTTATAATTGGAGGGAATTATGGGGTTAAAGCAAGCATTTCACTTGCGCAAGGGTACAGCCGGGCTAGATTGCACGGTTTGCACCTGGTATTTCTTTTTGTTTTTTTTGATACCAAAGCCTTGCAAAAATAAGATAATAGCAAATGACATCAAAGATTTGATAAGATAATAGCAAATGACATCAAAGATTTGATTTGATAAATTTAAAAAATGCTCAACTGTTTGGTGTGTTATCTTGTTTGTAACTCACATTCTCAATCTTGTTTATAATTCATGCTCTCAAAGTTATAAGCAAATCAAAGTTCTCGAGTACTATGGTAACTATGTTTTGAGAATATGTTTTGAGAAAGTTATCTTGTTTGTAACTCACATTCTCAATCTTGTTTATAAAGTTTTCTTGTAAAAAAAATTTATATATAAAAAAATTTATATATATAAAAAAAAATATATATATAAAAAAATTATATATATCGAGAAAAGGGTTGGGGCCTCGCGAAACACAGGGCCGGGCCTGTTGAGAATCATATCACTGTGTTTGGTTCACATTTCCAAAAAATTTTCCAAAAAAATTCCTTCCCCATCTCTCCAATCATTAATCACTTTTCTCTCTCTACTCATATCCTTCCATCTAATCATTATTTTCATTTTTCTCTCTATCTCTCTCCAATCATTACACATCTCTCTAATTATTACTTTTTTCAAAAACTCATCCAAACACTATCTCAAAAAATTTCTCAAAAATTTCTTCTCAAAACTCTAAACCAAACACAGTGATGATGTTTCGTCATTGTATTGGCATAATGTGAATATAACAAATGCGGCACCGAAAACTCTGCAAAAAAATGTATGCAACTGTATAGTGTGGTTGCTTTCCTAAATGTATGCATTTGGTATTTCTCTAATGAAAAACGAATCGCCTTCCACCTGAATATTCAATAGACGACCCAAGTTCTTCGCAAAGAGAATCCCTTTTAGAGCAGCCATTGCTTCAACACTATGCACATCCAATGTTAAACCTCTCCTTTGTAGTCACTTACCACCACACCAACCCCGGCAATCTTGTGCTTGTTACGAACAGATCCATCAAAATAGCCTTCCAAGAGCAACTGGGTTTATCCCTCGGGGGAGGTGCAATAGATGATTGAGCAAAGCTGTACTCTTGCAAATAATTACCAGCAAAAAAAAGCGACCTCCCCCGGAGTTTTACTTTTCTTGTTAAACACTCGCATTACGATTCAAACCATAACCCCACAGCAGAAAGATCATTACAAAACAAAAGCCTATTTAATTAGACTCATACCTGGGGACACATGCCTGGGCAAATTCAAAAGGGCTCTCATCGCAAGAGACAATAGAGAGGAAAATACAGACGAGTGGATATTGGTTTCTTGACAGTCCGTCAAGATCTCCACTTCATAATTATTGAGTACAAAAGAAATGCAGATGTCCTCAACTGAATTCATGATATAACTACCACCAGTAAACAAATTTTCGATTTCGGAATAGGAACAACCACAATAGCTTAGCTACCAATACCATCTAAGCTAGACACTCTTGATAAGTCTGGTCATCGTCTTCTTAAGTCTGGTCGTCTTCTTCTTAATCTTCGTCAGTCTTCTCTTTTTTTTCTGAAGATATCTTCTCTTTTGCTGCTGAATTGAGATGCTCTTGATCAGCCTTCTCTTTTTCTTTTTTTAACTGTATTCGTTTTTCGAGTTCCGCGTACACTTTTTTGAATTCCGACTCCCATTCACTGAGATCCAGTTGAAAAGGCTCCTCTTTTTCTTCGAAATCCCATTTAAGGGGATCCGTGGACACCATGTCTTCATCCATAGGAACCCAAGTGCCTGGATCAATCAAAAGGTCGATTCTATCTGAACTACTCATTTCCACATGATATCCGCAACTTTCACAGATATAATTTTTTGAATTAAAAAGTGGCTTATAATTTAAGCCATAACAGACGTCGCATTGAACCCACAAATGCCTATATTTGTGGAATCCACCAGGATTATTTTCACCCTCTGTTGCTCTTACAACAGGACTTATCCTTTTTGTCTGTAGTGGTCTTGTAATCCCTGAAGATCTAACCAGAAACAGAAACAGAATTAGAGAAGAAAGAGAGTATTGAGGAGAAGAGAAAAACTAGATTCTTAGAAACACCACTTTACAGGATTAAAAGCACTTGATAGCCTATGATGATCAAACCGCCAAAAAGTAAGACAAAGCAATAGGCATTCTATCATAACTTAAAAGGACGACAGCAAATGATTGGAAATGACTGTGTTGCTTTCAAACATTATTCATTCTAGGCGCATAATGTGTGGAAAATGCTACATAAAATAGGACTAGATAACTAATCTAACAACCTGTAATTGTTAATATAGAAAGACAGAATGAGCAAACTTTAGAAGAGTATAAATCAGAGCCCTCCTCCACTGCAAGATGCCAAGTTATTCTCAATCTTTACAACTTGGTGAAATTTCATTTCCAATACTATGTGCAAATATTTCCTCTTTACACAAATCACTCCTTACTAAATATTAGACCTAAGGTACTCTTTCAATAGGAGTATATACGTATCTTTCTTTAATAGCAAAACCAATCCACCATTTCTAAATACGTTATACATGCGATTCATATTAATATAATTTAACAAATTCAACTCTCTCTCTCTCTCTCTCCACAAAATTAGCGGGCTAAGGTCGGCTATTTCTGACATGGAACACAAATATGACACAACACGATAACACGAAAACTAAACAGGTCGTGTTAGGGTTGAGAGAATTCTGACACGAACACGAGATGACACGATACGAACACGACACAACGTGGGGTGGGAATTTATGAAAGGACACGATAGCATGACACGAACCCAACACGAAGTTAACAGGTTAGGGTCCACTATTTATGACACGACATGATAACACAAAAAAGCTAAATAGGTTGGGTTAGGATTGAGAGAATTCTGACACGAATACGAGATGACACGACACGATGTCCACCTCTCATCAGAAACAACCAAGGACAAACCCCTGGAATAAACCAAAGATGCCTACAAAGAATCAAGAAGAAACAATGAAAGATCAACAAAATAGAAGCAACAAAAGCTAGCAACTAGCCAAGAGCTATTTCCCTTTTGCTTCCACTTTAGAGCTTCTATACTTTCTTTTACCCAACTTAGAAGGATGATTGCTTTAGAGCCTCTATACTCTCTTTTATCCAACTTAGAAGGATGATCGTCATTATCGACATTCAACCATGAAACCCAAAATGGACAAACCAATGATCCGTAGGGAATCCAGCTACATAAACAATCAAATTCTACTTCGTATCTGTTACCAATCAGGGCATTTTATATTTTGCATTCAAGTATTGTTGTTTTGACCCCACAAAAAATCACAAAATTGTCCTAACGAGCTGCAAACATCAGTCAAAATAATAAATTTCCGAGCGTTCTCTTCTCTTTGTGAGTCGACAGAGTTACCAATAAAACTATCATTCACCATTTTCAATGTATGAAAAGACAGAGTCAATTGCAAAGCAAAATTACCTTTACTAAATACAAATCTACTTGCTTGATTAACTCTTAATTTAATGATTAGTAGAATAAATCGCATGTGGTTCTTGTTTTTTACCCCACTGATCGAAAGTTCTGACTCCGCCCCCCTACAATAATCGTAGTATGAGTTTTCTCAGATTACTTCGTAGCATTATCTACAAATTTAGTCTTCTCTCTTATTTTTTTGGGCTAAAAAATCAGTCTTTTCTTCTGGTATCAATTTTAGGTGCCCCCCAACAAAGAGGCGAAAATTGATTGGCTGAAAAGAATACGAGTTGAGGGTTTCTAGCTCAGATCCATCGAATAAAACAATAGCTATCGATATGCAAATGAACGGCATTCCCAATTGAAGGGGAGAAAAAAAAATATTTTGGTTCCAATCAGTCGACCGCATCCCACAATGCCGTATAATTTGAACAACTAGAGATTCCATTGGGAACAAATTTTTTTATTTTTCTTTTGGTAAGTCCATTGAGTGCAAATTGAAGCAACAAACAATGATGAATTCGGATCCAAATTACAGAGAGAGGGATTGGTTGCTTACTTGATCCGGGAGAAAGAGAGTGATTTGAGGAAGCCAAGGTAATCAGACGACGAAGAACGTACTCCGACGTATTGGTGTCCCGAAGAAACAATTGGGGAACTCCGCAGGAAAGAATTTGCCATTTTGGAGAGCGAGAGAGAATGCCTGATACCATGGTGTAGCAACGCACAAGTATACGCGCGCGACAGAGAGATGGGCAGTTGGGGCGGAGAATACGAGATGCGGGCCATTATTTTATTAATCACCAAATTAACCTTTGGTTCATGAAATAACTCTTCGATCCTCAAAGATTTGTAAGCAAACAAATGGACCTATAAGCAAAATCATATTGGATAACCTCCCCAGAACCCACAATGTCCTTTATTCGCCTTTTAAATTGTGGTTCTTACTCTATTGAATTCGATGCAACTTTTGTTGTGTAAAATATTAATAGTAATAGAATGTTATAATGGGCTTAGGTTCACGGGTTGGTGTATGTACATAGATGATCACACAGACGATTCTAAGTTAATGAAACTTTAACAGTTAGAAGATGTTATAGTGGGATCTGGGGAGGTATCCAGCAGAGTCCCGCAAGTGTGTGGTAAATTAGCGAACCTAGTTATGGTTAGCTGCAGAAATGATGTAGAGATCAACGGAGCCAGGTTAAGGTTAGCTGGAAAAATGGTATTGAGTATTGAAACCCTAGAGGGCGCTGTGTGTTTGCTCTTTGTGAAACAACTAGTGATCATTAAGGTGATTTCATACTATGGTTTCAGGTCATGGTCTATATATTCTTCCTAAGGTTCACTTAATTAGTTCCTTGGGGGGTTTTGTTCATCCTTGTGAGGCAATTGTTAAATCTGACTAAGTAGATAACTTAGGCGTTTTCATCTTGGCCTCTGAGTGGGGAAAACAAAGAGGGAGTGGAATAATAAGGGTGGCCATTAGTCTAAGTGACGTGGGATGTTTCTCAAGGTTGAGATTTTAGAAAGACATATAAGATAAAGGCTAGATAATGAATCAATTTACCTATTCTTCACTTCTTTTAATTACTTTTATTGTAAGGGTTAGTGATAAGAGTTATATATTTAGTGATTATTCGCTCATGGTTCTATTTCGGCCCTATCATTTTACGCCAAGTACTGAAGAGGAATAAAGTGAACAATACTACCAAAACAGAAATCATGTTGCCAATCAGGAACCAGTTAAAGATTGGGAACTCAACCTAGACCTCTAAAAAGCTCTGTTGCACTTCCGTACTTTTGATATGTTTAACGTAATATAAATGACTAACTAAATATTTCATTTTCGCTGTAATCAAACTGCATTTGTTTTTTAGAGGAGGATATGAAGGTAATTCCACTTAACCCACCCAATCAAGCTATATATGTTTAACTTTAATGTCTATTGCACTATTTTGATGCGATTAACTCTTTGAACAAATTAAACCATTTTCCAAAGAAATGATTTAATTAACGTTTCCAAATATTGGGTCATTACAGTGTTAAAATCAATCTTCATTGAAAACGTACCCATAGTATTTATTTGTCCCATACATGCAAGCATAGCAATTTAGTTAAAATTTTGTCTCTTCATTGATGATCAAAACTAAAAAATAAAACTGGTCGCATCATTCATATTTGTCGTCTGAAAAGAATTATTTACGCGAACATGAGATCTTTCCCAATAATGACATATAATATCCGACTTTATGTCTTATTTTTTGTCCATAGAGACTTGAACATATCTTTTACAAGCTCTTGATAGTTAATGTTCTATCTTAATTGATTTACTATTTGAGGGAAAAAAAATATCAATGAACTGGATTATTTTCCATGTCAATTTTCAAGTGTCATGATTATCTCTCCATTTTTCCATATTCTTCTTGATTAAATGACATTTCTGAGTAGGTAAAAGAGCCCTCAACAATATGAAATTGCTCCACATGCACCTCCAGACAGCTCAATTTTTCTTCCACAATCAGGTTACTCTACTCGCACTTCCGAGCAACTTGGCATCCCTTCCACCGTCTCTACTGACACCTCCGAGCAACTAGGCATTCCATCCACCTTCTTCATGAGCACCTCTGGGAAACTCGACGGGTCCTCCATCTGGTGAAGTTGCTCCATTGTTGCTACGCCCTGATCCGCCATGTGATCATTCTATAGCATCGTGAAAGAACTTGTTACACAATGATCAATGATTATTGCAACCTAAGGCCAACTTAATGCATTTAGGGGCATAAAGCAAAACTCTTATAACAGATTGTTAGAAATTTGGGGCCCTGTTCAAATTGAAGTGGGACCTTCTTATTGTAACATTTAATCCACAATCCAAAACTGCAACAAATATTCTTCATAACTTCTTTAGAATCTAAAATTCAGAATTTAAAACAAAATCAATAATTGAAAATACAAGAAAAAGTTTTAGCAAACGCTTCTATAATTGGAGGAAATTGTGGGGCTAAAGCAAGCATTTCACTTGCCTAAGGGTCGAGCCGGGCTGGATTGCACGTAGTACTATTTTTTGTACTAAATCTTTGCAAAAATATAAGATAATAGTAAATGACATCAAAGATTTGATTTGATATAAAGGTTAAAAAAAAATACTCAACTGTTTGGTGTGTTATTTTGTTTGGAATTCTTGTTCTCAAAGTTGTAGATAAGTCAAAAGTTCTAGAGTAAAAAAACTGGTCTGTATAACACGAAACTCTTGTAGCCTATTAGGGTTATTGTCCAATTTTCATGGCTAGTTAATTCGAACAAGAATTAGGGATCCAAAAATATCTGGAAGTATAGTTGACAATGGATTTGAGAAGCCTTACTTGAGGAAAAGAGGTTGAAGGCATGAGGGAAGAGAGGAGCACATTAGAAGCACATGAATTATGCCACTGCTTAAGGCTCTCATTCATCTCATGATCATCACCACTTTGGTTGGTCATATGCTCCCCATTTTGATCTGCTACATTGCATAGTTGATTGTAAACTGTTGTTGCTGGTGAATTTGTCCTGAAATTATGTCATGACATTTAATTAATTTTCATAGATGGTATCGTATGCCTAGTATCTAATGTTTTGGTGATGACCATGTCTGGTATCACATTTTTGGGTATCATGTAATGTGTCACCACTGTATTAACAGAATGTGTCTCATTTGTCATTTAGTGGAGCACATTCTACCAATGCAATGGTGACACTTCACATGATACTCAAAATGTGGTATCCAGATATGGTCACCGTAGCATTGTTCATAAGAATATGGTGATTACATTACATTATCGAAACCTTTTTACCTTCTTTTTTTCTGGTAGGTCACAGAAGTACTAGTAAAGGCCTGGTTGACTTTACCAAAGTCTTCCTTCCAAGGAGTCAATAGTGTAGCTCATTTACGATAGCTATTAAGACAGATTTTAGATTCTATATATCTTCAGATTCTACTGCAGATTTTTTATTTTAAAAAGCTAATAAATATGTTTACTATAACTGTGAAATTATGATTAAGCTGTAGTAAAAACTGGTACTGAAAGCTACCCAAATTAGGGAAATAACCCATATAAATTAAAGTACCTCATAGAAATAAAAGGGTGGCCAGAATCACCACAAATAGGGTCTTGATTGTTCGCAATTACTCCATTCTCAGGCAACCAATTAACTAAGTCACTCTGAAATGACGAGGTTGATGGCATACCCTTTGGTGACTCAAAGTATATCTGCCCAATTGAATTCATCTGCTTTCACAAGAAAAATAAGATGAGCAATTTCAAAGTGTACATCAAATTTTATTTGACGGGATCGAATTCCACACAACTGAAGCAAAAAAAAAAAAAAAGAAGCAAATATTACGACATGATTACATACTTGTATAGTTGGTGGTGCTTCGAATGCCGATAAATGTTCATCCATTAATTCTTTCTGACATAGGAGAGGCAAAAAAAAAAAAAAAGTCATGAAACTAAGCCATTTTTTTATCAAAAATTTATGGATTAAGCAGTCGTTGACGAAGGGACTAACAAGTAAATGATACTACCGACAATTTTTTTTGACACACATATTACACGAGAGTAGTTAATATCCAAGAAGCATGCGTGTTTGAAGATTGATTAGTACATAATAGTCTCGAAAATACAAGTATTGGTGGGAGATCGAAACCCGGGGTGGCTCAATAGTTCCACCCCTAGCCATCATAGTACCTGTCTTTGTGTGATGCGGTCCATGGCGGCCAACAGGTTCTTTTCGCTTGATTCAAGTTCTTCCATTGTTGTAAACGATTGTACATCTGGCTCAAATATACTTTCAATCGAGAACAATGTAATACTTTAGTACATTAAAAATCAAAGAATATAGGATAAGATCGTTAATAAATGCGGACTTCAATTTTCTGAAAAATGACTCTTAATTACCTCAGTTGTTCCTCAGCCGCTTGGAGCTGTTGTTGTAAATTACTGATTTGTTGTTGGAGTTCCTATAAAGAAATATGTGTTTTTTAATATCAGCAAAAAAATAAAAAATTCAACCAACGAATGTGCTCTACATAATGGGAAATTTGTTTCTTGTTTTTACCTCTGATGTTGAGGTTAGCTCCTCCGGTGGACTGACCATAGAAAAAACACACTTAGAAAATGATGTCTTTTAATATATGTGTGCGCGACAGTGTGTGTCTATATATATATATATATATATATATATATATATATACATCTGATGACAATCCTTCAAATGTTTGTTAACGTCCGACTTAACATTTTTTCAAAAAACCAAATTTTGATGATCCAACCGTTAGATGTTTTAAAAACGTATTTTTAAGGTTTTTTTTGGATTTGGCCTTGGAAAAAAAAAAACCCGGAAGGGCGTTTTATGAAAAACAATTGGGAAAAGCATCAAATGCTCGATTAAGCCCTTCCGGGTTTTTTTTTCTTTTCCAAATCCTTGCGTTGGGCCTTAAAAACACATTTTAAACACATCTAACGGTTCCAATCGTCGAAATTTGGCGGATCGAATTCGGTTTGATTTGGGCGGTTTAGATGGCTTGGGCAATTTTCTTATACTCCCTCCGTCCCAATTTGTTTGCTCACTACGGTTATGTGTGCCTTTTTAAAACTCTTATAGTTTTCAATCTATAATGTAATTTATATGTAATATAGATCTTATTTGATTGATCTCATTTAGTTCTATATGACAAAATGTTTAAAAACTTTAAAAACACTACAAATTAATAAAAAGTTATCAACGTTTAAAAATGACACATATATTCATAATGAGCAAACAAATTGGGACAGGAGGAGTATATAAACCGCCCTAATCGCAACCGAACCGACCGGATTGGACAAAACTCACGGACTGGTATGGACAGAGAAAATGACAAACCGCAATGAGCGGTTCGGTTTCAAAGCTGATCCGAACCGCCCAAAACCGTCTGTTGGGCAGCCTAGAGAGAGAGAGATATAGAACCTTCCAAATTCAAGGATCATGGCATCTTCATTTTTTATTTTCTGGAGGGTGCTGACCAAATACTGCATGATTAAGTAAGCTAAAGTTTGTTTTCAATAATATTACAAACCTAAAATACCAAAGGGATATAACGATGAGTATCAAGTGAGGATGGTCGCATATCATACCTCACTGTTATGAAGAATGCTGCAAAATACAACAAATTTGAGATTAATATTTCTATTTTATTCATGATAAAAAAAATTTCAAAAATTGTTGAACCAAAATAATTCGCTAGCCTCAAACAACAAGGATGATTACCCTCCTCTCTCATGATCCGAAAGGTTCACGTAATGGCTAAGCACATCTTCAATCCTACGTAGGAAAATTTATATTAGCAATTTCTGAAAAAATATCATATGACATATTAAACCTTGTATCAAAATGACAAAAAAACACCCATGCTAGCTTCTTCCATGTGCGCGCAGAGAGAGAGAGAGAGGCACCTTTTCTTGCCGGAGAAGAGGCTGACGCGGCCGGAGGGAGAGAACATGATGAGAGCGACCTCGATGTCACACAGAACCGAAAGCTCGTAGGCCTTCTTGATGAGTCCATTTCTGCGTTTGGAGAAGGTCACTTGTCGGCTTGTCGTGTTTTCTATCTTCCTTATTTGAAGCTTAACACGACCCATTTCGAATTATGATCGATCTCTGTATCAGAAAAAAGATGGAAAAACTTCGAAAATTGAATGATTTAAGCAAAGGAGAGAGAAAGAGAGAGAGAGAGAGAGAGAGAGGGGTGGTGGTGATGGTTTGGAGGATTTATAGTTGAAAACCTTGAAGAGTGGAAAAGTTAGTTTTGAGAAAGTGGTGAATGAGAGAGATTCACTCCATTCCTTCGGTTATTCTCCAACCCTTCCAATTCTCCCGGGTTGACCCGTTGTGCGAGTTCGAATCTGATGAGTGATGCTTGCTTGGATCTTGACCAATCATATTGCTCCAACTCAGCAACCACAAATGAGTACACGTGTCAAATTGAGTTGACTTTTTCCACTTGAAAATCTAGAGTTACAAACTGAAATTGGGTAATTTCGACCACCAATGCTCGAATTTCTCCTTCGCAAAATTCAATTTGTTGAGGACGGGGAGTTTATGTGGTGGTAAAATGATGGCAGTGGCGGAGGTGTGGTAGTCATGGCATTAAAGTGGAGGTGGAGGTGTGGTTGTGGCGTTGAAGTGATTGGTCATAGTCGTCGTACAATGGCGGTAGTGATAGGGTTGATATGTTGATCCAAATCACATAAATTCATGGTTTTTGGTTGTTTGTGGATCTTATCCTAGCTATATATCACTCATCCTACTTGCTCATTCTACGTACTACTGCCTTGAAACTCGGTAATTTGATCATTAATAGGTATTCAATGCTCTAATTGCATATTCCTCGCAAAATTCAATTCGAAATTTGCACGACACGGAGAACAAATAACTTATGTTGTGCAAGTCAAACTTACTGTGAGAGCACGTCAATTCAATATCTTATCCTTCTCTTTTATTACGCCATGAAATGAAATGAAATCTAAGTCTAAAATTTCATAACCAGAACCAGCCGCTTGCCTAATTTGAAGACCTCATTGCCACCACCACCACAACCACCACCGCTTAATTTTTTTTTTCTTTGTTTGGTATTTAAAATAGAAGTGCAAATATGGTACTCCGTCAAGAATTATTGTCACGTCACACCAAACTACTATTGTGCAAGTAAAGTTTCACCACAAGTGAGTGGTGTTAGCTAGGAGCATGCATGTCTAGCCCCAATGAGGGGCTACGAGGATATTTTTTAGTCATTCTCTCCCTTTCGGAAGCTTCTCTCTCTAAGTGGGAGTTTCCTAGGGTTTTATCCCTACCTACCTTTCCATCGCCGCCTCCTTCAATCCGTTGCCGCAACACCCTTTCATTCGTCCCTTTCCCCTTCTCTCATTTTCCCCTCCCTCCCTCCACAGATCTTTTCCTGGGGAGGTGGGGCGACCGCCTCTCGGCCTCACCTCCCCTCCTTCCCCGCTGCCCCGCCACCTTTTTCTCACCTCCCCGCCTGATCAAATCCAGTCCACCATAGCCTCCCTCCAACCACTGCAGTACCCTTTCGCCCCTCACCCAACACAGCCCCCTTCCACCTCTCGTCCTCCCTTAAATCTATAGATCTACCCCCAGCTCTGCCTCTACATTTCTACAGATCCCTTCCGCACCTCCACAGTGGATTTGTTTTGACGTCGTGGTGAACTAGGGTGGCCCGGGCCCCTCCGGGGAATAAAGGCTCCACATCCCGAAGGCGGCGGCTATGGAGTCTTGTGTCTCTCTCCCGGAGCTGCGACTCGACGTTTACTCAAAGCATTTTGATGGCTCGGTGATACTCATGGGTTGACTCGGTGCGACTCTCGGTTGACTCGGGGACTCATATGTTTTTTAGTTATGTCTTGTTGGTTTTGTTTATCCTTTTTGTTTCGTTTCTTGTTCTGGTTTGTTGTTAGGATGTAATTAGTTTTCAGGGAATGTCGATTTCATTTGGGCTTTCATTGTTTGGGTTTGAACCGTATGATATTATTGAGCTTGGGTAGGACCCTATGCATCGACCCTCTTATGGATCTGCGTCTGCTTTGCAGTACGAGTCTTAGAGCCCCATGTCCGTCGTGGTTCTTTTGGTGTGCTCGTGTCCGAGACTTAGTAGTATCGGTTCTTTCCGTTTTTGTATTGAAATCGTGTATGTGCCAAATGGCTTGGCTTTCGGGACTTTATTAATGACATGTCTTCCAGTTCATAAAAGAAAAAGAAAAAAGGGGCTACGAGGACTTAAACTCTTGGGCTTTGTGCTACCAAATTTAAGTTTTCAACCACTGAATCAATGTCTCATAGCTTAATTTCTTTCTTTACTCTATCTTTCCCTTCGCGTGTGTTTGGAACTTGAGGGAAGAAAGGGAAAATGAGAGAAAATAAAATGAGAGAAAAGTAAAAGGAAAATTTTACTATTCATAATACTTAAATTTTTTATTTTCTCTCTTCTTCCTCTCCTAAACAAATAAGGAGGAAAAAATTTAATTTTCCTCCATTTTCGCTCACTTTCCCAACCTCCAAACACTTCCTTCCAACGCAACCGGTAAAGCTATTGTTTGGTTATCCTTTCGCCTTTTTCTTTCTTTCTCTAATGGCTGTGTTTATGTTCCGATGCAATTAGAATTTCCCATCTCCACATCTTTTTCCCGACGGAAGTGTGGGATTTTTCTCAGCTTTCAGGGGATGCATATCGAAGATTACTGTGAGTCACTCACTTGATATGTTGCACATTTTCGTGCGTTTTATATGCTTATCTTTATGTATATATGGAAGCATTTTGTACTGCATGAGTTAGGTTTGATTTTGCGTTTTCGCTCCAAAGTGGGAAAACTAGTTTCCTGATGAACTTTTGCGCGGGTTTTAATTCCTTGTAGATAAACTCTGTCTGAGAAATAATTTATAGTAATTTTTGCGAACAAATGGAGAATATCCTTCTAAGTGCAATGGGCCCCTAAATTTTTAGTTTTTATTTTGGGTAGATTTGGATTGTGCACTATTGGTTTGATTGTGTGGTGTGCGGTCCAGCCTGGGGTTTGCAGTTCATGGGTTTTCATAAATTTCAGATCTTGGTTTGTATGTTAAATCATTTCCTTTTACGGTGATGGCTTCTAATAATTAGAGTGTTGATAATGGTAGTTGTGTGGTTTGTATGTACGAATGTGGCGGCAGGAAGAAGTCATAGGTTGCTAAGAACTTAGTTGTTGGAGTGTTGGGGACCATAGGGTTCGCAACTCTTTTCAGTGAATAGAATGGGCATAATTGTTTTTCGAAAGCTAGCTGCTAGTTTATGTTTGCTCGACCTTTGAACTTCTGTATTTCTGTTATCCATTTTCTTATCCTTTTCTTTCTATTTTATTTTAAACTTAATTTGTTTGATAATGTCTTAATGTTTAAGTTGCTTAGTTCATGTAATTTTTTTTATTGTTTAGTACATGACAGATTGCCTGTTTTACCTCCTTGAGCATTCTTTCTTATTGTCTTACTTGATTGATAAGACTTGTGTTTACCAAGTTTCTTGAGCACAGGGATATTTCTGTTTCTCAACCCCTACCCACTCACGCATTTTTTTTTATATTGTGTATTTCTCGTGGAGAATGTTCTGGAAACTGAACTGATGTTAGGAGATGTGCAATTTGTAATGACTTCTGTGTTTGACATTATTTAGGTTGAGTTTTTGCTAGGAAAGGAAATTGAGAAACTATGAAGGTCTCATCACCATATCCAGTTCTTGGCAATCGACCAATTGATCAGTGGAAGGTTACAGAACTGAAAGAAGAGCTTAAGAGACGGAAATTAACTACACGGGGGTTGAAAGAAGATCTAATTAAACGGTTGGATGAAGCAATTAGAGAGGAAAGTGAATCCGCTTTAGAAAATGCTGATAATGGTTTTGATGGTCCTCCGCAACCGGTTGAAGGGAACGTTCAAGTGGGGGAAGTAACAAGGGGAACTGATTCTGCTAGTGATGAGGAAATGGAATGCAATGACACTTATGGAGAAACTGGCTTAGAAGGCAGTGTGGTATCTGAATTAGCCATGAATGTACCAGAGTCACAGAACAATGACTCACAGAACATGAGGGGCGACTTGAAATCCGAGCTGGAGAATGAGATAAAGCCTTCTCATGAAGCCAGTGAGCTCAACTCTTCCAATCCAAACAACCAGGTATCTGAGGTCAACACTGTTTTAGGGTTTCAAGTAAAATCTGATTCTATTTCTACTGATTGTGTCTCAATTAATGAAAAAAATGAACTAAAGGATAATATAATTGCTGATAATGTTCAATTAGAACTAGATGTTAAGACTGAGATGGTCCAACCATCAACAAGCAATGTTTTCCCAGATGGTGGCAAACTGCATCCCATGGATGTTGAAGACACCCATGAAAAAAAGTTACCTATTGAGGAAGAAGAAAACACCCATGTTGCTAATTCAGAGATGAGCAACAAAAAATTTGGTGCAGATGTAGTTTCTTCGGAGAAATTAAATTTAGACCGAAGTTCTGGTGATGATTCAATGGAGGATGATGCATTGGGGAGTAAACAAATAGTTTCCGACTACAATTCGGACAAAGTGGTAGATATGGAGGTGAAAGTGGAAGTGTCCATGGTGGAGGAAGCTCCTGCTGATGATACGCAGGATGAGGTACCTGTAGACGAGGAAGACATTCATGAGGAAATCATTGATCCACCTGCTGCTATCACAGTGAAAAGAAAGCTTCATGGTATAATTGTGCATCCTTTTTTCTTTTTCTTTTTTTTTTCATTTTGTCCACCATCTGCATCCTTTAGTATTTTTTTTTACTGCTGGAGTACTATTTATGTTTTTTTTGCTAGCTAAGCTGTGTTGATTGGTTTCATGTGTACATATATATCGCACCCGTTGTTGCCCTCATTCTAAATCAATGTAGATGTGTTTTCTTCAGAAAAATTAGATTTGGACCGACGTTCGGTTGACATTTCCATTGAGGAGGATGATGCATTGGAGAGTAAGCAAGTAGTTCCCAAGTACAGTTCAGAGGAAGGTGTGGATAGAACGGTGAAAACGGCAGTTCCTTTGGTGGAGGAAGAGGCTCCTGCCGATGATATGCAGGGTGACATTTCTGTGGACGACAGTCATGATGAAAATAAGAATGCTCCTACCGCACCCACTTTGAAAAGAACGTTGCATGGTAAGCTTGTGCCTTTTTTCCATTATTGGATTCTGTGCCCCATGTGAATGCTCCACTACTTTCTTTACTTCTGTGGTGGTTTGTTCTGTTGCCTCTTCAACTATGGTTTATCCCATTTTAGACCTAGGTTTATTGTTACTTAAATTGCCCATGAAAAGGTAAATGAAGTATTTTCACGTGCGCTTTACCATGAATATTATCCACATGATTTTCCTTTTTCATCTTTTTCTTTGATCTTCTTCTGTTCAGTTTATATGATCATGGAAACATTAAACTGCAGTTGTCCGGCATTTGTCCTTAGGCTTTCATTACTTTTTGGTTTGTATGTTTTTCCTCACCTCTCACAAACTATGGACCTTTTCCATGAACCATACTCTTTAGGGTGAGATATGCTTATCTGTGGATTAACACTTGTGCACATCACCTCCTGTCGTTCAAATATCTCCAGATGCCCCTCACCTCGTTTTGAACTAAAGTGCGCTACTGCTGGTTAAGTCCTATTCTACGGAATCCGCGTAGTCGCATTTGTTTTAAGTTACAAACCAACTAGGATCATAACAGTTTTTGATATAGGAGCAAGATGGTGGTCTTGGTTGGCCATCTGACCTAACCAATTTCTGCCCACCTCGAGGAATACCTGTGATTATTTACGATGAATTCAACCAAATTGTCTAATGAATTTTTCAGGTACAGATAGTTTTGTAATTTATTTTTGTCAAGTGACTTATTATTTATGTCACTAAGATAATGGCTATCTATAATAAATTCAGCTTCTTTTTTTTTACTGTGGAAGCTCATTTCTATGACTATTTTGTTGGAAACACTTGCCATTTTGTGGGAAACATTTTAACAGCAACTGTTAAGAATTAGCTGTACACATGCACATGAAACACTTGGTGTTCTAGTCTTAAATGGGCTATGTGACCCATTATCCCGGTTCTAGTTTTCTCTCTCTTTTTGACCAGTGGTACTTTGTGGTCTATTCTTGCAAAGTCATTTTTAGCTGGTGAATTCGTTTTGTTCTTTGTAATCCTTGGTTTCTCAGCTGATGATCCTTTTGCTCTTGTTTTGTATCATAAAATTTACTAGTCACTAGCTTTCAATTATCATCAAGATATGGTTTATCGGGTGTGACATCTGTTTGATAAACTCATAAACTGCTTTCACAGACCAAGAGGTAGTTGGGAACAATGAGACTCCCAAGAGGCAGAGGAGGTGGTGGAACTCCAAAAACCTCAGACTTCCTGAACCTCAAAGCAGCATTGCATCTTCTACTACACCTGAGGATGTGTTTCCTTCTAGTACCTTGAAACACAACTTCTCCAGATCTAATTCTGGAGTTAGTGATGATGCTCCTAAGGAACGTGTTGGTGAGTTTTTATGGTTCTTTTAATCAATTATAAACATTTCCAGTAACAATTACTTCAGAGTTTGAATTTTGCCACTTTGCTCTTTGGTTAACAGTTCCACCATCACCAAAACCTCCTACGAATTCTCTGAGAATTGATCGATTTCTGCGTCCATTTACTGTAAAAGCTGTGCAAGAACTTCTAGGGAAAACTGGTACTGTCTCCAGTTTCTGGATGGACCACATCAAAACCCACTGCTATGTCACTGTAAGTCTTATTATTTCCATCTCACTCTCAAGCCCGCTTCCTCCAATCTGGGTATAGTGGCGCAGCCAGGATTTTTGTTTATGAGGTTATCATTAATTTCAAATATTTAGTTCTTCCAAGCATCATGTTAGTATGTTACAGTGTAATACCAAAATAAATTCAAACTTACGTAGAAGCAAACTGGGGGCATCACTATTACCTCAAATAAAAGTCCAAGTGACGGCACGTTTCAGAATTGTCAGCCGATGCAGAAAGGTTATGTGTGGTGAAGTCTGTTTTTTTAAAAGATGAATTGGTATGAAAACTTTCTTTTGGGTTAAAAATGTCCAAAACAAGCATACGAAAGAAATGTAAACACAAACAAGAGCACATGAATAAACTGCCGAGTTTCAAATACTTCTAGTTCTAGCACAGTTCAGTTTCTGAAACTCACTGTAACTTTCCATAATCATGCAATGGAAAAGCGAGAAAAAAAGAAGTTAAAATTCAAGTGGGTTCATTTGACACCAGTCAATTGCATTTTGCTTTGCCCATCCTTGTTAGTGCTCGTGGACCTGGCGCTTATGAACGGTTTCTGTTTTTCTTCTTTTTCTTATGTGCACAAAATGTGTTTCAAGATATTTGAGTCGATCTATTATTGAGGTGATTAAACTATTTTGCCATTGCTTTATTGATGCAGTATTCTTCTGTGGAAGAAGCCATGGAGACACGAAATGCAGTCTACAACTTACAATGGCCTACTAACGGTGGGCGCCTTCTTGCGGCTGAGTTTGTTGACCCTGAGGAAGTGAAAATACGAGTGGAAGCTCCTCCTCAAGCACCCTCAACTCCTGTCACTCCTGGGCCCACTATCCCTCCTGCTCCACCTACATTGCAACCTCAACCTTCTCCCCGCCAACTTGTCAAGAAGGAGAAGCTCCCACCACCTCTGTCGAATCCTCCTCAGGCAAGGGAACGACTCCCGCTTCCACCCCCACCTCCGCTTATTGAGAAAGTGGACCCACCCATTGTCACTCTGGACGATCTATTCCAAAAAACGAAAACGACCCCATGTATCTACTTCTTACCGTTGTCTGATGAACAAGTTGTGGCAAAGCTAAAGGCGCAGGGATAAAGCTCCAAGCAGTAGGGATTCTTACTGAAACTAGCTGTTATTCAGATTACCTAATACTTGAGTATGTAAGAAAAACGGTAAGAAAAAGAATTGTGCGATTGTCTTTGCAGGTCTGCAGGTGTTGCTTTTAGGAAGGAATTGTTGTGGGCAAAGTGGTGCGAGATAAGCAGATTTGGTTTATGCATTAGGGTTTTCCTGAGATCTGATTTGGGTCGATGACGAGTTTAAGTGTTAGGGTTAGAACCTTTCGAATCGAGATCTGTTTCTGTGAGTGGACAGATTAACTATGGTTTCTTCTTGTTTTCCTATCTAGCCGGGGGTCCAACCTCATTGAACTTAAATTGTTGGTAATAGCCGTTCTGGTGAATGTCTTCTTGTATGGGATGGAATTTGAGGATCATTTCTTGGTTGTGTACTTTGTGGTATATTGTGGAATCTTAATTAGAGCTATTGAGAAAAATAACATATTCAATTGCACTTCTTTTTTTTTTCTGAGATTATTGTATGATAAATTCCATATTTTAGTTGAGATGAGAGTAAGCTAATTTAAATACCTAATTATTAAAAAAACAATTAAATTAACATAATTTTGTAGCGTTGATATTCGCGAACAAAAATTTTATAAACACAATTTTAACTTCAACTCCGGACACAGTAGTGTTTGTCAATTTTCGTTTTAGTTTTCATTCTCACAAACTTTGGTGGTGGGGATATTCTCGAAAACAAATTTTACAAAGATAATTTAACACAATTGTGTTCTAACCGTTCGATACATATAGGCACTCTTGACACGATTGTGTTCAAACTTCAAAATACTCGTTCCTTATAATTATTTGGTTTATATATTTTTTTATCTTTATTCAAAAAAAAATCATTTGTTAGTTTTGCATCAATTTTTTGTTGATTATTGGTTTGTCATGACGAGATTAATCTAAAAAGTCAAAAATTATTATAAGAAATATTTAAAATGTTCACTAAAGATAAAAAATGATTCAAATTTTTGTGGACTATTGGATTATTTGTCTTTATTCACAAAAATTTTAGTGTAGTTGACATTTTTTATTTTTTAGATTCCTCTCAAGATGAACTACTACTCCCTTCGTCCCTTTTTATAGTGCAATTTTCAAACTTAAAAATACATCTACTAAAATAAATTTTTGATTTTTTTTGACACCGTTCAAAAAATTTCATCGAAAACTATCAAACAAGATATATATTGCAAAAAAAAAAAAAATACATTGCACGTAACTTTGTAGGGTACTAATTTTACTCGACGGAGGGAGCACAAATTTTTTTGAATAAAGACAATTGCCAAAGCACACCTAAAGATTGGGACACGAGACGAGAGTATTTCAATTCTCCCTTGCCGTCTTGCCGACGTGTTCTTACAAAAACAGTTCATCTCTCACATTCTCTCTCGCTCTCTCGCGTGGCTCGCCGCTTTTCCCGGTTCAATTTCGCCGTCTGTTCTAATTTCCAGCCGTTATAGGGGTCTGTACAAATGCAATTCCGCAATTAATCAATTCGATTGCGTGCCCGTCTGGTTCTAGATTCAGGGTAGGGTTTAGTCGTCAGAACTCCCGAGTTATTCACGCGCGGATTGGGGGCGTTTTTTTTTAGTGTTGCTTTGGTTTCTAGGGTTTCGGTTGTGCGTTTTTTTGGAGCTGGGATGAGTAGTGTTTTCAATGAGCAGATACTTTCAGACAAGCTCTCGAAGCTCAACAAAACTCAGCAATGCATCGAAAGTATCCTTTCCTTTGTTTGTTTTTAGTTAATGTGTGCATGATTTTGCGTTATTTATCTGACGGTAGTTAGGGAAAACACTTGAATTGATACCATTGTTTAATGTTGATGGATAATTGTGCTTCTGGGATCACGATTCGTTTTTGTTTGCCCCTATTTTGTTGTCATTGATTGTGACTCGCTTCTGTTTTAGAACCTGTTGTGGTCAAGAATCTCAAGATCCTATTTTGAGTTTCCTGCTCACTGCACGAGTTAAGATTGTTGCTGCCAATTGTGAAATGGCTTGAAGTCGAGCAGCTACCCATTTTCTTGTTTTTGGTTTGATGTGCATCTAGTTAATTCTTTTACTGCTTCTACTTTATACAGTGCTGACAATTTCAGTCGGATGAATGGGACGATTGCAGTATGATAGAGGTTAAAATTTTTTGCTGACTATTTTTTGAAATTATTGTTTGCTCTCAGTTGTTGAAGCAATGTAGAAAGAGTGATAAGTAATGCTGAATCACGATGTTTTAGTTTTTAAACAACAATTTATGCTGGGGCACTTCTGTGGAGGAATCTTACTAGTTTAGGTGTGGTTTACAGCTTTATGCCCATACTTTCGACGCTCCTACATGCATCTCTTCACATTTTGTCGTGTGTAATAAGTACCCACATCAGTTATGCAAGTGTCTGGCATCAGTAGGATGTAGCTGGTATTCATCTTACAAACTCTGTGCAAGAATATAAGTTTTGGCAGATCTTTGTGTGTAAATTTCTCCAGTTATATGCGAAACACTCCATGCCACACAGGAAGCACCATTTGAAATAAATAAAAGAAGCATTTTGTTTTGTTGCTCTGTGTACTTGGAAGCATCAATTAGATGAATCTGATGCTTAGACACGTATAAGTATCCCTCTCTGATATGTGTCCCCGAGTCCATTGGCATGAAACAGTTGGAAGCCAATTCATTCAAAGTTCCTCTATTTTAGTTGTTGTTTCATGAGAACTTCTTGGATCGTTATGTAACTGTTTCCCAATTTCTCTGTGAAAGTTGTTGTCTTGACTTCTACTATTAGCGTTGTCGCATTGGTGTATTTTTCACCAGAGCAAAGCAGAGCAGGTTGTTGCAACATGGGATAAAGAGTTCCAAAATTCGCAGATGGTTCAAAAAGTTCGCCTTCTTTATCTTGCAAATGACATCCTACAGAATAGCAAGCGCAAAGGTAATGAATTTGTCATCGAATTTTGCAAGGTTCTTCCAGCAGCACTCAAAGATGTCATGGAAAAAGGCGATGATCGAGGAAAGAATGTGGTATCCAGATTGGTAAGTCTCAAGAGTTTGGTTTGCAGCTTGGACTAATTGACTTAGTTAAACAATTTTCTCTCCTGATTATTTTCGTAATTTGCATTTTTTTGATGCCCTCCCAATTTCCAAGACATAACTGTTTGGAACTTTTGAGTATTCCAAGCATTATATTTCCGTTGATTTTTTTGGTTTGGTGGTAAATTCCTATTGTCTTTTCAATACTTCAGTGTTGTACTTGTGATGTCTTAACTTCCCTGCCTGTTATCTGTTAGTAGATTATATTTTGGATGTTGTAATTTTCCACTCTCTCTGTCTCCATGAGACTAGGTTTGGTTTTTTCTGGGATCTTCTGCCCCCCGCCCCCTCGAACGAAGCCCTGTGCTTTGTTGTAGATCTCTTTTTTTTTTCTTTTTAAAGGAAGCTTCTGTTTTTTGAAACAATTTTACGTTATTTATGTCATAATCGCAACCACAAATGTCCAACATGAGATTGTGTTTCACTGTTTCTGCATATCACCATGTGGCTATTTTGTTGTAATATTGCAGAAATTGGTTACATTAAATAAACCAGTGGTTGAAAATTTGTTAGGTTGGTATATGGGAAGAAAGGAGAGTTTTTGGATCCCGTGGAAGGAGTCTTAAAGATATATTGCTTGGAGAAGAATTACCTCCACCCTTGGAGGCCAGCAAAAAACGTTCTCGTTCTGTCAGAATTGTAAAAAGAGATTCACGCTCCATTAAAACGGTGAGAATCAGATTCGTAATCAAGCTACTTTGCTGCATTTTTCATGCTCATGTCTCATATATGTCGTGTAATTGCTTTGGAAACCAGAAATTGACTGTTGGAGGCACAGCTGAAAAAATAGTTTCTGGATACCATTTGGTCTTCAGTGAACATTCAAGTGAAAATTTAGAGATGAGTAAATGCAAGTCAGCTATCCAACACATAAGCAAGATGGAGGAAGATGTGGATCTGGCCTGTCGCAAAGGTAGGCTTACAATTATTTGCAGTCAACGTTACCATGTTTGTCCCGGAGTGGTTGCACAATTCTTTTATTGGCATTGATTGTTTTATGCTCATAGTTGGGTGTTTAACTTTTGGTTTATTTGTCATTTAGCAAACGATCCTAAGCGGAAAACTTTGTCCAAAGAATTAGAGGAGGAAGAAAATGTTTTGAAGCAGTGTATCGAGAAGCTTAAAGTAGTTGAAGCAAATAGGATAGCCTTGGTGTCTCAGTTGCGAGAAGCGCTAAATGAAGAGGTACTTGGCACACCGAGTAATCTTTTAGTTTCCAATAAATTTCTGTTGCATTATTTTTTTCCGGGTTTCTATTAAATAAAATGATTTTGTGAAAATTAAGTTAAACACAGTTTTCTTTGGTTATGTATTTGAACTTTTCAGGAATCTGAACTGGAGAGTGTTCGCACTCAGATGCAGGTGTGTTTTCTGACAACCATGTTCTGCTATATTCTTTTAGTAATAATTTGTGCTAATACGATGCTAATATAGTGCATCCCCACTAGTAATTTTTACTACGATCTGAGAGTACACAAATCTAATGTAGCCAAACCTGGCGATTCTAACACACTATGTTCAATTGATTTTCCAGGTAGCACATGCTCAAGCAGAGGAAGCCAGCAATATGCGGAAGAGACTCGATGATGAAAATTACGTTGGAAGTTTTAAACAATCACCCGCGACCCCTCCATTGACAGATGCAAATTTGAAAAAGGGATTCCAAGTTCCGAAGAAATCAGCCTCGGCTATTGCAGCTGAGGTTGCTGATAAGCTTACAGCTTCAACCTCTTCTCAATCCATCATGACTTCAGTTCTTTCCACATTCGCAGCCGAAGAGGCCAAAAATGCTGGCCTGGCGAAGTCTACTTCAGCACCAACTTCATTGCCTTCCATGCCAATCAACTCGTTCAGTAATGTGCCAGCTCAGCTACCACCTAACACATATCAGTCAATTTTGATGCTTCCTAGTCCTTCCCAGCAATATATGCAACCATCAGGGGGAATGGTGAGTTCATACTCATATGGGAGCATTCCACCATTGCAACCAGTGCCGTCTCCACATCCCCCCCATCCCAACATGTTTAGTCCAGTGTTCCCTTCGGCTCAGCCACACTTACAGTCTCAGCAGCAGCCATTTGTATTGACTCAGCAGAACACGATGCCATTTCCTCAGCAACCGTTGGCACCTCCAAGTTTCCGCCCCCTTGGGCTTACTCAGTCTTCTAGAATGGTTTACTATGGGCACCCTAACCATTCTCAGTGACCATTCTCGTAGGTAGATAGTCCAATTATAACGTTTTGCTATACAGGATTCTGTTTACTGGGAACTTGTTTGATTGCTGAAAGTGCCTCAGTCAGATGATTAGGTATGAAGAACTCCGACAATTTTCATAATAAGCATTTGGAAGTAACTGATGGTGCCTGTAGTGGTGATTTTCTTATTTCAACTTCAGGCTGGGTTATAAGGAGAACCAGTGGATACTATTATTGTCCAGCATCTCTGGTTATAATAATCCGTGTCTGCATTGTTTCTTGTTTTCTCTTTTTTGTTCCCCCGACCATTAACCTACCTGTAAAATGATGATTCTGAAATCACAATTTTTATTGTTATTTTTTTTGGCGAATTTAAACAGGTGAAGTAACGTTTCCTTCTTGGATATTGTTAAATATGTTTGTTGAATCATCTTTTTGTTCCATCTATAGTTTGCAACTGAACTACTTTGTCCTATTCATTATTCTCTTTACCTGCAGATTTTTTTTCAGATGGGTAGAGCTAAGTAGTTAACACATTTGCACCATTTCCCTGGCTTTTAGGTTCTTGCTCAATTGCTTGGTATCACAAAATCGGTTCGTTTAGCATTGGATACCCAAAGCAAGAACCATGGGTGAAATTTGAGCCTATTTCAGAGGTAAGAAGCTTTTCGCTTTCCTGGCTTAAGCTTTTTTGTTGGTTCTGAGCCAGAGTGGTATGATCAACTGAGACGAACATGATGTGAAATGTACAAGGCGACGTTGATGTGCTGCATTTTGCGTATACATGCTTATCCTGTGATGGCTGACCACTAATTCAGGTGTCAAAAAAATCAGCCAAGTAATGTTTAAGTTGGATCTGAATCTGAGGATGGTTTTGTGCTTTTAATGGCTAAGGTTAGGTTTGTACCCTCTTTACCCCCCTGAGAAATCCATTAATTGGTTACTAAGAGGACATATTTTATGCATGTAAACACAGTGTATGGATCCTAATGAAAAGCCCTCCGTGTGAGCAGTGGCGAATCTACTAAGGCAAAGGGGGGTCACGTGACCCCCTTGCAATTCCAAAAACTATTTTTAAAAAAAAACCGGGGTGTTCAATTACCTTAAAAAAAAATTGGATTGGTCTTGTAAAAAATCATCTTAATCGGAGAATTATAGGGTATTTGATCGAAGCTTTCAATTTCTCATTCAAAATTTAGGACCCTAAGTACCGAATGAATTTTATGAAAAAAAAAGTTTAATAATAATGTGCCCGGTATAATTGTGATATGATTCGTAGATATTATAGGGCTTATTGAGAAGAGTATTCATTAGAAGAGTTATCTTGTTTCGGCCCTCAGGATATGAAATTTTATAACTTTAAAAAATGGAAAATCATTTCCTCGGAAATCAAAACATTTTTGTTAACCACGGAAAACAGTTTCGTTTGACCTTTGTTTTTCGTCGCACCAAACAACCCAAAATACTTTGAAGATGTACTTGCCGAAACAATGTCGCATAATTATTTGGTGGTTTAATATTAATTGTTCATCTTGAATCCAAGAAGAGGCCAGATCGTCTAACTCGGATGGTCAAGTGCCATTACTTAGGTGCATGAGCAACATTGTAACTCCCTTTTAATGTTTAACTTACTAATTTTCCCCTTATTCCCGCTAATGTAAGAATGATTGAAAAAAAATAAAAAATAAAAATTCAAGAAGAGGTTAAGCCTAACATCTCAACTCCTAAGCAGCAATACCTAGTTTTCCTAAGCAGCAATACCTAGTTTACATCTTACTAAAACTTGTTTTTGTGTTCCTTTTTGTTATGATGCTGGGTTTATAATGTGCTTTTGCGCTTTAGTTGTTTCTCTCGGGAGTTCTAATCTTTTCGCTGCCCGGCGATGTTCTCCTTTATGTTGTTACTTAGCGTATATACAAATACCCTTTTTTTTCTCTGATAAAGAAACCTTAGAAGTATTTTATTATTATTAATACTATTAGTCAACATCACAAATTTCAGTTACGGCTTGTATTGTCAATAATCTCTACTGTTAGAATAAAGGGGAAATTGCTCAAAAATGGAAGTAAGGACAACTATTTGCAAAGACATAGTGTACTTTTCCGAAAATTGCTCCTAACATGAAAAGGAAAATTTTAATTGCACATACATGTACCAATTTTTGTGTGGACCGAAATACCCTTGTCTAAAAAAATGCCCCTAAACCAACCCTCTCACTCACCCTCCTCCTACCCCTGTGTTGCACCATTCCTACATCTGTGTTGCACCATTCATGGAATGTGGTTGCACTCTTCAAAAAATTAATCGCACCCGAGTTGGCCCAAACAGGGTTGCAGTGTGTTGTCAAGTCACACTTTTTGAAAATATATTCTTCTTCTTGCACCATTCCTACGTTTGTGTTGCACCATTTTATGGAATGTGGTTGCACTCTTCAAAAAATTAATTGCACCCGAGTTTGTCCAAACGGGGTTGCAGTGTGTTAAGTCACACTTTCTGTAAATATATTCTTCTCCTTGCACCGTTCCTACGTCTATGTTGCACTATTCATGGAATGTGGTTGCACTCTTCAAAAAATTAATTGCACCCGAGTTGGTCTCTGAGAATGAAAAAAAAAATGCATCTTCTTTGAGACATTTAATCAAACAACTTGTGTGCGTGATAAGTTTCATAGTCGTTGTATGCAACAATTCCAAACTTTGAGGGATCCATCGTCAGTCGATCGATCTGAATTTGAACCGATTCTCCCAGTTCCGGTCAAGAATGAATACGACCAAAAAAAAACGAAAAATCAAAGGATTAGTATTTTGTCGTAATAATGCTCTCACAAGTCTAGAAAGAACCCATTTGAGCACTCCAGTTGCTAAAATCATGATATTTCAAATCAAAAAATGAAGTGGTTCCGTGTATCGTTTTTCGATTTTTTTCGCTCCAAATTAAATTACTCCTCGTGTACTTTAATTTGGTGCAAAAAAAATCGAAAAACGATACACGAAACTACTTCATTTTTTGATTTGAAATATCATGATTTTAGCAACTGGGTGCTAAAATCTTTTGAAAAACTACTAATACTACTGTATATGTTTTCCATGGGAATTCACGAAGACATCTGAATCATCGTCCTTTTGGGCTAGTGACTTCTGAGCCATCACTCTTCACCTTTCTCGGTCAGAAATTGTTTTCTTCTTCTTCTTCTATTCCGGCAGCTTCTGCTTTGAGAGAGAGAGAGAGAGAAAGATGTCGAGAGGTAGAGATGAGCGCAGATTTCTGGGTTTGAAACTTTTCGTTGGTTTCTAACGTGATTTGGGGTTTCAGAAGGTTTGGGTGTTTTTGGGGAAATCATATAGTGAAGGGTATTTGTGTCAAATGCTAATTGTCTTTCCATGTATTTGCAAATGTTTTCCTCTTTACCATGTTTTTCTAATTCTAGAAAAGTACACCATGTTTATGCAATTAGTTGCCCTTACTTCCATTTTTGAGCAATTTCCCCTAGAATATAAACGTAAATTTTAAGTGGATGAATTTATTACACGATTTTGGAAAAAATATAAAGTATAGTCAGGGATGGAAATATTAGTGGGCTTATGGGGACCTATGCCTCCCTCTATTTGAAAATTTCTACCATTAGCTAGTTTATTTTTTTCACAAAATGTTAGAAGTTTACATGGTAGCCCCAACTAATTAAATTTTTATTTTTAACTATGGGAGCCGGAGATTTGTTGTTCATGTTGTGGCGCTCTTGTACTTAAAATTATGGTTCCGTCCCTAGGTATTGTGACATGTGATGGCCCCCTTGTACTTGGAAATAGTGTCAAGTAGTGGGATGTTTAGTCGATGTGGGACTGACTGTTCTCCATATTTGGTTTTCAACAACCATTTCCTACCCACCCACCACCTCTCCTCCCTCTTTCTCTCTCCTCCTTCCAATTCCAAATGCTCGCTCCGCAACCACCACCCGAATCAGAATCTGCTTGAAGTTCTTCCTATGTACGCGTATTTCTTTTGACTAAAGTGACAACTAAGTGCTTCTTTGATGTAGAAATTCTTGATCTATTACTATGCTACAACGTTGTGTTTGGATCCCGGCTTATTTACCACACCCACTTCATTGAGAGCCACCATACTCCACGAGAGCTACCTTACTACAAGCCACCTGCCGCATGCACCAGTTAATTTCTTGCTCCATAGAGAGTTATAATAGATTTTCTTGCTCCTATGAGAGTCTCCGTACAAGCCTATGATCACCAATGGTTTCATATAAAGTGATTTGTATGTGGTGTGTACCGTAGAATTCTCCAAAACTTGGCCTTACATTTCAGATTTTCTTCGAGCAAGATACACATACAGGAAAACCTAACATACAATTAGAAGTTTTCAACCTTTCATTGCCTTTCTAAGAACGAAATCTTTGACAAATATTGGCATATGGTGCAAAATTGCAAATACGGTAGAATAACGACCATAAGTGAACCAACATGGTGGATTCTTTTTCAACAACGCTGCTACCGTCTTCTTTGCAAACTCATCTGAAGGGGTGGACTTTGAGCGCTGCGAGAAGCTCGCTCTTGCTCGAATTGCTCCCTCAAAGTTCTTGTACAATTTACATTCCGGCATACGGCTGAGGCTAGCAATGGCAGAATTTCCTATGTTTGATTTAATAGCTCCTGGCACAACATTGATAACATCGATCCCAAAAGGTGCAAGTTCCAACCTGTACACAGTGGTGTAGGGAGGAAGAAGATCAAACATAAGTGTTAAGTACGTGTTTCCAACTTGTAGAAAGAGAAGAAACAAACAAAAATTCCTTCGTTGGTTCATGTTATTCTCCTCCCTCTTCAATTCCATCTTTTGTCTTCACTTTTTAAATTGTTTTAGTAGCATATTCTTTTTGTCTTTTCTTTATAATCAAACAAGGTGAAGTCATTGTCCTTCTCACTTCGATTCTCTTTAACCACAAAACCAAACAGGAATAAACTTTCCCGTAAAATTATGGTCTCGTATGATTCCTCTCTCACACATGTTCCCTTCTTCTATACTCCTTTTTCTTTCATTCACAAGTTCCAAACACTGCTATACATAGGAGATCAATATCGATAACCAAGTCAAAATCTTCGGAAACAGGCAATCCTTACACTAAGGCGAATATGAGATCCAAACCACCTGCCACTTTTTACTCCACCAACTAACCATGGTTCAAGTTTCTGCACTTGTAGAAATTTGCATCCAAGGTGGAAATGGAAATAACAACTCCTATTAAGATCACATATTCCAATCAACCATCCAGTATTTTGTTCGGACGAATTGAAAATAAGCAGGATGCTATTAACCGTTTCTTGAGGTTGTTACAGACAATCAATAATAACCAAAGGGAACTATTGATGTACAAACCTCAAGGTATCAGTAAGAGCATGTATAGCAGCTTTAGATGCAGTGTAAACACCTCCCCATGGTCCTGGGGCCAAAGCGGCAACACTTCCCATGTTTACGATCATCCCCTTCTTCCTATAGGCCATGTGAGGGACCACAGCTTGTATCAACCTCAGAGAACCTATAAGCATCCATATGAAATTAAAGGGCACCTAATAAATTAGGACAAAATAAAAAAGGTGGGGTGTGAAAATCAATTACCTTTAAAATAACAAGTTTGATACAACCCTACAATCTTGATTGAAATCTTGATAACCATGCCTTCCACGTTAAATAGATAAAACATGACCTGTGGCTTACATGTTGGAATGTAGATGTTCATTATGAATTGGATCCATTATGAAAACAACATTTCACCAAGCATGGGTCAAACTACCTTAGGCCAGTCTGAGAGGGAGAGAGCTCGCCGCTCAGCTAGAAAACCTCCGGAACCAAGAGATAGTCATAAAGACCTAATAAGATCCTGACATGGCCTCACTAGTCACTAGTGTTGCTGCACTTCTCGCTCTCAGGTGAAGGATATGCAGCTTTTTTAAATGGAAAGGAGTTTATGAACTGGCAGTAGGTTTATATGCAAAATCTGGTGTTTACTGGATCGCTGAGGAGATAATTTTGGTTCACATCGCGTTTCTGATCTAGGATTCTTCAAACTCTACCAGACCAGATACTATCTCATAGTCATCCGAGAACTCCAGAACAAGTGCATTTACTGCTGTGAATCTTAGCAAACAAACAGACTTTGAACCTTCTAACAATCATCTAGCAACCTATTAATTTCATATTCCGGTCACAGGTTAACCATTGTCTCCTAAGTTCTTTCCTGTCACTCACAAGTTCAATAAGGAGATAGAAGATTAGAAGCTCATTAAGGGACTTCAGTAAAATGCAATCAATCTTACTTTCCCAGGACTACAGCAGCTATCCCACACCAAGGCAATTGAAGTATATCATAGACACCCAACAGCATAACTTTACGATATCCAACCAAATTCCATGTTTTGTAATTCTATGGGATTCGCTTATGACATTTGCCTTTTCTTACTAAAGCTGTCAGATACTCCCAAAAGAAAAGGAAAAAAGAAAAACCCATAAGAGCACGTCCACCTATTGGCACCAAAATGGTGGTGCCAAAGCTAATTTTGGCTTGCTACAGTGTCAAAAAGCCAAAAAAATAGCAATGTTGTTACACCAGTTCAACTCTATTTTGGCACAATCCCAAATTGAGACTCTTAAATTAAACTCATCTCATTTTTCAATGCAAATAAAATGACTAGGATGAAGTGGACGAACGACAATGCCATCTTTGGTGTTAGATTGCCATTTTTTTGGCGTCAACAAATAGCAAAGAGACATGTGTGGACTTAAATTTTGCCAATACAAATGCCAAATTATGGCAATAGCAAGACAAATGGCTATGGGTGGACTTGCTCTAAGTGGGTATTGATCAATGATCACTCACCATTCAGAGCAGGATCTAACAAGAGATAGAACCAAAGCTATAACAAAGCATTAACCTAAAAACAGTCCAAGACCAAGCATCAAACACGTAGAGGACAACCCAATACAACACTTACTATAGAAATTCCAACAAATTAAGAACTGACCATAAATATTGGTATTGAAGGTACTTTCAATGGAAGATAGAGGGATCTCGGCAAGTGGGCCCACGCAATGGATCCCAGCGTTATTAACGAGTATATCAATCCGTCCAAACTTTTCAAGGACAGTAGCGACAACATTTTGCACACTATGGTCGGACGAAACGTCAAGCTCGTGAAGGAAAAACCTCCCGTCGTGTTTCAAGTCCGCCATGGACGGCAGCGACCGACTCGTCGCCACCACCAGGCATTTCTCGGCGGCGAAGGCACGTGCCAGGGAGTGGCCTATGCCGCCAGAGGAGCACCCCGTTATCAGAACCACTTGTTTGTCCATAAGAGCTTGTTGGTTCATTGCTATCACAATTCTCTGCTGAATGCATATAAATCCACACAATTTTAATAACAAGATATTCGGGCCCGCATAAGTACACCTCAATTAGTTCGGACCATAAATTTATGGTCCATTAGCGGGAGCCTCACTTGAAGCTATAGACAAACAATTTTAATGTAGAATTCTGGACACCAACTTCAAAGCGGTTCAATACACGTTAGTCCATTTCAAAATTAAAATTGGTTAGGAGACTTTGTAAAAGTTGCGGTAAGAAACATCGAATGATATGTAGTGAGGATCTAGCCAACTAGGCGTCATGACTTTTTAAAATTATTTTTGACACCATAACACATATAGTGGTCGGTCACATATCGATCAGCGATCCTGGTGCAGATAGGGATGACAATGGGGTAGGGCGCGGCGGGTTTTTGGCATACTTGATCCCGACCTCGACCCGAAAATTAGCACATGGATCCGATCCCGACCGGGTTTTTTTTTTGGTACTGTTTACATATAAAATTAGCAAATCCAATAATTGATTGACACGTAATCAGAAATGCCAAACGTTGGCAATTACTTGTCAATAGAGATACACTGGATCATTGAATTAAAATTGAGTTAATACGGTGTCGTATTATTCCTCAATTCAAATTAGCAGTTATTGGCAGTTACAAGTCAAGGACGAAATAGAAACTGACTTCGAAGCCACGATATTTATTGCTAGACACATAAACTCCACATATAGATCTATAAAATGGGATAGTTGACAGTTAGAGTACGTGGAGTACTTCTCAAAAGCAGTTATTCTTTTAAACGTGTAATCATTTGGATTAGTTGAGCAGTTATGCAGATTTCAAATCAAAGCTTCAGGAGGAAGAATCTGAAGAATTCAAATTCAGACGTGGGGAAAGAAAGAAACTGCCAACTCAAAGAGCAGAAGTTAGAGTTCAAAGCAAGCCAAGTTCAAATTCATTGAGCGGGAAGTTCAAACTACAAGCAGCATCTATAAATAGAAGAAATTGAAGAGTAAAAAGCCCCGAACAAATCTTCAACAAACAGCTATCAAAAAAATGATGCTTGGTTTGTTCATTGGCAAGTAGTTTTAGGATTTCGAACTCAGTTCGAAGTAGATTAGGAAGTAGATTAGGAAATAGTTAGGATTATTCTCGATTGTTTGCATAACAATCACCCATTCTCGGTTGTTTTTATAACAATCACCAGTTCGAAGTTCTGTTACATTTGTATTTGAAGTTGAAGACAATTTCGAAGTAAGTTTATCTTTGATTTATCAATCGAAGTACCTTGTTTCTTTATTGTTTCTTTAATTTCCTGAGTTATTGGTTTGCATTTCTTCACTTATAAAGAAAAATCCTCTTAATTGAGGTAATTGAACCAATAAAACACAATCGCCTGATTAGACTTGGTTTTTCCAAAGTTAATTTGAGGGAGGAGATTGAAACTCTCTCTGGCACGCTCGCACACGATTATTTTATCACAAAGAAGTAAAAGAACCAGTAAACATTTTTTGGCACGCCCGGTGGGACCCCTGAAAGTGTTGAATGGCTCCAAAACTTAGGAAGCAAACAGATGGTTCTCAAATTGGCCAAATGCTAGAAGATGAGAATAACATTAATCCTAGAGAGAATGAACAGGCTGAGAGACCTCAAATAGGTCAGGAAACTTGTATTGGTCAAGATACAAATGTTGGAGTTGGCCAAAATTCTCGTATGAACACTAGGAACAATAGAACAGTGTGATAGGCGCGTAATATCACAGATATAAGCGCCTAAGTAGGGCAAATTAGCGCATTAGAGGCGCGTTTTATTTCATTTTCCACTTGATTCGGTGTTGTCTCTTGTTTTTGGTGTTTGTGTTTGTTTTGTAGGAAACGGGCCGAAAAGGAGCACGGAAAGTGACACAAGGCATCGGGCATGCGGGGAACCGGTGGGACCCAAGCAAGGACGACCAAAAAGCTGAAAAAGTCAACTCTGAGGCTCGGTATCGATACAGGGATTGTCCTGTATCGATACCCAAGCACCATTTTGGAAACAGAAGCCACGGGTATCGATACAGGACTTCCCCTGTATCGATACCGAGTGCCTTATTTTGCCCGTTTGACTTGCCACGTTTGTTGACTTCGGGGGAGGATAAATACCCCGTTTTGACTCCGAATTAGGGTTCCGATTTTAGTCTAGTTTTCTTCTTTATTTCGCAGCCGCTTTCCCTCCGAAGTTAATACTTTCCGGAGATTTTTGGATTGAAGTTTTACAGATTTGATCGCTGATTCTCGCGTTTTGCTTCGGTAACTTTCTATTCCTTTAAATTAATCTCAGTTCGCGGGAGTTTGTCCGTGTTCTGAGGTTCGGATCTTTGTTTTAATTCGTATTCAGGTTAATAGCATGTTTAATTTCAGAATTTTCTTGTCTGTGCTGTTCGATATGAGTGAGTAGTTTCTTAAGTATGGTCACGGGGTGATTAACACGCCGTGGCTGTGGTTGGATTTATTTCTGCGCATATTCTCAAATCAACAATGAAAAGCAATTTTAGGTTATTAAAGAACGTCCGCTGGACGAATCCGGGCATTGTCGGAGCCCATGTAACGCGAGGTACGGGGGTCCAAAACTCGTTCTTCGATGTACATGGGTAAACGGCAACCATAAGGATTCGCATCTTTCGGGGTATCTTTTTCTCTCTAAAGTCAAATATTTTTGGAACAACGAATTGCGCATGAAATATCCAAACCTGGTCACCGTGTCATGAACCCTACGACCGTACTTCTTTTTAATTAATTTAATCAAATTCAGTTTTCCTCTTGTTTTAGTAATTTCACCAATCAAACCAGAAAAGGGTGGCTACCTAAGAGCCTTGTTAAACCTAGCAACCCGAGTACTTAGTAAGCACTTTCCACCTTCTCTGTGGATTCGATTCCGGTCTTACCGGGTGTTGTGCTACACCGGTCTCCGCCCTACGCTTGGGGCAACCCATTAAATTAGGTATAGGATTTCGGTCAAGCACAGTGCAACTTGATGACCCAAAGAATCCAAATATTGGAGGAAGTGTGTCATCTAGCCAATTTGCTGAAATGATTGCTACATTTAAAGAACTGGCTCAAACCCAGAAGCTTATGTTACAAAAATTAGAAGAGCAATCAGGACTTAAGAGTAATCCTCTGCCTTCATTTGAGAAGGATAAAGAAGAGGCTAGCACAAGCAAATTTAAGTCAAGGCCTGGAAAGGAACCTATCAATGTAGATGAAATACCAGAATCTTGGTACGAACCTGCAAAGGTGTATGATTTTCAAGCCCCCAAGCCTAGAAGAACATACAAACAAACCACTCATATCCCATTCGAACCTAGTTTTGATGGTGTACATGAGGATAAAGGTTATAAAAATGATGACTATGGGTTTGAAGGATATGGTCGTTCTACAGAAAATCATATTTTTGATAGGGCTAGTTCAAGGAGGCCTAATGTAGAATTTGGAATTCCTAAGCATCCAGGAATACCAGAAATGGGAAGAGTGCATTCGAATCACCTTTATGAACCTGTTACAAGGCAAGAAGGAGATTACAGACAGCCTCAACCTTTTGAAAACCCTCATGATAGGTTTCCAGAAGATCATATGACAAGAAATATGAATAGGGAACCACACATTAACTCAAATGTTCATTTTAAAGGAAATCCCACCCTTAGAGATGAAATATTGGGCCTTATGCAAGAAGCTTATGGACCTCTGAACCGAGGAATACAAACTCAAGCTTATAGAAAACCTTATCCAGAATGGATAGATAGGCAGTTCGAAGTCCCTAGGGGGTTTAAAAGTCCTGATTTCACATTGTTTCATGGGGATGGGAAACAATCGACCACAGAACACATTGCTAGATTTACTGCTCAGTGTAAGGAATTAGGTAATAATGGTTTCAGTAAGTTGAAATTATTCTCTAATTCTTTGACAGGAACTGCCTTCGAATGGTATTCGAATTTACCACCAGAGTCAGTTCCGAGTTGGCAAAGGATGGAAGAATTATTCCATGCACAATTTTACCTAACTGAGCCTGAAGTCACTATGGCTGACTTAGCAAGGTTAAAACAAAAACCTGATGAAAAGGTCGCCCAATTCATTACTAGGTTTAAAGGGCTAGAAACAAATGCAAACTTCAATTACAGTAGAATTTGTTAGGATAGCACAAGATGGTTTAAGTAGATAACTTAGAAAGAAGTTCGATTCTCTTTGAATTTAGAGATTTGGTTGATTTAACCTATAAAGCATCTAGGTATGAATCTTTGTTAGAAGAAGATGTTGATAGGAACAATTCTTCTTACTCTACTTATTACAAAGAGCCCACTTATGAAATTGATGCTGCTGAAATTATTGAACATGATCCTTGTGTGTGTGATTGTTTGGTTCGAAAAGATTCTTCTATACCACCAAGGAATAATAAGAAAGCCATTAGCAAAGTATATTCATTTGATGTTTCCAAAGCGAGATGATGAAATTTTTGATTACCTTTTGAAGAAAAAGTTTATCAAACTTCCTGATAATGTTAGACTTCCAACTTTGGAAGAAATCAGAGGGAAAAGTTATTGTAAATGGCATGCTTCTTGGACTCATTCAACTAAAAATTGTAATGTTTTCCGTGATAGGGTTCAAGAGCAGATCAAGAAGGGAAGGATCATGTTTCCAAAAAAAGGCTATGGGAATTGATATCGATCCATTTCCAAAGATTGAAGAAGTAATCGCTAACACTAATGTGCCAACATCATTGGCTAAAAGCTAGAGAAGTGTGGCGAGAATAAACAAGTACATGTTGAAATGAATTTCATGGCAAAGTGGTAGAGGAAGGCCAAATGTTGGTCAACTTCGAAATGGGGCTTACGAAACAATAAGCCGAAACATACACCGAGAGAGTTCATCTCAAAAGGGATTCAAGCGGTCTCATCTTCCTATGCTCAAGCTTCCTTTTTGGAATGTTTATGCATGGAATGCAGAGCCAATTATTTGGTTTTTAAAGACTTGGATCGACAGGGGGGTAGATTTCTTTCCAAAAGGATGGAAAGAAAGGCCTTAGATCGAAATAATGAAAGAAGACTTTGGGTAAGCCCAAGTCAAGGAAGAAATGAGAAGCCTTGGTTGGTTTCTAAAAGAAATGTACATTCTAGCCTGGTTCCACTAACTTCAAGAGAGATTATCCTCCTTTGAAAAAGGTTAACACTGGGAAGGCCCTATGGGTCGGGGAAAATGAAGGGCGGGGTGAACAATTCTCCTTGGTAAAGGGGGTTCCGATTGGTTTTTAAAGAAAATTAAACCGAGAACTCTTCCAGGATACAAAGCTCCTTCTAAGGTTGGAAACAAAATGGTCAAACCTCCAAATACCTCTCGTTGGTCAATGGGTAGTAGTTCGAGATCCAAAGACCAAGACACCTCAAATGATTCCTATGTTGACAAGAACTCGAAGAGGAAATTGCAAAGGAGGTATACTAGTTTCCAAATGGAAGAATATGCCTCTAAGGAAGATCCTAATGAGGGTGATAAGATCAATCCAAGATTTAACAGACTTCAAGAGAAGACTCGAGGAATCTCTTGAAAAGGGTTTACTCAAGCCGAAATAGAAACATTGGAAAGTTTGGTTGCAAGGATGGATAGTGACATGCCTCGAGAATAGTCCAACTTCACCAAATTCCTTGGCAAGCTATCAACTGGTTTTAGAAGCCATGATAGTGGGAAGGGAAGGAGGTGAAGGCATAAGTTCATCACCTGTTGAAACATTCTCTCCCATGGAAACTTTCGCAATGAGAACTGCTCGAAAAAAGTGGGCATAGCAGAAGAAGAATCGATGTACCGGTGCGGGGAAAAAAGGACCATCCGGTTTGGAACTTTACCCGAAGTTCAAATTAATATGGTTTCTCCTTCATTTAACTTTGGACCTTTTGGACCAAACTACTCACCGATTCGAAGGGCATTACTGACTAACAGATTGCTCTATGGAGGTCATTGATGTATCAAGTGATGATGAATATGATCTTACATATGATAATGGTTGGAATGATGGTTGGGGAGCTTTGATTTCAAAGGTTCAAAAAAAGAAGAAGAAGAGGAAGATTTTATGGTCATGGTTAATGCTTTGGAGGAGTTGTAAGTAACATCAAAGGAAAGAGCAATTTTTGTTCGTAAACCGAAAATGATTCTAAGTATCCTTTGATTGTTGATTTGAATTGTGCTAATCTTTCTTACCCTTTCAGATCACCTTCAAGTGATATGAGGCACCATTTGAAACCACTTTGTACATCTGCAGAATTCGATGGGATTTTGTTAAACGGGGTTTTGGTTGATAATGGTGCAAAGAAGTAAACATTCTCGCCTTCAAGGACTTTGAAAAAGTTGGGGAAAGAAAAGGTTCGATTGATCCCAACAAGCACATCTATTGCCGGGCTTTCTTGGTGAAAGTAAAAGTCCTAAAGGAATTGTTTCTATACGCCTTTGAAAGTTGGCCAAGTGGAAACCGATCATGACCTTTTTGTGGTGGATACATTCACAAGTAAGTACAATGCCTTGCTTGGTAGGGATTGGATTCATGTCAATGGTTGTATTCCATCTTCGATGCACCAAACCCACGATGATTGTGAAGTACGAAAATGGAAAAGAAGTGGGGGTCGAAGAGGTGAAAGGACCCACATCCTTTCAAAGATACTTCAACAAATTGTGCAGAGGCTAAAATGTATAAACCTGAAATCATTCCTCTAAGTGAAATTGCACAACTTGCCACCCCTCCATCCAATGTATTGGAAATTGGAGAATTGGCAGAGTTAAAATCTAAGCTTAAACAAGCAATTGATTATGAATCAGACAATTCACCAGATGAGGCTGCTTGGATGTGAGTCCAAGACAGAGTTCGAAGAGGCCAACTCATTGGCTTTAGTCAAGTTTATGGCTCTAGAAATAGAAGTTCTGAGGAAACAAATGATTGGGAAGAATTATTACCGAGAAATCTGACTGGGGGTTGAAGCCATTTGAATTCGAAAAGGCCTTTGTTGGTCAGGTTGATTCTCAAGATCCTTTAGAAGAAGTGGAATTGGGAGAAGGGATTGTTCCAAACACTGTTCAAATCAACAGAGAACTTGATGCTGCTTCGAAGGCAAGGTTGATCACAGTGCTTAAAGAGAACAAAGAATGCTTTGCTTGGAGCTATAAAGAATTGACAGGTTTGAATAGAGATTTGGTTGAACATAGATTGCCTATTAAATCTAATTTCAAACCTTTCAAACAACTTCCAAGAAAAATGTCTCCTGAAACCATCTTATTGGTTAAAAAGGAAATTCAAAATCTTTTAAATGTTGGTTTTATTAGAACAGCAAGATATGTGGAATGGCTATCAAATATTGTTCATGTTATCAAGAAAAATGGGAAGATTAGGGTTTGCATTGATTTTAGAAACCTAAACATTGCAACCCCTACGGATGAATACCCAATGCCCGTAGTAGACATGCTGGTGGATAGTTCTGCAGGTCATAAAATCATGTCTATTATGGACGGACATTCATGATATAATCAAATTTGTATAGCTGAAGAAGATGTTCATAAAACCGCATTTAGAGCCCCTGGCAATCTTGGGACCTTCGAATGGGTCAAAATGCCTTTTGGGCTAAAAAATGCTGGTGCTACTTATCAAAGAGCAATGAACACTATTTTTCATGAAATAGTTGGGGGTTTTTTAGAGTGTTACATAGATGACATTATTGTCAAATCAAAATCTATGGATGAGCATGTAGACCATTTGAAAATAGCTTTTTCAAAGATGAAACATTATCAATCAAGTTGAATCCGCTAAATGTGCTTTTGGAGTAACAAACGGGTAACTTTTTAGGATATCTAGTCCACTGACAAAGGTATTCAAGTTGATAGCAATAAAGCTAAAGCTATTATTGAAGTAAAATCTCCTTCGAATAAGAAAGAACTTCAAAAGTTTCTTGGTCGGTTAAATTTTCTTGAAGATTTATATCCAATACCAGGCAGAAAACTAAAGTCTTTTCTTCTCTGCTTTGAAATTGAAGGATGGAGAGGACTTCGAATGGACAAAGGAGCATGATGATGCTTTCAAGGCCATCAAGGAGTATTTGATCAATCCACCAGTGCTTGTTCTACCTTCAAAATGAAGGCCTGTCAAGTTGTACCTAGCAAAAGCAAATTATGACTCAAAGAGGAGTTGTTGGCTCAAGACAATGAAGAAGGAAAAGAACAAGCTATCTACTATTTAAGTAGGTTTCTTAATGATTGTGAAAGTAGATATTCTGCAGTAGAAAAATTATGTTTAACTTTGTTTTTTGCTTCGAAGAAACTCAGGTACTATATGATGCCTAGAGTAACCTATGTAATTTCCCAGACTGATGTTATGAAGTATATGTTGTCTCAACCGTACTTAGTAAATTGGGAAATGGATTGTGTCCTTAATTGAATTTAACCTAGAGTATGTTCCTCTAAATCAATTAAAGGACAAGCTTTGGCTAATTTCTTGGCCGATCATCCAAACGGAATTGAGACTCTGAAAATAGAGATGTTGATACGGTGACAATAAAGCCATGGAAAATGTGGTTCGATGGTTCGAAAACATCTCAAATGGCTGGGATTGGGATTGTATTGGAATCTCCACAAGGCTTGAAAACCAAATTTGGATTTCAGATAAATGAAGGAGAATGTACAAACAACCAAGCAGAATATGAAGCCTTAATTATGGGGTTAGAGCTCTTGCTTATTTTAAAAGTTGACATAATTGAGGTGTTTGGAGATTCTCAATTAGTTATAAACCAGTGAATGGAGAGTTTGGTTGCCATAGTAGTGGTTTAAAACCTTATCACCAATATGTGAAGTTATTAATTGAGCAATTTCATATGATTACTTTTACTTACGTTCCAAGATTCTTTAATGGAGAAGCAGATGCAGTAGCTCAAAGAGCATCAAGATTTAAATGTATCACTGATGAAAGCAGAGAATTTTGTCAATTGACTTTAAGGAAGTATTTACCAATGCTTAAAGATAGGTATACCGATTTCGAAGTGTGTGAAATCACCACTCCACCTGGTTCGAATGACTGGAGACAATCATTGATTGATTATTTAACAAAACCTGATGCTAAAACAGATAGAGCAACAAGACTAAGATCTGTTAATTATATCATGTATAATGGAGAATTGTTCAAAAGAGGAGCAGATGGACTTTTACTCAAATGCTTGAACAAAGTTGATGCATTTAAAATTATGGCAGAAGTCCATGAAGGTATCTGTGGTGCTCATCAAGCAGGAATTAAGATGAGATGGCTGATTCGAAGGTATGAATATTATTGGCCTTCTATTCTTAAGGATTGTATTGATTATGCAAAGGGTTGCCAAGCTTGTCAAAAGACAGGACCTCTTAAACGATTGTCAATTACTGAATTACAATACGTAGTTAAACCTTGGCAATTCAGAGGATGGGCAATGGATATGATTGGTATGATTTATCCTGCTTCTAGAAAAGGAGATAGATTCATTTTAGTAGCCACTGATTACTTTACTAAGTGGGTTGAAGCTCAAGCCTTTGAGAGCGTGTCTCAAGAACAAGTCATGGAATTTATCAAAGGCATTATTTATAGATTTGGATCTCCAAAAACTATAACAGTAGATAATGGGTCCATTTTTGAAGGAAGAGCAGTAAAGGCTTTTGCAGCTACCCATGGAGTTTCTTTAATTAATTCTACTCCTTATTATGCTCAATCAAATGGCCAAGCAGAATCAACCAATAAGATTATCAAAAGAGGTATTCAAAGAATGGTTGATAAAAATCTTAAGAATGGCCAAGCTTACTTTTAAATGTGTTATGGGCATATCGAACCACCAAAAGGACCAGTATAGGAACTACTCCTTTTGCTCTGACTTATGGACATGATGTTGTTTTGCCTATGGAGATTGTGGTGAGGTCACAGAGAGTTGCTTCTCAAAACGACCTAAACATGGGAGCATACCACCAAGCAATGCACATGGAGCTTGAAGAAATAGATGAGGAAAGAATTAAAGCTCTGAATCAAATTTTATTACATAAATTGAGGGTAGCCAGAAGTTATAATAAAAAAGTGGCTATTCGAAGCTTCGATATAGGTGATTTAGTCTGGAAAGTTGTGTTGCCTATCAAGGAAAGAAAGCAGGGACTTGGAAAATGGGCTCCAAATTGGAAGGACCTTTCCAAATCCATAGAGTTCTTAAAAGAGGGGCATACCATTTGAAAGATTTGAATGGTTATGTTCATAGAAGAAAAATTAATGGAAGATATTTAAAAGCTTATGTCCCAACCATTTGGGAATCCTTTAGTAGAAGATAAAATTTAAAGAGCAGTGTATCCTCCATTGCTTGAGCTGTTCAAGATAAGTCATAACAACAAGCAAGTTATATAGTTGAGACTCATAATTCAATTGATGAGATCAGCATTTCAAAACAGTTCAAACAAATCATGAAATTGGAATATCACAAACATTTCATTCATTGATCAAAGGATTGTACAATTGTATCTTTTAGGTCACTCAATGCATGAGCACCTCTGGTACAAACAAAGTTATAAATTTCTTCTTGATCAGTAGTTCGCTGCAATTGACTTTTAAGGTCTCTTATGTTTACAACATAAGAAGAAGCTTTGTTCAGAGAAGCTTGCATGTGGGTAGTTGTTTGAGAAATTTCCCCTTTAACCTTAAGCAAGGCTTCCTCTAAGTAAGTCTCTTCCTCCTTCAATTGATGTAACTTGATAGCATCTTGATCATAGGAAGAGATTACACTTTGTGCTTTATCCCTACGCTTGACAATGCTGCCTTCAAAGTCTGCCTTTGTAAATGTCTCTCTTGAACTTCACAAAGTTGAAAGGCTTTTATTTGAAATTCGGAGACCTTAGTCAAGAGTTGTTTATGTAGGTCATGAGCATCAGGTTTTAACACCCAAGCTGCTTGACAGCAAGTTTCGAACTGCACCTTCAAATCTCCTTCAGCCAATTTCTCAAAGTCCAATGTTAAAAATTGTTGGAGGATTTCCTTCAATTCTTGAATCTCTCTAGGAGTAAAAGTAGGCTTGACCAACTCAGGAAAAGAAGAACTATGTTGAGTTTTGAGTTGGATAATAGGAGACTCTAGGAGAAATAATTGGAGCTTTGGAATTAGTGATTCTCGACGAAATCATTCACTCTTAGTTTGAATTGCTCTAATGAAGAGAGATCACCAACTGGTTGATTGCTAGCGAAGCATCGGTTTTCGACAAAAGAAAATACATAGACATAAGTAAATTTAATAAGAAGGAAGCTTTAATGTCTAAATATTATTAGACACAATACCTCAATTGGATGGGTTTGCTCTAGAGGGATTTGTTGTACAGGAATGTTAATTCTTGGAGATTGATCAAGAATAGCTTTTCCAATCACCACTTCAATGAGTTGAAGTTTTGATAGTAGAGGTATTAAGAGCAATCTCAGGAAATAAACTTCTGTCATCCTTTGGGACAGAAATATCAACATGTTGAATATAAATGTCAGCCTCAGTAGTCTTTGCAGTCTCAATGTCAGAAAGATTTTCAGAATTCATCTTCGAAATAGACTGATTTAGCTGATCTTGATCTGACACTTCTGCATTTAAGGAAACATATTCCTGTAAAAGCTCTTTGTCAAGAGGCTCTTCAGGAATATTTTCTTTAGTTATCATTTCAGGAGTCGAAGAACTGCGGCAAGATCGGCAACATTTGATATTGGTTCTTGATTTGTCCTTTTCGAACACTTTCAAACTAAAGCTCTTGCAATAGTACTGATAACAGGAGGAGACATGTCTTGTATTATTACTTGTGGGGGAAACTTAAGGATTTTTCCTTTAGTAATTTTTCCCATGGCAGTGAAGGTAGTATCATGCATCACAGCAGTATCAGACTTCGAAGCTTTAATGTGTCCAGACGTTGCCTTCTTCACTGAGATATAATGATTAAAAATTAGAAAATATGAAAGAAGAATTCAAGGACCATGGTAAAAGTGAGATTAAAAGGCTTGCCTTTTACAAATTGGCCTATTGGAACATCTTCTCGCTTCCTCTTCTTTAGGTTCTTCTATCAAGTATCTTCTTTCTTCTTTTCGAAGCCTCGTAGACTTTAGTAAATTTTGCTTTATCATGACTTGTCTCTTGTTCGATGTCCCCTTTTCTTTTATTACCTATTTGAAAGAAAGATAGAGATAAATTATCTTGTATCAAAAGAGTTAGAAGGTTTGTATAGGCTTTAAAGAATTAAGAATCACCTGATGGGGAAGAAGGAGTAGTGCTATGTCTTTGAGATCTAGTCATCATCTGGGGTACAGATTGAAGAGGCTTAACATTCAAAGCAACAGATACCAAAGCAGAAGATTGCACTTCTGATGTTTCCTTCTCTTCTTCTTTGTTGGTTTTGTTTTTCTTCTGAACACCAAAACCATCATCTGATATTGAAAGAGAATTGGATTGGGTTTCACCTCCAATTATAGCAGGACATCCAATATGGCTTGCAAATCTTTGAACAAAGACGATGTCAGTTGTGTAGTTCAATAAGATTGTGCCACCATTGTGAGAACCAGTGAAAATGGGACTATCAATAGCAAATTCCAAAGGTATGAAAGCCTTCCTGAGTCTCCTAAATTCGACATTAAGGCGTGAAAGGTGATTCTTATCAACCTTTTTCCTATCATAAAGAGGAACATTAGTGTTTCCAGGAAAAGGACATGGTATGGCTTGCACCATTCCAAACTATCTAGCAAATTGGGCGGGACAATATGTTTCAAAGATGAGTCATTTACAACCACCAATGATTCCCCTATAAAGATTTCCCTTGGTAAAAGAATGCTTCCCCAAGCCGAAGGACTTGAATCTCTATTCTCCATCATGTCCTTAATCCAGGAGGGCCCAATACTCCGGATGAAGTGAAAGGGCGAAATTCAGCTTCTTCCTTATCTTCCTCATTTGGAAGAAATATTGAAGATACCCAATCGTGACAAAGGATTGGAAGCCAAAACTTTAAATTTGTCCCCATAGACATTAACAAAGCTCGAAATGGCAACTTTGAAAACAGGAAAATATGCCACAATCCAAAGTTGTAAGAACCAAAGAGGGCCTCCTATGTTATACATGAGTGGTTTCGATTGACTGTCAGACCCTATTTTGTAGACATAACCCAAGAAATATGAGGCCAAATCAAATTTCTCACCTTTAGTGAGGCAATATGCCAAAGGGGCGAATTCATGCATAATTTTCTTGCCACTGTGACAGAAGACCATTTTGCATAAAGTATATAAAAGATATGCAAAGAATTCCTGGTTAGATACTGAGTCTTCGAATTTTTCCTCAGAACGGAAAAAGTTCCCATACGATGCATACGAACCAGAGGTTTTCATGTCTTTCAATGGCGGAACTTCGACGGATTTGGAAATATCAAACATTGGGCCAAATGGGGGAAGTCCAGTCAGAAATGACACATCTAAAACTGTGGGTCCCATCATCCCACAATTGAAACGGAAATAATTGAATGATGAATCCCAAAAAGCTAGGGCAGCATGTATGAGAGCAGGGTTTTGTTGAATACCATATCGAAGCAATGTGATGAGATGCCAAAGCCCAGTTTGCTCCAATTCTGTTTTCTTATACTTCAGCATGTGTTCGGTCCACTTACCCCAGTCTTTATCTTGAACAGGCCAGCATACAAAATTCTTAGTAGACCATTCTACAAAATTTAATGCTTGATCTTTGATGAGCTGACTTTCTTCTAAAATCGGGTAACATGGCGTAAATTTGAGAGGAAGATCAAAGAATGCAGGGCCTAGGATATGAGTATCGACCTTATTAGGGTTCACGATGAAGGTTTGATCATGTAAGGATTCATCCGTGGGTTTCGATTTGGCTTCATGAACTAATTTTCTTAGGGCAAAGGAAGAAGTGCCTATTGGGTTTGAAGTTTTAGAAGCCATGGTTGCAGAAGTACAAGAGAGAAAGCAAAAGAGCAAAGTGTTTTGAAAATTTTGAGCGTACAACGAAAATTCTAAACATTAGATTTATACGTTGCGATGAAACAGTGCGTTGTTTCGGGTCAGGTGTTTATTAATGGTAATTGGCCTAAATCATTATTGAGCCCAAGTTTGCATTTTTGAAATGGTGTTTTTACTTTAATTATTTCAAAATCATCATGTTTCTAAAACCATTTTATTGGTTTAATACTATAAAAACACATTTTTATGAGTTCGGACTGGTTTAAAAACATTTTTTATCGCTTCAAAAAGCACTGAAAGGTGTAAAATTAAGCCATAAAGAGAACTAAGTTTTCGAAGACATTTTTTGGTATTGGGAATGTTAGCCATGATTTAATTAAAGAAATTCGAAGCGGCTAAAGGCACATCAACACTCATTCAAATCCCTTGAACAACGATGTTAATGTGGGGGGTATGTTTACATATAAAATTAGCAAATCCAATAATTGATTGACACGTAATCAGAAATGCCAAACGTTGGCAATTACTTGTCAATAGAGATACACTGGATCATTGAATTAAAATTGAGTTAATACGGTGTCGTATTATTCCTCAATTCAAATTAGCAGTTATTGGCAGTTACAAGTCAAGGACGAAATAGAAACTGACTTCGAAGCCACGATATTTATTGCTAGACACATAAACTCCACATATAGATCTATAAAATGGGATAGTTGACAGTTAGAGTACGTGGAGTACTTCTCAAAAGCAGTTATTCTTTTAAACGTGTAATCATTTGGATTAGTTGAGCAGTTATGCAGATTTCAAATCAAAGCTTCAGGAGGAAGAATCTGAAGAATTCAAATTCAGACGTGGGGAAAGAAAGAAACTGCCAACTCAAAGAGCAGAAGTTAGAGTTCAAAGCAAGCCAAGTTCAAATTCATTGAGCGGGAAGTTCAAACTACAAGCAGCATCTATAAATAGAAGAAATTGAAGAGTAAAAAGCCCGAACAAATCTTCAACAAACAGCTATCAAAAAATGATGCTTGGTTTGTTCATTGGCAAGTAGTTTTAGGATTTCGAACTCAGTTCGAAGTAGATTAGGAAGTAGATTAGGAAATAGTTAGGATTATTCTCGATTGTTTGCATAACAATCACCCATTCTCGGTTGTTTTTATAACAATCACCAGTTCGAAGTTTTGTTACATTTGTATTTGAAGTTGAAGACAATTTCGAAGTAAGTTTATCTTTGATTTATCAATCGAAGTACCTTGTTTCTTTATTGTTTCTTTAATTTCCTGAGTTATTGGTTTGCATTTCTTCACTTATAAAGAAAAATCCTCTTAATTGAGGTAATTGAACCAATAAAACACAATCGCCTGATTAGACTTGGTTTTTCCAAAGTTAATTTGAGGGAGGAGATTGAAACTCTCTCTGGCACGCTCGCACACGATTATTTTATCACAAAGAAGTAAAAGAACCAGTAAACAGGTACCCCCGTTCCCGCCCTGATCGAAGGACGGGTTTACCCGCCCCGCTTCGTAACAAATTTTTAAAAATTGTTAATCTAAAAGCAAAATAAAAGTAAATACTTATAAATAAAGTGATATTTTTGTAATTGTTAAAATAATAAGGTAAGAAGGAATTTTTTTTAGTAGAATGATAATAAAATTAGGATAAAAATATAATTTATTTAATATAATGATTATTAGATTAGGGTAAAAAGTACTCCCTCCGTCCCTTTTTAAATGTGTTGCTTCGTAAATCCAACTTCTTAAATAAACATCATCATTACACCTTTCACATCAACTTTTTCACTTTCCACATCAACTTTTACCTCCACTTTCCAAAATTATCCTTCACCCTTACCCATTAACTTTTTACCCACTAACTTTTCAAAAGGGCAAAATGATAATTCTACAAACTTTTACCCATTAACTTTTCAAAACACACACTTATTAAGGGACAGCCCAAAATGGAAATGTCAACACTTAAAAAGGGACGGAGGGAGTATAATTTTATATATAAATATATTTCGGGGCAGGTAACGGGGTGGGGTAATATCAACCCGACCCCGGCTGGATTTTTTTTAATTTTCCCTGGTACCCAAAAATTCACCCTGATCGGGGCGGGGCGGGGCATTTTGCCATCCCGCAGATAAAAAATCTACAACATGTATGCCCAGAGTCCTTCATTTGCCTTCTTGAGTCTACTCCTTGAGCCATGACCCTTTATCATCAGTGGCGGAGCCACATGCACACTGGATATTTTATAGGAATTTTTTTTTTGGGTGCATTTTTTAGAAAAATATACATCACTTTTTTTATATATACAAAAAACTAATTAGTTCTCTGGGCTCTTGGGCCGGGACATCATTACTTGGTGTTATAATGTTATTCTCCTGCTTATATTTATGTGGGACTCAAGACTAAATATAAGAGTTTTACCTGAATATGTGATGAAGGCCGATAAGAAAAAATGTAATAGAGAAGGGTGTTAGGGCATCACATAGCGATGCCCCAGAACCACTGTATAACTAATTACTCACAAATAAGCCTTAATTAAGTGAAATTTTTGCTTCGAAACTATAACGTGTTTACTGAACCCCAGACCTCCACCAAATCAAACCCCATACCCCCCTTGGAAGCCAAGCGGTACAACAAAATAAGCTAAGAGGAACATCTATCCATAAAATATAAGTCAAGCGAGACTCATTTCAAATGAAAATCAAGATATGTTAGATTTTTTTAAAAGAGAATTTTTTTTTCACAAAAAAAGTACTGTCATTTATAAATTGTGTCCTCATTGGAGCAATTTTCTGGCTACGCCACTGTTTATCATGGGATAAATTAGTGGCCTTGACCATAACCCAACACACAAAAGTGAATGAGTACCCTCACGGCCTTTATGTGTACCATTCAAAAGTGTTTTAGACGGTGAGATATGGATACATAATACTCACCCGACACTCAAAAAAATTTACGTGTTAAAAGACTTAAAGCTTATGATATGGTATGGGTGGGCAGTTGACCGTCTAGTGCAAGTGACAGGCAATTTAGTGTACCGCTGCCACATATTTATTTCCCACTATCCGGCTTTCGAATCATATTTTATGGTACAAAGTCCATTTAAGTGATCTGATTATGGCAGTAAAAATGATCTACAGATCCAAACTTGATTTCAAAATGTCTACTTATTTTATAGAAAATGTACTTAAACGTAATTTTATTTTTTTTTATCGATTAAGGCTATTTCAAATGAGTTTTAATAAATCGAGCTCATGAAGCTAGTAGCTTGATATTTTCAAAGACGATAAGTTATTTAGAAGTTATTGGAGTTCATGTTCGAATTCGACGAGTTACAAAATCCTCTAATTAACCTTCAATTGTACGGTAGTAAACACAAATTCCAAGGATTTTTTAGCGAATTAAACACTTTGGGTTACCAAACACTTATAATCAATTTTTGATCAAATACTTTCTTCTTGATCTTATACCACATGGCCACGCAATATTCAAAAAGGAAAATACATAGAAAAAGAAGTGGTGATCAACACAACAATTTTTTTGCACAAAATCCACATATTTTACAAAAACCAAACATAAAATAGTTGTACAATTATGAAAGTGGAAACACGGGCTAGAACTGGAAACTGAAACACACATCCTAGCAAACTGACTTAGTAGAACACTCCCTAAAAACTCCTAATTCTTTAAACAGCTAATCCTACTGCGAACATGCGAAACTTTAACCAATATTTAATACGTACGAACTGAGAAAGATGGAGAACAATTAACCCTCATAACCCGAATTCTTTCCCAAGCTCCCAACGTTATTCAAAGTCGACGGAGGTGAGGCACTGGGGCAAACTTTCTTGGTCTTCCCACCTTTAAAGCTGCCAGTTTTTTCACCGCCGCCTTCCCCGGGTTTTTTCTCCGGTGCCGCCTCCGTTTTCTTCAGCTTCTCTTCCTGTCGCTTTTGTTGGACGTAAACTCCTGCAAAACTAGCCCCAAGGGAAGACATGAATGGAAAAAGTTGAACTAGTGAAAGTAAGCAAGAAAGGGTTCTTGAAAGAACTTGCAAATGTGTGTTTGTTGGTGAGATTGGACAAGCTTAGGGGTATGGAATTTATAGGGGCAATGGTGCCTTTCGGTGGCCAATGGGTGATGATTGTAATTATATCATATCATATATACCCATTTTAGAACTCAAATAAACAAGTGAAGGTACATACGAAAGTACAGGGAATGGGTTTATATGATATGATATAATAACACAAAGACCAAAAACAAACAACGAAATTGTGCAAAGAAATAGGGGTCACCCCCTATTTTATAGTATGTTTTTTGATAACTCAAGTGTACATCTAAGTTAGCTTACACGCACTTTAAGTAATCATGGGATCCAATTCCACTGACTACTTGCATATTGTTGGCCTATCTATATACCGGTTATCAAACAAGACTTGCGTCTAGCTAATGTCGCAAAACCAAATTTTCGGCAGAATGAGATGGGATCATTTTTGTCCCGGTTTCTCAAAAAATAAAATGTTATAATACGCACCTCTTGATCGAGTGTGTATCGTATGCTTCTACTTGAATCCCCTTAATTTGATTCATAACATTTTGCATACAACTCATGATATCAATATTTGTATAAAAATTAATACCATTTGCTTAAAATATCATACCATTAAAATAAAAACTTTGTTTAATATAACCCATCGAAAACTATCAATCGAAATCTATATTGCATATATAATATAGTATTAGATTTAAAAATATAAACAATTTTTTAAGGTGTCATGAATAGTGAAAGTGGACAAGAATTGCGGACGAAGGTAATACTTAATTATAAAACTTGCTAATAGCAAACAGAAAGCTAAGTAGTAAGTGAATATTTAACTCCGGGGTTGGCCAAGTGATTTTAACTTGAGAGTTGAGACCTAGAGGTTTGTTCCCTTCTAAGATCTCAGGTTTAATTCTACTTGTTAGCGTTAGCAACTCTTTGCGCCACCTCACTCGCAGGGTATGTGTGCAAAAACTGACCCGAGACACCCAGCATTACCAATTTTTTTTAAAAGTGAGTATTTAAGTTCTGGTCGGAAAGCTTATGAGCTTTAATTATATACATATTTCATAGGATATATGGTATTTCGTACTTTACAGTACGTGAAAGCATCACCACCCAATAACATGATGGTGGGTGTACCTCTATGGAAATCTCCTCAAATCTGTATGCATTTCTGATCACTAAATTTGATCGAGATGTGATTGAACCAACTTTTAATTAGGTTATCTCATTTGTTCATTCAACCCACTACTGATTGAAAAATAATCATACTCAGTAATGGCTGTGGCGGCGGCAAGGTTTTATTTCCAGCAATGCTATATGCAGGAAACCAAGCAGAAAGGCTTTGCGGGGGTCAGTACGGATCCCAAACGGCTGATCCAAGTTGCTAAAAAATTTAAAAACCACATTTCGATTGGAACCGTGAGAAATCAGCTCCATCCAATATGTGTACATGCTCGATCCAAACTTTTATTTTTTAATGGCTCGGATGAAAAAATAAAAATGAAAGTTTGGATCGAGCATCTACACATATCGGATGGAGCTGATTTCTCACGGTTCCAATCGAAATGTGGTTTTAAATTTTTTTAGCAACTTGGATCAGCCGTTTGGGATGCGGGGGCCTTCCTTGCGTGGTTTCCTGCAAATCCTTCCCTACGCGTATCACTGTTGTTTATACTCCATTCGTCTCAAATTGTTGGTCGTTCTTTCCTTTTTTGGCTGTCCCAAAATTAAGGGTCAGTTCAAAAAGTTAACAAAGAAAGGTATGTATTTTTTTCTTTTTTTGATACAATTCATAAAAAGTTATATTCCTAATGTACGATCAACAATTTGAGACGGAAGGAGTTCCCTTTAGTGGAGATTTAGCTTGAAAAATGATCATATTCAATAATGGTTGTGACGGCGGGAAGGTTTTATTTCCGTACTTTCTTTTCTTTTCGGTTTTTAGTTATGTTTTCCTCTAGTTTATCTTCTTTAGTGGAGATTTTTGTTCCCTGTATTATTTTCCGATTTATTCGGTGAACTCCTTCCTAATATCTACATGGATAAGACCAAAAATTGAGGATCGCTCTTCCTAACAAAGGGCTCCGAAATTTGAGTGATGGTTAAAAAAAAAAAAAAAAGGTAATGGTTTATTGGTTCTTACAAACTTTCCACCCCAAAAAATTTCTTTCTTTAATTTTTTAGAATTTAAATAATAGCAGAACTTAACTTTTCAAATTGACTACAACAAAATGAAAAATTGAAAAATTTATTCAATTTTTTTTCAGCAACACTACATACACACAATTTGGTACCCACAATTTACCCAAACACACACACACTTGTGTGTGGGCTCCCCAAACATACACACACTTGTGTGTGTGGAGCCCACACACTTGTGTGTGTGTTTGGGTAAATTGTGCGTACCAAATTGTGTGTACCTAACATTTCTGTTTTTTTTTTTTTTTGCATTTGTTAGTTTGTGTTGATTCTTTTTGTAGATTATTAGTTCGTCACAACGAGAAGAATTGAGTAAAAATTCTACAGTAAAGACAAAGATAATCCAAATTTTTGTGATTTTGGTAGATTATTGGATTATTTTTGTCTTTATTCACAAAAACTTTAGTTTACTTTATAATTTTTTACTCTTTAGATTCCTCTCGTCGTGACGAACCAATAATCCAAAAAAAATCGACACAAAACTAACAGATGTTAATTTTTTTTAATAAAGACAAAAAAAAAACCATTTGATTTATTTTGTCAAAGCACCCTACTTGTAGATTTGCTCTTTCAAAATACGCTTGTGATGTCCTTTGTTTATTCAACCACAATCAGTGGCGGACGCAGGATTGTAGCTGCGGGGGGGCCACTCCATAGAAAGGGGGGGGGGTCACTCCATAGAAAATATATAGAAAAATTGAAAAATACACTGAAAAAATTGAAAATTTGTCGAAAATTGGGGGGAGTGCGGGGCCGAACACCCCCCTCACAGGCTCACACCCCCAGGTCCGCCCCTGACCACAATGTTGGAAACACTATAGTAACATCATGCTCTACCGGAAAGAACTTTTTGTGCTTAAAATAAGCTTGTTCATGCTCACGTTGAGCTACCGAATTCTATCTTTTTGTGCTTAAAATAAGCTTGTTTCATTGGCTTAATCTTGTGATAAAGCTTATCTGAGTTATAAATTAACAACTAATTCACGCAAAAGGGAAGTAGAAAACATTTTCTTTTCCAAAAACCCACTACAAATAATTGGAACTATGTTAATGTTGTATGTTCGTTGCAATTCAAAATATCAATCTCTAATCTTGGGGCAGGGACGGAGTCAGGACTTTCGCTACGCAAGGGTGAGTTTATATAATTCATAGGAAAACTTTTAAATTTTTTTTCCCTATAAAAACTTTTGAACTCCCACTATGGACAAACTTACTTTCCCCATGTTTTCCTTATAGATAACTTTGTTTTGTGGAGCTTTAATTTCCTTTCCTAAAATGGAACTATGACATGCAGCTATATTTGCTTGATCTCTCCCTAACTCATAGAAAATTAGAAATTGTTTATTTTTATTTTTTTGGTAAAGAGGTTGAAGAATATTATTAACCAAAACTATACTAGCCCAAATCAGCAAACAAATACAACCAAAACAAAAACCACCGGCCCTCAAACCGCCGGCCAAAAACCACCAGCCCTCAAACCGCCGGCCAAAAACGACCTACAAGTGTTTATTTTTTAGGAAAGACAACAACTCATACAATATGGAGATTAGAAGGTTATGGTTGATCTCACTAATTACCAACTTTTCTCATGCTTTCCTTAATTAACTTTTATATGCTTTTTGAAACTGATTTTCGGGCTAATTTTCACCCTAACCTAAGATGTACACTTAGGTAGCTGGCTCATTGTAGTTTTCATGTACTAATAACTACTGATCACTATTAGCATACCTTAAATGAATATCGGACGCACAGATTATAACAACAATTTCAGTACGGATTCTCTGAAGTATAGGTGTAACGACCTATGCCAACTAATCTGCTAACTTTTAACCAAATCTCGTGGCTCAAAAAGTTAACCTCAAGTTATATTATAGTAACTCGTGAAGTTTTGTCATATACTACAACACTTTATGAAATCCCACCTATGTGGGCTTTAATGGGTTGTCACAATAAACACCAAAATAACAAAAAGCACTACAGGATGCATGCAACGGGACTTGACGACGCCGATGGGGGTGCGAAAGTTATTTTTCCCATCCTTTCTTGTATCTGTCCATTTTGTAGGTCACTGCACCCGCAAAGTAATTATATGCTCCTTTCAAAGAGGAAGATGGAAGTTGAAATCCCCAACTTCAAGTCATAACAATGGCTAAATTTATGACATTCCCATTTTCATAATCTCAACAATCCCGCAGCTCGAAGTTCTGAAAGTTCTCTAATCATACGAAGAAGATCCAATCCAACAATTACGGAAACTTTATCCTAAATAAAAGCCTCTTACATAAAACTAAACATACAGTTAGACCAAGTCACGTAGGGACAGATCCTCTAAAAAGAGTATTATCCACTAATTTACTTCTTCCTCTTCTTTGGTGGCTGAAGTGCTTCTTCCTCCTCGTCCTCCTCTTCCTCTTCCTCGCCTTCCTCCTCAACGACAACTCCTTCCTCGCCCGCATCCCCGCCATCATCATCATCATCCTCGTCGTCGTCATCTTCATCATCATCGTCATCATCGTCGTCGTCATCGTCATGGTCATCGCCATCGTCGTCGTCATCTTCCTCCTCTTCGCCATTCTCTTCTGCTCCAGCAGCACCTTCTCCGGGGCCTTTCTTCGTGTTGCTTTTGTTGTCATTGGGGTTGTTGCCAACATCCCCACCGTCTTCTTCTGACAAGTCTTCTTCGCCTTCTCCAAAGTCGCCATCGTCGTCTTCATCATCGTCATCGTCATTTGCATCAGCATCGTTTGGCTTCGAATGGCATTGGACATGATGCTCTTCTTTAAGTACCGGGATGATGGTGGTTGGCGACCCGAATAAATCCTGAAACCATTTTGAATTTGGGCACAGGAAACGACATATATATATCATTGATGCCATGTATGAGACGACGAGTGCATGGCTATGACCAAAAGCATAAAGTCGTTGCATTGTTTCACGGACAAAGGAATCCCATGGTAATTGAAACAAGTCATATCCGAAAATCAAAATGTAATCACGTTTGCGTGCTCAAATCACTAACTTTCAGCAGTTCAGAAACACTCTCAAAACCTTTTAGGATTTTACCAAACAAACACTAACTGCCTGCCACAGTTACCAATTTGGGTTTTTTGCAACCTCCATTTGTGTACTTGAATGGAGATACTCCATTCTGTTCAACCAAGCTCCGGCGTGTGACTCAAAATGGAGTGAGAAAAATGGCCCAGATATGAGACATGATCCTCTTTACCCATTTTCCCTCGCCTCTTCATCCCAAAACCACCTTTCTACCGTACTATCAAAGCCCAAAGACAACCGTTGTATAGTAAGGATGTAACTTGGGACGGCAAGGCCAGGGAAGGTGGGCACAAACGATATTTTACTATTCTTTGATAGCACCATGCTGTAAGAAACTCAAGAGAAAGTCCAATTATAAAACACATCAAATTGAAAGCGTGCTTTATAAGAACACTTCTACGCTGAATTTCAAGACTTGATACGATCTTGAACAATACGTCTTTCTGTAATAATCTTTTCTTTCTTAGAAAATTTTATTTCCACAATTTTTGAAGCACAAGTTTTAACACTCTCTCGTTTCCTCCTAGTTATCTAAATTCCCTCCTCCAGTGACCCTTACTTCCTTCTGAACCCTCTACTACCTGGCACTTCCCTCTCCCGATTTCCTACCACCCAGCAACCCCTCCTAGTTCCTCCGGCAATTCACATGTTAAAAACGGTTAATATGTTTATTTGTTTTTGAACTCTTAAGAGAACAAAAAAACAAGTTTTCAGTATGCCGTCCCTAACAAAATCTTTCATGAAAGTTGGTTTATGTATCTTTTCCGATTTCTAACAGCTCAAAGAACAGAAAGGAGATCACAACAACTCACTTTTTTCCCCTTAGCCTCTCTTATTTATCCCATTAAACAATGATTAGGTACACAAAAGCCAACTAACAAAGCATAGAACACTCGCATGGGCGTGCGCCCCACATAGCACGGAAAGATTTTCGAAAATGTGGGACCCACACTCATGTGAGTGTACTGTTTACTTCTCATGAATGGATTTTGTATACATGAAATTGCGTTTCTGCATACATAATAGATAGATGGGAGTCGATTTTTGAACTCCCTCTTTTACTATATGCAGAATTGCCGAAACAAAACTTACTAGCACAAGTGATGTTTGAAGAAGAGAACTAGTGAATTTATATAGTTTACGCTCAACCCTCCAAGGCTCCAAACCTCCATTAATGATTAACCACAAAACAAAAACAAAAACAAAAACAAAAACAAAAACAAAAACAAAAACAAAAAAGTTTAGGAGAAAGAAGGGTAATTTACAATATGCCCCCCAAAACAATCTTGTTACTTACACTTTACCCCCTTAAAAATGGAAAAGTTTGATAGGAAAAGGAGTAGAATACTGTATGAGGTTCTATGAATGCTTTCTTCAAATTTATCTTCGACTTTGTGGCTATTGAAGGAATCACAACACGTGTCCATAGTTAGCGTAGATTGTAAACAGCACCTACTTGGCGAATATTCCGAAACATGTAACGCAACAAACAAAAGCATACTGACAAAATGGACCCCACCAACGCACTCAAAATCTACCCAAAAACTAGTACTTTAATCCCCTCTTTCTGAGAAATTTTTGGGTGCCGAGTGGTTATTGCCCACGTGGTACCCACTCGGCAATCCGAGTCGTCCATAATGCGATCCAACGGTCCGGATTTTAGAGAGAGAAAAGGAAGAGAGAGAGTGTTTGGGTGAGAGGAGAGAGAGGGAATCAATCCGGGCCGTCCAAGTGGCAATACCCACTCGGCACCCAAATAGACCAAAATAGACCAAGTGGCAATACCCACTCGGTAGTCGGTACCAAGTGGCAATACCCCTCTTTCCCCATCGACTACCCTATTATGCCCACTAAAATAGACCAACATGCGCAAGTTAGTGAAGAGAAATACATAACCATCCCGGCCATAAACATAACCCAAAATCCGAAACAAAACGACAGGAAAAACGTAATCAGGTGAAGAGTAATAAAAACGCATGAGCGCATTTTAGCAGCGGCAGAAACCACAGCGGAATTGCAATAAAAAAGAGGAAACGGAAGCCCTATTGTGCTACATCCAAGTTCATCGCACAATTAATGGTCTTGATTTCATCTCGGCCCTCATAGATCTGAGTTGTCCATTGCCGAGATAAAATCTAAACTATTAATTACCAAAATCAACGGCTACAAAGTGTGGTGCTATAATACAAGATCACTTGATAAAAAGACCAAAAGCGCAAATCAGGGGCGGCGTAACTCTTTATGGATTATTTTCCCATATTTAGCCAAATATATATTGATTTGTGCCAAATAAAAAAAGTACTCATTTCCATCCTTTTTTAAAGCTCCCCTGTAAGAATACGTGTAATTTTAAATTTGTAAAAAAATATATTTTTCTATATTATTTTTTAATTTACTTTATACCAAATTAAAGTATTCATTGAGTATAAAAAAAAACGAACTTGAATAAAATTCAAGAAAATACAAAAATAATATTTACTTTTCTAGTTAAGGTTTTGATGATAATTTTTCGCACTCATATTATTTCCATCGAGACAAACTAATTATTTTTAAAGAATAAATTGTCAGAAAACTAACTGCAGCGCACGTTAGCAAAACGCAATTAACTGAAATCGAATTCCCGAAAGAACCCAAAAAAAAAAACAGACGCCTGAGTGCGCTGTTTAAGAAAAAAGAGAAAACTAAAGGGAAAAACAGAAAAGAAAAAGAAAAAGAAAAAAAAGAAACGATCTAAAAGCGATTTGGAAAATCAAAAGCGACATGGCTTACTTGAGTTTGAGCCAAAAGTTGGCTTTTGACCAGAGCAGAGACAAGCATAGCGGCCAACGCTTCTCCGGTGCACGTTAGCATAGACTGCTTAACTGAAACTGAACCACAGTTACTATTAATAACCTCCATCTGTACGGCACGACACAACCTGCAAACATTCACAAAACCATCAGATCCACTCACTCCTCCCGTCCCAGCCGTTGGATCCAAAGTCAACCCACTCAAAAACAGTAAAAATACATAGATTTTGCAGCAAAACACAGACAGAAAATTAAGAAAAAAGAACCTTAAAAACCACAAACTATTGCCAGTTGAAATACGGAGTATAAGACAAAAGACTCCTTTTTTACGCTAATTTTATCCGATGAAATGAAAATTCCAGGTGAAATTAAAAAAAAAAATTGAATCTAAACAAAACAATATGTTGAGGCTGCGATTAACCTCTTTATATTCCAGCAGATTTATCCCCAAAAAAAATTATTAGTGGAAAAAAAAAACAGAACAGAACAGAACAAACGTAAAAGAGGTTTAATACTAATAAAGTTGTAAATTAATTAATTTTGCAGCTGAACACAGACCAAAAAAATTGAAAAAACACAAACGATTGCCAGCTAAAACAAAAGACAAAAGACTCCTTTTTTTAAGCGAATTTCAGCCGATTAAGTGAAAATTTCCGGGAAAATACAACGAGAAGTTACTGGAGAAGATGAAAATCAGATACATCAAGCATAAACCTTAACAAAAACACGTAAAAAATAAAGAAAAACGGAGGATAGGGAAAATAAATAATCAAAAATCGAAGAAATCAGAGAGTAAGGAGAATCGGGTGAAGAGAAACGTACCAGGGTTGAGATCTGAGGTCCGATGAGGCAGATCTGGGGGTTTTGGGGGCTAAAACCTCGAGAACAAGGTAGCGGAGGCTGCGTTCATTGTGGACCGTCCGATGGAGATGGTAGAGAGGGAGAAGACCGAGAGGTAGATATAATCAGAGGGAAGAGAGAGAGTGAGAGGTGGTGTTTGTGTGTTTGCTGAAGAAAGCTGCCCGTATTCTCACAGAGGGTTACGGGCAACCCGGGCAGACCCGTATCAGGAGAAATATCGTAGGGTTTGGGACTGCCCCAGAAACGACTTTGATTTAGACTTCTTTTTTTCAAAATACAAAAATAAAAAATTATTTAGGGTTAATATCAAATTGCAGATTTTATTTTATTTTTTATTTTGTCTTTTTTTAAAAAATTGAAAGAGAACCTAAATTATTATTTTTATTTTTATTTTAAGCTTAAGTTTTTTTTGTAAAAAAAAAAAAGAGTACTTTGCCCCTCAATATTAACGTCATCTGTGGAGTCATTACAAGACTTCATTTAGGCTAATTAAGAGAGTCAACTTTTTCTTTTAAAAATTATATAGTATTTAAAAATTTAGGTTAGCATGCTGCATTCTGTTTGGGCTGGATATGTTACCCAACAAAGTTGTTGTGGATGGATCAGAAATGGGGCCGAATTTCAGCCCATATCCAGCCCACAGTTTTGGATATGACTATCTAGTCAAGTTCTTTGATTGGTTTTCAAACCAACCTCTGCGCTTCAGCCAGGGGTGCACACATCCAGATGAGACTTGTGCTTATTCAAATTGGGACCATTAATAATCGGGTTTCATTAATATTTTCGAATCCGGCCCTCTTAAATTTTCGTTTTCCAAATCCGTCCACTAGCCCATTTATTTTTTAAAAATATAGTAACTAAGGCCTTGTTTCCCAAACGATAAAAGAAAAAGATCTGATAAAATCTAAGATTTTCAACCATAATAATTATAGTTATTCGAAGATCAATGAATATACACACTTTTTTTTAAAAATGGGTAGTTTGTATTTATAATTATGGTAGTGGCTTATATAATTATAAAATGCACATCGTTGTCATTATTCTATAAGGGCCGGGTTTGATTTTTAAGAGGTATTTCCAAGCCCAACCCATTTACTAAACGAGCTTAAAAACTCAACCCAACACAATGGCCTTAAATACATATCTCAAACTCTTAAAAAACAGGGATTGATAGGCGGGCGGGTTGGGTTGGCTTTCGGGGTTGGCATGCAGCCCTAACTTCAGCAACCTTCTGTCTTGGGCTTCAAAGGTTTTTCTTTTCTTTTTTCTTTTTAAATTGGGCTTCGAAGATGGAAGGTCAAATAATAAATATACGGAGTCTTTAAAAGGATAAATTTATGGACAAAATATTTTGTGTGAATGATAGCGATAGCATGCACTGTAATGTCAAGTAAGGCTACAAACAAAGCAAGCTGCTCGAGAGCAACTCGTGACTCGATTTGTTAAAGATTCGACTTGTTTGCAACCCTATTGCCAAGTAATGGAAATTTTCATACTAGTACTTAAATTAATTCCTACATTGTTGTTGTAATGAGAGATAAATAGTATCATGAAGTCTTTAGTTTTCCACTGTGTGTTCTTTTATTGACAATCATTGCTTTTCTAGCTTGAGATTCAATTGAGATGTTCAGCACGGAGTCAACCCCCAGCAAATCAATTGTGATTTAGTGCTTATGATTGTTTGAATTTTCACATTATAGTAGTGATCCCTTCCCCTACCTCCTTGTTTAGGGCATTTCTTTAATCTTAGGCTTGTCATTGACTGATTTTGGTGTGTAATATCCCTGTAACCATGCAACCACTTATGCTGCAGAATGCTAATTTTTCGTCAGTTTAATTACTCCTATATGAATTTCCAATGAATCAAGAAAAAAAAAAAAAAAATCTGTCTTCTCACCAAAAACAAGAATGAGACAGTGGTTTTCTTTTGGCAACATTAGCGTGCGAAATGATGTGGTTTCACATAGGTCTTCCCCTATGGACTAATGAAAAGAAGATCACCAGATATTTTTTCACTCAAGTCCATTACCACATCATTTTGTTACTTTACCACGAGGCAACTACTGTTACTTTTTTTTTATAATCGGATGTTAAGGTCAATTTGCGTGCACGTCAACTAATTTCGAGAGCTATGAAGTTAATGACCTGACAAACTCTTCAAAAATGTTTGACCTCCGTAGGATTCGTAGCTGCACCCCCTCACTGAGGATGTCCGAGTAGGATCCGGGGTTATAGCGCGGCCAAAACTACGTTGTTTTGGGTGTGCAAAAAGAGCATCACTACTTAATCTCTCAAAACTATGTCATTTTAACCTAGTTTTATTTGTTGAATTTCAAAATGTGAGCATTTTTAAGTGGGTGTTATTTTCTTCAAAATCAAATTTGATTTTTTATTTCTTCTATACGTGAACATAAAAGTCACTTAATTGGGGTTGGTTTATTTTTTTATATTTTAAGAGTAGAAGTTTTTCCCCCTAAAACTTGGTTCTTAAAACAAAAAGTCTACGATTAAACACATTTTTAAACTTCTTAATTTTTGGGCTTCCTTCGGTTTTGTAAAACTAATGCCCGTTCGAGATGAGAAGGGGTTATAGAATATAAGAATAAGAGTCAAGATGTGCAAATTGCCAATTGTGTTTAGAAATTCTAAACTATGCCACTTGTTATATTTAGGGGGTTTCTCTCAAAAACACACCTACAACAGTATTAGTGAATGTCCATGCCTAAAGACACTTTGTAAAAACTAGTATTTCTACAAAATAGATGAATTTTATTAGCTAATGTTGTTCTGTACAAATTTAAAGTCACAAATAATTTTTCTAAATTTTTAAAAGGCTCACAAAAAATAAAAATATTAATGTTAAAATTGACATAATCCCAAGAGAGAGAAAATGTTGTGATTCTAAACCATTGTGCACCCAAAACGACGTAGTTTTGACCGCCCTACAATTCTGTAGTGCGAAAGTGCACTACGGGATCCCCGAATCCGTCTGATTAGTGTTTCCAAGCGTACACAACTAAAGTTAGAAGTTGTAAGAAAGGTTATTGGCTTTCAGCTGTACTGGAAACAACTAAAGTTAGAAGTTTGTAAAGAAAGGTTATTGGCTTTCAGCTGTACTGGAAACAGAATCCAATCTGGGGGGAATCTGAATTCCCACATTCTGGAAAGAATCTCCACCAATTTAGAGATGACCACTCTTAGTGGCAATTACCCACTTTAGAATAATGCAGTTGCAGTAGTACTTGAGATAACCCAACAACTGGGGCAAGAAAATCTAGTGCTTTTTTGTGACGCATCTCTCTCCTTATTCAAACACATAATATGAAAAGGCAGCCCCCAAGGGCTAGTCTCATTGGTAAGTGAGTTTACTCCGTACACTATTAATTCAGTTTTTTTATTTTTCTTTATAATCGGATGTTCGGGTCAGCTCGCGTACACTTTAACTAATCCGGAACCTTAGAGGTAACGGCCGGGCATAACCCCCAATGGCTCCAAGAGTTTGTTGGCAAGAAGAAATCGAACATAAGACCTTAGATAAGAGCAAACCCCTAAGTTCCAAGGCAAGATCACTTTGCCAATCCCTTGGGGTTTGTTCGCTTTTTTATTATTCACGACTTTGACCACAAAAAAATACTAAGGTCTTATGAATTCTCTAATCTCAGTGAAGATGGTCTACCTTTAACGAGGCCTAAAAAAGGATTAGTCGAACATCGAACAAAAAGAAGAGAATATGAAAAGGCATCTGACCAACCATTTAAGGTATAGGTCTATACACGTCATCCGCACTCCATTACCAGATTAATTAAACAACTATTGTTAAGCTTATCGTATAATGAATTTTCTTAATCTTTTATCCAAGTGGACAAGGCCCCACAATATGTTATGCTGGCTTCAGAATGTGAAGCCACTTGAGACCACTATTTCAGTATAAAGACAAAGATTCAGTGTACAAATTAAATATTGTGTTGGCATGTCGAGTGTACATGCACATTTGTGTGTCAAATCGAATGCATGTGATCAATAAACGAAACGAGTTGAGCTAAAGTAATACATTATTTACGTTGAACACACACCAAAAAAAAAATCTATGAGTTCGATGGTTGTTTGTTTTACCTTCTGCTTTTGGCTCGCGAGTCAAGAAGCTCCAGTTTGATTTTGAGACTTCTAGCAACATTTCATTTAACGATTTCCCAATAAACACGAAACAAGTTTTTGATCGCTTGTTGAGGTCGAATGCCTTTGTCTCTTTGGTAGTCCTAAAGTGCGTATTAACTCTCTGAGTTCAAGCTGAATTTAAAAAATTAACAAATTTTAAATATGTCAAAATGGACCTGTTGAAGCCAATTTGATCTGAACAAAAATCGAGTTCAAATTCCTTGCTTGGATTTGTTTCATGTATGCTATCACTTGCGAAAAAATAGCTCTCCCGATATGAAATGGATTTGGAAGACATTCTTTTTGTGAGATGTAATGTGTAACTAATATTCCTCAATTGCGATACCTATAAATAGGTGATTCTTGCCCTAAACATACAATAATGGAGGCTGAAAGTATATGATGCTGTCCTCAGTCAAAAGTTTTAATTACACATCTAACACACACACACGTTTTTACATGATAATTACTTTGTTTACCAAGTTTTATGGTGAACATCATCAAGTGGACCATCCTACACTTTGTAAGTAGGGAGGGAATCTATGTGGTAGGAGTAGATACTTATATCTAGACGAATCTTAATTTTATAGTCATTTTGCACAGATATCGATTTTTTGGAATACTTTTAATCACTCATTAAGTCATTTTCATCGATCCGACACATTTCCTATATGAATCAAACACAAGACCTTCGGTTTTCGTTCAGTAAGATCCTGTTTACGAAGCTTGTAAACAATGACACGACACATTAATTTATGCATGGGTTATTAAACAAATTCAAATGGCAGGAGTTACTTTAGTTTTGTAACCAACCCTAAAAAGGGAAAATTGTAAAGAAAAATAATGGGTATGTAGCATAGATGCCTAGTGGACAGAATGTGGTTTACCACTTAGCACAGCAGTGCTCTTACTGTGACTTCAATTTAAGATGTTCCTCCTTACAGCAACTTGCATGAGCACTATTCATGAAAGCTATATGGAAAAGGCAATTTCATATTTATGTTTTTCTTAATCTTGGATTTGACGGAACAGATGAAATTAAATGAATAAACAATTGAATTGCAGTTACTAAAGACATGTTCAACTTTCATATAATTTATATATATATAATTATACATGTTCCTTTTCAACACATTTTCTCAACTATTGTATATAGGCGAACAACTCCGCCTGTGTTGTGTTTAGAGTTTTACGTTGTTTACAGTCGGTCTCAAGCCCGGATAAAGGAAGAGGGTTTTGTGTTAGGTGTCTCAAGCCCGGATAAAGGAAGAGGGTTTTGTGTTAGGTAGCTGACAGCCAACACGTAAAAAGCCTCTTTGATCTCTATGACATGAATCCTAATATGAATACGCGAACTACTAGGATGTTCCCCTTAAGAAAGGACTTGGGCTTACTAAACCTAAGTGGAGAATGTGGAAACTTTATATCCATCTCAAAATCAATTGGCAACGAGTGGAGAGGTTCCACCATATATTAAGTGATCACCATTCCACTCCTAAGCAATGTGGGACTTTAGTTCCTTAATATCCCCCCTCACATGCAGCTGCATTTGAGGTCTGTCAACGTGTGACCACTTTTGGATTTTATCATCATGTAGCCTTTTTGCTGGTTTGTCATCTTGGGGTGTGGATTGTGAATTTTTTTTTTAAATGTGGGGTGGAATGGGCCCTGCTCTGATACCATATGAAAACTTTATATCCATCTCAAAACTAATTGGCAATGAGTGGAGAAGTCCCAACATAAATGAAGTGATCACCTATTCCACTCCTAAGCAATATGAGATTTTAGCTCCTTGATAGAGAGGTCGCCCTAGACAGAGCTCAATGAAAAAACTGGATTCATGTAACCAGCCCTAATTAATTAGGACATAAGACTCGGTTTGATTTATTAATGTTTATAGGCGAACAGAAACAAGTTTTAGTACTTGCTTTCAATATCTTTGTCTTGTATCTTTTTCTAAGATCTTATTTACATTTTTCTCGCCAAATTCAAGATCTAAACATAATCTTAAATGGTGAATAAATATTTTCTTTTTCTCTGAATTCTTCGTTCGTAATCGTAAACTATTAAAAAAATGAGAGAGTTGCTATTGGGTCCACTATAGTTATTTTCAAACACTTCTAGTCCACTTAAGATTTTCCTAACATATCCAGTCCACTCATCCATCTAAAATACAACAATACCCTCCCTGAAGTACGCGCGACCTCCCACAGTCCTGCGACCTCCCACAGTCCCACCGTTTTCCAACCTCAGATCTATATTCGCTCTGGCACTGGCGTTGGAACACGGCGGCGACTCGATCTCTCCGCCGTCTCCTTCGCCGGAATACAGTTCTCCTCCAGCACCTCCAACGGAGGATCTCAATTTCAAACATTCCCCAGAGGAATCTCCGTCGACGAAGTCACCGTCTCCATCTCCGTCGCCTTCGACGGGGTCACCGTCTCCGGCGCCGACAAATCAGGGCAAAATAAACTTTAGCTTTCTCATGATTCTGTAACAAAATACATGTGTTTTATACAAACAGTAACTTTCCGGCGAAATAAACTTCAGCTTTCTCGATTCTCATAGGACAGAGCCATGTGCTCAAAACGATCATCGGGATCCACCGGATTCTGCTCACGATTCGACCGTAAAATGAATATGAGATCGAGCATCCCGGTTAGGCCGAAGAAAAGCTGGGCGGAGAAAAGTAGCTTTCTGAATGGGTAGTCTTTTAGGAGTTTGTGGTAGATTAGCACTCCAACTATAGAAGCCAGTGCACCCATTGCATAGATTATTGGGTCAGTTTGTGACTGTGTATTAAATACTCTATTACAACCCAACTAACTCCAGAGGTGGAGTAGATACCTAGCCTAGCGTATAACCTAGCTATTGGAAAACCGTTGACATAGCTTTCATGATAATAATAATAAAAAAAACAAAGAACATTAATTTGTGAATTGTCTTATACTATGTGGGTGGATGAGGATTTGATCCCAACTAGGCTTTTTTTTGAAAAAAAAAAAGTCCAGATAACCACATATTCTGAGTCTAGATAACCACATCTGATCCCAGTGGGTTTAAAAAAAAAAAGATATTGTCCAGATAACCACCTCTTGTGAGTCCAGGTAACCACCTCTTATGAGTTCAGATAACCACATCTGATCCCAAGTAGGCTTTAAAAAAAAGATACAATACAGATAACCACATCTTGTGATTCCAGATATGGTTATTTGCGCCAGTGACTTTTCCGGCGAAATCCAATTTTCCCGGCGACTTTCCCGACGCCAGTGAAATTTTCCGGCGAACTTTCCGTCACCGGTGAACTTTCTGGCAAGAGTATGTTATGTGTAAAATTTAATGTGAGAGTATATTTGTCTATTAAAAATGGAGAGTGAACCTTACACCTTAGAAATTGTAAAAATGTGGATTAGAAGAATTATGAAACTAAGAGGTAGATTAGACATGTTACAAAGAGCTATAATAGGCCTTAGAGTAATTCTTTAAAAATTCATTTCATCCTTGAACTATTCAATTTATTTAAACCTATAACCAAACGAAAAAGTGAACATGCACTTATCACGACCCATTTTTTTCCAACAGGCAGGGTAAAAATTCCACTTCTAAAGTAAACAGACAATCTAGTCCGCAAAGGGCATTTTCAGCCAAACTTTGCATTTCGGTTAGCACATGACAACCTTAAATAGCAATTTAGTACTCCCTCCGTCCCTTTTTAAGTGTTTAACTTTTCATTTTGGGTTGTCCCTAATAAGTGTGTGGTTTGAAAAGTTAATGGGTAAAAGTTTGTACAATTATCATTTTGCCCTTTTGAAAAGTTAGTGGGTAAAAAGTTAATGGGTAAAAGTGGAGGATAATTTTGGAAAGTAGAGGTAAAAGTTGATGTAAATAGTGTAAAGTGAAGGAAAAAGTTGATGTGAAAGGTGTAATGATGACGTTTCTTTAATAAGTTGAATTTAGGAAGTAACACATTTAAAAAGGGACGAAGGGAGTAGTAGCTTTTTGGCCTCTCTCGAGCACTGGGCAGCTTTGGGAGCAATAGAAAGAAGAGTTAAAATTCTTTCCACCTCGGTTGCAAACTCTTGGATCTTGTTTGATTTGGGATTTGGGTTTTGGGTTTTGAGTGTGGAGAGAAATAGGAGTAATGATTGAAAATAAGAGATGAGCGAGACAGAGAGAGAAATGATTGAAAATATGGGTTAATGATTAGAAATAATAATTGAAGAGAAATAGGGGCAAAAAATTTAAATTTGGGTCTCAAGACCCGAACCAAACAAGGCCCTGGTTTCCGCTACACGTTGTGGTTTTCACGGTGCGTTCATGTCAGTAATCTGAATTGTTCATCCTGTAAGACTCGTAGAGTTGTATATCCACGTAAAAGAAAAAATAATAATAATCAGCCTTATCAAGTATACCACAAATTATTGCCTTCAATATAATGGCAGAAGTCCATTCGTTTCCACTAAAAAAAAATATACTATTTAATCCATTTAGTTAAAAGAAAAAGAAAAAAAAATAAAAAAAACAACTTCTCATCATGTTATAGACAAACAAGTGCAGAAAATACCAAAAATATTGGTAATGTGCCATGCAAAATTTCCACCCAAAGAAAAAGTGGCTAATGGGTTTCCCATTTGTCTTATCAATTGCTATGTCTAATTCATCTTACCTTTCCACTAACTCAAAAGGCCAAAAAGTCAGTTTATTGCGGTTTTTGAGGTATGTTATTCTCTCACAATGCATCACATAAAAAGTCGTGAAAAACCATAAGTCACCCTTAGTGGAATGGTATATGAAGTAATAAAAATTGGCTTTATCAAAAAGTGCTTTTAGTAAGTGGTGATTTTATTGGATTTCCCATTTTATAAAAGTACTACTCCATCCGTTCCTTAAAAAGAGTAGCGTGTATTCCATTTTGGACTATTCCTAAATAAGTGTGATCTTAAAAAGTTAGTGGGTAAAAGTTGGTACATTTTCTATTTTGCTCTTAAAAGTAGATTTTTTTTGAAAAGTTAGTGGGTAAAATTTAATGATGATGTTTTCATAAATTGCAATAGTGCTAAGTGAATATAAAAGTTGATATGAAATCTGTAATAATAATGCTTTCTTTGGATGAGTTTGCCAATAGATAAAATCATATTTTAGCCAAGATTTTCTCAAAATCATTCCTCAAATTATTGGGTGGAGATTTTATCAAACTAGATTTTATCATTTGAAAAAATAATGTGATTTTATCTCACCTTCATAAAACTCAACTAAAATGAAAAATCTCATTTTATCAATTGGCAAACTAGGCCTTAATAAGTTAGATATATAATAAGATCAGCATTATTATACTATCTTATTTACTTTTGCTGGGTGGGTAAGATTTAAAACAATATACTTGTCTTTCGTGCTGGAATTGTATTCCTTACTCATCTTTCCTGATTGAACAAAAAGACAAATTTCTTTACACAATGATGAGTCGCGCAGTAGACTGTACCTGCCTTGTTCCTCTTAACTTTTTTCTTTCATCGTCCAATTTTTACAGCATTAGTTAGTTTTGCGCCATACTTTTTAGGTTTGATTCTTCTCGACAAAACGATTCGGAGAAGTACAAGTTTCACATCGAGATTCGAGACGTATCAAACTTATGAAGTATGAAACTAACAAATGCGATTTTTTTTTAATAAAGACAACCAAAAAGTGCAATAAGTCACAAAAATAAGTTAAGAAAAACTTAGATTTCATTTTATAAATTTGCCCTAATAAATTAAAAATAGTTTCAAGCTAAAATTACTTTTTACAGTAGCTAATTCAAATAAACTTTAATGAAAGCAATCGCGCCGATTTTGAATAATTTGAGTATGCAAACCGAATAATACTCCTATATTGTTAAAATTTGAAAGCGACGAGCTTTAAAAAATATTTAATTTAATTAAACCAATCTTAAAAGAAATTCAAAGAATTGGATGTGAATTTGAGCTCAACTTGATTCGTTTTCTTTCTCTCTTTGTCAAAATGGTTATAGCTTCATTATAATAAACACGAATAGACAATATAATCATTTTAAAGTAGTATCCGCCTATAATCAAACGATTAGAAAACCACAAAGGGGGGCCAATTTTCAGGTGGACACCTAGACCGCTACTTCTTCTCCTTGTTAAAGAATAGTCACCTTATTCGCACTCCTACACACAAAAACTCACATTGATTAAAAACAATAACACCAGTAGCGGCAAGCTAATCAATCTAATTTGCCATTGGACGAAGCCGAAAGAAAGGACAAGAGGAGATAATATGGAAAAAAAAACTCTCAAATTTAGGCTTTGTTTGGAACTTTTAGAATATGAGAGAGGAAAAAAAAATAAAGAAGAAGAAAAATGTGAGGAAAATAAGAAGGAAATTTTACTATTCCTATAACACTCTATTTACTCATTTTCTCTTGTTTTTCCTGTCAAATCAAACAAAGGAGAGGAGAAATTTCAAATTTTCCCTTCTTTTCCTTTCTTTTCTCCAAGTTCCAAACAAAGCCTTAAGATTGAGAGTTTAAAAAAAGTATAGTGAGAAAAACCTATCATTACGAAAGAAAGAAACACGCATCAATGGCGAAGGAGAAAAAATTGGGTGCCGGCTGGTATGTGACAATACCCACATCTCAGCCGTCCAAAAGCGTTTTGGACGTTCTGGATTTTAGAAAGAGAAAAAAGAGAGAGTAAAAGGAGAGAGGGAGGGAGAAATTTAGGCTGTGCAAAACATTTTTGGACAGTCAAGATGCACACTCGGGCACCTCGTATGTGGTAGCCAATTTGCACCCAAGTTTTAATGTTCTCGGGGGGAAGGGGGGATACAAATTTTTTAGCATCGGCTCTGTTTGGAACTCAAGGAAAGAAAGAGAAAAGAAGGAAAAATAATTTAAAAAAAATTAGAGGGAAAATTGAAGAGATAATGGGAGGAAAGTTAAATAGGAATTTGAATATTTCCTTCCTCGTTTTTTAGAAACAAACAAAGGGATCTGGGGTTGCTAATGTACAGCTCCGTGCACAGCAGATGCTGTACACATTCGGGTCATCCGTTGCTCGGATGGACGGTCCAGATTTCATCTTGCACGCACGACAATGAGCAGTTCGGATACAAATGTGCTGAGGTAAAATTTAGGCTGTTCATTCGAGTAATGGATGATCCAGATGTGCACAACACATACTCTGTAGTGCACAACAACAACCCCAAGTCCCAAGCAAAGGAAGCGAAAATTTAAAATTCTCTCTCCCCTCCCCTAAGATCCAAACAGAGCCTTCATTTCAGTTATCGACCCTAATTAAGCGTGGTAGCAAACAGGCCCCAGCCACGATTCCCTTCCGCCATTCAACTTCCCGCGAACTCAAACCGCACAATTCGAATCCTCGAACCCCAATCTCTGCCGTCAGCGCGTGGATTCCTCATTCCCTCCAAACATCCTACCCCCACCACCGTAGCATCGCCGGTAAATGACGTCACACGGTTAGGGTGAACGATAAGAACGTGCCGGGGGAGGGGTGCGCAGGTTAAGACTATGGAAGTGACCTGGTGCGCATAATATAAATTGTTGTTGTTGTTTGGTAGTGGAGATGTGACGACGAATTGATCGGTTTGACTGTAGCTCACGATTGCACACTTACTCGCATACAAGAATAAAACCATTACAAACAGCAATAATACATCCCGATCCAAAAAAAAAAAAAACAGCAATAATACATTCATGCATACATACATATATACATATTTTTATATTCTGATTGTGAATTGTGTTTGTTAGACTCTGTGTATACATCACAATAAAATATTTTTTGATATAAATTTGGCGTATTATATTTTTGTCTCTGCGGACGTCGTTCGGCGTTCGGCGTTCGATTGTTCTCTGCTATCTGTGAATGGGTGCTAGGGTTTTGCAGAGTTCGGTTTCTCTGTTTCGTGTTTGGATAGCTGGAAATTGAACGGGAAAGTCCCTCAGATTGACTTGGAAGGTTTGGTTTCTAATTCTTCGTTTTATCGTGGTTTTTTTTTTTATAAGTGTTACTATCATGTTTGGTTACGAATAAACTTGAGGAAATGAAGGGAAGAAACAAATGAGTAAAAATTGAGCTAAAGCAATTGGGTTTCAGTTGATATGGTTGTTACATGTTTGCTTTTGTACTATTCTTTGGAATTTGTTTTCAGTAGCATGGCAAGTATAAGGAAAAGAATGCGACAAGACTTCTTTTTATTTCTCTCTTTCTTCTTCTGCTGTTTCAATTTGTGGTTGCTGGATTGAACCTGTATTGCAAGGTAAAAATCGCTAATTAGCGTACTAAGTAAGTGAGTGTTAGTGGAGTAGAGTTTAGAGGGTAAGCAATTTGAAGAGTAAGTGATAAAGGCAAGGGGTCTTGAAAGTAGTGATTTTGCAAGAACACACGAACGCCTACGGGTAGAATCTAAAAGAATGGAAACCAGATGTGCATGCTAATTGAATCAATGGATATATGGTTAAGAGTCTTAAGAATGCTTTCTTGAGCTAATTCACTTTATAGACTTGATTGATTCAGTTGGTTTGAGTTTCTGGGCTTATTTTGGTCATTTGGTGTTCTCGACTTTTATTAGGTGCATTGTGCAGCTTCTGCCTCTTGTACTGACAAAAAGACCTTGGCTTCATGTTGATACAAGTCTCCACTGGAAAGATTCTTTTGTTTTTATCCCTTGAATAAACAAGAAATGGCTTTCTTTTCTTCGAAGAAGTCATCTAATAGCTAGTACGGATGCCATCGAAATTTGGATTTTGTAGAGCTCTAACAATGTGTCGTGCTGCATGTAAAATTTTCTTGAATCTCTGTTTTACACTGCAGCTTGTCAGTTCAGAGTTCATTCTCTTATTGTGCATGTCATCCATGTTTCTCAGTTCAGTCCCTCTCTTTACATTAACCTCGCGAGAGCGGAATATTTTCTAGTATGATTTTCTGTTTTTTCTTCAGCTTGCTACGTTATTTCCTAGCTTTGATTATGGAGCAATATTGAAATTTTATTAAGTTGCCTCCATTACCAGTTCAAAGAACATGAACTCTCCAACCACCCAGTTTGTCACCTCAAGGAGGATGGGTATATACGAACCAATGCATCAGATTAGCATGTGGGGAGATTTTGAAGTTACTGGCTTTCAAAAAACTTCTGCTACTATGATGGTCGAGGTGGACACAAAACTAGACAACCAGGTGTAAATTTTGTTTTTAGTGTATCTGATCTTTTATTTTTGCTCTATGATTTTTGCCTCGAAGCTAATCTTTTGATATGGCTCGTGTCTCTAGTCAGAGGATACTTCTCACGAAACACAAGGACATGTGAACAAGTTTGACCAAGAGATGAGTAAACATTCAGATAAGGTAAAATGACTATGTCGTGTATTCACTTCTTCTTTCTATGACTCACATGCTAAAGAAAGTTAAACCAAATAACAAACGGGGACCAAATGTGAATGGCTACTTGAATGCAAGACCCCCAGGATGAAAACTCTGATTTTTAGATCACCAATTTTCTCAAAAGCTTTAGCTATTATTTGTACAATGACATGGTCATCACTATTACCATTTCTATTGTTTAACACTAGTATTGGTGTATGAAATTATGAAGCGGTAAATATGTCACATGACACTTTTGCCCTCACTAGAATACCTATACAGCCATATATTATATCCTCATCATAGCTTGCTGCTTTTTATGCAAATACGAGATATTTTTTTATCGTTGTTGATATTCGTTGAGGGAAATAGTTTACACTTTTTTTAGCAATCATGGTAATTTTTTCAACAATGAAGATTTTTTTGGTCTAGTCTCCGACTATTTTTCGGCACTAGTCTATATAAGACCTGAAGTTGCATATCAATCTACAGATGCTTAGACGTCTTGCACAAAACCGGGAGGCCGCTCGCAAAAGCCGTTTGCGGAAAAAGGTCAGTATGGCATGTCCATTGTGCATTGTCATATTGAAGTTATCTTTTATTTTTCTTACCATGAGCTTAATTTTATTTTATAGGCTCATGTTCAGCAGTTAGAAGCAAGTCGTCTGAAATTGATTCAATTGGAGCAAGAGCTTGAACGAGCTAGGCATCAGGTAAGGGGAATATTGACTTGTTTCAATTGCATCTTTTCATTGCTTTGCTGATAAAGAAAATACTTCCCTTATGTATCTCCTTACTAAAAAAGTATAGTAAACCTGTACATGCTTTATAGCAGGGTCTGTGTGTAGGTGGTGGTGAAGTGGATAATAGTCATCTAGGGTACTCTGGAAGTGTAAACTCAGGTTTGTCAGTTGATGTGCTTCCACTGTTATGATACTATCTGCAGTTTGCTTCTTAGCACTATTTTCTGTTTAAATTACTCATCTTGAAGCCTTGGAAGCTTGGTAAACTCCTTTGCCACCAACAAAGGTATGATAGTCACTGGTATGTAAATAAGCCAGAGACCTGAGATATGTTCCTGTAGGAGTCATATTATTATACTCCGTATTTGATTTTCTGTGATGATGTTTCAACTGGTTTTGGATATGCACCATTCATGGACAAAAAGTCCTTAGAGACTTACAACTGCACTCAAGGCACCTTGTTATGCTCACCAACATATGTCTTGTACCTGAAATTTACTGATCTACTCTAAAAATTTTAGAATCCTCTGATGCATCTGATATGACCTTATGCAGTTATAACTTATAATCTGCAGTACACTTCACTTTCAAACTAGGTTTCGATATTCTGTCTTTGAAGTTGGTGTATCCGGTAATATCCATTTAAAAGTACCTTTGCAGGTATTGCCGTATTCGAGATGGAGTATGGACACTGGGTGGTAGAACACAATAGACAAATTTCTGACTTAAGGACCGCTTTGACTTCTCATATAGTTGACAGAGACCTTCACACCCTGGTTGAGGGTGGCATGAACCACTATTTTGATCTCTTCCGCATGAAAGCAACTGCTGCAAAAGCTGATGTCTTCTATCTTATGTCTGGCATATGGAAGACATCTGCTGAACGCTTTTTCTTGTGGATTGGAGGGTTTCGCCCTTCAGAGCTTCTAAAGGTAATGCATTGTTCAGTTAAATAGGATTATAGGCAATCAAGAGGTTGAACTTGGTGAATTTTCTTCTTCTTCTTCTTCTTCTTCTTCTTCTTCTTCTTCTTCTTCTTCTTCTTCTTCTTTTGGTGCAATGGAATTATGAATTTTCTTCTTTGGTCACTTTGATGGAAGGACTTTTTGCCAGTTTTAAATGATAGGAGTTTGATGCTAATAGGCAACTATTTACGTCTGAAACGAGGCTGAACAGAACCAAATAAACGAAAACTGGTTACCTCACGCCACTACCTAAGTATTGAAGTTTTTTCAAGTGTATGTGTGTGGATACAAGTATACAACTGTTTGTGATTGGATTCTACTCATCTTAATTGCATAATGTGACCCATTGTCACGTTTGGTATGGAATAGAACAATAGGTGAACTGATTTTGATTTTTAAACAGGTGGTTGCTGGAAAAGTAGAAACTAACTGAGATTTGAATATTTTTTCGGTTGATAAACAAGAAAACTAACGGGCCTAAGAACTTGCTTCTGATTCTCCTTTATGGAATTCTGGTTCACTACTTGTACAGAAAGGAAAAGCCCTCTAATTGCTATTGTTCTCGAAATGTGAACCAATGCTTCATTAGTCTTCATATTCATCACAGGTTCTCGTCCCACAGCTACAGCTCTTAATGACAGAGGAACAACTTGTTAAAATCGGTAACCTTCAACAGTCATGTCAGCAAGCAGAAGATGCTCTTTCACAAGGAATGGAGAAACTCCGGCTAATTCTGGCTGAAGCTGTAGCAACTGGTCAACTGGGTGAAGGAAGTTATATCCCACAGGTGACAAAGGAGAAGTTAGAAGCCCTTGAGAGGTTTGTAAATCAGGTAATCACATTAGTTCTGATTGAGTTCTCCTGGTGTTTATCTACATGTATCTGTAGACTAAATTATGTGTGTATAAATATATATACATGATTTCTGGGCTCCAGGTGTTACGAAGCAGATTATGTAGCATTGTTGATTTGCTTGCACTTTCACACTTTCACACTCTAAATCACGAATAATGTGGTCATTTTCATACATAATAGCAATTGGAACGAGAACATGAGTTTAGAACTGAATTTGAATGTAGAAAAGGACATGGAGTTGTATGAGGGTGTTAGAACTTAGAAACTTCAGTTGTCTCTAAGGAAACTATCGGTTCTGAAATGTTATTGCATTAATACCTTTTTTTTGTATGTGTTGAAGATACCTGTATCAATGTACATTCAGAACTTGCTAATTGGCAATTACTTGCTAGTTACCTACCTGTTTGTATCGAAGTCCAGTTACTCAAAGAAGGTTTTATGAAACCTAGTTAAGAGTGAATATTATTAAGACTTGTCATGGGGGTTATGTTGAATTCCAGAGAGCGGATCTGTGTTTCCATTATTGTTAGACTCAATGTCGCTTTGTCGGGTTCTTGATGACAGGCTGACAGCTGATAGGGTTTAGGTCTTTTCAGTTTCTCTCTACTTTTGCTGGTAAGTGATATCAGGAGGAACAGAAGTAACTTCTCCCGCAGCAAGTTGAGGGGATTTCCCCTTATTGTACCTTATGGTCCATGACCTTTTCCATGTTTCCCTCTTAGAAGCTTGTATATCTATGTATGTATGGATATATCTATATAAGTTTATGTATACGTACTTTGTTTGCACACCCTCTTTTCTTTTCTGTTCTGTTCTTAAAAACTTACATCTCAAGAAATTCTCCTCAAATATCACATTACTGTTGTATATTTGACTTGGACGCAAATCATGCAACCTTAAACCTCGACTATAAAGGGAAATATGGTTGTGACACCGTCTTTGCCTTTTCCTACCATACAGGTGATGGTTAGCCTTATGGCCACATGAATCATCGAAAGTTATTACTTCGTAGATGTAGATGTATGTATATGCATATGCATATGTACATGCCAAAATAGCCAATAGACCAATAGATACACACTTATCTTTGAAGTGTCTTGACGTGTTTCTTCCTCTTTCTTTTCTTTTTGTTCCTCAAAACAGGCAGATCATCTACGGCAGGAAACCCTGCAAGAAATGTATCGCAACCTAACCACCCGCCAAGCAGCCCGGGGCCTACTTGCCTTGGGAGAGTATGTACAGCGCCTTCGGGATCTGAGTTCACTCTGGTCTAATCGTCATTGTGATCCTTCCTAGTCATACAATGTAAGAAGCTAGATATTATTTCCAGCAGAAATCATGCTTCAGCAGCATATACCTCTTGTTAAAACTTCATTAGACATCGAGGATAGAATCCAGCTGCTGACATTTTATAAGCAGCCGCTCATAGTTGAGTAGTACACTTGAATGACTGTTTTATCAAGAGGATCCTAGTTTGTGTTTCAGTGCTTTGTACAACATACCTTGTGTTGAGAGGCAGGTTTAGGTCCCGCTTCCGAGTCTCCATATGGAACTCATCATGTAAAATACCAGTTACAGTGATTTCTTTGTACTACTTTCGAGTTTTTGTGGTAATGTATTCATGTAATGCTGTAAGGAGTCCCCACATTGATTTTCAGTTGCTGTAAATTACATTATGGAACATGCTTCGGAGCAAGGAACAAGTTATTGAATTTCTATAGAATCGTGTGGATAATATATGCATTGTACAATGCTTACAAGCTGGTTTATTGTTTCTTTGCTGTTGTAGCTCTCCTTTCCCTTTCCTCCCTTTCCTCTCTTTTCCGTTCCAAGTTGTTCGATATTTGTATTTATATATCGCTCGTGAAACTTGAAAGAATTCTCAATTTTATATAGGTCAGACATCAGAGTTCTACTCAGAATGATTCTAACTGCACTTTGCTTGCCTCAACTCAGTTATTTGCCATAAATCCAGTTTGGCTTGTCTCCAGCTTGGGTTTATACATTGTTTCTCTCAACTCTTACTGAAATTCAAGACAAATAGACCAACTATTTTGTAAGAAAGTGAAAAAATGAGTCAAACCTTGAATTCAAACCTCCCATTTACCGGGTAATTTGAGCAGGTGCAAATTTTTTTGTATAACCAAAAATGAGCCCAAAAAGGACTACAAAGGAAGCTACCAGAATGCTAGACACGCCGTGAAAAAGTCCTGCAATAAGAGACTCAACAAAGAGGATAAAACGTCTTAAACATGTTAGACGTCGCTTCAAAAACCAAACTTAAAACAATCCTACTAGCAAATTCCTGTAAAAAATACTCCCAAAGCAATCAAAATCCGAAGCCCTTCGCTAGGAAAAGATGTCCACAATTAACGGAGTGTCCATGTGGATCCGCAGGAAATTCAAAGAATACAAAGAGTAGGAGAGGATATGAATCAGAAATGCTAAGAACCTACGATACCCAAAAATTACTCAAAAAGTGAAAATGAATGGCTCAGATTCAATCTCAAGTGAATTTCAGCCATTCATTGCCACTTTTTGGGTAACTTCTAGTACCATTTCTGTGTATGTAGCAGTGCCGGGAATCCGGGATATGAATACCTTCTCTCTTAGCCGAAAGAACCCATGCTGAAAACCCATAAACTTCTCAAATCAAGAGAGGCAAAGTGGCCATAACTCGAGAATACCGAGAAGTGGATTAGGCTTAAAAATAGACGTCCAATTCAATGCATCTTCTTCTCCTCTAAATTCTACCCCTCCAAACATGCACCCAAATCTCTCTCCTTGCTCGTTACAATTCTCCTCCATTCCCACTTCCTCTTTCAAATCAACCCGACCCACCTCCTCCGGTCCACAGCTATGTCTTCCCCCAAAACCCAGTTCAAGTACTGCCCGCGTTTCGACCCGACCCAGGAGGAAAACGGGTTCTACGGCGGAGAAGAGATCCGAGACGGAAGAGCTGGTTCGTGTGCTTCTGAGGAATTTCGACGACAAGAAACCGTTGTTATTGACGCTGAATAGGTACGTTAAGTTTGTGAGAGTGGAACACTGTTTTCTCCTGTTTGAAGAGCTTGGGAAGAGAGACAAGTGGCTTCAATGCCTTGAGGTTAGCACACCACTCTCTCTCTCTCTCTCTCTCTCATGGTTGCCAGGCATTTTGATTTTCTGTTTGTTTTGAGTTTGTTCATTTTTTGCTGGAACTTGGGATCTTCTTGAGCATCTCCAGGCCTTACTCAAATTTGAGCAAAAGCTTCATTTTGTGGTATGAAGTAGTCCAATGTACAAACCTCAAAGCTTCGTTAATGGCATAGTGTAGATTGTGAAGAGGAAAAAACTCTTCAAAAATTGAGTGAAAATTTGTCACTGTGTTTGGTTCACATTTCCAAAAAGATTCTTTCCCCATCTCTCATCTCTCCAATCATTAATCATTTTTCTCTCTCTACTCATATCCTTCCATCCAATCATTATTTTCATTTTTCTCTCTATCTCTCTCCAATCATTACACATCTCTCTAATTATTACTTTTTTCAAAAACTCATCCAAACACTATCTCAAAAAATTTCTTCTCAAAACTCTAAACCAAACACAGTGACAAATCTCCCTTGATTTGAGAAAAATTCGAGTAAAACTCAACTTGGTATGAGTTTGAGTCAAGACTAGAGTAAGTTTAGCGGATTTTACTCAGAATTTGGTTCTGAGTCTATTAAAAGAGTAATGCTGGAGACGCTCTTATGATTTTGATAGTGGTTGTTTGATTTTGTAAAGACCCTTTACCTATCACACGAGCATAATGTTGGGTTTGCCTGATTCGGTGTAATTTTAGCTTCTCTGACAGGGGTATTACGGTATTTTGGGATGTAAACCTTAGGTTATTTATATACTTGCTATACAAAACCGATATAACTGTGCTTCATTCTTCTTCAATATATTGTGAGAACTGATGTAAGTCGTGGATGTACTCAACTACACAGCTGGGGAACCACGTGAAATATGTGTCTTGCTTTCTTTGTTTCTTGCTTGATTGTTCTTCACTCGCGCTTTGTGTGTTTGTTGGTTTGACCAATTTTCAACACACAAGTCACTGGAGTGTACCCCATTGTGGTTTTAAGTAGATAGGTAGATATAGTTGTCACTGAACTTGTTGTCCTCAACCCATCTGTCAATTTCCACCACTGCACATCATCGTGACAACATTATTCATTTGGGCCATGTATGTGTCCAATGTTTTGCGGGATTTGTTGTCTGACGGTTATGTAGTTATTTCTGATTGTTGCATTCAAATGCTGAAAATGCGGTGCTCTTGGACTTGTAGTCCAATCACATGCACTGATGTACGTAATCTGATCAATCAAGACGGCCTGAGTTCACAGTTTCAAGGCTGTATTGTTTTGGTTACATTCACATAATTGGTTAAATTATAGCAGGTCGTTTCATAGGTATACGTTTGCCATATTGGTGAATTAGTTGTATAGGTAACATGGTTTGTATCTGGTGGGTTGGCCGCCAACCCCAAGTGAGGAAAATTAGAGGTTCATTTTGTTGCTGACTCACTGGCATGAGCAGTCAATTGTTTCACTTATATATCTTATATTTAGGTCTACAGGTGGATGCAAAAACAACGGTGGTATATAGCTGACAATGGGGTTTACTCAAAGTTAATATCAGTGATGGGAAAGAAAGGCCAAACCCGGATGGCCATGTGGCTCTTCTCAGAGATGCGTAATAGTGGGTGCCGCCCGGACACGTCAGTTTATAATGCACTCATCACTGCCCACCTCCACTCGCGAGACAAATCTAGGGCTTTGGACAAAGCTCTTGGGTACTTTGACAAGATGAAGGGAATGGAAAGGTGTAGACCCAACGTTGTTACTTACAATATTCTGCTGAGAGCTTTTGCTCAGGCACGAAACGTCGATAAAGTGGTTACTTTGTTCAAAGATCTTGATGAGAGCATAGTTAGCCCTGATATCTTCACATTTAATGGTGTAATGGATGCCTACGGGAAAAACGGAATGATTAGGGAAATGGAATCGGTCCTTTCTCGGATGAAGAGTAATCAGTGTAAGCCAGATGTCATCACTTTTAATTTGCTAATTGATGCATATGGGAAGAAACAAGAATTTGAGAAGATGGAACAAGTTTTCAAGAGCTTGTTGCGTTCTAAGGAGAAACCAACACTTCCTACCTTTAATTCTATGATCACAAACTATGGGAAAGCACGACTTAGGGAGAAAGCAGAGCTTGTTTTTCAGAAAATTACTGAAATGGGATATACCCCAAGCTTCATTACGTATGAATGCATGATTATGATGTATGGCTATTGTGATTGTGTTTCAAAGGCTAGGGGCATATTTGAGGGGATTGTGGCATCTGGGAAGGAGATAAAGGTTTCTACCCTAAATGCCATGCTTGATGTTTACTGCATGAATGGTTTACAAATTGAAGCAGACACGTTGTTTGAGAGTACACGTAATACAAGGGTTTCCTCTGATTCCTCCACTTATAAACTTCTATATAAGGCCTACACCAAAGCTAACATGAAGGAGCTTTTACAAAAATTGTTGACGTACATGGACAAAGATGGTGTAATCCCTAATAAGAGGTTCTTTCTTGATGCTTTGGGAGCCTTTGGGTCTTCTACAGCAACCAAAGTGGGTAGAGTGGGCTAAAACATGTTGTAAGGGAATAAGTGCAAGTAGTTGACATTTTTGCTTCGTGAGCTTCTCATTTGATCAACCAACCTAAGATTTAGTAACACCTGGGGCGGTTTCATCAACGGCAGATTACTGGCCCCCTGAGTCCTGAATATTTGTTCCCCTGCTCTCTGACATTGTATCTCTTGCTCCTCCATGAGCTGTGTTTCGTTTTTGGTGCAAACCCTGTGAATTCTGGATACAGTTTTGTTTGTATATCATTTGAAAATTTTTTTTCCCTCTATTTAAGGCCTCACAGGGGTCTTGGTTGTAGAATCCCTTATTGCTATGACTCCATGAGTAATAGGCTTTAATTTTGAGTTTACTATATTTTTCCTGGTAAAAAAGACCAGTATCAGCCCTGTATGCTGAAAACTCTAATGACCCAGGATTATCCTTTACTGAAAAATGTATGAAATTTGGAACTTTGTTTGCGGATTATACTAAAACAAGAAATCCAATTCCAACAAAGAAATACACTAGAAAGATAATAATAATTATATTGAGTTCGATCAATGAACTTTGAGCTGTACTTACTGCAGACAAAGAAATATAATTGGACTGGGCTGTGCAACTTTTCTCATTTCAAGTAGCTCGGTTTTTGTCCCACAAGGTATTGTACGCACTATGAGATAATCGAAGGGGGAAATGGAAAGTCTGATCCATCATCAGTTCTAGTTGGTAATGGATATCGACCAGTGAAGAGAATCTGAAGGAGAACATCATTAAAAGGTTATCTGAATGATGGGAATCTGAAGGAGAACATTACTACAAGGTTATCTGAAATGGAAAGTCTCAATTTTACGGCTGAGGATGTTTCTCTTTGCTTCTGTCTTTCTCATTTCACCTGGTGCTTTAGATACAAAGTCCATATTCAAGAGTAGTTGTTCTATTCTAAGGTATTTGGACATGTCTGTTAGATAGCTCGATATACATTATTGGGCTCATTTCCTAACAGCTTAAGCTTTTGGGAGAGTTGGTTACTTAACATGGTATCAGAGCTCTCATTGCAAAAGGTCTTGGTTCAAGTCTCCTTGTCTACATTTGTTCCTCGTTTGCATTATGCTTCTACCCTTCATATTCTGTTTCACTATATCTCTGAAAATTTGCAACTCCACGTGCAAGGAGTTGGACATGAGGGAGGGCATTGGATAGCTTGACATACATTGTTGGGCCCATTTCTTAGCAACTTAAGTTTTGGGGAGAGTTGGTTACTTAACAGTGTCAACTTTTTGTGATGCAGTTGGCAGATTTACCACACAGGTGATTGTCTGTTAACTTATTTGGCTATGCTTTGAATCTGTCATGTGCTCTTGCTTTAGCTTGTTAACTTCAACTTTTCGTCTGTGTTGAAAGCTCTAAGCGACAAGCACAGCGGTGTCGGTAGATGTTGAATCTTATTATTTGTAATGAATGTGTTTCACCAAGAACATCCAACCAAGACAATCTCATGCTCAAGTATCAGTTTGTGAAAACAATGAAAACAATTCAACTTCAGTTCAATGCTCAAAAGCTTTTTTAGAACATGTGAGGCCTGTGGCTGGAAATTGGCACACATAAAAAGATCATTGCCAGTGTGTCGCAAAATTCTTACTCTACTCCCTCAACTTGATAGCAGAACTGTGTCAAGGATTTTCTTGTCAATGGTAATCGATAAAAAATCAATCAGAAAAGATATTTCAGTCGCACATCAAAATTGATCTTCATTGGACGCTTCTTCTTCTTGGTTTTTCCCTCTCTTTAATAAAAGAATGGAAGCACAGAAATAGAAACTTTTGGCAATAGGATGTCTCCTGTTCATTTAGCAATCTCAGCAGAGGTTTCAAATAGCTTGTTACAATTTTATCCCCTTTTGTTTTCCATTTCGGGATTAATCTGAGTAAAGGTGTTCTGTGTATCTAGGAGTTTTTGTAACTTCTAACAGGTAAATTGGAAGTTAAAACTTTTTGGAGAATCATAAATACATTAACCCATTCTTGAAGATCTAGTGAAGTGAAATGTAGCAAAGGAAAAAAAAAGGAGAGAATTGACATAGACACAGGCTTTGTTACATGTGCTCCTCTTTGCAGGTAGAACAAACATATATCCTTGAAGCAGGCTCTCTGCAAATTGTACACCAACTTTTAGGAGCTAAATTGCTTTTTCTGAGCTCCAAATGAGAAACACAAGTGTCAATACTAGTAAAATCCAATCTATCAACAAAGCTGGGTTTCGCTTTTGTCCATTTGTACAGTTTAACACATATTAGCTAATCCACTGAAAATGCTGTAAACTATCAGGGGATCATTTCTTTCATCTTTGCAAAAAAAAAAAAACCTCGGTGTGCAGGGGAGGGGGAACAAAAAGGAAAAGGCAAACTACATTGGCCTCCCCTCAAACAAGCTACCCTAACCAGTTACCACAGCAAATGAAATTAAGAATAGCTGTTGAGAATACATAAGAGAGCTCAACCGCTCAAGAGAGGTTATTATATTACAAGTCAATCTCAAGTGTAGTAGTCAATGGTTATGCAAGTTACTATTGCACATTTAAGCACCCTAGGGTTGGCAGCACTACCGGAACTTCAATCCACAGCTTCATTGAATTGGCAGCGGCTCATCCTTCTTCTGACTCTACAATGAAGAATTAATAAATCTTTCAATAAGAGAGCAACGATTCTGGATTCAAGGAAAATTACTGTGATTTTCCACACTAGTCATCTGAAAAATATAAGAGATTTCCCACTTGGTGAAAAGAAATAACTGAATTTGTTTCTCGACTTTATTCACTTGACGTGTAGATGCTGAGACTTACCGCGTATGGATTCCATGTTGTCTTCCTTATAGACGCCGAGGGGTGAGCCATGGACAGATAAAAGCATCTCACCATTCTTTGGCAGCCTTAGCGTTTTTGGAGTCATTCCAACAGACATCCTATGACTAGTCACCTGCAATTATAGTTTTTATTACTAAGACAGTTGCTCAAGGCATTCACAAGTTCACAAATAACGAATAGAACAGCTTGCCAAGCACTGCTCTAGCTTTCAAGGACCAAGAAGAAACACCAGGACCTCTTGAAAGAAACTCATATTACTACTGATTACCATAGTTTGTAGGAAAGTGCTTTAGCTAATTGTGTCTGTAAATATTCTTAGGTTACATATTTTCCTTTCTTTCCCTTATTAAACAATTATCTGTGAAAACTGTGTTTTCAAACTCAGTTGTGCTGTCAAGTTGGTTGTTGACCTCCTCTCTACAACTGCAAATTCACATCGATTTGAAATTTTAAGTTTAGTTTCTTCACAAAAGAAATTTATAAAAAAGCAAAGGTCAGACAAAAACGGAAGAGCCAATACTATTCAAGAAGATACAAACCCCGGGAGTTTGGAGGCCATCTTGCAGACAAAGCATTTGAGTATCAGAAGGCTCCTCCAACACCTTAAAAATAGAAATTCAAAGAAGAATATAAGATGGATCATGAGAATTACACGGATCACTTTCACACCTGGGAAATGTTGCCAGCGCAAGAAAACACCAAAAAATAATTAAGTAAATAAGATTGGATTCTGATAAGCTTCAAGTGATGACTGAAAACCATTTAAATATAACTTTTTGAGTCAGTCATCAGGATAAAATTTCAGAAGAAAACATTGATGAAGGAAAGTTGCTACAAAATGCCGCAAGAGAGAATTGCATTTAAGCACAACTGTTGCTAACCCAAAAGAAATCACAAGGAAACATACAAAATCCTTGATCTGGAGATTATCCGCACCAAGGAGGCTTGCTGTCACTGTCAAGTGTCACAAATAAAAAGGATCGCATAAGCTCCGATTGAAGTACAAATCCAAATACAAGACACATGAAATATTAGTACCTGCTTGACTTGAAAATTCGAAGCCACCAAAGGATGGAATTGCAGTAGAAGAGCGGTCAGGATAAGCTGCTGACATCTGATGTAGAAGAGAAGCATGTATGTCTATTCCGTCAGCCTGGTTCATCGGCAAAGTACCGCCTTTATCCTTCCACTGCACTTCATATTGTCCTTTTCCATTTTTTACAAGTGACAGATTCGGAAGGTTTTCCGTGAAAAATTGCAGTACAGGGGTCTGCCGCTGTTGCTTATTGAAATTAGATCGAAGTAGACGCAACTCAGTTAGCAAATGGTCAATCTCCACATCACGAATGGCCCTGATTGCAGCACTTCGACGATCAACTGTAAAAGGATAGGAACTCAAGACTAAAAGGAAAAGTACAGCTATGTTTGGATGCCTGTAATCTTTTGGCATGAATAGGAAGATTATTACAAGGAATAAAATTCCCAGTAATTCAATACCTTGAGTAATTCAATACCTTGAGTAATTCTATTCCGATGTTTGGATTAATTCATCAATCCTATCCAGGAATCAGTTATTTGGAAATTTCATAAATTCAAAAAATTCCTTTTTATAGATTGAGTCAAGAATCTAGGATTACCATGGTCCATGGGAATGGGAGGAATCAAATTCCTAATTAGTTTGGTACTGTAATTCATGGTTGCATTTGATCACATTGCTATTCCCGTCAGTTCCAAACGTAGGAATAATGGAAATATCAAATATGACATCACGTTCTCATTCCTCCTCAAGATGACTGACGTCCAAAGTTCAAACTGAGCATAAGGGATACTTTGATGCAGTCTATAAAATGAGGAAGGAAGATAAATTCAGGGAAGCATCTAGAATCAAGAGAAAAAAGAAAGAAAAAAAAAAAGAACCTAAAGTAATCTATTGCGAAAATTGGATTAAAGCAAAAACTGTGAAAAATAAAAATAAACATGGAAAGAAACGCATACCATCTTGGTCTCTGAAAGTATCTTCTTCTTTCTTTTCAAATTTGGGAGATGAGGCGGATTTCTTATTCTTAGCTTTCCGTTTTGCCATTGAAAATCGTAGCCCTAAAAACGAAGGCTTGACCGATTCGCCGCCTTCTCCGGGAAAATGGTATAAGCGAATCAAATCCCTAACGCCTAAAATGCAAGGTTAAAAAACAAAATTAGTAATTATGTGACTGAAGCTTGACATACAAGTGAAGAAAAATTGTTCAAAATCGATAAATGCGAATAGCAAACAAATTAGTAGGTATGTCGTTCCAATCATGTTTACCTGTATCCGTATGAGGCCCTCCTCAAGAAACAAGGTCCTTCAAAACAGTAAAGTTGCAAATAAGAGTCCAAAGAGTTGACAGAGCCCAAATGTAAAAGATTTAGTATGAACTTGTCATCAAATCAAGTTTCAAGACCCGCTAAAAGAAGTGGTACTTGTGCATCTGGGTTAAATTGATTCAGTCCTTGTGTGCGAATCGAACATCCCTATACTCTTTCAAGGAGTGATTATTTGCTTGCCTCAAGCATTTCGTGCATCTGAATTAAGCATAAAAAACAGCAAACATAGATACAGACGGACGGAGAGAGAGAGAGGTCTGTAGTGTACCTGCTCGATTTTCGATTTTGGGCTGGTTCATTATCGCCAAGGAGCCGATGGAAAAAAGAAAGAAAAGGAAAATTTTCATTTCGCCCCCTGAACTTTTGCGCATATGTCCCATAAGCACATATACTTCATTTTATTTCAACTAAACACCTGAACTTACAAAACTTCCAAAAATAGGAACCCGACGTCTAAACCCGTCCAATTTCTAATGGAAACAGTTAATTCCTTCTCTCTCTCTCTCTCTCTCTCTCTCTCTCTCTCTCTCACACACACACACACACACACACACACACCCAAAAACTCACTCCAAAAGAAAACCCTCTCTCCCTCTTGCCGAACAAGATGGAGAAGGAAAAAATGAACTAAGGGAATGAGGAAGAAGAGAGAAGAAAGGAGAGGGAGAAGAGAGAAGAAAGGAGAGGGAGAAGAGAGGCAGTCAATACTGCCAGTGGGCGACCATGGCTGCCACTGCGAACTTTTCTTTTAACATTTTGAAGTAAAACAAGAGCGGGGGTGGAGAGAGAAAAAGAGTGTGCGTGTGTGTGTGTTAATGGAAGGGGAGAGAGAAAAAGAAGAAATGATGAGTAAGACAGGTGGAGAGAGAGAGGGGGGAGTAACTGGTTTGAATTTTTGGGAAAGATTTAGGCGGCAGGGGCCTATTTTTGGGAGTTTTGTAAGCTCAAGTGTTTAAATGAAATAAAATGAAGTATAGGTGTTCATGAGACATGTGAGTGAAAGTTCAGGGGCGAAATGAAAAAAAACGACTAATAAATTCAAATTTGGATATATGCGACGATTACAAAGAAAACCCTAGAATTTGATTAGTGTCTCAAATTAGTCCCATTAATTGTACATTTTTCAATTCAAACTCACATGACTTATCATTCAACATTTAACAACAATATCAACCTTTGGTAATACTACTCAACTTAATCTACCATTTTTTAATCGTTTGAACTTTTGGTATATTATAGATTTTTAGGTGCTACATAATGTCAGGATCAATATATGTTTATTATGCACGTAATCTAAATTACATATCATGATACTATTTTCTTTTCTTTCAGTGCTTATATCATAATAAAATTTTATTGTATTGTAATAAATGTAATCAAAATCAAATGTAATAGATGTAATCAAAATCAAACCAATTTTTTTCAACTAGAGATCCCTGGCAAACTCCACTCACGAATCATTGGTTGGTTTCTTCTTCTTTTCTCTTTCCAAACACAACATTCTGGCAAACTAATAAACTGAATATGGTAAATTTGTTAGTTGCTACACGTGATTACAGTGCTCAGGGTTTAAGTTTCAATAATTAAGTAATGGTCAGTGTTTTGTTTCTAAAGTTTGAGCTACTGATAACTCGGGTGTTGTGGCTATGTATGCCATAGTGAGCAATCACAAAACTCAAAACATGGAGGGCAACAATGATGAAACACAATGCAAAAACATGGAGGGCAACAATGATAGAAACACAAGGCAATAAACAAGTGTTGGTAAGGTTATGTGATATATGCATATTAGGTTTTCGGGATTTTCTTTCCTGTCACTTGACTTTTCTGAGCCCCAAAACAATCAAGGTACCACAGGAAAAAAATTAATTGAACCTATTTTTTTATTCTTCTCCCTTTCACCATATCTAACAGTTTGTTAAATCTATACAAGGGAAGGCTACCCCATCACGCCATTAAACCAATTTGACAACCCAACCTAGGAAAGAGAACAATTGAGAGAACACAAAATTTCCCCATCATTTTTTTTTCCCAAATCAATCTGAAATACCGTGAACCAATCAATCAACGGACCGATAATCATTTCACAGAAAAAATCTGAGAAAAGAATGTGAGGATTAGCCCACATAAAAGGCTATAACCAACTGAATGGAGAAAAAATGGAAACTAATAAGAATGGAATAAATCAAGAAGCCAAGGAAACAAAAACTAATTCCAAGACTCATGTGCAAAATTTCAAACAGTTAAAGAACACAGATCTTCAGAGACTTGTCTTATGTTAGGCCTTTCATTTACAGGGAGAATACACCTTAGAGAAATAGCAAGCAATTCGTCCATTCCTCTGGTGTTTTCTTCCTCCCCAGACGCAATGTCTCTGTCAATGCAATCCATTCCTCTACCTTCTTGATTACACTGGTGGACCCAATCAGTAAGATCAACGACTCCCGATTGACCAGAGATGATATCGCCGGCACTTTTTATGGTCAACAGTTCCATCAGAATCACTCCAAATGTGTACACGTCATATTTTAATGATGGGACCAGTTTGGCTGCAGTGGCGAGTTCGGGAGCACAATATCCGAGTGCTCCCAGGTTTAATATCTGCTCCGCGATGCCAGGTGGCGTCATCAGACGGTGGAGACAATAGTTTGTAAGGCGGGCATTGAGATCGGGGCCCACCAGGAGAATGTTTGTGGGCTTTAGGTTTCCATGAGGTAGGCCTCTGTCGTGAAGGTACGTTAGAGATTGGGCTACGTCAACAACAACTTTCAACGTTTGGCTGAAGGATAGCCGGGAGTACCTCCGAGGTGTTGTCTCTGCATAAGATATAAACACATGAACTGATGAATATACTCAAAACTAAGACAAAAGGTTCATTTCATTCTTAAAACAATTTCTTCATTCACAATTTTCCTATAAAATTAATTCTAGATTACGATGAAAGACTCAGTAGAAAATGTCATACTTTGATCCAAATTTTTTGTTTAGTAACACTAGGCACTGGGCAGTATGTCATCATAAGATTAGTTTGATATCTTATCTTGCAATTCTCCTTCCACGTTACGTCAGGCCAATATGTGGGAAAGGAAACAGAACAACCAGCAGGCAGCAGGCATGTTCCTGGTGAAATCCTGAGGACAGGGTTATGTGAGAGACCTATAAGTCCATTGAAAACATGGCTGGCTTCAAACAAATAAGAAGGAAAATCATGCAGACAAACATAGTGGGAGGCTGGGAGCAAAACAGTGTGATCAGACAACACATTCTAATAGTAACATTTGCCATCCAATGAATAGGAAGGCTTGGCACTATGAACTGAACAACACTTATTATTCTTGAAAAGGCTTGCAATCTCACACTAGATTCATTGAAATGTAATTCAGAGTCAACCCTAAGCGGAACTTACGATTTTTACGTCCATATGTGGATTTTACATCATGTGAAATGTGAATGCATCGTCTGAAATATTTAACTAGTACCAGTGTTAAGAAGCAGGATAAAGCTGTCATTTGATGACAATTTAAGCAATTTCATGGTCATGTATGACTGTATGTACGATACTTACCTGATATGGTCTGGCATTCTAAGATCTGATCAGATCCATTCTTTATTTCAAATGTAAAACCTTTTTTGACTTTTCACCCAAAAAATGCAAATTTTAGTTTACAAGCAACATTAACTTTCGTCCGCCAAAGATATAGAAGTAGGGATATAAATACAAAGTCCCTGAACTATTTCAGTGAGCATCCAACAGAAAGCATGCAGATGTGCTTCTACATTTTCCAGGCAACACCACAAGTAAGGAAATTCCCTAAATTATCTCATAAAGCAAACTGCAGTCATAATAGAAATAAAAAATAAAGAAACCAAGGGGAAATCTCCATAAAAGTTTGGAAGCTCTTACCATAAAGGGAAATCTCCCTGTACGTAGTCTGCTAGAATAAGGTTCTCTTGTTCTCTTGGCCCCCAATAATATGCTCGCAAAGGAACAACAACTGGATGTCTAATTGATCCAATCCTTTTCACTTCCTTGGCGAATTCTTTTTTATTCTTGACCAATCCCTTCCTAGGCCACTTCACAGTCAACACATGCCCACTATCTAAAGTAGCTTTGTACAAAGTGCCGAGACTACTTCGACCCAAAACTTCTGCTGGAGCTCTTGACAACTCCTCAGCAGTGAACCCCAGTGATGCATCCACAAAAAACAGTTCTCCAGCCAATCGGTCAGGCGAATTGACATCTAGGGTCACAGGCTGTTTGATTGCATCATTGAAATGTGGTGAAGAGGATACTGGGGAATCAGAAGAGTACTTCCTTTCAGATATCACTGGACGATTATATGGAACATGCTCAATAATCTCAGTACCAAATTCTGTCTGTTTTAAAAATGACCTTGAATTTGAATTGAGTGAGTGATCATTCCCGAAACCAGATGAAGTTGGCAGGGGCCTCGGGTGTTTCCTTAACTTTAGAAAATCTTCCTAATTTAACGTCATTACCAGCAGTTTTGCCACTTAACCCTCTTTTAATGTGGAAATCACGATGTTGGGCTTTACGATAGGCAAAAAGAACAAAAGCAATCATCACAGCAGCCCCAACTGAGGCAACAATGATTGCTACTCTAATACTGAACTTTGAACTTGGATGTTTCCCACCCTCAGAAACCTGAACAGGAATATCACTCTGAAATGGCAAGCCATTGGGGAAGATCAGTAAAGAATTGCTTGGATGAAACGAAGTAATGGGGAAATTTCTCAGGTTTTGTGGAACAGGACCTGATAGATCATTATAAGACACATTAAAGTCCTTCAGACTTGATGGAAGCTTATCCAGGATTTTATCCATGAAATTATTTCTGGATAAATCTAGGTACTCCAAAACGCTAAGCTTGGTTAATGCATTTGGTATACGTCCCGACAAGCCATTCTTTGCAAGATTTAGCAACTTAAGCCCACCCAATTCACCTATGCCCAACTTCAAGGTACCTGTTAAGGAATTATCAGAGAGATCAAGAGATTCCATGGGTGGATAAGAAGGTTGAATAGACAATTCACTTGCGTGTGAGCCATGAAGTGGAATAGACCCAGTGAAATGATTTCCTGAAAGGTTCAGGTTTGTCAACGTCGTTGAGGTGAAGAAACTAGCTGGGATGCGCCCATCAAATTCATTCAAGCTTAGGTAAACTGTGGACAGCCTAGGGCAGCTTCCGAGTACAGGAGACAAGGTACCTATTAAAGAATTATTTTTCATAATGAGAGAGGTCAAATTTTGGAACTTAGATGTGAGGTCAGGAATGCTTCCTGAGAACTTATTTGAACTCAAGTCGAGAATCTCCAAACTAGCACCCCAATCCTGCATAGCAGATACATCACCGGAGAGCATATTGCTGCTAAAATCCACAATAATACATCTTCCCACAGTAGAAGGAAAAGAACCGGAAAGTGCATTCGATGAAAGATTCAACATACTCAAACATGTAGAGTTGATTACGTTGATTGGACCTGTACATATATATGTAAGTTATAGACAATTGGGATGAGTCATCAACAAATAATTGCTCAAGGAATAAGAGTGCAAGTGCCAATTGAGTGCATGGCCATAAGTTCTATTTACAACAGGAAAAATGGAACTTCACATGTGCAAATGGGAAAAATTTCTGAAATGAGCAAAAATTAGCTTCTTCATTTAGTAAATATGAATGTATAGAAACATTCACAACACCTAATAATTGTTTTCTCTTTACTTGCTTCGTTTCTTATACAAAGCCTAGATCATATTACCCTAACGGTGAGGATTTAACGCAGTAACAATGCCATAGTTACTCCGATCAAAAAAAAAAAATGCCATAGTTACTTCCGAATAAAACTCCACAAAGGTTTGGATGGTGTTTTCATTTACACAAAGTTGTATAGCTATTTTCTTCTATAAGCCCGATTGGAATAGAATTAGTGAATTTTTTTAACAGAGTTGAATTAGTTGATTCAAGAAAAGAAAAAAGTGGAATAAGGGGCAAAGGGAAATATCAAGAATGAATTTTTTGTTATTCAAGAATCATGACAGGATCCATGTGTGTTTCATAAAGAGAATAACCAGCAAATGTACCATATATGATCAGAAGATCAGGATGATGTGATTGAAGTAAAACTAGAGGCAGAAACAGAACCTTGGCCCACAAATGTCAGTTAGGTATCTTGTGAAACGGATGTTGATAATAGAATTCCCTCTCTTGGAGTAGTTGATAAAATGCTCACAGGTATCCAATTAGTTCGGGTGGCATAGCTAAATCCTCCACCATGAAATAACCTTGGGGCATACCAACAAATCTTTGTCATTTCTCCTCATAACACGTCGAATCACAACTTTGCCACTATACTGGTTGCACGGTCAAAAAAGAATTAGCATTTATCAATTAAAGCGAAAATCTACTTTTCCAACCGAACAAGCTGTTAGGAATTTATGGGGTAGATTTTTCTAACACGTGACCAAAAAAGCCACCTTATTACATACGAGATAAATTAAGTATCTCTGCAACATAAAACAAGTTCTTGCACTAGAACTTTCTCCAAATATACTTCTTCCATAAAAGACCACTAGATGGAAACACAATGGTAAGGCTTCATTTCAGATGCCTCGTCATCTACAGTAACAAAATAATCTAACAGTACTAATTATGCTTTATAAGTTAAAATACTCGTGCTTTGGACATTACTCTGGCCTTTGAATTATTCACGAAGCAGCCAATTCTGCCAATACAGTCGTGGACATTGGCTACAGGTTGAGGCCAACAAGAGACAATTTATGCATTCTACTTAAGAAAATACGACAAATGGAATTATCAAGTAAATGCAGGGTCAATGCAAAGAAAACAACAATGTAGTAGTGTAGAATCATGATCTTATGCTCAAATAATCAAAAGTTCTTCACAGCTTGTAATTTGTATATCTCAAAGACCAAGACAAAGTACCTCACAACTTGTATGTCACAGGTTACATAATGATCCAAGTTTATGTTAAAAATCAAAATAACACCTTACCTGAAAACCCATTGTCACTGAGATCTAGTTCTTCTAAAGGAATCAAACTCCCCAACAGCTCCACCGGTATTTCCCCATACAACTGGTTACTTCCCAAACGCAAAACTCGAAGATTAACCAATGACCCAAATGAAGGGAGCTCTCCACTAACTAAATTACCACCCAAATCCAAAACCCGCAAATTCCTAAATAACTGTACAATTTCATTCCCAAAAAACCCACCACTCAACCTATTATGACTCAAATTCAAATACTTCACTATTTTCGCCAAGCTCGATACATTCTCCAAATCCAAATCAACCGTTCCATAGAACATATTATAGCTCAAATCGAGGTACTCAACATTCCTAATCCCTGCGAATAATTCCCCAATGTCCCCCGACAGTCCATTCGAATGGAAATCTAAAACCTTCAGTTGCTGAAGGTTTTGGATTCCATCCGGAAACCGGCCTGTAAAATTATGGTTAAATTCCTAAAACACCCCCTCATCAATTCCAATTTTCCTAGAACACCCCCTTACCTTTAAAAACGTCCATACGCACCCCCTCATCTTTCACCATTAGCCACATTGACCCCTTCTGTTAAAAATCCGTTAACAGGAGGAAGAAAATGACAAGTTTACTCTTTAAAAATTTTAAAGTGCAAAACACAACCTCTTCTCTCTCCCTTCTCTCCCCTGCGACTGATATACTTCTCCCTCTCTCTCCACGTTTAGTTTTTCTCTCTCTCTCTCTCTCTCTCGATATTTGCACTTCTCAGTCTTCCACTGGCAACGACAGAACGTTTCGACAGCCATTGACGACAGCGAGTTGGGGTGGTGGAGACTGGTATAAAGCCAATGGGTGATTAAGAATTACATACATACATACCCCCGTCTCGAGTACCTGTTTATTGTAGATCTCAATCTCGGCTTTGGTCATTTTGCAACCACCTTCGTCACTATCATCCGATGACAGACAAAGGGATGAATCGTTATCAGGATCATGATAATCATCATCGTCATCCTCCATGACCTATATCCTCCCTTTCTTTTCCGAATCGGAAGAAGACCCACTCAATTCCGACGAATATCGCTTCCTTAGCCTTCGGCGTCTGGACCCACTCCGATCGCCATCAATGACACGAATAGGAGCCATTCTCTCTCTTCTTTACCTTGAACAAAAACCTAGCCCTAGAGAGAGAGAGAGAAATTAAACGTGGAGAAAGAGGGAGAAGTATATCAGTCGCAGGGGAGAGAAGGGAGAGAGAAGAGGTTGTGTTTTGCACTTTAAAAATTTTAAAGGGTAAACTTGTCATTTTTTTCCTCCCGTTAACGGATTTTTAATAGAAGGGGTCAATGTGGCTAATGGTGAAAGATGAGGGGGTGCGTATGGACGTTTTTAAAGGTTAGGGGGTGTTCTAGAAAAATTGGAATTGATGAGGGGGTGTTTTAGGAATTTAACCTAAAATTATTACACGACAAGTTCATGTATTCCAGCCCACATAGGTCATTGATTTGGGCTGGGATGGGCCCGTAGAACTGGTTTTGTGAAAGATCCAAATGCCAGAGAGAGGTTAGAAACCCTAATGCCGGTACGAGTCGGCCGGTGAGTGAGTTACCCAATAGGGATAAGGTTTCGAGCATTTTGAGATTGATTAATGTGCTGAATTTCAAGTCACCGACTAAGCCGATACGGTCAAGGGAAATGGCGGTGACGTTACCGGCGTGGTTGCAAAGGACGCCGTAGAAGGAGTGGGGTGAGGTGGAGGAGTGGGTCCATGTGGTGAGGACGCGGGCTAGTAGGTCTGATTGGATGCCTTTTTTGAACTCTAGGAGTGAGCGGAGTTCGTCAGGGGAGGAGGAAGCGAGGAGGAGGAGAGAGAAGAGGAGAGAGAGGGAGGGGAGAGGAGGAGGAGGAGAGGTGCATGCCTTGCTTAACATGGGACACATTTTTAGAGAGAGAAAGTGGAGAGATAATGGTAGTACGTTTTAGACAGAAGGGGAGGAGGGGCAGTGACAGTGTAGCTAGCAAAGGAACAAAAGATATAGAAACAGAAATGCTATATGCAAGGAAAAGATTTGCTGGGAATCACGCAGGGAAGATTCTGCGAGGCCCAGTACAGATCCCGAACGACTAATTCGAGCTGCTCAAGAATTTTAGAAACACATTTCGAGTTGGCACGTTAAAAACCAGCTCCATCCGATATGTTTAGATGCTCGATCCAAACTTTCATTTTTTCTTTTTTCATCCGAGCCATTCAAAAATGAAAGTTTGGATCAAGCATCCACACATATCGGATGGAACTGATTTCTCGCAAGCCCACTTGAAATGTGTTTTTAAAATTTTTGAGCGGCTCAGATTAGCCGTTTGGGATCCGTACTGGACCCCATAAGGCCTTCCTTGCGTGATTCCTTACAAATCTTCCTTGCACATATCATTTTTGATATGCAGAAAGAAATTAGGGAAAAATAAATAAATTTGGGCGCCAAGTGGGTATCACGTGGCGGTACCCACGCACGGTTCGAGCTGTCCAAATGTGTTTCGAACGACTCTCTCTCCTCTTTTCCTCTCTCTGAAATTTGGACCGTGGGATCGCGCTATGGGTCTGAGATCGCGGAACAGATACCATATATATCATACGAATTTTTTATGGGTACCGAGTGGGTACCACGTGGCCGAGCCCACGTGGTACCCGAACATTGCATCCGGGCCGTCAAAAAGTGTATTGGACGGCCGAGATTGAAACCCTCTCTCTCCTCCTCTCTCTCTTGTTTCTCTCTCTTTAATCCGAGCCGTCCAAAACTGAAATGAACGGCCCAGATTGCGCTAGCGGGTACCACGTGGTACCCACTCGGCACTGAAAAATTCCTCATATCATACCCATCCGGCGGCATTGAAAAATTTCTTGGAAATTAGGGGTTTTATACTCCCTCCGCCTCATGGTACGTTTGCATCAAACATTTGGTGGTGGAGCATTACGTGGAATTTTTCCAAGAGTAAGTAATAATTTTTCCGCCTCCTCTATCCTTTCTGTCACCGTAATGACGGTCCCGGGGACAGAACTCATATGTTAACGGATTGGGTTGTGTTTTGTTTGACTCTGTTAACTTTTTTTCCCTAGAGTAGAAAAATTAGACTGTGACACTTCACATGCTTCAAAATATTCACACAGTGTTTGGTTGTTTGTGAGAGAATGATTTACGTAGGGAAGATTACAAAATATTTTGATTATATATTACTTTGGTTGGTTTAAAATAGGTATGAATTCAACACTCACCATATTTTTCCTCCCTCCATCAGTTTCCATGTTTTGAAAGTCCTTTATCGAACATCAAAATGTCCTTTATCGAACATCAAAATGTGAATACAGGGCCGGCCTGATCTAAAGTGGGAGGTGCGGTCGCTTTAGGCTAAAAAAATTAAGCAAAAAGTAGGGGCCCATTTTCCGTAAAAGGCGTACATACATTATATATATATAAAAACTATTTATGTGATTTAGCTCAAGTGGTCTGTGCATGAATGTTGGTTGGAGCAAAGTTATTTATTTTGCCTTTTATTGGATCTAGTGTAGACAAAATAAAACTCTTGCACCACATGTATTAAAATTTAATTATGCTTTTGTGGTTGTAGATGTTACTCAAGTCCAAGTTTCAAATTTTTTGCACACCAAGAGTAACTTTTTTATTTTCTCTAGTTTATTTTAGTCTCAACTTTTATCTTTTATCATGAAATTCACAAACAAATAACTGTTGACGATAAAAAAAAAAAAAACCAGAGTAATTTATTTTGACTCACAAATTGGAATAACCCCATAATTAGAGAAAACTCGTAGTACGAACAGTACTTTGTTATGTTTGATTTTTTTCCCTATAAAAAACTTAAAAGGTTATTTTAGATAAATTACGGAATACCATGGTTTATCATTTTATCATTAATTTTATCATTTTATCCTAAGTCCCATTTCTTAATTTCATTTTAAGCCTTTAAAATCTCAGGGCTAGCCCTGAATGTGAACCGTAATTACTAGGACATAAACAATCGGGGCTTCTAATTGTAATATACTCCCTCCGTCCCTTTTTAAGTGTTTAATTTTCCATTTTGGGCTATCCCTTAATAAGTGTGTGGTTTGAAAAATTAATGGGTAAAAATTTGTACAATTATCATTTTGCCCTTTTGAAAAGTTAGTGGGTAAAGAGTTAATGAGTAAAAGTTCAAAAAAAAGAGTTAATGAGTAAAAGTAGAGAATAATTTTGAAAAGTTGATGTGAAAAGTGTAAAATGGAGGAAAAAATTGATGTGAAGAATGTAATGATGATGTTTTTTTAATAAGTTGAATTTATGATGTAACACATTTAAAAAGGGACGGAGGTAGTAGTAACAAATCTTTTACAAACTTTCGGTCTGCTTAAAAAAAAATGGACTTAATGGATGCAGTTTAGTATAGGCTGTTAGCTATGTTTGCAACCAGGATAAGATTGGCCTCCACTCTGTTGCTTAAAGACAAGGAAAACAAACAGAATACTGAAAACATCCAATATTTCTATGGTGCCCCAATGTGGTATTGGGGCACCGGTGCCCCACTAAATCTAAGCCGTTAGATGAAAAAATAGATGAATCTGAGTCATGAGTCATTAGATGAAAACCACCACAAGAATGAGGGTGGTTTTTCTCTTTTCCCGCACAATTGTACTTACTATGACCACAACCTTTACTTACCACAAACACGTACATGTTTTACTTACCACACGTATAGGTCATAAATTGTGGTAAGTAAATCATGTGTTTATGGTAAGTGTGATATGTTTGTATAGTTTGTAAACTCATTGTTCGTGGTAAGTAAAATTGGGGCACCGGTGCCCCAATACCACTTTGGGGCACCAATACCACTTTGGGGCACCATAGTCGGACACCCCAACCTCCATCACTATATAGTTTTTGACAAACATACTTATGTACATCTATATCACGATATGGTTATATACATCTGTATGTATATGTAGGGTCAGGATCCAGTCAGGACTCCCTGACTTTGTTAAAATCCGGACCTCCCCTCTCCCGGCCATTTCCGGGCGAAATGGTCGGGATCCAAACCGTTGGATGTGTTTAAAATGTGTTTTCAAGGGCCTACGCAAAGATTCGGCAAAAAAAATGACCGGAAAGGGCTTCATCCGAGCAGTTTTTCATACAAACCGTAGGATATATATTTCATGAAAAAGTGCTCGGATGAAGCCCTTCCGGGTCATTTTTTTTGCAGAATCTTCGCGTAGACCCTTGAAAACACATTTTAAACACATCTAACGGCTCGGATCCCGACCATTTGGTCGGGAGAGGGGAGGTTCGTATTTTAACAAAGTCAGGGAGTCCTGACTTGATCCTCTCTGTGTATATGTATATATAAGTGTGTATTGTAAGCTTGTTTTGTTTGTGTTTGTGTTTGTGTGTGTGTGTGTGTGCGCGCGCGATGAGAGAGAGAGAGAGAGAGAGAGAGAGAGAGGGGTATCTGTACTAAATAGAGAGAACTGCAGAAATTATAGTCTGCCAATTGATCTGCAAAACTACGATTACAACTGTTTCATCCGGACATTCCCCAGAGTTTAATTTACTATGATTACCAACAGTTTGCAAGCATCCAACCCCCTCAAAGCAGGTTGGAAGCTACAAAAATCCGTTATGACATCGGACTTTACAACGACTAATCTACAACAGGACTCGAACACTCCTTATGACTGGCTCGGTGTGAAAAAATACACCACCAAGAGAGATCAACTTACTACGTGAATATCCCCGTGCAGAGGTCATTAGAGTTTAAAAAATCATCGAGCCTAAAATATACGTCTATTCAGATTAGAAAATATAGATGATATTTTACTATACAACATTGCAGACGAGATGTAACGCCTTAATTTATATCTTTACCACATTTCAAGAGTTGGAAGTATTGGCCTGCATTGAGTCTGGAGAACTTAGCATCAAGCTCTTCCACTAATTATAACGAGATGTCTCTCCTCTATATCTGCAATTGCAACATACCTGAAGCAAAAGAGTATTGCACCTGTGTGAAGTGTGGAAATATTAGATATGGTCAGACAATTTTCACATCAAAAAGAAGTAAATGAAACAACATGATGAAAGTGGGCAGACAGTTAACAAACATGTTATTTGCAAAGTACTCGTCAACTTCAATCAATGCCAAACTTTCTAATCAAATGATTGCAACTTGCGATGACCCAAGGGGCCAAGTTACATCGACAATTATGCATATACAAAACACCCAGGAAACATAGTCAATTGATAGCGTTTAATATGTAAGAGTGGATAGACTGCCATATTACACATGAAACGCTCTATGACGCATTCTAATTACATTTTATCCCAGAAAAGAAAATAAATTTACTAAGAATACGAATATGTTAAGAGAAGAATATGAGTATTCAAAAACTGGATTTAAATTCATAGGAGAATGTTATGAATTGCATATAAGATTGCGAACTGAGGACAAAGGTAGTCGATGGGTTGAATCACAAGCCATTCACATTTAATTTGCTCCCGGGGATTCTATTCCTTGGTCCATTGGTTGGTTAGAACTTAGAAGGCCCTTGAGGTCTCGTAGCTAATCATTAACTCCATCATCCTTTTCCACCGGATATTTGGAAAGAATTCATTGTTGCACTTGGCGCAAGGGTAACAACGTTAAAGCTCCATAATACATAATACATCATACGATGTTATCATCGAACATTCGAACCTTAGTGATTCAATCTAGGTACTTGTGTTAAAGTCAATAGGGGTAACAAATAGCGTCCGCATTCACCGAAGCCGCATTGCCAAAACTTCAACTCATGTTGGAACTTGTGGCTTATATGGAGAGGTACTGAGAAATTCTAGTAAAGGCCAAATGTGAAGCGGAGCAGAGTGAGGGAAGCGAAGCGACTGAACAGAGTGGAGTGGAGCGAAGCATCTTGCCCATCGTGGATTCAACCATCGTGGTATGGTACGGTGTATTTTAGGGTTGGAATAGAGTAGGCGTTATAAATACTCTATTGTAAAAACCCTGGACGACTTAATCAAATAACATACTTGCTCTCGCTCCCGTGGAGGTACCCGGTTTTGGGGAACCACGTAAAATCCTGTGTTGATTCTTTTACTCTTTTGGTATTCCATATTGTGTGTGTGATTGATTTTCTCTAACATCACGGATTTGGAATCAGCTTAAGATTGCCTCTGCTTCTTCCGTTTATTTCTTCTATCAGTCCTTTGGTTATATTTAGCCATATAATGAATCAATTCTAACTCAAGCGTTGCAATACAGTCTCTTTCTCCCTACTAACACCATTGGGAAGGAAATTAAAATCGAAGCTTTCAAGATTTGGAGACAAAAACAATAAAAACAGAAGCATACAGTAAATTTAAAGTTCCCCAGGTGCTGTATTGGATCCTTCCAACCCATACAGTATTAAATTTCCCATGTAACTCTCCCCAGTGTTTAATTCATTAACAGTCGGCACCAATGCTAAACAAACTAGTTACAAATTCCTAGAACAACTAAAAAAGGAAGCTACATAATAGACTAAAAGGAGGGGAAGAAACACAAGTTTACTTACTATTCATTTTTCATTTAAGCAGTTCCTGTTATCAACCTCTCCTGCTGATCTAACTTCTTAACCTTGAGAATGCCAAAAAGCACTTGGAAGCCAAAAAAAGCACAGACTGTATATGCAATTATAGAAGGAACCTGAAAAACATGGCAATTTGAGCAAAGAGGTGGTAAAATTTAAGGAAAATGAGACAACAGGCGTTTGAAAAGCAGAATCAAATAAGAAGCTTACCCGGATAGCATTGACATACAAAATTGTTCCAAGGTTTATTAGGGTTCCAGCAGCTACTGCCTGTAGATTGGTTCAAGAGAAGTTTAATCAGGAGGTTTTCTCACCTTACGAAATAAGTTCAATTTTTTCCCTCATAAACTTCATCATTTTGAAACAAGCAATGTATAATCTATTCTCTAACCATATACACCTAAACGAGTCCTCTCTAACAAGTACCAACCACAAAAAACTTCCAAAATCAGCCAGTGAAATAACAAGGAACTATATTTTTCAAGCCTAAATGTCCGCATAAAGTTATAATTATGATCAAGTGCAAAGCAATACAACTGAGTACACATAGGCAGCTTACATACGTACATGTAATGACCTGCATGCATGCAAAGATCCATGTAAGAAAGCAAGCGACCAAGGAACCATCAGGCTAATGCATACAAGATAAACTATAGAGGAGGGGTAGGCTGGGTATAAACGTCACTTGAGTGATTGGACCTAAGCCGAGGTGTAAAATAGAATGGCTGCAAATCATAGGTTGAAACCTTGCCACACACACACACGGAGAGCAGTACAACTCAAAAACACTAAATCATATGTTCAGTCATTTATCTCAACAAGCTATTCAACATTAAGAGAGGGAGAGAGAGAAGGTGCAACTGACAAACAGTGATAATTTTAGTTCAAAACAAAAAAATAAATAAATATGGATTTCATTTTAACAGATCCTAGTTTCCGTGCTTCATAAGGAAGTGATAATCTTCCAGGAATAATATCTTCTTCAAAGTTCAACCAGTTCCTAAGAAATAAGGGGACTTAAAAGAAATAGCTAAGATTATAAACCAGCTAAACTCACACTTCCTATTGTCTTTTGAACGGCTGCAACACGTTGGAAAGCCCTCTCAGACTCCAAAGCTCTAACTCTGAGCTTTAAATCACCTTGCTCCTGTGAATTAAATCCATCATAAGAAAACAATTTAAAATAACAAAAGGTGATGCGAATCACGACCATCAAACCACAGGTTGGAAAAAAAGCCTGATCACTACCAATCGTTGGATAATTTCAGCAAGCCTTTCAACTCTATCGGCCTGTCTGAACAAGTTGGCAATAGCACGGGACTGGCGGTCCCATCTCTTCCTGAAGTCCTGAGCCATTATGACATAAACTGTGAATCAGGTAGTCAAATGATTGCGCTGTATAAAATCCATAAAGGGGAATAGTTCACTAAGCTTGCCTTTAGGATAACTTCAACACCAGCTTCGCGAAACCTTAGCAATTCTAGAGCATAACTACACATTTGACATGCAAAATACGTCAGTATAAAAGTGACAGCTATCCTCTCTATCTGAGAGATCAAATAATACATTTTGAAAGAATTATGCCAGCTTAAATTAGACTCACGGTTTAGCAATCTCGGTAATATCAAAACGAGGATCAAGCCCTTTCCCAATGCCATCCAATACTGCAAAGATGACATCTCAGAATTATGACGTTACTGATGCAAGTATGACATAAAGCAATGACCAAAATAGATTTCTCAAGGAATACCTGAAAAAGCTCTCACAACAAAAGTAAATGTTGCAGGAAATCTGAAGGGTTGATCTGCAGCAATTGCTAATAAATCTTCTCCTGTTCAGAGAATGAAACATCTGTGAGTAGTGTTAGTGTGCTCTTCATAATATGTTGAGGGTGTTTTTGTGAAATGGAACTAACACAGATGAATGTTGCGGTGAAGGGACCAATTAATCCATCAACATATTCCTTAATATTTCACTATAATCTGTCGTCTCTTTAATTTCTTCTCTTCTCACCTAACCTAGTGGCTATGCTTTTCACTAAACCAGTAGAAAACATCTTACCTTTAAAAAGAGCAAAAGACATCATAATTACAGCCAAAGGTAAAAGTTAAATGGCAGAAAGTATGAGCCTATGAGGCCAATGAGTCCAAAAGGAAAAAAACTTAATCGAGGTAATTTTGTAGGGTATATCCTTGAACCAAGTAAATCAACCTTCTAGAGGTGAAACCCCAAAATGGACTGGGTTACGCGCTATGAAGACAATAAAAAGTCTTAGTACCATCATAGTTGGTGCACGATAGTATCCTGTATCCTTCAATATCCATCTAAATAACCCAAAACATGAGAGACGCCAAAAAATGGGAACAAGCAGCCAGGGCCACCCAACAAGTATGACCATTTGAAATAGTAGATAATACATAGATACAAGAAGTGAGGAAGAACATAACAATAATATTGTGAACAGTACAAAGCCAAGGGGCACAGAAAATTGATCCTCAACATAATGACTGAGTTGAAAGAAATGTATCAACTCCAAGCAAAAGATGAATTCTTAAACACATATGTGTTATTTCAATTTAATGGACCTAGTCAATTCAGAAGTTAAGAACCTCATCAACTGACTAAAAAACATAAGCAAATTACCTATTGCGGCTAAGCGCTGCTTCTTTTTCTCTATTCTTTCCTCCTTGCTCAGAGGCTTTTTAAATCCGAGTTCTGCTGTTGCCATCTCTCTCTCTTTTCTTTGTGCTGCTAGACGCTCTTCAAAGCTACAAATATTATGAATATCAGGTCTAAAGATTGAAGGATGATACTGCAAAATTTTGTCAAATTCTTTTCCAGGTTCTTTCTTTCCTTCGAGGATTGGTAGTGGTTACAAATTTACTCCAATGGTCAACATTTCCAATTCAGTTAGCTATACTGCCAAACAAGGATGTCAAGACTCTGAAAATGAACCATTGTTCAGCTAAAGATAACCAAAACCACAGCCTTATAGATTACCCTTTCACTTAGATTTTAAAATTATGAAGTTAGACAACAGGAGTTAGGGACAAAATGGATCCCTTTTTTGCATTTTATCACACGGTTTCATAAACCAAAGAGGTGGGAATGCCATGAACAAGAATTTAGGAGTGGGGAGCAAGAAGGGAACATGAAAAAAAAGCACCTATACTGACTAGAAAATGAAAAGGAATCCAGAATTTATTTCTGAACGAAGGAAGCACCTATTAAGGAAGAACTGTGCCGTTCGTCTGACAGCTGTCATATCCCCTGTAGGCACAAGAACACCCATCTGAATCGTAGCTTGAAGAACCTGGCACGAAAGATTTAGCATTCACTGATAATAAACAACAAATGACATTGAAATGAAGAGGCTATTGATATAATGCAACAACCACCTTCGACAAATATTCAAAAACAGCGAGTTAATGCATTCCTGGAAGAAATTACCTTGTCTGGATCCTTCTCATAAACACCGTAAAATACATCCAGCAGTCCCTCTCTGATGTTGGGGCTGATACTGAAAACATCGAAAGTGTTCATTTGGTAAAGGAATCACAACAGTAGTGCACAGATACTTATTCTTGACAGGCACCACATAGTTTAGGAAAGAACCTTCCCATCATTCCAAAATCATAAAAGATCAGTCTTCCACCATTAACATCGTCCACAGCTATATTTCCAGGATGCTGTAAAAGAAAATTAAGCGTCTGATTAATCCTGCAAAAATAATCAAAACAGGAGCGAACTTATGATTTCCAATACTCTTATGCAAGTTGTGTAGTACCAGCATGGCACAACAAGAAGAAACAGAGAGGGAAGAGAATATACAGAGAGCCAGAGAGGGCAATGATAGGTGTCCACTGTCCTCTAATTTCAACATTATACCGCCAGTATACGGTAATTCATTACACATACTTGTACGTTTAGACTTGGTTCTGAAAAAGGGAAAAATAGTAAAACACAAAAGATTGTATTACTCCAAAGTAAACTAAAATATTGATTATTGCTGCCTCCACCTAAAGTATGTACGAGACCTCCCATCTAGTATCACTGTCTTCATGAAGATAGCAGGTTTTAGGTAGAAGAAAATATGAACATATTTATGTCCTGTCAGGTCTCTGTCATATCCATGTCCTACCTTTTTAGGACTTGCTTTGTAAGCAGGTCCACATCATGTCATATTTATATCTGGACCCAGGAGCGCTGTGCATGCTACTTAGGTTTACAAATAGAATACATCTTCCAGTAAAACTGTAGGCTAGGAGGTTTAAACCTTGTAAGCAAACCTCACAATAATGCATGATATCAATCAAATAAGGTAATTTTTATGCTTGCGATGCATTAGTAACAAAGTTGTGATAACACAATTGCTATCCTAGACCGATGAGCATTTACAAAGTACCACAAAACAAAATATAGTTTTTGTTTTCGTAGTCTCAATCCATGGTAGCTTATGGGGCCTAGACCTGAAATTAAGAAGATAGCTGTGAGCATCATGAGGACTTGGGGCATAAATGTATGTTCCGTGGTCTTTCCTTGAGCAAGGAAAGCCTACAGGTGTGGACTATTTGTGCTCTTTAAAATCTGCCAATGTAAGCTCATCTATTCAGATTCACAGACATTAACACGCATATGTTCCGAAAATTGGCACTGAAATTGGGCAATTAGAAGTCCGCAAATATGTTCTGCTGGATAATCTAAATAACCAATGTCTGTAAAACCATCTCTAGACTAAAATAACGTTATATGACAACTCACCGGATCAGCATGGAAGAAACCATGAGACAGAATCTGTTCCAAGTAAGACTCAACAGCATACCGGCTCAACCTGGAGAGCATATCACAGTTATCACCACAGAACTTATTCAGGCACTAGCAATCACTCAAATATCGAAGACGAGGATTGATTTCACAAGTTGCGCATGATTCAATCAAGGCAATAGTGGAAAATCACATTTACCTTTGACGATCAACACCCAACTGGTCTAATGCTTGTATTCTGTTTATTTTGATCCCTGGGACATACTCCATCGTGAGAACCTGCCACCAAAAGTAAAACCTATTCAAAAGAGGACATCTAAACAAAAAAAAAAAAAAATCAATATACACTGGATAAACCTGTGGTGTGGTGTATTCCCATACTATTGTTGGGACTTTCACATAATCCATGTTTCTGAAGTTATCTGCAAATAGTTCTGCATTAGCAGCTTCCTTGGTGTAATCAATCTCCTGAAGAAAATTCTTCATTGTTACTAACTTCAGTTAACATTGAACTATCAAACTGAAAACTGTGCACTAATCCAAAGAGTTGCAATAGAAAAGTGAAGCTTGAGGATAATCTAAACATGACTAACCAAAGAAGGAAACTGATATAATGATATCAATTATTACAGCACAATTGCTGAATGCCCCTGATTAATTCGTCCATATCTTCTGCTCTAGGTGCATAGGTCTCAGCATTTACCATGCAATCTTACCATTAGTGCTCGATATCTGGGCCAGCCCAATGTCAAGAAAAACCCAAAATTGGCTACCTAGTTCTATTCTAAGACTCACCTATTTGCTTATTTCTTATCAGCCCCAAGAAAACCTGCCACTATGTCCTCCACAAACCCAAGGATAGAAAGATTGGTTGGTGAATTGACCAGATCTTTTAACTCAAAGATGGCCTTGCTCCAAGTTACCAACTATGAGAATCAGATCCACATTCACTTTTTACCTTTCAACTCACTTCGTCTCGTGTATATCTATTCCATAAAGTGCATGATTTCATTTGACCTTAATACCTTTTCTTCAGTCATCCTGTCTCTTTGTTGCAAAACTAAAGATATCAGCTGACATCCTTTAAGCATATCCATAAGAGGCTACCTTTAGCTTCGTACTAGTGCTATTTTACCAGAATCCGTATTTGCTTCTCTCGGATGCAATAACAATGAATCTTCTAGACAGCCTTAACACCCCATCCATCTTGATATCATCATTTCACCCATATTTGGAGTTACATACCTCATGATCCAAAACAGCATAGTTTATACTGATGTGCAAGAACATAGTGCATTGAAAATTTAAAAGCTCAATAAGGACCCGTAGTCATCACCAAACTTAAACTCCTTTGAACAATCTTAAGTCTTGCTAAAGTGGCCTAATGGGAGATCATACCTGATACAAGACATTTGCACACTCATCGTAGATAGCAACCCAATCCCTCTTTGCACCATCTGACTTGGGATCAATCTTCTGAAGATATTCCGCTATGACCTGGAGTAACCACATCAACAAAGAATTAATGCACATCACAATTGCCAAACCCATAGCCCATAGGTCAACCATTTCAAAAGAAATGATTAGACTTTTCATGGAAAAACGTTTTCCAAGAGAAAACAGTTATGACGGGATCCACGCTTCCGGCAACCAGTGAATATCACATACTCTGAGGAAAACGGTTTTTGTTTCCCTTTCCTTGCCTTTCAAGTCAATTCAGGGTGTCCTAAACCAATCAAGAAACCAATTGGGCGAGCATGTATGCTATCAATTAAGTTTGACATTTCACCCTTGGAGCGAAAAGAAGACAAACAAGTGATAACATAAATATTACTCCTACAAATTAACAGAGGACCACGAACTTCAGAAGATCTGCAAACTAACCCTCAGGTTTTTCAGATCAATATCAAAAAGATCCTTGAGACCGGGCCTTTGTACTTTGACAACAACTTCCTTCCCCTTCAACTTTGCACGGTGGACCTGACCTGTATGAAGAGACCAAAGTAGTCTGGTTTTCATTTCCTATAAGATAAAACAAGCACAACCAAGAACACTTACACTCCTTAGCTAATTGTGTAAGTTGTCTAATAAAAGCTTCACAATGCAATCAGGATTACCAAGACTAGCAGCTGCTATTGGCTCGTAATCAAAACGCTCAAAAATATTATTTAAGGGAGCTCCAAGCTCCTCTTCAACTATGGATATAGCAGTGTCTGATGGGAAAGGAGGAACTTGATCCTGCATAGTAAGAGAGGGGGTTAGTGGTTTGGATTCTTTGGAAAGCTCGAGACCAGTCAAGAATGGTGCTCAATACAATAATTCTGACCTGAAGTTCCGATAGCTGATCAACATACTCTTGGGCAAGAATGTCCACCCTTGTGGAGAATTGCTGGCCAATTTTAATAAATGTAGGACCTAATCTCAAAATATTTTCCTTTAACCATTTGGCAAGGGCTTTCCTCCTTTGAACCTTCTTTGCCTCAGTTATTCCACCTGCTTATTATCATCCCACAGTTTAGATATTGACCAAAAGATCAACAGTCAACACTAACTCTATAACAACCAGGCATTGATGTATGAGATCCATCACTAATAACAGTGTACTCTCGCATTGTTGACTTTGAGCAGCTAATTCCTTTAACTTGCAAGTTTACGTGGAAAGCGCATAGCGTCATCATGCCAAATTAGAAAGCTAACCCTATAACATGACATCTTAACGGTGACCAAAACCACTAGTTTAACTGTATCACCAATCCAACTTTATAGTAGTAACTAACCTCGATAAGAAAATTTCTGATTGTTCAACCAAGCCTTAAAGATGAAAGAGATAACAAAACCCCAGATTTCCAAAGTCCTTTGTATTGTTGAATAGGTTTTGAATCTACTCCAACGCCCCCCAGGAGCAACAGACACCTGAAAAAGTTGTTTGTTCTCATTAATGACTATAGTTAAGCATGCGAAGGCAACAATAGATAGAATTCTAGAAGCATATATTCACACATCTAGGTATGCGTGCACAAACACACACTTGTCTGATTATGTGCTTGATTTGGTGCATGCAAGTGAGAGTAGGTCCTTCAAAGGAGAGAGGCGCCAACACATCGAGGCCCTAACTTTCCTCTCTTTTTGAATCAGGTCATAGGGAGAATGTATCCTCTTTCTTCTATGTAAGTTAGGGGTGTCGCATTTCCTAAATACTTAAATAGGTATGCCCCTCTCCTTGGCACTTGCTGCACTTCAATTAATAAAGTGTCTTCCTAATAAACAAAAGAAACGGAATAACAAGATGTCTTTCAGCATATAAGTACCCATGTAATTTTCAGATTGGAGCATCTTCCATGTTTCCCTTCTCATCCTCATTCACTACAAAAAGCAGTCGAGTAGAATGGTAGTATTCATTACTACAATCGGCCATTTTTCAGAAACTAGAAGCCTAAACTTCACTTTTTTCATGGACAGTACTTTCCTCCTCTCTTGGCCTCCATTCAACCCTCAAAAGTCAACTCCAAAAAAGTAGCTTTCTAGAAAATTTGAACGAATAGTATTTGAGTATCTGATGACCAATCACCTGGAAAACAAAGCCAAAACCCATGTCTTCCTACATGTAATACCTGAAAGCTATCTCTTTTTTTCCGATAAGTACCTGAAAGCTATCTTTCACCTCTTAAATCCCCAAACTACAAGATGTCCAATCTCTAAACACCGCCAAACCAATTTAAGAATGCTTGAGAAATCTAGGCTCGTATCCTGTTGTCTTTCTTTCAGACAAGGAAACGGTGCTTCTGCTTCATTTATCAATTTCAAACCCTTCTCATCTACGATTCGACTCGCATTTAGAACCCCGTACAAAACACCCATTGTCCCAAGTGCACCAAATCAGCATCTGTTGGACTAATATATTCCATCTGGTTGGTGTACCATGCTACTACTTGTACATCGCACTAAGTTGCAAAACCGTGATAACAAAAGCAATATCAACAGAAGATAGTCATTCCACGACATTGATCAAAGAACTTGCTAGAGGATCACCAACCCATGTACATCTATCTAACTTGTTGCCAAGGATAAAGTTACACACGGCAATGTAAATATCTCTAAATTACGTCATCTTCACACTATATCAACTCAATATAGTAAAACAGATTGAATTAGCCAAGGATATCCCCCGCACATAGCACAATATTAAACCAGAATTAAAAAAAAAAAAAAACAAGTTAGCATTCTACAAGCATATAAATTCTTTACCCACAAATTCTACAGACATTTGAAGTATGATCACAACCCATAACCTCTGGCCTACAAAGTCTCCAGTTAAAAAATTGTACCGAACTGCTAAATAGTAGCATCCCTAGCTGCCACCCCCGCTCCCACCCGGCCACTGTATAAAAACATTGTTTTTTTTTATAAGTACAGTACTGAAGTGTCTGAGCCAGTTACCTCGACTTATCTAGGACTAATTCCACTGTTCACTAGCGAGGCCCAATTACGCAAAGAGCAAAGTTCAATTAAACAGTGAATTTTAGTTGCATGCAACAAATACACACGAAATTCTGCTGCGACCAAACGGACCCTGAATAACCGTATTAATCAAAACCAAAATTTAGTTACCTCTACTTGTTCTTTTCCACTCCTCTTAAACCATGCCTCCTCCTGTCCAATCTCCTCTATAGTTTTCTTCTCCCCCACCTCCTCCTCCTCCTTCGATTCCACAACCGTCTCATCAACCCTCGGCACAGCGCCATTTCCATTAACGTACTTCACTAAGCTCCCATTAACCGCTCCATTATTACTGCCCTCAATCACTCCAACACCTCCGTTATAACCACCGTAACCACTTCCACTGCCATTACCATTATCATTCAGTTTGATACCGTTAACTTCAATCACTCTCTCTTCAACCACAAATTCTTCTCTCTGAACTCGAGCACGAAACAACAGATTAGATTTACTGCGCTTGGATAGAGGAATTCTGCGGAGGGAGACTCGGAGTGTGCGAGTGGAGTGTGGACGGAGAAAAGTAGGTTCAGGTAAAGTGTAGGCAGAGAGAGAAGTGGAGGCCATTTTTTCGAATTGGCGTGCGCTCAAACCCTAGCCCCAATTTTCATCATTTTAGAGAGAGAGAGAGAGAGAGAGAGAGAGAGAGAGGAGGAGGGTGGAGGAGGGTGGAGGGAGAAGAAGAAGAAGAAGAGTTGAGTTGAAATTAGAGAGAGAGAGAGAGAGGCAGAAATGAGAGGGTGAACAACAAGGGGTGGTGATTGGGGAGGACACGTAGGCAAGAGAAGATGAGAGTGTTGGGATTTTTGAGGATTCTGATTGGATGAGAGTTGTTCTGTTCCTTCATACAAGGTTTTGTTTTGTCCGACGCTTTTCTCAGGCTTACGTGTCAGCGCAAGTCTTCTTTCTGAGAAAAACTTGAGTGTGTGTGAGACATTGCCACGTGGTACCAACTACGCATCTTGATCGTTCAAAATTGTTTTGGACAACCTAAGTTGCAATAAGAGAAAGAAGAGAGAGAAAGAGTTATTCAATTAAATTTAAAAAATATATATATATATATATATATAGACCGTTCAAAATACTTTTGAACGACTGAGATAAGTAGTCGGGCACCATGTGGCCATATTACACACCCAAGTTTTTCTCCTTTCTTTATACTCGCTCTTGTAAGAAATGAATTTCGTGTTTCCAATGAAATGTAGACTGAAATTACTTTAGAACTTTAGAAGTATACTCCCTCCGTTCCGAATTTCTTATCTCTTTATGTGCACACTTACCAATTTTTAATTGTTTATCTATATACAACATTCGAATTATAAACAATTTTTTGAGATGTCGTGAATAATGTAAATAGACAAGAAATTTGGGACGGAGGGAGTAATTTTTTTGATAATCATATGTCTGAGCGAGCTTAGGCGATCCTACCGTTCGATAGTGAAGTCTTATTTAAAGCCAGAGCAATCAAATGAACTAACTCCAATGGAGTTGATAACATTGCAAAGATTTTCAACCTATGAATGTAGGATAGAGCAAACCTTTACATGGAAATGTACTATAACAAATCCTTGGGGTTCAAAAATTTCGAGTATTGACTGGTACCTAATTTTTTATTTTTTTTGAGAGAGAGAGAGAGAGAGAGAGAGAGAGAGAGAGAGAGAGAGAGAGAGAGAGAATTCATTAAAAGCACGCTACATAATACAAGCCAATACAATTGAAATAACAAAATACAAACAAGAAAGACAAAAAAACAAAATCGAATTAATTGAAGGATACATCCAACGTACTGACTAATTCGGTCTTTGTAGATTTGTTTGAGAACCCGCATGCTCCTTGTCAGAGTTCAACTGCCACTGGTAGTTTCAATATTGACAAAGCTTCAATATAGTGACTGACCGATACAAACCAAGCATTTGTCACACCTTTAGTGGAGAGTTCTGCGGCATGGTTAGACGTCGTGCAACTAGTTGATCGAGGCCAACTATAGAGCTCTAAAATCGGTAGATTAGCTGCCGGAAAGAGACGCAACTGTTGTTATTAGAAAAAATTGTTGCGGAGAATCCCAAATCATCTATGGTGATCTCCCTTAACCTATTTGTACTTAATTGCAACTAAGTAAACACCCCTATCCCAAATCATGGTTTGAATCAGTCAAGTTTTGGTTATAAGGTTGAAAATCCGTCAAGATTTGGTTACAAATGGTAAAAAAATCTCCTACAAATGTAAGAGTTGATACTCTTTCCGGTAAGAATGTACTTAAAATCCAAACCGTCCAAAAGTATTTTGAACGATCGAGATGCGCGCTGAGTGTCGTCACATGGTGTCCAGACAGCACTCAAGATTTTCTCATGCGGCTGAGAAGTTTCTCTTCTATTGACAAGAAAGAGAAGTTTCTCAATGAATGTTCAATTATATATTCTCAAAAATCTAACTTCCACCTAAATAGGTGGAGTAAGAAATTTCTTATCAGAAGAATCCTTTTTTACTTACGATCCAAGAATTTGTGTATGCAATTCTGGTTCGTTAGTATAAGCATTACTTTTTGCAAAACAATCGTGTAAGGTTTAAATTCCAAAAGTATTCTATTCATTTTCACCGGCAAGCCATACACTAATTTGAATACAGATAGGTAGCTTACCTAAGAAAATAACAAGAGGTTATAATAACATCAAGTTCTAAAGATATTAGCAAAGGCTAAAAAACCAGAGTAATTGATTTTCACACTTTTATTTTACCATTTTTGTCTTAATTTTTTTTAGGAAATCGGAACACAAACAGTAGTGCGTAATGAAAAACGGGAAAGAAAAAACGAGACACAAGATATACGTGGAAAACCTCAACGCGAGGAAAAACCACGGGAGCCACACCAGTCCACTATGAAATCGAAAATAAGAGTACAAGTCTTCTCTCAATCTCTCTGAGATCTGTGTTTTCTCTCGCCTCTCTGTTTTCCTCTAAAAACTGATAACCCTAAATTTAACAAACTGTTAATTAAATAGGTTGGGCCCTATCTGTAGTTCCTTTCTTGAAGGTAATACCACGCAAGGACAGATAAGATGAGGTTGCTCTTCTTTGTTATTTGCATTCGACCGAAATTACATCCCATGGGGGGTTCTGCCCCCCACACCTCCGGGATAGACTACTGCTGAAGGTTGTCTGCACCCCAACAAATTTAAGAACTAGAATCCTTTTCATCTATGTAAAATTGTACAAGTAAAAGACTAATATCTTAAGTATTCAAAAAGAGTGCGTATGTGTGAACTGGGAGAGCGTTAAACTCGTTACTCTAATCAAGATATGTTTTTTCGTCCCAAATTTTAGAATAATCTATTAATTTTCTTGTTGGAAATCAAGAAGATTATACCGGTCAATTTTTCCTCCACCAGCATAGCAGCCACTCAATGCATGAGAAAATAAGGTAGACCAACAAATTAAAAAACCAAAATAATACAATTAATATGCATACATTTGTCATCTTGCTTATCGTAGTTTATTTAGTCTTCCATTTGTCAAAATAAAGAAAATAAAAAGTCCAATCCTACATTTTCCAATGACTCCTTGCTTAGAATTTATGATTGTCCTATATAGGTGGTCAATTTCTTTTGTTAGGACACCAATATTCGACCCCCTTTTTTTCCCAAAAGCTTATATTTTGCAAATGAGCATGTCTCCTCAAGCAAAATCGTCTAAGATTTAATTAACATGATTCTTGGTTTGACTGACCTACAAACATCCACCTTTTGTTGTTGCCCTAGCTTTTGACCATTTCAATTACTAAGAAAATATATTTAATTTTGGTTCTAATCTGAATGATTGGAGGAGAAACCGATAATTAGGAGGGCAGCGAGTTACTCTCTATCGAAATGGTTTTTGAGAACCGGTTTTTAACAACATTTAAACAAAGTGCCAAATATACACTGAATAAAAAGGTCATGCGACATCAAAAGGTGAAAAGAACTAGATGCTCCTACTCTGTCATCTTTTTGTGGCTTCTGATTGAGCTCCAACTAATTTGGGATCTCTAGGCACCTTTTGTTGATTCGTCTCCCGGTATGTCATCCTCATCATGGTAGATGTTTTCTGCCATCTGCCAGATCTGAAGTATGTTATCTTCAGCCACACTAGCAACTACCCAATCTTCACGGGGGTTCCATGAGATATCTGAAATTTTACCAGTACGCCCGCCGTGGATAAATAGCAACTCCGGTGGGCTATCTTCAGCATCTTCCGGGGTGTCTATTCTTCATCAAGCATCCTCCGGGGTGTCTATTCTTCATCAATCCTGGATGAGAAAGAAAAATGAGTTGCAAAATAAGGTAATCCATGCAAGCAAACCATTGTTATTTGCATGCTTATACGGGTACACACAGGCCCGACCCTGAGATTTCCGGGGCCCTAAGCACATAATCAATTTGGGGCCCTTCACATTTAAAGAAGCACTATAATTTCAAAAGATATAAACTAAAAAATTTACAAGAATTTGAATTTAGAAGCCACAAAAGTTACTTAAACATTACAAAAACTAATAGGTATCACTTGAATATCACTCTTCTTGCATTTTTAGAGGCAAACAAATCAATCAAACTTCCATAATCTAGTTTTGATGCGAAATCATTTTCAATGGATAACATTGCTAATCATTTTCAATGGATAACATTGCCAATCATTTTCAAGAGATCATCCATGATCATCGGCCTTTGGCTTTCCGTTCTCTTTTCTCCCATTGTCGGTTTCTCAGGGAACAAATAAAGAGGATGGGAACAAATAAAGAGGAGGGCTTGTTTTAACCTTTTCTATTTGTTTTCTGGAGTATTTGTTCAATTTTCAAATAAAGAGGAGGGCTTGTTCAATTGTCGGTTTCTCAGGGCCTGGGTTTCCGTAAAAGACATGTTCTGGGCTTATGAGAATGTGGACCTTTATTTTTTTCGTGGGCCTTCATAACTTAAGGTGGTTGGGGCCCTATTTAGTGTTTATTGGGCTAAAAAGAGTCCTAGGGTGCTATACTAACCCATTACAGCATGAGGCCCCTATTTTGGGCCTTTTTGGGGGGGGCCCTTTGCCACCGCCTGGTGGGCTTGGCCCTGGGTACACAGTCAGATTTATTATTTTCCTAACAATCTGGATCCAAATATCCATACCACCAATGCTTTGAGAAGTCAGCAGCACATTACACTACAAGGTGAGAAGTGAGAACAAACTCTCACTTGATTTTCTAAAAAAGCAAAGTTTAGAAGATCCACTTCAATGCATTTAAATCAGCTTTTTCATATGTGACTTTTCGTTTTAGGAAATCTCATACAATTTCTAGCTTCAGTTTTGAAACTAAGGAAAATGAATGCCCAAAATACCTAGAAACCGTAACGCTAAAATCTGAGAAAGCTTGAGAATGCAGATGACTTTTTGATGGCAACAACATCATCCTTTACGCTGGAATGTTTGTAACCCAAATACCCCTGCCAAACTCAAAAACCAAAAACAAAACGAAAGAGCCAATTTAAATCTGGATGTACCTCTAGTAGTAGATCTGAGATTGTATATGTACCTCTAGGGTTTATCCCTTGGTATTTATAGATACCCCTGTACTTGCTCTCCATGTATGTGACGTCACCCATCACGTCTGCAGTCACGTGACTCGGCCTATGGCGGGATGCCACGTGGTCATCTAGAGGCTTCTAGAAGCTCTCCTCATAGCACTAGGTGTCCCTCGGCACGTGCCCCTTGTAACCGCCATACTGACCTAAACGGATAAGCTCTTGGGTCGGACTTTAACCGCCCACCCGTACACCGCTCAACCCGATAGGTCCATACCCTTGATCCGGAAGCACATTGTTGTTCCATTCGGCCCTAACGGGGCATTTATATTACCGTCGGTAATATAATATTGTCGGCCGTAACAGGCCCACAGATCCACGGTCTGCGCTAAGTTCGGTCTTACAGTCTGTCCGGCCCAATATGAGTATATTCGGCCCCCACAATAGCCCCTCAACTTTTCGTTCTTGTAAAGACGGGGAGTTGAACATTTTTAGGCCAAATTCAAAGACTTCAAATATGCCATCCACAATATCCAAGAATCACTCTGTAACTTATGAGAGATTAAACTTCTCAAAGATTAGATAATCACGCACAATGCAGTCCAACAAAGAAGTGATATAAGTCAGCCAATTTAAATCCCCATTTTATTTCACTGCATACACCACGAGATAAAGAAGTAAATTTTCCCATTCAAAGAAGCGGGGCTCTCGTCTTTCTCTCTGATAAATTGAAGAACCTACAAGCTTACATTCAAAATGAAAGCCTGAGAAAAGGCCCGCAATTTCTACAAAGGAACCAAATCTTTAACCTTTAGCTAGGGCTTTTCTGGCAGCCGAAATGAACAAATTAAGCATCTCCTCAAGCATTAGATATGCCACCTAGATATGTCCAGTCTTTAGCATCAACTCAAAGAACTTTATGCGCCTTCCTATAATACCAGTTTATAAATGGGGACTGCAAGGAAAAAACAAACAAAAAGGTTGAAAGATTAGAAAATTTTCCTTCGCACATTGAGGAATGGCTGAGGAGCAAATTTAATTTAATTTTATACTATATTGATACGGAAACAAGATATCCATGAAGCAATTGAATACATAATACAGAGTGATTCCGCAAACACTCATTTAAGTTCATAATTTAACGATCCAAAGATTCTAGACCTGCTTAAGTTCCTAATTTACTATATCAAAAAAGCGCAAACATAGCAGACTAAAAGAAATATAGTTCAAAACGAAGAATATTTTGGGTTTGGTAACTTAAAGATACAGGGAACCAACCAGTTTTTTTTTGTTTCTCATAGGTTGCATAAGTGAGTTTTTTTTTTTTTGAACTGGAGGTTGCATAAGTGAGTTGGATCACTGTAAAGGATGATGCTGGTTAATCAACTCAACCAAGAACCTCGAGCACTTAACTGCTAAACATGACCATTCCAGCCCAAGCTCAGGTCAGCCAACTAGATTATTAAGTTAGAATTTGGAACCCATAGGCAGCTATAAATAAAGACGATTAGCACTTGAGAAATGCACCACATATCGTTCAAACACGACAACATATATTAGTAAACTGTATGTGTTTATCATGCAGCGACGCATCTATATCAGATGGCCACCGATAGGAATGCGTCTGTTTTTTATTACCTTCAACATCGTAATGGTGCTATAGTATGGAATATCCAATTGCGTAGGGACGTGCTTGATTGTCAGGAGGCTTTGATGGCCATACTTTTAAGAGTGTATGGTTCACATCGGGTGGGAAAAGGGGCCAATGAGATGCGTTGGAATCTTTCTAATATGGTATCTTTCCAGGTAAAATCTTGCTTCCAAGCTCTATGTGATGGTGCTAATCCCTCCTCTTGGAAAGAAATTTGGAAAACTAATGCTTACTAATAAATATATACAACTTGAAAATAACTTTATCAAACAACCAGATCTGGTGCTTTGCCAATCTGGAGAGCAAGGAATAAACAGAAACACTGCTGCCTGAAACACAGCAATAGAGAGGTAAAACTTCTACCCACTCTTAGCATAAAAAAGAAGGTTGTTCTATATGACACTATTAAAATAACTTTAATGCTACATTCACTCATAAACACTGCTCTATTGACCTTATATAACTTCTTAGAGTTAGGTAAAACATATGGAGGCGCAGATATTTCACGTTTTGAAAGTGTCTACTAACCAAATTACGAGGCTTATGCCGATCAAACAAAATTTGTGAGGCTTATGCAGTAGGAGATATTTAGCTATCCAAGCAACATAAATTTAAGAGTAAAGCAGAATCATAAATCATGTACTTGAAAAAAAGGTTTTGGTTTGTTTGGTGGAGTAGTTGCACAATCGCTTAAGAGCATTCTCCAGGGATTTAGCATTTAGGTCATTGCCTGATGCAAGCAAGACACTTATCCCAGCAGCATTGTATATCATCTGTTATAAAAGTACTGTACTACTTTTGGTCTGAATCTCGCACAGGAGTTCGGGCAGCACTAAGTACTACAAAACCTTTGAACTAGCGAAAATAGCACCAAACTGCCGTACCAACTTATACTGCTTAAAAAAATAAATTTCTGATCGAGGAAGAAGGGGGATTTTATTATGAAGGTTTATAATTTCGTTTATATCTCTTAGAATAACTTTGTAAAATGTTTAAGTTCCATAATAGTAACAATCCTCCAGGGGGAAGTGAAACTAGACATCGGCATAGTTCCTTAATCCTTACTTCTAAAAACAAATAAAATATGAGGTGGGAATTGGCAAATGCTTAGTGCAGTGGTGGTGGACTGATTACCAAAAATGAACTCTGTAAAAAATACAAGACTAGTTTTATTGAATAATAGGCGTAGTGCAGTGGCTGTGGTCTGCATACCGAAATGAGGTCCGCTAAAATGCAAGCAATTACGCGAACACTAAATGCACACTTCTAAAAGTGTTGCTTTTGGAGAAAAAACCAGTAACAAAGTAGCAAATGAGAGAAACTACAAAGTTTTAGGGGATCTATTAACGGTCTCTAAAATATAAGGAATCAAACCTAGTTGAATACCATGTAGGCAGGCCTGGACTTGGTCTTACAGCTCAACAAATAAACAACTCAATAAGGACTAATCATAGCATGGAATATGGATCAAAACCAAATGGAGAAACCACATCAACAAGACGGATAAAGAGCAATTAAGAGTACCTTTACTTGGGACACATCAGGAGAGTCAGGTGTTGGCACTGGATAGAACTTGTAAAACTTCATATTCTGGAATGCTGCCTTTGTTTCCTCACTCATTTCTTCTAAAGCTTTCTTCCGTGCTTCCCTTGCCTAGAAGACACATGTTGCAACAATATGTAACATGCATAGAAGGAAACATCACAATGCTTGTAACAGAAAAAGTTGCGTCCAATAAAATACCTCGCGGTTAGCTTTTTTTTCCTTCACGGACTTTCTCCCTCACAAAATCCTGAGACAAATAAACCGAAATATAATCATACCTACACACTGGTTTCATAACCCAGAAGATATAAGTTGATTGCAATTATTCAGCAAAGTTCACCTTGAAAGCATCCTTCTGATCTGCAGATAAATCTTCCTCCTCAATAAGCTTGTCAGTGAACTCCTACATAAAATTAGAAGTTTAAAAAAATTCTATCCCAGAAACCTGAAATCAGGTCTGTCATGAACGGTGAGGAAAACCTAAGCTACATAACCAAAACAAATATCTGATAATAAAAACCATATGAATGAAGTGGCACTTGCAGATGGCAAGAAGCCAAGAAGTGCTGCAATGCTCACTTTGTCTCAGAGACGTGTTTGACTCAAGTTGCCAACCTGACAATATAGTTCCCATCTATCTTCCAAACTAGTATATAGTATAGCAGAATGGGTTTTCGTGAGGAGGAACGTGGATGCGACACGTGGAACCAGCAAAAATCAAGAATAGAATTTCTAAAATGAACTTACCTTAGAACAAAAAAGTATTAGAACTCTGGTAGATAGAAATGTAAATTTTAAAATGGAAGTCAGCAATATATGCTTTAGACCATAAATACACTTTTTCACACTCAACAAAGGAAATAGTGACAAATTAATACATAGAGATTCACCGATCAAATTTAAGATTACTAAGGGTATTCATCAAGCAAACTTTAGTCAATTTGAATATGTCAACACCAATTGATTTGGTATGGTGAATATTTGGTAACTGGACTTGTTTCCCCAACGGCGTTTTCCCTCTTCAAAAGAACAATGGAATAAAAAACTACTGCCTCACAAAATCATATTTAAATTTAAAACTTATAAACAGCAAGTATAAAGGGACGAATTATTCTTATTTCCTTATCAATGAACAGTAAAAGGAAGAGACAAATACTAATCACAGCTAGCCCGGCAATTAGAACTATTTACATACTACAAGTTCCGTATTAATGGGTCAAAAAAGGAAAAGGAATACATTAATTATGTCATGAGTGAAAGCGCGTTTCTCTCTATAACGGTGTGTTCCGAGGTGTGAAGTGGGAGAGAAGGGAATTTTCATTTTTTAATGATCTGTTTCTCATTTATCGGAACTACCAATTTGAAGTTTGAACCTATAAAGGTTGAGTTTGTGGGTGGATTCCACATAAGAACAAAAACAGTCGATCTATGATCATTCTCTTTTTTTTATTGCATTGTTATGCATGCGATCTATTACAATCTTTTCTCCTTTTTTTGCAGGTTTTATCGGGGATCACGAACTGCTACCTATGCGAGTCTTTGGTATCAATCTCGACTCTTAAAGCATAGAATAATTAGTGATATGATCTATTCTTATTTTGATGGCATACTTATATGGTCTCATTACGAATTTACAATCTTGCTTTTAATATTTTGTACGTTTTTAGGTGATCAACAAGGGTTACTATGCGACTAAAGTCAAGGATGCAACAAGCCGTTCAAAAAAGAGTCAATGATGCAACAATACTTCCAACTTGACAATCTTCATTTTACATGAACATATTTTCTTATCGACGTGAACAAGATGCTGGCGAAAATAGAAGAATTTTGTGCAGTCAATTATTTTCCTTTGCTGATTAAGTTTTTCATATTTTCTTTCTTTTATGAAACACAAGATAAATGCCGTGCCATGGAGAGCTACCTTCATCTCTTTTGGTCCATTACATCTATTTATATTTTATATGGCCCGATGCCATGCATTTGGCTTTGTTGGGGGGTAAAATCAAGCTATCAAGATGCAAGATCATTTATGCGTTGGATTGGATAGCCTCCACATTTGCGAGGTCAGTATCACTATCTTATTCCATAAACATAGCATTATTAGCAGATTAAACTATATCATCATCGCAAGAATTCAGGAGAAGTTAGAATTACATTTTAGACGTGACAACGTTGTCTATCTGTGGAAAATCATTAAAATTAAACGGTAAAATTAAACGGCCAAACGTTAAAACATTGGAGCATAGGTAAAAATGTTTGTGAAGATTCAACCTATGTCTTTGTTAAATCTAATCCTTAATTGCATGTCAAAGTCCCAACTTCAATGGTTATTTTTTTGAAAGAGTGCAAAATTAACTTTGAACTCATGGAGAAATTATTCAATGCCCCATGGGGCACTGCCATGTTATGCCCCAAACCCCCTTACCACCACACATTTGATGTGGGGCCCAAGACAATTATGTGTGTCCCACCTTAATATGTGGTGGAAAAAGGACATGAGGTACCACATGGCAATGCCCCACAGGAACTGAATAATCTCTTGAACTTTTGACATTTGCTTTGGTATGGCAACTTGTAAAAAAAAGACATTTGCTTTGGTATGGCCTTTGATTTTTGCCAATCTACCATTAATGTTTAGTTATTACGCAGGATACTTAATTTTTTTCCCTTTTTGTTGACCAAATCGATTAATGAAAATACGAAGAGTGTTAGAATGATGAACCACACGATGGAGAACAACATCAAAAAAAGGCAAGGGCTTCCCATAGTGCATAATCCTAGCCGTCCAGCCCAAAATCCATAAAATGTGATCATCTTTCTTTTCTGGGTACATACAAGACCTTTGATAATACACAATATCTATTAAATCTTTTTTGTCCTTACATTCTTCTTTATCTGTGCAAAGCACAAGTTTTCACTAGTTTCAATGAATACTGAAATACAATAAGGGCATGGAAATGCAAATTAAAATGCACATTCATACCTCAAGTTCCCAATCAAACTCACAAAATATCTGAAGAGAATAAACATAACGAAATCAGTTTATAAACATATTCATAGAGCAAAAAAAAAAGAAATATCAAAGGAGTAATTGAGAACAGAAGCTAAGTACACTCTAGAGCCACATCCTCGCTAAAATTTAGGACCTCACCCTCTCTAAAACAGAAATCTTACCGGCTTTGCTTCAGCAGGAAATATGATCTGCACGATGGTGCTCTGTTCAAGTTCATCTTCCTGAAGGGGCGGGTAGAAATCTGCAAAAGGTATCTCGTTACAAGAGTTCTCTGTTGTGTAGACAAAACCAGCAACAATACTTACAAATACCCCAAACACCAGATAGACAATTCTCGAGGAATGAAAATGCATAGGTGCTTACATTCGATTGTTCAAGAAGCATGCCAATGAGGCAGAAGCCCATGAAGTTGCAAGTTCACAACATCAAGATCAGAAATAGGCCATATTGAAAGTGTATCTTTTAATGCCAGTTTGGTTTCAACTCAACAAACTTTTCTTCCAACTACATAGGGTCGGATACATTAATTAACTTCCTTTGATTCTCTGTACGAAAGCCACCTCCTCGTTTAAGGTCAAAATGGTTTCGATACAAAAACAACTCACAAATTTTTATTCCAAAGAGACCACCCTACTAATAAATAACCAGTCTTGATTTGTTTTATAATTTATCTAGTGCGGGGATAGGGAAATAACAGTTTTAAAACCCATTTCCAACATACTAGTAGCTCAAAAGTTTTTAGAGTCTCACTTTAGCCATATGCATAATTACTACAGGTTTGTGGTCATAGACATAGAGATAGCTGCCAATGGACCTAGCAACCTACAGATAATATGACAAATGATAAAAAAGAGTGCATATGTGTGAACTGGGAGAGCGTTAAACTCGTTACTCTAAACAAGATATGTTTTTTCGTCCCAAATTTTAGAATAATCTATTAATTTTCTTGTTGGAAATCAAGAAGATTATACCGGTCAATTTTTCCTCCACCAGCATAGCAGCCACTCAATGCATGAGAAAATAAGGTAGACCAACAAATTAAAAAACCAAAATAATACAATTAATATGCATACATTTGTCATCTTGCTTATAGTAGTTTATTTAGTCTTCCATTTGTCAAAATAAAGAAAATAAAAAGTCCAATCCTACATTTTCCAATGACTCCTTGCTTAGAATTTATGCTTGTCCTATATAGGTGGTCAATTTCTTTTGTTAGGACACCAATATTCGACCCCCTTTTTTTTTTCCCAAAAGCTTATATTTTGCAAATGAGCATGTCTCCTCAAGCAAAATCGTCTAAGATTTAATTAACATGATTCTTGGTTTGACTGACCTACAAGCATCCACCTTTTGTTGTTGCCCTAGCTTTTGACCATTTCAATTACTAAGAAAATATATTTAATTTTGGTTCTAATCTAAATGATTGGAGGAGAAACCGATAATTAGGAGGGCAGCGAGTTACTCTCTATCGAAATGGTTTTTGAGAACCATTTTTTTTCTTTTGGGGGGGGGGAACCCAACACCGGCAAACCCGTTTTTGAAACGGGAATTGCCGCAATATATGGACAATCCTCTTTGAACTGTTCCAACAGTACAGCTCTTTGAATCGTCCTTAATTTATGTATTTATTTAGTAATTCATGACAGATGTATTGAAATTCAAGATATTTGCACAAAAAAATCATAGCAATTTGCATAGAACCCGTAAAATGAAAACAAAAACTCATACTTAACACGCAAGTGTTATGAATTTGTTGATGTTAATGATCATGATACGCAAATGTTATGAATTCAATATCAAATTTATGCATTTACATTTAAATATTATGAGTATCAATCTAATTAAAGGGAGGCACATTGGGCGCACCCAAATACAGAAGGAAAAAAAAAATCGCTAAAAAGTAAACTCTCCACCTCCCACATTACGCACGTCACTGGGCTCCATATAAATGTAATGAATCAACATGACACCACATTGTTATTCACTTATTTTTCTTTTCCTTAAAGCTCCAAATAGAAACCACCCTTTCCTACCTCCCTCTAGATTCCACACGTCCCACACCATCCTTGGCGAATGGTTCCCATTACAAGTGATATTTTCTTCCCATTTGTGTCCACATCAAATCGACTTTCCACATTTTCTACTCTTTCTTTCTCCCCTCTTCATTAAGCTTAAAAACCCAACCCCTCTCCCATTAGATTCCACAAACACCCTTTTTCTTTCCATTTTCACATCCTATCTCTCAGTTTCTTTCCTTCTCTTTCCTATTCAACTCTTCCCATGGCAGAGGAAAAAACCATGACAAGCCCCATTGGAAGCCCTTCAAGGGATAAAGAGCAAGATCAATTCCTCCCCATTGCCAGCGTGAGTCGAATCATGGAAAAGTCACTCCCCGCAAATGCCAAGATATCGAAAGAAGCAAAGGAAACGGTCCAGACTTGCGTTTCCGAGTTCATAAGCTTCATAACGGATGAAGCATCCAATAAGTGCCAGAGAGAGAAGAGGAAGACGATCAACGGTGACGATCTTATATGGGCTATGACAACCCTAGGGTTTGAAAACTATGTGGAACCTTTGATGGTTTATCTCAACAAGTATAAAGAGACTGAGGGAGATCATCTCAAGGACTCCAATATGGCTAGACAAGAAGAGCAGCCCCTTACTAGCATTAATGATATTATCAACCATGGAGTTATTGGGTTGGGTGAATGGAGGTTTTAATATGGGAAATTTCCAAGAACTTGGATAGGGAAATGCTAGAAGGGCTATACCAACTCATGATCTTTACCATGGGGTTGAGTGATAGATTTAAACATTGTAGTTCTATGTACACAAAAAACCAACGAGGCAATCACAAAAATAAACACAAAAATACTAACATGAGTGTGATGCCCGCAAATTGCACAAATTATATTCATGTGAATGATGATATGTGTTTTCCATAGTTGGTTTGGTTTCTGCTCTCCTAACATTTCACTCTTACATATTATATCCATAAAAGATTGCATAGCAAAGTGCAGGAGAAATTGGAGAAGTATGATGTTTGTTTGCAATTTTTATGGTGATGTGAATCTGTGGAGGACTATTCATCTCTCCAAGAGCACGACTCAACCTGGTTATGTATGTGTGGAGATGGATCTGACACATTCATATATCTATGGCAGAATGTACATCACTCTGAACCCCATTCTGACCAAACAACAATTAGAGTCAAACTCCTCCCCACAGGATTTTAACCCACAACAGGTCCAAAGATATCAAACTTTTAATTCTATTTTCTTCTCACTTGTTCAAAAGATTCAAGTTCATGGGAAATGAGTAATACCATTTTCAAGTTCGAAGAGTTACAAACATACAATAAAGAGAGAAGGAACATGCTAAAAACAATCTATTGCGCTGTGATTCTTGTGAATAAAAGAGGGAGATGATAAAATAAAAAATAAAAAAACACAGTTTCCGAATGTGTTAGAGTGTCTTGAAAAGTGTTAAAAAGCATCGAAAAATGTTTTTTGGTCCTGTTCTTCTCTATTCCCAGTGTTGTTAGCATTTCCCGTAAGAAAATATTGCGTCAATGAGGGAGGCAGCAAACCACCAAAAATTCTAACCGATCCAAATGGCTAACTGGCTCGCCTTTGTAGTTTCGTAGTTTGGACCCAGGCACTAAAGAACATTTGGAATCCAGAGCCAAATTATGCCCCGTGAGAGAGAAATTATGCCCTTTATCTCCTAAAACTAGTACCTAACCAAAAGAAAGTTCAGAGCAAGATTAGGGACAGTGGCATTTTTCATTCGATTGAATGGCTGTCACTACTGTGCTGTCAACATTTCAAGTCATAGAAAAGCGGCAAAAGCCGTATAAGGACGAAGTCCTATTTCTTGAACCTCAAAACTGGGTTCAAAGAATTTCAATTTCAGACCCTAAAATCGGTAAGTAAAAACACTTTCACCTGTTCAAGTAGGATTTCAGACATTGGAATCTCAGTTGAGAGAGAGAGAGAGAGAGACCTTCGCCGCGTTCTCAGTGATGGTGTGTTCGTTGCCGGAGGTGGAGGTGGAGAGGGAGGCGGAAGGCGCTGCCAGTGGTGGTGGTGGTCGTCGCTTTCCCTTTCCCGCTCTCTTTCTCTGTATGTACAGATGGAAGGGAAATGGGTTTTGAGGTTTTCGATTTTTTTTTCTTTGGCAAAAATATTTTCCACGTCATGACATAGGTTCAACCTATGTCATGACCCCAAAAACGACGTCGTTGTTGGTCTAAAAACCCTTGAATTGTAAAAGACGTTTTCTACCTATACGAACCATTATTTAACGATCCGAGACATTATTCTTGTACAAATTATTATAGCACATATGATGTACGAATATCTCGTAAAAAATATATATATTAGTACTTAATCTAAACAAATTTCTATTTCTTAAAATGAATTTGGATACGTTGAATCATATCCCCTTCTATATCAACAACTCTTAGGAGACTCTAAGTACGTTTTCTATCTATCCGAATGATATTCTAATGATCTAAGACATTCATATTGTAGAACGCGGAACTATACAAATCATGTAAGAATTTCACATTATTTGAAAATGAATTAGTACTTGATCTTAATGAATTTATGTTTCTTAAAATAGGTTTGGATATACTGAATCAAAACCATAATAAACACTAGAAACGATGTCGTCGAAAGTGGTTTCAACATAACCTTTCCCGTCGTCGATCAGAATCTAAACTGAACCTTTCCCGTCGTCGATCAGAATCGAAACGACGACGTCGACTGTGCTCGTTCGAAGCTCGCTTGGTCGAGCAATGCGGGGTTTCAGTTCACAAAGAAAAACAAATAAAAGAAACCCATCGTCAATGGTGACTGTTCAATCGCCGAAGGTGGTCTCAATTTCTCAACGGCTACAGTCTCCCCAGTGATTTCTGTTCTTTGGTATGAACCCAATCAATCTTCTACTGAATAATTTTGATATGCACAATTTATGTCGAACAACTCATTCACTTTGGTATCTTTAAATCAGCACAAGTTCCGGAAATAGATTGGTTTGAGCTGAATTTTTGTCAAGTCTGGGCTTTTGTTGAGTTCTGTTTCTTGATGCCACTTCCTAGGTGTCAGGTTCTTTGAGTTACATACTATGTCATGATAAAAACTTTCCTTAATTGGTTGACATATACGTTTGCATACAAGTGTATCCAGTTGGTGAGAAATCAATGATTGGTTTGAGCACAAGTATTGAGGATAGCATCATAGCATAGTGCCCGGACGATGTTTATAAGTTGGGATCATACTATAGCCCCTTGGGATTGTGGCCAAGGTTGAGAAAAGAAAAGAAAGTAGAGTCCTTCAATTTATTTGGATAACTAAATGAGCTGAGAATAGTGAGAAAAGGTGAGAAGTAAAGAAAATAGATGAATCTTTAGTGGTCCATTTGTAATTCTCACCAAATCTCGTCACTTTTGGTGAGATTTGGTGTGAGACACGAATCTTTCTTTCTCTCCCTTTCTCACAATCCAAAGGATCTCTTAAGGTAAAATAAGTGAAAGGGCATGGATAGCATTGGAAGAATAATCTTTTGTCTATGTCGAGATAGACGACGGAACAGGTTCCTCACAAGTTTTGCCTATTCATTTTTGTTTTGGGAGATTCTTTCCTTAACGTTTTGTGTTTTGTGTTTCGTGCTTCCGTTTACGTTTCAGCACAATAATCTGTTAACGTTTCAGCACAGTGCAGTACTTCTCATATGCTTTTCTGAGTCAGTGATGTGTTGTGGGCTTAGGGATGGCAATGGGTAGGTTCAGCCCGATCTTTTGACAACACAAAACTGAACCATGAATTTGTAACCAAACCAGAACCCGTACAGAAACCTGCTTACACCGGTCATAACCATATCCAATGGGGATTGGTTTGGTTCAGGAACCCGCTGACATTAACCTTAACCATATCCAACCCGGATCAGTTTGGTTTAGGAATCTTGTATGTTGAGTTTTCATTCAAATAAAGTTCTCGATTGAATTGGTGTTCAGAAAGAGGGTATAGCTCTAAACTCATCAGTTTCATAAAGCACTAAGGATCATAACGTAAGCCTAGTTGGGAATTCAAATAGGGGGCTGCAAAAGACATTCTGACGCTCAAGTGAGAACTGAAACTAAACCTGCCAGATTTTTCAAATTAGAAACCAAAAGCTACGGTTGAAAAATTGGGACAAACACCCTTATCAGTGCAGATTCGTTCTTGTATCCATCGGTCTCGGGTGAGCTTGCCATCCCTACTTCTTGTTATTGTTTCTAAGAAAATTCATGAGCAAAGAAAAGAAATTCATTGATAATTTTTTATTCATGAGCGAAGAAAGCCGTTTCTAATAGTTTCATTTAGGGTGTGTTGGGTCAAAACAAATTTTCTCAAAGACTCTGTATGATTAATGTTTATTGATATTTTGATTAACTTTATTTAGAAGTTTTTGGATTAGAAATTTTTGCAATTTTTAAGATGTAAAATATGGACCTAAATTCAAAATATCTGGGTAAGGTGACCTTAAAAGCACTGAAGATAGTGAAAAATGTGATTTTAAGCTTTTTTGTTTGTTTGTTTTAAGTGAACTTTTTTGGGCCTTTGTTCATAATGATTTACTTTTTAATTCAGTTTGGTGATTAATTTTTAATTCTTTTTAATGCAAATTTGAGAGAAGTTTAGAGAAATGACCTTGAAGACAATAACGATGGTACCGCATAATTTTTTCTCCACACACCCCTATTCTATAGTTGAAGCCATTTTGTCGTGGATCTGGTAAAAATACAATTTTTTGTTGCAACTATTCCTTTGAACATTCTAAAAAACTTTGTGTCCACTCATATTCTACATACGTCTTAATGAGTAAATTCTTGAAGTTGATAATCTTGTTGACTCTTCAAGATTGTGGTATACAATATTCACATACCTCATACAGGTTTCTTGTTTGTAGTCCATAAGTTTTAAGAACGAAAAGACTAACTTCCACAACTGTGCTGCTGCTGTGATGACATTTTACAACCAAGAGCAAGGCGATTGTGACATTTTCCCCATTCTCTTCTGTTTAACCTTTTTCTGTAGGATTTATAGGATGCAATTTTTTTGCCATGCTTTTCCATTTGTATACATTATGTTGTTAATTTCCTCTACCTAATGCCTCTTATTTTTAGTGGGATAAGGTTTTACTAATGGCTTGTACTTTTGTAGGATGGTTGGTGATATAGGATTGAAGCATATGGAATTCATACCTGAAATTGTACCTGTTCTGATTACTGTGCTGAAAGATGGAACACCAGCTGTCCCTTGAAAAGCCATCGCTTGTGGAGTTGAACTATTTCGTTCCACTCTCAGAAAAGTTGCAATCCAGGTACTTCGCATTTATGAATCTCTTATTGGGGATTTGATGTGACACATCTTTTCATGTTGTTGTAATGATATCTCTGAAATGTTTTCTTGGAAACTGCAAGAGCTACTGAATTTATGTTTAGCTATTCCAACATTGTATTACATATGTCGTTTAGTGTCTGTACAGACTACTCAACTTGCTGTGCTCAAGCGTCTAATCGTATTCCGAAAGATCAACTTCTTATTTACGGGGTTTCATCTAGTTCATTTTCTAATCGTATTCCAACAAATCAACTTCTTATTTACGGTGTTTCAACTAGTTCATTTATTCATTCTGCATCATGCATGTTATCTCTTTATCCCTTGATGTTTTTTTGGTATTGTTCAGTCATTCCTGTTTAAATTTCTTGCTGGCCTATGCTGTATTTTTTTTTAGTGTAACCAATCTGACGTGCATAGGCAGTGGAAGCCACTAACTGTTATTTTAAGAATTCGTGTTGTATTGATCTCCACAACAAAATGGTTAAGGGGTTTTGGCATGGTTATTTTGGATTATCATGTTATATTGCAACCACTATTGCTTGTCGCCTTGTCCTATATATACCCGAGTGTGACTACGCTAGTCACTACCTATTTAACGATATGTTTTTGTCTTTGTTAAAACCTAATTTTCATATGCATGTTAAATCATTGTTTCAGGGTTTGCACTCAAGTGAGTTGGATGGTTCACTTGAATCATCTGAAGCTTTTTGTGTTTCAATGAGCTCATCAGGGAAAACAATCCACTTACCAATATACTTTACGGAAGAGGCAGCTTGTGATTGAAGATTTTTTAAACAGGATTTTGGGTTCATTAGTTTGGAAAATTTGACTTATTGTTGTTTTGTTCGAGGACCTTGCCATTGCTGTTGTCGCTTGTGGGGTAAAATCTTGCAGCTCATGAATTGGTCTCTCACTTTGGTGGGGGTCTTTTGATTCTAGACAATTGAGATTTTTGGATTGTCGAATGATTGGTCAAAATCATCAAAAATTTGTTGTTTTTCTCATTTCGGTTTTTGGTTTATATATATTTGATGATCGACGTTTCTCTATTCCTGATATTATAACAGGTATCCAGATTTCTTGCTGCTATTTTTGTACTTTCTGCCGCAACTGAAATCTTTTCTCTGTACGTCTCTCCTTTCAAAGCACTCTCTGAAAGCCATTTGGGCTTCCAGTTTTCATCAAGCTTCACTTGGTATACATCTTAACCTCAAGCTATTATCAAGTCTAAGTGGGATGCAAAAAGTCAAAGATCCTATTGATGTTGAGGTATGCTCTGGGCCTATGGATTTTGCTCTTTTTTTGGATAAGTCCAAAACCAATCCTGGAACTGCAGTTTTTCCATGCTTTTCTTGCTCATCTGGGATTTTTTCCTTCTTCCATAGATTTTCTCTCCTTTTTTTCAATTGTTTTGGTCTTTTCTTTAATACCCTTTCCATTCCAAAAATGTTGGTTTTCAATATGGGTTGTCCCAAAAGTCAAGAACTATCTTTTGTCTTATGAATGTTTATTGTTAGACACTATCACCATAGGACACCAATAGTTGTCTTTACTTCTAAAGTTATGTTGAAACTGTTAACTTGCTCGGCAGGAAGAAAACTAAAGTGGCGAACAGTGAGGGTATCTCACTGAGCTTAGTTTCCTACTTTACTCATACTATAGTTTCCCTAACTTGTTGATGGTTGTACAAGAGCAGCTCTAAATTTCACCGCTGGATATGTATGCATCATGTTGAGCAGGAAGAGTTACGACATATCTTTTGATGCAGCTTACGAAAACATCATGCATCATGTTTCCCTTACTTCATGTTTAGCTCTATAGTTTCCCTAACTTGTTTTTTTCTTTCTTATTTTGATGCAGCTTACGAAAACATACGGCATAATGTGGACAGAAGCTACTGATGATTATACAAGGTCTAGCTCTGGGATCCTTTTTGAAGACAAATCTTTTGCCAAACGCTGGCACTGTCCTTGGGGTTCCAACATGGTTGATGATTTAGCCCCAGAGTTTGAAAGGATATTGGAGGAGAATTTTTCATCATCTTCAATGCATCACTTAGAAGATACAAAAGATAACAGGTCTCTATGGTGGACGCAGAGAAATAGTCTTGATCAGCGCCTTACCAAATTTTTGAGGTAGGTCTTCTCTATCTCAAAATGCTTCATACCCTTCTTTCTAGTATCCAAAGGTCGTTACTATTTTGTTACTATGCATATTGAATTTTTCTCTTCTGCTGTTGTATAGTTCTTAATTTTATTATCTGTACAAAATTATGTCACTTGCCAGCTTTTTTTCAAATGCAATCAATAGCTAGTACTGAGACAGGAATAACGATTTTATTTTTTTTTGTCCATGGCTCAGCAATTTGGAAGATTTGTGGTTTGGTCCTTGAAAATTTTTGCTCGTGTATAATCTGAAGGTAAAATGAAAGGTGGATGCACACGAGGGTCATTAAAGTTTTTCTAGGAGGTGCCAAGCATGTACGTGGGTGTGGAGAATGTATTTTGCAGCTAATACTTGGCAAAGGGTGTTTCCATGGATACTGTAATCAAGAGAGGCTTGGTGCATTGTCTGATACATGTCATGAAGTCAAAAGTCTGAGTGAAAATTTTGAAAAGTACCATTGATGTGTAAATTAACCATCGGATAGATGAGTTCCCAATAGTCAAATTTTAACTCGAGGGTTGAAGGTAGGCCAAAAATTGTACCTGAGCGAAACACCATGGAAAGTCTGTTTGATGACCACTGGGAGGATTTGACAAGAACCAAACTAATAATTGAACAATGATGCCTAATAAACAGAGAATAAAAGCTTCAACATTCAGGCAAAACCACAATCAATAAATAAAAACCATTCTTGAGCACTGTATTTTCCTGCTGGGGGCACATGATTTAACAACATTTAAACAAGGTGCCAAATATACACTGAAAAAAAAGGTCAGGCGACATCAAAAGGTTCAAAGACCTAGATGCTCCTACTCTGTCATCTTTTTGTGGCTTCTGATTGAGCTCCCACTAATTTGGGATCTCTAGGTACCTTTTGTTGATTCGTCTCCTGGTATGTCATCCTTATCATGGTAGATGTTTTCTGCCATCTGCCAAATCTGAAATATGTTATCTTCAGCCACACTAGCAACTACCCAATCTTCACAGGGGTTCCATGAGAAATCTGAAATTTTACTGGTATGCCCGTCGTGTATGAATAGCAACTCCGGTGGGCTATCTTCAGCATCCTCTGGGGTGTCTATTCTTCATCAAGCATCCTCCGGGGTGTCTATTCTTCATCAATCCTGGATAAGAAAGAAAAATGAGTTGCAAAATAAGATAATTCAGGCAAGCAAACCATTGTTATTTGCATGCTTAAAGGGGTACACAGTCAGATTTATTATTTTTCTAACAATATGGATCCAAATATCCATACCACCAATGTTTTGAGAAGTCAGCAACACATTACACTACAAGGTGAGAAGTGAGAACAAACTCACTTGATTTTCTGAAAAAGCAAAGTTTAGCAGATCCACTTTAATGCATTTAAATTAGCTTTTTCATATGTGACTTTTCGTTTTAGGAAATCTCATACAATTTCTAGCTTCAATTTTGAAACTAAGGAAAATGAATGCCCAAAATACCTAGAAACCGTAACGCTAAAATCTGAAAAGCTTGAGAATGCAAATGACTTTTTGATGGCGACATCATCATCCTGTACGCTGGAATGTTTGTAACCCAAATACCCCTGCCAAACTCAAAAACCAAAAACAAAACGAAAGAGCCGAGAATATCCAAGAATCACTCCTTATGAGAACTTCTCAAAGATTAGATAATCACGCACAATGCAGTCCAACAAAGAAGTGATATAAGTCAGCCAATTTAAATCCCCATTTTATTTCACTGCATACACCACGAGATAAAGAAGTAAATTTTCCCATTCAAAGAAGCGGGGCTCTCGTCTTTCTACTCGGCAGAAGTTGAAAATGACAGTAAAACTGGAATAAACAGTTTCCAAAATCACAGCCTCAGCATTGTATTCATGAATTACATCCGATGGTATACAAAGCAGCTCATTAATGTATCCTCTTTTCTCGTTTTTCTGATAAATTGAAGAACCTACAAGCTTACATTCAAAATGAAAGCCCGAGAAAAGGCCCGCAATTTCTACAAAGGAACCAAATCTTTAACCTTTAGCTAGGGCTTTTCTGGCAGCCGAAATGAACAAATTAAGCATCTCCTCAAGCATTAGATATGCCATCTAGTATGTCCGGTCTTCAGCATCAACTCAAAGAACTTTATGCGCCTTCCTGTAATACCTGTTTATAAATGGGGACTGCAAGGAAAAAACAAACAAAAAGGCTGAAAGATTAGAAAATTTTCCTCTACACATTGAGGATTGGCCGAGGAGCTAATTTAATTTATTTTTATATATTGATACAGAAACAAGATATCCAGGAAGCAGTTGAATACAGACAGTGATTCAGCAAACACTCATTTAAGTTCCTAATTTAAACGATCCAAAGATTCTAGACCTGCATAAGTTCCTAATTTAATATATCAAAAAAGCGCACAAACATAGCAGACTAAAAAGAAATATAGTTCAAAACTAAGAATGTTTTGGGTTTGGTAACTAAAAGGTAGGGGGAACCAACCAGTTTTTTTGTTTCTCATAGGTCGCATTAGTGAGTTGGATCACCATAAAGGATGATGCTGGTGAATCAACTCAACCAAGAACCTCGAGCACTTAACTGCTAAACATGACCATTCCAGCCCAAGCTCAGGTCAGCCAACTAGATTATTAAGTTGGAATTTGGAACCCATAGGCAGCTATAAAATAAAGACGATTAGCACTTGAGAAATGCACCACATATCGTTCAAACACGACAATATATACAAGTAAACTGTACATGTTTATCATGCAGCAATGCATCTATATCGTATGGCCACCGATGGGAATGCATCCATTTTTTATTACCTTCAACATCATAATGGTGCTATAGTATGGAATATTCAATTGTGTAGGGACGTGCTTGATTATCAGGAGGCTTTGATGGCCATACTTTTAAGAGTGTATGGTTTACATCGGGTGGGAAAAGAGGCTGATGAGATGCTTTGGAATCTTTCTAATATGGTATCTTTCCAGGTAAAATCTTACTACCAAGCTCTACGTGATGTGGTAATCCCTCCTCTTGGAAAGAAATTTGGAAAACTAATGCTTCCTAATAAATATATACAACTTGAAATAATTGTAGTATCAAAAAACCAGATCTGGTGCTTTGCCAATCTGGAGAGCAAGGAATAAACAGCAACACTGCTGCCTGAAACACAGCAATAGAGAGGTAAAACTGCTCTATTGATGTTATATAACTTTTTAGAGTTGGCTAGAACATATGGAGGTGCAGATATTTTCCGTTTTGAACGTGTCTACTAACCAAATTACGAGGCTTTTGCCGATCAAACAAAATATGTGAGGCTTATGCAGTAGGCGATATTTAGCTATCCAAGCAACATAAATTTGAGAGTAAAGCAGAATCATAAATCAGGTACTTGAAAAAAAAAGTTTTGGTTTGTTTGGTGGAGTAGTTGCACAATTGCTTAAGAGCTTTCTCCAGGGATTTAGCATTTAGGTCATTGCCTGATGCAAGCAAAAACACTTAATCCCAGCAGCATTGTATATCATCTGTTATAAAAGTACTGTACTATTTTTGGTCTGAATCTGGCACAGGAGTTCGGGCAGCACTAAGTACTAAAACACCTTTGAACTAGCGACAATAGCACCAAACTGTCGTACCAACTTATTACTGCTTAAAAAAATAAATTTCTGATTGAGGAAGAAGTGGGATTTTATTATGAAGCTCTATAATTTCGTCTCTCTTAGAATAACTTCGTAAAATGTTTAAGTTCCATAATAGTAACAATCCTCCAGGGGGAAGTGAAACTAGACATCGGCATAGTTCCTTAATCCTTACATCTAAAAACAAACCAAAATGGCAAAATGAACTCTGCAAAAAATACAAGACTAGTTTTATTGAATATTAGGCGTAGTGCAGTGGCTGTGGTCTGCATACGGAAATGAGCTCCCGCTAAAATGAAAGCAATTATGTGAACACTAAATGCACACTTCTAAAAGCGTTGCGTTTGGAGAAAAAACCAGTAACAAAGTAGCAAGTGAGAGAAACTACAAAGTTTTGAGGGATCTATTAATGGTCTCTAAAATTTCAGGAATCAAACCTAGTTGAATACCATGTAGGCAGGCCTGGACTTGATCTTACAGCTCAACAAATAAACAACTCAATAAGGACTAATCATAGCATGGAATATGGATCAAAACCAAGTGGAGAAACCACATCAACAAGACGGATAAAGAGCGATTAAGAGTACCTTTACTTGGGACACATCAGGAGAGTCAGGTGTTGGCACTGGATAGAACTTGTAAAACTTCATATTCTGGAATGCTGCCTTTGTTTCCTCACTCATTTCTTCTAAAGCTTTCTTCCGTGCTTCCCTTGCCTAGAAGACACATGTTGCAACAATACGTCACATGGATAGAAGGAACATCACAATGCTTGTAACAGAACAGGTTGCGTCCAATAAAATACCTCGCGGTTAGCTTTTTTTCCTTCACGGACCTTCTCCCTCACAAAATCCTGAGACAAATAAACCAAAATATAATCATACCTACACACTGGTTTCATAACCCATAAGATATAAGTTAATTGCAATTATTCAGCAAAGTTCACCTTGAAAGCATCCTTCTGATCTGCAGATAACTCTTCCTCCTCAATAAGCTTGTCAGTGAACTCCTACATACAAGTAGAAGTTTAAACAGCAACTCTATCACAGAAACCCGAAATCAGGTCTGTCATTAACGGTGAGGAAAACCTAAGCTACATAACTGAAACAAATATCTGATAATAAAAACCATATGAATGAAGTGGCACTTGCAGATGGCAAGAAGCCAAGAAGTGCTGCAATGCTCACTTTGTCTCAGACGTGTTTGACTCAAGTTGCCAAGAAGTGCTGCAATGCTCACTTTGTCTCAGACGTGTTTGCAGAATGGGTTTTCGTGAGGAGGAACGTGGATGCGACACGTGGAACCAAACAAAATCAAGAATAGAATTTCTAAAATGAACTTACCTTAGAACAAGAAAGTATTAGAACTGGTACGGATATGGAAATGTAAATTTTAAAATGGAAGTCAACAATATATGCTTTAGACGATAAACACACTTTTTCACACTCAACAAAGGAAATATTGACATTAATACACAGGGATTCACCGATCAAATTTAAGATTACTGAGGGTATTCATCAATCAAACTTTAGTCAATTTGAATATGTCAACACCAACTGATTTGGTATGGTGAATATTTGGTAATTGTACCTGTCTCCCCAACGGCGTTTTCCCTCCTCAAAAGAACAATGGAATAAAAAACCACTGCCTCAATAAATCATATCTAAATTTAAAATTTATAAACAGCAAGTATAAAGGGACAAATTATTCTTATTTCCTTATCAATGGACAGTAAAAGGAAGAGATAAATACAAATCACAGATAGCCCGGCAATTAGAACTATTTACATACTACAAGTTCCGTATTAATGGGTCGTAAAAGGAAAAGGAATACATTAATTATGTCATGAGTGAAAGCGCGTTTCTCACTATAACGGTGTGTTCCGAGGTGTGAAGTGGGAGAGAAGGGAATTTTCATTTTTTAATGATTCGTTTCTCATTTATCGGAACTACCAATTTGATGTTTGAACCTATAAAGGTTGAGTTTGTAGGTGGATTCCGCATAAGAACAAAAACAGTAGATCTATGATCTTTCTTTTTTTCTTTTATTGCATTGTTATGCATGAGATCTATTACAATCTTTTCTCCTTTTTTTGCAGGTTTTTTCGGGGATCACGAACTGCTACCTATGCGAGTCTTTGGTATCAACCTTGACTCTTAAAGTATAGAATAATTAGTGATATGATCTATTCTTATTTTGATGGCATACTTATATGGTCCCATTACGAATTTACAATCTTGCTTTTAACATTTTGTACGCTTTTAGGTGATCAACAAGGGCTACTAAGCGACTGAAGTCAAGGATGCAACAAGCTATTCAAAAAAGAGTCAAGAATGCAACAATACTTCCAACTTGACAGTCTTCATTTACACGAACATATTTTCTTATCAACGTGAACAAGATGCTGGCGACAATAGAAGAATTTTGTGCAGTCAATTATTTTCCTTTGCTGATTAAGTTTTTCATATTTTCTTTCTTTTATGAAACACAAGATAAATGTCATGCCATAGAGAGCTACCTTCCTCTCTTTTGGTCCATTACATCTATTTATATGGCCCGATGCCATGCATTTGGCTTTGTTAGGGGTAAAAGCAAGCTATCAAGATGCAAGATCATTTTATGCGTTGGAATGGATAGCCTCCACATTTGCGAGGTCATTATCACTATCTTATTCCATAAACATAGCATTATTAGCAGTTTAAACTATATCATCATCGCAAGAATTCAGGAGAAGTTAGAATTACATTTTAGACGTGACAACATTGTCTATCTGTGGAAAATCATTAAAATTAAATGGTTAAACATTAAAACATTGGAGCATAGGTAAAAATGTTTGTGAAGATTCAACCTATGTCTTTGTTAATCCTTAATTGCATGTCAAAGACCCAACTTCAATGGTTATTTTTTTGAAAGAGTGCAAAATTAACTTTGAACTTATGGAGAAATTATTCAATGCCCCATGGGGCACTGCCATGTTATGCACCAAACCCCCTTACCACCACACATTTGATGTGGGGCCCAAGACAATTATATGTGCCCCACCTTAATATGTGCTGGAAAAAGGACATGAGGCACTAAATGGCAATGCCCCACAGGCACTGAATAATCTCTTGAACTTTTGACATTTGCTTTGGTATGGCTAATTGTAAAAAAAAGACATTTGCTTTGGTATGGCCTTTGATTTTCGCCAGTCGACAATTAATGTTTAATTATTACACAGGATACTTAATTTTTTCCCTTTTTATTGACCAAATTGATTAATGAAAATACGATGAGTGTTAAAATGATGAACCACACGATGGAGAACAACATCAAAAAAAGGCAAGGGGTTCCCATAGTGCACAATCCTAGCCGTCCAGCCCAAAATCCATAAAACGTGATCATCTTTCTTTTCTGGGTATATACAAGACCTTTGATAATACACAATCTCTATTAAATCTTTTATTTTCTTACATTCTTCTGTATCTGTGCAAAGCACAAGTTTTCACTAGTTTCAATGAATACTGAAATACAATAAGGGCATGGAAATGCAAATTAAAACACACATTCATACCTCAAGTTCATCAAGTTCCCAATCAAACTCACAAAATATCTGAAGAGAATAAACATAACAAAATCAGTTTATAAACATATTCATAGAGCAAAAAAAAAAAAAAAAGAAATATCAAAAGAGTAATTGAGAAAAGAAGCTAAGTACACTCTAGAGCCACATCCTCGCTGAAATTTAGGACCTCACCCTCTCTACAACAGAAATCTTACCGGCTTTTCTTCAGCAGGAAATATGATCTGCACGATGGTGCTCTGTTCAAGTTCATCTTCCTGAAGGGGCTGGTAGAAATCTGCAAAAGGGTATCTTGTTACAAAAGTTCTCTGTTGTGTAGACAAAACCAGCAACAATACTTACAAATACCCCAAACACCAGATAGACAATTCTCGAGGAATGAGAATGCATAGGTGCTTACATTCGATTGTTCAAGAAGCATGCCAATGAGGCAGAAGCCCATGAAGTTGCAAGTTCACAACATCAAGATCAGAAATAGGCCATATTGAAAGTGTATCTTTTAATGCCAGTTTGGTTTCAACTCAACATACCTTTCTTCCAACTACATAGGGTCGGATACATTAATTAACTTCCTTTGGTTCTCTGTACAAAAGCCACCTTCTCGTTTAAGGTCAAAATGTTTTCGATACAAACACAACTCACAAATTTTTACCCTGAAGAGACCACCCTACTAATAAATAACCAGAGTCTTGATTTGTTTCATCTAGTGCGGGGATAGGGTAATAACAGTTCTGAAACCCATTTCCAACATAATAGTAGCTCAAAAGTTTTTAGAGTCTCGCTTTAGCCATATGCATAATTACTACAGGTTTGTGGTCATAAACTGGATTTGGTCACACAGATAGCTGCCAATGGACCTAGCAACCTACAGATAATATGACAAATGATCATAGCATGGCATCTAGAAGTTAGATCAGACATTTGTAAATAAAATAGGACTCACAGGGTAAACAGTATTCAAATTTCTTCACGCGCTCTAACTTCAAATGTCTTAAACCAGCCCTGCAACAAACAAATTTATTATCTTATTGTATAAAACAAGTAGAAGAACACAAACACAAATGAAATACAGAAAAAACCCAATGAGAAAATACTTGATTTGCAAAATGTGACCCATAACTTGGTCAGATGGTTAAAATTCGATAAATCAACCTTGAGGCCCACTACAACGACCCTAAGGTGGCCTTCTTTCCAAGGAAGGCGGCTAGGGTCTTATGGCATATAATTGGAGAAGAAAGGGAAAATTTCGTGATGGAATTGGTAAGAGAGGGACAGGTGCAAACCACCTCCAATTACATGGCTCAGTAGCAAGCAAGATGTGGATAGGGTGCAATTGATTGCTGGTACAGAGTAGGTAATGTCTTACTTGATATATGAATTGTTAACTCTTCGGAGCAGAGGCTGTCCAAAAAAAGCTTCCAGAAGGCATGGAAGGCTGTTACAATTTTCTATATATTGTGTTTGTGGAAAGGAAGTTTAGGGAAGTTTTTCCTTTAGATTTTGTAGACTGTTCACTGTTCTGAGCATATTTAACCAAATAGCCAACAAATTTCCAATACCATTCTATATACCATGGTTTTAAACTCTAACTTGACTTGGCAAAAAATTCTCTTGATCCAGGAGATTCAACAAACTGAGGTTGTTATGCGAAGCAGTGGCATAAACTGGCTACAAACTAAATAGTTAACAGATGAACGAACTCCAAAGCAGCAGGACATAAAAAAACACAAAGGACAGAAGACGAGAGAATACAATGATACCTTCTCTGTGTACAGCTCAGAATAAATATTTGAGATTTTAGTCTTTCAACTTGAGCATCTCTGTGAGCAAATGAAATTGAGAAACACCATCAGGGGCTTGACTAAGAACTTTGAAGTGGTAGAAATGAGAAACATTGCATAGATAAGTCGGGACAAAACCAAATTAAAGGACCAAATAAACTAAATCAAGCTTGTTACCTATCTTCCAACGGTATGTAAGGAACCCAATCCATCTTCATCTGCTTCATGGGCACAATTTCCTCCGCCTCCCTTTGGACCGAGTTAATCCCAATCTTATCAGAAGGTGGAAAAGGGGAAACAACCTATTTCACAAGAAGAAACAACAAGAATAAGCAATAAAATAGCAGATGCCTGCAGAGAGAGAGAGAGAGCATGTTTCTATGTTTTTCCAATGGTTGGACAAGTCTCATGTCAGCATCCCTCTATTGATCAATCCAGAATGAATGAATGCCTAATGTAGATTCATTATACCAATACTACCTCAACCTATTTCACAAGAAGAAACAACAAGAATAAGCAATAAAATAGCAGATGCCTGCAGAGAGAGAGAGAGAGAGCATGTTTCTATGTTTTTCCAATGGTTGGACAAGTCTCATGTCAGCATCCCTCTATTGATCAATCCAGAATGAATGAATGCCTAATGTAGATTCATTATACCAATACTACCTCAAAATACAATTTATAGGTAAGTGGATTTGGAGCTTCTAAAGATCCAACAAGTAGTATGTCAAGTTCGTGGAAGTAAAAACAATTCTGACATCTAATAGTAATATGTCCCTTTGTTAGGATTGATAATAGCTATTAATGATGGTGCTAGCATCCACATATATGGCTAGAACGAAGAAAATTCATACCCAAAATAAAGAAATCAGACCATAAACTCAATATTGATTATTTAGGGACTGCATGTCAAGGGAGCCCCAACAAAAAGTAGCAACAGGCATCTGAATCTTGTAAAGAACAAAGGTGGCCTATTAGTCTCAGTTGAGGAATTATATAACCTTCTCATTAAAAAATCTAATAGTTTCATAACTTACAGCAACCACAACAGGTATGCAGGTTACTTTTCCTTCATCCCTGAAAAAGACTAATTGAGCTGCAAAACAAAACAAATAACCAAAAAAACAAAACGTCAAGAAAAAAGGGAAGGCACATCACCACGTTATGAATTCAATTGTGACTGCCACAAGAACAGCACTATAAATGATATCGAGTGCATTGGAATTGTTCCTTGGAGACAATATAAAACAGACGACACCACCACCACAACGAGAAATAACCGCCATGAAAAATAGTCTTAACAGAATCTTTTATCCCTCTCATGTCCACCATAGCGTCACCAGATTAACCTTCTGACCCAGTCTCTGGACTCTGGAGGATGATTCTTCAGACAAGCTCATCAAATCATTACAAATGTGAAGAGGATTTGATATTCCTTACATTCAGCAAACCGCGAAATGTAAAGGCTTACCAATGTAAGTAAAGTTCTCCAAGATATCTTTAAATTTAGCAAACAAAGGTAGTGGCGGAGTCAGGATTTTGGCTCGGGAAGGGCCAACTTGAAACACATTTTTTATCAATATAATACTTGTTATGCAGAACCTTTGCTTTCCAATATAATACATTTTTACATTGAAATATAGCCTAATGCATTAAGTATATCAGTCGTTTTGTTTTTTTCCTTTACGCTACTATAACTCTCACAAGCTTATTTTTTATTTATGACAAAAATTAAGAAATGAAACTACAAAAAAACTATTTGTTGTTAAATACTTAAATTAAACAAAAATTTAGAATTGTAAGAAGTTACTACACTAATAATATCAACAATACTCAAAATCACCTATTATATTAAGAGTGTGGTGGAGGCCTCCAAGTATAGGTGGAGGGCTCCAATATATCATTTTCATGTTGACCATTCTAGCTTAGCAAGAGCTCCGAATGAGCGTTTACATAAAAAGGAATAGAGAATGAGGTTACAAGCATGCAATATGTAAAGACAACGTAAACTACGCAGCAAAATTTTTACAGAGAATGTCTGAGGTGTACTGACATGAATGATCCTCAAAACAAAAGGGATTAGTAATCGATATCGATTTATGGGGTTATATCATGGTAAAATGTTATAATTGGCCAAGGCTAGGAGATTGTCACACCGGAACGAAATTGGTATTTTAGACGAAACTATGCAAATCACAAAGTAACATCATGTCCAAAATATCTTCGCAGCATCATGAGCAAGAGAGCCATTACTAACCACCATGGAGGAGCTAGCAATTGGGGGTTCTATCATAGCACAGAAAGATACCATATTAGAAGTAATGAACACACATACTACAATGCCCCATAGTTGAGCAAAGGGAACATGGTCTCATTGAGCAGAACATGACAAAAGATATAAATACAAGAGGTAATAAGCATTATTCTTCTATTGAAAGGTGACATTCACTTATTCAGTGAAGACATATGGAATTGATCTCGGTAGTAGTTAGTGAGATGAATATGATCATTGATCACCACCAAAGAACATTTGATCTAACCCGTTGCCAAAGCTGCAAGCCTGCAACGGTGGTGAAATTTTGGCTTTTGCCGAAAAGTTTTCAAATGGTGCTAGATCCAAATGATGAACCTGGTTGGCAAATAATAAGAGACTAAAAATATGAGAAGGTAACAGTGGCAAGTGCATCGAAGAAGTATATTAAAGATAGCAAGTACTGATCAAGCAATGGTGGTTTCAACTGGGGGGATATGCTTATGCCCTGCTACTAACAATGACATTATTATCAGTACAAGTGATAATTGATCGTGGAGTGATTATTGATCGTGAAGTGATTTCGTTAGTCATCGCCATAATCACTTGGAAATACTCTGACTTAGTATCAAACTGTTTCCACATTTCACAATACGTAAACAATCTCTGACATAACACAGCACTTAGTATTTACAACTGGAATTAAACAACAAAATTATCCCCATACATCATTTATATGAGTGCTAAAGGTTCATTGACAGTGGAGTAAAACAAATAGAAAGGCAGACAGTGACTCTTCAAGCAAAAGCAATGGGAGCAGAAAATCGAGTTGAGTATTTGTGATATGGAACTATCAAAGCTGAAAAAGTAAGCTCTTAGATTTAGAGTTTCTGATAAGTGCTAACGAAAGCACATCCAATACCATCTAATCTTAACATCATTTCTTCCTTTGGAAGGTAACATAACATATTCCTCATAAGAAAGTGAATCAGAAAATGAATGATTACAAACTCGGAGAAAGAGATGCAAGGATTCCCAAATTATAGTCGTCACTTACGCTCAGTGCAGCCAAAAAGGTAGACTTTTTGCCCATATAGCTCTCCGCCCTCTTCAAATGCATCCTGGCCACAATAAACGGTACTTAGCATGGAATATTGTTCTTAACCTATACTTTTTCTTTATAGCTTCGTGATTGTCTTTTTTTTTATTTTTTCTCCTATGTTAATAAAAAACAAAAGAAATAATGCAAGTGATGCAACCATTGAATCAGCCAACCATATTGACATGAAATGCAACAATAATCATGCAACTCACCTCCAGATTGGAGAAATTCCACTTGTACTGATAAACCTGGTCTAACTGATCCCACTGCCATGAGAGAGAAAATATTAAGGAGCAACAGAATAACAACGTGGAAATTGATATGAGAAAAGAGCATCATTGCCAAACCTCTGTCCCGACAGGGAAAACCTGTTTCCATAGGTCTTCCTGCAAAACATACCATGACATTCAATTTTCATAGCATTAAACTGCCACAGAGGACTGTATGACACTTACTAGACATAAAACAGTTTTCTTTCCATTAGGCTGCCAATATGAGCACTGAACAGGAAACTACATAAAGGCATTACATGCAAATTGTCCATAAAGAAGAATTGCAGCATCAAACAAGCAAGAGAAAATATACCGGACGGACAAATGTGTAATAGAAAAGGCAGGATGCTATGCGTCATTTAAGGCAGGATGTTGTGTGTCATTTAGTCACTATGAAACCATAGCAAATGGAATTGTGTACCTCCACTCAACGGATTGCAACATAGTTGTTATTTCAATCAATAGACAACTTCGTGTATCATAAGCTAACACAACATATAACATTGGATTCATCTATTATATTATTTTCCCTCGAGTATCTCCACAAATTAATTCTGTTCATTGGAAAATAAACACACAAAAAATGAAATTCGGAAATAAAACCAAAAACACATATCTAAACCTAATTGGACTCCAAAATTTTCTCAGCAACTAAGTAAGCGAGTACAGATTTCTGTATGTTTTATCTAAGCAGACAAATTAAATGAACATACACACATACATTCACAGCAAAAAAAAAAAAAGCAACGTAGCTTAGCCTAATTGGATTCCTGAATTTTCTCAGCAAGCAGGCAAGATAACGAGCCCGGATTTTCGTATTTGTTATCTAAACATTCAACTTAAACGAACACTCACACACTCACATACACACAAATACATATGTATGTGCAAGTATGCATATCTACACAAAAGAAACAAATCAATACTCCAACGAAATCAATGTAAACTCGCAATGTCAAAAGGCAAACAAAAACGTCCTTTAAAAAAATCCAACAGCTGTATGTATACATATGTGTGAACATACCAAATTACGCTTGTCAGGGAAGAACTCGGGCTCCGACTCAGGCTTGGATGGTTTGACTTTCTTACGTCTTCCGGCGGCAGGTTTGCTCGGCTCAGCTTTGGTGGTTTCCACTGTTGATTTGCTCGAGTCATCCTTGGTAGTATTAGTCTTCTTCTCTTCTTCTGCGGATTTATTAGCTTCTTCCTCCTTCTTGCTCGCCTTCCTCTTCGTACCTTTCCTCATTGCAATTTCTATCGGCTCTTTCGGAGAGAGATAGATATCAGGACTCCAACAGAGAGAGAGCGAAGAAGCGATATACAAATTGAGAGAGAGAGAGAGAGAGAGAGAGAGAGGGCAAGAGATGGAGATATAGAGAGAGATAATAGGGTTTGAAGGGGGGGCGTGAAATGTACGCGCGTGGATTTAACGCGGGGACTCCTGATTTGAAGAGAGGCGTAGAGAGACAGGTGGCGTGGGCGGGCGGTAGGGTTCTAGAGAGAGAGAGAGAAGCGGGGATATGTGTGTGTGAAAATTTGTCGGAGGAGAGAGAGTGAAATATTTCAAATTTTGAAAAGCTGCGCACGGACTAGAGAGGGAGATCGGACCATTTTAATTCAGCCCAAATTTTACTCATCACTTGACAATGGTTTGGTATGGTATGGGCCGGGCCTGCCAAATTTTGGTATGGTATGGGTCTGCCAGCCCAATGTTTTGACACTCCTACCGCCGGTATTACCGGATTGGCATAAAAATATTACCAAGCACCAATTCCGTCCCGGAAGAAGTAGCAGAAGGGGGGGAGAGAGAGAGCAGGAAGAAGAAGCAGAAGGAAGGAGAGAGAGAGAGAGAGATCCAGATCTGAGCTTTATCTCGTTTCCTGGAAGATGTCGGTTGCAGCAGCTACACCGTCAGTTGAAGAAGAAAGAACGAAGAACAACGACACCATTTACTACGGGTGAAAAAAAAAACGACGGGACCCGAACCGACCGAAAAACCAAAAATTCGGTTCGGTGTTCGGTCGGTCCAGCTTGGAAAAAAAAAACTGAAAAAATCGAACAAAAAAAACCGAAATACATCTCGTTTCGGTTTCCTGGAATTTTTGTCGGACCGAACCGAACCAAACCGAAATACCCTAAAATCATCCCGATTTGGACCGAATTAACCCAAAACTACCCCTATTTGGACCAAAAACCACCCCTATCTCGGTTTACTGAAATTGACCCCGCAAAAAATAACAAATCACAGTCGTCCATCTCAATTTTAACGCCGGACCTCAAAAAAAAAAAACGAAAAAACCAAACCACCCCGAACCGATCGGTCCATTGTTTTTTTCGGTCGGGATCGGTTCTCAGCAAAATCATCCTGAACCGATCGGTTCGTTCCCGAACACCCCGAAAACCGAACCGAACCGACCGATTTTCACCCAACATTCACAGCTTAGAGCATCTCCAACAGTCTCCCTAAATTTTTCTCTAAAAAAAGTCATGAACAGTGAACATTTTTCATTTTACTAATCCATGTCTCCAACAATCCTTTCTATTATCCTCTATAATTTTAATAAAATATGATATATGTGGGAAAAGTAGGAGAGAGACGAGAGAGAGAGAGAGAGAGAAAATAAAATAAAAAGAAAAGTAATTTGGGGAGCCATGGCAGAGTATGGAGGGAGAGAGAGAAAGTAGTAAAAAAATGAGTAGGGAGTGAACAGTGGCTCCCTAAATGGGGTGTGATTTGGGGAGCCACTGTAGACTTTGGTATTTTGTTCACCCGTTTAGGGAGTCTCTTGGAGGCTGTTTTTGGGGGTTGACTGAACAAAATAGAGATATGGAGGAGTTTGAGTCGTCTGTTGCACTTGCTCTTAGGTTTTCTTTACCTTTAGGCTTTGGGCTTATAATGGGCCTCTTTATTTTAAAGTTATAATGGGCCTTTTTATTTTAAAGTTATGAACTTTTATTATTCTTTGATGTTAAAACAATAAATTCAATGTCCATTTACTTCCTAAATTATTTATTATTTCATATATTCAACTTTAAAAAATTTAAAAAAAAATTGAAATATTTTTTTGGACTTATATATTTTTCTTTAAAATTAAAACTTAGGAAGGAGAAAGGAGAATATATATGTATTTTTATTAAAAACATGAAAATCCGACTAACCGATTAATCCTCTAGTCGCTAGTTGGCAGCCGATCGACCTAAGACCGACTGGCGACTTTTAGAACACTGATACCGGGCCTTATCGGATAGTTGCTCTCTCCCCCCCTCTCTCTCTCTCTCTCCCTATGTGTGTACTGTTGCAGCTGAGCTTGGACCCATGGCTGACTGATACAATCCAAACCCATTCAACGAGGAAGAAGAAGTTAATCCCTTCTCCGTTCAAGGCAGTCAGCAATGGGCTTCTTATAGGACGTGGGCTTCTCAACGGGCTCCTGGTTCAGGCGATGGCCGCCAAGGATGCCCCTCATTTTAACAGATGGGGCTAACGGAATTAGCGTTGGGGACTTGATTGGTACAAATTAAATACAGATGGGGGTGTTCCACTAACAAAAAACCTTCTTTTTTTTTAAACATCGAGACAGGTCATTCTCTCACAACACATCACATAAAAAACTGTGAAAAACCAGTTATTCAAAAAACTGAGTTAGTGGAACACCCCATGTTAGCATTTTATACTTTGGGGACGACAATGAAATGCGGGCCATACTTTGGGGACCAAAAGGGTAAATAAGTCTTTTTGTTATTAGCATTTGCTACATATGAATTCGTTAAGGTTATTGTAGATTCCAAATCAAGGGATTTCGTTGTTAGCGAAAAACATGTGGCCATATGCCTTGTGATACAAAAAATGAAAGGTGAAATAAACAACAAGAAATTTCACTTATTGGGATCGTGTAAAAATCGAATCCTCAACACAAACGATTTCTAATCACTTCTAATGGCTAATTATTTGATTTCATAACATTTCACCTCTCAAACTCGATTTTTAAATTCCTATGTAAATTATTAGAGATTTATAATGATCACCTAGATATTTTCATTAGAGAATAATGCTGATTTCCCTTGATGTGAAATCCATGACTATCCAAATAGAACCCTAGCAATGAGAGAAGGGAAGAGAAGAGGGAAAGTCGAACTCCCAACTCAAGAAGCCTACTGCTTGGCAAATTCCTTATAGATCAAATTAATGTTGTGTTTAGAACGTTCACTTGTGGAGGGAAAAATGGGAAATGAAACATATTTATTGAATTAGAAACACTTGAAAATGAATAATTGGTCGTTTTTATTTAGCAAGAGGGTATTGTACATGTTGAGAATATCGTTAACGATTTGAAATTTGGTTGAGAGTTGACAAGGGTTTGGAAAGCCACGGCAAATGCAATGATCTTAAAATTAGAATACCCAAAAAATGTCATTTATTAGTGAAAGGAGGACATACACCCATGGGCGGAGGCAATAAGAGACAAGAGGGGTCACTTGACCCCTGTCACCTTAATTTCTCATAAGGATTTTTTATAGTTTGACCCTGCAAAAATTTCATAAATTGCCCCAATTTGCTTAAAATGTATAGAAAAATCCTTTTTATTTTAGAGTTGAAAGTATTACAAATGAGGTTATCGTTTATGATAATGGTTGGATCAATTGGTTTGAGGGCCTCCTCCGGCGTTAATGGGTGGCTTTGTAGGGCTTGCTTCAACTTCTAACTCTTTGTTTTTTGACGAAACATCTTCCTGTTTTAACACAATAGTCAACATTGAAGAAATTAAGTTTCGATTCATTGAATATTGCATAAATTGTACTAACTCATACAACGAAAATATAGCCAATAATAAATTAAAAAAAAACTAAAACAATGAAAATATGTGGGCTCCATATGTTTACATTAAGAGAAAAGTGTCCTTGTTTCCCCCTGATTTGTACTTCCTTTTATCCGGTTAGGCTTTGTTCCCAAACGATAAAATCGTGATTTTATTATTGTGGACGGTCGACCTCCACGCCGGTTGGGTTGATGATTGATTTGAAAATAGAGTCGCCACCCGGGTTTTTGGGAAATGGCTTAGGACCCGAGAAACCAATTTGAAAAATGATTGAGAAAATGACTTTAGAAAACAATTTGAAAACCAGAGATTCGTTTCGGGTTCGGGAGCCAGGTTACGAACGGGGAAGGGTTTTAATGCACCCCGTTCGCCCGATTAAAAATCGGTATTTACTAAACATTTGTGGGATTTATAGAAAACATTTTATTGCCGAACTTTGAGTAAATAAACAATAAACAATTATATATGACTAAAAGCAGCAATAATAACCAAGAAACCAACAAGACATAACCCTACTGTTACTGGAAAATGATTTAAAATTTTTGATTTTCCAAGTGTGCCGTACGGCACACTAAGTGTACCGTGCGGTACAGAAGGAGTGCCGTGCGGCACTGTTTACTTCACAAACAGTTTGATATTTGATTTTTCGAAAAGAATGAAATGTAGGCACATTCAAGGCATGAAAACTTGATCAAAACTAATTACTTTGAATTGAAAAATGATATGTTTGAATAGAAATTGTTCCTCCTCATTAGGTTGCTCCATACGATGCGTAAAGTTCACCGTATGACGCAACCGGGAGATCACGAATCAAACTGGTTTTTGATGTAACATGGGCATACCAAATGTGGAGATGATATGGAAGATCATTCCACACTTGGTACCCCTCCCCTCAGGATACCAAAGCTAAGAAACTCAGCGAAACGGGAATATACCTACGGTTGGAACTCTCGGATTGAAGCTCTTTTTGAAACCTTCTGAACTTGATTTGGACTTCCTTTAGCTCCCAACTTCCCTCTGGTGCAGCAACTAAGATGATTGATGATTTGAACTTGAGCAAATTTTGAATGGCAAACTCACGGGTTCCGAAACCGAAAACAGGGGATTTGGGATTTATTTGGAAAGGAAGAATTTGGTTAGTTTATGAGAATAGAAGGTAGCAATGATGAAGATTTCTGGTAGAGATAGTGTGGTGACAAGGTTCAGAAATGGAGTTTCATGATTTTCTTCATAATCTTCGGTTGCCATTTCCGTTGGAATCGATCGGTTTATATAAGGGATGGGTGAACGTGATCACCAAGTTTTCTTCCTCCCCACACAAAGAAATGATGACTCTAGGGTAGCCTTGAAGCCTTGCACGCAACAATGATGATCAGAGGAACGAATCGTCAACATTTTGAGCTGCTGGAACTCTGCAAAAGCTGTTTTGACAAATGACAGTGCCGTACGGCACACAAACTGTGCCGTGCGGCACACTTACTGTGCCGTGCGGCACACCTGACCGCCAAAATTCAAAAAGCTGCCGTACGTGACTTGGGCTGTGCCGTGCGTGAGAAATGAGTACCGTACGGTACTGTTGACTTTGTTGACTTGAAGAATTTCAATCCGAGAGGCTTTCCGAGCGTTTCTTTTCATCATCGGGGATAAAAATGTACACAAACGTCTCATTTTGGGGTGTCTACAATTATATTCCGATTTTATCGTTTGGGAACAAAGTCTAAATGCTAAATCTCACTCTCCTATATATTTTCCTACTCTGGCCACTATTTTTTATTAACAACCTCTACTTATGCAAGTAGAGAGGTATCCGGTTATTGTCACCATGAACTCTCATACATTTGAAAGAGGTTCAAACCACAATAGGTTGAGTTTATTTTTTGTATTCTTGTACCATAAGTTGTCAACTCAGTAATTCATTTTCCTCACATACATTAACTAATTTGACAAACTGTAAGTCCAAGAACTCCAAAAATACCTTAGTGGAAACTCACTTAACTGCAACGGAAAATATTACGCTTCTATGAATTGCATTGCAAAATACTGCAATTTTTTCACGCACAGCTTTTGCTGATTTAAAGCTACTACCTCTGCATTTACGTTTATCAAGCATCAAATTGTAATACAGTATGTTTTTTCCCGGTAAATATGTTTTTTTTCTGTTCGCTCACTAGGGGGTGTTCCGCTAAGGGTGTGTTTAGAATAAACTGATTTTTCATGTGATGTATTGTGAGAGAACGATCTGTTTTGGTTTTTGAAAAAAACTAATTTTTGTTACTGGAAGACCCCCTAATTAAAATACCGCGACATTTACTATGCATTTTTTTAATAATTGGATATCAGGGCCAGCTTGCGCGTAACTTGACTAATTTCGGGACCCTGAAGTTAATGATGTGGCAAAGCCCTTTAATCCTCCTGGTTAGGAATGTTTGGTCTTCGCGGGATTTTGACCTCATGAAGATCAAACATTTATTGTTTTCCCATTCCAGACCATTGTAGAATCCCTTGGAGTACGTTACATTTTAATGTTCAAATTGCAAATAATCACTCTTGATAATAGGCATACCGACTCTATTCAGCGAAAATATAGACAATCTCATCGAGAAAGACAACAGACTGTAGTAATTGAGAAAAACACATGAAAACTCAAGTAGTTTAATTTTCTCTAAGGCTTATTTATGTTTATACGAGAGTATAATAGAGGGAACTATTGTCTTGTATTAATGTAGTGTGTGCCTGCGCGCGTGTGAGCGAGAGAAGTGAGATGATTAATTCTCCGGGAGTAGTTGATTTTGAAGCAGGGTTATGAGGAGTGACGACTAGGCTGGTCTTTAGCTCTTTTTGATCTGAAGAAGCCTCATCATGCTCAGTAGTTTCAAGACCAAAGCATCCAAGTAGAACCCTGTTAACAAGCTCAAGACAATGGCATGAGCTGTTTCCACAGTTACCCATTACTCTCTCTCTCTCTCTCTCTCTCTCTCTCTCTCTCTCTCTCTCTCTCTCTCTCTCTCTCTCTCTCTCTCTCTCTCTCTCTCTCTCTCTCTCTCTCTGTGTGTGTGTGTGTGTGATGCAGGAATGGCTATTATGTAAAATAAAACTTGGAACTCGATTTATAAGGAACCATAATAATGTCTACTGGCTAGGAAATTAAAAGCAAAAAAGGAAAGTACACGATTGGGAAGTTATTAATCCTCCTTAATTTGCCAAGCAAATAGTAAGAGGAAAATAATTCAACTTAAAATAGGAAACTAAAGTTATGTATAATAATTATGTCTAAAATACCAAATCTCCTTAGATCCTAAAATCAGTATACTACATTATAAAACAAAATTTATACACTAGCTTTCTACTGGAGCAAAAAAATTATTTCTAAAAATCTCTATTACATGGGTACTCTTGAACCAATGGATCGAGACGCACATTTACCACGTATGACTTTTATTTTTGTTGTACAAATCAATTATTAGTGGTCTTAGGAAACCGTCATGTGACGCGGTGCCCCAATACCCTTCTCCACCACATATTCATGTGGTGCCAAGGCTGTCCAGGAGCACCCAAACGGTGTACATTTAGGTTGCTCTCAAGCAGAGCCGACTTATGGGGGTTGACCAAGAAGCATGGGATCTTGATCTGCGCTCTATTTTCTGGTTGAGAACTTTCTCAAAAGTTTTTGTGGGAAGGAGATAGCTACAAGTCATACCCATATATGCAATCCTGGATTGAACGGTATCAAGAATGGTGTTAGGAGGTTAGCAAAGTTACAACGATTGTGTTTGATTAAATAGTTTAGTTTAGTTTTGATGATGCCAGCAGGTGTAATGAGTGGAGAGAGAGAGAGAGAGATGAGAGAAATGATGATGTCATCAAAAATAAAACTAAACTGGAAAACGAACAGGGCCAAAGAATCTCCCTCGTTAGCCCAAACTCTCACAGGAGCTCCCAAGATTTCATTAATCCTTTAGAGAGAACCAAAACTTCTGTAAGCCCATAGCAATTTTCTCATTTTGGTTAACCCAAGGATAGGCCCTACACCACTGCTACCAAGCAAAAAGTCCGTGCCATAATAGCATCAGCTCCAACGAGCCCAAAATTAACTTGGGGTACCATAGAAATATTCAAGCATTATATCAACCAACTTATCCGCATAAAATGTTTGTACAAATGTATGAGCATAATACTGACTAAAGATCACTATATGTTACCTAAGTGCCATCCAAGCTAATTCAAAAATCATAAAGACAAAAAAGAAAAAAACTACTGGTCAATTATGTTCTCTTTCTAAAATGTTACCTCTTTATCGGTGAGGAATGTATTTAAGATTTCTGCTCTGAGGTCGTCGCATGCCTCTTTAGGAATTGATTCTTAAGGTAAATGATGGAAATACGTAGATGTTTAATTCGGTGTTCTTGGGATTTTGGTGTTTGCTTCCTCCTTAGGGTTCAAAAGCCAACTGATACAACCCTTCTTATGGGTCAATCTATGTACTTATCGGGTTAATTTATACAATGCTTTGTTTTGACTTTTGGCTTTAATTGGGCTCCCGCTAGTGTACGGCTAAATTGATCCTCAAGATAGTTGAGTTGCAAGAAAGCTAGCTAGCGCAGACACTTAAGGAAGAGAAATGTCAGTAGCGTAGACACTTGAGGAAAAGAAATGTCAGTGACAGATAATGCTATATACAGAAAAAAAAATCAAGAAAACTTGAGGAGTGGTTCAAATTTATGAACAGTAAATTTGGATCTGAACTACCCATTGCCTTTATTGGATCAGACAGTTCTCTCATTGAAGTTGAAGCTTATCGTTGACTCGTTGTCCTTCCCACTAGTAGCATCTCCAATTGACACTCTGAGACACCCAACACCCCCTTGAGAGAACTGCTTGATCCAATAGAAAACGTAATTCTCACCCTTTCTCAAAAAATAGGTGAGAATTACACACGACTGATATTGATTGAGCAAACCAAGTGGCCGTGGAACCGAAAATTGAATCATTGCCCCAAAACGTTGTTGTCTCAAATGTGCGCCTGAACTTTAGTAGCTTGTTTGGCAGCTTCATTTTCACATTTTTAATCTGTATTTTTAAAATTAGAGCGTTTGGAAACTAATTGTGAAATGAATTATGGCAAAAATGTATTATCGGGAATAAACTGAAAAATAAAAAAAAAATTACATCGAGGAGCTTTTTGGAATCTAATTATACTTTTACTCACAAAATCATTTTACAAAATATGGTATTTTTTACGTATCTTCCAAATTAACTCTTCTATTGATCTAATTATAATTCTAAAAACAAATATATTTACGTTAGAAATCAATTAAACAGCCAGCCCCACATACAAGATAAATAGTCCTTTTAACAATGAGACGTATATATACAACTAAAGATATGTGACACCGACTTTGTCCCATCGGTGGGAGAAGTGAAAATAATTTGCTATATAAGGGAATCCAACTAGCTACTGTATAACTTGAGGTTAACATACTGAGCCACGTAGTTAGACTAGGGGGTGTTCCACTAACAAAAAACAATTTTTTCAAACACCGAGACAAGTCATTCTCTACAACATATCACATATAAAACCGTGAAAAACAAGTTTTTTTAAAAAACTGGGTTAGTGGAACATCCCTAAAGTGTTAACAGGTCCGTTGTGGCAGGTTATTACAGGTGGTATCATAGCACAATAAAGTGGGGAGAACAAAATTTTGTCTTCTAGGAAAATATGCACTGTTCTGAAAAATTAAAATACTAGGGAACTTAGAATCTGCAGTAGTATAATCTTATCGAGTCTAAATGAAAGATATTCTTGATATACAGAGGCAACACCATAATTGTACAAAAAAACAAAAGGTCCGCCCCTGCTCCTGCGATATACAACTCTCTCTAGAGCAATATTTCGGCGTTTGATATATAGCTTGTTGCAAGCTGAAAGTTGATAATCAGAAAAGAAAAGCACTACTACCCAGCTTCAGAATCAGTTCTCCTAATCTATACGTACAAATAATTAAATAACGTGTATGTAGAAATAAAGAGAGAGAGAGAGAGAGAGAGAGAGAGAGATGAATACGTCATTCTTCTTTTCTGTGACGCGAGTCGGAAGAATCTTTAGAAGCGGGATCAAAGCCCAAGCACTTGAGGAAAGCTTGTTTAGCTAGCCCAAAATAGTGGCAAGGGTGGTAAGAGCTGCCTTCCCTTTCTTGGATGTCTTCTCTTCTCACTCTTCTTCTTGTGCTTGTTCCGGTGGTATTGTCTGGAATACTGTGGCCCTCACCCACCTACGCGTATTGCAGAAGTAGACCTGTTATATTTAAACCTCAACATCCTCCTCTTACCAAATGGCAAAAGAGATTATATTCTTCAGTTTTACGTCGTAGATACAGGAAACGAAATCTAGGTAACTGAAACAATATAGTGCTAAATAGGCCATGCTTGAGACTTGGATTTGTCACGAAAAAAAGAAAAGTGCAACTGTAAGTAAAATGTAAACCTTTATCCAACTAAAGCATAAAACAAGATAACTTCATCTAGGGGGAAAGCAAGGTTAGGTGATTAGGCGACTCAACATAATATGGTGTGAAGCGAGATTGGAAGATGTCTTAGGGAGACCAATATAAAGGTAAGGATGAAGAATGAAAATGTTCAATCTCTAGTAATCAATACTGAGAAGGGACAGAAGGGGCTTCTTCCTATTGAGTCTAAATTGACCTCATCCGTTCTACATCCAGGGTTAAATGATCTGAAAAATCCAGGGTTAATGCTGGAAACATGACTCTGCTGAGTCCCAACAAGAGGTTCTCTCACTCTAAATCCAGGGGTACTTGGTTTCCTAACATATTTTGATTATCTGGCACGTCTAACACTATAGGAAAAACCAAAACTTTGGTCCATCTAGTAAAATTAATCAGTTAATAAGGTGTTAAACAAATGGAGATTTGACCCAGTTGCCAAGAGTCTTCAAAGTTTCCCAATAATACAAGACCAGAAGGAAAATACATAATTTCAAAAGAGAGACACAGTCAACTGAATTTCTTCCCTCAATCGAATAACTCTTTCTTTTCATCTCTCAAATTGTTAATGAATGTAATTTGTCAAAGGAATTTTCTTTTGGTCTAAATGTAAGGAATTGTTTGCCTACCCAACAAGGCAACAAGGGATACCAACCTTTACCTTTACTCCAGTGAAGGGCTCCCCACTAAAACAAAAGGTATTCACTTATTCACACATATACGTGGTTTGGAATCAATGTTGGAGTGATTCAAAGGAGTGAAACTCCAAAAAAAATTTAAGAATTAACGGAAGGGAAACTTATGAATTCGAGAACGAAAAGATGTAAAAACATTATCCGACCAACAATACAACACTAAGAATCTCTGTCAAGATAGAGTGAAACTCACATTACAAACACTTGCAAATGCAGACCGCAGAACTCATTTTCAGAGAAATGATCTAAGCAAACTTCTTGGGTAACCAACACTTATGCTAACTGATAGAAACTGTCTATCCTAAGTATGCAAGGCCAAAAAGAGAGGGGAAAAAAAAAATCCAAAAAAGCTTGCACTGGCCACAAATTCAGCAATACATTACAGTCTTGAATCACATCATGACTTCAATTACGAAATAAAGGAACATTCAATTCAAGATAAGCAGCTGCGCGCAATTTAGTTGAAGACATATTGCTTTCATTGGTCCCATACACTAAAAAATTTATGAAAATAATATCATGAATTCTTCTCCTAATTTTTCTCATAAATGAAAACTAGGGAAATGATCAACTACTTCCAGCAGCAGCAGAAACTGTGATAGAAATTGATTTAACTGATTAAGCCTTGGGTTGGCCTAGTGGTAGGCCCGACTCATGGCATAAGCCAATAAAGCCACCGCTTCAACTCCCAAAAGTGTCAAAATAGGGGACCCAAATCTGTAGACCTCCTATATATTGTAATGATTGCTTATTTTTTTATGACTATAAATTTGTTCAATGAGAAATATTTTGTAATGGTTGGTTATGAAGATATGTGGTGAAATTTTTTGTTATGCGAAATATATAGAAGGCCTCATCTAATAAGTCTGTTTCAGACCTCCAAAACTAATGAGCCGGCATTGGGTCAAAGGCCGGGCTTTGGGTTTGATTTCCGGTTTGAAACTTCTGACAATCCCAGGCCATATTGGGTACGCTAGTGCATAGTGGAATTGGCCACCAAGATTAGCTGGGAAGTTGGAATCCAAGGCACGCGTAAGCTATCCCAGTCTATATTGGGATCCGTTAGTGGGTGAATGGTAAGATTGGTCCACCAAGATTAGTCTTAGTCCCCACGGTGAAATTGAGTTGCGCATAAGCTAACCAAAGCTGAGTCATAGAGGGAATTAAAAAAAAAAAAACAGAGAGAGAGAGAAATTGGCGAGTGATTACGCACCTTTGTATCGTGTAATCGGCTTGTACTGGCGGCACTATCGGAGGCGAGCAGAGAGGTGGAAGCAGAAGCGACGGCGGTGGCGGCGGTGGGGCAGGGGTCTAAGCCTAAAGCGAAGATGGTGAAGTAATAGAGGAGGATTATGAGGAGGAGCATTACGAGGAGTTGGATCCATATTAGCCATGGTATTCTCTGGCTCCCGATTACCAGTTCGTCTCCCAAATCAAACATTATAGTACTACAAGCCAAGCCTAGACAAAGATTTATGGGTTTAGAGAGAGAGAGATTGAATGGTAGGTGGAAGAGGGCAAGTGGAAATCTAGAGAGAGAGTAGGACGGTGAGAATGGAAAAGACTTGACGGCGAAGGACTTGGCTGCTTCCGTTGTGACGGGTAGCGAATAAAATGGATGCTTCTGCTTCCACTCAATAATTAATTAATAATAGTAGTCCAAATGGAGAGATGGGGCCCCTAACTATTTCGAAATTACTGTAGGACCCCTATAATTCTTATGTTATCACAAGAAGGAAGAAAATTGTTAGGGCTGGGTTTGGTTACACTTTTAATTCTTTTTTCAATCAACTATTTGTCTCAGTGGCTTATGGGAATTTAAAACACGATTTCCTCCATAAATTCTCTCTTGTTGGAGGGATGACCGTCCTTTAAACGATCAAAGGGAAAAAAAAATGATCATGACATTGTGAGAGTAACCTAAAAAGTACAAAATCGGGACAAATAAACTTTTAAGATTTAGAAAGGCAAGAACAATTTAAAAGTTTAACAAACATTCATGAAAGACAAGGGAATAAAAAAATTAATTTAATAACAAACTTTGATCAAACTCCCCAGTTAATGTCAACAAATTAATTTTCAGTTAGCCTTCTTGAATTTGTACATCTTCCTAAATTTAGTAAATTAGGAATCAACCAAAAGAAAGGGAATATTAACTATTGAGTTAAGTCAGTTTTTTGAGTTGATGCATTGTGAGAAAAAAATGATTTTTCTCGTAAAGTGTCATAGAAAAACTATTTTTTCAAAAACTGAGACAGGTCATTCTTTTACAATACATCAAATATAAAATCGTGAAAAGACAATTTATTCAAAAAAACGTAGTTTAATAGAACCCCTAAGTTAATTTTGTGGAACAAACTTTAAATTTCTTCTTTCCATACACACATTTGTCGTGACCATGACCCAATCTATCACCTTATTTCCTCAATTCCAGGGTCTATTTTTAGACTTAATCCAATCTCAAAATTAGTCTTCGCAAGTCGCAACGACAATTCCAACACCAAACCTCAAACCAACGTTTACCCGATCAACAACCATTCTCCCTCCCTCACCCTGCAATCTCCCATCGCTGGTTTCTGAAAAAATTCAGTGATGGGAGAGCCAAAACTTCCTCCACGACCACCGAATCCCCCATCTAATTCCCTTGTCGAACCATCCAACAAGAAGAAACAAAAACCCATCAAAATATTCCGGGTTTTTCGATCCGTTCTTCGGTCATTCCCCATCATAAGTACCCCCGCCTGCAAGATTCCATCGCTCCCAGGCGGCGTCTTACCGGATAGTCACCGGGGCAGCGGTTCCAGCAACCGCGTGATCACGGGCACATTATTTGGATATCGTAAGGGAAGGGTAAGCTTGTCCTTACAGGAAAATCCTAGGACCCTTCCAACGTTGGTGGTGGAGCTGGCCATGCAAACAAACGTGTTGCAAAAGGAAATGAGTGTGGGATTGGTCAGAATTGCCCTCGAATGCGATAAAAGGCCAGAAAAGGAGAAGATAAAGCTTTTACAAGAGCCTATGTGGGCTATGTATTGTAATGGGAAGAAGATTGGGTATGGGGTCAAAAGGGAGTCTTCTCAAGAGGATTTACAGGCAAGGGCAACCGTCTGAGATTTTTCTTTCTTTTTTTTGTTTTTTTAAAATACCTTCTGAGATTTAAAATATCTTTTAATTTTTGGTATCCCGTGAAAAACTTTTTAATTTCGCAGTTTAAATTAAATTTATAGTTTGCAATCTAATTAATTTTCAAATCACCCTAGTTGCTAGAATTTTGAAAGGAGAATGATTCAGGATGAAATTTTAAATTTTATATACAACTCTAATCAAAATAAAATGACAGCGATATTTTGCATACTAAAGATTGATGTTTTATGTTCTATGATTAATTGAGGTGCGCGTAAGCCAGTCTGGACACTTCAATTGTCAAAAACGGTACTCCCTCCGTTCCAAAATGGATGTTCAAAATCACTATTCACGCATCTCGAAAAATCATCTCTATATTTTAAGCTATGATGAATTATGTGTAATATAGATATTGTTTGATAAATTTTGCTTAGTTTTATTAAACAAAAATTTTTAAATTATAAAAAGTATTATATATACGAAATATAGATGATTTTTTTAGAGGCGTGAATAGTGGTTTTGGCCATCCATTTTGGAACGGAGGGAGTAGATGTTTTATTTTAACGTAAACAAAATTACAAAAACACCACATCCTTCTAAGGGGGTTCTGCTAAGAGTGTTTTTAGATTAAAAATTGTTTTTTCACGGTTTTTTATGTGATATATTGTAAGAGAATGACATGTCTTGGTTTTGGAAAAAACTGTTTTTTTTATTAGCAGAACACTCCTAAATCAAAATTTCTGTGTGATAGTGTGTTATACATTGATTAATTGTACTAGGGGTATTATTTATCTTTTATCCCATGATATAAAAAAATCCATGAATATAAATTTCGGGTTCGTCCCAAATTACAGGTCATGGAGCTTCTCAAGGCGACGTCAATGGGTGCCGGAGTCTTGCCGGGAAAACCAGACGTCAATGGACCGGACAACGAAATGGCGTACATTCGGGCGCATTTTGAACGAATGGTGGGATCAAAGGACTCGGAAACCCTGTACATGTTAAGCCCTGATGGAAACAATGGACCTGAACTGAGCATTTTCTTCGTAAGGGTATGATCTAATTGAGTGATACATTTTCGAACGTGCTGATATATATATGTATAGCTGAATAGTGTTTGTAGATATATAGGTGATGTAAGGGTTACTTACGGGAAAAAAAAAAGGGTGAGGGAAGGAGGATTGGGAGAGGGTTGATGGTTTAGGGCGAACGCGGGCTTTGCTGTCCCCATGGGTTGGCAGGCTCTGCCGACCCAATTTGGACCGTTCAAAAGTATTTTAAATGGTTTAGACTAAAATGAAATTGTTCTGACGAAGAAAAGACTAATCGCTGGAAGAGTTTTATTTTTAAATCCAATCCAATAATTTTCGAGACGGACGATTCCAGTCTTCCAAATGCAGTTGGCAGGGTCTGCCAACCCACAGGGACAGCAGAGGCCCTGCGTTTGTTTAGGCCGGGCATCAAATGAGGTATACAAGAAAGAGGCATAAGTAGTATTTCGAAACAATTCAACACCACACATTTTTGTAGGCTTGACGACTAAGTGTATAAACTCCACATTGATTTGTAGTGCTGGAATAATCCGAAGCATCAGTTAACCATGCACATAATAATTACTCTATGTATAGCCAACTCAATGAATGAATTGTTTTTCTTGTATGTCACGTGTATTCTAATCAATTATCCATGCAAAAAGTCTCTCTTGGTTTCTATTTCTCAATTTCTATTTGGCGTTCTTAGGATTGGATCATCAAGAACGATATATTTCCCATCCATGTGGATTGGGAATCTCCCAAAATCTATCTTCTACATATAAATGGAGAAGAAAGCAAAATTGCATCCACGAAAATGCAAGGCTGCGTTTCTACTGTTGTCTAAACGATTCTTTTGGTATTTTTATCAGTTGTTTATAGCCTGAAAATGAACCATTCTTCTCACATATATACATATAACAAAAATTACACTCAATTTTGACTATAGTAGAAAGACGGTATTTCTAGTACTGGAAACTCACTCTTAGTAGAACTTATAAACGAACTCCGTTGATCCGGTTGGAACTTGTGTTTGCTCATTAATAAAAGCTTGTTTAGGATCGATTTATTTACATAAACAAACAAAGCTTGAATATATATATAAGGATAATGATCTCCTAAGGATCCCATTATTTAAAATTTGGTGCGGACCTAGTATTTTTTCAACATTTCGGATCAAATGTTGATGATCTGAACCGCTCAATGTTTTTAAAATGCATTTTTAAGGGCCTACGTGAGGATTCGTCAAAAAATACCCGGAAGGGCTTGATCTAAACAATTTTCGATAAAACAACACATACATTTAGCGGTTCGGATCATCAAAATTTGATCCAGAAAGGTGAGGTTTGCACCAAATTTTAATAAGGGATCTCTTAGGAGATCATGATCCTATATATATATATAAAAACTTCCAATAAGGGTCCCTTATTTAAAAATTCCATGTGGACCTACCATTTTTTTGACTTTTCGGACTAAATTTTGACGATCCGAACCGCTCAATATTTTTAAAATGTGTTTTCAAGGGCCTAGCGAGGAATCTTAAAAAAAAATATACCCGGAAGGGCTTGATCCAAGCAGTTTCCGATAAAAACTATATATGTATAGTTTTTATCGAAAATCGCTTGATCAAGCCCTTCCGGTATTTTTTTTTGAGATTCCTCGCTAGGCCCTTGAAAACACATTTTAAAAACATTGAGCGGTTCGGATCGTCGAAATTTAGTCTGAAAAGATGAAAAAAGGGTAGGTCGGCATGAAATTTTAATATAAGGGACCCTTATTAGAAGAGGGTCCTACTATATAAGCTTCCAATAAGGGTCCCTTATTGAAAAATAAAATGCGGACCTAGCTTTTTTTTTGCTTCCGAGCCAAATTTTGACGATCCGAACCGTTCAATGTTTTTGGTTAAAAAAAAAATAACGTTATATATATTCGTCCAAAAAAAATAACCGGAAGGGCTTCATCCGATCAGTTTTGGTTAAAAACGTTATATAAGCACCCCCTCCCCCTGCTTTTATTTTATTTTAAGGAGGTAAAATGGGGTGAGATATCGCCCCCGACTAAATATAAGCACCCCCTCCCCCTGCTTTTATTTAGTGCGGGTGTGTTTTTTGTCCCAAACTAGGGCTAAACATCACATCATGCCCTTATCCCCCCGATTGCCTCATCCCTCTTCCTAAGCCTTCATCCAAACGAGCCCTTAGCCATAATAGAGAGGCAATGGTCAAATCAATACTCCAATAGCCTCAGGGTGGGTTTGGCAAAAGAAGTTAAGCCAACTTTTGGCTTTTTGCTTATTTGAGGAAAAAAGCCACAAGCAATTAGTAAACTAGTTTGGCATAAAAAAACTACTTCTAACTTTTTGCTTATTTCAGTCAATTTTTTGGCCTAAAAAGTCCCCAAAAGTTTACTTGTTTGGCATAAAAAAAGGCTGTTCTTTATCTGGATTTTTAAGCCAAAAGTGTTTACTTGTTCCGGCTTTTTTAAGAACCAAAAAGCCAAAAGTTGGCTTAACTTATTTTGCCAAACCCACCCTCAATAAAAAGTTCCCTATTTTACATGGATGAATAATACCTTCCTAAATCCCTCCCCATTTAGGGAGCTACTATTCACTACCATTTTTTTTTCTCTCTCACTTTCTCTATTTTTGATAATAAAGAGGATTGTTGGAGTTTTGAAAGAGTAAGTAACGTGAAAAATGTGCACTGTTCACTACTATTTTTAGCTCAAAATTTACTGAAACTGTTGGGGATGATGCTCTAAAAGCGTTTAGCGAATTTGAACCACATATTGCAAAGATCAATGGTCCCTATTACTCACTACACCTCGTAGTGAGAAATACTTGCTACAGGCTCCCTCAATTCCAGAGTTTTCTGTAGCCTCATGGCCATCATCTCTCAGTTCTACTTTAGCTTCAAAAGCACATTATTACACTCGAAGAAATTAAGATGAAAGGAACTAGATTGAAAGGACAATGAAAGATCCAGCCACAAAATTACGAGAACCAGGGAAAATATATTTTCAGAAAATGTGAAGTAGAAAAATATAATATATTTTTATTAGTATGTGTTTTTGTTGATAAAGAGTTTTACAGAAAAACCAAAGTTCAATTGTCGAAGAAAGTTCCAAAGTTTTAAAAATAGTTAAAATTGCGATTCCAAAGTTTTAAAGTAATTTTCTGATAATTTTCCATCTTTACTTGCAACGAGAAACTTCTTCAGCTCTTTGTATATCCTAATTATATGTTCCATTCTTCCAATTGTTTTTTGTCTTTTTAATTTTTCATGTTTTTGTTGTATTTTTGAATTTTTTATTAAATTTGAGTTATATTTTTTGACGAGAGGAGTTCAAAAGTAAAAAATTATGACAAAAAACAATAAGAAGTTTACTAAAGACGAAAAAATACAAAACAGTCTTTTATTCTTTTCTAAAGTGTTGTTTTATGTAAACTTTTTTCAACGATTGACTAACCGCAAAAAAAAAAAAAAAAAAACGAAAAACTAAATATAAAATTACAAAAAATAAAAAATACCGACAAAATCAATTTAAAAAAAGTTTAGGGGAATGGATTCCAACCTATTTTGGCTAAATAAGCCACCTGTTTTTTTTTTTTTTTGGTCTTTATTCAAAATTTTCTCGCATTTTTTAGTTTCGTGTACAATTTTTCTAGATTATTAATTTTTCTGGACGAAAGGAACAAAAAAGTATAAAATTGTGATCAAAATTAATTTTTTTTAATAAACAAACAAATATAAAAAAATCAACCAAAAAGATAGTAGAATTTTTTGGGCTTCATTCAAATAAATTTGAGTTTGGAATATAATTTTTTTACTTTCCGATTCTTTTTGTCGAGAAAAATCAATAATCAACAAAAATTTAACACGAAATTTACAAATACGAGAAAATTTTAAATAAAGATAAAAAATAATAATAATAATAAGCAAATTAACTTGTGCGTTGGTGCTCACTCCCTGGCGTGCGGCACTGGAACCGTCGGATGCGTTTTTAACGACTCAAATTTCATCTCAACAATTATTAGATTTGAGCTGTCCATTATCGAAGTGAAATTCAAGTTGTTGATTGCCGAGATCAACGCCTTAGTATGCTCAGGAGTCAGGGGTGCACACCAGCGGATTTGGGGGTTTTTCAGCAAGTGCCGATTTTTTGCGGCCATCCGAGCTCAATGCAAATTTAAGTCATTCATTGCTTGATTAAATTCGAGAGTGCATTTTCAAATGGACGGTCGGATGGCCGCATGACACGGTGCCATGCGGCACCCGCACAGCAGGGTCCCCAAATCCGCACACCAGCACCGTGGGACATGAATAATTGTATTTTTTGATTTTTTATTAAATTCGAGTTATATTTTTTGACGAGAGGAGTTCAAAAGTAAAAAATTATGACAAAAAACAATAAGAAGTTTACTAAAGACGAAAAAATACAAAAGAGTCTTTTATTCTTTTTCTAAAGTGGTGTTTTATGTAAACTTTTTTCAACGATTGACTAACCGCAAAAAAAAAAGACGAAAAACTAAATATAAAATTACAAAAAATAAAAAATACCGACAAAATCAATTTAAAAAAAGTTTAGGGGAATGGATTCCAACCTATTTTGGCTAAATAAGCCACCTGTTTTTTTTTTTGGTCCTTATTCAAAATTTTCTCGCATTTGTTAGTTTCGTGTACAATTTTTCTAGATTATTAATTTTTTTGGACTAAAGGAACAAAAAAGTATAAAATTGTGATCAAAATTAATTTTTTTTTAATAAACAAACAAATATAACAAAAATCAACCAAAAAGATAGAATTTTTTGGGCTTCATTCAAATAAATTTGAGTTTGGAATATAATTTTTTTACTTTCCGATTCTTTTTGTCGAGAAAAATCAATAATCAACAAAAATTTAACACGAAATTTACAAATACGAGAAAATTTTAAATAAAGATAAAAAAATAATAATAATAATAAGCAAAGTAACTTGTGCGTTGGTGCTCACTCCTTGGCGTGCGGCACTGGAACCGTCGAATGCGTTTTTAACGACTCAAATTCATCTCAACAATTAGTATTAGATTCGAGATGTCCATTATCGAAGTGAAATTCAAGTTGTTGATTGCCGAGATCAACGGCCTTAGTATGCTCATAGTCAGGGGTGCACACCAGCACCGTGGGACATGATAATTGCACGAACGCCGTCGCATTTTAGGAAACAGACAAACAGGTGAGTAATAGGAAAACACGTAAACGAGCCGTAACTGCGCCACGTTATCACCAAGGGCCCCACCCAATTGCGTACCGAAACAAATCTGTGCACAAAAACTTCCAAAAGACGTACTTCGCATTTTAGGAAACAGACAAACAGGTGAGCAATAGGAAAACACGTTAACGAGCCGTAACTGCGCCACGTTATCACCAAGGGCCCCACGCAATTGCGTACCGAAACAAATCTGTGCACAAAAACTTCCAAAAGACGTGGTTCCTCCTCACTTCACCTCCAAAAGTGCAACAGATTTCTCCGCACTTTGAATCCTCCACAGCTCTCTCTCTCTCTCTCTCTCTCTCATGGCCACGGCGGTCCGGCTAGTTTTCTGCGAGCTGAAGTCCGCAAAACCGGCGACTCCGGTGCAAGTTCAGAAAGCGATCAGGGGTTCTGACGTGTCCCCACCGGCGACGACGACGACTGGAAATGTGAAGATCGTTTTGCAGCCCCGGCTGTGCACCCTCAGGTCGTACGGTTCCGATCGAGTTGGAGTGATGAAGTCGAGGAAGGACGGCGGGGGTGCAGTGTCGTCGTTTTTTGCGACGTTATCGGATTATGTAGAGAGCTCGAAGAAGAGTCAGGATTTCGAGACCATCTCTGGTCGCCTCGCCATGGTAATTTTTTCCGAAATTTTGATCTCTTCCGTTTGTTATGCTAACAACTATGCAAATTATCGACCTAATTTCAAACTATATTGGTTATTGTGCACCTAGTTGAATTCGTTTTCAAGAGTACCTTGGTGCAGTTAGTTGTGCTTGGCGTAGCATAATGTTTTTGCTTTCCTGAAAGTAGTATTGATTGCTTTGTGATCTTTGGTATTGAATTATTTGGATCGACGAGAAAATTGGAAAAATTAGTACTATAAAATTATACATCAAAGTTGAAAAAGTGTACGTACAGATGCGACGCACACTATCGACACTCTGTCTTTTCTAAGAGCAGGGAGGAAATAATTTTGACACTCCACTCCACGATCCGCATCTTTTAACCGTACCTCAAAATTTGTGTTGCACTGTTTTTTACTAAAATTCATGCTGTGTGTATTTTGGACATCGAAAGACAAATTTTAGATTGCGATTATTAAAATATGGAGTTAGTAATCTTTCTAAAGTATTTTTGTCATAGCTCTTGTATATGATTAATCCCAAAAAAAAAAAATCACATGAATCTAACCGACGTTACGAAATTAAGAAGGAATGGTCTTAGTATAAATCACCGAGCCGATTGTATGTTTTCAAGAACTAACAGTGGATCAGCTATGCTATGCAGATTGTGTTTGCGGCGACGTTGATGATGGAGGAAGTGACGGGGAACTCGTTATTCAAGAAGATGGAGGTGGAAGGTATTGCTGAAGCATTAGGGGTCTGTTTGGGAGCCGTGACTTGTGCTGCCATCTTCGCGTATTTTTCCTCGGCTCGAACCAGAGTTGGAAAAATCTTCACGCTAAGTTGTAACACGTTCATCGATTCGCTGATCGATCAAGTTGTTGATGGCTTGTTCTATGACAGTGATTTGAGCGATTGGTCGGATGATATATAAAAGCATATCATCATAAGATAAATGTATATATATTGTGTAGTTTGAGTGGAGCAGTTTTTATACAAATAGAAGGGTTTTACCTCCGATTTCAAAAGTTATGGCATCTCCCTGTTCTGTAAAACGTTTTCTTTGGCAAAGGTTGTCCTGTCCGGATAGTCCAGTGTTTCTAACCCTTCAATCCTCACTTTCATGTAATTCCAGAGATACTATTATTTACCTTTAATTTGAGGAATCACTATTTTCAACACTTCCTATTTGTTTTTTTTTTTCCTGTGCAAAAAAGAGTAAGGGAGACAACGGTAGATACATCTTCGCAGTTCATTTGGCAAAAACTGTAAAGGAATCCCGAAATTTGCAGCAGCTCTACCAAATCTGTGAAGTATAATTTAGGGTATAGGAATTCCTCCCCTCATTGCTTTTGGAGGCTTAAAGATTGCCTACAATCCATAAAAGATGGAGGAGTCAACCATTCTACTATGACCGAAGACATGAAACGTTAAGTTCAAGTAAATCATCATTTCATGTAGAAATTCAAGTAATGGGCCACTGATGGGCAAACAATTGAATTAACTCGCAAGGCAGGGGATTATGGATTCTCAGAATTGGAAAATTGAGGAAGTCCAGTGATATAATTTGAGACAATTTCAACTAGCAAGATAAATTACCATTGATGCATGTCAGTGGCGGCTCCAGAAACAACCATTTTCCTTATAAGATGATGGGAACTCGACACTACTATCTTTTGTGATTTCGCTTAATTACACAATATTTCACTAATGTAAGCTGTTTCATTTCTTCTTTTTTTTGACAACCGGATGTCTGGGCCAGGTTGGGCGCACCTCGACTAATTCCGGGCCCTGGAGGTAACGGCCGGGCATAACCTCCACTGGCCCCAAGAGTTTTGCTGGCAAGGGGAACTAATGTGAGCTGTTAAATGAAGGTATTGCAAATTTTGATTAGTACTCAGTACTCACCCAAAATAGTTCATGAGATGAGATCTTTCCCTCCTCGAAAACCAATTAAGGAAGGTTACAAGATCCCTATTTTGCTATCCCTATCATTACTCCTTTTCAGTTATGAAATTATCCAAGAGTTACAAAATTAGTGCTACCAGTCCATTGATTGACATTGAGAGAAATGGCATCTATCTTAAATCAACAATTGTCCTGGAGACAACAACTAAGATGTTTGAACATAACTAGGTACGCAGCTTTGTGCCTTGCACGAGGTTATGCCCATTGTGCACAAATGACATGGATGATCTTGAGTATACTGTAGCCACTTCACCTTTAGCACAACAGGAATTAACAGATTAGAAAGGGAATTTTTTGACTTTGCAGAACATGCACCACGCAACAGCAGGTAACTCATATGATTCAGTTGGCACGGCAGGCTGCCAAACAGTTGGTAAAGGCATTAATGTACCTAGCGTAACACCTAGAGTGTAATATGAGTGCAGTTAGTATAGTTTTTTTTAATAATACTTGTCTAGAATTTGAATTTGTACAATTAGAAGCTTACCTATGTTGACGTTAAGAAGCTTACCTATGTTCATCATAGAAACGTTGTATTAGATTTGAAGTATGCTAAGTATCTACTAAAATGCTAATCAATGGTAAGTGTAGAAACCATACAGTATTCATCTTGTCTATTGTGAGGCTGCTGTGTTGATGAACCTAAAACAAGCAATGCAGTTCCTGTCAAAAACTATCAAAATGATTTTCCTATTCACTAGATCTGGCATAGTTGTTTTGCTGGCTAGCAAACCTGAAGCAGCATCAGCAGTAAGATTGCGATGATTGTATATTTGGGCTGCTGAAAAACTGGATAAATTTTCTACTTCTATGGGATTAGCTAGATCATCAACTTGCTGTATATCAACTAAAACAAGTTGGCTTTCTTTCTCCTTCCACTCTGCAGCCAGAGTTCTTTTCCTAGCCCTCAACCATTCTTTTTCTTCTTCTGGCAGTTGAGAGTAATGTGTTCTCACCCGTTTGTGTTCTGACATTTCCTAAACTTCAAAAAGAGATGATGCTTTTTATTTGTTAATAGAAGCTGCATAAACTAAGAGTGCGTGTATTGTTTATCAGCCTTAAGAAGGGAATGATGGAACTGAGAAGCAAAGTACTTGAATAATTTGAGAAAACTTACATCAAACCAAATAACAATGATCAGAAAATCACATGGAAATTTTAAAGCACAACTTATATGCAGCTAAGCATTGGCTTTTTTGATAACACAAGTTAGATAGAAACCTGAAAATGAAATAATTAAACAACAGTTACAAAAATAAATATATGCTACGATCAGCTACGAAAGCCTATCATATGGCCCTATAGGGTGATCCTTCCAATTCACTATCACTAACTCTCCACAAAACCACCCACAAATTGTTCCAAGTTTGATCATGTGGTGCATTTCAATGAAAGGCAGAGATGGCGTGAGAATAGAATTTTCCATTGCGCAAAGCATGACCCTTGATAAATCCATTTGCCTCAATCAACAGTACTACCAGCAATATCATCTGCCAAACTTGGCAGTCTGCAAAAATAACAGTGTATATCCTTTTATTTTATTTTTTCCATTTATAGGTTTCTTTTCCACTCTTCTATTTTTTGATAATCAATATGGTGTCTTTTGCATTTTAAAATATCATTGATTGGGTCTCTGTATTACACTTTTTATTTTATTTTTTCATTTATGTCATTTCCTCTTCTTGGTTTCTTTTCTTTCTTATCTATTTTTTCCATTTTATTTCCCCCTTCCATGGAGTGGACAGGTCAAAATGACTGATGCAACAAACACTCATGAAGCACAGATGGTGTGTTCCTTCATGAAATATCTATTTGTTTATTCTTCTCTAAGAAGAAAATTATCCATGTACTTATTCTTGAGAGTTGCACTCTAATCATTCTAATCGTACAAAAAAAAAAAAATCCATAATCCGAATTGCATCTGTGGATTGGAAAAACCAACAATAATACTTGGAAATTAAACCATAAATCATATACTCTTATGCAGGACAAAGTTGATAAAAATGCTTCAAATTTACCTTGATACAGGACAAAGGGCCAAAATAAAACTTCAAATTTACCATGATTGGAGGGCCAAAATAAAACTGCCATTAACAGGGTCTTTGGTCCTAATCATTGAAAAGATATTAATAAAGTGATGGGAAATCACAGTATGTGTGGGGCTGCATTCATGTTTAATCAGTAGAAATTTCTAGTAATTTGAGAGAAATCCTAGCAGTTGTTAGATGTAAAGTAAACTACAACTTATTCGACTAAAAATTAGGATTTCCCTATCAGTTGTTACATATAGTGACATTAGGCTTTCCCTATGGTTGAGTCCATCCAATTGTATACCGTTCAGAGAGATGTTCTGTCATGCCATTTGTAAACAATGCAGAATTGAATCAAATAACCCATTATAAAACACTAACCAATGGTCTAAGACTCAGTTGGTGGCCCTCTGATGGGGAAATTGGCAGTGGACTTGGTTTTTGTCCATCAAGGAACCATGATATATGTTCACGTTTTGTTTCCTCTTCCTATTTTGCACAAGTGGAAAGAGTGAAAACAAAAATAAGTTTGAACATGGAGTAGTCCAACATATGTTTCTGTAGTTGAGACGGGCTAAGTATACTCAGAAATAGTTGAAGGGTTCATGCAACTAACCGATAAAATCCAGCATTCCTTCATTTCTCAACTTTTTATTCTTACAAATAAGTGATAGGATTCAACTTTTTGTTCTTTTTTCTTTTCATCATTTCTTAGCATCCAAGTGGCGGTTAGCCTAACGTAGTCCAGGGTGCTGGTTTTCACTGAAGTTTTTGTGAATTTCACATATTACACTACACTGGTTCTAGCCGACAAAGAAAGTTTTAAGTTTAACGCAGCCACTGGTATAATTAATTCTGTTCTACATGAGTGCAGTTTGCTGGAGGGCTCAATTCAGAAACATTATGTGCTTTTGAAGCAATAAGACAACATGTCCCAGGACACCTACGAGAATCTCAAGCATTGTTGGCTGGCATAACATCAAACATAAGACTCTAAGACAATTTCCCAAAAAAAAAAAAAAAAAAAAAAAACATAAAAGAACATAGGACTCTAATCGAGGGTCATCGTGTTGGCTATAGCTTCGAATTTCATAAAGATTAGTGGCTATGTTCTTCTTTTTATCTTTCTGCCCATTCTTTCCACCAATTATGTTAGACAGTTGATGTTTTTGAAGGACTTTTGGCCGCTGTACAAAATATATATGAAATCTTTTGAGCTGGTTAGTCTCTTTTGTATCAAGCACAGGAATAGAATAAACTATTATCAATATGCCACCAACAGATGATGACACGGGAACTTCTTCGTTCAAAGATCGAATTATCAGTTCCCTAGAACAAGCAAGGGGGTAGAACAAGGCTCCATATAAAGGCTATTCCTCCAATTATATCTGTTCTAGTTTTGTCATGATTTCGGGTTTTCTGGGGACCAAATCATTGTAATCTTCTGTTGAATGTTGGGTATTTGAATGGTTTCTCATCAAAGTAAATGGCAATTGATGGCGGTAAAATGTAAAAAACAGTACTAAATCACTTAGATTCTATCTATCTATTAGAACTACCTAGATATTGAAAAGTACACAGAGTTATTCCACAAAGCACCAAGTCCGTTGGAGAATAATACATGGTTCACCAAGTATGCTTATGATTATAATTATTTCATGAGAAGCAACATTGTGTTACGTTGTGCAAACCTCAGATTTCTCAAAGACACCTTTCGTCGAACACGTTGGGCGTGAAAGGTGCAGTCAAGAATAGGCTTCATGTGTGTAGTGAGAGGGGGCAGATGAAAGTGTGTAATGAGAGACAACAACTAAGATGGTTGAACATAATAAAGAAGCACACAAGAGCATTACAAACCATGAGAAAGTCCAAAACTCTACCTTGTTACTAGTGAATAGAAGCTCTTCACCTCTATCGCTTCGCCACGAGGTTACTTGACCTCCATGCAAACTAACCTAAATCACAAATTGTCGAGCATTAAGGAACCAAAAGCAATTAATATACCTAGGTACAAAACTTGAGATAAATACAGTTATTGTCTATTGATTAGCAGGAGCTTTCCTGAAATGGACTCAAATTTGAAAGGGGATTATGAAAATGGATCTCACCCTGGCAGAAGCCCCTTGCGGGTTCCGAAGAACGATTTGATCAATCCCATTCCAGTCCTATGTCAATTCAACTGCTGCTTTGTGATCCCAAACTGGAGCTGAATGTCCCATTTCAAAAAACAAGAAAACAGGAGAAATCTTTTCTTTCTAATTCTCTTCTACTTTCCTTAATCCAAACAGACTTCCCAAAGAACTTTGAGTTCTTTTTCAAAAGAACAACTCAAAAGCAACGAAAAAACCGACACTCGTGAATGAAAGGAAACACATGTTACTGATCCTAACACATGTTATCTGGGTGTTTGTACCATTCTATCTCATGCTCGATGTAGACCTGTCAACTACTTAAAACATGCAGTGTGAATCTAAACAAAATCCTTGAATTTTGAATTTCAATTTTGAAATCTGAGTTTGATACACACAAAAGCGGATACCGCGTTGTAGGGGTATAAATGAGACGAACCAAGCTTTGTACAACTCGAGCTCGGCTCGTTTAATAGATGAGCAAAATTTGAGCACGAACTTGACTCGAGGCTCGTTTACGAACGAGTCGAGCCCTTAATGAGCCGAGCAAAGGTAGTTTAATTAACGAACATTCTTACACAAGCCGAGCCTAAGTAAATGAGCCGAGTCAAGCTTACCAAACTCGTTTACTATACGAGCCTAAAAATTGAGCTTGAGCTTGGCCTGATTACTTAACGAGCCGAGCCACGAGCTGCTGAGCAACTGAGTTCGTTTGCAGCCCTACCGCTGAGTATCGCGTTGTAATAAAAGATTATGACTCCACCAAACACCAATAATTCAAATTCAAGTATAGTTGTAGAACTGAATAATAAGTAACAAATACTATTGCAAACATATATCCATTTCTCCATGGTCACACAATCCATAAAAACAGCTCAATAAGTTACAAAAACCAGGTATGGTAATCCAAAGACAATATCCCTAATTCAAATTTGTAGTCACACCACCTTCTTGCGGCCTTCCCGGCATTCTGAATCTAATAAAACACACCAGTTCTGCCCAGAGAGAGCCACATCCTGAAGTGAAAGTAAGAGTCTTCTGTCCGTCAATCCTAACCTGTTATTCCATTCCTCTACTACTGTTAGCGGAAATTTTGGGCTTACAATTATGCCAAAATTGCACGATTTAACTTAAAACATATTGAATTAAAAGATGCCGAATAGTTGCAAATTCCTCAATTAGCGAGCAGCCACAGCATCTGCCCTCGGATTTGCATCTAGAAGCTGATGGAGCTTTGCACCTGATTTTGAATTTTTCTCGTACATTTCGCTTCCTTCATCGCTTCTATCAACTGATCCAGTATTGTTGACTCTAGAAAGCAGGTTCTCAGTACCGCCAGGTACCCTCTTCTCACTTACCTTCAATGAAATAACTGCATCCGTTTGTCCTCCTTTTCCGTTTTTCATTTTGTCCTAAGTTCAACCCCATTAATGAGACCCAGAGAGGAGATAAATTCAAACAAACTGTTGTTGAATCTTCAATCAAAAGTAAGAAAGCAAATGAGGTGGTGGTGTACCGTTAGCAAAGCATTTTCAAGCTTCAGTTTCTCTGAAATCTCAGTAAGTCGACTAATTTCAGACCTAAGTGTCATATTATCAGCATTGAGGGATTCGACTTTCACTGCAAGTTCTTCAGCTTCAGCCTGGACAGGGAAAATGAAAGCAAGAGTTTCATAAACCAAGATCCAGCATAAAGGCCTGTCATGGTTAAAAGCAAATGGAATTAACATCAAAGTCACATGTTTTCATATTTACTACACCTGTCTCCTCAATCTGGACCTTCTTGCAGATTCTCGATTAGACTGTTTCCTCCTTTCCCGTTTCAGCTCCCGCTCGTTCTAATTATAGAATAGAATACACAAAACGAGAAACTAGATTCAAAGAACACAAAATCCCCGTAAACATAAAACTAGTTTGATCTAAAGCATGGAATGAGGCAATCTGAGCATCCCTTGATCGTAGAATGGACAACTTAATTAGCATGACTGATGCACATGCATTGATCTAATCTTTTTAATTAACTTGATAAGGCCAAAGCATACACGTGCAGTGCATAAGAGGGGAAGTATATAAGGAGGAAAATGCAAAAGATTGTACCTGTAACCAGGCTTCATTTGGTGGCATCACTGCACAAGGTTTTGGAACACTAGGAGGGCCATCTGGACTATTCTCTGTTTCAGTCTTCCCATCTCCACCTGTCAGTAAAAAAATTGAGCAATTAAAAAATAAGTTAACCAACAAATTAAAACATGCAAATGCTTCTTTTTTTTTCCTTTGTATTGTTCCATTTGTTTTCACATTTGAGTGGCGATAGATGACAGACTACAAGTTTGGAACCTGAATGACTAATAATTACTCGGCATCAATCATACCATTGATCTTTTAAAATTGTACAAATGTAGTACTTATCACAATAATAATAGTGGCCGCTTTTCAGAGGACATAACTAGCTGCATAGTTCAAACTCAACCTTCCTGTGAACCAATTCAACTATTTGTTTAACCAAGTCACTCTTCCCAGAAACCAGTAGTAGCATGGCAAATTTAAGAACACCTCCATTTTCCATCCAGTTTTTTGAAACGGCATTGATATACCGACTTTGAAAAACTAATCAAGTACATGAGCTATTCAAATACTGTATGAGAGACAAGTAAAGTATCACACTTATTCATATGCTTTCCCAGGCACGTGTTATATATGTTCAATGTGGAACAACAGAACCAATTGCAACTAAAAAGATCAATCTTAGTGAGGAAATCTTACCGAGTTTCAGTGTTTTCTCGTGGCTCCTTTTCCTACCACAACTCACCTGAAAAAGATACGAGATCCCTAAGACTCAAATTCTTTGCCGTAATTATTGGCAATACCAATATGCATAGAAGTCTACAAAAGTGATGTGAAAGTTCTAGCTCATGCAAAGAAATGCTTGAGCAGAGAGACAGATTCTTACCCCTGCTGTATTACCATTACTTCCATCGCTTGAAGTTTCTGTCTCTACACTGTTCACATGATCAAAATATTTCCAAGTTAACTCTCCTATAAGAGGCTTAATAAGTGGAATGTATGAGCAGGCAGACATCTTGGAAGATAAAGAAGGCAGACTTCAAGATCCGTAAAGGCACACATCAAAATTGTTTAGTTCAACACCAACCTCTGGGATTGTGTATGGTTAGCTCCACCATCAGAGCTGTTGGCATTGCTATTGCCCATTGACATTACAAGCCCGTCAAACCCTTTCGACTTCTTTGTTATCCCTTGATCTGTATGTCCAGATGACTTGGTAGGTGTCTCGATGACTGGAGTACCCGCCTGCATTGCTAAACAAATGAGATCCAAAATCCACCCCTATGTGCCCACACAGTAAGAAAACATAAATAGTCCCCATACACTAACAAATGTAGTTCCTAAATCTCAATCTAAGTTCCTTGGCCACGTCAGCATGGCCCTACAGAGATAGGGAAAACCACCATTTAACGACTACAACTCAATTTGCCATTGTAATCACAATACCATTTAATTCATGAACTTCATAACATTAAAGTGCTCATCGTTAATATGTAGCACACTCCTCGGAAAGAAAGGAAAAAAGTAAAGGAGGGACTCGTGGCCCCATGAACTTCAAGTCTTCCCATCAGAACGTTCTAGTATTAACTGATTCTAGTATGTTTCCCAGTCGTAATGAAAACCAATCAAAAGAAGACTTACAAGAGGAACTCCAGGATGTGCATAAACACCTCCATGTGCATAGACTGCGGCATAAGGTGGTCCATAAGGTGGCATCATATGCTGAGAGAACATATAGACCGAGTTAAAATCATTCTTACTAACAGCGCGGACTTCTTGCTTCTGCCTCTTTATATGACTCGCAGCAGTAGAAATTTTGTATGAAATTACAGAAATGCCTATGAAAAGGATGATACCTGTGGGGGCCCCCACATATACGGGTGAGGGGCATGACCAGATGCAACAGCTGAATTGAAATATGGTGGTACGGCAACTCTGGGGCCATAATATGCCTGCGTATACAACAAACCTTCTAGGATCACTATTTCAATTTCACATTTTGTAGAAAATGATAACTTTCATTTTGTGTATGGTACTAATGTTTGCGCAATTATGTTTAGTGATAGAGGAAGAGCGCATGCAGTTAGTGAAAAACCTGCATGGCTGCCCAATCAGGATAGACATGAACGTTGGCCTGATCCTGAAATATAAATGGAATGACCAATTCAGTAGCCTTCTGGTGGTGATACAAGGTAAGCAGTAAAATCATATGCTTAAGACTAATACGCTGTTAGCCCACAATTTTTACAAAATTAGATGACAATTGTTGCACTTGATGAAATTAGGAAGTCAAAACATCTGAACTGAAACAAACAGAATTTCTCAACTTACCTGTGGAGGAGAAGATGGTTTCTCAGGTTTAGATGGCCTTGTGTCGTCACTTTTTCCCATGGTAAACAACCAAACTGGAACTCCGGCCAAAGAGAGAGATGCCGCAGAGAAAAATCGTTTTGACAACCACCTCTTCTAGTTCTCTGACTGTACATTTAGACAGCTGTGTTAAGGACAACTATATCGAGCAGCGACTTACAAAATGAGTTGCATTGTCAACATACTCTACAACAGAACATTGCAATGCCCGACACTAAAGATAGAGGTAAACTCACAACCTTAAAATAATGACTCAAAACATTGCAATGTTCGACACTAAAGGTAGAGGTAAACTCACAACCTTAAAATTATGGAGTTCCTAAAATGCCTATCACAGCAAACATGGCTAAACCAGACAAATGACTTGCATAATGCGACAAAAGGGGTCAGCATTAAAATCAACTTAAATTCAATTCCATCCCCACCTAAACATTTCCATTAAAAACTATTTAGAGGCGAGATTTACCGCCAAAATGAGATATACTTCATGGAAAATAGTGTCTTGTTTGACATTGTAAGGACCAAAATGGACAGTTTGAATCCTAAACTGAGAGATTTACACCACTAACACATGTAAATACTAATACGGAAGACACTCTCAAAATTATATACCAGTTCTAACCAAGTCATGAATAGAATGGTCTCGTGGCTGATAACCAAAAATAAAGATCTGAACTACCATTCACCGTTACTCTTAAAACTCTAACTCAAGATTAACAAATCCTAATAATGAAGAACAATAACCAGGATAATGATTGATCTAAGTAACATAACTAGCAACAAAAAAAGGCCGCCTCCTAGATACCATCCGCGAAATGAAGCCAAATATGAGACTTACCAGTAACACTTGCATATTATCAAATTTAAACCAAAAAATAGGCTTTCAGAGCTGTAGATATGACCTTCCATAGATCAGAGACCTTGCCCAAGCAACATAGTAATAGATATAGCTTAACTAAACTTGAGATAAGTCAAGTATCCATCATTAGTCACCTTATATTTTGTAGTAACGAGAGGGAAATTATTGCCTTTCCACATCCATACCCAAATATCTGGAAAATAATTGGCAGATCATGAAGTCTTGTAAATCCAGCATACTAAATGATATATTACGAGTTACGTATTCCATGATCTCTGTGTCACTCCACAATATCCATTCTCTTATTACCATAAATGATGGAATTAGGGATCCTGTAGTGCGGAGCGGCTTCCGAGCCGTTGATCGCGCAATCAATGGTCCTGATTTCATCTCGGCACTTGCATGATCCAAGCCATCCATTGTCGAGATGAAATCCAAGCCATTGGTTACATAGATCATGTCACACCCCACTCTGGCAGGATATAGCCTGCACAAAGTGGCAGGACACCTGACACCATCTGTACGCCTTTCAGGCTACTCACAAAAATATTACATAAAGTTCAACTGCAACTCGCAACGGAAGCAACAAAAGCAAACAGGTGTTCACGCCTCCTCAACAACTGCACAGTAAAAAATATTTGACATGTACTCAACCACACCAACCTCACAAAAATACGGTTTATCCACAACAGCCACTGACTGACAAAATTACAAAAACAACCTCTATGAACACCTAACTGACACTGTGGTGGACCGACGTCTAGCTCGTTTGGGAATCTGCAACCAAAAAGGTTACAGGAGAATGTACATTAGCAACATAATAAAAAGAAATGCATAAGTATTAACATCACACCAACACCTTTTGCTTAAACAATTTAGATGGATCGAAATTTTAAAACATCACCCCTACACTTTTTATAGAAATCCATGAAACACCCACAATAGGAGTTTTCTCCAAATTTTTTTAACAAGCTTTCTCAACCCACAAAAATCATTTCAAAAACACAGCCCACCATATCTATCTCAAAAGCACAGCCCACCAGCTCATCTAAAAAACACATCTCTTAAAGTTTGCAAAATTATCCACATTTTCTTTCACAATGTAAAGTAATATCATATCAGTTTACCCAATGTGCCAACGAGTCGTCAACCTCACGACCAGGAGTTAAGACGGTACTGTTACCTCGCTCACAGCCTCACAGGTTCACATATAGTGGCCAGGGGCGGAGCCACATGGAGACAAGAGGGGTCAATTGACCCCCCTGACCTCCAAATTTCTATAGGGATTTTACTAGTATACCTCACAAAATTGCTAATTGACCCCTCTTTGATTTTGTTTTTGCCCCCAAAATCCTTGCACCCCCGAACGCGTCTAATTCTTGCCCCCGAACCAAAATCCTTGCACCCCCAACGATAGCGTCTAATTCTTGCCCCCCCTGAACCAAAATCCTGGCTCCGCCCCTGATAGTGGCGGTGAAGAGGGCCATTCTTTATCACCAATGATAGGTGCAGCCCACAAAAGGTAGGCAAAGCTCACCGACAAGCCTCACAAATTGCTTGCCATCTCACAAAGGGCTCATGGCAAACCTCACAATTGTTTGCCAACTCACAATGGCACAGCCCACGAATGCAAGATGCCAACCTTGCAAACCAAAGGTAAGCAAAGCTTACCGGCAAACCTCACAATTGTTTGCCATCTCACACAAACATTGGCACAAGAGACATTAAAATTCTCTTTCCACCCACCAAAAATATTTGATCCATCCAAACAAGAATATTGCCAATATATACCCGAAGACATAAGGAGAGTTTTCAAAACAGCAATAATCACACAACTCATTTGAAAAACACAACATTTCAATTTATTATAGAAGCTGTACATTCTCACCTGCCACAACAGGACCAACTCCGCCATAGAGTTAACCTCTACGCACCTAAGGCGTAACCAGGACCATTCTTACGATGTCATCACGTATAATGCCAATTATGTATCACCCATAAGGCTCGCTACCAAAATTAATGCCCAAATGCAATTGAAATGCATGCACATGCATCCTATGACCCAACAATGCTGCACTCCACAAATTTCCAGAATTAATCCACTTATCCGTTTCCCACGAAATTTTTCCCACAAACTCCAGACTCATACTAAATCATCATATCAAAAATTCAGAATCTTCTGAGCTCTGAAACTATTTTTAAACAACCGTCAAACTGACCCAAAACTTGCTGAAAATTCCCCAAAACAGATTTTTCTCCAACTTCAAATTAAAAACTGTTATTCTCTGGAAAGAATTAAGGCACAACCCTTATATAATTTCGAAGATATATGAGTCTAGTTTCAGAATCAAAAGAGGATGTACAGATCGGATACACACGCTAGTAGTTATGACCGTTTTCCCAAGATATGTCAGGGCTGTCTGCACAAACACGAACCTGACAGCAGATTGGTGTACGAATTTTAATATTTTCTTTACTTCGAATTAAACTCTGAAAATTTTACACAACACAAACAACATCCATGGGTAGCTACTGTAAAAATCTCGTAAAATCCCGACTTCAGGAACCATATCTAAAAATTCGACCAAAACCATGGCAGATTTGATTTTCATAAAACCAGTCAGTGAACACCCTCACCTTCCTTCCACGAATTTTTGTACAAACAACCCCAATTCACTCTTATGAGATGCAAAAGACCAAATTAACTTGTAAATGAACAACATAACTCAAGAATTTTGGAAATTAAACTCCAATTCGTACCTTAATTTTGGGTTTTCCCCAATTTTTCTTCCCTTTCTTCTTCTTCTTCTTCTTCTTCTTCTTCTCTCTCTCTCTCTCTCTCTCTCTCACTTCTCTGATTGAGGTAGAGGAAATGGGGAAGAAAAAATTAGTCAATGAGGGATGAGGTGTCCATATGCTCAAATTTTCGGCAACAATTAGTAATTGAGAAACAAAGAGGGAATCCCCAGGCCTTCCACGTCCCACCTCTTTCTTTTTTCTTTTTTTTAATCAACAAGTTAAACACATAAATGAAACCCCAAGCACATGCTTATTGGGTGTAGTAACACCACCTCTCCAAAAATACTCCCACCCAATGATGTTAAACACACCCCCACATGTACACGGATACCAATGAGCCGGCTAGCATTACGTGAAAACACATCAAATATTTGAAATAACCTGGAGTGTTACAGATCAACAACTTGAATACCGCACTACAGGGTTGTAGTGCAGCTCTGCGCTACAGGATCTCCTAATCCAAAAAAGATGCATCAACAAAGGAGTTGGGCGATCGGACCCGCAATTTTTTTCCAAACTTTCCTATACTAAATAAATTTAAGAAAGATAACTCGATAATTCAGAAGCTTCTTTCTTTTCTTTTCTTTTCTTTTCTTTTTTGGAGAATGACTAGATCTCAAGCTAAAATCAAAAGAATTTGCATCCCAAAATTGGAATCCTATGTCAAATCCTCATTAGAAGTTGTAAGCAAATCTGCAACAAACAGTTGAACATAACCTCCAAAAACAAGAACAAGGTGTCCCGTTGTGCGCTACAACACTATCAGGTGTAACGCGAGCCTACGAGATCACATTATCGTGATCTGAACCGTTCAATTTGTAAAGTTCCCGAACAGAGAAAACAAAAGCTTTAGGTGTCTATAATCAATTCTCTTAGCCGGAATAGATCCAATTTTTCACAACTAGGTTCTCTTTTTTCATTTCTTTGGTCACTGTCTCTTTCTCCTCCAAACTCCTAAACCTGATTAACAATAATCTGTGACGCAATGCAAAATTTTGTGGCTACAGTAACTTGAAAACTAGTATTCAAGTCAAATAACCAAATAAGATACTCAACATTCACAATCCACAACAGAAACAAGACAAATTCGAGAAATCAACCAAATTTTCAGCTCCAAGAAAAATATTCGACACAGAAAATCCTTAATTCCAACACTACATGTAAAAAAAACAAAAATTCAAACTCACTATACTTGCGAATCTCGAACCACCTGCCTCTAAAGATAAAAAAAAAAAATTGATAATCAGAATGAATAAAAGCCAAAAAAAAATGAAAAAATTCTTTGGGCCTAGCCTTTCGAATTCTGAATAAACTCTCTACTTTCTCCCACTACAAACTGAAAAGAAGAGCGAAAGCTCAGTTTTTGCAGAGGTTTTAGAGAGAGAAAGGGAGGAGGAGAGAGAGAGAGGGGGGGAGAGAGGAGGGTGAAGAAGAAAGAGGGCGTCAAGGCAATATCCACGTCACGAGACACGTGCTCGTATATCGACGAGCGTATTGGCATACACATCTCGGATCGTATATACGGATTAGGCTTATTGTGGTTGGTGAGTTGGCCCATTCACATTCACGTTGGCAAAATTTTCTTTTATTTATTTATGTTCAACGGTTCGAGCTAGCTTACGGATACCTTAATTAACTATTTTACTAGTTCGATCATACGTAGGCTATCAACGCCAAAACTAGATAATTTATTGGAGAAGCTCTTGGGGTTGGCCATCAACTGCCAAGTTTTGAACTCATGATGTCTAAGTTCGCAGCTTATCCGGTTATCCCTATTAGTCGAGAAAAAACTTTAGTGCATGCTAGATACCACAACTCACATCTCGACTGTTTGAAAGTATTTTGGATGGTCTGGATTTTAGAGAGACAAAATAGAGAGAAAGAGAAGAGAGGGAGGGAGAAATGTAGACCATTCAAAATAATTTTCAATGGCAGAAATGCACGCTCGAGCACCACTTCAGCGGTATCCCATTTGCACCCAAAATTTTCTCACAGGAGTATTAGTCTATTGCCACTTACGTTAGGGTTGAGTTGGCAAGGTTTATTTATTCGAACGTCTGTCTGTTGTACACGTGTACGTCTAGCGATGAGTTGCAAGCTACGGTTTTTCTACGCCACCACCGAGTACGCACACAGTTTTGTGGATGACGTGGCCCTTGGAAGCAATTAATTGCAATGGATAGGTCTTTTGAATCTGCGGTGGGCCCCGTATGAGTAAAGGTCTTGTTTGCCACCTCGAGATATTTTTCGTTTCTAAGAGTAGATTTTTAACGGATTAAAGTGTCATACTGTCATGCTGTTCCGTTTCTTGAATTACGTAAAAGTCAATTTTTTCATAAAAGTGTCAATATTTCATAAAATTGATGAGTAAATATTTATGTTATTTCCATTAATAGTTACTCCCTCCGTTTCAATTTGACAGTCAACTACGAAACTACGTGTAATTTTTAAACTAAAAAACAAGGCATTTACCAAAATATTTTTTGAATTTTTTTTTGCACCGTATTAAAGTTCTCAATTAAAATCTATCAAACAAAATCTATATCAATAAAAAAATTATTTTTATGAGTACATTATTATTTTTTGTTTGAGAATTACATGTCTTTTCGTAAAGGGACTATCAAATTGGGAGGAGAGTGTAACGACCCTCCAATTACATGTCTTTTCGTAAAGGGACTATCAAATTAGGAGAAGAGTGTAACGACCCACCCCAACTGATCTGCTTTTAGCATTACCACGTCGCTCAAAATGTTAAATTGATAGTTAACATGGGGGTTTTCACAATCTCCCCACTTAGGATCGCAACGTCCTCGTTTCTCCTATGTTTCATCACTTCCACCCACCAAGCGATGTGAGACAAACACCTGCTTAACCACATCAAGCTTCTCAAGCCCATCTCATGTGGGACCTGCCTAAGCACGACGGCCATGTTCAGTTTGGTTTTTCAAATCTTGGTTCCCACTTTTTTCAGTGGGGCCCCTCACTTTGTGCCTATATTTTCTCTCTCCCCTCTATTTCTAGCAATGCTACTCTAGTGCATATTTTGTGTGAGATGCGTCTGTGGGGTCCACTTTAAAGACCCACACAAATTATCCAAGCCGTCCATTAGTTCTAAATTTATTCTTTAAGTCATCTAGAAAAGAATCAAGTCAATCGTATAATTTTAAGTACTTGATCTAGTTGTCTAACTTTCTTTCAAACTTTTGTAAAATTCGGGATCCTAAATTGTGAATGAATAATTAAAGACGGATCAACTAGTTATAATTTTTCGAATGAGCTGATTTTTTAGGAGTAACTAAAAAAATTACTTAAGAAATTAATAACCGGCGCGGATCGTTTGTGTGAGTCTTCAAAATGGACCACACGAGCGCATCTCACACAAAATATGCACTAGAGTAGCATTACTAGAAATATCGAGGAGAGCGAAAATATAGGGAAAAAGTGGGGGGGGGGCAACTAGAAAAAGTGGGAACCAAGGTTTGGAAAACCAAACCGAACTTGGTGGACAAGTACCCCATGCTACTTCCTTGTTGGCCCACCCAAGAATGTCTCCTTACGGGATCTGCCTCACACTTCTAGTTGGTGCATGCTCTGATACCACTTGTAAGTTGTAACGATCTGCCCCATACTATTTAGAGTTCCCTCGTTGAGACGAACCTATAAATCCCATAAAAAAAAATGACGTAAAACTAATGATTCCCCCAAAAAATTGAAAAAAGACAAAAAAAAAAAAACTTTATTAGCCAATGATTCAATTCGGATCCGGGGTGGGTGTTGTGCGGTAGGTGTTGTGCGCCATGTTGTGCTGTAAAACGACGTAGTTTTTGGCACACCTCTGAAACTTCCAAAGACCTTGTTTGGAAGAAGGAAAAATCTCCTACAAAGTGCTTAAACCCTGAACCAAAGTGCCTAAATCCAAAGCTCTTAAACCCAAAGTGCCTAAATCCAAGTGCCTAAAACCACTATATCCTACCCCAAAGAGCCTAAATTCCCTAAAATTGAACCCTAAAATTGAACCTCAAAATTAACTCTCCAAACATGGCATATTGAAGTGTACCAAGAAAATGAACAAAACTACGTCGTTTTACTGCACAACATGGCGCACAACATGTACCGCACAACACCTCCCCCGGATTCGATTCAATTGACTCCTCAAAATAAGTGGTGATATACGTGGCTGAAGAAACGAAATACAATTGATAGAATAAAATCCTGGACAACCCTGCCGGCAAATTTGTAAAGATATTATTGTCAAAATGAACCTGTCATAGTTGAATTTCTCCATTTAAAATTCCGCATATCTTAGATGGGTTATTTTTGTTCCACTGCCGATTGACTTAAGTATTTTTTTCGTTTATCTTTATTTATTTATTTTTGCGTTAGCGAGAAATCGGAAAACTAATAAAATTATACAAAAAAAGTATCTGTGTCGGTTTTTTTTTAAAAAAATTATGGGAAGTTCATCCCAATAAGTCTTAGGTGGACTCTGATAATAAAAATAAAAAAAAGGTATTAGTGGAGTGAAGTTGGAAATCGACAACCCCAAAAGAAATCCATTTTGCGGGAGTGGGGCCTTGTAGTCTCATCCGGTTGTCCATCTCAATACCGACAGTTCAGATTTAATCCGAACTCTAAAAGATCCATAACATTGATTGTTCAAATTAATATTTGAGCATTAATGAATGACCGAATAAGCTCACTGCACTCATGGAGTGAGCCCCTCGCTACATGCTCTGCTCCGCACTTGTGCACCCACTCCACTCCATCCTACGCAAGGAGCACTTTCATCTCTTGACCCCATCCACTTTTACCCGATCTCCAATCCCAGCCGTCCAATGTTAGATACTTTAATATCAACGTTTTCTGCGTCACGTCACCGGCCGACCACGTGTAGCCTCAGGGGTCGTCAAATGCACAATAAATTGGAGTACAAACGAAAATTTCAACAAAAAAATCAACGTCCTGGGACCCACTTCTCAGTCTAGATTCAATCCAACGGCCACGGTAGATTGAATCCTAGGGTAGAATTAATAACTAGCCACGTCGCTTTGCCAACGCTAAGCCCAAAAGGCGTATCCGTACACGTAGGAGTATTTTTTGAGAGTGGTCCCCACCACCTTTTGCTGATGTCGGTCAGGAGTTGCGTTGTGGTCCAGCAAGTGACGTGTCACTTGGTAAGGAGTCAAGAGTGGATGGGCCCCACTTAATGGGTAGCATAGCAAGGTGGTTGCGTAGCCAGCTCACCCAGAGAGGACTTTCTTAAGAGAGCTGCAACGGGTACCCCACCTTTTTGCACCGAAAATGCACCACATGCACGCCCGGGGGGACTTTGCTTTTGGATCCAACACGAGTGGCGTTCATTGTTCTTAAAAAAAAAAAATTTGAAACGTGAGGCTTTGGTTCAAAAATCGAGCTCTGATTTTTGGGGGCCGGTTAAAATTTTTTTAAGAACAATGAACGGTTTCAAATTAAGTTTCCAAAAGCGAGGTCCCCAAGGCGTGGGGTGCATTTTCGGTGCAAAATATGGGGTACCCCCAGGTTTTCCGCTTTCTTAAATACTCTCTCCATTCCAAATTGTTAGTCCTTCTTTTCATTTTAAAATATTTCAAAATATTTTTCCCATTTCTAAAAACATCTATCAAAATAGGGTCACTTTATAGTTTATCCTTAAAAATTATTTTTTCCATCTCAATTGGTTTGTCCATTATCTTTTCTTTATAACGGTTCTTATAATTTTGAAAACTTTGTATAATAAAACAAATTGATATCTATCAAACAAAACAAGATCCATATTGCATATGTTTTAAGTTTCATATAACAAATTAGCCCCAAAAAATTGGTCACAGTAATATTGATTGGATTTAAGGGAAAATAGAAAAAACAATACAAAGTTTTCAACCAGCAAATGGGAACGGAGGGAGAAAAAAGAACGCTGCTAGGGGTACAACCCTTTTTGCACCGAAAATGCACCCCACGCCTTCGGGGAGCCGCTTTTTACACGAACATCGATCGAACTGCTCATTCATTATTCTTAAAACATTTTAAAGTTTAATTTGAAACGGTGAGATTTTGGTTCAAGCACTTCTAACCGTCCGATTGAGCTGATTTTTGGTGGGCCCCCTAGGAAAAATGTTTTAAGAATAATGAATGGTTCGGATCACTCGTGTGGGACCCAAAAGCGGGTCCCCGAAGGCGTGGGGTGCATTTTCGGTGCAAAAAGGTTTGTACCCCCAGGTTTTCCGGAGAAAAAAACAAATGGCCCACGTGTCACGTCCAGGCTCCACGTGGTTTCCTCCACGTGCTGACCCTTTATTGGTGTCCTCCCTCGTACACTCCCGACGTCCAATCAACCTTGTACATAACCAACCTTTGCCATGTCCTACCGGTCTACGAGATTTGGATTTTCTTTGTGGTACTGTACATGCATATCCATCCTCGATCCAACAACATGGTACTGTATGAAAGGTGGACCCCATATGTGTGGTGGGCCCCTTATGATTGTCCCCCATTAAAATTAAATTATTGTGGCATAAAATAGTAAAAGTTGCTTTACAAGTTCGGATTTGGGGTGGCTGGCTGCTGTGCAGCCCCCGCACAGTATTTATTGTACATTATTTGGGCTGTCCGTTACTTGGGTGGAGGGCTCAGATTTCATCTTGCACGCACGATAACGAACGATTTAGATGCAAAGGTGATGATGTGAAATTTAAACCGCCCATTGCGTAGAAAACAGGACGGGCTCGGATGGACATGATAAATACTGCTTTGTGCGGTGGTGGTGGCGATGGCTGCACCGTGTCCTTCAAGTTCAATGTCACCATGTTGGAATTTTAATTTTTTTTGTTAGTCGGTATCGGTAGGAGGATAAGAGAAGGGAGAGATGCTATTTGCATTGATAAGGCTCTACCACAAATATTAACTATTGATTATAAAAAAAAAAGGGTCTAAGCATGGTGTTTTAGCAAAATAATTGATCTAGATTATTATTTTTGTTCTTATACATTGAATTTTTTTAATATTGAACTATTTTTTTTTTTTTATTATTATTGATTAGTTTCTGCATTATTTTTTTTGTAGATTAAAATTTTAATCAAATTTTTAAAATATGATTTTTAAAAAGTATAAAAAAAAATTATGTTTAAGATTGAATTTTTTTAATATTGAACTATTGGACATTTTTTGTTTTTATTATTATTGATTCTTTTTAAAAAATTAAAACAAGTAAAAGAGACCTTTCAATGACTAAATGTAGATAAGATACCGGGGGATCTTTCTTAGTAATCGCGAATGGTTGCTCGCATGATTTAGAATTGTGATTTGCCAAAAAAGAATAATATGTTCTATGTAAAGTAAACCATGACGCATCTCCTTCTAAGCACTTCGAATTGAGATATGAATAGACACTAAGTTGCACAAAAAGTCGTTTTTCATCAACCCAAAGACCAAAAAGGGATTTTAAAAGATTTACAAGGTCCGTTGAGCACCTTATGACTATGTCATAATAACTTCGAACACTTGCCCCGGATCGACTTCCAAAGCCTAATTGCTCTAGTGAATAGCTAAAGAAAATAACTAGATGGGAAAGAGAAATAGAAGAAAAATATCAATTAAAATCTCTCAGAGATTCATTAATATAAGTCGAATCAACCTATCGAAAAAGATGATATATTGTGTACTTTCTTGTTTTCGCCAACACTTCACTCAACTTTGAAATCGTTGACAAATTTTGAAACTCATGATGCCTAGACGCATCAAGCTCAGTGGCGGCTCCAAGAATTTACGGAAAGGTTTCAAAAAATTACCTTACTCCACTAGTTGATTTATTAACCAATAATATATTTACAAAATCTCATATGTTAGTATAAAATAGTGTGGTAAAAAATATAAACTCTTTTTTCTAAAAAAATTAACTACGAGGCTAAATGAGAACTTAATATATTAGTAACAAATTTTTTTATTGTATTGCGTAATAAACAGTGTTTTGAGAATGGAGGGAGTAAACTTTTACAGTTGTCCCAGACGAATTCTCATAAACAGTGTTACGAAAATACTCCTATGCTTTTCTTTGGGATGACATGATGAGATTTAAAATCATAGTCTTAAATTCGAAGGAATTTTATTCAAGTTAACAAGGATTTGCAATGTAGATGAAGTTTTTTTAAAAGCTTTGCCGGTAATCTATAAGCTAACTAGACCCAAAAAAAAAGAAAAAGTAGTTGTTGTCATGAATGCGAAATGAATACATTTAGACCATCGACAATAGAGGTGGAGAGAGCACGCAGAGCATATATAATACTTACACCAATAGATTCTTCTTTTTCCATTCATTTTTTTTCCCATTATGATTGTGAGCTTTATTTGAGGTAATGTACATGTTAGGTGTTCAAATATGAATTAATTAGATCGGTGGACTGTAATTGTGTTGTGATTTGAGTCTTCAATTGTTTTTAGGTTGGGTGTTCAATTCATTTTGGATTAGGTGTTCAAGACTATTAGAATTGGGTGTTCATTGATATTTGAGTTGGGTGTTCAAAGAAACGTTAGCTCATAATTTATACATGTATTCTAAGGGATTTTTTTTTTATTGGGTGGTGATTTGACCATTGAAGGGTGGCTGTACATCCGCCCCTAATCAAGCTTATAATTTTGCAATTGATATCTCAAGTGGTACTTTTCTTACTCAGTGAAATCCATTGGATAATGCTTCTCTGCAAGTTTGCAAGTATCTTCAATGTTTAATGATTTGAAGCCATCGCGAGGATCTAGAGATGTGCTGAGAATTAGCAACTCCATTGTATCTTCCTTAAATTGAATGTTCAATTCTTGCAATTGAGAATCGACTGTTTTGGGAGCCCCAAATTTCTTTTGCTCTTTTCTTTTTCCTTCACTTGATGCCCACAGACCACGTTCAAGAGCTTTGGGCTTCTGAAATTTCAGTGAGCCTTAGTTTTTAAAAGCGAACGGGTCTTGAGTCCCTGAAGTGAGTTGGGTTATAAATTTTGGGCGTTGTTTTGTTTAAAAGAATTGTAATTAAACCTCATTAAAACCAATTTTAGGACAAAGTTGTTGCTATTCTTTTCTTTAACGAAAAAACGGAGGGGGGACGGGACTATATAATTTTATAATAAATTTATTTTTTTTCAATGTAATAGTACAATTTTTTTAAGACGTAGGAGGGACGATTGCCTCTACTAGCCCCCCTGGCTCCATTAAAAGCCGTTAAGGTCGAAATAAAAGAATTTGCATTGGTGGGGTCTTCTCCAATCCGAGTGAAAAACTTGGGTGCCGGGTGGGTAGTAGTATATGTGGTGTTGAGGCTTGAGCTCGCATATTGGCTGTTTAAAAGTATTTTAGACGGTCCAAATTTCTCCTAACACTTCCCCTCTCTCCTGTTTCTCTTTAAAATCTGAGTTGTCCAAAACAATTTTTGACAAGAGAGATGTACGACGAGTATTGCCACATAGTAGACCCAAGGCATTTGAAACGTTAAATGGAGAAGAGTCTATGGAGGCCAGAGCCAATATCAGGCCCACCCTGGTCCAATTAGTTGATTTAATTTTACATATTTATGGTCTTGTTGATTACATAACCCAAGTGAAAATTTTAGTTGATCAGATATCATTAACTATGCGATCAGGTGTACAATACGCATGTTGTGCCCAAGGGCATAACATATACCCTTTCACGAAATAGACCATCAATATAGGTACCACGTCATCGATCATTGGTTTCGATCACTTATGGATCAATTATCTCGAAGAGATCCCCCTCTTTCCAAGAAGAAGAAGAAGAAATAGAACCTTAGATAGCTAAAGCTATGGAAATATTTACTCGATGCATGGTTAGTTGACCCTCGTGATCCTCAAGTGATCCATATTATTTGCAAGTTTTGGTTTGTACGTCATTCACTCAAGAAACAAGTTTGTCAAGTAACGGAAGTACGCAATTGAGCCATATTTGTTTTAAGAAAATAGTTATTAAGATAGATATTGGTGTTCAATGAGTATTGTTTTAGCATGAACAATCTATTATTCAAAATTTACACGATGAACGATTTCTATCGTACAAAATCAAATCTTGGTGAATTTCGTTATTAATTTGCAGTCAGCAAATTTTATGAGCTCAATTGGCAGCCATATTATTATTGGCAGGCTTAAATTCACCAACCCTAGACATAAACTAGTTGCTTGTAATTTTTTTGAGAATCATAGGAGGGAGAGGGACAAAAGCCGGCAAATCTTTATAAATTGGGGTTTTACTGGGGTAGGGAGATGTGGGCAGCTTTGGGCTATGTGGACCCAAGTCTACCTAACCGCAGTTGCACGTTAGAATTCTTCTACTGTAGCATGATAAATTACGCCAGGCGCGCATTTTTCAGCTCAACTGTAATGACTTTCGAATTTGGAGGTTTTGCGCTGTCAAGTTCGGAATGACTGAGTTAGTCGAAGTGCACGTAAATTGGCTGAATACACGGTTGTAAATTTCTAGTGATCTTTATGAAGATACCTAACTCACTTCACACGCACACCAGGTGATATGGCAAACAATGAGAAACCCATCATTTTTTGGTGGTGGGCCACACACGCTTCTCTCATATCGCCACATCACCTTCACACAGATGCGTGTGTGCATGTTGAGTCTGAGATTAGGTGTCCATATCATTTTTGGTAATTTATAAAATAAAATAAAAGTTAGCCAAGACTAGGGGACAAAACTATCTTGCACACTATGGCCTGATGTTGACTCGGGGTCATTTTATGGTCAGCTCAATCTGCGGTCCCGAGGCACGGGTGTGTCGGGCACCACGTGTCCCTACCCAATCCGCACATAAAATGGTGTTTGTACGAGAAAATTTTAGGTGCGGATTGGGTAAGGACACGCACGCCCGACACCCATCGTCCAGCCGCCCAAACACGTTTTGGGACGATCCAGATCGATGGGGTAAATTTGCACCGAAAATTACAAAAATGCCACCCTCGGATCTGAGCCGTCCAAAACGTGTTTGGACGGCTTGGGTGTCGGGCACCACGTGTCCCTACGCAATCCGCACATAAAATGGTGTTTGTACCATTCTATCTCATGCTGGATGTAGACCTGTCAACTACTTAAAACATGCAGTGTGAATCTAAACAAAATCCTTGAATTTTGAATTTCAATTTTTGAAATCTGAGTTTGATACACACAAAAGCGGATACCGCGTTGTAGGGGTATAAACGAGACGAACCAAGCTTTGTACAACTCGAGCTCGGCTCGTTTAATAAACGAGCAAAAAATTGAGCACGAACTTGACTCGATGCTCGTTTATGAACGAGTCGAGCCCTTAACGAGCCGAGCAAATTAAGGTAGTTTAATTAACGAACGTTCTTACACAAGCCGAGCCTAAGTAAATGAGCCGAGTCGAGTTTACCGAGCTCGTTTACTAAACGAGCATAAAACTCGAGCTTGAGCTTGGCCTGATTACTTAACGAGCCGAGCCACGAGCTGCTGAGCAGCTGAGTTCATTTGCAGCCCTACCGCTGAGTATCGTATTGTAATAAAAGATTATGACTCCACCAAACACCAATAATTCAAATTCAAGTATAGTTGTAGAACTGAATAATAAGTAACAAATACTATTGCAAACATATATCCATTTCTCCATGGTCACACGATCCATAAAAACAGCTCAATAAATTACAGAAACCAGGTATGGTAATCCAAAGACAATATCCCTAATTCAATTTTTTAGTCACACCACCTTCTTGCGGCCTTCCCGGCATTCTGAATCTAATAAAACACACCAGTTTTGCCCAGAGAGAGCCACATCCTGAAGTGAAAGTAAGAGTCTTATGAATCCTTTTAGACTTCTCATACCTTTTTTCTTGGGTGAAGAGATAAAAATTTCATTAATCTACCAAACAAAATACAGCCACCTACAAATTTGGAAAATAAAACTAAAAAAAACAAAAAAGGAAAAGGAAGAAACAAGAAATTGCAAGTGCATGTCGTCGCATGCTGTTTGTTAACTTTAAAATATTTTTTTTGAGTAACCTAATACAAAATCAGTTCAATCGGATAATTGTAAATGGTTGATCCAGTGTACCCATTTTCGTTCAAGATCTTAGTAAGTTCGAAACTTGACAACTACTTAGGTCAGATCGCAAGAGCTAATTCTCTAGTTCAACTGATTTGGACACTCCTACCACCATACCCAAACCAAAATAAAAGAAAGAAAGAAGATTACACATATTGAATGCTTTTAGACTTCCCGTACTTTTTTCCTTGGGTGAAGAGATAAAAATTTCATTAATCTACCAAACAAAATACAGCCACCTACAAATTTGGAAAATAAAACTAAAAAAAAATGAAAAAGGAAAAGGAAGAAACAAGAAATTGCAAGTGCATGTCGTCGCCGCTGTCACGCCAGAGCCATACTTATTTGTGTAAAAGTATATATGTAATTAACACAATGGCAATACCAAGGAGTAATACAAAATAATTAATCTATAATTAAAAAGTAAGTATACCTAATAATATCAATAAACTATGTTCACATGCATTTTAAAATGGAAGTTTTTAAGATGCAAAATTTCAAATGTCTCAACTAGAGTCTCACATTTCAAGTCTCTTACATGATTCAATCAAAGCACAATCGGAGTATGATTCTTTCTTATATTCAAGCCCCTACATTGTGGTTGAATTTCTTGCAAATGGTTTGAATGTCTCCACAATTAGATCAAATGACTTCGATCTTGTTTCACAAAGTTGATTTAAAACTCAAAACTGACTTATTGCGCTTTACGAGATGTTACTCTCTCACAACATATCAACTCATAAAGTCAATTTATGCCAATTCCACTGACTTATTGAGTTTAAGTCAGTTTGTGTTTTGTTTATTAGAATAAGGTTCGATTTTTTTTCAAATAAATAATTTTAAGATTTTTTATTTATTTACAAAAGAGATATAGATTGGATTACATATATTGTACAGTAGGTTTTCAACAACTGTGGATTAAACTACCTACACAAGTTAATCTTGTCTCCAAATGCATTCAAGTGTATTCCTTTCCCTTTCCGATTCATTCGACTTTAATATGGGTTTGAGTCTTTGTGAGGAAATATGATGAATTTCGTAATTTGCAACCAGGATTTGGTTGGATTAACAACTAAAGAGTATATTATGGGCCCATGTGGCCTCTTTAACTGTGGGCCCAATTTCCCACAACATATTTTTTCCAAGTTAAGCAGCCTGACTGATATCAATTGGACACGCAACATTCATTTAGCCCAGCAGGCCCGTTACCAAAGCTCTTCTATGGTAGCTCCACTATAAAATTCCTCTTGCGCAGTCCCCATTTTTTTCCCCAATAGTTTTCATCTACCACAGCGACAGGTACGCATTCAGTTTTATTTTCTTCAATAGTTTGATATTAGATCTTGGGTTTAGGGTTTCTTATGAAATCCTACAAGTGGTATCATAGCCTCGTGTCAGATTATTGAGGAAACACATGTTTATTTTTCGACAGTCGGGAAACTAGTTTTGGTCCCGGTGACAGTTGTTATATGCAGTTTGGTTGTTACGGTTTCTGTTGCTCTCACATAGGGCTGCAAACGAACCAAGCCGTTCGTGAGCTCGGCTCGGCTCGGCTAAAAAAGAGCTTGTTCGAACTCCGTTCGTTAAGTTTTTATTGAGGCTCGGCTCGAGCTCGAGTTCGTTAAAATCTTAACAAACAAGCTTGAGCATGGCAAAGCTCGGCCCGGCTTGGCTCGATAAGGCTCGTTTACATTTTAGATGAATAAAATAATATAATTTATTATTCCAATTGGATATCCTAATGCACTAGTATCTTTTTAAAAACTTATTAAATTTCACTAGTATTATTTTGAAATTGAGACTATTTTCCTGTAGAGTATATAAATATAAACCACATATATATACACAAGTAAACTTTCTTTGTTGTTTTAAGCCTATGTGAGTATGTAAATATATTTTTTCGGTGGTTCGTTAAGGCTCGTGAACAAGCTCGAGCTCGAGTCAAGCCTAAGCCAGCTCGGCTCGAGCTCAGCTCGTTAAGTTTTCACTAAGCTCGAGCTCGAGTTCGTTAAAAAGTTAATTATCAAGCTTGAGCGCAGTAAAGCTTGGTTCGTCTCGACTCGTTTGCAGCCCTACTCTCACATGTTCAACCTTCAATTTATTTGAATTAGTTTATTCTAAATAATTCTTGATTTTCTAGTAGCATATCCATCTTGTTTGCTTTAAGTAAAATAGAAAAACAAACAAAAGGCATTATTGGAATAGTTCATAGTTTTGGTGCGAGAGCTACTGCAACGTTGATGTATCGTTTTTCGGTTTTTAACGTTACTTTATTTATTAAGACTGCCTGCAACAAATTTTTTGCTTTTTATTTCATGGCCAATAAAGCTCTGCTAGTTTTCAGTAAGGAAAATTTGAAGTTTTTTTTATTATTATTATTATTGATTCAAGGTCCTATTGTTGGCTTATCGGACAGACAATAAAAATGCTTTTTTACCGGATCGGACAGACGATAAAAGTGTTTTTTTACCGGTAAGAATGCACTCTTACTGGTCAAAGAGTACTTTTATTATCTGCCGGTAGAATTTTCCTAATAAAAAATCCACATGTGATAGTTGAGACCAAATGAGTGTAAAACTAAGGTTTTTCTTGCATTTATTGAAAATATCATGTAAGCAAATGTTGCTATTTTTTTCTTTCTTTTTTGGGATCAAAGACAGTGACGAGGAGTGCTGCAACAGAGAAGCGTAGCAGATTGCAGTCGCATGCAGCGAATATGATGCATTTTCCATGACACTTATACCAGATTTCCTTTGTGACTTTGGAGTTTTGAAGACTTGGCCAGCCAAGTTAAAAGGTAAGGGCAAAGGGCATCAACTATCAGAAACAAGGGCGGACCCAAAGAAGAGACAATGGGGTTAATTGACCCCGCTGGATTTAAATTTTTACAGACGTGTACATATATATTGAGATACTTGCCCACTCCGTCCCTTTTGTGTGTGCCGCTTCGTAAATCCACTTTATGTCCACGTTACATCTTTCACCTCAACTTTTATTTTCATTTTTCAAAATTATCTTTTATTTTATCCATTAACTCTTTAACCACTAACTTTTCAGAAATACAAAACAGTAATTCTACAAACTTTTATCCGTTAATTTTTCAAAACACACATTTATTAAGGGACAGTCTAAAATGAAATAGTCGACTATTAAAAAGGGACGGAGAGAGTAACATATTCAATGAGTATTTAATCCGAGTCACAAATTTTTTTAATTGAGAACACGTGTTTCAGAGGCTGAGACGGGCACGTCCGAGGTGCCGAAATCATAAATTGTGCTTCTTGTCTTGGAGAAGGAGGTGAGTGTTTGATTCACAGATGTTATCTTGGAATTGAACTGTGGCTTCGTGCCGAATAGACTTCGTGTCGAATTGTGGCTTCGTGCCGTGTAGGACAAATGAGCCCTGAAAATGGCTTCGTGCCGTATAGGCTTCGTGCCGAATTATTTATGCATTCCTTAAGCTTAACGTTCAGTTTATTTGGACTACATCTATGTCTCATTACACTCCCGGAACTCGTTTGAGTTCCAGTTTTGCAGGTTTTGTAGATGTCCATAGAGTCGAAAAAGTGTTTGTAGCCGGTCAAACAAAGAGACCCATACTTCAAAGTTCAAACTCCACCTTAGAAAGAGGAGAGAGATCTAAAGTGGGCTATTTTGCACGAGGCTCTGACCATTGCCGGGTTAGGTGATTGGGATAAAGGGGTAAAGAGTGCGTCTTCCATAGGATTCGAACCAGATACTCCAACCAACAATATTCTGCCGCACTTTCAGAGAAAGCCTAACCAACAGAACTAGTTGATGTAGGTCTTGCCATCTTTTGTGAGAGAAAATACAAGTATATACTACTATTTCATTAACATTTGTCTGCAGAAAATTTCGGTACGTGACCAAAAAAAAAAAAAATTTGCACGTTTTACTATTTGGGTATTTAATTCTAGTTTTGTCTCTGGTGTGCATAAACAATGAATGAAAGTGTAACGATCGTATTTGCGGGATAAAATTAAAGAAAGAATGGTACAATCCAATACACTTATTTAGAGCTCCAGAGACGTTTTAATCAGTTATGGAGCCTTCTCAATCGCCTCAATGCACTCTAACACAGTTGCCTTCCTCGTCATTGCTGACATTAGGGCCTCGTGAACTAACTTGTTATTCTTTAGGAGGGAAGCCGCGAAGAGAACCTGCATTAATACCCCAGAGCCATCAGCATTCTATAGATTACATTTATTCCTTTATATGATCGGGTCAATTAACCCGTTACTCTTTTCCTAATTCTACAGATTACAATTTGGGTAAACGAATTTTCATTGGAAACAACATATCAAAAGGAAAGAAGAGAGTAACAAAGCCAACTGGGACTACACGAAAACTGGCTAAGATTGACAAAGTCACTTTATCTTTTTTGTTCATCTCTCTAGTTATCGACATAATTGTTGTTGAAACTTGGTAATAATAAGACCAGGTTCAAATGCAATACTCACTGCCCATCTGGTAAGATTTTGCTGCTGTTCCTTGCTAATCTGTGGCTTGCACCTGTTTATAAGTCTCTGGGAAGCAGAAGGAAATAAGTAAAAGATCAGAGGCCTCTATGAAGTTCTATAGAAAGATTTGGCTTTGGGGGAATCTTAACGTAGCAGACCTGAAGAGTGAAAAGATCAGCAGATTGGCCAACCACTTTATCGTATTGAAGACCTTCAGCTGCCAGTCCAGCCATAGCTACAACTGCCAATCTGAGAAAAAGAATACGCTGTGACATTGTCTCTCTAAAAAATGATGATGATCTCAAAAGATTCTTCAGGATTTCACATCATAGGTATCGTCACTCTTGAATTTAAATGTCTTCGCGAAATCACAATTTTACCATGTTTTGTTACTTCTGGCTATATATATCAACAGGTAGTAGAAACTCAGAGATCTACCAACCAAAGCACCCCAAACCTCAAAAGATCGGGATTAATAAATAAGGCGGCAAAACACGACAAAGGTAATAATAAGTAGGGAAATCAGTTTGATCAGGTCGGACATATTAATATTAGATAAACCTGCAGAAATAAGAATAGCAGCAATCCTCCCCTGCCAACATGATATGCGGAACTACAACAAATTAACCCCCCAAAAACTTAACAAGCCCCTTCTCTATCTTAGGTTGATAAACTGCATTCAAATTGCCTGGCTTGACCTAAGTCACATTTCTCGCATTCTTTCTTCTTGTATGTACTTGTTTTTTATTCACACCAGCTTGAGCAAAGTCCCTTGCACTTGTAGACAAGGAAAAAATGCCAAGAACAGGGAGAGATGTTGGGGGGGCCTCACATACGACTATCAGATGCACGTCCAAGTGTCGGACCTCCCTAAACCTTTTTGACATTAGGATATACGACGTCTAACGGAAACTTGGGTATGGCTAAATGACATGTAGTGAACCTCTAAATCTGTTTGATATTTCATAATATTGTTTTTTTATCAGCATATCTCATAATATTGTTAATAATATGTTGTAGTTGAATGGCGGGCCTGGAACAGCGGTAAAGCTGCCCCATTGTGGCTAGTAGGTCACGGGTTCGATTCTTGGAAACAACCTCTCTACTTGCAAGACTGCGTACATTGACCCTTCCCAAACCCCACATATGCGAGAGTTTCGTGCACTGGGGACGCCCTTTAATATGTTGTAATTATCTTGGAACATATTTGAAGCAAAGTGGGATTTGGGAAATGGGATTTCTGTCTCTCCTCCATGTGAGAGATAATCAGTCAGTATAATCTAAAAAATGTGATCTTCCTCCTCTTCAAGTATCATTGAGAATTAGAGGATCCAAATGTATAGTTGGTTACGGGCGCTGGATACATTTCGCAGACCCTGCCTTGTCCTATCCTGTGGACATGGGTGCGTAGGGGAGAATCATAGAGCCAAGTAACACTGGGGATGGCTTCAACTTAATACATTGACATCATAGCGTGCAGATGCAGCACTATTACTGTAAAATAAAAGCTGATACAATGAGGAGAAAGAAAAAAAAAGGATCCAAGAGATTTGGGGATAAAGACACGGACACCAAGTAGAGGCACAGCTATGCTGTTGTGTAAACTAGACCTGTCGTACCTGTCTAAATCCTTTGCATCAAGCTGTCCACCGTATATGAGCTTTTCCAGCTTTTCATCAATGAGATTAACATGCTCTTTTCCAATATCCAAAGAATATCCCAATATAGGAAGGCCAAGCAAGTAGGCAACTGAAATCACCGGCCAAGTTTCATGAAAGAATGCTACAAAATTTGGAATAAAGCAAAAATAGACTAAAATGAGCAGGGAAGAACTCACATGAACAAATTGTAAAACAAAAGTATGGTTATCTTCCATGAGATTGATCCAACCATATTGTAGACTTACCATATGGTGCTCATGCATGGGAAATGGAAGCACAGATCCATCATCCAACATAGGAGTTAAAAGGATTTCGGTAAAATAATGTGCCAACAATAGCCCTGGAGATGTTCCCTCCCAAGGGCACCAAAAGACATGGTGACTAACCAGAAAGCCACCACTTGGTGAGAGGTCATGATTCACTGTTGGCACTATGAACGTTGCCATCAATTCAGTTTCTTCTTTCTTGTTGCTGAATGCAGTAAAAGCAGAAGCTAGGTAAACACAGAACCGGAGAGAGAGAGAGAGAGAGAGAGAGAGAGAGAGAGAGAAGGTGGTCTAGAGTTCTTTTTCTAATATTTTGCATGGAGGTGCAGCCACATATATAGAGCGATAGAATCCTCACACTAGTGGTCGCCCCATGGTTCGGGCAGTGGTACTCGCAGTGTTCATGGAGATGTCTCTGAGACTCAGGGATTGTGATTCTTGGTTGTACTAGTAGTTGTCACGCGGAAGCACTATGGCCACAATCTGACTGTGTCAAGTGCCAGAATACAGTTGTTGGTTCTTGTCGTCTTTGTCTCTCTCTTAGAGGTCAATCAAGGCAAGGGAACCTTTTCCAAGGAGGGGGATTGCCTTGCCTTAATTGGCCTCCTGCTCTAGCCTCCAATAAATATATATATTCTAGAGGTCCCGTGAAGGCCCTCCTCATAGCCCAACGCTGGTGACTATGCCCTTGAGGCTACCCCATGGGTAATGAGGGACATCTTCCATGTTGTAAATTGTAATACAGAGGTGTAATTCACACGAACCAGGCCCTTGGCAATGAGGTCTGGGCAGAGAAAAGTTATTCGAGGAGAATCTACTTACAGTGTAGTCCATCCATCATCCATGGGAGGGCCTAGCTAGGTGGCCGCCACTCATTCGACAGCTGGTAGGTCTGGACAGATACACCTACGCTTGTTAACACTTAAGATGCAACTCAGATGTTATAATGTTTGAGATTAGGTAAGAACATTTTCTGCAAGTTGGAGATTATACAACACAGGCCTAAAGCAGTCACCAAGATTTTAGAATTGTTACTCCATTTTTATGACAGTTGAATATCATTTCATGAAAAGCACAAAGTTAATTTATAGAAACCCATCAGTATCCGAAACTGCACATGCATTAACACAAACAACAGCATTTGCACCGTCTGCAGAATAAATATGCTTTTAATATCATGATGTTGAGGCACTATCCTCTCACCTCTAAGAGATGGAAGTATGAACTCGTATGAACAGGGTTTAGGTAATATAAATACATACATAACAAGGAAGATGCATTTAACTATCCATTATGCTATAGTAGTTCCCGGTGTTTTTTAGCCATAGCCATTGCTTGTACTTCAAATCCCAACGAAAAAATTACCTAAGAAATGAGCTGCTTCATGCCTAGAAATCCTCTCTTGGTAATCAGGAAAAAAGGATGCAAATCCACCAATGGCAGCTTGAAGAAGCCTACAACAAAGATATCAGAATCATCTTTAAACAAGGATCCACAAATTCGCTGTCTGACCTCATCTGTTCTCCTATTCACTGATTTTTGTGCCATATATAAGTTCTCAATTAAGCCCTCCAGGGACAATCTTCTGGTTTAAAACCTCATATGTGAAAACAGTTTTTTTGGCTCAATCTTTGACGAACAACTTACCCAGGTGAAATGCTTCCTACAGCCAAAACTACTAAAGAAATGCTCCCAACCAAGTATGGCACGAAGAAGCCCCAATCCTAACAAGTAAATGTGGAGGAAAAAGTTAGTAAATGTGCCTCTGTTATTTCCTTCAGTTTAAAAACAACTGGATTAGTTGGCAGCCTAGCTATAATAGATATTAGACAGCCAATAAAAAATAAAAATAAACGAATAGTACATATTAGTGCCCCAAAGAACTCAGCTCATTAGCTAGACAGGCCCGAAATATTAAAGACATGGAACCAATGCTTGCATTGAAGAATCTAAAATATGATAATCATATCAAATAGAGGGAAGAGACAAAGAAAGAGTGAGATACGGAGTGCATAAGCGTATAGAATGAAAGCAAATGGGTCGTTGACCCAAAGTTCCGGGTACAGCTATAAGAACACATGGATGTATCTACCGAAGGATGTATTAAACTACTCATGGCACCGTATCAGAGAGATGTGCAGACGAATAACCAAAATAGAAAGCCAAATCCAAGTGAAATAGTATTTTGAAAGAATCATGATATCTGCTGAGAAGTCTCCTACTGGCACTCTTATGGTTGAATTGACTACTATAATATATGATGCAATGCTAGGAGCTTTAAGGATACAAGTGAATAGTCTTTCCTCGTGCAGTTTGTACTCATCTCACTTCCACCTAAGTTTGGCAAATTCAAAATTTTACCTTTTGAACGAACTAGCTAATATTTGTGTTAGGGAGGAAGTGAGATTGGGGGAGGAAAGATTTCACACTGCACTATCTGTGACTTAAGGAGCTATAAAGAAAAGAGGAAAATAAATGAAAGATTCTTAGTCTTGTGGCATAGAAAAAATTGGGGCATATCTCCAAGGATAGAATTGAAAGATTGGTGAAGAATGGGTTTTCAGAAGACCTAAACTTCACTGATTTTGAAATTTGTGTGGATTGCATTAAAGGAAAGTAAATCAAGCACACAATGAAAGGTGCCACAAGTAGAAGTGAGCTTCTTGAGATAATTCACACTGATATTTGCAAAAATCCTATTCCATATTTTATTGGGCAAAGATATTTTACCACCTCTATAGAAGACTTCTCACGTTATGGATATATGTATCTAATTCATGAAAGTCTCAGGCCATTGACATCCTTGAGGTGTGCATTATTGAGGTCAAGAGACAATTAGATAGAAAGGTCAAAATAGTGAGGTCAGATAGAAGTGGTGAGTTTTATGGAAAATATGATGAGTCAAGCCAAAATCTTGGCCTGTTTGCTAAACTAGTAGAAAAGCGAGGGCATTCGTGCTCAATTCACAATGTTGGAACGCCAAAGCAGAACGGCGTAATCGTACACTTACGGATATGGTTAGAAGTATGATTAGTTTTGCAAATGTACCTATATTCTTGTGGAATGAATCACTAAAGACCGCTACGTATCTCACAAACAAGATTCCTAGTAAGGTAATTCCAACTATTTCTTTTGAGTTGTTGATTAGTAGGAAGCCAAGTTTAAGACATTTACATGTTGGAGTTGTCCAGCGGTTGCTAGAATACATAATCCACAAGAGTACAAGTTAGATTCAAGAATAATTTTCTGGATATTTTATTGGCTATTCAGAAAAGAATAAGGGGTACATATTTTACAGTCCTAACCACAGTACGAGGATAATGAAACCGGGAATGCCAGATTCTTATAGAATGGCGAAATTAGTGGGAGTGAAAAACCAAGTAAGGTGAATCTCGATGATGGGAGGGATGATGTCCCAATAGTTCTTCCTCATCGAGAAGTTGTTGCTCTTCAACATAATGTAATTGGTTTACCACTCCATGAGGATATCGCCATTGAAATGATGTAGAAATTCCACAATTGGCAGTTCTGAGTAAATCTCAGAGGGAAATAAGACCTGCCATTACTGATATATATGTGGAGTATCTACAAGAATCTGATTTTGACATTGGGATTAAGTAAAAAATCCGGTATCTTTTTCACAAGCCATGACTAGGGATGATTGTACTAATTTGATCGATGCTATGAAAGATGAGTTGAAATCAATGGCCCATAAATGGTGTTCAGGACAACGTCGAATTGCCTGCTAATTGTAAAAATTGCGTGTATATCTTTAAGACTAAACACAATATAAAAGGCAATATCGAATGATTAAAGGCCATACTTATGGCCAAAGGTTTCACTCAGAAAGAAGACATTGATTATAAAGAGATATTATCTCCTTTTTTCAAAGAATGATTCTTTTAGGATTATCATGGCTCTTGTAACTCATTACGAATTGGAGTTGCATTATATGGATGTGAAAATCGCTTTTCTAATTGGTAGTTTTGGATGATAAAGTTTACATCTGCTGATAAGAAAGCATGAGAAGGCACTGCTACAGTTGAATAACTAAACCTTATTTTCCTTAAATAACACAAAGAGAGAGAGAGAGAGAGAGAGAGAGAGAGAGAGAGAGAGAGAGAGAGAGAGAGAGCAATCTGCATGGTATATTTATTATCTTTAACATGTTTTGAAGTTTTTGAAAATTGAATCCACGATCCTATCTCTACTGCTACCACACACAAGGACTATGCTTGAAAAGTCATCATAGAGCTGCATTTTCAGTTTCCTCAGCGGTTAAACAGTTAAATTGGACAACTATGTTAAAGCATCCAACTCAAAACCAATTGACAATGAGTGGAGAGGCCGCCCAGGCTCATATACTAGACTCGGAGGTTATAATTAACCAATGTGGGACAAACTCTAACACTCCCCCGCACGTGCGACCCCTGACCCGCACGTGAAGAGTTAAACAACGGATCCGCAATATTGGGATCACAACGAAACAAGGTGCACTTATGGCACAAACAACGGGGCAATAACCAAGAGAGTCTTGTCCAAAATCCTCCGAAGGCCTAGCTCTGATACCATGTTAAAGCATCCAACTCAAAACCAATTGACAATGAGTGGAGAGGCCGCCCAGGCTCATATACTAGACTCGGAGGTTATAATTAACCAATGTGGGACAAACTCTAACAAACTACAGGTAAACAATATGCTTTTTCTACAACATTTGAAGTATAAACTCAAGGTGAGATCGCAAGACTCTCACCGGAGGTTGCAACTAAGTCAGATATTATGCAGCACACAGGAGGGATGTAGGCTACGGTTTACATTTCCAAAATGCATGTCCACGAGGTGTGGTCTATCTGTTTGAATTACTACTTCCTGAAAGGACGTCTGTAGGCTAAGGATGTCTTGGACCAAAACTGTCAAGTATTTCCAGAGCTATGTGATCAACTTAAATGGACAGCAGCAGGGTAAGAATATGATATCCGTATAAATAAGTTGAAGAGGAGGCAGAACATTAGAATATCATTCACGTTTCCAACAATCCTATCCAAGAGTTGTGTCTATCAGTTTGAATCACTTGGAACTCTATGCACTGCTAGTGAGTGCAAACAAATGATGTCTTGGCCAAAACTAAAACATGTAAACCGAACTGGATAACTCCAGTTCATTATCCAGTTCATTATGAAGTTCTTCAACAACATTCTAAAAATACATTCTTAATTTACGAATACAGAAGAAACTGAAACCAACCAGGAAATATAAAAGTACGCTGCTTAAGCACAAGGAAATTGAAGAAGACCATCCTGTATTAGGCTGGATGGCAGGTCAGCCATTCAGGCCGGGCAATTAGGCCCAACTCAGCGCAGGCGCAATAGCCCAGATGGCCGAAGCCCAATGGCGAACAAATGGGTTGCCCAATCCGGGGCTTGGCGGGCTAGCCGAGGTATCGGGTCGGGTAATGCGCGGCAATGTTTTGCAGAAGCTATGACATGTCGGTGGCTATATGTTCGGCCCAGCCACACAGCACCAATTATGGTCCGGCCACGTGGCGTGGTCAGATGACATTTTACAACATGGCATTCTGATATAGGAAATAACGTGCTGGTACGGGGATATATGGTCAGACCACGGGGCACCGATATGGTCCCACCACGTAACGTGGTCGTGCAGCGGACAATGTCATAGTACTCGACAAGGGTATGGTCGGCCCACGTGGCACCCGTCTGGTCCGGCCACGTGGCACGGTCTCCTGCCTCGTAACTACATAGTGACTGGCGGTTATCGTGTGCGGCGTCTGGCCATGGCTGTCTATGACGCCACCATGGCACGAGACTGGCACACGTAACCTTAACTTCCAAGGCAAGGCACTCCTATAAAAACAATGGTGATAAACCCTAATGAGGTGTGGCATTTCTTCCTCCTCAACCTATGCTCTTCCTTACTCTCACTTAGGGACTGACTTAGTCATCAAAGTGCCTACCGGTTGTCAACGGTTGTCTAGGCAGTAACATGGTTCCTTCTTTTGCAGAGCCGCGTCGAGAGGGCTAGATTGAACAAGATCCAATTTGAGAGACTCGAACCGGGCGAGGTGCAGATTGAACACCACCCTACAAGTCCTATAATTAGTGAATTCTGGTAAAGGAAAATAGTGGACTCGTCACCATTCCAAGAACAATTGTGCTTACATGATTCATACCAAATTGGCATCCGCAACAAAATTCCATGTTCATTGTCCACGTCAAAAAAGCTAAGAGAACCAAACATATAATTTAGTACCTAAGAGCCTTTTTACCCAAATGAATTGCATTCCAGCAATAAAGAGAAGACTAACTCAGTGAAACATGGATTAACAATATATTGCACAAGAAATATTATCAAAGTTGCTTAATAATTAAAGAGAGAGGATCTTATGTGAAGTTACCCCAGGAAGCTGGCCAGCAAGAACACCAATAAAGCCTGTTGTCCCTACCACCGTGAAGAGAAAAGCTGCCTGCATAACTGAATGAAATCAAATTCATAAAGAATGTTTTATTTACCAATTCTAACATTTACAAAATTAGGTCCTGCTGCAGAATGAAAACAAAATAGCAACAACAAAACTTTGCATATAATGTACATTAATGCGCAACTTTCAATAAGTTCCACTTGCAATGCAATATCCAGATATTAAGGTTAGTAAAAGAGTTACAGAATAATAATATATGCTCCTCTATTGTATCAGAACCAACAATAATATCGGTGCAAAGGAACTTACATCATTTCTAACACTTGGGATTGCAAGGTTCTCCGCATTCTTAATTCCAAGAGTGGTCAACTCCCGAAGAGATGTCTGTCGCATAACATTTGAAGTAGTTATAGCACATATCTTCTTTCAGAATTAGTATATTAACAAAAGTTGTCAAAGCTAACAGATATATATTATTCATGTACATTTATGCTTAGGTTTGTAGGTGTGGCTAATGTTTGAGTAGCACTTTCCCAGAACTTCACATTTGTTATGGAGACTGACCATACGACGTGAAACATATGGTTGGGAACTCCACTTTTTGGCCCAGCCAACTTCAGTAAGCTGATCAAGTGCCTCTTTAACAGCATCACTGTCCTTCTACAGCAAATCATAGAACTACATTAGCAAAAGGTTGACAGAATCTCACCATGATACAAACTGTAAATCGCAAGCATAGACGCTGCAACCACAAATTCTTGACTTATACAAACTAATTCAATTAGCTCAGAACTGCTTATACATTTGTGATTCTACTTCCTTGTATGTCTAGTTTGTTATTTTATAATGCACCTTTTATATCTATTGCCTTAAGACTGGAGCACCGTTTGGTACTTTCACCTATAGATAATCACACTCTTAAACCCGCCAAAAAAGCCCACCCTACACACAGAAACCTACATATAAATAGGGACGGATGAGATTTTACAGTTTTTTTTTTTTTTTTTTGAACTGGATGAGATTTTACGGATGGGTGGGGCAAACATTAACAAAAATGTAACATATAAAAGGACATACATTAATTTTGTCAATATAAATTGGTTAAAAAAAATACTACTACTACAAGGATAATTATATATATATATTTTTTTGGGTAAATTATAATTATTTATATTCGGTCAAACTATTCAAGTCCTAAGAGATTGTCATCTATAGTATAACTGCTCACCATTTTGTTTATCGTTTTCCATTTTAAAATGCAAAATAGTAATACAAATAATAAAAGTAGTGCTAAAAATAACTTTATTTTTACCAAACTCTTGGCTGGGCAGGTGTTAGATTGTCTAAAATGAGCTTATATAACTTTAAAGTTCTTGAGATAAAACTACTGCAATTCTGGTAAATATTTGAAACGTGGATTGGGCAGACACCCAGGCTCGTCCACCCCCTCGTCCCGTTTCTTGCCCACCCTATAACTTTGTTATCTCCTTTTTCTATTGATTAAGTTCTCTTGCCGATAAGTACGTTAATATAAGAGAAATTTCCTGCAACCTTGAGTCGTCAAGATGAAACATTATCCTTCGCGATTATTGCCGGCAAACGTTTTAAGTATTGAAACTCCAACATTACGAGCAAGAAAGTTCAAACAACAATTTATTGGCGATGTCGTGCGCCTGTATATACAGAGTTTTTTTTAAGACTAGTAACTTCGGAGGCAAAAAAAAACAATTGATGAAACAATTCCAGACACTTATGTGAAACGAACAAGAGGAAGAGAATTCTACCTTGGCAATTGCGGATTCGAGAGTAGTCAAGTCGACGCCAGGAGCAGCGGAGGAAGCTCTGATCCTCCATTTTCTAGGGCTTGCGAAGCAGTTTTGGTGAAACTCGAAGGTCGAACGTGTAGGCTTAGGTAGAAAAGCGGACAGCAACACGGCGATGGACATTGATGAACTGAACTGTCTCTCTCTCTTGTTTTGAGTCGACCGATCGACCGTTGATGCGCGGATAAGTCGATAAGGTTACGCGGGAGTTTTTCACTAGTTTTATGTACCATACTCCAAGTACGTGGAAGGCTGCCTCTGGAACAACTTGAAAACGTGTCTTGTAAACACGCCTAACTTGAAAACGTGTCTTGTAAACACGCCTAGAAGGCGTGTTTACTAACCACCCTTTCAGATCTAGGTGCATTTTACAGCCACACAGGCACACTTTCACTATTTTATTTTTTTAGCCACAACATCAAGTAAAACGTACCAAAAACACGTGTTTAAGAGACACGTTTTTTAAGAGGCACGTTTACCAAACACGTTTTGAAACCAGATTAAATTAACTACTTTTTTTTATTTTTTTAGCCATTTTGTATCATAGAAAACGTGTTTAAGAGACACGTTTTTTAAGAGGCACGTTTACCAAACACGTTTTGAAACCAGATTACAATTAACTTTTTTTCGCTTTAGTTTTAATTCAGAATAAATCGTGAAAAAAATACGCTATGTTCATTTTTCAGTTTAGTTTTAATTTTATTATGAGAATAAAATTAAAAAATACGCTTTTTATTTAATAAAGTTATAAATAAAAAACGCAAATCTGTTAATTAGCCAATACTACACCGCCGCAGCAGACTCGTCTTCATCGCACAACCCAAATTCGGAGCTCGAACAATCGAAAGCCTGCACCAACTAAGCGGGCCGTACTTCCTGATCGAGTTAGGCGTCCTCTCCTTTAGCTTTCTGCTTCAACAATGGCGACTGTGATGCAAAAAATCAAAGACATCGAGGATGAGGTCTAATTTCCCCCCTCCCCCTTCCTTCTCTCTACATATGTGAACATGTATATGTGTTTTTTTAATTGTTTCTTTGAATTTCAAAACCCTAGCTGCTTTACAGTTTGCATCAATATCGAGACCCAAAGAGTATCTGTTTTCGTCTTTGTTTTGGGGGGACAAAATCTTCTTCCGACATTGAAACCAATAACCTCTTCGACTTATTGGCCATAAGTTCACGGAAAGAGGTACCTCGCTGATGGAAGCGACGGAGTTAATTGAACTCTGTTAGTCATTTATTATCAACGTGTTGGATTGTTTTGGCCTTTCATGTATGTAGCGCTCTTTTATAGTGACAGCGAGCTGTTCAAGTTGAAATGCTTGGGTTTTCAGCTATCTAGACCCGTCCAAATACGTAGGCGGAAATTATAGTAACTGGATTAGTAGCGCATTGGTTGAACTTATCGAGTCATGCAGCAAACTGTACAAACATCCTAAAGTTAGCCAAATTTTACGTGGGACACTTAGGCGAAAAATGTAAGTTCACTTGGTTTTCTATGGATAGGGTATAGTGCCGTAAAAAACCTATAAAAACCAAATCCCAAATTGTTTCTGTCTTCACAATCGAAATGGGAATGATTGGGAGGAGTTAAATAAGTGTTAATGAAGTAAAAGTGATACACATCCCTTATAGTTTTGTGAGGTTGAAAGAACTGTAGGGGCAACATTGGGACGAAGTAAAAATGCTACAGCCACTCACAGTTTTGTGTGGTTGAAAGGACTGTACGGGCAATTCTGATTTCTGGCGTAAGACAACAGCATTACATAGCTTCTACAAATGGGAGTACCACAAAGTCACCCTTTATATATTTGTATGTATCAACTTTATATAGTACGTAGGATGATTGGATAATTTTCCTCTCTGATTGCAACGTTCTCAGGTTCTTCGTAACAAAAACTAAGAGGAGTCTTGTGCTGGTGAAGTTGTCCCTTTTATCACCTCTAGTAGATTGAATCTTGCTGGTTGTGTGTGTTCTTGTGCGTGTGTGTGCTTATGTGCATCTTTCAGCCAATATCAGATAATTGCTTATGCAAGTTTATGTTTGCGTTAGAGGATAACATATGCTGCTCATGGCTTATCAATTTTTGTCTATTTGCTCATGGCTTGGACTGTTTTAAGGATGTGACGTTTCTTTCCTTTCCTTTTTAACGCAGATGGCCAAGACCCAAAAGAACAAAGCTACTGCTCATCATCTGGGCTTGCTCAAGGTATGCATTTGTGTCTCACAATATTGGTATTGGTGCTGGCTTTTTTTAATGGGAAGCATTCCTAATATAATTATTCTGAGTCTGTTAGTACATTCTTGATTCTTGTTAGAAGAGTCTTGCTATCTGGAAAAAAAGACGAAGCAACATTTGTATCTAGTTTGGTGGTAGTATGTCTGCTTGCAATTTCTTGCCATATTTGCTCTTTAATCATTTGTAGTCATTCCTTTTGTAAATAGTGTGCTAGTATATCTCTTGCAAGTTGAATATTGGATCCTATGGAAGAAGTGAGTTGTCCCGAATCTTCCACAGTTTCCTTTCATCTTCAATTGCATTCATTTAACTTCAGCTAGCATTATACTCCCTCTGTCCAATTTTGTTTGTCCATTTTTTTATAATTGTGTCTTTGTTTGGATCGACTAAGATTGAATTTTTGTTGACTGTTTTTTTATATTTTTTTCCCTCCTATCAAAAAATCTCAATAACTTATTTTACTTGGTGGGGAAAAAAATACCAAAAGCTAGTCATCACAAACACGACTACTGAACTGGACATGTAAGATCGGCCGGAAGGAGTAGTCAATTGAAATTGCTGTGGTAGACTGCTATTTACTTTTCTGAGCTACCATTGCCTGATTTCATGTGCTTTTACTCGATGTTCCGGTGAAAACATGCAACCTTAAATTTTGTTATTGATACCTTTTTCGTTCTTGGTAATTTTGTATATTCCAACGCTTGTGATACTAGGCTAAGCTTGCTAAGCTAAGGAGGGAGCTTCTTGCACCTCCATCCAAAGGAGGTGGTGGTGCTGGGGAAGGTTTTGATGTCACGAAAAGTGGAGATGCAAGAGTTGGTCTAGTAGGTTTCCCTTCAGTTGGGAAATCAACGCTTCTGAATAAATTAACTGGGACGTTTTCAGAGGTGCGTAATTCTCACATGTGAGTTCATACTTGTGTCCCTGCTTTAAGGAGGCAACACAGTCTACCCAAATATTGCATCAACTGTAAATTTTGGCTGGAAGGTTATTAATTGATAGCTTATAGTACATATGATTTTTGTATAAACGATGTACTTCAACTGAGAAGCATTTGATTTTATGTTACTTCTAAATTGATGGATGATTTTTGTATAAACATTGTACTTCAACTGAGAAAGCATTTGATGTTGTCCTACTTCTAAATTGATGGATGAAACCAACAGCCACTAAGCTCACTTTTCTTTGTTGCTCGAATCACTCAATTAATGGCAAAGACTAGGCACTTCAATTCCCCACTTCCTCAAATCTTATTAGGAGCAGAATTGCCTTTTCATGGGACTTTAGATGAGTCAAAACACACTGAGACAGCTTAATTAGAGGTGCCAGGGACCCGTATTGTCTGGTACTGTTATCTACCCAAAACACCACAATTCCTATTGTAGGCTGTTCTATTTTTTTGGGGGCTGAAACTGGTATCAGTGAAGGGTTTTGCTGCTTCTTAAAACACTGCTTAGGATGTGACGTGCCCGTGCCTTAAATTCTTAGGCTGAGCTTGGAGGTAATGATTTATGCCTTATGCAGTTATGCTAGGTTGGGCTGCGCTCACACCCCTCTTGTATCTTAATATTTGTCTGGTTTGGCTTAAATCTGGTAGGGCATGGGACATGGCAACCCTTAAATTGGGACCTCAAAGACATGCATGACGGTTAAGAATTTATACATCGATGATCAATTCCTGATTTATTGGCTCTTAAATTTGTATGGGGAGGAAGTTTTCTTTCTGGTTTATGAACCCAACAATGCATGCTTGATAACATGGGTGGCATATTTTATATGAGGGACCTGTCATGTTGTCTCGGAATTAAATGATGAATAATCTTCATTATGAAGCATGTTCAAAGCACGCATGGAAATCAAATTGGGAACATGTAGCCTGTAGGACTAGTCCATAACTTCTACTTTTCATGATTACACTCCATTTCTTAGATGAAGGCAAGAGGGCGCAAAGAAAATATTTCTTGATTTGTGCCGAAGAGCTTGTTCCATAACTGGAACAAACTTTCCCGGTGGGAAGTTGAAAGTTTTATTGGGGTGTAATTTTTATCCAATACCAAAACTATCCAACAGGTTACTTTGTCTAAGAAGCCTTCTTTGCTTTTGATTTCTCATATTTCTGTAGTGAACATTTAGTTGCTTATAGAGTTAAGGTTCTTATTATTGTTTTCTCAAGACCTTATTTTTTCCATGGCTCACAGGTCGCTTCCTATGAATTCACTACATTGACTTGCATCCCCGGCGTGATCGTATATCGAGGAGCTAAAATTCAGGTACTATCATTCTCATGGATGTGTTGAAGGTGCTTATACTGGTCTTTCTTATAGTTTTCTGCTTCAGTTGCGGCAATGTACATAAACAACATCAATATATTGGTATTTTGTTCTTTTTGCCACTTGCACCGTATGATTTTCATTTTTCACATGTGGTAAATGACTGTTATTTTATTGTTCTTCTTGCAGTTGTTGGATCTCCCTGGTATTATTGAGGGTGCTAAGGATGGAAAGGGTAGAGGGAGACAGGTAAAATGTGACTATAGTTGTCCATCCCCTGTTTCTTCTTCCATTATTAGCTATGAGATGTTTATTGCTCTTTCTCATTGGTAACACTTGAACCTAGACTTATCAGGGTCCTGGGAATTATTGCATATTTTTGTACCCACAAAAGGTTTGCTTGGTTCCCATAACTTGACCAGTGTGTTTCAGGTCTATTAATTGACAAGAATGGGGCATATATGGAGTATCACAGTGGGCATATTCTTAGCTGCATTATCTAGATGCATCTAACACAAAAACAGGCCAGCAGTCAATGCTGAGTTTTCGGAAGATATGTTTTCTTGAACCTATTTAGGTTTGGCACTAAAATGTGTGGCCATTGGTTTCTATAGTTCAAAAAAGGAAAAGATAAGTAACCCATTGGGTTTGTCAATCTTCTAATTGTCGCCTATGGAAAATCATTGCAAATAATTGTGTTAGCATGATAGTCACATGCTATTATTCAATGGATATCTTGATCTAGAAATCATCCTATCATATATTGTATGATGGGGTTTGAACATATTATTTAGAAAACATTATATCTTTATTGTGGTGACAAATCCATTAGCATGTTAAAGAGTCCTAACTTCTTTCAGATATTGTTTATGTACAGTTTCTGATGCTCATTCATTTGATCAGTAACTCAGTATGTTTTCATCACAATCCAGGTCATCAGTACTGCAAGGACATGCAACGTTATTCTAATTGTTCTTGATGCAATAAAGCCAATAACTCACAAACGTTTGATAGAGAAAGAGCTTGAGGGATTTGGCATTAGGTAATTTGGAATTTTCCATTTTTAAAAATGTTGTTTGCTACTTTGTATTCTATACATATAGTGTATATCGACCTACCAGCTCATCATATTTTTTCCTTACGTAAATTCTTCTTTGATACTTTTGATTCGATCACTATTACAATACTGACACACGTACTGCGAATAGATTCATAAAATCTTGGGGGAAAGGTAGGAAATGGCTGGGAGGGGAAGATAATGGTCCTTTTTATCGAATGTTGCCTGTGGCATGTATAAAGTTCCTATTGATTTTATGAGGAACTCATGGCTTCTAGAGGAAAGAAAGACATGTAACTATTGTGTATATTGTATGATTTTCTGTTTATGTGGTCTCTCCTTCCCTTATTTCTTTGTCTAATGGATATCCTTTGATTCTTCTCCCCTTCTTACCTGCTGCTTCTAATTTCCGTCTTATGTTCGCATGACATTGTCAGGGGTTCTATTACCGAGTATGAAGTGAGAAATTAGTTTATTGTTCACTGATCACAAGTTGTGCCAAAATAATCAAATTTTAAGATAAATTTTCAAGTGGCATTCCTTAGATACTTCGCAGTTTATGGCCAAAGCCTAGTTTTTGGTCACTAGACGCATTATCAGGAATTGCGGACCAATGGACCATTCATATATAGGAAAAAATGTATATACTTCGGATCAGAAGTACCTTTCTATATGAATTTTTGTTGTGTTCCCATTAGTGAATTTGCCAAATTACTCCTTTCTTCTTCCCTTTTCTACTACTTCATTGATTTTCCGTACTTAATGTTACACTGTTACGTAAAAGGTTGTATGTGGTGGTGTAAGCAAGTTACATAAAATGTTACACTTCCCAAGTTCCATACAACTTTCAGTTGCTTATACATTGTAGACGTTGTACTTCCTACAGCTACATTTTTGCTCCTATTTTCTATGGTTCTCATCATTTTTATCGTTCTTTCTATCGTCGTCTTCCCCTGTGAACAGGTTAAACAAGGAACCACCTAATCTTTCCTTCAGGAAGAAAGAGAAAGGTGGAATTAATTTCACCTCAACAGTTGCCAACACACATCTGGATCTTGAAACAGTGAAAGCAATATGTAGTGAATACAGAATACACAATGCTGATGTCAATCTTAGGTGTGATGCAACTGCCGATGACCTCATTGACGTTATTGAGGGCAGTAGGGTCTATATGCCTTGCATCTATGCAGTAAACAAGATTGATCAGATAACAATTGAAGAGCTGGAGATTCTGGATAGACTTCCACATTATTGTCCAGTCAGGTAACCCCTTCCATAAGACTTTTGTGAGTGTTTGGTTTGAATTGCAAAACATGAATGTAAATTGGAGTCTGCAAGTGGATATTTGAGTGTTGAAATGGTGTCAATGCAGTGAAATACCATCTTTTGAAGGTTGTCTTTGGTCAAATGATTTCTTTTTTGCAGTAAAGGGCATCAGATGATTTTCAATTGATTTCTGAATAGTAAATATCTACCTTTAATAATTTTAGTTCGGTTCGCTTTCCTGTTATACCAGAAACCTGAAACCTGAAATTGTTTTGCAAAAAAATCACCAGCAACATTATTATGTGGCTATGAATAGATATTTATCTTATATATTTGGAATGACACTGCTGCAGTGCTCACCTGGAATGGAACCTTGATGGTCTGCTTGAGAAGATATGGGAATATCTTGCTTTAACTCGCATATACACAAAGCCCAAGGGGATGAATCCGGATTACGAAGACCCTGTAATCCTATCATCCAAGAAGAGGACAGTCGAGGACTTCTGCGAGCGAATTCACAAGGATATGCTCAAACAATTTAAGTTGTGAGTGCCTTTTCTAAAACTTCATTACCCAACTTTCCTCGAACTTCAGACTTTGAATGTCCGTTAATGACAATTTGCGCATGAAGTATTTGGGTTCTAGTTTGTACTTCCGAACGGAATATTCAGAAATTGTTCTTTATTTTTTTGTTCAGAATGTGACAATTGCTTTGTGAAAGTAACATCCACACAGAAATGAGAACGAAAAATATCTTTGCTTCATGAAACCATAACTGAGAGGTGGCACTGCCTTCTGTAATAAACTTCCATCTTTTATGAAGCGTGTTGTAATTTGTAAAACTAGTTAAGTGGATCCTCTGAATGTGATTCAGTTACTGCACATGCATGTAACGGCCATAATTATGAGTTCTCTATTTTAGCTGAATATCCTTCTTGGGGTTTTGAACCTTTCTTGTGTTTTCACCCTTTTTCCTTGCTAAAACCTAACTTTGTGAACTGGTGTATTGTTGCAGCGCGCTGGTTTGGGGTTCAAGTGTGAAGCACAAGCCCCAGAGAGTTGGCAAGGTGAATAGTGCATGCTTAGCCCATGTTTACTTGGTTGCTCTTATTTCTTCCCGCATATTCATTTGCTTATTAATTCGTATTTTGGTGCCTCAAAACAACAGGAGCATGAACTTGAAGATGAAGATGTCGTGCAAATCATCAAAAAGGTTTGATGACAAAATTCTGCAGTTTTACATCAGTTGGTTGTGCCCTTTTTTGTGATAGGAATATGCTGCGGCAAGTAAACCTTAAGTGAGTTGCTAAGTTTGGCTCATGTCTCGTGTTTCTTAGAGTTCTGTTTGGTTGATCTAAGTGCAGCTTGATGTGCAGCTAAGCCCTTATGTACCAAAGCTGTTTTGTAGTCATTAATCCGTTCCCTAGCTTGTTTTCTAAGATAATTTTATGTCACACTACATGAGGTTGAACTAGATTTAGCTCTTGGTTGAAGAACTTTGAACGCTCTTAACATTTAGCTTTGAACGCTCTTAACATTTAGCTTCTCTTTGCTTTCAACTTTGGGATTTGCGTAACGTTTTTGTAAGTTGGAAATTGGAAGCTGTAACGTATGTTATATAAGAAGGGGGAAACTGAAACAGAACAAATTTCTGGGTCATGGTGATTGCTGTTTTGGTGGTATGGTGTTACTGCTCACTGGTGGTGTTTCATTCTAAACTTCTGGTAGTTGTGAATGTAAAATCTATTCTATCTTATAAAAGGGGAGCACAACTTTGATGACAGCCTTTTTTTAGGCTGGCTCACTTTTTACTATACCCAAACTGCCCTTTTAACTCCCACGCAATTACCTCCTCCTACTTGTGTTCTCCCCAAATTGACAGTCTTTGTAAATTGTAACTGCCTAGAGGATAATGAAGATGAAAACTGCCACCAATTTCTCTCTTTCAAATCATGTCCTTAGTGCTCTCTCTCTCTCTCTCTCTCTCTCTCTCTCTCTGTAAATTGAACATGTGCAGCAAAAAAAACAAGAACCAGTTGTGCAAAACTTTTTTTTGTAAAAGTTTGACATACACGCGCATCGCGTGTGCCCAGACCCTAGTAAGAAGTAATGCAATGCAAGAGAAAGGTCAACCTCAATGCGCTGTTAGTAATAAGTTGTATCACTGTGCTTTTGTTGTTGTCCATTGAAAAACCCTAGGTCGCCTAGGTTTATGGATTTGCCATCTATGAACTCTCAATCGAAAAATCCACTAATGAGCATTTTGTCAATGGAATTGCCATGAAATAAGCTTCTTTCCGGAGAGAAAAAGAGGGTGATTTGTGCAACTTTTGGTTTCAATCTTTGACCGTAATCAATTGTCATTATGGTGTTTTGATCCTCCTCCCTTCGGTTGTCTGCACAAAATTCTCATTCATTTGAACAGTTTGGGCGTAATAAACAACGTAGGATAGATCACGAACTGGAACCGGTCAGTCATCTAAACGGTAAACAATTTACTGACGTCCTGCTAATTTCCGTTTTATCACTGTTTGCCTCCGTTAAGAAATACTGCAAGTCCACAAGAATCAACATACCATGCACTCATAGGATTCACAAACACATCATCGTTCCTAAAAATAAAAACAAGTGTACAATAACATTACGCGAAAAATCAACAAATGAGTTAAATTGATCCTGGAAGCTCATGCTTTTGCAAAGCAGTTGAAATAGCTGAAAATGCTCCTCCTTGTCTGTCATAAAAGGGGAAAAAAAATCATCAATACATCTGGCCAAAACCCAAAATCAGTTTGCCATGGCATATAGATAAAACCAACTTCTAATCTTTCTTAGTACAATCCAACAAAAACTCCTGAACAAGCGAATGGGATGGTTTTAATCTTGAACAAGATGTTCACTAGATCATGTATCTAACCAATACATTCTTATCTAGCACGCTTGCTTGCAGACATATAAAAACAATCTGCCCAATAGACACTTAAAGACCTAATGGGACATTTCATGTCTCACAGGAAAATGGTACTCGCTAACCAGATCTTTATAAAACCACTCTTAAATTAATTTTTTTTTCCCTAGCAACCGTGTGTCCTGTCCCACTTTTTTGAGATGGCAAAATTATTCAATATTTAGAAAAACTCGAAAATGGGTACATCAAGGGGAGGGAAAACCAACCAAAGGTTGAATGAAAAAAGAAAAAAAGAAAAACCCCCTAAACAACCATCAACCAGCCTCGACCTTAACGCCATCATCGGATAGGTAGTGAATTACGTCATGCCACCGCCGCAACCCACCACCATCAACGATAGAGATGACGCCATCCCACCGCCGAAACCCACCACCATCAACGATAGAGACAACGCCATCCCACCGCCGCAACCCCGGGCAAAAGGCAGGCGCCGAACAGATCACAGAGAGCCCGGTACCAAACATGCTAAAAACACAAACACCCAAATCCAAACTATACTCCGGCGGTGACCAAGATTACCTTTGTCAAAAACGAGCCAACCGGCAAACCCATTCAACCAACAGCCGCTGGAAGCCACGACGCCGCTGCACCCAAAACCCAAACCAAACTCCGGCGGTGACCAAGATCTACTTCGTTGAAATACGACCTAACCGGAAAACCCCATCAAATGGAACAAACAGCCACCGGAGTCACAAGTCACAACACCGTTGCATCATCGCTGCACCACCGCAGTATCCCCCACGGCATTAGCCATCTTCAGCATCGGCACCGATCTCCAAACTCAGTGCAGATCTGAGCAAGGGTAGATAACCAAAAAAAAAAAAAAACGAAAAAAAGAGAGAGAGAGAGAGAGAGAGAGAGAGAGAGAGAGAGAGAGAGAGAGGCCGTGGGGCGGGGGAGAGGCAGGGGAGGGGCCGCCTCCCCCCAGATTAAACCCTTATGGAGAAACGTTATAGAGACAGAAAAAGAAGAGAGGAGGAGGAGCGGGAGAGAGAGAGAGAGTAATGTTATGAGGCCTTTGTCCTGTGCCCCACTTATGAGCACCTCGACTGGTCCCGGTATTGACTAACGGGCAAACTTCTAGTAGCTCCTAGAGTTTTTTGGCTGTGACCTCGGGTGTAAAGATCCTTGCTGCTAAATGTCATGCAAATAACCCCACATTCCAAGAGTTTGTGCTACAAGGAAAGAGTTCAGTGGCGGCAGAAAGCTGACGGGATTCCATCACAATATATTACAACTAAAGATGCCTAGTTGTTAACATGAATGGTACAAAAAAAACATGAATGGTACAAGCAGTTGTCACCGCCATCATTCCTACCACATATATCCCACTATCATCAATGTTATTCATAAAGTTCTAATTGGTATTGATACCTACAAACTCCGGACTTTATGTATGGCTCAAGTAGCAGTATTTATTCATGGGCCCATAGTTCTCTATTCCATTGCTGTATGAACATGATTGGCACATGTGTGTTTGGACATAGATATGGGCGCAGATGTGTTCGAAATTGTCCAATGTGTATAGATCCCACATTCATGTGGAGTTCACATTTATAAGGACCAAATAGTAGACCAAGTCTTTTTGTTCCTCAATACCAACAAACACCACCAACCAAGAGAACCAACAGAACAAAAACTAGAACAAAAGCATAAAATAAAGCAGTCATGCTAGAGGCACCAACTTACACACTTACAAGCACACTCGCATAGTGCACTTTGTGTCGGACCTCCAAAGTATAAGAGTGTGTGTATAAATTGGTTGCATACCTAAAGTTTCCAAACATATAGACCTGAAACAAAGATACTGTTATGGCTTAGGTGCTCACTGCTCAGCATAATTTTTTTCGCAGCGGCGTATATTAAAGGATCTGCATCCTTTCCTGTCTTTCTCAAGACGTCTTGGCTAATTTCAGGACCCATCATGGTTCTTGTTTCTTGATTTGAACTATTCATTGGATGTACAGATTATTTATGGAAAATATGGGCTTAACTATAAAAGATGGACAATCAAACTTCTAAACGTTCATTTTTTCCAATACGTGCATTTCAATAAGAGAAGTCCCGATTCCCATCAACCTCTATTTTTTACGGATGATCAGAATTGTCTTTTCTGTTTGGAATTTGCAAAATAAACATTCAGATGCAGCAAGAATGATTAAATATGTATTAATAATGAACAACTACTATACCTAACTGTAAAGCTGTTTTTTTATGGTGGGGTATTCAATTTGGGACTGGACACAAGTTTTATCAATCAGACAAAAGCTAGTAATTTACCAAAGCAAGCCTAGGAATCTTACAGTTGGAGAGTGGTTGTTCTGTTGGTAATGGCGATGATCACTGCGGTGGCCGGTGGTTTTGGTGGCGGCAGAGGTGGTTGAGGAGGTGAGATCTTCTTCATTGCCAATACTTGCTCTGGACACATCCCTCTTGTGCTGTTTCCTCATTTCTCTGATTTTAGTGAAGTCCACAGAGTAGTCTGGCATTTCTCCATGCTGTTCCCAGTCCCCAAACTGGGGTACTGACAGCCATGGCTTGTTCTTCTACACGATATGAAGGAAAAAAAACCATACCCTTATTAACAAATTTTCAAATTCCCAATATTCAGAATCTACATTGAAGGGGTACAGTTTCTGCGTTATTATGTACGTTTGGTGTACACCAAATGGCAAATGGTGTTATTATTCCAGCCGAGAAGACTAGTAAAAGGAAGGATCAAGAATGTCAAATATTTCATGGGCTAGATACCCATAGTTGGGCTCTTTCCTTAATCGAAGTCATCTTCATAATGTTATGTTCCCCAAAAAAAGAGTCACATTGACAGTGGCGGACAGTAGAGGGTGCCAGGGGCCCTCGGACAACTCCAAATATTCTCACATATTATACTAGTTTTTCAGAAAAATTCCTTAAAATTCCTAGTAAAAAAAATTCCTTAAAATTCCTATATGTGGAAAAATTCTTATAATTTCAAGTCATTAATAATTTTTAGGTAGAGTGTGTCAAATTAAATGACGGCTACAAATATACTCTTTTTTTTTTTGGCAAAAATAATTTTTGTTATCAATATGGTAATAGATATGGTTCGGGCCCTGGCGGGCACAAATCCTGCGTCCGCCACAGCACATCGAGCCATTTTTTCAAAAGAAAAGAATCAAATCGAGCGACCCCATTCTGTATGAAAAATAAAAGTATCAATTGTTGGTTACTTATCATCATTCCTATGTTGAGTAAAACCTGTGTATACTTTTTTTTAAATGTATGTAGAGTTTCAATCCTTCTTGTTCTTCTTCCTCCCCAAAAGGCCAAAAGTCAAAACTTGAAAATTCAACAGCTCCTTTTCTTGGGTCCAAAATAGAGCTTGAAAAATGCAATGTTGATATTTTCAAAATTCTCACACTGCCAGATTCCTCTGTCTTATTTGTATTTTTGCCGTCCATAAGAGCAGATTTTTCAAACCCCAAATATTGACTAATCTCAAACTTACCCTTACCTCTAGGCACATAGATAATGCCATTCTTTTTTCTTTTTTTTGGAACTAGTCGAGGTGGGCGCAAGTTGACTGGACATCTAGTTATGACATCTCGTTATAAAAAAAAGAAAAGGAAAAAAGATATAAGGCCATTCTTTTTCCTTTTTTGGTATATTATATTTTCAAAATAAAGGAAATAAAATGGTACAGGCAGATCATCGACAAAAAATCCTTCACTGATTCTTTTCCATGAACCAATTTCACTTATTTCAAAGAATTAATACAAAGAAAACCCATACCCAATTTCTTTGACATGGCATGCATCAATGATCAGGAAAAAAAAAAAAAAAAACCTCCAATTAATCAACATGTAATGCCAATAAAACGAAATTTTCGCATAAGGGTAGAGATTAGTTCTATGTATGCATTTGCAAGCCAGATATGCATATCTTTGAACAAAAATGAAGTCCTTCTCCTTATGATGTCCAGAAAATCGTCGGAGAACAGAGTGCTTGAATTAACCTTACAGTGAAAGCAAAAATTTGCTAAGACGGCACAGAAAGCGAGAGAGAGAGAGAGAGAGAGAAGTAATTACCTCCTTATTTTCTTCCATACGATTCTTCAGTAAGGAGGATTTGGCGGTGATATTTTTGCAAATCAGATGTCAAACTTTAGTTCATCAAGAACGATATACGGAGAGAGAGAGAGAGAGAGAGAGAGAGAGATCAGTGTTTCCAGAAGGGCACCCGTGCTGTTGTATATATATGGACCACGGGGCGAGACAACAGTGTACCCCGATAAGATTCGAGATGTTGTCGTGTTACATTAATTTGAAAAATGTTGAGACACTGATGTTCAGAAAGTCACATATCTCACGTGTGTGTAATAATTTAAAATTTGTACATAAAATTTTAAGTTGCATTGTCCGGTCTCTAACACATCTGTATTCGGAAAAATCTCCTTTTTAAACATGTATTTGGATCAATAACATAATTCATGTGTACGTACCTGAATTTGATGTGGGTGTGTGGAATTTATGTTGAATTGTCCGGTCTCTAATGCATCTGTGTATCCAGATCAATTAATTCTTTTTAACATGTATTTGGATCAATCTATCATCATGATGTTCTGGTCATAAACTTGGTAGGAGTAATTTCTAAATACCACCTTCAAATATCAAGCAATCCGTACTTTTTACCTCGTTTAAGAAAGTTGTACGCCTTGTCCTCTCTTTGTGTAGACATCGGTAATATGTTCACGCGAAGATGGCGAAAATTGAACACATTAGTATACGTCACGAAGAGGAGATATCTTCAATTCAGCACATGATTTGAAATTCCGAAACACCATTTCTACAAGAAAGTTGTGGTAGTTTGTAGCAATTAACTCTTTCGTAGACTTCATCTCATCCCCCTCCCTCCTCCTCCGTTCAGGACTTGAAAGTCTACAATCTATTGCCTAATCTTCAATCTTCCTTGAAAATTTTCAACAATAATAGCATTAAATAATGATAGACTAATAAAATCTAGCGTGATTGAATATCTAAGTAGCATAACATAACGATAAACTTGTTATAAAAGTAAAAAATAAAAAAATAATAGAACGCAGGATATATTATAAAAATAGTTTATCCAATAACTATAAACAGAGGTTAGCATTCCAGACTAACAGAATCTTATTATTAAATTTCTCACAATCTCACCATCTCTTTCTTACAATAGTATGGCCTTGAATCTTTTTGAATGAATAAAAATAGGAAAATGAAGGCCTATTTATAGGAGAAGGTGCAAGGGTTTCTATGTAATAAGTCATTATCTCAGGAGCTTAAGGTTTAATTCTTACACCTAAATCAGTCAATGGATTCGGCTGACAAAAGATCAAGTTTGTTTTGTTCATTGACATGCGGTCCAATTACATATTTCCACAACACAATGAATTAAAACCTCTTAAGATTCCTTCCATGTGATTCAATGAATTAAATCATCCAATCACATATTTCCACAACAAAGTTTTTCCACAACACTGTTATTGTTAGAAAAACTTTAGAAAGACTAAGTAAAAACAGTAATACACTGTAAAAGCGAGTCTACTGATATTTATGAGTAAAATGACATTTTTAATCCTATATTACTCCTCTTTTCCCTAGATGAGTAATCTAGGAATTGTATATTATTCTGCACAATATAATGTGCATGTCACATGATAGGTTGATCCATGCCCATAATGGGGAAGGAGCAGGGTGTTTGAGACGAAGGGGTAGAATGAAAATTAGTCTTTGTTTAAGGGTAAAATCTATAATAACCCCTAACCTGTACGATCATATAAGAATTAAGACTAGTTCTTCTGTAAAATTGCCAATAAGCCACTAGAATAGTATACAACGCGCTTTCGGCCCCCTGCTTTTTCTCTGTGTCTGATTTTCTTTTTCATATACTCCTATTTTTCTAGAAAACAATTAAAGAAATGGCACAAAGGAAGCAGTACCCCTTTTATTAAAGCAAAGAATAGATTCGTCTCTCCTTTTATAATCTGATAATATTACGATGCTAGAGTTGCAATTCTTTTTTCTTTTTTTTTTTCCGCTCAGTTAAAGTTGCAATACTTAGTTGTTCCAAAAACTGAGTTAAGTCAGGAAGTTGCTTTAGTTGGCTTATTGAGTTGATGTATTGTGAGAGAATTACATGTCTCGTAAAGCACAATAAATCAATTTTCAAGTCAGTTTGGGAAAATATTAGTTAACTTCGCTTAATCTCATAAAAATTTACAAGATAAAACCCCAAGAGATTGGCTTAGTGGTCAAGACTTGAGACTTAGGGTTTACTCCCTTATAAAGTCTCAGGTTCGAAACCTCGTAGGTGTTATCAATTCCTTTGGGGTCAGTCCATGCAGATCTTTGCTCTGACTTTAATTGGGTCGCCTACTGGTGGATGATGAGATTGGTCTCTCAAGATTAGTTGAGGTGCGCGAATGCTGGCTCGGACACTTGGTTAATCAAAAAAAAAAAAATACAAGATAAACAAATCAAGTTTCAAAACTTAATAGACTTTTAAGGAAAAAAGGAAAATTTTAGATTCCAAGGGAGTATTTTGTATGGGGCCACTAAGTTTGTATGAAAATTTTAATTTTGGCCCTTAATTTAAAGATTTTTTTTCTTTAAAATGTCAATTCTTGAGCACAAAATATTTCCTTGAATGGAGATTTAAATGATTTTTTTATTGCTATATCATGATTTTATCACTATATCTTACTATTTATTTGTTTCTTTTGAAATCACCTTGTCACCACCTTACAAAGATTAAAGAATTTCCCGAAATAAGTTTTTTTCTAGAGTCCCCACAATATAACACATTGAAATAGGGATGGATTTAGCAACATTATTTTTTGTAACTACTGTACCTTTCTTATATATATCGTCACACTGTCTATTAGTATTAGTTTTTTACAACGTCATTCAATTTTTTACACCTTTTTTTTCGCAATATATTTCTTATCAAAATTTATTGTCGTCAAACTTATTTAATCACAAGGTATAATTAGCTGATAACACGATCGCGAATATAATATAATCAACAATCAACTTTGTGAGACTAACATCGATCTATTGTGAAGGTCTTAATTAATAAATTAATTACAGTTGGTCAATATTATTATTATTATAACCGGATTTTTGGGTCAATTAGCACTCACCTGGATTAATTCTGGCACCATAAAGGTAACGACCGAGCATAAACTTCAGCGACCCCAAGGTTTGGGATGGTTGGTCTACGTGAGATTCGAACATGAGACTTCATGGTCAAACTCTTGTTATTTTGGAAAAGGCTATAATACATACCACTTATTTGGGTGTATATCATACACAACCTTACAAAAGTTACGATACACACCAAAATGTTACGAATCATAGAAAATGCTATAAATCATATTGCTGAAAAGTTACAAAAATCTAAAAAATGTTACGATTACCAATGATGTGGCACAATCTGAACCATATAATAGGTGCATATGATACACACCTTTAATAAGTGTATATTGTAGCTATTTCCATTACTTTTTGGGACATTTACCATCAGGTCACCATTGGATCCCATAATTACCATCAGGTCAAGCCCAACTCTGAAAAATTCTCATCAACTCCCCAACCCGTATAAAAATGCCTAAATCATAGGGTACCCTATGAAAGTACCTAAAATCCTAGGGTACCCTATGAAATTGTCTAAACCCTATAATAGAAAAGTGCACCCTAAACCTAAACTCTAGGGTACCCTACGACTAGGGTACTCTTATGACTAGGGTACCCTATGAAAGTGCCTAAAATCCTAGGGTACCCTATGAAAGTGCCTAAAATCCTAGGGTACCCCACGACTAGGGTACCCTACGATTAGGGTATCCTATGAAAGTGCCTAAAATCCTAGGGTATCCTACGACTAGGGTACCCCATGAAAGTGCCTAAAATCCTAGTGTACTCTATGAAAGTGTCTAAACCACTAAAACCCTATAATAGGAAAGTGCACCATAAACCAAAACTCTAGGGTACCCCTATGACTAGGGTACCCTACGACTAGGGTACCCTATGAAAGTGCCTAAAATACTAGGGTATTCTATGAAAGTGCCTAAACCACTAAAACCCTATAATAGGAAAGTGCACCCTAAACCTAAACTCCAAAAAAGAGTGACTTACCTTAGTGGTAATTAAAAAAAATGACTTACCTTATTGGTAATTAGACATCTCTTTTCTAGACCTAGAGGTAATAATCCCTTACTTTTTCATGCCCACCATACCAATCCCGTGGGGTTTACAGTTGGTCAATATTGCACTATGAGTTTACAAGCTAATCTGCTTAGCTACGTATGTTATCACGACTCACGAGGCACCATTAAAATACTCCACATTAATCTTAGATTTAGCTCCCCATGGAATTGACAGAAAAATCAATATAACGGAGATTTCGAAATTATTCACAGAAAAATAAAAACAAGTAGAACTCAATTGCACATATTATATTATCCCCAGGTTCTTTTTTTTTTTTTGTGGAAATATTACAAAATTATTCACAAACATGAATGTGTTTTATGACTAATACTTACCGTTTAGTGGAAGCATCTCCAACTCATGTCTTCAAATTGGACATGCCAAAGTCTTTTGAAGGCTTATGCGGCATTTTGAGGTCTTTAAGTTCGACATCAACAAATCTTCATCTCCAATCTAAACGCCAAATTCTAAGTATCAAAGTGTATTACCTTTTGAATTTTAAATTTTCCAAAAATAGATTTGGCATGAGGAGCCAAATTTGAAGTAAATGGTGTGAAACCATATTCATGTTAAATTCAACACTCAATATGACATCAAAATTGAATCAAAGAAAAATACAAAAGTTATCGTTTCTACTCCATGTAAGATATGAAGCCATGTGTCAGGAATGCTCTTAGCATCTTTGAATGATAACATTAAAAACACTCTTCTATCAAAGAAAGATATCAAAAGTTAACGTTTCTACTCCACATAAGATATGAAGCCATGGGTCGGGAATGCACTTAGCATTTTTTTTGAATGACTACATTGAAAACGCTCTTCTCGTTTAGTATTTTGTGGCCCAAGACAAATTAAGGGCCGAATGGTGATACTGCGTGGGTCGGGTTTTTTAGGTTATGGGCTGGGCTTGGAATGTGTGGAGTGTACAGCATCTTGCAATTTTAATACACGTGGCACCAAATGAGTGGATAAAATCACTAAAGCATTCTCTACACCACAAGACTTGTATGAACTCCAGGGCGTTATCTAAATCTCATTTCCTGCAAATACTTTGCTGGCCACAAAATTGAAGGCGATTAAATTTGGAAAACATAAAACCCATAATTATTAGGGAAAAAATTACCAACTCCAAACTTATTCACCACATTTGACATTTGTGTTATGGAAAATGGAGTGCCACTGCGGTTTTAATTTCAAACTCTTCATATCACGAGACACTATCAAGTATCAACAAATTTAAACCATTGATTACAAAGATATGGACGGTCAAAATTTGAACGGTGTAGTCGAGTTCAAAATGAGAATGAGAGATTAATATGTTTCAATTTTAGATTGAATATTTTCTTAAAAAAGTAGAAAATAATATTGGGGTCATGTTAATCGTCATCTCCTAAACGAAAGATAATATGAAAATAAAGACAACGGGTTGTGATTTCAATACAAATATCACGGATGACAATATATATTTTCACAAATATTAATACATTTTCTTGGGATGTGATACATATTTTACACATTTAGAACGAAGTTCTAACATTTTCCAATAATAAATATCAAAACTTTTTTTGCCATTTGTTAATTCTTATTTACTCTATTTTAGGGGACCTGAGAAGCTTACATAACATGATTTTACTATTACTCTATGTTCTCTAAAAATTGCTCAAAATAGTTTTCCCAGGATTTCTTCATCTTCCATGGACTGAGAGAGAGAGAGAGAGAGACAGAGAGAGTTTTCTCTTCCACTCTGTTCTCTGTGTCACCCACTAAAAGTATCTCACAGGTACTTTCCCTTTCTCACAGTTAACCTTGTTTTCTCTTCATTGCTCAAAAATTCTTCAGTTACTTTCCCGCCATCCAAACATGGACTTAGCAACAAAACTTCAATTCATCGACCTCCGCTCAACTTTCCTCACCGGTTCATCCCGTTTAGACGCTCAGAAACCCAATCTCCGACCACGTTTCAGCCCAATTTCTTCGACAGGTCGGTCATATCATTCTATCAAATACACAACGAATTTCCTTAACCGTAGAAAACCAATAAGAAACCCTAGGCTTTCAGCTAAATTGTCAAAGGTGACCGTTGAAACACCGGTCGCAAATACTAGTGTTGAGGAGGACGATATTGAATCGCTGTTTTCGGAAAATTCGACTGATGAAATCAACTATAAGCGTGCAAATAATAAGAAATCGAATAATGGGGCATCGAGTGTATCATCGGGTGTTAGGTTAGAGAATGTGAGTAAGAGTTATAAGGGTGTGACTGTATTGAAAGACGTGAGTTGGGAAGTTAAGAAAGGCGAAAAAGTGGGTTTGGTGGGGGTAAATGGTGCTGGGAAGACAACCCAGTTGAGAATTATTTCAGGGTTAGAGGAACCCGATTCAGGTAATGTTGTAAAGGCCAAACACAATATGAAAATCGCGTTTTTGAGTCAAGAATTCGAGGTTTCATTGAGCAGGACTGTGAAGGAGGAGTTGTTGAGTGCTTTTGAAGAGGAGATGGAGGTTTCTAATAGGTTGGAGAAGGTGCAGAAGGCAATAGAGAGATCGGTCAACGATTTGGAGTTGATGGGGAGGCTTTTGGATGAGTTTGATTTGCTTCAGAGGAGAGCACAGGCTGTGGATTTGGATCAGGTGGATGTGAAGATTAGTAAGTTGATGCCTGAACTTGGGTTTGCCCCAGAGGATTCAGATAGGTTAGTGGCTTCGTTTAGTGGTGGGTGGCAGATGAGGATGTCACTTGGGAAGATTCTACTTCAGGTATCTGTGTAATTGGATTCATAGTTGGTCTTCAAATTTTGTTACTACTGCAGGCCTCACGTTCTTGGTCCTTTTTCACTTTTGGACATCTTAGAAAATTGCTGTTTTTTTTTATTATGTTTTATTCCTTTTTTGGATGACTTTGAAAACTTTGTCAAACAAAAAATAATTGAGATATTTTTTATCGGTGGGAAGAAACCTTGTATTGTTTTCACAGAAATTGATAATTGTTGATCAGATCAAAGGGCACAATTGTTATCTAAGGACTAAAAGTATGGACAGTCGGAGTCATAATTTTCAATGCGTAGACTTGAAAATCCAAGATTATATTGTAAATATGCTCTTTGCATTTGCTTTATGGGTGCTGTAGTTTAAGAAATTCTGTCTGCTGTAACATAGTTTAGTATCATATAGCAGAAGAGAATCAGTGTAATGTACATTATTTACATGGCTTACGAAGGAAATATTCCATGAAGCACGGATCTTCTACTTCCTTGTTGCAACAGTCTTGTATCTTGAGGGGTACCAATCCTCGTGGAATACCTGGCGAGGTCATGCGCATGCTACTTTCAAATTGTAGTTCGAAACAAATTTGTGAGTTTGAACAAGTATCTGATATTTCTCAAATTAAGACAAATGTATGAGCAAAGAATATTGAATAATGAGATCTGGTATTTCCATTAGCATCTATTACAATCTAATGGAAACACCAGTGAAATTCACCCGATGATGATTAAGGTAAAGGGTATGGGGTATTTGGATCCTCTAATCTCTTATGATGCTTGAAGAAGGAAAAGTATAGATTTGATAATAAGAGAATTTCTAGCCTCTATCGTTGAAAGGAGACATAAATCTTCTTTTTTCTGCAACCTGTTTAATTTCAAGTTCTCTATGTACTTACACTATATATATAAATCTATGCACACATGCCTTTATGTCCGTGTGTATGTTTTGAGTGTCCGTTTGTAGGCATACTACGGCTAAATTTAGACTTTTTTCTGTTGTCCTGCCGGCGTTATGCGGTATTCCTTTGTATGTGTGATGCATCTATGCTTCAAGGAACTGCTTCTTCCACCATATCAAGTCTGCAAAATAGCACTTGCTGGGCGTAAGTAACCAAAATGGCTGAAGTTTTGAAGTGAACTATAAATGGGTTTTTTGTTGTAGTGGTTGATGATCTTTCAATGTGTAATAACACGAGTTTGTGATTGATTAATTAAGTGTGGACATGTGATGATCTGCAGGACCCAGATTTATTACTACTGGATGAGCCCACTAATCATCTTGATCTTGAAACAATTGAGTGGCTGGAACGATACCTTAATAAGCAAGATGTGCCTATGGTCATTATATCCCATGACAGGGCTTTCCTTGACCAGCTCTGTACCAAAATTGTGGAAACTGACATGGGTGTGTCGAGGACATATGTGGGCAATTATTCTGAGTATGTCGCTGCAAAGGCAGCCTGGATTGAAACACAGTATGCAGCATGGGAGAAGCAGCAAAAGGAAATTGATCACACAAAGGACTTGATAAGCAGATTAAGCGCAGGAGTAAATGCTGGCCGTGCATCTACTGCTGAAAAGGTGTACTAATTTACTGATTTATTCCATTCTGCGAATGCATGTTCTTATTCATAGTATTATAACAGAAGTAGGTATGTCTGATTAGTGATTAGTCATGAATCTTTATTATCCTGAGCAATCTCTAGGTATTCAGTTCTATGTCACCATCCTTTAGATTTGTTTGATAGAAACTAACTTCCTACCAATGCTTTGAAATAAGAGGAAGACAGTCACTCACTGTGGTATCTCAGGTCCTGCCAAGTTTTTTTTTCTGGGGTTTAAATCATCTCCACTTTACAGGATAAAGCATTCTTAAATCTTTGGGTGTTCACGACATGGGTGACATTATTTTTTTTGGAGGTGGAAAATTCTTCCTGTTGTTGAAATGTAGCCCTGTTAAAGAGCAGTTTGCAACATGGGGTAGCATTATTGTTTTTTGGAGGGGGTAAATTCTACTCGTTTCTTGAAATGTGGTTCTTTTGAGAGGGGTGGAATACTCATTGGTGATTCAAATTTGCACCCCCTAGTGTATTCTAACATTGCCAACAGTGTTTTCAAAACCTAGGACGTAATTTAGGTAGCTTTGGTAAGAACTTGGATTTGGAAGGGGTAGGGCGAAAGTATTGGTGGCATTACTAATTCATAATTCTTGGTTCAATAAAATTAAAAAATGGATAGGATGGACTCTTTATGAAATACAAAAAAAAAGAAAAAAAGAGAAAGAAAATCAGTCTTATTAGTTTGATGATTCGAATATGTCGAGTATCGGTGGACGGTGGATGACAAAAAGGAAAAGGAAAGAATTTGAAGTGTGAAGGAAAGCCATTTTCTTTTGGGGTTTCCCTACTACTTACTGAAACGTTGAGGATAGAAAAAATCGTGAAACGCCAGGAGATCCAGTAAAGAGTACATGGATTGATACTTAGATCTACAGAATTTGCCCCCTGTTTTGGTTATTTCGTCTCATTGTACTGTGTTTGGTAATCAAAGATGTCCTTTGCAGAATATATTTGCTGGCTCTCTAGTATGTTGGTGTCCCCATCCCATTACAGGTTGCAATATGGTAGAAAGCTGCTTTGTTTGCTACGGCGACCCAGTTTTTTTAATGTTCCTGGTAGTTATATAAACTTTTAAAAAATAACTTCACCAATTGTTGTGAACTCTTTGGATCTTTTGACAAATGTTAGGTCAGACATATGCAGTCCTAAAGCAAAGTTACTTTCTACTGGAGTGATCATATTTTCTTTCGCATTCTATTTCATTATTGCATCATTAATAACTATCTGATTTATTTTTGTGAAAATAGAAACTTGAAAAGCTTCAGGAAGGCGAACAAATTGACAAGCCTTTTATACGGAAACAAATGAAAATTAGATTCCCTGAGCGTGGAAGAAGCGGTAGATCTGTTGTATCGCTCAAGAATCTAGAATTTGGATTTGGGGATGAGGTGAGTAACATACTGAACTGAAAGAGGAGGGACACAGGCTAACAATGTTCAGCACTCTGTTTCTGATTATTGTACATATGATACATTCGTTGTCAGGTTTTGTTTAAGAAGGCTAATGTTGCAATTGAAAGGGGTGAGAAAATTGCCATTATTGGCCCAAATGGGTGTGGAAAGAGTACTTTGCTTAAACTTATTATGGGTTTCGAGAAGCCCAGAGGAGGCGAAGTTCTGCTTGGGGAACACAATGTGCTTCCAAACTATTTTGAGCAGAATCAGGTATCTACCTGTGATCACCAGGGTTCTTATAGTTTTGTTTGGTCCAATATTTCTCCCCAAGAGTAATTATTTTAATTTCAGGCTGAGGCGCTTGATTTGGATAAAACAGTGCTTGAGACTGTGGCAGAAGTTGCAGAGGATTGGCGAATTGACGATGTAAAGGGGCTCCTTGGGCGTTGCAATTTCAAAGCCGATATGCTTGATAGGAAGGTTTCCCTCTTGAGTGGTGGCGAGAAGGTTTGTACTCGGGGTTTTCTTTTGTCTTCGTTTCATGGAGCATTCGCTTCACCTTTGTGGTCACATAAGAATCTAGCTTTATGTTCCGAATCTTTTATCGGAAAGAACTATTGTTAGGGTGTTACTTTTAATATATTTAACGTGTTTCTATTATTTTTCATTAGGGCTTGTAGTTGGTGTTTGTTATTTCGGTCTTTTCCTTTTGAGAAGGGATGAACTTTTTTATCTCATTTGCCTTTCAAATTTAGGCACGTCTCGCCTTTTGCAAGTTCATGGTAAAACCATCAACCTTACTAGTTTTGGATGAGCCGACCAACCACTTGGATATACCTTCAAAAGAGATGCTTGAGGTTTGTTCTCTATTCCATTTATTGTCTACAGCTAAATATTATTGTCTATTACATGCATCATCACCCTTGATATTTCTTTGAACTCTATTGTACTTATTAGGAGGCAATATCAGAGTATGAGGGCACTGTCATTACTGTTTCTCATGATCGATACTTCATAAAGCAAATAGTTAATCGAGTGTTGGAAGTCAAGGATGGCACTTTACAAGACTATGAAGGCGATTACAACGTAAGTTTTTGCCTATCTAATAACTTATTCGACTAGGAATTTTAGCATACTTATTTTACTGTTTACTTCTTTTTGTTGCAAATGCCCTGCACCAGAAAATTTGTGCTGTTTTTCTGCATATGGGTTCCAATCGTGGGTAGTGGATGCCAACTTTAGGTATTAGGTTCATTGCCATTTAATATGATAGTTTTGCTCCATAACAATATTGATCCCCCGTATCATGGCGATGGTTTCCCAAAGACTGTAACAAGAGACAAACCTCCTCCATTTTATATGGATAACTAGGCGATGGTTTGCCCAAGACTGTAACCAGACACAAGCGATATGTTCAGAGTGCAAACCCCATCAACTGATTGCTATAACGTCCAAAAAACTAATGAGTAGGACTTACTGGGTTACTGAATTCCCACCATCATTTGGAATTCATACTGTCAACTGTTGTACCAATACACTTTAATGATCTGCATTATCAGCTGAATATGGATATCTATGAGCCTCAGCTGAATATGGATATCATAGGACGGGGAGACATTTTTATATGGATAGGACATGTCTTTTCATTTTCTAATGCTAAAAAAACTGGTGATATTGAGGAATAATTGCATATACGCCATCCATCCCATTTTTGTTTGTTTTTTAGAAGTTTTCCACTTTGACAGATACTGTATTTTTGTGATAAAGTATTTGAAATTGAGTCCGACAACCAATCTGAATTAGATTTATACAAGTTTCAAAATGATCTAAGAATCTTTGAAAATTACGTAGACAAAAGAAAAGTATGACAGATGGAGTTTAATTTTACATGTGATGTATTGTTATGAGCTCACCACCTAGGTAATGCATTGAGTCCCCTATAGCTGTTGAACTCCTAGAATTCAAACTTCCTCATGCATGCCCACTCTGGTATGTGCAACATTCAGAAGGGTCTCTCAAACTTTGAGTTTAGAGTCAAATTCTTGTGTTACAGAAATACTAGGTTAATGAGTTTGATGGCTGACAGTGGTTTCTCATTATCCGAGAATTCTAAAATTGCAGTACTATTTAGAGAAGAACATTGAAGCAAGACAAAAAGCGCTTGAACGGGAGGCAGATCTTGAGGAAAAGTCTCCTAAGGTGAAAGCCAAGTCGAAAATGTCAAAGGTAGTGCTACCCTTATAGTTATTCTCAAACAATGTAATGATAATGGAAAGTAGCAAAATTATATTTATTCTGGTTCAATATGATCAATTCCTTTGTATATTACTATCAGGCTGAGAGGGAAGCCCGTAAGAAGCAGAAATCGCAAGCATTTCAGAATGCAAAAGCAAAATCGAAAGTGTCGAAGAATTCTAAAAGGTGGAATTGAGCTATTTCCATAGTGAAGAATACCAAAAGATGGAATTGAGCTGTTTTTGTAGCGAATAATCTGTATCTTTTAGAGCATCTGCCTTTGTCAAAAACCTTGGCCATGTGTATATAATGTGAATAGAAATAGTTACTTGGTTACATTCAATTGAATACGATGTGACCGAAATTTCAGAAATCAGAGAGCATGACCATCAACATGAACAATTAGGGTTCATGGCAATGATATATGCCTTTTGTACTCCATTCCCCTGCAATCTTTTGCGTATCTCATTTTTATGGAATTGCCCGGAGTACCCAATTGAAAGGTTGACTGCTTGGGAAATCAACCGTGTTTTCTGTGAGATCCGTGAAGAATCAATGCTTACTTTTGTGAAAAGCCTAGAGGAAGGTTACCCCGATCGCATGCAATGTAAATTGTGTTCTCAAAACGTTCGTGTGAAACTATTAGTATTTTTTATTTGATTATACATTAGGCAATGACATGCCCCAACAAGCAAAATTGAAGTGTTTGTGTTGAAACCAAACTTCAGTTTCTTTCTGCAGCAAGACTTCAACCAATTAACTCATTTACATACATCTCCAACTTTGTATACTCGAAAAACTAACCTTTCCCTACCCATTTTATTTTCCTCACATGTCACTTCTACTATGTTTTTAATGCCAAAGGGCACGTTAGTAAGTTATATTTGAAATCCCTTACACGAGAGTCGATGTTGTTCCATAAGTTCAAAATCCAAAGTCATACCCTTAAAGCCCATTTTTCCAATGCCTAAAAAATTCTCAGACAAAGTAGAGCAAGGGGTTGGCCTGGGTCATGAGGAACTCTTTACATGTTGGGAAGCTCGATTCTGTGTTTGTAAGTCGCAATTTTCTCTTCCTCATATTGCCTTCCCACAATTGTTTAGAAAATCCTACCTATAATAAAAGGAAAAACTCCCACTCATCTTTCGGCCTTTCTTTTTTATGCCCCTTTTGTCCTTAGATAGCTCTATATTCACAGTAATGCCCTTAAGGGCGTATTCCTTGTGTCGGCCATATTTTCTCTTTTTTGACTAATAGTCACATAATTGGTACCACTTGGCGTAGAAAGCGTGAAACTTAAATGCATGTGTGGAAAAAACAGCATGTGTGGAAAAAATAGGATTTGTGGAAAAAAACACATGGATCAAAATGGGACACGTAGATAGCAACTCATGCACGTCTCTTTTTGTTTTTTCTCCATATTTGCAAATACACAGAACATTTTGAAAATCTCTCTCTCTCTCTCTCTCTCTCTCTCTCTCTCTTCAAAACTCTCTCTTAGTTATCCATCCATTTACATCGGCGCTTTCAATGAGGCATGTAAAGTTGGAAGGGATTTCATATACTCCTACTACATCTACATCTCAAGAGAATGCCCTAGATTACTAATCGATCAGATGCGAACTACCCCAAAATTTCAACCTCGGATCGTATAAAGCTCAGAAATCCAGCGATGGTCGGCGGCTCCGGCTACGATTAACAAGAGTCTCTCTCTCTCTCTCTCTCTCTCTCTCTCACACACACACACACACACACACACTCACACTCACACTCACACCTACACTATCACTCACTCTAACGATTGTTTATGTCTCTTTTTTTAATCGTCAGATTCGAACCATGCACCTTAACCTCGTATAAAGCTCAACAAATGCGGCTACGATTTACAACATGCCTCTCTCTCTCTCTCTCACTCTATTACTTACTCTCCGATTGTTTTTGTCTCTTTTGGTCTCATCTTTGACTGTAGGCATTTGGTTGATTCAAATCCCTTCAAACTGAAAATAAGGAGGCTGAGGATCAAGATTGCAGGGACGGCTACCTCTCGAGTCAATTTGCGGCACATGGTTATCACCCATTATGATTTTTATTGAAACACTAACCCTTTCTGGCCTTGTATAACTGGCCTTGTATAAATGATTTCCTGTTGGACCATCATTCATCAATGTTATTCTAACATATTATAGGAGGGATAAGGGATTATATTAAACTTGCTACTATCTCTCTCTCTCTCTCCCTCTCTCTTTTGATCTAAAGTTAAACTTGTTATGTGATTTGACACGTATGTGCTGATAATGATATTATTGCATGGCATTCTCCTAAATTGGTGAAGACTAACAATGGTAACTATTTGTATGCCAAAATTGATAATGAAGAAGAGAACGAGCACGAGACTCCGTGCGTGCACGGAGGCGCTTACTAGTAACAAGAAAAGCAAAAAACAACATAACAATAAACTCTTTACGTGAAAGAACATTGAAGGGAACCTGCAAGCTATACCAAATGTTTGGGGTTTAAATTTGTATGTGTTGCCAATTAAACTATATATAAGTTGATGTTGTCATACGTACAAAACGAAATAAGAAAAAAATTGGAATAAGTTTTTTCAGTAGATCGAATCATGAACGAGTCAACTCAACACCTTTAGCACTAGTATTGAACTCAAACAAACAAAAGCTCCATGAGCATAATTAGGAAAAGAGCTTAATCAAAATGAAGACAATGAAGATTACTAAGCCCGCTAGTTCAAACAAAAGTAGCATTGCGAAAAAATAGACAATCAAAGGTTGCATTGCACTACAGGGAGCGAGCTATTATTCCCTGCCAACAAATTTTGTTACTAAGTAAGGCCAAACATCGCAGTAGAGAAGGGGCGCGGAGGGGATGGAGCGTAGCCTCTCTGAATTGTTGGAAAGATGAAAGTTGTTCATTTGCAAACCCTTAAGCATCAGCATTCCTCCTTCTTCCACTTCTAGCTCCCCATCAGAATTTGCAAAAACTCGTAGGATTTCGAGTCGAGGGAATCCTCCACCGGAGCAAGCCAACTTAGTTCCACAATAAGCTGACAAATCCAAAATAGTCAAATTTGGAAGCTTCTCCAACAATGGCATAGGATCTTCAGTAAGATATTTTGCATTTATGAAGAGGTATTTGAGATTTTGTAGGAATTGGTGGACTTCTATTGGCAGCTTCCAACACCCCTCGACATCCAATCTCAATTGGAAGAGGTGTTTGCAGTCAGAAAGTGATTGCAATGCATGAAACGAACCAAAGTCAACTATGTGAAATGATAAACCCAAGGCTTGGAGGCTTCTTAATCTACCAATAGAGTCTAGGGTGAATTTCTTTGCCTTTCTCGTTATCCTTACCCAGAGCTCGCGGATATTGATCAGATGCTTTAGGTAAAATTCCATCTGATCCTTAACTTTAACATCTCTCAGGGTTCGAAGGTTAGTCAAATTGTCCACTCGAAATGGCCACCTGAAATATCTAACTAAACGTCTTAGATGCTTTGCGTTGCATATTTCATCAGGTAATTGAATTGCATCAGAATCAGTACTTAGCTCCAACGTTTGTAGAGTATGCCAGTTACCTACGGACAATGAAAGCTCATTTATACCGGTGCCATATAAGCCCAAGTACCTCAAGTGAATCAGTTTTCCTATTTCATCTGGTAGTCTTGCTTCCCTTGTTTGTGAGGAAGAACAAAAGGAAATCTGTTGAAGGTCTAGCACTCTCAATAATCTCAATCTCATGCATAAAGGTTGTAATTGTGCTAATTCAGAGGATTCATTTTCTACCATGAAAAACAAGAGAGTTCGCAAGGGCAAATTTGAATGATTCCATGAAACAAACCTTTGAAATCCACAATGAGAGGCTAGTCGTCGGCTGTTTGGAGGGAGTGGTGAATTAATAGTTCCATCATAGATATGAAGGAAATTTAGCTCCTTTAACTTTTCGATTGCAAGATCACGGAGTAAATCATGCACTCGGCATGTTATGATTCTCCTCCAGTTTCCTTCTGCCACTTGAATCAAACTTCGGTCAATTAGCTCTTGCAGATCCTCAAAAGGTTCCTCGCCTGGTTTTATGAAACCCTCTGCCTCCAATAACCAGCAAAGTTTCTCAGCTCTAAATTCATAATCTTCAGGAAACAAACCCAAGTAAAGAAAGCACGACTTCAAGTGATGAGGCAAATCATGAAAACTTAATGTCAAAATGAGTTTAACATGATCTGAGTCTTTCCTTACATGGCTCCATATGTGGGCTTTCACTTTGAGCCACTCGTCGGGATGTTTTCTGCGTAGCAGCCCACCTAATACGACTATGGCTAGGGGTAAGCCGCGACATTTGCTAGCCATTTCTCTTGCCAAACTCTCCAAGCTTGTTGGGCAACAACTTTTCTTGTCACCATCCTCGTTGTAGTTTCGAAATGCTTTCTCACAAAATAATTCCCAACTTTCTTCTTCCTTAAAAAATGGGAGCTCATGGACAAAGGCTCTCCTCAAGCTCGCCCAAGCATTTACGTCCCATACATCATCAACCACCACCAAGTATCGACGTCCTTCCAAAAAATCATGTAAATAAGACTCCAAATCCTCTTCTTTCATCTTCTCCAAAAATTCTAGTTCCTCTTTGGTGGTTGGCCTTTTGAAAGATTTTATGGTTCTTTGAAGAAGATCCTGGATGTTGTAATCTTTAGACGCAGAAACCCAAGCACAGCTGTCAAAATTTTCTACAAGACTCTTGGTGTTGTAGAGCTTTCGAGCTATTGTTGTCTTACCCAAGCCGCCCATGCCAACAATTGATATCACACGTCGATGTTTCACATCCTTGACAATTTCAGACATCAATTTCTCAGCATCCTCTTTGAAGCCTACAACATGCTCATTGTCTTCATATGGCGTCTCTCTTCGTAGTTGATTTAGTCTCGCATTCCAATGATCTGATCCTCCTCTTCCATCACCAATAGCTCTAATATTGAAAATTTCTTGGTTTCATTAGATCTCATCAAGCCTTGTCTTGAGTGTGTTTATGTCCTTTCCTATACCATAAAGATTTGCTTGTTTGATGAGGCCAACATGTTTGCTACAAATGCAACAGTATTTCTGAAAGCAATCTTTCAACCCCATCTTTTTTGGACTTCGTTCTACCTCTTCTTCTTTGAGGATGAAGTTGTCGATAATATCCTCAGCGTCATAAGCCACATTTCTAACATCGGATATCCGCTTGCGCACTCGGTGGTCTTCATCTTGTTTTTCTTCTGCATCTTTCAAGAAGCACAACATCATGTCCAATTTGTCTTTCAACCATGTCACATCATCTCTCACGCCTTGTAAATTCACGACTTGCTCGATGAGAAGGTCACCAAGTCTATTCACTACGAAGGAGACTATAGCATCAACCATCGTTTGAAGCCGGGATTTCTTTGCTTGCCACTCTAAGTACAAAGATAAACACCAAAATTAATGCATACCCCCATAAGGAAATGAAGCATATTCGTAAGAAGCGTAACAAACCACAAATATGTATGCCACACGTCCATTTGAAAAGTAATTGACAGATCTGCAAAAAGTTTTGAGCTCTTATTATAAATTCCTAAATTTTGGCATTGGTTCTCTATTCTAACATGGGGGTCAATTGTAAACTAGTAATTGTGATATTTCATTGTACTTTTTCTTACACTTTTTGGCCACCTATGAAGCCGAATCTTGGCTTCATCCTATTCCAAAGCATTTGTTGCACTTAATCTTGGCTTCCTCGTATTCCATAGCATTTTAACTAGGGAAAGACTACAATACACATCTCCTATTTGGGTGTGTATCATACCCATCCTTATAAAAGTTAGGATTCGATTAATAAACTTTACTATTTTTTATTTATTTATAAAAGTTACGAGACGCACCAAAACGGTATGAATCATAGAAAATGTCACTAATCATATTGCTGAAAAGTTACGAAACACTAAAAAATGTTACGATTGCCGAAAAGGTGGCACAATATGAACCATACAATAGGTGAATATGGTACACATATCTTTAATGAATGTGTATTGTAGCCAGATGAACTCAAATCTAAAGAAAGGAGTAAAAATTAGAACAGAGAAGCAGAAGCAATCCATGAACAGATATCACAACTCGGATATACCTTCCTACTTGGCTGGACAAATAACCCTGGTACAGTGGTACTACAGAAAGCTTGAAATTGATACAGTAATTTGCACAAAAAGTATTACGTACAGATATATCACTTACAAAAATGATGCAGCCCACAGTTCCGATTAATCAGGTTGGTATTGCTAAATTGATGCAACAATCAAGTTTTTTCTGAGCATTAGGGGTATGGATTGAACTCCAGATAGGTGAAGGTATAATGAGGACTCTGATTCTCTGGAGATCAAATTTTGGTGGATGATTGGGAGTTGGTGGAAATATAAGTTGTATGAACATAAACACAAGCATAGAAAGCAATATATAGCAAACAAACTTATTTTCTAAAGTAAAATACTAGGAGTTATTGAAATCATAGATCACCCCAGCTGGGGACACCTGCATGCGAAACAAAGTGGAAATGTAAAGAAGGCTTTTCAGTTTCCACGACAGTTGATCCACTATCGATAGGTAGCATTAAAATACTAGTACAATATAAGTACAATATACTTGGCAAATGACTTGGCTACACAAATACCCCTGGTGTCTAAAAAAAATAAATAAAGTAGGAGAAGTTTAAAAAAAAGAAGGCAAGGGTTACATTTGATTTTAGGGTGTGTTCTTCAACAGATTTTTGGGACATAAAATCTCACATTTTATGACACTCCAATCTCAACACATAAAATGTAAAAGTGATTTTATGAGATTTTCATAAAATCCTCCTAAAATCTGTAGGAAAACCACTACATTTTATCAGTTGAGAAAACAACTCCATTTTATCACCCCTCTATAAAATGTTCATTTTATGAGATTTTCATAAAATGCACCTAAAATCTATAGGAGAACAAGGCCTTAATATTTTTTTTTGATGCAATTCAAGTGAAAGGACAATTTAACCTTAATTGTTTTATTTTTTATTTTTACTTAATAATAAGTGGGTAACCAAGCTTGGACGACATCTTTGGAAACACAAACATTGGGACCGGCCTTTGTCTCGCCACTGCAATGTTCTAAAAGTCAGCTGCCTAGGCACTGGGTGATGGTCCAATGCCTAGTCTAGGAAGCCGACTGATCGGTGCCTAGACACCCCTTTTCCGCTTGACCAATGCCTAGTGAGTTTTAGAACATTGTGACACCGCCCTCTCTCTCTTCGCCATCAATCTATATGATGTATTTTTTAAGGGTCTTACTATTGACACACACACAAAAAAAAAAACACACTCCAATGCATCTTTTACACTTTCCAATACATTTACACATAAATTTGTACACTTTTTTACCCATTTTGATTCACTTTTCAACCTTAACATGTTCCCACTGGCCACATATTAGCATTTTTAATAGTGTGATTGGAGGAGGAAAAAGATGGTGTGCAGCTGTGAGAGAAGGATGGAGAGTCCATTTGGATGTAGTTAGGATTTTTAGTGATTACCGATTGAGAAAGATTAGTTGGGTATGATTGTATGTGCCCAAGTTTAGAAGGTAGTATGTCAGAATGCATATTGAGAAAGATTAGTTGGGTATGATTGTATGTGCCCAAGTTTAGAAGGTAGTATGTCAGAATGCATATTGAGAAAGATTAGTTGGGTATGATTGTATGTGCCCAAGTTTAGAAGGTAGTATGTCAGAATGCATATTAAACAAGTTCTAATGATATGATGGGGCAAGCGGATTTACATTCAAAGCCTCAAAGGTTGATATTGGTATTGGATTAAGAAGATACACAAGGAAGGTTGATATTGGAATTGAGTTAAAAATAAAGGGTTTAATCTGTGAATATTAGAAATACAGGGTTTAATTTTGTCACACCGATCAAATGCTAGGGTTCTCTCATATAACTGTCCCAGACAGTATATTACTATGTCAGGCTTGTCAGCCCTAAATTACAAAATTGATCAGAACCTGAACGTCCCCGAAATCTCGAGGTAACTCAAACAGAGCTCCGGCGACGTTAAGAACAGGTACCCATCTATTTATGTTCGTTGTGTTTTGTTGTTGTGGGTAATTTAGATGCTTAAAGGTGAAATTTTGTGGTCATTGAAATCAAAAGCAGCTTCAGGAGTAATCTATAACACTCCTGTGGCTTCTTATAGTTCTTAGCCAGCAAAACAGAGTACTGTCGAGATACTATTATGTTGGGATTTGGGATTTGGGTATGTTTTTGCCAACACAATGAGTTTACATGCGGAACCAATTAGCATCAAAATGTTCCACAAACCGACTTAACTGAATAAGTCAGTTGAACTGCCTTATTGTCTGTAATTAGGTTGATGTGTTGTGAGAGAGTGACTTGTCTCGTAAAGCATAATAAGTCAGTTCTGAGTTTAAGTCATTTTTTGTAACATCCTCTGACAATGGTTTGTTTTATCAAACAAACCAAAGTTCGTTTTTTTTATGGGAGCCATAGGTCGTTATTGTTCAATCAGTTGGGTCTTCAGTCTTGGTTTAGTTTTTGTATATTCTTCTTTTTAGGGATAAGTACTCAAATCTTATAAAGCTCAGACCAAGATACAATATCAAAGGAGCATACCTCAGGCCAATACAAGGACTAGCAACAAAAGCAAAACCAAAAAACCAGGAAAACCTATACTCAGCTGTACAAATTCACTATTCAAACTGAAACACTTAAAATGCTGGGAAACTTAAAATGCTGGGAAATGCCCGAGCTCCTACACAAACTCACATTCTCCTGGGAAGGAGTTATCAACCTAATGGAACTCAAAACAGCATGGGAAACCTGGGCCAAATCTGTGGAAGATTTTCTTGTAGTCTTATTCCTCTCCATCCAAATAGCGTATACAGCAGCAGCAAAAGATGTGTTCAGACAAGTATTCCTGAGACTCCTCCCTCTAGAATTCAGAAGAAACCAGTCAATAACCAAAGCCATTTTACCTGTCACAAGATTTTTCTCCACAATGCTCTTCAAAATTGCTGAGAAAAAGGGGTGTTCAAAAAACAAATGGTCATGAGACTCCAACTGAATTCTGCGCAAACTGCACACTTCATCCACTCTCATGCCCCAGGTTTTGAGTCTATCGGTAGTACTTAACCGATGCTGAACAGGAAGCCAAAGAATGAAAGACCATTTGTGAACATGAGGACCATCCCAAATAATCTTGTGCCACTTTTGGACTGGAGCTTTACTCCTGATACATCCCAGGCAGAACTTGAAGTATATGAACCACTAGAATGGGGAAGCCACCTCACTGAATCCTCCAATTTGTTTGCATCTGTTGAACACTTCATCTGAGCTGCCAAATGTTCATAATTTCTCTCGGCTTTGAAGGACCTTTTTCTGGAACCTTCTCATGTGGACCCACTGAAACCCCAGTGAAAAGGGTTTTAGGTGGTTCTTGGAAGTGACTTGATCACCAAAGAGTCGGATATGGTCCTCCCTTGAAAGAAAGCTGAACATGGAAATCCTTCAAAGTGACCTTCTTTGTTGATATTTTTGTCGGAGAGCTCTTGTCAGAAAGGAGATATGTAAAGAGAGAGAGAGAGAGCGTAGGAAAAAGCACGAACACAAATTTGAGGGTATTTCAGTTTATCTAAAGAAATAACTGCATCCATGTTATTTGAGATTGGTTAGACTATGCAATTGTTGTGCTGTCCTCATCTTAGCCCAATAGCCCCAAAATTCATTTCAAATTATTTGGATGTTCTTTTGCCTGGATCTTATATGATTCATCTCCCTCAAATTGCATTTGATTTGATGGTTGCTGTTGGTGTTATTTCAGATTAAGGGATGGGCAAAGCTATTCTAGGCATGCCAGGACCATGGGCTGATGATAAGTGTGAAGCATCTGATCCCTATACAACAAAAATTGGTGGGCTCCCTGTAAGTTGTTGCATGAGATGTGATATGTTTTGTAATTTCGTTGATATCTACTCTGTTTAATAGTAAGTCTCCGTCTTTCCTTGACAGGACTGGCCATTTCCAAATATTTCCTCAAGATCTGATCTGCTTTCGTGCCATGCATGTGGAAACTGTCTTTGTCTTGTTGCTCAGGTTCTACAGTCTAAAACCATTCAACTTTTTGTTGTTGTACATCTATCATTTCAGTACAACGGAGCTGAAACCCTTTCTTTCATTGTATGTCCTATCTCTCAATTTGCTTCCTAGGTTTATGCTCCAGTTTCAACTAATTCTTTGAAGATTGAAGAGCGTGTAATCTATATTTTCAGTTGTGCAATGCCAAAATGTGGAAGCTCTCCTGTAAGGTCTTGTCAAATTAATTGATTTTATCAATTGATTCTCGGCCCGTCCAATTTTGTTTGTTCCATTCTCCACAATTGTGCTTTCAATCAAACCAACAAATAATTAACTCTTGTGAATAATTCTTTTTAAAAAAAACCACCGATCAAAAGAACTCAATTTCTTTCATGAAGTGATATTTGTTACAGTAGTTTGTTTTCCCTAGTAAAGGCGTGGCTGATGAAAATAAACAAACAGAATGGAGGGATTACTAAAATTTTTTCTTTGTAATGATAAAGTGTGAAGTATAAAGTTATATCTTCCATTTATGCTTTTGTTTTGGTTATTGTGCAGCTGGCGCGCTCTTCGAGTTCAGAAATCATCTACTGTTGAAAAGTCAAATATAATCTGTCATGAAGTTGTTCCTCAGACTACCTCTCCCCTTTCAGTTTCAACCGTTGATTGGCGGGATGATAAGTGGCCATTTGACTCGAAAGAAGACGATGATGGGGACGAAGATTGCATAGATTTAGAGGAGTTAGCTAGAGCACTTTCTGAAGCTGCAACCTTGGCTTCTCATCCGAAGAAACAAAATAACCCTAAGAAACAAAATAAAGTTTCCCATTCCAAGGCTATTTTGGAGCCTTCATCTGTAAACAAAACAGCAAGAGGTGTATCTGATGATAAAACACCAGGTATGGTGTGTGTTCTTTTAAGTGGAATCTCAACATCATGTGCTTGGTTTAGTATGAGCATCTTGCTTAAATGATAGCAATGTTTTTTTTATGTCTCTGTTAATGAGGTTTATATTGCATGAGTTTTGACTCTGGTTTCTGGTCATGGAACACAAATTGCACATCCTAAGCTTCAAGCTAATTTCCTGTTGAAGATTATCTAATGAGGAACTAGAGAGCATAAAATTTTGAATAGAAGCTAATTGTATGGCTACTCCATGCGTCATTCTTCAGGGCAGTCTTTAGAATAAGCAACAGATACCTGTTTGCTAGAATCAGGAACGGTTAGGTTATTAGCTTTCTCACATTAAAGGACCTATAAAACAGTTTTCTTGTCCATGTTAATTCTTGGCGCGCAATATTGTTTCTCAAAGTGTAAATTCTTGAAAGACCATGCATATATACGTGAATATCTATTACACGTGACATGATTAGCTTCATGAGGTTGAGAGAAATTTGATTGTGATAAGACCAAAAATCTCCTCCCATTGTGTGCTGAGGTCTATCTAGGGAACCAACATTGTATGGGTTGGTTGCCTTTGTACTTTAATACACTGACACTGCTATTAACTGATTCACACTTGATAATGGATCATCATCAGACATCAATGTAGATGCCTTCAATTAAAGATAAGTGTGCAATGGATAGATTAGAAGTTCAGAATGTAGAGAACCAAAAACAAGTCATGGGAAACTGTCTCTCCTCCTTTTGTTTGTTCTCTTTTCATCATCTATCAAAAGTCAAACAACATGATGTTTCTGAAGTCGGTCTTGTTTCAAATACCAGTTTTGGAATGTCTCATGCAAGTACAAGGATTGCATGAAAGACTCAGTTTCGGCTAATCCTGAAGGAAAAGTCCAGCACGACTCCTGAACAATGCCATCAGTGTTTCCCGGCTAGGGGTCCCACCATACTAGTGATATAGGACGGGATTGGAATAGGGTTAAGGATGATCAAAACACTAAGAAAAGGGGCTGTTTTGGGGGCAGTGAACAGTGGGCGTGAACAGTGAATAAGAAGAGAAGAATAAGGGTTTTAAGAAGATAGATCTAGGCCTCACACTTAGGTTACCAAAGGCATCATACCTAAGGCCTGTTTAGCATCACACCAAAGAATGCAATTGCATCACACAATCTTAAAGCATAAGCTGCATAAATTTTCATATTAATCATTCATTCATTCATAATTCAAACTCATGAAGTACCTCAATTTATAGACTCCTAAGCATGTATTAAATGCAAATGACTAACTCCTATTCCCCAAAATATTAACTACTACTATTTCCAAGAAGTCTAGGTAGGATGAATGTGTTATCTAATGGTTGCATACATTAAATATGTGGTCAAACTTCCCTACACAAAAGTCACAGCCTTTAATGGTCCAGCCAATGCCTAGTTAATATCCCATGTAGGTCCATTTAATGGCCAATGGACTACCCTTCCGGTCCATAATCGCCATAACTTCCAGCCATATGAAATTACCAAAGTACCCGTGACCTCTCGTATGGACTGCATCATTCTCCCTTGGTTGGAGAAAACTCGGCCTCGAGAAGTGTTGAAGAATCAGAATCTACAAGCTTTTCAATTGTACCGATGACTTCATATCGAAATCTCCAAATGGAAATTGAAATTGCCTTCTCCTCTTCGCTGGTGGCAGCAAAGAAAGTATTGAGATTCCAAGTCCTGCCGTGACTTTACCTGGAATGATAAAATCAATAGAAGCAACAGGAGAATCTCTGAATTCACCTAAATCTTGTGTAGCAAACTTAGGGCCATTCATTTTAATGTCATCTAGCTCTATGTCGAACAGCTTCAGAGACAGTTTGTTGCCCTCTGAAGATGTATTACTTTCTGAACCAGCAGCTGGTTGCTTCAGTTTGCTGATCTCAAGAGCACAAGGAAGCCTTGTTCGTTTTGGTTTTCAAGAACCGGTTTTCTCAATTATTACCCCTATTTTTAATTTTTATTTTTATTTTTCTCTCTTTCTCTCTCCAATCATTAATACCTATTTTTTTAATTATTATCCCTATTTCTCCCTCTAATCATTACAAAAACCAAAACTCAAAACTCAAACCAAACACAACCGAGATTCTGGGGTTGCTACTCGAGCCACTTCAGCAACAGTATTGCAACCTCTTGCAAGGCTTTTACTCAAAAAAATTGGAGCATCTTCAGCCTTAAAAATCTGATTTTCTTCCACTTTGGGCGGATTTGGGACATAATCAATTTCTCTTGACATCAACTTTGTAGAGTTTGTATCTTCAACAACTCCTTTTGGTTTTGGAGTCAGTTGTTGTGCATGCTCCACACTAGCTTGTTTTGGTTGTGGCAGTTTTGTAACGGGCTTAACACTGGTGTTAAGTCTAGCACTGTTTAGACGTGTGCTTTCCATGACTTTATTATGAGTGTTAATGGCCTCAAGTCTTTGCATACACTCTTCAAATATGTTGTGTACAGGTCTTGAATTAACTCGTTGCTCACAAACCTTGGTATGGACAATGTGAAGGCATATACTTCTCTTGGAGCTTAGCTTTCATCGCTTGCCATGTGTTTGTCGGTGTCAATTCCAATCTTCTAATATGACCTTCAAGACCATACCACCACATCTGTGCCAAGCCAACAAGTTTGATCTTCGCGAATCTTGTTCTTCGATCATCCGTCAAATCATAGTATTCAAAAAACTCCTCCATTAGTGCAAGCCAATTGGAGAACAACCTAGGATCATTCCTTCTGTCAAAATCTGAAACTTCCATCTTATGGCTCAAGGCATATTGTGGCGCATAGGATCTCCCACTTTGATAGAACATAGTGGTGAAACCGTAAGCTCTGATACCAAATTGATGTAGGACGGGAATGGAATAGGGTTAAGGATGATCAAAACACTAAGAAAAGGGGCTGTTTGGGGGGCAGTGAACAGTGGACGTGAACAATGCATAAGAAGAGGAGAATAAGGGTTTTAAGAAGATAGATCTAGGCCTCACACCTAGGTTACCAAAGGAATCACACCTAAGGCCTTTTTAGCATCACACCAAAGAATGGGATTGCATCACACAATCTTAAAGCATAAGCTGCATAAATTTTGATATTAATCATTTGTTCATTCATAATTCAAACTCTTGAAGTACCTCAATTCATAGACTCCTAAGCATGTGTTAAATGCAAATGACTACTCCTATTCCCAAACATAGTAATTACTCCTATTTCCAAGAAGTCTAGGTAGGATGAATGTGTTATCTAATGGTTGCATACATTAAATATGTGGTCAAACTTCCCTACATCAAAAGTCACAAGTCTCATGAAAAGTCACAGCCATTAATGGTCTAGCCAATGCCTAGTTAATATCCCAAATAGGTCCATTTAATGGCCAATGGACTACCCTTCCTGTCCATAATCGCCATAACTTCCAGCCATAGGAAGTTACCAAAGTACCCGTGACCTTTCGTACTTCTTGGGGCAACGAGAAAGGGCATAACTGTCAATCCCATGTTGGCCAGAGCTACTAGGTTTTTTTTGCTAGTTTTTAGTTGAAGGCCACTGCCTGAAATTAGTACCTCCGGCCACTGAAATAAATGGTTATGCATTTCTCAGTGTTCACCACTTGATGAAGTGCCTCCAGCCACCACTGCTATGGGGGGACGCTGAGCCGTGAAACACAGTGGCATTGTTCACAAGTTGTTGGACTTTAGAAACCGTCTTTGGTCAGACTGAGGTGTTGAGAATTAAACTAATCTTCGAGTTAAGGCATAGACATAGAGGATAATCAGTATTTAAATGGTGAATCAGTTCATCAAAGTGTCAAGTGTGTTAAAGTGCGAAAGCAACCAACTCATTCAATCCCTATACAGACCTCCAAACACGAAGGCCTGAGGTGATTTTTAGTCTTATGTCCACACTGTTATGGTAAGAAATACTTATTAATTAACATTCTAATTTCCAGAATAATGTTTTGTTAAGTCACAACATGATTTCTTGATTGCTTTGGCTTGGCATCCAATAGTGGTGTGACCATGTGAGATGCTTCTGTTTGGCCATTGTGTTTTGAAAGGGTTACAACTTATCTTTGTTATTTGCAGTATTGCCTTGCTTCTACGTATATTTGCAGGAGGAGAAACTCTCAAAGGAAGTCGCATCTATTTCTTCAAGTTACACCTCCCTCTCCATTGGGGAAAGCCGAAGAGGTCTTGATGATCATACACAGGAAGAGAAGTGGGAAGAAGAAGGTTACGAATATGACAGAGCTTTGAATGCTGACAGGACTTACCTGAAGTTCAAGAAACGAATGGATGCATATCCAGATCAATGCTTCAGGTATGGAACTCCTCGAATATGTTAGGAGCAGATAGTATGGTATTGGTAGCCTGAAATAGTTGGGTAATGTCGGTAAACACGTTCCTTGAGTATTGTTTCTTTTGGTAGACAACTGCTTCTGATTCATATTGGTGTATGGTTAACTAGACCGCTTTGGTTCTCCTGCTTTACTTGTTAGGGAATGACGTAAAAAATCAACAACTATAATGGATAGAAGTTTTCCCCAACTATACAAGACCTTAACGATATTGGAAAGAACCAGATATTTAACACCTTTTAATCAATTTATCCTCAACTGATGTCGCATTTGTGCTAGCTTGTTGGAGGGTGATTTTTGGTTTTGATTCCTCAAAAACTTGTCATTGTGTTTGTCACAGCTTCTACTTCTGCTTCTGGGCCAGAAAGATGTTTAAAGCTGATCCTGATGTGTGTTAATTTTGATGCTTTTAGATTCGAAGTTTCTGAACCAACTTTTGTATTCCAAAGTTTTGACAAACACCCCATTAGAATCAAAGAAGAAGAAACTGCATGGCTGTTAAATAAAACAATACATTGCCATCAAGAACTTCTTGTCTAGTGATGAAAGACTTAGTAGTGAATTTTGAACTGGTGATTAGAAGTTGAATCCATTTTAGGAGTTCATTATCATCTTTAGAGAAAGTGGTAGAAGGAAGAGAAGGAAATATTTTCTTATGGCCTTACGCCTTTTATCATGGAGGCCCTTTGACACATTGTGGCTATCCTTACAGTCTTTTCATGGTTTTGTTCATTCAGATACTCTTATGGGGGAAATCCATTGTTGGCTACTGGAAGGGCACCAGATGCTGAAATATGCAGGCTCTGTGGTGGATCAAGGCATTATGAAATGCAGCTGATGCCGGCATTATTGTACTTTCTACACGGAGAAGCTCTTGATTGTCGGGAATATTCTTTGGAGAACTGGAACTGGATGACTGTAATTGTGTATACTTGTTCTGCGGTGAGTGTCTTTTAACTGTTGCTTATATCAGTTTACATATAACCATACAGTGAACATTCTAGATAAGAGTCCATATATATACGTTTTTTTAACATATTTCGAAAGTTGTTTTCAACACCAAAATATCTTGTTTTATGGACTGACTATCCAAATTGCCCACTGGTGTCGTATATTTGAACTCTCCTGATTATGTGTCGTTAGTTCTGGATCTTTAACTTTTTAGGTCGTTCCTTCGAGACATCTTATTAGGGCCGATGACAAAAATGTGCATTTCACCACCATCCTTCAAATGGTGGTCGTGGACTTGGGGGACGTGGGTTGCTTCTTTTTTTTTTGTTTGGCTTATCCTACACTCTATGCAGTCAACTTACTTTCCTATTGTCTTCCAGAACTGCTCCCTCTCCGACAAGAAATACATCTCCGAAGAGGGCTGGATTGTAGCAGAGGAGGTTGTTATAGTGCAGCATGAGTAACATGGTAAACTTCTGCAGAATTTACTGTTTGTTAACAGCATTATATGAATTATTGTTATCATCTGTGCTGTTGTTATAGTGGTTTGATTTTAGCTTGATTATCAACCCATTATTTATTTATTAGCAATAGAGTTTTCTTCTCATGACAATTGACAGGGCCTCATTTTTATGTTGGATTCTGGAATGAACTATGTGTGTGGAATTTTGTTCACTTACTTAACACAAACAAACAAAGATGTTGCGATTAGTCTCACGGTATTAGTCGAAAGTGCGCATAAGTTGACCCGGACACATGAAACCACGTGGGGTTTGTGATCCTTTCAATTGAGTGACAACAACGCCCATGTGAAGTAATATTTTTGGAAATTGTCACGGCCACATCATTCTTAATTTCGTATCGAAATTCCAGTTTCAGGTCATCTATCATCTTTTTCAATAATTTTTCTCAACAATTATTTTGCTAATATAATTTGATTTGCGTGTAAGGTTCCTATCACCCAGAAATTTGGTAAAATCTGGTGATTTATTATTGTTATCAAGGTACGGTATGCATGGGAGTCACAGTTTTTGTATATGAGGGTGAGATAAGGTGTCCATTTCCATGCGGGTGAGATAAGGTGTCCATTTCCATGCGTATACTAAAATGATAAATTGATTTTCATGTCACAATTGATGTATCCAGGTACGCAAAACTGTTGAGGTTTCTTGGTTAACCATTGCTGAAACTCGGTTTGTTTATTCAAATCCCATATATCCTCTCAATTTTGGTAAAAAAAAAATCGTTCTTCCCATATTCGATATGGAATTATTATATAAGTTAACTTCAAGCACAGTTTGGTAGTATTGTTCATCTACCAAACTTAGTAAAAAATTCATTACTTTTACGAAGACAGCATGGGGACCACGACAATCGCTTCGGGCTCTTTAAATTAGTAAAAATTTAAGAGTGAGTTTTTCAAATGATAAAATCTAATAAAATCAACAATTGCTAAAATCACCAGTTGATTTTATCAAAAATCTTCCTCGTTTGATAAAATCAACTGGTGATTTTAGCGCAAATGTTGATGTTATCATTTGGAAAACTCACCCTAGTTAAGTGCAATTTAATTACCGGCAACAAGGGCCCCCAATTCGTAAAAGTAATGCTAAAAAATTCGGTCTTTATTGAGGATGAACTTGAATTTGAAAAGTGAGTGGACGAAGTTCTGATTCTTGACGGATTTTACCTAAACATCAAAATTATTGACGATGAATATTCAGTGCCGGAGTATTAGGAATGGCCATCTTGGCTGGCCTGTCCCGAACCAACCCGTCCCCTTCTCGAATAGGTAGAGGATTCGGAGATTTTTTTCGGGAATCGAGTAGGGTATGAGGATTTTTTTTACAAAAATTCGGGGATCGGGTAGGGGATAGTATAGTCAATCCCCTTCACATATATAAGTATATTATATTATAAGTTTATAAATTTTTTTCCCCGGATAAGTTTCTAAGTTATAACTTGTAACTTGTTGGTTGGTTGTATAATGGAGGTTTTCTATTTTCCCCTGTGTAATGAAGGTTTTCTATTTTACTTCTGTTTTATGTGGCACTTTTGAATGAAATTTTAATCAACCAAGAAACCAAAAGCAAAAAAAGAAAAAGAACAAGAATAGCAGTAGCACTTTTGAGTGACTTGGTACGTTTTAATTATCCTTGGGAACCACTTTTGTCATTAGCTTTGGATTTTAATACAACTTTTTTGGTATTCTCTTGAATAATTTGAGTGAACTTTTGGATCCCCAATTCTCCATCGGGATCCTCATTTCCCGCATTGGGGCGAGGATGAAGGTTAAAAAAAAATCCTCGGTGAAGATTGGGGAAAGGATGGAGATTGATATAGATTTGGGATTGGGGATGGAGGCAGTGGTATCCACCCCTACCTTCCCCATGCCCATCCCTATGGAGTATAAACTTAATCAATTGAGAATATTATAATTTATATTGTACACAAGGGGGGGGGGGCGGGGGCGATTTGGCAATCTGGGCTGGAGAAGCTCTCTTCCTCCGCCACACGTCCCCTCCCCCACCGCCCCCTTCCACCTTCTTCCAGCCGCTCCTCCCCTCTCCTCTCCTCTCCTTTACTTCTTCCCCTCATGGATTTGACGGTAACTCCCCATGCATAGCTAGATCTGCTCTCCCTCCAGTGTGGGCAGTATGAATCTTGATTTTTGGACCAAAGGGGAGGCCGATCTGGCATCCACACCGACGGCGAGCGGCGGCGACAGGGTGACAGCGGTGGCGATGGCACCGGTGGTTTGTTCTGTTTTCCCGATTTGTTTTTTTTTTGTTTTTTTATTTATTTATAGTTTTAGGTTTATTTTGGTAGATTTTAGGTTGTTTTTGTTTTGATTAGTGTACTGTGATGTTTTGACTTAATGAAATTTCTCTCTCTTCATCCAAAAAAAAGAAATTTCATATTATACTAGTATTCCATAAGCAATATGAATCTTGTTTGGAAAACGGGGTGAGTGTCATGCACCGTGCGGTGCACTCCGGGCCGTTTGATGCTCAAATAGATGACCCAGATTTGATCACGCTGCGCGTGCCAATGAACGGATAAGATGCAAAGGGGTGAGATCAAATATGAGCCATCCATATGAATATCGGACGACCTGTAGTGCACAGCACCCCCCAATTCGTTTGTAAATGTTACTTGATTCTACTACACAGTTTTTATAACATACAAAATAACATGGCTTAAAAAATGGGATTTGATAATCGAGCTCCAAAAATTGATGTAGGCACTCCAAGCTACAGTAGTTTTCCAAAACCACCCTTTTGCAAGTTCCAATTTTAGTTCAGGCGCTCCAATTTTTTTTTTTTACTCTTCTCCTTTGCCTTCTCCGTTAACGGAAGAAGAAAAAATGGACACCCACCCAAACCCTAGCTGTCAAACGCCGCTTTCCGTTACCCTTTGTCGCCGGAAGCTGCTCCCCATCGTCGCCTTTCACTTGCATCAGGTTATAGATTTTATTAGATCTCTTTGTTGCATGAGGTGTGACTATGCAATCCTTACAATCTATGATTTCCGTTACATGTGGCATGAAAATCATCTTTTCTGTGGCAATGAATTGGGGTTCTTTGCATACAACCGACCCATTTGTACTTGTGCTTTACAAATCATCTCTTTGTTGCATTACATAAAACCGACTCATTTCTTTACATATCATCTCTTTTTTGCTCGCTCATTTATACTTTTTAGTGATTTTTGAAGGTCATCTTTGTATGAAAGTATGAAGATCTTAGGTCGCAACCATTATGAAGATTTTGCAACATCAATATTTTCCCTTGTGTGCTGTTTATTTTAGAGAATTCTAGCAATGTTTATTTATTTATTTTTTGTGCAAAATGGCGTGAAGCTGGAATATGGAGAATTATTAGTTTGGATCATTAGTTATTTTGTTTGAAGCTGGTATTTGAATCTTTGCATGAGTTGTCCTTGATGAGGCTAGAATATGGAGGTTCCTACTCTTTTGTTGGTTGAAATTTTTTCCAGGATGTTCACGGGAAAATCTGAGATGGAATAGATGGTGCGCAAGAGTCCAGTAGATGACTGGAGTTTTTCATGGCTGTTTTGTAATTTGTTGATCCTTAGATGCTGTTTGAAGTTTGCAGTTAACGGAGAGAGGTTTTGGTTCATTTTTCTGTTAGGAGTGCTTCAGTAAATTTTGGGGTGGAGTGCGTCCAGTAATTTCTATATTTTGAAAATGGTAGTTTTGTAACTTCATTAAATTTTGGAGTGTCTGCATAAAAAAAAGGGAGCTCCAAAATCAGCTTCCCTAAAAAATATAGACAACTTTTTTTAGTTCTAAATAGTGAATATTGACAATCTTTGTGGGATTGATGGTGTGTCATGTTGTTGCGGATAATTTTTATCACTACTGTAAGTTGTGGATACAATTTTTTATTTCTTACTATTGAACATATTAGCATAAACGCAATACAATTGAGAAACCATAGCGAATTTTTACATGAACATGATATATTACAAGTTCACTCACTTGGTTTACTTGTTTAATTATAAATTTATTTTATAGAACATACATATGACAAAATTAGGATACTAAAAAACCTTAAAAGAATTGATATTATCTGAACAGTATCTTACTCTCTAAAGATTAAGCTAGTAGAAACTTACACTCTTTTTTCTTATTCTTGACAATTTATTAATACTATGCAAAAAGCCAAAAAGTGTCACAATCAGAAACACGTGACCTCGAGTGTGCGATGCTTTAACTAAAAAAAATTACTCTTGTAATACTTCCAGATACCTTATTGCCAATATAAAACGAATATCAGTATTCTAAACGAATACGATACTGATACACGACTCACGCTTCGTGCTTCAAAGCCTACCTGCTCCCGATCTAGCAAATATGATCCTAATCTGCCTACTCTTTACATCTGATAGGAAACAGGGGATCTTGTTCTTTTCTTTCTTGGCGAAAGTCAGTAGTATGATCAATGAAATTTGAAATTTGAACTCGAGTCAAATGTATGAAACTACACTCGACAACCTGTACTCCACTCGCAGGTAACATAAGATTTCCATATTATGAACACGGACACAAGTAATTGACGGCCGTGAAAGGGTCACATCACAGGAATTTTATGGTTGGTACACAATTTCAAAGGAGGTTTGGAGCTTAATAGTAGTAGTAGTAGAAACGTGTCAATTTGTATTTGACCTTTGGATTACTGTAAAGTATTGCTGACTTGTACCTAGAAGAAATCTTCAGTTCCATCTAGAAACTCTATCCCTTACCTCCTGTTGTTCAACTCCGTTCCTTTTCTTTCGTTTCTTTTTATATCACCACTGCATACCCAAAAATTACACTTAGAATTTATGTAGAATTTGAAATTCAGTGGCCCAAGGTAGATTCTCGGTATTATTCCTGTGGAACGTGTTTTCGGGATTTTCATGGACCTAGCATAGTGGGAAAACTACTTTATTGTGATCTATGGGTTACAAGTTCGATTATCAGAAATAGCCTCTCTGCTTGTGCTTATAGGGGTAAGGCTAGATACATCAACCCTTTCCCAAACTCCGAATATGTGGGACCTTCGTGAATTGGGTATATACCCTTTAAACTATATGGCTGCATTTGATTGGTCAGATTAATTGGTATATATTGTTTTCCAGAAGAAATGGATTCCAACGTCCAGTTTTGCTCATTTTCTAGGTTCTATTTCGAACTTGTAGGATAGCTTTTCCACCGTTTCTTGTAAAATCAGTTGGTGTTGGGGAGGGTTAATTAAGTCTTTTATGGGGACACTCTGGGCGTAACAATCTCTCTCTCACGATGATGTTCCCGCAATTCGAACCGATGACTTTCTGGCTCTGATACCACTTGTCGAATCGCTTTTCCACAATCTCTCCTAAAACCAATTGGTGTTAGGGAGGGCTTCAATTAAATCTTTTGTGGCATTCGATATTGCACTCACAAGTCTATTTTTAGAGCGGTCGCATGGAGTGACATTGAGTAATCAATTAAGTCTTTTTATTCTTTTATTTTGTTTTGTTTGGTCTCTACTCCAAGTTATAATCTTGGTAGCCAAGCATTGCCTTAATAAACAAACTCTCAGAATTGTCTATCTTTTTCTTTTGGATTCAAAAACATCTCGTGGATTCGTACGCTAACTAGTTTTTCGTGAATTCCGCTATCGATCAACATAATTACGGAGCCATTCATCTTGAAAAAAAATCAGTGAAATAAAACTTTAAAAAAAACTAGAAAATATGAAACTAGAATCGTGCTAAATAGGCAACACTAAATAAGATTTGCTACTAATATTATTCCCTAAAAGTTGCAAAAACAAGTGGCAGAAAATTAAAATATCCTAAATTAGTCTTTTACTAAAATAACATTTCCATACATTATAACCCTTGGTATCTTGTCCTGCTGCATCAGTCTTTAATGATTTCCTTGCTAATACCGTTTCTTACTTGCATTGATGTTGTCGTCCTCATTTGCATCGCTAACTGAAATACCATTCCAAAAAGGATAAGAGATGAACCATTTCTAGCGGAAGCGGATCCGCTGTCTCGAACTCCCTGTCCCGTCTATCTGGGTCATCCATCCATGCAATCAATGGCTTGGATTCCATCTCACCCCAAATAAATCTGAGCCAAACATGTTCATCTGCGAATCTGAGCCGTCGATTGCTCGGATGGACGGCTTGGATGGACGGGACACAGAGTTGGACAGAGTTTTCGGGACAGCAAATCCGCAACCATTTCTAGCCGAAGCAAGAAAATATGGGGAAAAAAATTCATTCTTATATGATTTCCTCTTCAATTTCTCTTAAACTAGTACATCCATTCAGTTTTATTATATTTTTACCAACAAAAATGATAAATATACACTTCCTAAAGGAAAAAGGTCGCTTTAGCACTAAACAAAAGCACATCCACTCTTGGTTATCTAAAATAAAAGATACAGTTTGTGTGTGTGTGTGAGGATAAAAAAAGGATAAAAAATGGAGCATTGAAATTGAAACATAAGAAAGCAAAAACTACAGATTCGCATCCATAGAAATCCAAACCACCAAAAATACACAAGCAAGTTTTATTTATTTATTTATTCCCTTCCATTCTTGACCCATTGCTTCGAAGAAAATTGATTCGCTGAGAGAGGAACGGTTTGTGTGTGTGTGTGAGATAGAAATATGATAGAGTTTGAAATTGGAAAGGATCCGTTCTCAATCTTTCACATTTCATCTCGTGATATAGCAGAAGACACAACGATTCTAGTGAGCACAATCAATCTAGAAACAAGAATAATAAAGATGAAGAACGCTAGGAAAGCAAGAAAACCAAGCACACAAGAACGCAAGAAATTTACTTGGTTCACTACACAGGTTGTGTAGCTAATCCACGGGGAGAAGAGACAAATTAGTCCACTATAATCAATAACGATTACAATCTCCAATCTCCTACCAATGTATCTCTCAATCTCTCTGGGTTTCGTTCTCGAAAACAAGCTTAGAAAACCTTAAAACAGAACAAACATATAATAGGTTGTTGTGCGCGCCTCGCTGATCTGGACCAAGCTTCTCTAGTTTGGACCAAGACCCCCTGGACGGACCAAGGTACCCTCATCCGGACTAGCGATGCTGGGAGCTCCAATTTTTCTTCTGTGGTGTGGTGTGGTCTGGACCACCTAAGTTATGGTTCGAGATATTCTGCAAGCTCCAGTTTCGTGCCGCGTGTTATGGTCCGGACCACCGAAGTCCTGGTCTGGACCAGAGATGCTACGAATACCATTTTGAAGCCACACTTAACAAATTTTGAACTTGAATAATAAAAGACCTCGGATCAATTGGAACTCAACTTTGAAATTCAATCTCAACTCTCTAATCTGCTACGGACTATAGTTGTGAGAGAGACATTATGCATAACCTCTCTCCAAAATAACATTGATGAGACCCATGTGTATCAAACATTTCGGGATTATTTACATACAACCTACACCAATCTTCCCACTTAATGTGCGTATTTTCCAAATAAAGTCATTTTCTTACAAAATTATAATTTTATTGCATGAAAATAAATACAAGCAGCAGAAGACGAGAGCAAACCCCTTCAAACAACAAAACAAAACTAAACTCAAGAACAGAGCAGAACCAAGAACACATCTAAAGAAAACAAATCCAAAACCAAGAGCCCTACAACCTACCCTTAATCCAGTACATTGTGCACTTGCTGATAAGGAAACAAAGCATTAATGTAACATTTAAGACCACCTTTTGGTAACCCTGACCTTGAAACCATGCTTCATATAGAGGATTATGGAAACATTAGGAGCCACAATGTGCCCTTTCACCAACTGGACATGATAGTTGTGGATTATAGCTGCGGCTACCACCTTCAGTTGAGTGAAAGCCACTTCCTTTCCAAGACAAGTCCTCGGCCCTGCATTGAAGGCCAAGAACTTATACGATGGCTCATGTCTGATCGTTCCCCGATCAGAAATCCATCTTTCTGGCTTGAACTCGAAGGAATCCTCTCCCCATATAAATGACATCCTTCCCATTGCATAAAGGGAGAACATTACCTTCATCTTCGGATGAACATGATGACCGCTAGGAAGGACATCTGGCTGAAGAGGCTCTTTGTGTTGGAATGGAACCGGTGGATAGAGCCTCAATGACTCACATAGTGCACTGTGCAAATAAACTAGCTTGCCCACTTCTTCTGCATTGAATAGCCTCCATTTGTTACCTTCTTCAGACGGTATAACCGATTTGAGTTCTTCTCTAATCTTAGCTTCAACGTCTGGGTGCGTTGAAACTAGCCAGAGAAACCATGTGAGAGCTGAACTGGTGGTGTCTCGCCCTGCGATCATAAAATTAAGAATGGTGTCTCTTAAGAACTTGTCATCACTTTTTAATCCTCCAATCATCTCGTCTTCTTGTATATATGATGTCAATAGATCAACACCTTCTTCCGGTACTTCCAAATTTCTCCCATTGCTAAGTTCATCTCTCTTCATTGTGATGTATTCACCTATGATGCGGTCTAGAGTTTCGCACGCCTTGCTCAATTTCTTCTCTTGTCCGATTCCTAGCCACCTTTGGAGCTTCCAAATGCTTTCGGGCACTACATGGCGAGTGAATACTGCTTCCTCAGCATCATCCATGGCTTTCGAGAAAGGAACGTCAAGGAGTTCAGATGAGAGGCAACAAGGGTCATAACCAGTTACTAAAATGCAAGTGGTATCAAAGGTAAACCTTTGAAACAAGTCTTGCAAATCAACAACTAGGCCTTTTTTGGACACATGCTCAAGAATAGGGATCAAACCTTTCTCCACCTTATCCTGGCTCGTTTTGACCAAACACCGGTGGAAACGGTGGTGACCAATCTGTAATCGAGCAAGTCTCCTCTGGTTCCGCCACGAATCTCCATCAGAATTGAAGATCCCAGCTCCCAAAAAATCAAACATCTTTAGGAACTGAGGACCTTTAGGAAAATTCAAAAAGTTGGCACTCATGATATAGTGTATGTTGTCCGGATCTGCTGTAGCCAACATGTCCATATTAGAAAACCAAGGACCTTTTATGAGGAAAGTACCCCCGGTTCTGCCCAGAAGATCCGTGCAACTATCATGAATCCACCGGACATGAAGAAGAAGAGAGGGCAACATTCCAACTAGCGGCCAGTTCCGTGGGATCCCAGGGCGGGTTCCCCAGAACAAAAGAAAGAGAAAACATAAGACTGCTAGTAGGATTTCAGAGTAACCTAGAGAAGCCATTTGGGTTTCTCAAGCTAATTAAGAAGTATAGAAGGTTCACTTGGAAGCCCGGAGCTTTATACTAGTACTTGTTATCTACAATTTTCTGAACCAACACTGAGGGACAAGAAATAAGGGCTTAAATGTATAAAAAGATAAGTATAAAACAACAATAACAGAACTCATCTAGTCCCTAATCATTGGAGGTATAGGCGGGGATGATTGGAAACAGACCTAACCTTTGGCGATATGCACAAAGTAGCTGCTCTTAGAATACCACTAAAACAGTGACCCCCCTAAACCCTACATCCCTACAACCATTTTTTTTTTTTTGGTAAGATAAGTATAGGTAACAAGATAAGTATAGGTAACATTTTTTTTTTGGTAATGCAGGGTGTCTCGAGCCAGCTTACGCGCACCTCAGACTAAACCCTACAACCCCACAACCATTTCACACGCTTACGCATGGGGGTGAGGTGACCCCAAGAGTTGTTGATAAAGAGAATCAAACCTAAAACCTTAAGTAGGAGCAAACCCCTAAGTTCCAATCTAAGACCATTTGGCCAGCCCCTCGGGGTCAAGTATAGGTAACTTGTTGGTTCCATCATCAATGCCTCTTCAACTAAAACATCATGGTGAAGAGATGCTACCAAGAAATTAAGGGCCTTAAAGTGCAAACTTCACAAAAAATACCTGTATGTTTTTTACCTACCAACTAATGCTTTATTGGTTTGATTGTCTCTTTCTCAACAAGAAAAATGATAGTGCATGTCCATTGCACCGCTTGGCTGTATGCACGATCAGTAATTTGTTGTTATTTGATTCTGTGGACAAAAGTTGAACTGCAACATTGATTCTTAATTTGACTTTGAGAAAATCTGGATATGTTCTATTATGGCAGCTACTTATGAACAAATTCTTTAGAGCCTTTTTCGCTTGCTTTAGGTAGTGAGTAACGGATTTCCAAGAATCACACTTGAGTACATGTTTCGGCCATCAAATTTTCTGGCATGGTCCGTAACAAGTATCATAAGATGGTTTTTTTTAAAGTGGTCGCCACAACATTACTGCTAGCTCTGAGAGAGTCTAGCTTAGTTTTTTCGACTGTTGTTTGTTTATTTTCGATGTACAATACTATATAACATTGCTGTGAGTTATTACATTGCCTTTTCTAATATGGCTTAGCAACAAAAAAGAAAAAAGAAAAATGGGACATGATGACACTTGATTACTCTGCGTCTTAATTCACGCTTACTTGCACACGAACTGTGGCTTGTGATTCGTGCATTGTGAAATTTCTCTCACGTTGTTTCTATCTATCTTGATGGCGTTCCGTATCTTTATTTATCATTGAGAAACATGCACTTTGCACGGGTTGTTCCACTAAAGCTCAATTATGTGAAAACCGGACTCCACCATCATACAGAATTCATGGAGGAGAAAATGGATACCTGCCAATCATTTTTCTACATTCAAATTACAAACATTGTGGCTAAAGCTTCTGTGAATTCAATTTATTCTGTTTATTTGTAGAACTATTTTTATGGGTAGCTTGTTGTCCACAACCTCGTACTGATGGATAGTCTATGGATCTGTCATTTTCCAACCATCCATGAAACCAGAATACATGGAGATGCATTCAATTGGTGGAAAATCTGACCATAAATTGTTTGTTAAACTTGTTTTCGCATAATAACCTTCTAATGAATATAGGGTCTGCACATGCAGAAAAGTGTGTGTGTGTGATGAGTAAAATAAGATAACCAATGGAAGAAGTAAGGGCCTGCTTGGTTTTTCTAGCTTATTTGATTATTTTGCCTTTGAATCTCACATATTTTGTGTCTTGATTCATAGATAATGGAGTATAAGAAAATAAACTAGGATGACAGAACAGGCGCAAAGAAGATCCAATTTCAAATAGTCAAGAGTACCGTTTAAGGACAGTAGCACCCATCAAATTAAACTAGATTTGAACATGGGCTGATGACCCCTTATGCCAAAATCATGCACTAAGAAGAACGAGGAGAGATTTCAAGGCATTCGCGTTGGCATCAGCAAAATGGGATAATAGCCAGTATGCCCAAAAGTATGCAAAAACTACGTTCACAATTCACAAAAAGCACAAGGGGAAGCAGTTGAGAAATTCACTTTGACAAATCCAAACATCGGGAAATTACCAATATGCTAAAGAGCATGTTGTACAACACCTACAACTAGAATTGGAAAAGGGGGAAAACACTAAGAAGAACGAGAAGTAGAGAGTTTAAGGCATTCACTTTGACATCTCTTAAGGCAGACGTCATTCCAATTAGGTACTTGATGCTCATTAACGCATACAGTACGAGCACAGGCATCAGAGCAGGCATCAAGCTCAGAAACTCCACAAACAGTCACACAAGTATCTGCAATAGGGTCCTTGGAGAACACCCCAACCTTCTTAAGCATTCTCTTCGATGTGCAGACCCTCTCACATACAAAGATATCATCAGAAGTCTTCTCTCTTCCACGGGCACTAATGATTCTTTGCTCTTCCGAACGCCTTTTCTTAACTAAAAAAGCTTTCCCAGCAACAATGGCCGGAATGGCAGCCCCCAACAAGGACCACCACACTTCTACCATTTTTGCTTCAGTTATCAAGCTCTTTCTCTTCCTCTCTTCTTCTGTACCTACTTTGGGATGAAAAACTAAGCTTGTTTGTTTACCTGCTATCCTTCATCATAATTTCAAGAACTTCAAAACAAATATTCAGCAAAAGTACACAACACAGAGCCAATAATTGGTGAGACATGACATACAAGGGGTACAAAAACATAACCAAAGAATAGTATTTCCAACATGAAACCCGCGAAAATCTTATAGAAACATCAAAGAGTTATATTGGACTTACAAAAGAACATCAGAAGAAAATTCAAATTATCCAACTAGGCTGCGTGGCATCCCGAGTGTATATTGTTGGTTATAGCGGGAAATATGCAAACAAATTCTATGAAAAATAAGGTAACAAGCAGCCTATTTCAGGACATTCTACAAGGTCTCCCTTTAATCTACGCATTAAATTGGATTTACAAATGTCTTGCACAAAAATACAAGACCATATAACAGTCAGTTAACTTAAAAGTAAACTAGTTCATATCGGTATGTGTAACAATTAGGAACTGGACAGCATTCCACCATTATAAAGTGCCTTTGACAACAATTCATAAGCTTTTTCTTAAAGCATGCAAAAACCTTACGGCTGTATTGCTCTTGGAATTGCAGAGGAATGTGTGAGGGGAAAAGTAGTACGGAATTCTACTTCATCAAATACAAAACAATTAGTACAACCCCCATTAGATCAAAAAGTACAAGCCCCTTCCTCTTTTCTCAGCACAAAAATTATTGTCTAGAAATTAAATTGTAGATGTATTTTTCTATGATTCTCCATCATGTTTAATTTTGAACTCTACATATCCAAGGATAAGAACAAAACCTCGATTACAATCACTATTGGTAACCCAATATAAGATAACTAAAAAATGCACGATCAAAGATAAATTGGAAATTGCATAAACCCTTTTCACTTTTCATAGAGAGATTTTATTTTTGGGTAAGGTAAAGTCCGTAAAGATTTTTGAGGTGTGGTGGAGAGGTGTGCTTGGTAGTTGCAAAGTAGTTTCAAAGTGTTTGTTCTCCCATTACCAATCGTGCAGTGCCACGTAGGCAGGTGTGGTGGAGAGGTGTGTCCTAGCATTTTAGTAGTGCTATGGGGCATTGCTCAGACAAAACAAAACAACACCACAACAGCCAAGAGAAAAAACTCAGGAACAACAACTTAAACCCTAAAAATGAATATTGAAAGATAAATTGGAATTCCTTGAACCCTAGATACGACTTAATCAGTGAATTCTTGCTTTTTACCAATAGAAGATGGTAACACAGGTCAAATGAAAACAACTGTGGTTGTGAAGACCAGTTATTACTTGCCTCCAAAAAAAAAAAAACCTGTGGTCGTGAATGTACGGTTTGAACTTTCAAACGCTACCAAAGAACAGAACAATCAAAGATAGGAGCATAGAGAGAGGAGAGAGAGTAAAGGTTCGGAGAAGAGATACCTATTGGCTATTGCGTGAAACCTGAGACTCGCCGGCGATCGAGTGAGGCAAGCGGGATGAGCAGAACATACTCTGCGATGCAAAGTGTTTACGGGTTTGTTTGGTTTATGGAAATGGGCCTATTAACCGATTTAAGTTTATTTTTTAAACTTTATTAATTAAATCGGACATTTTTCAACTTTATTTCGAGGATACGTGAAAATGTTTTTAGGAATCACGTTTTCTACAAATCGTGCTTTGCAAACACGCTTTTGTTGTCATTAATCGAACGAATTAAGTTAATCATAATCCACTCCAAAAAAGTGTCAAAAAAAACACGCTTTCAGAAAACGTGTTTAGTTGTCACGCTTTTAAAAGACGTGTTTAGTGGCCACGCTTACAAAGTGAATCTAGGCCTGCCTTGAAGTGTGCTTTCCCAGTTTACACGTCTTCTCCCTCACTCTGCTGTACCTCTGCAACTCCGCTGGTTACCACTCCCGTTGTCGTCTCTTCGCTTGCCCCTTGTTCTCTCGCCTTTGACGCTCTCTCTTTTGAGATCTACGGTCTACAGGTCGGTTCTCCCACCCTCTGATGTACCTCTGCAACTCTGTTGGCACCGGACACGCTCTCTCTCTCTCTCTCTCTCTCTCTCTCTCTCTCTCTCTCTCTCTCGAGAGAGAGAGAGAGAGAGAGAGAGAGAGAGAGAGAGAGAGAGAGAGAGAGAGAGAGAGAGAGAGAGAGAGATCTACACTCTGCAACTCTTCGTTTGCCCATTGTCTCTCACACACAAGTATACATAAAATTGGATGGGCCGAAACAAAACATAAGGTGTGGTTGTAAATCACGTTTTTTAAAAACATGTGTAGCAAACACGTTTTTTCGGTGGATTATGATTAACTTAATTCGTTCGCTTAATGACAATGAAAGTGTGTTCACCAAACACGATTTGTTAAAAACGTGATTCCTAATCACGTTTTTCACGTATTCATGGAATAAAGTTGAAAGGGTCCCGATTTAGTTAAGCAAATTTATACGCGCGCCCCGGCACCCACCCCCCGCGGCCCCACCCCCTAACACGTCCCATTTTACACTTTTACCCCTCCTTTAATTACTTTATTTATATTATTTATATAAATTCATTTAATTATTTAATTCATTCTTTAAATTAATTCATTTAATTATTTAATTCAGTTTTTTTATTTAATTCATTAATTTATTTAATTATTTATTGATCTCTTTTATTAATATCTTTTTCTCTTTTATCTTTTTAATATGCTCTAATATTTTTTTTCTCATTTATATATTTTAATTCATTTATTTATTTATTTTTATTCTTTATTTAATATTTTTATTTACGTCTTTTTCTTAATTATTTAATCTTATTTATTTAATTCGTATATTCAGATTATTTCTTATCTTCAATTACAACCACTCATTCAGATTTTCTTTTTACCTTCTTATCTTCTTATCTTTACAACCACTCATTCAGATTTTTTTTTTTTTTGTACCTTTTTATTTATTTATACTACTTCATTCTTCTACTACTTCACTTTTTCCTAATTCTCCCACTACTACTTCACTTCTTCCTCATTCAGATTTTCTTTCTTTTTTCGTAATTCATCGAACAATATTATGGATGGCTACCACTATTCAGATGGTTGGTCATTTGAGAATGATGTTCCCAGTGAGGAGAGCATCTCCTACAACAATCACGATTATACAACCGAATTTAGCACTGATCATGTTAGTTATTACCGTTGTTCTTATGCATATTCGTCATTTATTTTGAAAGTAGATAAAATATGGTAAGACTGGATAATGTTTCACTTATACATATTTGTTATTTTTTTTATATAGATTTTTGAAAGTAGAGAAGATATGTTAGCTTGGGTGCGGAGAGTCGGTCTCCAAAATGGTATTGTGGTGGTTATTAAAAAATCTGCTAATTTAAAAGGCGGCAAGCTGCTGAAGTGCATTCTTGGTTGTGAGAGAGGAGGAAAGTACAAACCGCACTGGGGGGTTGAAAGGCTAATCTTGCATAGGAATACTGGGACTAAAAAATGTGATTGTCCATTTGAGTTGCAAGGTATACCAATACCTCTAGACGGTGGCAAGTGGGGTTTAAGGTTTCATGTGGTTTTCATAACCATGAACCAGAAGAAAATATTGAGGGCCACGAGTACCCATCAAGGCTAAAACTAATGGAGAAACAATTTGTGGTCGAGATGGCCAACAACACCGCACCTCATGACATTCTTAGTATTTTGAAGCAAAAAGACCCGTCAAACACGGGAATTAGAAGCATTTATAACGCTATTTTCATAAACAAGGAAGCCAAACGGGGCGGTCTAACTACTAAATAAAGTAAGCCCCAATTCCAAATAAGGGAAAAAATCGCAAATATCATTCACCTTACTTTTCGTGATTCTGAAAGGAAGACAATAATGGCAGGGGATCCAAATTAAATGGGAACTAGGACACAACACAACTAGGCAATATTTTTTAAGGTAACAATTAAGTTGCCTTAATTATTTTCACAGACACACTACGACACAACACAACTTGTTAACGAAGGCAATGTTTGTAAAGGTAATAATTAAGTTGCCTTAATTATTTTCTCACACACACTCTCTATATAACCCTTATTTGGATTGAAAGTCATGCGGTCTTCTGCAAATTCTAAACTGCTGCATAACAGGTACGTCGAGTTCTTCATTCAACTTTTCACGCGCAAAAAACTAATTCATGCATATAAAGGATTTCAAATTGCGGTATTGGGAAACGTAACGGTATCGGTGATATCAAACCGTATGACATTTTTCCATTGCTCGACGAACTTAAAATTGAGGTGCAAATATCATTCTAACTTATTTTTTGTGTTTCTTAAAGGAAGATAGCAAGGCTGGGGATTGAAATTAAATTGGAATTAGGACACAACACGTTGTGGTAAATAAGGTAATGTTTGTATGCGATTAGGAAACAAGTTGCCTTATTTTCTCACACACGCTCTCTATATAACCCTTATTTGCATTGAAGACCATTCATTCTTATGCAAATTCTAAATAGCTGCTTAAGAGTCAAAGGTACGTCGAGTTCTTCACTCAAGTTTTCACACTCAAGAAACTAATACATGCATATACCTAGGGTTTTAAATCATGGCATCAAGAAACATAACGGTATCATTGATACAGTTATACAGCCACCTATATCGGACTGTATTGTGTTTGTATTGGCTGATAAGAAAGTAAATAACAATATTGGAGGTTCGAAATCTTGCTGCATAAGAGTCAATACCATGATAAGATACGTAATGACCTTTATTTAAAACTCTGCATATACCAGTGTCGGTATCCCGTAGATTCCAGTTAAATCAATTGCAACAACTTTTGGATTACCATTACAAAAAAGAAAAACCAAAATAATAATAATAATAATAATTTACTCAGTGCTTGATGAACAGATTAATCTCGTAAAGGTGCAAAAGGATGTCCGAGCCACAGAAGGGCGCAACAATGGCACAAGGAACCAAACTAAGCAAGAACAGCCAAAGCAACGGCACAGAATGCAGGCCACCGCAAGCACCAGACAGGAGAGAGGAAACTTGGTCGCCGGTCAAGGAAGGGATTTATCCCCTTCCACCCTCTCTAACTGTGAATGCAGCTGCCCCATCTAATCCAAAAATATCAGAAGATGCTAAGAAGACGATGCTTGAAAAGTTTGAAGACATTGTTGATCAACACATTGAAAGTGTTCTATATGCTCCGACAAAAAAGCGTCGATTGCCAGTTTTTCAAGAGATATGTCCTGTATAGGAGAAGTATAAAAGGTACAACAATAGTTGCTCTGTGAGAGATGCCAGTATACCGAACATAAACACATAGGCATGATATTCTATATATTCTTTACTACAGAGTAGAATGAAAACATTATTGGGTAAGTTTATGAGAACTTATTGTTGACTTAATGATTTCAACTAACTGTCGAAGAGTCCATTCAATATTCTGTTAATGCACGACCACGAGTTTCTATTTTCGATTCTCTCCATGTCGTGGATGGAATCTTGCGCTGATGCGATTTTAACACGCTGTCAATAACATAGGACCTAGCTAGGCAATTCGCAAGCTGTTATTTTTGGATTTTTTTACATGAACTGTTGTATAAGCACAGTGCATGATGTATATAACTGAAGAACTCTCCAGTGAATCAAAGAATGAATGAATCAGTTTACAAGTGTAACCAAAAAAAGAGATTATCTCAAATAGCCGTTGTAGAACATACCTCGCTACAAGGAAAAGGGCTCTTGTTTTCAGCAATAAGACTGGTGAAAATCATTAGACGTTAATGTTAGAGCGCTTAGATCTGGCGCTTCCGATCTCCTGGGAGACTGCCAGTGCAAATCTTGGAATGCTATAGTTCTCAGGTGTCAACATTGGTCGCTGTGGATAAAGCGTGGGAGGTGGCGTGAGATTCCCTTGAGCAGGGAGAGGGAGGACATTGTATTTATCTGGTTCCCCAGTTAGACTGCAAATAACAGGAGAAAATTAGGTTGTATTTGGATCACAAATTGTTTGAGGGGAAAGGGGAAAAAGGGAAGATATAATTACTTATAGATGCTCAATTTCTGTAGGTAACTAAACGAAAGCTTGTTCTTTTTTATATGTATTCATTCTTCTTTTTCTTCTTTCTCTTTTATGCAACCTCAAGAAAGAGAGAACAATTTAGCTTCTACTTCTTTTCATATCTTTTCCTTCAACAACCTATGGTACAAAAACATCACAGAAGGCAAGGTTGAAAACAAGAATGAGAGCAGCAGACAATCACGGTGATTTCACTACAAATATAACAGTAGCGTTTGAAACAGTTTCAGACGGCTATATTCATCTTATTAGTAGTTACAATAGTAGTATGTGCTCATTAGTGAGATGCTCTGGACCATGAATGAAGGAAGCATAGTAATGAGCACAAAAATTGATCTGGGTCTCTAAGTCTGCCCTCTCTGATGGCTTTCGACTTTGATTTGGGGCATGGTTTTGCATCAAAACGTCCATGTAGCTCCTCGATTCTTGGAGGTTTAGGGGGGGCCACTGTTTCAGTGGTATTCTGAGAGTAGCCACTTTGTGCATATTGCCAAAGGTTAGGTTGTCTCCAATCATCCCCCACCCATACCCCCAATGATTGGAGACTAGATGGGTTCTGTTATTGTTGTTGTGAGTAGTTACAATAGCAGGCCTTAGACAACGGTTTTTCATATGCTCTTGATCTGTTAGACAGAGAAAGCCAAACCTTCTTCAGGACTGCAGGAAAGGAATTGCACTCCGTATTATGGTTTCCATCTGTTTTATGACAATTCTTGTAAGTAACGATAGCCTTCACCATGCCTCTAACATGTGCAGGTCTCAAATTGTGTGTGAGAGAGAGGGATATGGACTTGACAATTTCCTAGCTGTTGTAATTGTTAAAACCCAAAAGATATAGAACCAATGTAACAGCCGTTCACAAAAAAAATATAACCAATGTAACAAAAGCCCCGACAAAAAAAAGAAGCCGCACTCAATTAGTAACTAAGAACATAACGGGAGATTCCCATTTGCATAAAAAGGGTAGGAAATTATTAGCAACCTTCAGAAATCGTACCTTGCGCTCTTGTACACTTGATCTTCGTCGCTAACAATTTCACTTGGTCGCTGCAATGGTCTTTGATCTGGGTTAGACCATGAATTTGGTGCAGGTAAGTCATCTGAGAAATACCTCCTCCTGATCAACTGAGAACAGAGGGCCTAAGTGATATTAGATGAAAAACTCAAAAAAAGAAATAAAAGTTGGAGGGGGCATTAAAGAGCAAGAGCACAAACCATGCGAAAAAATTTCATCACAGCTTCTTTGTCATATCTTGCTGCTTTGGCAGCCTGTACATGTTAAAGATTCATGAAACTTAACATAGATTTCCCACAGATGGAGAAATGAAATCAACGAGCAACTACGTGTATCACTATGAAGCACGGATACGGATACGGATACGAGATACGGATACGATACGGATACGCGGATACGCGATTTTTCCAAAAAGTCGGATACGATACGTTGGGGGATACGTTGAATATAAAAATATAAAAATAAATATATTATAAATATATATAATTTTTACTTCCTAAAATTTCATTAGACATGTTCACCATTACAGCACAGAAAAAAAAAATTAAAAAAACTCTAAAAAACGTATCCGAATACTCTAAAAACGTATCCGATACGTATCGGGAGCGTATCGGTAACGTATCGGAGCGTATCGGTAACGTATCGGAGCGTATCCAAAACGTATCCGAATAATAAAAATTTAATTTAAATTACGGATACTCTAAAAAACGTATCCGATACGTATCGGGAGCGTATCCGAGCGTATCCGTATCCGATACGTGTCCGATACGCGATACGGAGGTCAAAATAGAGTATCCGTGCTTCATAGGTGTATCATATTACCACTTCTAATGAATCTTCAATCTCTTCAACTCAATTTTTGTAATTAAATAATAAGGTACTACACATCTCTAACAAAAGAAACAAGCGTATCTAGTAATGACAAGTCTACTCAGGAGTCACTGGTGCATGCTCTATACCTCGGACAAGTATAGAAATCATAAAAGACAATGAATTAATCACAAGATGGTTAATAGAAGACCAGCATAACCATTAGACACTTTACCAATCAAAATCAGTACAAGTTTGCACAACACTGAACTTCTACAAAAGAAGATAGACATGAGTCAACTCTGCAAATACAAAGGTCAGACTTGATACTATCAAAAAGAAGAGAAGATATGCAGTATCTCTTAAACAAAGAAGAATAAGAGGAGGAGGAGGAGGAGAGAGAGAGAGAGAGAGAGAGAGAGAGAGAGAGAGAGATGCCTCAATTCTATAGAAACTGTCCTAAAAGGTAGCATCGTGAAAGGATGTCTGTACAGCCCACAAAAATAGATATTTCAATTGTGTTATTGCATGTCAATTAGATAGTTCTACTGCGTTATTACATGGCAACTGAATCCACAAACTTCTAGTTCTTGGAGTCAAATGGAACCACTACCTAGGAATTTAGAATCAAATCATGCAGTAGATCCACAAAATCCTTTCTTTATAAAGTGCTAAGAATATGGTCACCTTAAAATCTGAAAGTAAATAGCATGAACATGTTTCAAATGCTATTTGAAAAACACTGCAGTCATTTGATTTCAGTCATGCATCCTGAGGAGCCATGAATTTTGGGTCTTTTGGCAAATGGTTTAGGACAAAAAATAGCAGACCTTAAGTTAAGAGCGAGAGCATTAAGCTAGATCAAACAAAAAAAAGCAATAAGTAAACAGATATACACTTAAGAGTTCAAATTTTCACCGCTATAAGGCCACCACTGCCAGGAAAACTCTCAGTCAAGGGAAGTTCCTCACTTGATGGAAGCAAACCCTGCTTCTCAACCCAATGGCGCGCAATATCAACAAGATTGCCACTGCTTCCCCTTGTGCCATCTTTTGCTGCAATATCGGCCTTATTACCAATGACAATGTAAGGAACAGGTAGGCCACCTGGACCTCCAGATCCTAAAGGGGCAGAGAAAGTCCCAGACACTGCTATCTCTGCAGCCCACTTTTGCAAACTTGTTTTTGTCCTTCGCTGAGATAGATCATGAACAAAGATAACACCTACAAACAAATTCCAGGTTGGAAAAAATAATTAGAGCAGGTATAGTCTTGTGCTTCAATGAGTAGAAATCGTAGATGGCATGACATGCGGAAGTTATAAGCAGTGTTTCACTTGTTTGAGAGAGAGAGAGAGAGAGAGAGAGAGAGAGAGAGAGAGAGAGAGAGAGAGAGATGGCATGACATGCAGAAGTTCCAAAGTCTCAAGCAGTTTCACTTGCGTATGTGTTTGTGTGAGACACAGACACACACACACACACACACACACAGAGAAGGTACATATAAACTTATATGTTACAAGGGGGTGTCGATTGCAGTTGCGCGTATCTAAGGGTCAGACCCGTCAAACCTTAAGGCTATATAGACTTGGAAAAAACAATGATTTAACTATTAGGTCTTATCTATTAGGGAAAAAATAGTGTTTGATAGTATAAGAAAGAGCATCACATACAAAAAAAAGGTGTATACCATAGAGTCAAAAAGGCGCTTTAGTCTTCTTATAGCTAGTATGCAGCAAAATAATGGAAGTATTAAATCTAATTATATAACAAAGTTTCTGATGGGAAGAATCAAACCCATAATCTTATTCCTCCTTGTCCTAGGGGCCAAGTATCAAACGTTGGTACTTAATTTCTTTCGAAGAGTTCAAGTAGCAAAGCATACACTTCATTATCCAAGCAATAATAATAAGACACTGCCAATAATAAGGCAGGCAAGGATACAGCATGTGATCACTTGAATTTCTGTGTCAAGTACAAAGCAGGCATATTGACCCTGTGAGAGCATGTGCATAGGAGGTTTCCAAAGTTTACGTCTTCTCCTTTCTTCACCTTAACACATGACTAAAAGTAGATATTAAAAGAAGCCAGGATAATCAGTGCTCACCGTTGATATGAGAATAGAAAAGGGACCTGCAATCCTTGTACAGATCATGTCCAGAAACATCCCAAAGTTCTACAAAGAAATCCCTTTCACTTTCACCCTTTATGCTATTCGAAGAGCTACCAGAACTCCCATAAGTTGTGTGCTGAGTTAAAATTTAAAAAAAAAAAAAAGGGAAGAGATTTAACGAAGATTCAATCTATAGCCATTGGTGCCTAAAAATCGTAAGGGAGGTTGAGACGTACCTTTACACCGACTGTACATCCAATAGTTTGAGAAGGAGAAGAAATAGAAGAACCTTTCAGAATCAAATGAACCACAGAAGTTTTCCCCACTCCTACAACAAGATTTAAAGTAGAAATAAGTTCGAATGACGCAGTGAAGATAGGGATCTAATGAGACCTTAGTCATATATCCTTCAAAATTACATGCGCTCCCGCTCTCAATCCTCTCTAATCCTTGCTTTCAAGATTGCGCACACGCTTCCGCTCACACACGCGCATGCGAATTATGTGAATTAGACTGAGACACCGGCCAAGAAAAGGAATTTTCCATAGGTCACCTATGAACAATAATTGAATCACAAAAATGAATCGGTGGTCTTCCACCATTCCTCTTCCATTCAGTCAAAGATTGAACAACAATTAGGAAACTTCAATTTTAGATTCATTAAATCCTAAGTATTTTAGGAAGTTCCATTAATAAATTTCCAGGCTCTGAAAAAGCCAATAATTTGAAAACGAAAAGAAGACAATGAAAGTATCAGAATCAAGTACCTGAATCTCCAACAACAAGCACTCGAACCTGCCCGCTGGGGTGTCCACCGTTCACCTCTTTCTTCTCCTTCTCTCGTTCCCTCCAAAACATGTTTTGCGCCGAAACCCTTCTAAACCAAATTTACCACCCAAACACAACCACAAATCAATTGCCAGACAAGTCTCCTTCTTTATACCATAAACCTCAATTTCATTTAGGCTCCAAACAAATCAATTAAATCCAATTCGGGTCTTCCCAAATTCAACCCAACATTACTATCAAACACACAAACAAACAAACAAACAAAAATCTCTGTTCATCAAATCAGTGGTTCTTAACCAATCTGACGAAGTAATCTTGTAATGGGTCTGCTTGAAATGCAATTCTTACACCAAAAATCTGAATAAGAAGTGGAAAAATTGAGATATAGGAACTGGGTTTCGGTGAAAATTTATGAAGGTATAAAGTAACGTGTAATGTAGATCTATTATTGGGAAACAAACCCAACCGGTTGGCAATTAGGGTTCTAACAATTGTAGGCAGGACTCAGGAGTTGCCGAGAGGAATTGTAAAGGATCAAGATCCGATGAAGGGAACGTGGTACTTACGCGCAATAAGAGCGTGAACATGGCGGTTTATTTGGTTTGCCATTGCCTTTGTGCAGGTACCGAATTTAACTAATTTAACTAGGCGAGTCTCGAGGAAAATAATACTGATACTTTGATTCTGCAAATGGAATAAGCTAGGATTATATGGCCTTGATCGTTTAGTAGTTTCACTAGTTTTTAGTTTAGTTTTAGAAAAAAATGTAATGAGTAAAGAGAGATAGAGAGAGAAATGAGTGTAATGATTACAAAATAAAACTAAAACTAAACTAAAACTATGAAACAAAAAAGGCCAGTACTATATTAGGAACACATATCCAGATTTTAATTGTGTTTAACATTGTTCATGCACAAATAAGAACGAATCAGACGATTTTGGATACAGTTTGTCCAAAAGTGTTACACATCAAAAAGAACTATGATACACCACCACTTATGCACACCAAATGCACATCAAGCTGATGTGACGGATGAGGAGAAATCCACTATGGAAAACCCCCCAAAAAATGTGTTTCTCCTTATCCATCATATTAGTTTAGTGTGCATGAGTGGTGTATTCATAGCATTTCTCGTTACAAATCTGTGTTCTTAAACTTTTTTTGTTGCATTGTGTGGTGCAATTTTCTCATTGTAATTTTTTCTATTGGTTACCTCATACTCCCTCCCTCCCTCCCTCCCTCCCCATTTTATAATCCCATTTAACACTTTTTGCCGTCCTAAAATGATTATCCTACCTCAAAACTAAATGAATACTAGGTAATGAATTTCCTCTTTTACCCTTCCATTTTGAAAATACCAGTAATAAAAAAGTAAGAAAACGTAGCATTTTGAAGGGTAAAATGAGAAACAAGTTTTTAAAAGCGCAAATGATTGTGTTCTCTTATTTAATTGGAATCTTCAAAAGTGACTATTAAGGGGGTGTTCCATTAACAAAAAACTGTTTTTTCCAAACACCGAGACAGATCATTCTCTCACACAACACATAACATAAAAAACCGTGAAAACCCAATTTTTCAAAAACTGGATTTGGAACACCCCCTAAATGTGAGCGGATTCGTTCCACAATTGAACATAGCGCAACAATGTTGCCTAAATATTTATATGCTCTCTCGCTCATTAATCTGGATTCGCTCCTTGAAAACCCCCTCCCCCGGTGCTAACACCAAACAAAAATTGTACTCCTACAATTTTAAATATTGTCGAGAATAGAAATATAAGATCAATTGATAATAAAAAACACGAAGGGTCAAAATTTAGTCTTTTGAATTTGTTGGACTTCACGAAAGATAAGCTATTGTGAAGGACTCATGTGCAAATACATACCCTAACTTTATGACTTGGGGTCAACTAAGCTTACCATTTGCCGTCAATCCTGGAGATGCCATCCCAGTAACTTGTAAGCTTTGTTTAAACCAATTCAGGATTTGGAATCCGGGGGAGGTATTGGGGTAGGTGATGTGCGCTGTGTTGTGCAGCAAAACGACGTAATTTTGCTCATTTTCTTGGTACACTTCTAAGACCTTGTTTGGAGAGTTAATTTTGAGTTCAATTTTAGGGGATTTAGGCTCTTTGGGGTAAGGCACATTGGTTTTAGGCACTTTGGGTTTAGGCACTTTGGGTTTGACACTTTGTAGTGATTTTTTTCTTCTTCCAAACAAAACAAAGCCCTTGGAAGCTTCAAAGGTCTGCCCAAAACTACGTCGGTTTGCCGCATAACACGGCGCACGTCACCTACCGCACAACGAGTGCAATTTTGTTCACCCTCCTTTAAAGAGGGTGAACAAAACCCTCCCTCCTATCAGTTGAATTGGTGTGGATCCCACTACAAAGTGATGTCATGTTTACCTTTGCAATACACTTTATGGTAAGCATGACATCACTTTGTGGTGGGACCCACACGTTTCAACCAATAAGAGGGAGGGATTTGTTCACCCTCCTTAATTGCTCTCCCGCACAACACCCACCCCAAATCCCAGGATTTGACAGGTGAAAGTCACATGAAATGCGCAATTGCTTAGTCAAAGTGATATCTGATGGGCCCTTTGGCTTTTGGTTCATGAACATTTGATAGGTGGAGTCACAAGAAAAGAAAAAGGCTTTCAAAAGTTTGTTATTTGCTACTACTGCAACTTATTTAGAAATTGCATAGAATTTGAACAAAAACCTGTATTTTATAAAGAAATCATTACTAACCGACGTTAGTCGCGCTGGGGTGAAAGTGTTCAATTAATAGAGGATAGAACAATCGCGTCATTACGCGAGTCTCTTGTTCTGTAAAAATAGGAGAAGAATTTAGCTTCGCAAAGCTATGATAGATGTCTTTCGCTCAAGTATAAATAGTTTTCTTTTCTTTTTCCGTATTTTGATTCCGTGATGGTAAAAAATGTAACAATTCATAACATTGACCCGTAAACAATTATGATTTGGACTGTAACAAAACAAGATCATTTGTTTGTTATTTTTTGGTCATCAAAATAGAATTTGCTCTCAATTACTTATATAATGCCTTAACCCTTCAACAGGTCAACTACAAAAATAAAAAGGGAAACATTAATGAAGCTTTAAAACAGATTCCATACATGTGATTTTGGACAGCAAATGCTCACATGGCCATCCTTGTACAGTTGCGCTAATTACAGGCTGATAATGATTGGAAAAGTAAACCCAAGAAAAGAAGAAGAAAAAATCATGAGAAGAAGAAGAACATTGAAGAACAATCACCTTCCAAAAAGTGGACAGGCTTTTCTGGAATCATCCCTTTTGCAATCATTCTTTCTCTAGAAACTTGTATACCTCAAGTACTCAAAAAACCCAGAATCCAAAAAGCAAGAAACAGATTTCCATTTTTGTATGTGTGCACAGTTTTTGTTGAATAATAGCTGTTCATCATGTTGAAACCAAACAGAACTTTGCTCAAGGTCATCGTCCTCGGCGATAGCGGGTATACTTTTGGTCCTTAACCTTTGATTTGATAGTTGGATTTGTTTCTCTCGCATAGTTTGAAGCTTCATTGGAGTATTGTTAATTTTGTTTTGAATTTTTGTAGTACTAAGTCCTTTATTTCTGATTTCTTTGTGTTTTCCTTCAGGGTAGGAAAGACATCTTTGATGAATGAGTATCCTAAACTTTGTGTTTTTACATACCCCACTTTACATGATCATTTAGTACTTTTATGTTGACAAGGGACAGAGAAATTTATTTTGGTAACTTAGGTGTCCGGGTCAGCTTTTGTGCACCTCGACAAATTCCGGATGAGTGATAAAGAAAATTGTTGACATTGACTTTGTATTTGGCCATGTTTCATTTCTAGATTAGAGAATGAGATTGTTTTACAAATTATGGCAATGCATTTTTAGTATTTTTTTTGATGTGGTGAATGGTGGAGGAATTCACTTATCCGTAGGATAAATCACGAATAAAACGATGTCGTTTATGCGCAAACGGTTGTCACAGCACCACCCTGTGCCCCCTACATTTTAGTTTGCTGCGTTAAAAAATGGTGTTGGATTTTGTGGTTCATTTACGGTTACTCCAGATATGTATACAAGAAATTCAGGGAACAGTACAAATCTACAATTGGAGCTGATTTCGTCACGAAAGAACTAGAGATTGATGGCAAACCTCTCACTTTGCAAGTGGGTAATCAGCTCAAGGCTAATACTAGATCTATCATGAGATGAAGCATTTATTTATGCAGACATGCTTAAATTTATGTGTTACTTCTGTTCGACAGATTTGGGACACGGCTGGGCAAGAAAGGTTTCAGAGCCTGGGTGTAGCATTTTACCGCGGTGCAGATTGCTGCATCCTTGTATATGATGTGAATATACTCAAGTCTTTTGAGACACTTCAAAATTGGCACGACGAGTTTCTAAAGCAGGTTACAATCTTTTTCGCGTTTAATTCATTGCTCAGTCATTTGAATTATAAGACTATAAATGCACATTTGATAACAATGGTTTTTTATAATTGGTTTGGCACGTTACTCTAGGCAGATCCGACGGAGCCAGATACCTTTCCCTTCGTACTACTTGGTAACAAGGTCGATGTCAATGGTGGAAACAGCAGGGTGGTAAGAATGCAAAGAGTTGAATCACTTCATGTGAAGCTGTATGCTATCAACTTTGCTGCATATGGTTTGAAAGTATCCCTTATTTGGTAATATGCAGGTTTCTGAGAAAACAGCAAGGGAGTGGTGTGCTTCCAGGGGAAACATGCCTTACTTTGAGACTTCAGCTAAAGAAAATTACAATGTGGATGATGCATTCATCTGCATCGCAAAAACTGCGTTGTTGAACCAACGCGAGCAGGAAATGTAAGAGGATTCTCTTTGATTTGATCATGCAGTGCTCTTAGTTATTTTCTACCTCCGTTCCATTTTTTATTTTTTTTTAAAGAATTGCACTATTTTTTCAGATACGAAGTAAAGCACTACCTTGCATAATTTTTTGAATTTGGTAGTAATTTTCTTGACAAAAAACTTGATAGGTGGGGACAATATTAAGCGAGCCCATCTCCGAAATAGTCAAAGCACTCTATAATTTGCAGCAATTTTCTTTTCGGGTTTTTTTTCACAAGTCCCTGAAATTAAAGGTAGAAACATTAAACGTGTTTTGAAGAAATGGGAACACAAAATTAAAATCCTGGATCGAGATTTCTCTCTCTCTCTCTCTCTGGACTTGAGGATGTTACTTGCAAATTATTTTGACTCTAGTATCCAACCAAATTGTGATCTAATTACCATTTTATTTTCAGGTATGCCCACGGAATCCAGGAATCGATTTCAGAAATTGAACACAGTGGAGGATGTGCATGCTAAAGTTGGCTAGCTGTGCTTAAAAAAAAAAAATTTGGTGACTTTTTTTGGTTTGCCCCCATCGTTGTAACACAATGTATATGTCTATGTATATGTCTCATTGTAACACAAATGAAACTCAAGAGTGGTTACCTTATTCTTCTTTTCTTTGTAAAAATAGAGTGGTTTGTTGGTGCAAATCCGGGAGTCTTCGAGAAATCAGAACGCCTTGATGATGGAACCTGTTGAAACTTGCTTTGAGGCACGTTACTGAGTCGCTTTCCGAAAACAGTATTTGCCCCCATCGTTTGGTGTGCACCGGGTTGATAGCGAATCTGTTCGAGGATACAACGAAACCCGATCAATCAAATGATCTTCTGCCAGCGTCTACACAAACGAAGAACAGACAGAATACCGAGTCGAATTTGTGATCAAATGAACCAAGGATTTGTTAACACCGTTTTCTGCAGAGTAACGGTGTAACAAAACAAGAAAGCAACTAGATGGAGTAGTATTTTGGCAGAGTAATGGCATTAAGAATCTGTGCAAAATGTTTGTGCCTAGGGCTCTATTATAGACTCAATTGCACATTTTTGCATGGGGTTGCACCATTTCATCAAGATCGCACCATTTCACTAAGGGATGCATCCTTTCACCAAAGGTTGCACACTTTCATCGAGTAGCCAACAACTCAAAACTCTTTTAGAAGTTTTCTCAAGGCACAAGGAATATTTTGATAAAACCCCAAACTAAAAACCCATTTTATTTTGATAAATTCCAACATGGTTGATTGTTTTGATTGTTAGTAAATGTAAACGTGATCAGGTTTGATGGATATATCTTCATTTGCGACACTTTTGGGGGGGTAAATAATATTTGCAACACTTTAGTTCAATACATATGCATAAAAAAATGGTAGACGCTAAATAGCATAAATAAACTTGTAAAGAGTCATGTAATCATTTAACTCAAAAGTTGCGTAAGAGAAAGCCCAACAGTCTCCTTAAATTGAGGTTCTAGCTATTTTACATAGGTCAAAGCACAACAAAATAAACACTCCAAGAGGCTCAATAAAAACCTCTGTATTTTATCCCCATAAACAGTGTCTCTCTTAGATAGAGTCTGATATGTTGAGGCGTTGTTTACCTCCTAACCTTTATTTAGTATTTTGTCTCTCTCCTCTCTCCCCTTCTCTCTCGTTTTTCTTTTCTGGTGATGCTACTTCCATGGGCAAGTAGGCCAGGTCTCTTCCATGGGCATCCCAATCGACGGGCGGTGAGTTCTTCGACGACGGGCGACTTGCAATCGACGGTTTTGGGTTGCCAACGACGATCGACGTCGCTCTCGGATAGTCCGATCTGAGTCATGTATATGTTAATGTATAGTAATATTTAAAAAAGAAAAAAAATAGTATTTTAATAGTGGATATGTAATATAGAGAGTAATGTTGGAGAGTTGAAAAAGACGTAAATAAAGCATTGTTCACTACTCCCTCCGTCCCTTTTTAAATGTGTTGCTTCGTAAATCCAACTTATTAAAGAAACGTCATCATTACACCTCTCACATCAACTTTTTCCTCCACTTTACACTATTCACATAACCTTTTACCTCTACTTTCCAAAATTATCCTCCACTTTTACCCATTAACTCTTTACCCACTAATTTTTCAAAAGGGCAAAATGATAATTGTACAAACTTTTACCCATTAACTTTTCAAACCACACACTTATTTAGGGACAGCCCAAAATGGAAAGTTAAACACTAAAAAGGGACGGAGGGAGTAATATTTTTTGTTCAAGATTTGCTGTGCCTAATTGGGATGCTCTAATAATTAAAATAATACCTACTCCGTAATTCATAAAAATATGGAAGAAAAAGGACAAAATTCCCATTATTGGCAATACAAGAGTATCTTCCTATTGCGCAATAGGGACCTCAGAAATTATAACTACCAAAAATTGCATAAATTGAACTGAAATTAGCATGCAAGCGAAAACGACGTCGTATCACAAGCAGAATCTGTACATATACACACACGTGTTTCTTGACATTTCTCTTTCTCTCTCTCTCTCTCGGGTGTTGCGTTAGCGAATCGGAGTCTCCAATGGCGTTCACTGCGACCGTGCGTTGCCCTTCTCTCTTCCGCCTGCCGAAGAATTCAATCTCCCTACCTCACTCTCCAGCATCGATTTCGTTCCGATCTCCACCTGCGTATCTCAGCTGCCCAAAGCCCTTATCAATTCGAGCAGCTTCAGTCGAAGGTAGTTTTACGATAATCTTACTTACATGGACATATCAGATTCATATTTACTGGTACGTACAGCGAGCAAGTTTTAACGAATTTAAGTTGTATGCCAATAAATTGAAGCGACATGTATAATTGTGGAAATTAACTTTTCAGGTATATTGTTAATATTTTTTCCCAATTTTTTTCCTAATTATGTACCGACGAAAAATGAATTGTTTTACTTTTGTTTAGGAAAGCATACCAAGTGTTGATTCTAGTAGTTATGGTAAGTTGTAGTTCGTAGCTGCAGCATGAGTGATGAAATGAAAAGCATGACGCATTAGGTGGAAGATTAGAGGCATCCTGACTATGTTACCTGGAACGCGGATTGTATTGGTACGAGGAACGGGAACGGGGTACGCCACGTGTCTACACTGTGGTACTCTAAGGGTAGGCTTTTATAGATAACAAAATTGGCACTTAAAGATAAACATCTAGTAAACCTAAACACAATTTTCCGAATCAGTTATACAGAACACATTTCTAGGACCTAATTTTACAGTTTCTCTTATTGAAATTTTATTCTCTCTGCATTTTTACCTTAATGATTTGATTTTTTAGGAAAAGTTTGGGGATCGCTTTGGATCGCTAAATTTACCCGTTTTGAATGTATACCATGTTTCAGAACATTTGTACCAAAAAATAGATCACTAGGGTAGTAGGCTAGTAGCGTTCCATGGTAACATATTATTCTGTACATGCCTAGTCCGCCAATCTCGGAACTACCTCTTATGACGCCCTAGGAGCCTTTACAGATTGTTTCCTATATATGTTTCTAGCTAAGTAAGGGTTACAGACAGGTATGTAGACATTTTTTACGGAACCAAAAAACTTAAGCTATACGCATAGAGTGTATGTATGTCATCATCGTGATACCCAAGCATTACAGGATTATATACTCTCACACCCCCTACGTACGGCTGTTAACTAGCTCAGTCTCGTGTACTGTGCCCTTTTTCTTTTTTTTTTGCCTTCCTATCCTGGGGTGGAAAAGGCTGGGTGGTACCATGTAAAACTGTATATCCAACCCAAGATCTTAAGCTATTAGGTGGAAAGGTCATTCATGTATGCTACGTGATCTACCTTTCCTTATCCAAGCAATGAGGGATCATAGTCTAAAACTAGGTAGGTTTATTCGAGCGATAGATCCCAATTCTTCGTCATTTCTAGCAATAAACGAAGCAAGATACATTTACTCTGAAATGGTTTTCTTTTTTTCTAGGGAACTGATGATTGTGTTGTACTTCTTGATATATTTTGTCTATAAAAGTCCTTTGTTATGTCTACTTAGTTGTCTTCGAATTAATATGAATTCGTGAATTTCATAATGTATGCATCAGCTCCGCCAGTATCTGGGGGAGTTGCTCCTGCTGTTGGCTTGACGGATAATGCACTGAAGCATTTGAGTAAGATGAGATCTGAACGGAATGAAGATTTATGCTTAAGAATAGGTGTCAAACAGGGTGGGTGCTCCGGGATGTCTTACACAATGGAGTTTGAGAGCAGAGAAAATGCGAGGCCAGATGATTCCATCATTGAATACAATGGATTTGTTATTGGTGAGCCTTTATCACCTCTCTTGCTTATTTGACTGTAAAGTATGTTATGTACTATGACAATTCTTCGTCATTGATTCCTCTATCTTTATTACAATTCAGTGACTTTGTTGATAGGTTCAGCCTAGTTGTTATCCTGGTAAATCAAAGCTTGAGAATTAAATATTAATGGCTGATGCTAGAGAGTGGAATCAATTTTTTCAACTCTGCACAGAATTGTTCAGTTGGATGAGGACTTTTGCTGTTTCGCTGATACTCTAACCTCAATTCCATCCCCTATTTTTCACTCTCATCACGATTATAATAGGTTGATTTAATATTTTTGACATCACTACTGGTTATGACAAAACTGTGGTGGTCCATGAGTTGCTCAGGTATGTAGGAGCATATAGTTAGATAACGTTTACTTGTAAAATCAGCTAAGGCTGGAGTTGTTCTGCTCAAGGTTATGAATACCGTACTGTACTGGCCGGTACGTACTGGTTTTGAATAAAAACGGTACCAAGGACCTCCAATACCGGGCCATACCAGCCGGGTACCGGCAAATATCGGGCATACCGGACGGTACTAGACAATACCGGAAAAAACCGGACTAATATAAATTTATTTTTTCCTTTTATGTACCAGTCAGTACCGGGACAATACCGGCCAATACTGCTCAATACTTGAGGGTACCGGACTACTTTTATATTTATTTTTCTTTTCGATAATAACTGTATTTGTTATCCTAAATTCTTTGATGTTAGAAAATAACACTAATAGCGATAACTCCGAAACGGTACCCGATATCCTACCGGTACGGTACGTACCGTACCAGTAAGAAAACCAGTACTCTAACCGATATGGTATTCAGAACCAAGCTCACTAATTTATTTGTTGACCCTCAATTGTTGGGTCCCAAGTCAAATTGGATTTTGAAGAGATTGGCCAGCTTGATAAGATATATTTGAAATGATGATTTCTGCCAGGATTATGTTGACATCAGATCATTTTGTAACGAGACAAGAAGGAGAGAGTACAGAAGGACTAGTCACAAGTACATAAATGAGGACAATAACAAGAGACACTCCCACTAATATGACACTATCATTTATGTAGAGACCAATAAAAGGTCGCTGATGTAGTTCTTTGTTGATGCAACGTTGGAATATACGGAATTTGAGGTTGTCAATAGAGAACTGATGGCTCGAACCTCTATTTATAAAACAAGAGTTATATGGAATGTGAAATTTGGAACTTATATGCAGTGAGAACTGGACATCTCACTCCAAGTTGCTGCTTGGAAAGAGTTTTAGTTGTTACGTTCATCTTTCCTTTGTCCAGATTTTGTTACAGTGACCTAATTCTCTCTATTAACATAGCAGCAACTTGTTCTATTTTCTGTTACCGTGCCCTCCTGTACTTGAACATGTTTGTTTCGACTCCAGTGCTTTATATTGCCATTTGGCTTACTAACCTCTTGGCATTGGGTTCAAGTTTGAGCACTACCATTTTGGGCACTGGGACTCATTAATGCCTTTTAGCTGGTCTAATTTTTTTTATTCTGTGATGTTAACAAGCCAGAGGAGAAACAAAACATTTATCTATCCTTTATATCATGTACTGTTTGTAATTGTCCTCAGCTTTGTAACTGAGTAAGATTATTTTCTTTGTTTGTGAATAGCATTTAGATACTGTACCACACCTGATCTTACGTCAATTTATCGTTACTGAGATCTTGCGTTCTCTATTTCTTTAGTTTGCGATCCGAAGAGCCTTCTTTTTATTTATGGGATGCAATTGGACTACAGCGACGCACTCATTGGTGGAGGCTTCTCTTTCAAAAATCCGAATGCTACACAAACCTGTGGTTGTGGTAAATCATTTGCTGCTGAGATGTGAAATCTTGTAAAGATGAAAGATTGAACTTAGAACATTATAGAGATCAAGAAACCCAGTTTGATTGGACTACTGAGCGTATAATTGTGGTTAAGAAACCTGTTGTTGTATAATATATAAGCATTTGTTTCAAGATTATTCTCTGCCAAGTTTATAGAGCATTTTGTGTTGAAATGCTATTCGTCTGAACTCTCATCTTTGGTGGCTAAAGTGTGATGAACTAGAATGTGGAAGTTCTGAAACTCTCTATTTTTTGTTGTTGCACAGAGTGTGTTGAAAATCTAACTGGGATTAGGTTGCTGCCCATGATGAGGTTGCTACCGGGCAGCGCTGTTTAAGCCTGTTTGGTAACAATTTCCTATTGGCCTATGAACTATGTGGAACTCTTATAGAATGAAAGAACACCGTATAAGTAGGGACGTCAGTGTCGAACGGAACATAGAATGTATGGATGCAGAAGCAGTGTTTGCAAAAGCACATGTGATAAATTAACATTTACCTAAGGGGCGTAATTTTCCATGTTTTCTTCAAAAGTTTTTCACCACATTTTCCCCTCCCGAAACTTAATTTCACTTTTGGCAATTGGGAAAATATGGAAAAAACACAAAAGCAACTGAAAATTAAACAATTTACTTCACGACGCTTGCCAAGAAAATAATGTCTTAAAACATAGGGTGTGTTTTACTTTTAGAAATTTTTATGTAAATTTTCATTAAAACTTTTAAGATCGAACATTCGTTTTGACGAAAAGAATTAGAACACTGTAAAATATTGACCGAAAATTAAAAAACTTCAAATAAAATGGTATTAGTAAGGACAATAAAAAAAGTTGTTCAAACTTTTTTTGCTTTTTTTAATAGACGAATGATTAATTCGGAACATTAATTTAGCGCAAAGGCCCCAATAACTCAACCAAAGCCTAAATTTGTGTACCCTCATTAAAAGAGGGAGAAAAGTTAGCCTCATTCATTCTCATTGATTGATACAATGTGTGTTCCATCAAAAAGTAATCTCATCTTACCAAAAAGTATATTGCAAGGATGGGGACGGGGGTTGCTGTTGTGCATGATCTGGGATGTCCGTTGCTTGGATGGACGACCCAGATTTCAAACAAAATAAGAGAACTATTCACGCGAATAGTTTGCTTTCAATCCGAACTGTTGAAAATACTTGTGGACGGCCCAGATTGAGCGAAGCAGCTGTTGTGCACAGCAGCAACCCCTTGTCCATAGGAGAGAACCTACACCGTTTCAACCAATGAGGGGGTGTTCCACTAACAAAAAACTGTTTTTTTCAAACACCGAGACATGGCATTCTCTCACAACACATCACATAAAAAACCGTGAAAAACCAGTTTATTGAAAAAACTGGGTTAGTGGAACACCCCCTGAGTAAGAATAACCGGTAATTATGTCGCTTACATGTGGTGGAGAACTCCCAACCGTCAGATTAGGATCTCATACATCAGATGGTCCTGAAACCAGGTAATCGCAACCCTCAGTACTGTACGCTTTGTAGTGCTCAATATCATGTTCTTCACCAAAAAATGGAGTTGCATGTTCCCTTCCTGTATTGCTTCAATGATCTGTGTTTTGCAGGAGGGGCCTCACTGATGAGCTTGGTGCAGAGGCTATGATGATGGATACTTTGGAAAAGGTAGAAAAAGAAACTGGCAAGCCACTCATGAGGAATGACAAGAAAGGAATGGCTCTTCTTATGGCAGAGTTTGATAAGATCAATAAAAAGTAAGCGTCATTTCGTGAATTGAATATTTTTTAAGGGGTGGTCAGGTTTGAGCACTTCATGTGTGGCAATAATGACAGGTGGTAGATATCCTTTTGCCTCCTTTTACATGTGCTTATTTTCTTTTTTGTCTTTTTCTTGAGCTGATATGAGGCAATGCAATCGCTGGTTTTCCATGTCTACTTGTATTATGTGTTTTGTTGCAGTCTTGACTGCTAGAGTTTGCCGTATCTGTCTAGCCCTCTGCGATTTCCAAAGTAAAGGTTAACTGACTAATATATGTGGATTGGATGTGCAATGTAACTTCGAACTACACAAAAAGGTTAATAAGACCCTAATGAAGGAATTTGATGAAATAGATTGTAATCGGTGAGCTTGCCTCAATAGCCGACTCAATCATAGTGTTGCAGAGTGTTTAAACCCATGAATGGCTGACAAGGTTTGATGTTTCGTGGTAATATCCATGCCTTGCAATATTCATTTTTGGATGTTTGAATCTTTGTAAGTTTCTTTAGAGCAAAGCAAGGTTATGCTGGATTCAAACTTTTTTCTAGGATAAAACGTAATTATTTCTTCACATCAGACTAGGAATACGGAAGGAGGATCTGCCCAAGTATGAAGAACAGTTGGAACTCAAAATCGCGAAAGCTCAGTTGGAAGAGCTCAAGAAGGAAGCTCTCGAGGCTATGGAAACTCAAAAGAAAAGGTATATGCTGAAATTGTGTGCGCTTGTTATATAACTAGAGGCTGCAATTAGTGTATTATTTGCCTTGTCGCTCCGTCACTCGCAAGAAATTGTGGGTCCACAGATAGTATAGTTCCTTTTTGTTTTTTTTCCATTTGTAATGTTTCCTTAATTCCTTTCGTTTAATGTTATTCTGGCTGATGCATCATAGAAATTGGAAGCTAATTTTTCTGCTAACACCCTCACCTACTTTTGGAGGGGAAGTGACTTATTTTCTTCTCCCCTAGTTCACTTTTCTTGAGGAACACATTTCCTGTACGATACCTTACAGTTTGATGTAGTCGGAAACATTGCGCCCCTCACTCACTTAAGTTGTATTTGGATTAAGTATTTGCGGAAGGAAAAGGAAACAGAAATGGAGACACTTTCCTTATCCTTCTTATCCAAATCCTTGATCGAAATACCAGCGTAAATCCAGATACAGACTAACTGCATATTTGTTTCTTTGTTCACGTATGTCCTTTTCCCACTCCCCTCTTCCTTATTTTATGGTTCGTAATTGACATCATGCTTTCACTAAATTCAGGGTGGAATTCAAGGGTGAGGAGATGGTTGATGTGAAGTCATTAGATATCCGAAACTTCATCTGAAGTTAGGTTCGTTGCTTGGTATTTTGCTTCTCTTTTTACAACTCTCCGGATCCTCAAATCCAGCTATGGTTTGAAAAGTAGGCATTCGCTTGAATAAAAAGAGAACTTGGAAGCAAGAGACACGACTTGCTCTGGATTTATTTTTTGGGCATCTGTATTTTCCAACTGCAAATTGGCAATCTGCCACCATGTGGACATTTGAAACTGCTGTTCACAAGAGCCTCGTTTGTCAAGGACCAACTTTATTTTTCAAATTATCTAGCATTACATACATGTTTTGAATCTGCCTTCGTAAATTGAGAATTGTACCTGTTGGCTTGTCTAGAAACGTAAGCCTATATCTGTTTTCTTCCTCGGTGCACATTCATGCTTATTTATGAATGTAGTGAATTATGATATGGGTTTGAGCTGCGAGAACCTATTCAAAAATGGCAATGAAGGATGTGCAACTACTATCTTCTCAACATCAAAATCTAGCGTACTTGAGTTGCCAGATTGTTTGTTCCCGGCCGGTAGTTATATGTAACTTTTTGCACAAATGTACTGTAAAACTAAATAGTGTTTCGGGTGAAGAATAGTGGTCAAGATGCAGAGGAAGCCTAGCAGGTGATGGAATACAAAGCGAGTTGTGCAACTTTAGTAGAAATTAGAGTATAGAAATCAGAGCAAGTATTTTGGCTTTGCAATGGGGCTTAGGCCATCTCTAGTGCACTACCTAAAAAATGCTCCCTAAAGTGTACACCTAAGCACATATGGGACCCAATTTTGTTTGCTAAGAACTTAGGTAGCTAGCAAAGAAGAAATTCACTTTAATGGGCCTCTCTAAAAATACTCCCTAAAGTGTATGTGAGACCCATTTAAGTGGACCTCATAACCAAAAAAACAATGGTAGATTCAATGTTATAAATGCAAGCAACTTTCTCTCTCCTCTTTCTCTCTATCTCTCTCCTCTTTCTCTCTCCTTAAGTCCCTCCCCAAATTTAGGTAGTCACTTAGGGCACTTTAGGTAGTGAGGGGTGCCACCTAGGATTTTAGGGAGCCAAGTTTTGTGCACTAGAGACCATTTTTTGAGATTTTTCTTAGCTAACTAGTTAGTGCACTTTAGGTAGTGATTTTATGTAGTGCACTAGAGATGCCCTTAGGGTAAGGATTTAAATGAAATGTGCATCTCTACCGATAGCAAGGAGTTTGTCAAAGGACTCAACAACCCAATGAATGCGCTACTTTTAACCGAATCTACTCTCTTAGATTTCTGTCATCTATGTATTAGTTTTGACTATGTTAAAGTTATGAAAGTAAACAAATCTACTGTAACTGCTGCCAACAATCTTGTCAAGCCAGCTATGGACAATCTACTGCAACGTTTGTAAAAAAGAGAAGTGTTTTGAACAAAATAAATACTCCAACATTCTACCAAGGCCGTTTGAGGTCTCAACCGCTTCGTTCATCTTTCCCACTTCCCAGTGTCGGCTCCTACTTACACTTTCTTTATTGTTGCATTACTTTGAATAACACGAACATTGTATTTCCATACAAAAATTATACTCCGATATAAGAGTGCAGAATCAGAACCATTTTGTAAAAAACAACAAACTAATACACCAAAATTTAGAGGAAAACAAAATGGTAACTTGAATGGATCCGGGGGCGACCCTGTAGTGCGGCACCCGAATAATTCTAACACTACTCAAATTCGCCTGAGTTACACCTCTCAATCTTCTCCCCAAGCAATCAGCAAGCATCTGAATTTCAGATCCTCTTCGTATGTAGTTAAGATTTCCTCTTCTTGTTCGATTTGGAACTGCTGTCATCCTTGTTCCTTTTCTTCCCGCTCTTATGGCTGTCTTTCTGTTTTCCATGTTTTTCCGCTTTATTTCTACTCGTTTTCACACTAATAAGACCACCGGAGGAGACCTTCCCCCCACCATTTTGCAAAGCCTTCTCGAAATCAGCTTCTCTGTCCGCAATGGCATACCGTTGGAGTAATTCTGGATTTAAAGAACTTTCCGTCATCTTGGCTTTCATCCCCTCCTAGATATGATCTAATGTCAGTTCTGCGCTTGAAAATGTGTGTGTGTGTGTGTGTGTGTGAGAGAGAGAGAGAGAGAGAGAGAGAGAGAGAGGGTTCAGCACACCTTAACTTGCTCTGCTGCTTCATTTAGATCCTCATCTAGAGATATAGCATGAGGTTCCAACACAATCTGGAAACAAATTTAGAGCTCGCATAAGAAACCTTTGTCCAGCAAAACAACAAAAACATAACATATAGATACGAACACGTAAATAAAGAAAAGGAACAACTGCCGCTCATCCACCATCCAAAAAGGGAACAATTATATACCCAGTGAAATGCTATGACAAGGGAAATAAAAACACAAAAGCCAAAGCACAGATAGAATAAAGAGGTGTATATTAATTTGCTACACTTTCGTTTTTCATTTTCTGGGTAACTGCATTATGAAGGCTGAAGCTAAAAGATGTGCGTCTGCCTGAAAAGAGAACATCATTTCCACTTTCAGATTGCTTTAGATGGTAGATGATATAGCCTAGGGAGACCTTTGAAAATGTCACATTTCTAGCATAAGACAAAACAACAAATCCCAAGACCGCTCCCCACGCGAAATACTAAAAGAGAGTTCTATAGGTACAGAGAAGTTTGTCAAATGGAAAATAGGTTTTCCTGTGATTTCCGCATCAATGAGCTCTGTTTGGTTACTTGGTAAAGCTTCCAATGGTTTACCCCAAAATAAAACGCAAGACGCGTATATTTACGAGTAAAGATGATTAGACAAGAGACAACAAGGGAATAAAGTGTTAACAATCAAGTTGTTCACTTACTTCTCTCAGTCGAGAAGGGGTAGAATCAATCTCCTTGGATGCAATATCATATAGGTATCTGTAAAGCTTCTTCATTGATTTTATGAACAGTGACAATATCTGCTGCCTTTCCAGCTTCATCACTCCCTGAAATAAAATAAAAAACAAACAAGGGGGACATGACTGAAGTGAACAGTTTATTTCATGTCTATGCCTATAGTTTCCTCTCTCGGTATGGTTTTCCACACAAACTGCATATTTTGGTGAAGAGCATTGTCATTTGAGCCTCAAGGCTTAAACATGGATCCATAAGCACACTGAAATGTGTCTAGTGCAGACAGGGAATAAATCTCTGTTTTATGGAAAGCATAGACTTTTGCAAGGAAATCATGTTGGGCAAAAAGTAAAATATCATGGCTAAAGACTGGTTCAAGGAATAACCGAACACCTCATTTATTCTACCACCCTTTTGAATAGTTTTTTAGTGGGTCCCATATAGTCCAAGCACCAAAAAAATGCCTACTAAATCTCTTGGTAGGAAAAAAGGCATCATCGCGGGGTAAACTACTCTTTGCAAAGCACATCAATAAGTATGCAGTTGCAGCTCAAGGAGATCTAAGAGCTCAGAACACAATATTTCTCTCCAACCAATAAAGGTTTCGATCCAGAAATATGTTTGAATGAACATTAATTGAATAGGTCAAGAGTGACAATAAAAAGTGAAAAAGGTCAAGAACCAAACCTCCACGTAAGAGATGTCTTGCCCCTGCAAACCAGTACAAAGTAAGACAGAGGCCTGGGCATATGACAGTGTGACCGGAAGCTTTCCCCGAAAGTATGGATTTGCGACTTTCGGTACAAGATCCCAAATCTGTAAAAGTCGACGATTTTAGACATACAAGTAAGCAGATAACCTTGTGCACAAGAAAACAAGAGAACCAACCCTACATATGTACTACGTAGAAAATGCACTTAATTTAGCAATTGAGTGCTTTATTAATAAAAATTCTTGAGCATTAGAACAACTGCAAAGAGATTTCAGAGAAACAATTTCACATGGTATGTCAATCTTAGGTCTCAAACTGAAAAGAGAATGCTCCCAAATCCCGATTATTCCCGGTTATGTGATTTCTCTCCACATACTTGCAGCTTCGAACGATACATAATGGAACTGCATATAGCCTCAACAGAATTACATTCGCCAATAATTGTCTTTGTACGAGTCATTATTTTGGCTCTATCAATTGTTGTGGTGGTTGTCGGTGCATCAAGTAAATTGTTTCCAAATCTTGCGAAACAAAGATTGTATTTACTAAATTGGAGAGCTAGAGAAAACCCGCGAGAGAGAGAGAGAGAGATAAGCCTCCCTTTCACTTCTGATATTTAGCAAAATAGAGTCTAAACAACACATCATAAATAACAAGTGTCCAGAACCACTTACGACTCTAAATAATCCCTATGAATACTCCCAAACACCCAAAATGCAAACAAGGAAAAAATAATTTAAATTCATAGACTTCGCAAGGACAATAAAAAGACCAATACAAAAGGGTTAAACCAGCTTTAGTACTCTTGAATTGTATGACAGACTGCAGATTTGGTTTTTTGAATACCTAACCACCCATTATCTTCACAAAAGGAGTGTTTGTGACACACACACACACAGAGAATTGGGGAAGAGAGGATCCAGGTTTCGTTTGGGTGAGTATGCGGTGCTTCGATTGTGGAATAATAATGTGTGTTACAATAACACACACACACATATCCAGCTTAATGTCAAGAACAAAAATGGCATCTTAATTCTCAACCATCATGTGAAGAGCTTACCAAACGATAATCTGTAAGATTGTTTACATATGCTTCCAGACGCTTCATGTCAAAAGGTGTCAAAACTCCATCGAGTGAATTCAAAAATTTGTCTGAACTGGTGGACAACGCAGGCTCCAGATAGGTGAAGTTGATCTTTGGATCCAACACACTGCAATATTAAAGGTTATATACTGAGATTATAGAGAAAGACATTACTTAAGAAAGCAAATTTTTTAAAATTCTAACCTCATAGCAAGCTTGTATTCCATTGAACGGAAGCTAGTATCCAACAGTGCCCTAAATCTCTCCCTGAATTCTGTAGGTGGTCTATAAAATATCAGTCTACAAAATGAAAAGCTTGCTGGATTTATCAAAGTAATGATCAGAATGATGGACCCACCTTGGTAGAAAGGACTGAAGAAGCCCCATTGGTCCAAATCACTCGATTCAATGTCCTCATTGTTCAATGGTTTCAGAACCATGCATGTATGCTCACCAGTCACAGCGCTCTGATTCACAGATTCAGGAGAAGATTTGTTAGAACAATAACTAATTCCCCCAAAGGCCATACCAAAAAGGTAAAATGCAAGATCTTAACTGGAATCTGGCCAAAGTAGAATGGAGCGAATTTGTGTTTCCTCCAAAAGCGGAAAAGGTCCAACGTAAGCCCAAAAGAGACACCAAGGTAATGTAAACTTTCTGGCCGCCGTTCACGAAGATGTACTAGCAGAGGTGGCAGGTCTGTCCTAGGTTTAATATTCTCTTCTAGCAAGGAAACCTGAGGGAAAAAGAGAAAAGAAAGAAATCAAAGTTGGGATGTAACCAGAAAACATGGCAGGTCTGGGAATTAATCCCCATTGCAGCATGACTGTTCACAAACACCGTCACATATCTTTCTCCTTTTTATTTTTGCTTCTGCTGATAATAAATAGCATGTAGTCATAAACTGGAAATCGCCAAATAGAACATGTGATCCAACAGGTAAGGAGACACGGATTATCCATCATCAAGATCAGGAGCACTACAATGCTATGTAATAACGAAGGGCAGATCTTACTTATAGAATCAGGATTCACTCATCCAGAATAGAAACATAAACGAATAAAGAAAGAAGTTTGAGAATGCTGGTCAAACGATATTGAAGTTTGAGAATAAACCTTCTCTGCTGCTTCTGTAACTCTAATATGAGGAGATTCCGGAGCATTGTCAACATCTACTTCAGTGATGCGAGTCAAATGTCCTTCAAAGTACCTACATACAGTAAATCAGACAATCATTGCAGATCTCATTAATAGAATTACAGAAGCTATGGTGCTTAAAAGGTTAAACCTCAAGTGTACAGCCACTTGTACTGTTAGAACAGGATCCAAGTCATGTTTTGTTTTCACCAAGTGTTTCAATCATCAGACACTGTTGTGGATTATATATAGGAACCATCTTTATTGTTTGGCTCTTCTCTTGAATTCAGGTTTCTCTCCTTGGCACTTCATAAATATTAAGTACAAGTGAATGAAAATATGTCAAAATGCAAATAAGTATACATACCAAGTACCACGTCTTTTGCGTGGTTTTATTTAATGGGTTACCATAAAACTACCAACAGGAAAAACAAAATTTGCACTTCCTTTCCCAGAAATCACCTTATTAAAATCAATTGTTACATGGAGATAAAAAGGAGGGGAAAGCCAAAATGAGGAAGGGTCATCCTTCATTTTCTTACAAAAGGAGATTCCAACGAAGGTCCACTGTGTTATGCAGTGTCATAAATTAGGTGTGAACTAGAATATGCAAGTAGGACTCCCGGTGAAATATTACAACAATATTTCCCAGAGAAGATATTGACAAGGTTGAGCCATCCGTCAAACCAAGAGAAAAGTAACGTATAAAAAATTGTGCTTACCTTGTCAAAAGTTCCACCGCAGTTGAACCATATCCAAGCTGGGAAACAAAAGAAAAGAGAGAATGAGTCTTGACAGGCCTGATGACACTGTTTGGAAACATCCTATCAAGAAATAGTTGTCCAACAGCTAACTTTGATATGGATAAATATGGATTACCCTCATTGCACTTGGATGAGTCGCAATGCGTACAATACGGGCACCAGAAAGACTTGGAAAAACTGTATCCCGAAACTGTTCACAAAATTTCCATGCTATTTGGTCTCCATGAGGCTGATGACCGTCAGCTAAACTTTTCATGGCAGATTTGCGAGAAATTTGGCCCTCAAGACAGACCTGTAAATTTGATAACATTGGATTTGATTCAAGTATTGTACAAACAACTGCTTAGATATTACCTGAAGCATACTATATAAACATGACATTCAAAGCATGTGTCAAGGGCTGTAAATGAACCGAGTTGTTCGTGAACTATTCGAGGCTCGAATCGGTAAAGGCTCGTTTAATAAATGAGCCAAACCTGAACCTCGCAGTATTCGGCTCGATTAGACCCGCGAACCTGTAGTATATGTGTATATTTCAATAGAATTTCAATTATAACCTTGAGTGTGTATAAACTTTTATATGTACCCAATGAAAATTTCATAACTTGTACATGTATAAACTTTTACATATTTAAATTTTGTACATGTATCAAATTGTTTATGTTCAAAGTAAAAATTTTATTTGAAGTTCTAGAAATGTATAAGAGTATAAATATCTACTCCATTTTTTACTCATTAAGGCTCGTGAACAAGTTAGAGTTTGACTCAAACCTAGGCAAGCTCGGCTCGAGCTCGGTTCGTCAAATTTTTATTCAGCTCGAGCTCACTTAAAAACTTAATAATGAACCTGAACATTCTAAAGCTCGGCTCAATTTGGCTCGTTTGCAACCCTACATGTTCATCTGTCTGAGTGAATTAAAGAACACATAAATCTGAGTCTCCAAAAGAGGCATCAGTGAGCAATCTGGACAAAACAATAGCATTGCAGAGCTGTAAGCTCATCTCAAAATGAACCCCAGAAAGTGAAGATGCAGTTGAATGTTACTGACAAGGGACAAGAAGTACCAACCGAAGGAGAAAAAACCGAAATGAGTGCAAAGGCATGAAACTAAGTTAATCTACAGAATAGTAGTCCCAGTCCCCTGTTGAATTTTCCCAAGATGCCTCATTCTTCTCTGTAGCAGACTCATACACTCCAAGAAGCCTGATCCTGTATTACAAGCTAGCCTCTAGGTTCAACTGCACAACAGAGAATGTGGCATCACCCGAACTTCTTCCATGACAAGGAGTAAGGACTTATGATTTTCGCAATGCCGATGCTCCACTTTTAAGATCTCATTTACCTCTTTAAGTATCATTAATCATCTCAACAAAAAGAACCAAAACACTAAAACACTTGTATGCCAATTGCAACGGAACTTTTTAGGCTAGAGAAATTTCCCCTAAGAAGCAGGTATGGCCTAATTCGTCAAAACCACTATTCCAAGAACAGACTTGCTGTCCTTAACTACTAATCTCACATGTTCAAGGGAAGGGGTTTAGGAAAGGACTTTTGAATCGGATGCGTTCGCCCAGCGAGGAAGGTCCTAATCCTGCCAACCAAGAGAAAAATGAAAAAGAGACTATGGGTGGTCTTGGCCTCCGCAATCTCCACATCGTAATCTACTAACATGATAAACTCTCGACCACAATAGGAATTTGGTTATAGCATCTAGAATCTTGCACCAACAGCATGATTAAAGGAGAAAGGTAGAAAGATTATCGTGTGTATCGAAGAGTCTCGCCATGTGGCACTTAGCAGAAAATCCACAACCCTGCCAGTAAAGTAAGTGAGCTCTTCCGGATCCGTATCCTCATCATTCCAAACAATATCTCGGGCTCCATATCATTCCTTACATTCATGAAAGGGACCCCTCTTTTGGAGCCTCCAAAGCATGCTACTACAAATTCTTAATGAGATTCCCATGACACCTCCCATTTATCTACAAACTAAATAAGGATTGAGCCTGGCGACTCCACAACACCCTAGGATGGAAGCAAGGCCTAGGTAACTTGCTCAAGACCAAAAAAGGCATGTGGTTTGGAGGCTGGAGCAAATGGATTGTGAAGACTCACTTCCACGAGGGAAGCTCCACCTTGACAGGTGATGTAGAGAGAGAGGGCATTGACCAGCATCTGCACCTCAGAAGATGTATCACAACCACTGTCCGACAATTCGGAGTCCGTATCATACCTACCACCTGTCTGAGTTCTAGATACGGTTCTCAACATATCACTTTTATCGTCTTTGAGCCTCACAAGATGGAGCTCAAACTCTGATTGCAGGACTAAAAGAAGAGCTTTTTCAACATCCAGACTCTCAACAAATGAGGAAGTTCGACACCTGGTTTCCTTCCTCTGAAGGTTTCCAAGACTATGTAAAGATGGTAGGATATGGCATTGAAGAGACATTCAACACACAAGACTTATACGGAGCATTCTTCACTCTCACATTGACCACTCTCCACTGCCTTCCATTCTACCTTTCGAAGGCTTCCCTGACTGAGTTCTCTCCTCCATCTTCGGTAGTCTCGAGCCATTGTATTGGCCGCCATATTCTCGGACGGCCATGTCAAGTCCGCTCTTACCCCTTACACCCCCCAATTATTCACTACAACAAAGCTGCAGTATCTCAAATTTAAAGAACAATAAGGCAACTAACACGTTGGAGATTGATTCATAGAATGGAAAGCAACACCTAACTCAAATTGAAGCTTGATAAATTAAATATAGTTAGGCATGCATCACATAAGAAAGAAGTAAACCTGTATAACACACAGAATATCAGGGAGGTGATTTTTGGACTCATCAACAGGACCTGCATTGAATTAAGTTAATATTACTTGCCATAAGGTACAAAGAAAACGGATAAAACTAATAGAGAGACGATATACCAAGTAACACAAACAAGTGATGTGCTGGTGCATCTGCCATTAGTTGCAGATCATTAGGAGAATTTTTGTAGTGAGAAGCAACATATAGGGCCATCATACGCTGCAAGTGTTAGAATAGAAAAGCATCAAGCACATGTTGGAGAGTGGGGGAGAGATGGAGAGGAACACCAAAAAAAGTAATAGGTTACCTGCAAAAATAACTCGCTATCTCTGTGGTAGGAGAAAAGTGTATCCCGATTAACATAGTAGAGATCACACTCATTAGGTGGAGGCAGCCTAATATGCAGAAGAGAAGTCATGACTCACGAGTGCAATAAAGGTGACAATTCCCTCACCTGTGTGTTTTAAACAACTAAGTTCTAACCTGCTGATATTAGGAATGGAATTTGCGACATCCAAACAAAGTAAAGAGTGAAGCCAGGATTCAATCGGATCCCCTGATGCATATCTGATAGACTCGCTCAATTCTATCTTCTTGAAAAGACGACCTACATTTTAAGGAATTGACATATGAGGAAAGTTCACCAGTAAAGGAACAAAACATGTGAATACATGTTCATCCACAAGATCCAACAATATGTTGTTCAATAAAGAAGAGTCCTTGACAGGTTCATCTAAGAAGGAAAGACATAAGCCTTCGGCTAAATAAATCATTCATTCAATAACAACTACTATCATATATGTCATGTTTATGCTGAAATACTTCAGTCTCTATTCAAATACACTATCTGCCTATTTGATTACTCCCTCTATCCCAATTTGTTGGTCCTGTTCGGATTTCAATACAATTTTTAAACTGTTCACACCTTTCAATCTATAATGTATCTTATGTGCAACATGGATCTTATTTGATAGATCTCAATTAATTCTATTATACAAAGTTTTTAATGCATCTTGTTTGATAGATCTCAATTGATTCTATTATTCTAAGTTTTTAAATCTCCAAAAATATTACAAATTGAAAGATATGAACAGTTTAAAAATTACATTGAAATCCGCACATGACCAACAATTTGGGACGGAGGGAGTACAACTTTATAGGACAAATAATTAAACGACATTGTGGAAGCAGCAAATCTAAACAGGAGCAGCATCACAACATGAGATATGCTTCTTATTGAAATGAGAACAATATCTCAAGAACTAATACTGCTGCTAATTAGGATGCTGAGCTCGAAGGTTATGCAATTCTGATTGACTTCGGAACATTTAAACATTAACTCCTGTGCTCGCACAGTTCACGCTATATTCTTAGAGTACACAGAAGTGTGGAAGCTTGATCTATTACAAATGGAGACAAGATTATTTAATCGGGTCCACGAAAGCTGATCTTGACTGAAATAATAGATCAATCAAAGTTTATTTATGCAACACAAGTTTCAAGACAAAAAAGACTGCCACAAAAGATAATTGAAAACACATGTTGACAAATAGACCTCTCCCTGTTAGAACAGTAATCGTAAAGGAACGAATAAGATATTCAGCAATGGATTTAGATAATTGATACTTCAAATGTACGAGTGAAGCAAGAAATACCAGAGATGGAGCCCTCCACACTTTTGGTAGACGTCAGACTTTGCTCCTCCAATTGCTGCAGAAGTTTTAACGATAAAGATCGGCCAGTACCTTCATAGCTTTGAGTTAAAAGAACTGGGAATCAATAGACTTCTATTGTCAAGATTAACCTCCAGAAATAGATTAGAAACCATTACAAGCATGCTTAAATGAGAAAAATAAACAACTGAGTATTTTGGCAAGGAACAGAAATCCTTATCGACAAAGATGCAGTGCTCCATAAAACATTTGAGGAATGGTCTTAGGAAAAATAACAGTATAGCATCATACCCATTAACAGTAGATGAAAGGAAGACCAGATAGGGGCCAAGCAAAGACTTCACAACTGGCAATGGAATTGCTGCTGCTTCATCAACGACCAACAGTTCCACTTGGGATAGCTTTTCATGCTCATGAGGCTGTATATACTGCCACAACATAAAGGAAAGTGGAACCCACCCTTAGCCGTATAAGCATTGAAGCATCTATAACAAGACTAATTAAAACATGTTCATAAACCTGCTCCAGAAACACCGTACAGACATAATGCACTATAAATGGCATTTCAAATAATGAAGCATCAATTGTGAATGCACCCACCTTCCCAACAAAATGAGATTCAAAACCCTACAACAAGTGCCATAGAGTTTAGGAAAAACCTATGCCTGTATAACAGGATAAAACAAACTACATGGACAACACAAATGATAGAGTCAAACTAAAGCTCTCTCTCAATTATGTGGCATCGGCTGTGAGAATCTTGTCATGCCAATCTACTATGCCTAATGCTATAACCAAAGAACACCATCTGGCTCCTTAGTATCTCAGCCTGGTTAAACTCCACTCGCAGGCATTTCCCTGTTGCTCTTCCTCAAAGACTCCATTGTCAATCTGTATTGCACTAGCACAAGGCAGTGATGAAAGCAACCCAAATAACCCCCTTTAACTAAAATCATCGCTGTAGTACTGGTTATAAGTGAAAATTTCCCACACAGACATTCCATAATCCTAATGTTAGATAACTTTAGGAGTTGGGAATAAGGCCGTCAAGAACTTGGGAATTGATACCATAGATCTACACATTACTAACCTGAATTGTTTGCCTGTGTTGCTTGAAAATATTAATCCGCACAGTTGCTTTCTTAAACTCTGGATTGGAACTTCTCACCACATCGTAGTCCAAGTGTTCCTGCAAACAGATAGTCAGAATGGTATGTCGAGCTGGATGCTTTTTCAATACAAAGATGCAAAAGTCGTTAGTGTTCATATAACGCAACTGTTTCTTGTGTCAAGTTGCTGGACTAAAAGCAACAGGCCATGTACTAACGCCATTGAGAACATAATCATCTATAGTGGTTTTCGATGGTGCATCATGTACCCTAAAGGTATCAGAAGAGAAACAAAGACATTCATAAATAACCCTGCCAAACTTGTAAATACACCCAACGTGGCAGATAGATTTAAAGTCCTTTAGCTCCATAACCAGAGACATCTAGGCTCCTCTAATAAGTCCCAAGCTCGTGGAATGATACGTCATAGCCATAACATCTTATAATAACTGGAAGGATGAAGGCCACTATCAAGCCATCACGCAGCGAAGTCTTATAACCATAACAATCCTCTCCAACACTTCTTCCTCAATAATGCTATGTTCTGCCACTCATTGTTACAGATACCAAAGAAAAACCAATCCTGTCGAAGTGTGGTCATTGAGGATGAATTCTGCAATGTTCTCTTCTTCCAAATCTCTAACCCACCATCCATCAAACTCCTAATTGACTAGATCGCCATTGAGAATTAAACATCATTAGTTGCCTTCTTTTCTTTTCTTTTTTGAGGGTAGGAAAGAAGACAAGGTTTCACCTGACTGTAGCAGTACATTAATTGTAATTCACGCGAAAAGTTCAAGAATATAACCAAACAATTTAAGCTAAGATATTCAAACCAAATATGGAATTCTCCATGCTGAACAAGCACCTTTTTTACATATGTACAATAAACCACTTTGTACTACCAAGTGACAGAAAAAAACTCTTACCTTGAATTCAAGTGAATCGAAACCCTTGCATATGAATTCGAACAAAGTTTTCAAATTCTCAGGGCTAGGTGCAGTTACGAATATATTCGAATACCTACACAGACGAGAAAGTAATGGTAAATAAACAAGCAATAAAATCATATCGATTCTATTTACAGAAATCAGCAATGGCAAATGTGGGGTGAAAGGGAAAATAGAACAAGTGGACAAGAAACTAAGTTGTATGATTAACTTCAGGAAAATTACCCTGCAGCTACAGCTCCAGCAATTGCTAAACCTAGTGCAGCTGACTTGCCACGACCACGAGCAGCGAGCAAAGCAACTGTGCTACGAAGTGCCTTATCCAAAATGGCATCAAGAAATGTAATGACAGCTTTTCCCTATTCAAAGAATGGAAATAATGAGAAAGCTAGAGATAATTGTCTAACCATGTAAATGATAAGTTTGTATTTTCATTTTTCCATTGAATTCAAACAAAGAATCTATACCTGGTCAAGTGTGCAACACTTTCTCATTAAAGGACCAACAGGAAAATCGTCATTCAGTTGCTCTTTCAAATTCTTCAGTTCCCGTTCTGCTTCTGACAAGCCCTCAGAGTCCTTTCATTACCAAGAGGGAGAAGAGAAAAGTTGATGGATATAGCTTCACAGGATGCAACCATTTTGACACTCTTTCACTCATTTGATATGTATACATATTCACTATATGAAGCAAGTTAACATGGCCAACTTTTACCTTATCAAGAAGATCATGGAACATTTTTTGCAGTAAAGGTACCACAGGTAGTGGCAGTGGCAAAACACATTGAAAATAAAATAAAAACATTACCATCTTAAAATCTCTTTTGGAAACCAATACTGTAATTGTTGTAAAGTGATAAGAATACCTCTTCAACTGAAACTGGTTTAATTGACTTCATATGAGAAGAAATTGGTAAGATATTCAGCTCATCGTCCATCACTACACATGCTTTACATGATGCAAGCGACAGTAAGAAACGTTCATTGAAGCGTCCAGTAGCTTCTGAATGAGATTCTGTACGAAACCTCTCGTGCACATCCTGCAATTAGCAAACCTTTTATGAGTGGTAGAAATACGGGTTTAAGGTGGTAGAATTACAAGATCATTAAAGCCCTCTAACCCAGTGGGAAAGGCATTCAAAGGGGCTCACAAGGCTTGGATCTGAACTCCAAACACCCCTTCCCTTACCCCCTCATACAACAATCACAGATGCAGGATAGTTTGTCAGCTTGGGCAGTCAAGCACAGGTTAAGTCATACTCCCTCCATCCCTTTTTAATTGTGTTGCTTCGTAAATCCAACTAATTAAAGAGACATCATCATTACACCTTTCACATAAACTTTTACCTCCACCTTACATATTTCACATCAACTTTACCTCCATTTTCCAAAATTATCCTCCACTTTTACCCATTAACTCTTTACCCAATAACTTTTTAAAGGGGCAAAATAATAATTGTACAAACTTTTACCTATTAACTTTTCAAAACGCACACTTATTAAGGGGCAGCCTAAAATGGAATAGTCGACAGTCAAAAAGGGACGGAGGGAGTCGATCGTTTGGCTTTGAGTACCCAGGAATAGAAACTTCACAAATAAAGCCCGAGAAAGGCATTTTATATCTATCACTTTATATATAATGGTTACAATTATCCATGCTTCCAATGCGCCTATTATGTAGCACCTGGGCCGATTAGCTAGTTTGTATCATTTTACGACAATAGAGAATGGTGTAGATCAACCGGAAGAGGTGCGCGGCGTGTGCCTAGCTGTCTTCGCCCCAAGGAGGAATCCTAGAATTCCACCTGGTTTCTAGCTAGTGTGGATTTTCAAGAAGTTCTTGCCCATTCAAAGATAAACACTATATTGTAAGGGTCAAACAATGAATATCTAATTGGAATCCAGAATATCAAGAAACTTTTGAAAATGTGTAACATTGTAGACACCCCAATTTTATTTTTATTTTTTTTAAATAGACACCCCAATTTTATGCACACATGCTAGTTTCTTGCTTAAAATCAACTTGTGTGAATTATAAAATGAAATGTGTGACCATGATAAACAATGTTGAGCCCATTTTTATAAGAGCTCAAGCTTTTGGGACCACCAGTGTGCACTACGGTATCATTTCTTTGGTTCTAGGACGTCCTAGATAGGCTAGATTGCAAGCCTTAATATTAGTGCTTCGTAACCCCTTATTCCTGTAATTGTCCACACTGATTTAGGGTCGCACAAAAAATACGGTGAACCGCAAACTGGACAGTACACTCTTGATTCCAGATCCGTGGATTAATGTTCTGGACACGGATTCAAAAAATAGAAAACCATGAGATATGGTTCTGTCCACGGATTTTTGTTTTGGAACCGTGGATTACAGAACCGGACTGTGAGATATTTGTATTGATACATATAAGTTCAGTATATATGTATTTAATATTTAGTTAATAATTTTACCTAAACTTATAAATTATTAAGTAGTAATAATTTAAAACAATACAAATTCTTTGTTAAATTAAAACCTAACGGGGTAAAGTGTAGTTCTATGCTAAATGCGAAAAACAGTGTATATAGATTGCTTTTACCTATGCTTTGCTGTTTTGTTTTGTTGCCCTACTATGCCTTTTATTTTTTATTTTCTCGGCTTTATGGAATGTAATGCTTCAATAATTAGGAATTCGGTTCTTGCACGACTTGGGAGTGGAATGTAATGCTTTGATGTGGGAATCTGAAATTAGGAATCTGGTTGTTAGGGAAGACTTTGGATTGAGTTTGTTGCACTATTACGAATGTGGAATTTATATGTAATCCGTGGACAAAAATAGGAACCAAACCGTGACTCATGGATTGGTTCGGAATTGGACTGTAGGACTTTTGGATACACGGATCGATTTTCTTAGAGCCGTGACTCGCGGTTCGGTCCTTGGATTCCTAAGAATATGAACGATCTGGACCGCGTGCAACCCTACTCTGATCTACTAATCTTGGTGCACCCTATTCATTTTAGATTTTTTGCCTCTTCATGTGCAAGACAGGGTTACATACCCGGGGGAGTGTTTGCTTGAGATACATTGTTGGGCTCACTTTTCTAACATCTTAACTGGTGATCTAAGAAAATGAGCGAGCAAATCGAGAAGACGGAGAGCAAAAAAATAAACAAGACAGAAACTAATAAACTAAGAAGAGTGTTCCATTATTAATTAAATTGCTGGAAGAAAATGAAGCTATGCAGGATGCAGCAAGCATAATCAATGCCTCTTACCATAACCATTGTGCACAGACTTGTGAGTGAAGATAGAGAACGAAGCAGCAGTATAACTAATCCACCCCCCTCCACTGTTTCAATAGTTCTTGCTAGGAGATTTGGTGTCAAAGCCTCGAAATCCTAAAACCATACCGAAAAGGAGAATCAAAACAAAAATGAGGCAACAGAACAGAATCAATGATACACCCTGAAAATTAACGGTTATTACCTACCTGCAGTATACACATGCCGAAAGTATTTCCAAGAATTCTTTCAGAATCTTTGTACATGCAGTAGGTTAGTCCTCCAGTTTCAACAAATAGTTGAAAAGGATCAACCTTCTCAGGATCCAGCAGGCCCCTCTGCATTAACTTTTTTATTTGCTTTGCGCGTTTTTTCTTGTGACTGTAGACAATAAAATTGATCCATCATATGTTCACATGAATTTTTCCGTGAGAATTTATCTATCAAAGGCCGCACAATATTGAGGAGTACAACAAGAGGCCGAAAAAAACACAAGGTTGAAGATGAGCTAAAACTGAACGTAACAGATACAAAGCAAACAATTTATTGCATCTTCTTGCGATAGGATATAATGAAAGGAAACACAATTGTGTTTGTGTGCAGTTTTATGGAAATGACAGTTTTCAACAATCCAGATAACATATTTGATTCGCCATTGCCGATGTCTACTCCAATAGAAAATTTTTTTGGCTCAGTGTTTTGTTCCCAAATGGGTTCTGAAATGCATTGTTGAAGCACCACCTCCCACTCACATGTAGCCACACACATGTACATATGGATGTGCATATTCCTAACTGCATTAATACACTAGTACTTGTCTATTTACTAAATGGGGTGTTCAAACCTTCCAATTTTCCACCAAAAAAACACTTGACAATAACAATACTGCCCAATCATAAAACTTTCACATTTCTGAAAGGAAAACTAAAACAATTCAGTAACATCACTTCACGTTGATTGAAGCAGAAAACTAATACCTTTTTCTTTATCATAATTTATTCGTGAGAAAAAAGCCAATAAAAGTTACCTGCTAAGTTCAAGTTTGTCCTTGTAGCACCACAGAGCAGTTGGCCTGGACTTGACCACTGCCTTGCTAAGCATGTAATGAAGATTCACAATCTGCACCAATCCAACAACAATTACCTCAAACAAATTACAATACATAGAAATAGACGTTTGTCATTACTACGCATACATCCATATAATATAAAAATAAATATAACGATGAAGAATGGGAAGAAAAAACTGCCTGGTCACGAGATTTGTCGCCGATGATGACGAAAATGGAGCGGTGTCTGGTTTTGACGCCGTTTTCGATCAGAGTTCGAATTCGTTCGTCCACCTTTTTCCTCATGATTCTGAACTGTGCGAAAATAGAAGCTTATGCTTTGAAATGACGTTAATTTCTCTCTCTAAGCCACTGCTCTGAACTTTCTCTCTCTTGCAGTGGTAGTTGTAGAGGCAGGAGGCGTGAGAGTAGCAGTTAAATTTATGGCGGCAAAGTTGTCTCTCTCTCACACACACACAGAGAGTTGTTCTTCTAGGGCAAGAGGTCGAAGGCGAGACATACGAACCCGTTGGGTCGGGCCGATCTGTGATGGCTTGAGAGCCCGTATGTTCAACCCGAACATGGCCCGACCCAATCCATGGCACCTTATTTTCTTTATTCAGATTTTTAACCTCTAACTCTAGAAAAGAGGCATCACATTATCACTAAGTAACTCATTTTTTTAAAATTATAATTAAGGTAAGTCACTCTTTCTTTGGGTTTAGACACTTGGGGTATCACACGATTTCATAGGATTTTAGAAGTTTAAGCATGCACTCTTATATGGTTTTGAGGGTTTAGATACTTTCATTAGGGTACCCTAGGGTTTAGGTTTAGGTATAGGTACTTTCATTAGGGTACCTTAGATTTAGGTTTAGGCACTAGGATTTAGGTTTAGACACTTTCATAGAGTACTCTGGGATTTAGGTTTAAGCACTTTCTTACGATTTGAGGAGTTGATGAGAGAGATTGTACCCATGTGGGATGAGGAGAGAGATTGTACTCATTGCCCAAATACCTTAGGCGTGCTTTTTCATAACTGAAATGGAGCTAGGCATGCACTGCGCATAATATCTGAAAATTTATAATGTTCATAATGTTGGATATCGGCACTGCACATAATAAATGTTCCAAATGAGCTAGGCATGCACTGCGAATGCACTGTTCATAATTTCTGAAATTTTTCATAATGTTGTGTTATTCGTTGTATCTATGGAACCGCTCAAATTATAAATAGCACAACACTTGTTAAAGAAAGCAATGCCTATAAATGAAATAAGTTGCCTTATTAATTTCCTTATTTTTAAAATTGCTACCTAATTGTAAATAGCACAACACTTGTTAAACAAGGCAACGTTTGTAGAGGAAACAAATTGCCTTATTTACTCACACACGCTGTCTATATATAATCCTTATTTGCATTGAAAGCAATTTGTTCTTCAACAAATTCTAAACTTAACAATAAGGTAAATCTGATTAAATTAAGCATGGTAAAAATAAACACATTTTATCACACTTGTAGGAAAAATCTGATTAAATTAAGCAATTATTATCACAGTTCTTTTAAACTTGTGATAATTATTACTAACCACTACGGCTTTATTAATAAAGTGACATTAAAAACTCACCTTGCATTTCTTTATCATGGTTTCATTAAAACCGTAATCTTTCAAACAAAAATTAGTGTGATATTTATCAATTATTCTAGTAGTGATTTCTTTCTCCTAAAGTCTGCCTTAAACTTTTACTCTGTGCTTGATGAACAGATTAACCCCGTAAAAGCACAAAAGGATGTCCACTCCACAGAAGGGCGCAACAATGGCAAAAGGAACCAAACTAAGCAAGAAAAAGGAAACTTGGTCGCCGGTCAAGGATGGGGTAGTCGCCGGTACACCCGCTGCTAATTCGAGTACTAATAAAGCCACTATTGAAGAGAGCCTTGATACTTACTCGAACACTGCTAATTCGAGTAATAGAGCCATTATTTATGCAGAGATTATTGATTCTTACATGGAAAATGTTCTGTATGGTCCGAAAAAACCGACTCGGCTGCGAGTTTTTCAAGAGGTATGTCCTGGTGTTCCATCCGATCCCAAAAAACCGAGTCGATTGTCAATTTTTAAAAAGATATGTCCTGAAAAATAGGAGAAGTACAATAGTTGCTTAGTGAGAGATGCCAGCATAATAATATTAGTAATACATAGGCAGTATATTCTATATTCTTTACTACAAAGTGGAAGTGTTCATTCAATTTTCTGTTAATGCACCACCACGAGTTTTGATTTTTGATTCTCTCCATGTCATGGATGGAGTCTTTGATGGGAGCAGGGACGACCCGCTCAACTTCAGGGAATTTTAGAGAATTTTTTATTTTTTATTTTTTTTGAAGCCGATGAAAGAAAAGAAAATAGAAGAGAAAATGCTTAGAACAACCCTCTAGAAGGTTGATTACGCTGGAGTTCACTCCATCCCGTCAGTCGAAGACCTCGAGTTTTCCATAGCAGCTATGGAGCTTCAGCTTCTCTTGTTTTGAATAGAGAGAAAAAGGGTTAAAAAATGGGTAATAAAGAGAAGAAAGGCATACATCTGTATATGGTGATGAGAAGGGGTAAGTGTGAGGTGGTGGTTTCCACTAAAATGACGTAAAGTAAAGTAAAGGTGGAACCATGGGAGATTTTATCACCTGCCTGCAAAAGTTCACCTTTTATCCAGATGAATTTTCCTACAGCGATCTAGACAAATTCTCGAGAGGAGCTAATGAAGTAAAGTAAAGATGTGCTTATACTTTGAAACATTTAGTAACTTTTATGAAAAAATCGGAATAACATTTATAAAAAAAATCGTAACTTTTATAAGGGTGTATGCCAAATAAGGGGTGTGTATTGTAGCCTTTTCTTTAAATTTGTGTTTAAAATTAGTAGAATTTGATGCCCCCGCTATGAAGAATTTCTAGATCCGTCCCTGGATAGGAGATTATAACACTCTGTCAATACTCAATATCATAATATGGCAGTTCGTAAGCTGTTATTTTTGGATTTTGATATGTGACACATTGCATGATTTATATAACATAATGACTCTCCAGTGAATCATGTTTCATGTTTAAACATGTTTTTGTTAGATTATTATAAGGACTATGGAAATGGCTACAATACACACCCCTTATTTGGGTGTACCATATGCACCTATTGTATGGTCTAGATTGTGCCACCTCATCAGCAATCGTAACATTTTTTAGTTTTTCGTAACTTTTTAGCAATACGGTTCGTAACATTTTTTTATGATTCGTAACATTTTGGTGTGTCCGTAACTTTTATAAAAAAATTCGTAACTTTTACAAAAAATTCTAACTTTGATAGGGTTGTGTATGATACACACCCAAATAAGGGGTGCGTATTGTAGCCTTCTCCCACGTTATTTCAATTAGTTGAAACATATTAATTAACACAATTACTAGGCCAACTTTCCAAGTTAATATATATAAGAAAACGTTTGAGAGAAATGTAAGAAAATGCATGTAGATAGTCGTTTGAATTATACAAAAAAAAAAAAGAGAATGCAGTGGAAATAACCGCAATTATCATGATTTTAAGCATAACATGAAAGAAATTTGATAGAAACCTTAAGTTATAGTTGTAGTTATAAACCTTATGGGCTTGTTGCAATTTGCCTCAATTAACGCGGGACGAGATTTTAACCAATCTAGTATTTCAGGCTCATTGCGAGATAAGTCTCAAGAATTGTTCTTCGAATCTCCGAACTTGATCTTACGCCATAGTTTTTCATTAAGGTGATGTTAATATCAAATCATTTCCAAATCCCATGAGGTTCAATTCTCATTGTCAACTAAAACAAATAATAAAACCTCAGGAGCATTGGATGTTTGTCTGGTCGTTAATTTAAGGCTCCGGAACAAAGTCGAGGTAGGGGTAAGTTGATCCGAATACCGGATTCTGAACAGCAAAGATCAAGTTACTCCAATGCCCAAGGCAAAGATTGCCCACTGAAACTTGACTAATTCCCATATATTCGAATCCAGAATACCTCCATGCAGATGACAGAATGTACCTAAACTCAAAGCTAAAAGCAGGGATACTACAAAATAAGGTTACAGTGTGCCCTTGAAGTTTGAATGAGCTGCTGCACTGAGATTCTGCTTCAGCCTACAGCCATCCGAACAAACTTTCCATTCAACAACAAATTGTGTATTATTTCAACATTTTGCCTTGAGTAGTATGGAAGAAGCACAAACAAAGCATCCCCAAGCTTGCTAAACATATGAACACAAACTACATGAAATATTTCCTAGTGCTAAGACTACAATTCACCAAATCCAGAAATACTATCAAACAAGTATCTTCTTCAATGGAAGTACAAAAAGAGATGATGACTAATACTCTTACACACCACAATTCTTTTATCTCGTTAGAGGTGATTGTCAAGCCTTCATTGACTACGCAGAAAATTCCATCATTGGCTAAGATTCAATTGGAACATTTTTACAGTGCTAGGAAAATAATAAAAACACTTATTGGAGACCGTCCTGTGAGACAGGGGGTTGTTCCGGAAAACCAAAGCAAACAAAGTCAGACAAGTGGTAGGTTTCCCCAAGACTGGTTTACTCATGTATAACGCGGGCAGATCTTGAACAACCTAGAGCAGACCACAGAGAAGCTGAGGTTGAAGATTGGGTTTCTCAATTTCCTAGAGTGTTTACTGGCTCGTCAAGCCAAAAATCAGAGTATTTAGCAAGCCTTGAAAATGATTCAAACTTGGATAATTTATATCACTACCCAGTCTTTAGGGAAGTATCATTGTGTACTCGAAGGAGATGGTAGATTACAACTTGCATAAATATTCAGATCAGCATATAGTGAATAATAGATATCAACGTGGCATTAGCTATTCCGAATTTGCAAAGTACTCATAGTAGACACTTGATAATGAGATGCGGTATCCAGTAGAGGATATGTGTATGACAATTGACAAGTCTATTTGGACGTTCAACTAAATTTTTAATTTACATAAGCCATAGAGTTCCTACAAAATCATGTACGGCACACCCTTTATTTAAAAAAGGACTTTGTACTAGTAATAACATCATTTTACCAAACCCCAAAAAAGAAATGTCTAATCAATGCGGAATTTAACTGTATCCTAGTGTCTTCGGTTAGCAAAAGCACCCTGAGGTAGAGATTATGGATTACTTAGCACAGCACATTCCTCCAGGCTCCAGCAAAGCCAGCATACATGACCGTTATAGCAATTTCAGATGTTCAAGTATGACAGTTTGTTGTCGTATGAAATGCTAAACTATTTTCCACAGCGGAAAAACCACTCATTTAAGAGGATCTCCTTCAACATGAATGTTGAAGAAGCAGGTTAAAATACACCCAAACTCCACTATGAAATATTATCGCATATTATGATCAAGAGAGATTGAAGAAATAGGCATTTGTATTAAGAATATAAAATCTTAGCTTAACAATTGGCACAGTAATGAAATAACACCCTAAGTAGATTGCTGGGGATTCCGTGTTCTGTCAATTCGACTCCATAAACCACTGCATCACCTCACAAAAAAGAAGTTTTCAAAATAGCAAGGACACAAATACAACAAAAATCCAAGGCAATTTCACGAAACAACACAAAGCAAAGGTTAAGAAAAACAGTAAGAGATAAATCAAATATTTCACATGGATAACAATATGTCAAATGCATTAAAATCAAACAAACTGTACACAACGAAAAGGAAACACACAATGACCGACATAAATATTTATTTCCTAATGCATCAAAGTGTAATCCAAAGCCATACTTTTATGACGTTCCGACAAACAAATGCCAATAAGCTGCATACCACCACCCCCATCAACCCGCCATTATATCTTCTCTATCTTGTCCGCCTTCACAACCGGGTTGGCCTTAGCAATGGCATCCTGCGCTGCACCCTTGTAATCAAACACACAGTTGTGCTTATCCGAGTATCGATGAATGGAGCAAAACGTGTGCTCACACCGGCACTTAAACCCAGTTAGCCCAACCCTCTTCCGACAAAAGCTGCACCTATTCGCTGACCTGCTCCCCACGTTTTCTGAGCTTGCTCCCTCCTCCATTTTCACAATCTTCTCTTCCTCAACTCCTCCAACCATTCCCATTTGCACATCCACAGCTTTCTCATTGACCCGCGCTTCATTTTTTTCAGCCACAATCGCCTTCGACTGCTTTGTCACATAGTCTTTGTAGCATTTCGAGCAGAGATTGTTCGTGGCAGCGTTACCGAAAAACCCACAGTTTTTTTCACATAGTTTTGGAACATCAGTGGACTCAGCACCACTCTCTTTAACTAATTTCATCTCTTGCTCCATATTACTATTATGTATGTAACCAACAACTAATCAACGTAATGAATAATTAAGGCAACCAAAGTACACAAAAGATTCAGACTTTCAATTCCACTAACTCGGAACCCTAATCGAAGCTTGTGGACAAACCAAAGACCTGGCGTAGAAAACTATGACACAAACACAATTGAGTGAAATCTTAATCCAAAATACAAACTGAAGGCTCAGAGCAGATCAAAATCCTAGTATAGAAAGAGATTGAATAGAATCCATAGAGACGGGACCCAAACCTCAACGAGACGACGGGAAGTGAAATTGAATAGAGAGTTGAGATGGTCTGGACCTTAATCTTCGGTTGTGATTTAGACTGATGCGTGATTTGATTGATCAATCGATCGGAGGGGATCGAAGAAATGTCTCTCTCTGTCTGTGTGTAGAAGAAGGACAAGAGGCTACAAAGGTAAAGGAGGGCCCGTGATTCGAGTAGACGGTAGAGAGAGAGAGAGAGAAGATGAGAGAGAGAGAGAGAGAGAGAGAAGGAAGGAAGGAAGGGGTGGGCCGTTGGAAATGTTTCGCGGTTTTAGGTGCGGCGCGGTGCCGTGCACGCGTGGGCATTATTTGGGTGTAAAGTTACGGGACTTTGTTGTCAGTCAAATAAAAGTATCTTTTTTGTAGTAATATTTTTCGAACAAGCAAATCAAAGTATCTTTCGTCAACCAACCCAAAAATAGGTATCTTCGACTGTTACTTAGGTTTTGTTTGGAACATGTGAAACGGAAAATACTTTTCTCTTTATGTTTGGAACCAAACAACCGGGGAGGAATATTTCTTATTTTCCTTTCCTTTCCTTTTCTTCTATTTTCCCTATGTTCCAAACAGAGCGTTAATATTTCTCTTCCTTTTTTTTATTTTATTTTATATCACCACTTAAAGTTTGTTTTGTGAAATGATTTAAATGAACTCTAAAATTTATTTTAAGTGTATATTGAGAATCATAATGTGTGTAATTTCAAGTACTATAGACATTTAGTTGAGTGCGTTTATAAAGGACATATATCCTCTCCAAGGACTGGGTTTTGTCTGAGTCTTTACTGAGGCCTTCCCAAGTCTTTTTCGAAGATCGGGACGGTTAATATTCTAGACTTCGTCAAGAACAATAGACACGCTAAAATTCATGTTAGATAGAATGTCATTTAAAGGTGTTTTCGACATATATTTATCTTTAGAAAATGAGTTTTTAACCAGTGTTGTGAAAATCATTTTACTTTTGTGAGGGATGTTTTTCAGAACCCTAAAAGTTTAAGTAACCTAGAAGGATGTGGAGAATGCGTCACGTCAGCATGTGCGCCACGAATGGCAGGTAAATACTAAACTAGGGCCACGTAAGCATAGCGTGACTTTGACGAGGAGATAACAGCTTGTCAAATATCATAATGGTGTTAGCTAGCAAAAGATAAACCCTAGATCATATCTGACTTGCATGATAAGGCAGAAGGGAATATAACTCACTAACTATGCATATCTCGCATACGAGATATGCATGATCCTTCTGAATCAAGGAGAAGATTGAGATTCCATAACCTGGATGAAGACCTTGGCATGGAAAGAACTCTTAACGAATAGGGAATCCGGTGCAAAGAGATTTCACTTACCAATAGAGATGAACCCTGAATGAAAAGAATTCCTAACGAAGAAGGATCCCAGTGAGGAAGGTAACTCAAGGAACGAACAGATGATCACCTGTAAATACAAAGAACCCCTAAACAAGAAAGGTACATTGTAATTCATTAATTACAAGCGTTGTAAATCAGTTTTGTAACAGCCTAGAATTTGCATATATTGCCATTTATAAATTTGGGTGTTTAGTCAGGTCCTAATTAATTAATTTGTGTGCAATATAAGTATTCATGGCGTTATTGTAATTTTAGATATTTTTGGGGCTGCTTTTGTAAATAATTCGTAATCCTCCTATTAGTAGCAAGTGGCTAAAAACGGGGGTTACGGTTAGTTTTCTTTCACGATCAGAGAATTATAAGTTAGGGTTTTGGAAGAAACGTATTTGGAGAGAGAGGAGAGCAGTACGTAATGGAGGAGGGGATTCTAACGCCTTGCATGTTTAGGAATGGCTACTTCGTCTGGTATGTAGAAGGTTATTCTTTCCCCACTTTATTCTCCTACCATGTCAATAGATGTTCATATAGGATTCGGGCTTTGTTACAGTAGAGTTTGTAGTTCACTAGAGCGTTGGACTTGCTTAATCTCTGTACGTTGAGCACCCGATTGGGTCGGTGGATGAGTACTCAAATCTGGTTGGGGATTGTCCTTTTAATGGCGTGCATGGCGGGGGAATAATTGCTGTGGTGGGATTGTTGAAGGTTCTGAGGTCCATTAACAAAAAGTAGTTCTTCTCTTAAGGTAATATATTAAATTTATAATTGTGTTTTGTAGTGGGTTTGTTGTGATGGAACTGGGTGTTCAATTTGTATGCAGCTAGGCGTGTATCAATCGTGCTAGGGACTAAGATTTGGTGTATGGAATTTGGGTTTTGTAGTTCCGGTGGCTTGCGATAGTTTTAGGCTTAGTTCTTTTCAGGTGATCCTAAATTGTTATAGAAAAGTTATGCTACTTGATATACAGTTAGTGATTATGTATTATCCTTTTTGTACATGTTTGCCTCTTTTTGTGTATTCGAGTGCATTGCTTTTGGATGCAGGTGAGTGGTTAAACATGTTACGTATTTTCGAACTCAACGTGTCCCTTGAAATATTCTTTTGGAAAAATTATCATTTGGTTATTGCAAATGTGAATTGTTTATATTTGATCTTTTAATTGGCATGCGAAAAAAATATTCTTTTGGTGAGAACTTGGTGGATAATATTGATGGGAACATTTATTATTGAAAAGTCCAGGGAAATTAATCATTTGTGTGCGAGACTCTGGCCATTAGGGAAGAGACCGTGTCCTGGCCGGTGACCCTAATGCGCAGCGGTTGATTTTTGCCGGATCGTTCTTAGGGAAAAGTTCCACGGGCTGCCTATGATAGGCGCGCAATATCTCAGGATATAAGCGCCTAAGTAGGGCGAATTAGCGCATTAGAGGCGCGATTTATTCCATTTTCCACTTGATGCGGTGTTGTCTCGTGTTTTTGGTATTTGTGTGTGCTTTGCAGGAAACAGGCCGGAGGAGCACGGGAAAGTGGCAATAGGACATCGGGCATGTTGGGAACCAGTGGGACCCAAGCAAGGACGACCAAACAGCTGGAATTTCATTTTAGCAGTCTCGGTATCGATACAGGACTTCTTCTGTATCGATACCCGTGTGCCAATTTGGGAACAGAACGTCTGGGTATCGATACAGGACTTCTCCTGTATCGATACCGAGGGCCTTAAATGGGCCGTTTGACTTTTCCACGTGTTTTGACTTCGAGGGTTATAAATACCTCGTTTTGAGGCCGAATTAGGGTTCGAAAAATACTTTAGTTGTCTTCTAGTTTCGCAGCCGTTTTCCCTCTAGAGATTCTACTTTCCGGGTTACTTTTCCATTGAAGTTGTTTGCAGTTTCGTTCGCAGTTTCAAGTATTGCTTCGGTAATCTCTTTTTATTTACATTAATCTCAGCTCGCGGGAGTTTGTCCGTGTTCTGAGATCCGAATCTTTGTTTTTATTCACATTCAATTTAATCGCATGTGTTATTTAAGAATCATGTTATCTGTTCTATTCAATATGCGTGAGTAGTTTCATAAGTATGGTCGCGGGGTGATTAACACACCGTGGCCAGGAATGGATTGTTCTTGCTCCGATTTTTACCATCAATAATGAAAAAGCAATTTTAGGTTATTTAAGAGCTTCCGTTGGACGAATCCGAGCTTCGTTGGAGCCCGTGTAACGCGAGGAACGGGGGACCAAAACTTGTTCTTCGTTGTACATGGGTAACGGCGACTGCGAGGATTCGCATCCTTCGGGGTAACCTTTTCTCTCTAAAATCAACTGTTTTCTTGGAAACAACGAATGGAGCAGGAAATATCCGGACCTGGTCACCGTGTTATGACCCCTACGACCGTACTTCCTTTTAATTAATTTAATCAAAATCAGTTTGTCTCTTAATTTAGTTAATTCACCAAATCAAATCACAAGGGTGGCTACCTAAGAGCCGTGTTAAACATTAACTTCCCGAGTTTTTAGTCAGCACTTTCCACCTTCTCTGTGGATTCGATTCCGGTCTTACCGGGTATTGTGCTACACCGGTCTCAGCCCTACGCTTGGGGCAACCCATTAATTTAGGTCTAGGATTCGGTCAAGCATTTTTGGCGCCGTTGCCGGGGAAGGCAAGAGGTGTTAAGAATTCGGGTAGTTAGTGTTTAGTTCATTTTAATTTTAATCTTATCTTCCTTAACTTTAAAAAAAAAAAAAAAAAAAAAAATAGTTAGGTAAATTTTGAGTTGTTATTTTTAGGATTGAGTCAAGATAGGTAAGGGAAAGAAGGGTTCACCAAAAGGGGACCCACTCTTTTTCCGAGACCCGTCTAAGCGTCTTTGTAGGATAGATAAAGAGTCGTTGGTGGAAATTCCACTAGCAGGGGCTTCTAGTCAGTTTGAGCCCTTAGCAGTCCAGCCAGGAGCACTCCACTTGAGTGGCATCCCACTCAGTCGGAGTCTTCCGAGAGTGAACCTGAGACCGTCCCGAACCTGTTCTTAGAATTTCTCAATCCACTTTTTGACTTAGAGAGTGAGCCACCGATGGCAAAACAGAGGTCCATGCGCGACTATATGCATCCCACGAGGACTACTCCTCGCGGCCCAATAGTACTGCCCACGGAGACAGTGGAGGCACGCAATGCCTTCACTGTCAAACCGGGAACCCATAATGCTCTTCCTCTTTTCTATGGGAGGGAAAATGAGGACCCATACGAGCATATCCGCCATTTTGAGGGGTTGGTGCGCACCCTCGCCACCACTGCTCAGTGGGAAAACGCTTGTCTTAAGCTTTTCCCTGCTTCTCTGAAAGACAGTGCGGATAAGTGGCTCAGAATGCAGAAGGAGCAATCCCTCAGGACATGGGCCGCTGTTAGAGAGTTGTTCTATAGGAAGTACTTCTCCGAGAGTAAGACACAGCACCTGACTCGCCAAATCCAATCTTTCAGACAAAAAGAAGGCGAGTCGTTTTTGAGGTGCTGGGAGAGGTTTAAGGAGTTGTTATTGTCCTTACCCCACCATGGGTATGAGAAACACCAATTGGTGACATCTTTCCAGCTGGGCCTAAATATTGCGACGGCCCAGCAAATTGAGTACCTATGTAGGGATGGGGATTTCCTAGACAAAGCCCCAGATGAGGCATGGGATTTCTTAGAGGAGTTGGCTGAAAAGCATAGAAGTTGGGAACCTTCCGACTTAGCTGACAGGGCAATGGCTGCACAGGGACCCAGTGGGTCCGGTATTTTTCCCTTGAGCGTGAGAGAGCACACTGTCCAGTCCCAGTTGGACAAATTGACCAAACAGATGGAGGACTTGCGACTGAAGCAAGTCCAACAGGTGAATGATGTGAGAGTTGAGGAAGTATGTGAGCTTTGTGAGTGTCCGGGGCATTCAGTGACTGTTTGCCCCGCTTTCCAGATGGTTAAAAAGGCATACCAAAGTAACCAGGCTGAGGTGAATGCGGTGAACCAACGTTGGGATCCGTTCTCCAACACCTATAATCCGGGCTGGGCTCATCACCCAGCCCTGAGTTGGGGAGATCCTAAAGCACCAGTGCCACCCCAGGCACCACCTCAGCAACAGATACAACCGTACCGGCCTCCGCAAGGCCAAATGTCCCAATATCGTTATCCCTCACAGAATCAGCAGGGGTTTAGTCCTTCATTCTCTGGACCACCCCCAGGCATAAATCATCCACCGAGGGATAAGCAGACTGATGATATGTTGAAGGCTCTCATGCAGTCTCAATTAAGTTTAACTGAGCAGACTAAGCAAGCCATAGGAGACATTAGATCCCAATTGACTCAGTTGACGGCAGTAGTTGGGCAAAACCAACAGGAGAGGGGAAAATTTCCCTCTCAACCTCACACCAATGCTGTCGGTACTAATTATCTGGGAGACGGTTCAGGCACAAGTAATTTGAACCCCAATCTGGAGGAAGCTAACGCGATCACCACTCTCAGAAGTGGGAAGGTGATCGATAAGACTATTCCTCTGAAGCAAAAACCAGTTCCACCTCCGGCGCCGGTCGCTGCACCAGTAGTTGTCCCTGCTGTGGGGAAGTGTACTGAGGAAGAGAGAGAATCAGAGTCACCTGAGGTGGTGGTGCCCGCACCTGCGGCCCCCACGACTCCTTTGCCACCCGTTGCACCATATCCCCATCGCTTGGTGGCAAAGCCGAACGTCAATGTGAACTTCCAGATTCTTGAGTTGTTCAAGAAGATTCAGTTTCCTATTTCTTTACTGGAAGCCATTGACGCTATTCCTCAGTTTGCTAAGGTGCTGAAAGAGCTTTGCACATCGAAACGGAGAAATAAGAGTCAGTCCAACGTGCTACTGACGGAGCAAGTGAGCTCCATTCTCCAAGCTGATATTCCGATTAAGCGGAAAGACCCGGGTTGTCCCACTATCCCTATAGCTATTGCGGGCCAGAATTTTGAGAAGGCCTTGCTAGATTTGGGAGCAAGTGTCAATTTGCTCCCATATTCGGTATACTTGCGATTAGGTTTAGGTGATCTTAAAGCCACACCGGTCACGCTACAGCTGGCTGACCGGAGTGTGAGAATTCCTAAGGGGGTAGTGGAGGATGTGTTGATCCAAGTTGGGGAGTTTCTGTTCCCCGTAGATTTCATTGTCTTGGACACGTGTCCAATTCCGGACGTATTTGAGAAGACTCCCATTATCCTCGGCCGTCCATTTTTAGCCACTTCCAGGGCTGTAATGAATTGCGAAACTGGACAAGTCCAATTATCGTTTGGGGACTTGAAGATGGAGGTGAATGTTTTCAATAGGGACAGTCGAGTCAAGGATGATGGGGAGGTCTATGAAGTGAGTCTGATCGACACGCTGGTGCAAGAGCATGTCGAAAGGGTGTTGTACCAAGATCCTTTAGGGATTGCGTTGATCGCCGAGAAGGCGTCATTTTTTGATCCCCCAGAGGTTGGGAGTCTAGTGGCAAGGTTGAGTGTTGATGAGATTGGGGGTGCATGTGATGGGATGTGGGACCCAGGCTAAGTGAGAGCCAGACCAGGAGTTGGTCAATCCAGTTTACACGGATGACCCCGCTGAGTAGCTTCCGAGCTACGTTTTTCACGGGTAGCTCACGCGTACCATGCTCTTAATTGAGTGTGGACCCGACTCCTAGCAATAGGGGTACCCATCATTGACTTGGGTATTTATAGCTTCGCACGCCGCTATTAAAATAAGGTTCGTGTGCCCAGCTCCGGTTAGTAAGGGCGATTTGTGTATTTTCGTGTCTGTTTTTAATTTTCTCGAAAAAAAATTAAAAAAAAAATGGTCCGGTATAGCCACCTAATTTCTAGCCTTAAATTTGTGTATCTGGGTTTCTAACAATCTTATTGCCGTGTCTCGGATAGTCATAAAAGACGATTGGCTCTGATTGCTTTAAGGAAGAACCTTGAGTAATTTAACCTGTTGAGTCATGACTTACCCGGGATTGTTATGATGACTTTCTCTACACAAATTTAAGTGAGAAATTAGGGAGAAAAGAAGTACCCGTGCCTTTCACGTGACGAAAATGGTGGTGTATTTTATTTTTCTTTTATTGCTCCTTTGTTTTCTCTGTGTACGCCCGGATACCACGTGCCGGGATGGACTGATGTTTTTGCAGGGTGCACGGAGAGAGTACCCAAAATCCCTCATTTATCGGCCGAGGTCATGGTGGTTGGCTGCCACCCAGAGGTCCAGTTCTTCCCCTTGTTATTTTATTTTGTGTGTCTCCATGCTCTGGGGACATAGCATGATTCTAGTTGGGGGGAGGGTGTACTTCGTACATGTAAAAAAAAAAAAAAAGAATTTGGATGTTTGGGTGTAACTATTCTTGGTTGATGACTGTTAATGAGCATTGTAGTGGTTGTTGTGTGAGTCGGAGTCTCGATACGATTTCATGGATAGACTTAAGCCCGTGAACATGATGTTTAGGAAAGCGCTTAGTTAGCCCGTATCATCTATAGTCGGATAGCGTTTGGTCAGTTGGAAACATGCTCTCACACACACACTGTTCCACTTGAGTATTCACCAGTCTCGAGTTTGGTTCATATGTCTTCGATATTTCAGTATGTGTTAACTGATTCAATGGAATCTTTGGAACTCCTTCCCTAGTAAAAGAAAAAAAAAAAAAAAGAGGAACAAGTTATGTGTGCGATATTGTTAATGCTTATCCGGGCGTCCATTGAGTAGTAACCGGACAATCGGGGTATGCTCCCACCGTGTTGTTCGCGTCGAAAGATGGATAGACCTTGTGAAAGTATCGCTAAATCTGGTTGGCCTGGATCTCAATAAAGCCTTTTTGACTTGAGCAATTAAGTCCGTAGGGGTCTCGTAAAACCTGGTGCTCTAGGGCCATTTGGCTTGGGGATAGCCGACCCAAAGCTCGCTAAAGAGTCAACTAGAAAGCCCGAGAGATCCGGCATTGCACGACCACGCAAAAAAAAAAAAAAAAAAAAAGAAAAGAAAAGAAAAGAAAAGGGAAGGAGTGTGCTTAAAGAATTATTGGGCTATCAACGGTGTGTGAACTATTCTCGAGGGTGCGTGAAATTCTATATGTGGTTTTCCTTACACGCATGTTATGTGATAAATCCCTATCCGATCGTAGGTGAGAGGATTAATTTTTGTGCTAAATCTGCTGCGAAGTTCACTTGTTTAACTTTGTCCATGGATGAAATGTCTTGCCTTTGGTTTGCCTGCCAGTCACTGTAGTGCTTCGAAAAGCTATTGATTGGGTTGAGTTGCATTCAAATGTCCGAGTCCTTTGTGTTTTGTGGGTTATCACTGCTGAAAACCCTCACGAGACTTCACTCGTCCTACCGGGGCCGTCAGGGGGTTTAAAAGATCTATCATTTTATTTAGTTGTTTTATTCTTTTCGTTGCTCGGGACTAGCAACCTTCAAGTTGGGGGGTGTGATAGGCGCGCAATATCTCAGGATATAAGCGCCTAAGTAGGGCGAATTAGCGCATTAGAGGCGCGATTTATTCCATTTTCCACTTGATGCGGTGTTGTCTCGTGTTTTTGGTATTTGTGTGTGCTTTGCAGGAAACAGGCCGGAGGAGCACGGGAAAGTGGCAATAGGACATCGGGCATGTTGGGAACCAGTGGGACCCAAGCAAGGACGACCAAACAGCTGGAATTTCATTTTAGCAGTCTCGGTATCGATACAGGACTTCTTCTGTATCGATACCCGTGTGCCAATTTGGGAACAGAACGTCTGGGTATCGATACAGGACTTCTCCTGTATCGATACCGAGGGCCTTAAATGGGCCGTTTGACTTTTCCACGTGTTTTGACTTCGAGGGTTATAAATACCTCGTTTTGAGGCCGAATTAGGGTTCGAAAAATACTTTAGTTGTCTTCTAGTTTCGCAGCCGTTTTCCCTCTAGAGATTCTACTTTCCGGGTTACTTTTCCATTGAAGTAGTTTGCAGTTTCGTTCGCAGTTTCAAGTATTGCTTCGGTAATCTCTTTTTATTTACATTAATCTCAGCTCGCGGGAGTTTGTCCGTGTTCTGAGATCCGAATCTTTGTTTTTATTCACATTCAATTTAATCGCATGTGTTATTTAAGAATCATGTTATCTGTTCTATTCAATATGCGTGAGTAGTTTCATAAGTATGGTCGCGGGGTGATTAACACACCGTGGCCAGGAATGGATTGTTCTTGCTCCGATTTTTACCATCAATAATGAAAAAGCAATTTTAGGTTATTTAAGAGCTTCCGTTGGACGAATCCGAGCTTCGTTGGAGCCCATGTAACGCGAGGAACGGGGGACCAAAACTTGTTCTTCGTTGTACATGGGTAACGGCGACTGCGAGGATTCGCATCCTTCGGGGTAACCTTTTCTCTCTAAAATCAACTGTTTTCTTGGAAACAACGAATGGAGCAGGAAATATCCGGACCTGGTCACCGTGTTATGACCCCTACGACCGTACTTCCTTTTAATTAATTTAATCAAAATCAGTTTGTCTCTTAATTTAGTTAATTCACCAAATCAAATCACAAGGGTGGCTACCTAAGAGCCGTGTTAAACATTAACTTCCTGAGTTTTTAGTCAGCACTTTCCACCTTCTCTGTGGATTCGATTCCGGTCTTACCGGGTATTGTGCTACACCGGTCTCAGCCCTACGCTTGGGGCAACCCATTAATTTAGGTCTAGGATTCGGTCAAGCAACCTACTCGTGGTGACTAAGTTTCGATATTGGATCCAATTTATGAGATATTTGTTCACTGACACTTGGTACTATTTGGTATTGGTTGTGGTTCCCAATTGTTGTTGGATATCGTTTTGTGATCACTAAAAGACTTGTTATTGATAAAAAGAATTTTTGATTTTGTTGTTTGTGGTACACCTCGTATGCCAAATTATGTTTATATGTTAAAATATTTTTATCCCTGCTTTAGAAACTTTATTTATTATACATGATTTGCCATTCACTGAGCTTGTTAGCTGGCGGATTTAATCCACCATCATTTTCAGGGAAATCGAGCCGGTAGATAAGGTCTCTGGTGGCATCTTGGGGATTATTCTGTTGACCTCCATAGGAAGTTGCATTCAAGATTTATTATTTTATTTAGTCGCTTCTGCACTTATTAAACCTTTTTGAAACATCGCATTTTTGTTATCATTGGTTAATAATTTTATTGATTGGTTCATGGAATGGTGTTCCCCATGCTTATGTTAAGGCATATTTGATTTGATTTTGTTAATAATAAAAAAAAAGGTCGTTTAGTGATCTGTGACTTATTTTATTTTAGGTTTCGTGTCCACGTGTTAACCTTGTGGTTCATGGCCGGTCATTTCCCATTTTGGGGTGACAAGTTTCCTCCCAGTTCGTCATATTAACTAAAGCATCAGAGGGTTTTTACCATCTAGGGGCAAAGGTGCTCTAACAGTTTGTTAGTGTTACAAGGCTAGGGTTCTTCCGCGAGAGACGGATTCGATCTAATTAAGACCCCAGAATTAATGTCGTTTGTTTTTCCCCTCTTGAAACTTTCTTGTAACGAGAAATATTATTTATTTGAATGAGAAACTAATGAAACCTCCCGATTTAATTCTGGATCGGATCAGTTTTTAGTTATTCCTAACTTTTGAGTAATCTTGCAAGTGGTGGCTAGCTCATGTGGTAGAGCTCTTGTATGCCTTACATTGCATCCCGGGATCGAGTCTCATTCCCCCCCTCCCCCAATTTTAATAGATTAGGAATGAGTCGAATGACAAAAAAAAAAAAAACTAGAGGGTTAAAAAAAAAAATTGAACTACAAAATCGAACAGATCATATTGAGAACGTGAGGATCCGAAATGTATGCTGGAATTGGGCCTGTGTTACAATCAGGCCTGAATTCAATTACAGGGTCGTCTTAGCAAGTCCTCAGGCCTATGTCAACACTTAAAATTCAGCAGAGAATCCAGCCCATTACTTTTTTCGGGTTTGTTTTTCCGATGAGAATATTTTTTTTAGCAACACTGATTTTTTTTTTTATTCATGTTATAGTACCCCAAGAAAACTTTCTACCTTATGTTAATAAACTAGTAGAATTTCTTTATGGTCCCTCGAGGTACAAAAACTATCGCTTACGAATGGAACAGTGGGGGTGCTGCGCAGCGTGCTTATTTCGGTGTCGCGCCGGTACCGTTTTGACGATCAGAAACGTCCACCGCGTAGAGCTTGTCGAGTACTATAAGTGTACCAAAAATCAACTCAATTGGATATCGTTAAGTGCCTCATCGGAACACAAATATGTTGAAAAAAATGGTTTCAATGGTTTTTATCCAATGTTTCAAGACATGTATGTTCCAATTTTTTCAACTTATTTGTGTTCCGATGAGGCACTTAACGATATCCAATCAATTTAATTTTTGGTACATTGGTAGTACTCGACGAGCTCTACACGGTGGACGTCTCCGATCGTCAAAACGGGGCCGGCACGGCTCCGAAATGGGCCGCACAGCACGCTGCGCAGCACCTCCCCCGGTTCCCTTACGAATAAGATCCAAAGCTAGCCCGAGCAAAGTTTCCATTCTCGGTTTGATGCAATTTTTGAAAAAGGAGCTCTCTAGATTCGAAAAAATCCTTCGTAATTAATTAGTGTGAGGGCGGTTTTGTAACAATTTTTGAACGTTTAGGCCCTTTAGAGATAGTTAGGCGTCGTAATGGTACAGTAGGTTTTGATGGGCCAAAACTGAAATTGAATGGATGGCCATGAGTAAATTAATGGGCTGGTTTTGTTTTAGCCCATAACAGATTGTTTGGGCTTCTTTCCTTTTGGGTTGTTCATCCAACTACAGTTCTAAATTCTAATCGAGTCTGTTAGAAGATTTTGATGCAGATCCAATTCAACCGTGGGCCATAATAGGGAGATTCAAGCCCGTCCAGTGGAAGAGAGTTGTTTGTCACTGGAGACTGGAGAGGGAAAGTTTATGAAGTTTCAGCTCGTGTTGATTCGTTAAAAGTTATTTCCGGAATTGATTAGTTTCACAAACGAATTAAGCTTGAACGTTTTTTTAAGCTCGTTATGCTTTAGATTTTAAGCTCGTGATTCCATTTGGCTCATTCGGCTTATAATGTATAACAAATCCAAACTACTCGAGATCGACTTGTGATCAATCCCTTCAAAATTGGCTTTCTTGTAAACAAGCTAGTTTGGTAACATATTTTCAAAACTCATTATATATTCAACCTAAGGTTAAGCTTCTAATCCGGACCTCTAATTTCCGCACCTCATGATCCAAATTTTTTTTTGACGATCCGATCCGTCGAATGTGTTCAGAAGGTGTTTTCAAGGGTCCACGCGGAAAATATTAAAAAAAAAATACCGGGAAGGGCTTGATCCAAGCAGTTTTCGCAAAAAAATATATATTTACATTTTTTGCGAAAACTGCTTGGATAAAGCCCTTCCCGGTATTTTTTTTTTTGAAGATTTTCCGCGTGGACCCTCCTTCTGAACACATTGGACGGATTGGATTTTCCAAAAAAAAATTGCAACACAAAAAAACCTCATTTTTTTCTTAAATCCGGGAGTGTGGATAAGAAGTTCAACCTAAATTTGAACAAAATCTACTGCTAGATTCGTTTGATTTGTTTATCAACTGAAGCTCAATGTGAGCTAGCCTTTCACCGACAAATGCATTTAACGATGGGGTTTTTGTCCAAATTTTAAATTTTATTTGGCAATCCACTGCTGCTACACAAAATGTGCTCATGGATGTCTGGTGTAGAATTCTATATTCAACTATATATTATGGAAAAATCTACAATACACACCCTTTTAGGGTGTACGATATGTACCCATTGTGTGGTCCATATTGCGTCACCTCATAAAAAATGACCTAGAGAACCGGTCATTAGTAACATTTTCGTTTGTTTCGTAACTTTGATACTAAGAATTCGTAACTTTCACATAATATGATTCGTAAAATTTTCTTTCATTTCATAAATTTTCGTGGGTTTCGTAACTTTGAGATAAAAAATTATAACTTTTCTCAAATATGATTCGTAATTTTTATAATTGATTCGTAACTTTTAGCGATCCAACGGTAGATAGCAAAAATGGTGCATATGATACGCGGGGTGTGTATTGTAGCTGCTTCCATATATTATACGTAATTTGTTTGGGTTGCATAAAAAGCATGAGCTGTGTCCCCTAAAGCCACATTTATTTACTCGTGGACTGTTCAAAGATGTTACTAATAAACTATGAATTTCACCTCCACGATTTCGCTCGCACTTTCTTTTTTGTTATTTGCACTCTTATCTTTTGTTGTTTCTAAGACACATTGTGAATTGAATTGTGTTTTCGATACCGATGATTCATCATTACGTTATTGTTACGTTATTGCTCGCCACTAAATAACACAAGTTTTTTTCGAGTTTCATGGAAATGATCGGAACCGTTCATTTTGTTTAAATCATGTTTTTAAGGGTTCCCGTAAAAAATCAACTCATTTGGATATTAGTAAGGGTTGATAAAACTAAATGAACCGATCAAGCCCTTATGGGTATCCAAATGAGTTGATTTTTTTACAGGAATTTTTGCAAACATGTTTTGAACAAATTAACAGCTCTGATTGTTAGCGTGGGACTCCGAATATCGTTGTGTTAAATATTGTATTATTCGTTGTGTTAACGGAGCGTTATATATCAATACGTGCAAATAATTTCAATTCATTATCGGAGGCGTCTTGAGTTTGAGTGGTTGAACCATATGGATCTAATTTTTCAAAATATACGAAATTAAGATTTTGGAAAATAAAAATTAAATATATTTTTTATTTCGGTGTTGCTTAAGTTTGCGTGTGTGAATATTTAATTCATTCACATATGATGCCAAAAATAAATCCTTGGATTAAAGTGTGGAAATTACGGGGGTAGGGTCTACCTCGTAAAGGCGAGAAACTGGAGACCAGCACGTGGTCCCTCGTGAGTAGCATGTTCAAACCCTGATTTCAAGGACTTATTTACAAATCCTACCTTATTTTGGGGTGCGACCCCAATTTTTTACATTATCCGATAGTAGTTATCACCTATGACCAACTCTAGCATATCACCAACTCCCATGAAGGTGCATCCTACTCAAGATCATGCCACGTGGGATTCCTTACGCCTTCGGGTTGGTTTAGACAGTTTAGTGGTTGGAAACTTGAACTGAGTTAGATAATGCTCAAGGTTTAAGTCCTCATTATTTTCGGTCCCAACATAGGCAGTGGACTTCCCTATAAACAGTGGTGTGATATTGTGTGACGGGATAATACTTCCTTGCGAAAGTGACGGGGTAATATTTTTCTAGCTAATGTGACGAGTTACTATACATACAATACCATTTTTTGTAACAAGAAAAAGAATGAGGATGCCATTGTTTGAGCTAGTTACCAAGGCTATTTACAAAAGGAAGTGGTTTTTTCCCTCTTTTTTTTTTTAATTTTAAGAGGACGTAAATGAGAGAATTTATGATAAATTCTTTAGCCTTATAGGTTTTGTGGATTCGCAACACTGAAGGCCTAACCAATAATATTACATGGCGCGTGACAAGTGGTACTGGGTTCGAAATTCGTAAAGGGAAACATAGATAAATTTAATCAATTTTCACACATTAAATAAGCTTAGCATTGGAAAAATACATATGACAATTTCTTAATTCCCATGGAGTTCGACGCGCGAAAAGGGCAAAAAAAAGTAAGTGGTTTTGTGTGCAGTGGGGACTTTGTGGTGATTCATAAGAGAAGTGCATACACTCACGTACACTCACATGTATGTAACGGGTTATGGTTGATGTTGTGATTCAAAATTTATTGAATACATAAACTAGCTAGTATATGAAAAATGAAGGCCTTATCTGAACTGAATATGGCTTTGGCGCTTTGCTACTACTAGTCGGGTGGAATTCCAAATTTCCTGTGTCCCTAAAGTATTATCATTCATCTCAATTAGAAATTTGTGCTACAATTTTCGTATACATTATGTTAATAGACATATCTCGATTTCCATCCCTATGAACCATGGAAATTAATTTCCCTCCATTTATTCATGTGTTGAGCAATATTCTAAGAGACTCTATATTGTAAAAAAGATTTGATGGACTCGCAAGAGGAACAAGAATATGGGTATTATCCATTGTGTGCATATCGTTTTGTGGGATCCATTTCAGATTTCTAAACAAAGGGTTCATATTTTTCATTAACTTTAAATAATTTTTTTAGTACAAACATTAAAAATCAACTCAATAACATAATGGGTGTTATCCATTGTTTACATATCCTTTTGTTTTGTGGGGTCCATTTCAAAATTTTACAAAAATGATTCGTAATGTTTATTACTAATAATTTTCAATAATTGTTTAAATATTATCATTAAAAAATTAACTGAATAACTATAAGGACTTAATCTTGACTGTTCATTTATGTACCTTATAAACAATTGGAGTAACTAATTACTGTTTCTGTCCAAAATTTATTGCCTACTTTCACTTTTTTACACCTTAAAAGTATATTATTTATTATAAATATCTATTATTTCGGCTCTTTGACATAGTGGAAAAGTTGGAACCTGGGGGGGCTGTGGTCGAGCTAACAGTCTTTATCAGGCCCACCAAAAATAGCCCATTTTAGCCCCGAAATACTACAAGTCTGTCAAAGATTAGGTATATACTACATGTTTATAACAAGTAGTAATAAATATACTATTTGTTATTTGTTTTCAAAGAAATAAGATAGCATTAACATACACTTGTAGTAAAGGTTTGTGATTTCCTAAGTAAATGTCAGGGTTCAATTCTCATGGGCCATTCTTTTCCTTTTCTACCTTCTTCTTCCCTTTTCTTTTTCCTACCATAATCAGCCTTCTTCTTCCCTTTTCTTTTTTCCTACCATAATCAGTTTCTACTTTCTCTTCCTCTTTTTTATTTTCCCTTTCCACTACATCCTTGTCATTTGTTGACTTTTTAAAAAAAAATTGCCGGTGTAGTAATTAGGAAAAAAATAAATAAAACACTTCGTGAGTATTCATAAAATGTTAGCATTGCCCATTTCAATTGATTTTCTAATTTTTGCAATAAGAATAGACAATTATGACCGAAAACTATTTTTTATTAACATGAAGACATGAATTACGAAAAAGACAAAATATGGAACACGGTATTTATTATTTGAAATAAATATTGGTTATTTAATTTTTTCTCTAGAAAAACTTATGACCCTGATTTACATTATCGTCTAGGGCCACGAAAAATCTCAGGACATGATTTGTCTTTCAATATAAGTACAATGTTATACAGTATAATATATATTTAACATGGAAATAGATAAAAAAAAAAATTGGAACGAAGTGAGCAGTACAAATATCCGATAACACATAAAGGCCGAAATGTGAAAAGAGATCGGAGCCGTCGCTTTCGCTAGTTTGTCGTCTCGTCGTCATTATCCACAAAGCAAGGACGGGCGGGGCCTACTTTCCTGGTCTAGCGCACGTGGGGTCTGAGGCAAACTGATTGCTGTATTGGCTGAGTTGTCCGGTTCTCAAAGGCCCTTCAATTATTACTCCTGCTCCACTTGCCCCCATACACTGCCCACGCATTGTTTTCTGCCCGAGATAAAATCAGCTCAGATTACACGTGCGAAGCCCACCCCCAATAGGATTTGGTTCCCGTAGTGAGCCAAATCACTACATTCTCGTTGTGCCGTCAATTGTAAATCCTATGAAATCTTTATTAGGGATCAGTATCATTCATTTTTTCAGAAATGTTGAGCACATTATGTGTAAAAAAAATTATGATCATCGGAGATTGGTAGACACATAATTGAGACAAATTTATCTTGCGGTGTAGTCTTCAAGAACATATGTACAGTTCCGATCCCAAAAAAAAATTACTTCAGCAGTGGTCTCCCTTCCTCTTATCGATATTTTCGACATTTTAAATTTTTTTGAACTTTCATTAAAAGAATTTAAATATTCAAATATTCAAATATTCAAGAATTCAGATAAAGGTGTTTCAATTGTCTAAAGATTGTTACGTGTTAAAAAAAAACATTGACGTGGTGATAATATTCAATAAATCTGAACCATTAGGCATTAGTTTCTTATACGAATTAATTGGTACGCGACTATGCCTTACAGTCTGAACGGCAATCGAGCCCCGCTTATACTCATAGCATATATGTATAATGTGGTGTGACCTCACCACAAGAAGCACCCGAAATCATCCAAAACATCCATACATTTTTTATTTTCTATGGTACGTGGGAAATTAATAACCCTAAATTTGGCCGTTGGGGATAGGGAGATAAATCAAATTAGCTGATTTACGGGACTCGGGTTCTATGCAAAGAATTAGTGGGACCCCTCTCAAATGGCTGCTGTTTGCTTCATTATTGTCACCTATCTCGTCCTCATGTACTACGAGGAAATGATGAGGCGTCTATGGAGTGTGGAGGCCAACGGACTTTTACAATGGATGGTGGCGTTGCACAACTGTGATTTTTTCCATAATTTAACGGCGGCCCCAAATTAAATGTGTCATTAGCGGAAAAACACATTTAGTGTGAGTCCCGCCGTCAAATTTGTGGTGGAGAGAGCATCTGACCGTGCTCCAAGAGTACTACTCTAGTACTCCATATAATTTCTCATAACGTATCCCATTTGAGCTTGTCGAGTGATTACTTAGTGCTTCTGGAATATCGTCACACACACAGTGCTTCTGGAATATCGTCACACAGTGCTCCAAGGCCCTTTTCAACTGCATATTAGTGTAGGAGACACACTTTGTGATGGAATCGACGCTAATATGTTGTGGAAAAAAATTCTGAAACATAATGTGGCGGTACTCTATCAGCAATTTATAATTTCCCCTTTTGAACACTTGCAGTACGACATGTGGACTATTGGCTAGCTACCAATATAATGGCTCATACCAGTGACCATCATATCTCCCCCATTTCTCTTGGCTTAATTACATCATGTCCCCTCAAACTATCACACATTATAAAATTACTCATAACCTATAAAATATACACTTGACCTTCTCAAATTATCTAAACCTTTCAATTAGGACCCCTTATTAATATTCTGTGCCAATGGCTGTAAAAAATTGAGAATACTTTTCAAATGTTATTTTTCCATAAACATGTCGAGAATGATTTGCATATAATAAATAAAAAAATGTCAATAGACCTTTGTCTATTTATTTTTTTACTTAAAAAGCTATTAGGCATCTTGATAGAGGCTCTTCTAGCCAAATTAATCAGAGGGTTTTAAGATGTAATTTTAAAATAAGATGGAGCTGCTATATATATATATATATATATAAAGAAGGTTAAATTACATTTAAACCCTTCGAGTATGACCCATTTTCACTTAGCCTCCTCAAAGTTTAAAACTTAACACTTAATCGCCTTAAAGTATGGCAATTCTAAATGTCAAAGATGGCTCAAAGGAAAATCACAATGTACACTCTTGGCCGTCATTGTCATTCATTAGCCCACCATGTTCTTTTCACCCCAATATTCACCAATAGCCTTCCCAAAATCACCACATTGAAAACTAAATCTAGTCACCACACTCGAAAAAAAGCTATTCCAACCCCAACACCTTTTGTCCTGCAATCCCTTGCAATTGACCCAAAATTTTGGTTCTTTTGTTCCTCACTCAGTCTCTTCTTTTTTAGGAAATTACTCTTACATAAAGGAAAGGTTAATTTCATCACAAAATCTTATCATGTCATGTTTTGCTCACATGACAAGATTCGTCTAAAATTCAAATGTTCTGCTACAAAATGAGTTTATTATCATCAGATGAATACTTTTAAGGTCTTAATGTAAAGTTTTTAACATTAGGGAGGTTAAGTGAAAATGAGTCATACTTGAAGGGGGTGTGTGTATTGTAATTTATCCATATGACCAATTGAGAATGCTTGAGCTCTATAAGAAGGCCCACAATGTCAGTGTAGTTGAAGTGATTGCCAACTGGATGTCTATAACATACGAGCAATGCTAGGTACACAACAAAAATGGACAACAATGTGGACAACACACTCACATGGGGTGTGGGCTCCGCACACACTTCACACTCAACTGTGTGTGGAGCCCACACACTATGTGAGTGTGTTGTCCACCTTGTTGTCCATTTTTATTGTGTATCTAGCATTTTTGATAACATACAGACCAGGTTTGGTTTAATAATCCGTTGGGTTTTTCTTTTTCTTTTTTCTATATTCAAGGTTTTTTTTTTGTATTTGTTAGTTTCACATCTATTTTTATCGATTATTAGTTTGTCTCAACCTGAGAAATCGATAAAGTAAAAAAATATAGTGGAAACTCAATTTGTTTTAATAAAGACAAATATAAACCAATTTGAAGCGAACTAACAAATGTGGAGAAAAATGAAATAAAGGCAATAAAATAATTCAACTGGATTATTAAGCCATAATATGGTACCTGTCACTCACTAGAGGCTAAATATATTATAAAAAATGATATGGTTACACCACACTCGCGTACCCCAGATGCACACCAGCGCATTTCAACCATCCAAAAGCATTTTCGACGTTCCAAATTTGAAATAAACTAGTCGCCTGAAGAGTTTAATTAAACTCTTCGCTCGAATAGTTTATCTCAAATCCAGAACATTAATTTGAAAGATTGACAGTTGGGATGCGTTGGTGTGCATCTGGGGTAAGTGACGTGAGTGAAGTGTACCCATAGATGGATTGATATATTATTTCGGTAGAAGATCAGCTCAGCTGCATATGATTATTTCCCATTAGAAAACTGATATTTTTCTTTCTTCTTCCATGTTCTACCAGAAGAACACTGTCAAACTGACACGTCATCGCACTTTCTTGTTTGCTTTCCTCTTTCAGTAAAATGGTTAAGAGGATTCAAAGGGTGTTCTTGACTTGACTTGAAGCTTTTGATGATGCAAGGATATAAAAGTATCCTCCTCACAAAAACTGCTGTTCATCGATCATTCTTGCATAACGAAATCTGAAACTAGATACTGCATGCCCCAAATTATCTCAAGCAAGACGTACAAGTACTCGTTTGGTTCATCACTTGTTTTTTGCATTTTACTTAAGCAATAAGTAAATACGATAATTTGTCAAGCTACTGATCATAATTACTCATCTCAGTCCAAAAAATGTTTCACGTTACGTAATCTTCTTTGAGAATTAGTAATACTTTACACACTCATTACCCAAGATACATATATCATGTACCGGGTATTTTTACTGCCCGTTCCGCAACTATTGACTTAAGTCAAAATGGCTTTAGCACGTTTAATGCAGTAAGCTTAAGTCATCTTGTTCCACTCACTTAAACTTGTTTATTGATTTATGAAAAATTATGATAATATTGCCCTTATAAAATGTAAAATGCAACCCAACGATACAAATCCCAATTGTAGTTGCCCGATTATAGCATGGTACGCGTACGACTGTAGTGACCCATTAGATAAATACAAGAGAGAGAGAGAGAGAGAGAGGCGAGTTCACAAGTGTGGCCGGATGGAGCTGATAGCCCTAATAACTCTCATGGGCAGCAATTTGGATATTTGACACTCCAAATTATACTTGCCACACAAGTTAAAGCTAGAAACAAGATGATTTAAGAGTGTATTTTTGTTGTGGAATACATTGGCTTAGCACATCTTTGTGAAACTTAAGTTAGGGGTTGCGGAGCGGGTATATGTCTACTTTTCAAATTTTACTAAGTAAATGGTTTTTTTTTTTTTGAAGGGAAGTTTCATATTAATAGGTTAAAAACCGGTGGAAAATCAGGGTCCATGATTAAATTGTTGGAATGTTGTCCTTTCGATGTGACGCATTTGTGCTCTTTTTTTCTTTTTCTTTTTCAATCTTTGCGTAGCACTAATCTTTTACAGAGTCCTTATCTAGTCCGGGAGTCCCGGATCCGGGACTCCACTTCCCGATTTTTTTTTTACGATCCGATCCGTCCAATGTGTTCAGAAGGTGTTTTCCAAGGTCCTCGCGGGAAATCTTCAAAAAAAATACCGGGAAGGGCTTGATCCAAGCAGTTTTCGCAAAAACTTTATATTTACAGTTTTTGTGAAAAATTGCTTGGATCAAGCCCTTCCCGGTATTTTTTTTTGAAGATTTCCCGCGTGGACCTTGGAAAACACCTTTTGAACACATTGGACGGCTCGGATTTCCCAAAAACAATTTGTAAAAGCATCAAAACACCGAAAATGCCTCAATCCGGGAAATCTGGGATCCCTTGACAGGATCGCCGGTGATCTTTTACAATTAATTATTATTAAGTAAATTCTTGTATTTTTTGTGATGTTCAAAAAAAGGGTCAATGCATAGATAGGACCAGAAAGGGAGATGGCAGCTTCTGCTTATTTAGAGGGAGGGCGATAGGGTTGTAGGGTAGCCCTACAGGCAACACCCCGTGACGCGATGGCGGCCCCATGTGTTTCCCGCCCTCTGGCGCGTGTTAGCTCATAAACCTCTGGCTGGGTTCGTCTTTAGTCACTAGGACTAGACCCCTAGCTTACCCCTTTCCCACCTTTCTTCAACGCCACAAACTCTGTCCCCTCTCTCTCTCTCTCTTGGTTTCAGTGTCAGCCTTGACCGGATCAACTCATGCGCACTTCAATTATTTTTTTTCCCGGTCCAGTTAAGAACAATTCATCTACATCGGGACTAGAGAATTCACATAGAAATTAGTTGTTATGGTCAGACTCTAAGAACAAATCCTAGTTAATTGCGTGAGAGCAAACTCACCAATCAATCGAATCGAATTATAACTCTTTGGAGGCTCTCTCCCTAGAATGTACAAAAGCCAATTTGCAAATGATGGTGACTATGAATAATGCAACGAGAACTTCCCCATCATTTGAGTCATTGGTGAAGAAGAGGATTCTACAAATTCATTCATATGACAATCAATCATGTAGCTAGGCTTCCCACTAGCTAGCTAGTACAATACATGGATAAGGGATGTACATCTTTTTAATTGTTTCGATAGTTAGAGCATCTCATCAGGGGAGGCAAATCCCCCTGACGGCTAAGTTGTTGAGTGAAAGGAGGGAAAAACCCCCAAAATCAGACTCAACAATTTTTTTGTAAATCTGCAAAAGTTATAACTTTGCTACAGTAACTCGGTAAATTCTTTGAGACACTATTCACGAGTTAAAGCAATTCTCTCTCCTGACTTCCTGAATAGAGAGTCTGATTTTGTGAGTTTTTTAAAAAGTGACTTGTTAATTTATAAAAGGTGTTTTTGAAGTTAAATTTGACCCAATTTTTGTTGAGCCTGATGAGGATGCTCTAAGGGATGCTGGGATCACCTTACGTTCATTTTAACTAATCATCTCATTGGTCCGGTAAAATGCAGAACATCCATTAATGCTGATACTATTAGGGAATTCGCAAGAAAATATTTTTTTGGGATCTGACTCCAAGAATCAAAACCCGAGTCAATTGAGTGGAGAGCAAACCCACAAACTAACCAAACTAATCTTTTGAGCTAGATGTACCATATTTACCAACTACTCCTACTTTGTTTCTTACTCCCTCCGTTCCTAAATAATAGTTTACTATAAAAGACGTGCATGCAATTTTCGTATCAAGAAATAAAATACTTCCGAGCATAATTTTATACATTTATTAATACCAATTTAAGATGGAGGGCCGGAGTATATTTTTTCCTTAGCATGTGGGACTCAAAGCTCTTGCGACAAACGTGGAGTCAAGTCCACCTTATGGTATGGCATCGTATTGAGAATTACAGATATTTTGGTGAGGGTAAGTCTGGGTACCCAGAAAGAGTATCTAGAATTGACCCCGTATCTAGAATTGACCCCGAATTGGAAAATCAACGGTCCGTATTTATTTGGAATGAATCTGGGTCTTTAATTTTCAAATTCAGAGTCAATTCTGGATACCCTTTCTTGTGTACGTAGCAGTGCTCTTTTGGTGATGCTTCTTCACTAATGAATAGAGGGAAGGGGTTGGCCCAGCGGTGGTAGTCATTTGACAAATAAGAGTTTTATATATGAAGTTTTTGGTTTGGGGTTCAAGTCTTACTAGCTTGTTATGAATTCATGTTTATAGCCGGTGCGTATTGGACTTTTTTTTTTCTTTTTGTTCTCCAATGGATTTTATCAAGATTTGATAAAATCTCTAAAAAATTTACAGATTTTATCAAATGTCTTCATAAATTGATAAATAGATAATGAGTGGATAGAGACATAGATAGAGAAATGAGATCAGTATAATTGGACATAAAACTTATTGGAAACCGTGCGCCGAGAGACGAAGGTGGTTTTGAAAAACCAAAGCGACCATATTTATTAAATGAGGGGTTTGGTACTGGTTTAAATAAAGTGGATATTGGAATGAAACCATATACAATTTTAGGAAAGAATGTAAAATTCTTTCAGATTGGGAAGAATGATAGAACACGAAAAAGAATCGAACTCTAAAACTCACAAATCAATACATCTAAATTGGACCCTTAAATGGACTCTGTTCTTCTAAACTTTTTTATTTTTATTTTTGTCTTTAATGAATTTATGATCATACCCAGCATAGGTCTGCTTTTTGTTCGTCTTTTTGGAATTTTGTTAGATTCGTGCTATATTTTTTATATTAATCATTCGTCTTGATAAGAGAAGCCTAAAAATAAAAATTATGACCAAAAGAAAAAAAAAATTCACTAAAGACAGAAAAAGTACCAAACAACGGTCCTTTTTTTTTTTTTTTTTTTTTTTGTCTAAAATGTCTTCGTATATGAACTTTCTTCAACCTCGGCCCAAATTTTTATATTTTTCTGACACATCTTGTCGATACGAATAGATAATGAAAAACTAAACAAAAAATTACAAAAGTAAAAAAAATACCGAAAAAGTCATTAGACAAAATTCTCGGAAAAATTAGAGTACAAAAACGAACAACCAGTTTATGCAGCGCGTGGCAAAATTCAGAGCATTGTTGCTTAAGATAATTAAGTTCATAAACAATATCCTACTGGTACTTTTTGTGCTTCCATTAGGGCACAAAAGTGTGTTTTCTACTCTTATGATGGATTAATTAAATAATAATCTAAAAGACTTTATTAAAGTAATCTGTAATTAATCCATAAAAATGGGACAAAAACAAACCCAAAGAAGTGTGTTCCCTGTAAATATCTAAGCCTTAAATTACTTTGGAGAATCCTGTAAAATATTTTTGTGGTAGATTTTCTTAGTTGGCAAAGAAATTAATATAAACCTCATAATTCCTCTCCCTTGAGATCTGAGATTCAATCAAGATAGGCTTATTAAGCACCAGAGGGGTTGAATAATAGTAATATTTAAAATGTGGGTAATTACCTTACCAAAAAAATATAAAAAAAGTTACCAATATTGAAGTCGCTAAACGAGGAAAAATACCGTCTCGTAATTTCCTAACACCCTACAAAATCATATATATTCATGAAGTTTCTGACAACTTATTTGAAGTCCGTATAGAAATATGTAGCGGCGCCTGTAACTATTCAACAATCACTCTTAAACAAAATGGTCCAAAAACAAGTAAGAATTATATATATATATATATATATATATATATATATAGCCCACCGATCCTGTCAAGGATCCCGGATTTCCCGGATTGAAGCTTTTTTCGGTGTTTTGATGCTTTTAAAATTGTTTTTGGGAAATCCGAGCCGTCCAATGTGTTCAAAAGCTGTTTTCCAAGGTCCACGCGGGAAATCTTCAAAAAAAAATACCGGGAAGGGCTTGATCCAAGCGGTTTTTCGTAAAAACTGCATATTTACAGTTTTGCGAAAAACCGCTTGGATCAAGCCCTTCCCGGTATTGTTTTTTGAAGATTTTCCGCGTGGACCTTGGAAAACACCTTTTAAACACATTGGACGGTTCGGATCGTCAAAAAAATATCGGGAAGGTGGAGTCCCGGATCTGGGACTCCCGGACTAGATAGTTCCTCATATATATATATATATATATATCTACACTAAACAAAAGGAAACAACACATACAACAAGGGATTTAACTTGAACTAATTAAACAAAAGGGAACATGTACAACTGTATCCCTCCTCCCATTGAGGTGTGCAAAGGATTTGTTTATTGCTTTGACTGTATTTGGAGTTTGAATTAAGTTTTAGAAACCCCAAGTGAGTTAATTAACAAAGATAATCCAGAGATTAGCCTAGTAATTAGCCTGAGTTCTTGAATTTTTTTAGGGACTTAGCTTTTGATTTTCCTCTTGGAGGCTTTTTTTTTCCTCATGTTATCTTTTGAGCAGTAATATCTAAATTTAATTCATGAGATCAATTAATCTATTCGCAAAAATAGATTAGTACGTTTTATTTTAAGAAAATAATTGGGTCATATGGAAATAAATTTAGAAATTCGTTTGGTTAATTCATTTGCGTATCTAATTATTTTGCTTATTTTGTGTCTTGCTCTAAACAAGAGTTACCAAACAGCCATCAACTCGTTAAGTACGTTTATTTTCTTTACTTTTCTCAAACTTTAAAATTAGAGCAAGACGTCTTTGTAGTTCCTTTGTTCTTGGAGGTTTAGGGGGGCAACTATTTCAGTGGTATTCTGAGAGCAGCCACTTTGTGCATATTGCCAAAGGTTAGGTCTGTCTTCAATCATTCTCCGCCTATACCCCCAATTATTGGGGACTAAATGAGTTCTGTTATTGTTGTTGTTATTGTTGTAAACTTCAAAATTAAAACTCCAAAGATTTTGAAGAGTTGCTTTCTTCCATAAAAGCTAATTTTCCAAATGTTTAGGCCAATTAGATAGTACTATTTTCTTTTCTATTCGAAATAGAGGACCAAAATTAATAAATTATGTCAACAAGGCCCCTAAATCACACATGCTAATCCACGAATTTAGCCGTACTTGTTACCGTAATGACAAAAAGAAAAGGCCAAGTTGTGAGTTAAGGACTTCGAATTAATAAATCTTGGAAACAGAGCATATTATTACTTTTATAGTTTCATGCATGCAAAGGCACTCCCCCTAATTTTTCTAATTTTCTTTTCGAGCACAGATTTAAAGAATATGCATCACATCCTTGGTGGAGGGCATGATTGATTCATCTTGTCTACAACAAGAAGACAATATCTTTATTTTTCAACATATAAAAATACAAGTTATAGTAAATTGCACTACTTGTCCTTGTAGTTTAGTTCAATTTCATTCCGATTCCCGTTGTTTATAGTTCATCAAATTCAAACCTACACTTTGATTTCTTTGACTTAGTTTAAGAGTTTTTTTTTTGCTTTCACATCGTTTTTAGCCTAAGATTAAACAAGTGATTCCAATCTTTTTACTCGTATTTCAATTTGTTAACATAAGACAACATATTAGTAGTCTTGAAATGATATCGGGAGGTTCGAAAAGGTGAAAACGAAGCTAAAGAGACCAAACTCGAACATCAGCAAAACTGCAAGGAGCAATGGTGTAAATTATTCAATCAACAAATTATTGGTCCAGTCCTAGAATTGATTTTAATTTTGAGCTTTTTTAATTTGGTCATGTGAGAGGGTGTTGAGAGTGGCTCCCGGGAGTGTATGTATCATTTTTCTTTAATTTGGTCAAGGGGTTGAGAGGAGGCTTTCATTTTTAAGATGGTCCACTCTGATTTAATTACTATTGTGATGAACTTTCCCTCCAATTCCCTGCACTTGGTCCTCATTTTATGGGCTCACCACCATTTTTAACCTTTTTGTTTATTTGTTTGAGTATGTGCCCACACTTTGGTTCTAGAGAAGGCATGCTTGTATGTTTGCAGAGTATCCAAGCAAAATCACTTTTCCACATGCTCATGCATGAATTCTCACACTCACGAAAATGAATTGAGAAAATTGAGAGACCGTAAAACAAAGTTTAGAAAGCATAAAACTAATGTAAAATGCGCCCATTTCGATTCATAATAGTACTTCTAGTAATAATATCCAAGACCACGCTTTTCTTCCCCCCAAAATGAGACTCTGTGATCCCAGCTGTACGAGTTTAACCCCGTTAAACTTGATGATGCATCGTAGTGGCCATTTGAATATAGCATTTGCGTAAAAAGTCAAAGTGAACTGGCATTTGCATTTACATAGTTGGATAGATTCGTCTTGCTAAAGACAAACGCACCTAGAATATTAACCAAACCTTTTCAATTTAGCCCCCCTCTAAACTTTTCCATATGTACCCCAAGGTTTCTATAGCCCATCTAATGTTGTTGTACAAATCCCTCCCTAGATGTGTACCAAAAAACAAATCTCTCCCTCCCTAGATGTGTACCAAAAAACAAATCTCCCAAGGTCTTTTTTTTTTTTTGGTTCAACGGCCAGAGATAGTCGAGGTGTCCGTAAGCTGACCCAAGTCTTTAACGATAGAAGATGTGGTTTCTGAATTTTTTTGGTGCTCTGAGTTTTTTCAGTGCCATTCAGCTGTTAGAGAAAATCACATACATAATCTGCTAGTGTCACCCTTTTAGACAGTATGGATCTGTTGTGATTAGATGTCAAAATGATGGTACAAACATCTTTTGGCTTAGTATTATTCATCCTGAATTAAAATCCTTAATCTGCCTTTGTTTACATTGGTGAAAAGGATAGCAGAAATGTGAAAGAATGGAGGAAAACACATGAATTGTCCTCAAGAGAAAGGCAAAAATTAAGAACAAACACCCATCACTTGAGTCACCATCACTGTAAGCCACAGATCCAACAGGCTCTTTCAAGGATTGTATCTGAATTCAATGTTCCCTTCCAATACATAAAACTAAGAACAAAAACAGCATAACAAAATTCAAAGCTATTTATGTACAGAGCTTTACAACAAGGTTAAACAACCCTTTATGTGTAACAACAACAACAACAACTGCAGTTTTTCCAAGGGACTAAGTGTACATACATTCAAGTGATTCTAACAAATACAAAGGCAGCTTTATAACATTGTGACAAAGTAGTAAAAGGAGATGGGGGGGAAAAATTGCCTTCTTCTTTCAAAGAATCTCTTTGGAAAATTGCTTCAAATTTTCCATCTACTACTTGCCAAGTTCAGAGCCTTCTTCTATGCTCATTTCTACCCCTCCTCCTTCTACTCCACAAAAACCACCACTGTCATCCGCTGCGATCGTGGAAGTTGAATCGATCCCGGACCCTGCCTGGATCTCCTTGAACTTTGCCATGACTTGAATCATCGTGGGTCGTCGAAACGGTCGTTCATCTAAACAAGCACAAGCCACACTCAAATGCTGCAAAAGCTCAATTTTCAAACTTGGGTCCTCTTTCAACAACTCAGGGTCAAGAACATCCGCAACCGTCTGCTTGTCATGTTGTCTCACCCACCCGACGAGATTATTATCGCCGAAATCAGGCGAATCCGTTGGTTGTTTTCCCGTAAGCAACTCCAGCAAAACCACCCCATAACTGTAGACATCGCCTTTGGTCGAACACCTAAAGCTCTGATAGTATTCGGGCGGGACATAACCGGGTGTCCCAGCCAATGTGCTGACACTCAAGTGAGTGTCCATTGCACTCATAAGCCTGGCCATTCCAAAATCCGAAACCCTAGCTTCCAAATTCTCATCAACCAACACATTGCTAGACTTCATATCGCGATGAATAATGTGTGGAATGCAATTGTGGTGGAGGAAAGCTAACCCCCTCGCTGCACCGATAGCGATTTTCCTCCTAGCACTCCAATTCAACTTGATCCCTATCTTCTTCCGATCATGCAAAACATCCTCAAGGCTCCCATACTTCATGTACTCGTAAACCAGAAGCCTTTCCTCTCCTACTCTGCAGTATCCAAGGAGGGGAACGAGATTCCGGTGCTTGATCTTCCCTATCGTTTCCATTTCCGCAATGAATTCCCTATCCCCTTGTCCGCTAATATGAATCAGTTTCTTGATCGCCACAACACTTCCGTCCTTCAACTGGGCTCTATACACGTCCCCAAATCCGCCGGACCCAATTAGGGTGTCGTTGTGGAACCCGTTTGTGGCCTCAAGTAGATCAGCGAAAGTGAGTTTTCGAAGGGGCTTTTCGAATGTGGATAGGTTTATACTCAAAGCTTCGCGAGCACCAGTTAGTTTCCACGCCGAAGTTCCATTTCCCGAGTGGGAATTGTTCTCCAAATAAGCTTCAATGACCTCTTCCTTCTTTCTCCTCCTTCTCCTTGTTTCAACAGCAACTATGATGAAACCAAAGATGCAAAACATTGCAAACAACAACCCCATAGCCACACTTCCGGCCAGCGACGCTTCTCTTCTATGAGACTTCTGATGCTGCCCACTTGAATTCAAGCCAGAATCTGACCCACAATTTGGAAGTGGATACCCACAAAGCCCGGAATTATTCAAGAACCCATACTCAGGTAAGGTATCGAATGGAGCCGATTGAGGAATCAACCCAGAGAGGTAATTGTTGGAAAGATCAATAGCCCCAAGCAATGCAAGGCTAGTTAAAGACGGTGGGATCGACCCGTTTAGCTTGTTATACGAAAGAACGACAATGGCCACCATTTTCAACCCCTGAAGCTCCGGAGGGATTGGACCTGAAAGATCATTATGCCCCAAATTCAACACCGATAGATAGTACATCGACCCAAGCTCCTTAGGAATGGAACCCTCCAACAGATTGTAGGATAGATCGAGCAGAATCATCGATCCGTTGTGATTGAATGTGGGTTGTGTGATTCCACCATACACCCTGGTGAAATTGCAGGGGTGCCTCGAGGAAAGCCTGTCCAATTGGTCGCGCCTTATACCCCCAAACTCGAGTAAATTCCCAGCTCCATGGCATTGCTCACTCCCATCATTCTTGATATAGATATAACTTTTTCCTATTTGTAACCCAAGTGTTATATACCCAGATTGCTTGAATAGAGCAGGTGGGATAGTCCCATTCAAGAAATTGGTATTGAGATCCAACCAAAGCAGGCTCCGGCAATCCCCAAGCTCGGGTGGGATACTCCCGGATAGAGAATTATTCCCGAGTTTGAGAATAGCTAAGTTCGACAAAAGACCGAATGAGGACGGGATTTCGCCAACCAACTTGTTATTGGAAAGGGAAATCCAGTTGAGACTGGCGCAATTGCTCAAACTAGCTGGGATTGAACCACTCAAGAAATTGAAATCAAGAATCAAGTTTTCCAGTGATTGGCAATACATCAGCTCCTGTGGGATTTCCCCTTGGAGCTCATTTAACCACAAGATTAAATCCTTGAGCTTGGATAGTGAACCAAAGCTTGAAGGGATTGTACCATTGAGGAAATTAAAGCTCAGATCAAGCGAAAACAAGAGGGAACAATTGCTTAAAGTGTCCGGTACAGGACCGGTTAAGAGATTGTCTTGAAGGTACAACACTTTCAAGCTGTTACGTGGGTTTGAACAAATACTAGGAGGGACAAAACCAGTAAGGATATTGGAACTCAAATCCAAAGTTTCCAAATTTGTCAAGTTGGAGAAAGAATCAGGCAATGAACCAGTAAAGTTGTTGAATGCTAATGAAATGTGCTTCAAATTCGACAACTGGACAAGGGTATTGATTGGTAACTCACCAGAAAAGTTGTTATTGGAAATATCAAGAGATTCCAAAGAAAAGCATTTACCCAAAGATTCAGGGACAGAGCCATACAAATTATTGTCCGAAAGATCCAACTCCACCAAGCTCGAGCACAATGACCCAGTGATATTTTCCGTCAATTCGCCGATAAAATGGTTACCGGAGAGATACAAATACTGTATCTCGACGCCGGAGAACGCCGGAAGGTCGCCGGAAAACAAGTTGTTGGACAGGTTCAAGTAAGTGAGACTCTTGCAGGAGGAGAGAGAAGCAGCCACATCGCCTGAAAACTTGTTGGATGAGAAATCGAGGTGTTGGAGTGAAGAACAGTTGGTAAATAATGGAAACTCAGTTGTGAAATTGTTAGCCGAGAGATCTAAATACTCCAAGCTTCTGCAATTCGTGACTGGAAGTTCGCCGGAGACTTTGTTTCCTTTCAAAGAAAAGTTCTGGAGGTTTCCACAGCCGTCGGAGAGTAGCCAAGCGACGGCGTTTTGGCCGGAAATCTTGTTGTAGGAAAGATCTAGTGTAGTGAAGTTCAATCCCAATCCGTTGGAAAGGGCTTTGGGTGCAAGATTGAAGTCGAAGAAGTTTTGGGAGAGGTTCAGAGAGGTCAAGGCAGAACATGGGGAAAAGCTCTGTATATCAGAGATTGAACCGGCGAGAGAATTCTCAGCCAGATCTACTGAAATCAGCTGAGAACTGCATTGGGTTTTGGTTATTGAAGTGATTGAGCCAGAAAGATTCGAGCTTTTTAGAGAGAGAGACTCCAAGTTGGTGAGAGAGAGTAGAAACGACGAGACAGAGGAGAAATCGGTGCTGAGCTGAACGAAGTCGAGGATTATGGATGTTACTCTGGAATTCGTGCAAGAAACTCCGGCGAAATTGCAAGGGGAGTTGGTTGGGAGCCAATCTGGAAGTGGGTTTGGATTGGGGAGTGAGGATTTGAAGCTCAAGAGCTGGTTTGAGTCTTTGGAGAGAGAAGAAGAAGCAGCAGCAGAGGATGCAGAAGAAGAGGAGGGTTTTAGAGAGAGAGAGATGAGGAGGAGGAGGAGACAGAGGAATCTGAGATTGATTGAGGTACTGGGAGTCACCGTCATCCTGCTGGAACTCAGAAAGATTACTACTAGTAGGCTTTTTCCCTCTTTTTAGACTTTCATTTCAGTTTCAGCTCTACCATTGGAGATGAGAGAGAAGAAGCTAGCTCTGTTTCTTGTAGAGAGAGAAAGTTAGATGCATGAATGTAGAGAGAGAGAGAGAGAGAGAGAGAGAGAAAAGGGAAGAAGGAGGTGAATTGGGAGTCAAAAGAATTGGAGTAAAGAAGGTTAAGGAGGGTATATATTTGGGGGAATACTATAGGGGATTGAATTGAGGAGCTAGGGGATTGGACACAGCTGGTGCTCACATGCCATGTGACCCCCATGGCCCATCTCTCTCTCTCTCCTATCTTTGTTTCTTGAGCAATGCTACGGACACAGATGTATGTGTGCAGATGATAACAACGTCGATATATTTGAAACCATGCGACGAAAATAGTTTTTGGAACGGAAAGCTTGAAACGGGCACGTATCAAACTATTTCGGATATATCTGTGTCGCGATCTGTGCACGTCTGTTGCGTTCGTAGTATCATTGTTCTACTTATTTCTCTACTGTATTACTCCTGTATTTTTCTCTCACTAGGACAATTTGTTTGTCTCTCTAATAAAAGTCACTACTTGGGTTTCCGCGCGTACGTGCGATTAAAAAGACTGATCTATCGCTATCTCTCTAATACTATAGGGAGCAATCGCATGCATGGCTCCTTAATTAAAATGTCCTTAGTCATCATCACAGAGCTTATTAATTAATTAAATCAAACCCTTTTTCAATATATTTTAATAATTTCGTTAAACCCCCACCTACATATTCAAAAAGATACTGTACATATATATATATATATATATAGGGAAATGATTTCGTTTTATTTTTCTAACATATATTTTTGTCTTTATTAGTTTTTGAGCACCGAAAAAAATTGTCAAGGGTATTTTTGTAATTTAACAAATAAAGACGAAAACATGTGTGTTAAGAAAAAGTGGTCATCATCACCCAAAATCTAGCAAGGTACTATTTACCAGCCCCACATAAAGTCCAATTACTTACTCCACGTAGGCCGTTAAAACAACAACTGGGATTACTTTTTAGATAAATTCGGTTAAAGCACATTCCATTTTTAAATTCGTTAAATTTGTCAAAATCAATTTGAGCAGTCTAAAACTCGAACTTCATAATTTATGTACATGCTCGTACTTATCTCAGTGCTAAGAATTCTTATGAATTCGGTCCGTGTGAAAATTATGTACATGTTCGTACTTTCCTCCTATGGTTTCGGTTTCGAAATTTCCAAGTGCTAGCAATTCTTAGAGTTTAGTCCGTATGAAAATTAGTATCGGTTTTAATCAAACTTCCCCCTCTTAATGGTTAGGTTAGAATCCTCAAAAAAAATTAGTCAATGTACACGACAGGCAACGTGAGTTATTACAAGCGCATGTGTTAAAAAGAGAGGGTTAGGACGTGCACGCAAAGTATTGATATTATGGGTAACATGCCTCTACTGTGCGATGAAAAGGCAGGTCAAATGTTAGGCAATGAAATGGAAATTTGGTCCAAGAAAATACTCCTATGGTTCATGTGGGTTTTTGGTAATACTATTCTCTTTGTTTTTCTCGTTTAGTACTATATCGCTGCTTTTTCTTCAGAGGAAGAAGGCAGATGCAATTTTTGCTTGAACATTATCATATGAGAGAGGGTGTAAATCCAAAAGAAGGCAGATGCCGTTTGGTGAATTCGAGGGTGATATGTTATGTCAATCGCGAGTGCCAAAATTCTTCCTTTTGTTATTGCGTTATGGATGGAATTTCATATCCCGATAGCGCCTATATCCCGGGATATGAAATTCCACGGGGAGGTGTGATTCTGTTTTATATCCCCTCCCTCAAAAACTACTAATTGTGACTATTTTACTTTCCACGTTATAAAACATGAAATAATTTTCTTAGTCCCGACCAAAACAAATGCCGAATTGTAAACAAACAATATAGGATGTATAGAGCTATTTTTTGTTTAGCTAAAGAGAGAGAATTTCATGTAAAAACGAAATGCTATTACAAACTACCAGATACAAAGCCAACAGATTAATAGCAACATAGAAACAAGAAGAAACCAAAACAAATAAATGATATATATATATCCAGCAAGAGCTTACTTTGGTCGTTTTTCTTTTTAACTGCCCTATTTATATGAAGAAACGGACTTAAACAAACCCTAATCGAGCTGAACTTCATCCATTAACTGCCTATTTATATGAAGAAACTACTATCCTATTTAAGTTCATGATTCCCACTTTCTTCTTCTAAGACCGCGTAAATCAGAGTGATTATTTCTGTGCTCGTGATGTTTCAGACTCTTTTACCAAAACGCATACACGTGAAGTTCACACACTTAGTTTTGGGTCCCGTGTGAATTTGTTGTGGTAAAAGTTTGTGCCTATTAAAAGTGCACCACGATTGTATATTAGAGTGAAGCAGAGGATTGAAACTTTCTGCAAATTATTATGGTACTTCTCGTGACAGAGTATTGCCGTACCTTTGGCCCCCCTGTCAGTTGATCCCAACCGTTGATAAATTTTGACGGGCAAGATGAAGCAGTGGCAGTGGTTGTATTTGTCGCTCTCTAAATCTAGCAGTAAAATCTAGGAGTAACTATTCAACGCTCCGGTAGTACTATGTGTCATTGCCTACGTCGTACACCCAACCATTTACGTAGCGATAAATTATCCGGTGGGAACATTTATCATTCATTATTGGTAGGTGATTGGGAAACAAGGGATGACTCACATTGTGTGATGCAGATATTTTATTTGTCGAGAGTACCACATGGTACTCCAAGAGTACCCAATAATTAGCCAAAATCTAATGCGTAGCTGTTGAGTTTCATTGACCAGAACGCCCACGCTTGCTAGTGGATGATAAAGCCCGCTGGAGCAATACAATTCAAAGATTAGCCTGATAAAGAAATGTTAAGAGTTCGAGCTTTTACAACTCAAAGATTAGCCTAATAAAGAAATGTTAAGAGTTATAGCGGTTAGTTAAGCATATCTAGTTTGTTTGTTTGTTTCTTTTTTGAACATGTCAAGATTCATTCATATGATCGACGTCCGGCACTATTAAAATCTCAACACGAGCACATCAAATGAACCCTAGTGGTCACCGGCTCCCAAACACTTTCTGCCAATGCAGACCAACACTATGTGCTGGCATAGAATCCTGTCTAGATAGTAGAGTACCCCGAAAGAATACTCAGCACAAAACCTAAACAAAATCGCACAGATGAAATTGAAGAAATAACACCCCCAACTACCCACAAAAGGGGGCAATCGATCCCACAAAGGGAAAATCCCACACAGGGGCATAAGCTTATCTAATTTATTATAGTTGAGGAGAACATAAATTGGCCTGAACACCTAAGTTAAAAAGCAAAACCTAAACTTGATAATATTATTGAAGCTCGTTAAGCTTTCCGACCAAGCTAAAAAAAAGTTACTAATCGGCTTGTTCGGTTGACAATGTATGCGAAATTCAAGCTATCAGCTTGTGAGATCAACTTGACTGACGCTCATTGAGATCGAGTTGCTTCATAAATAAACCAAGTTTGAACATATTTTTAAAACTCACTAAGTTTTCAAATCAGTTTCAATAATTAACTGTTCGGCTCATTCAATAAGTTTATTAGTCTTAGACTCCTACCATTGATCTAGATATATGCGCATTCGTAACCATATATGGTATGTGACTCTCTTATTATTTTGTGAGATTTACACGATGATTCCGGTCATGAATGTGCATGAATGTGTGCCCAAAAAAAACTTGTACACTAACTTCTATGTGACCTGAAAAATACTACGGAGTATTATTAAATGATACCTTTGGGAAACGTATATTTAAAAAAACATACTACCATAGTTCTTTAATTTGTTGTAAAAAAAGTTTACAAAAATTATGCTCATAAACATTTTTTTTTTGATAAAAAAAAATTACACATATTTTCGTAGATTATTTTGGAAAGGAGGGAGGTGCGAAGGACCTGTCAGCCTTCGCGTATTTCTTGTTTTACTTTTCCTATTCTTGGAAAAACATTCCCCAATATCGCAAGAGGTGGGACCTTGCTTTCTATTTTCGGAATTGGGGACGCGTTTGGCAACAGACTCTGTTACGGTGGAAAGCCTTCTTCTTGGGGTCCAAATATATACTATCTGCAAGCCCAATCCGATACCTTTTGGGCCAGAAGAATTGGGCTGACTTAAACTTTACATTTCAAAAAAAAAAAAAAAAATCAAGAGAAATTTTTTATTAGTTCAATTTATTTATACTTTCTTTCAATTATCAAATACTATGGGAAAATGATTCCGGCACTTCATAATTCATAATTCACTTTAATTTCCAAACTTTTCCGGAAATACTTTTTTCACTTTTTTGTTTTATCAATTTAAAAATGCTAAGAAAGTGATTCACTTTCTCTCTCTCTTCTTCCACTATTTCCCAATTTGGAAAGTTGAAAATCTCAACTTTCACTTTCTGTTTTTTTTTCATTCACAGCCACCACCCCAACCACCACCCACCATCATCGCACCACCACCCACCACCACCACCCACCACCCACCACCCACCATCACCGCCACCACCCACCACCACCACCGCCACCCACCCGCCACCCACCACCGCCACCACCCACCACCACCCACCACCACCACCCACCACTCCACCGCCGCCACCCGCCGCCACCCCACCACCACCGCCACCACCACCACCACCCACCACCCACCACCCACCATCACCGCCACCACCCGCCACCACCCACCACCGCCGCCGCCACCCACCCGCCGCCACCACCCACCATCACCGCCACCACCCACCACCCACCATCACCGCCGCCACCCACCATCAACGCCACCACCGCCGCCACCCACCATCACCGCCACCACCCACCATCACCCACCACCACCACCACCACCACCCACCATCACCGCCACCACCCACCACCAAACCACCCACCACCCCACCACCACGCACCAGAGACATTTCCAAGACTTAATTATGTTTTTACTTTTTTTTTTTGAAAATAATTTCAAAACATATTTTTTTGTTTTCACTTCACTTTCATAAAAATTAAATTAGAAAATTGTAAAAAGTTTTTTGTTCTTAACATGTTATGTGTATTTTGAACACTAAAAGACAAATGTTAGAGTGTGGTTATCAAAAACTGGAGTGCAAATTATCTATCGTTGTCGAAGGCCTTGCATTTAGATTACTCTCACATCCAACATTATTTTAATTACACGAGTCGAGCATCTATACATGTTTTACGAATTTTAATAAATATATTGTCAAATGTTTTGTATACAGCAACAAACCAAAGAGATCCGTCCTAAAACAAACGGCGTACGAATACTCCTACAATTATCAAATATCATAACAAAACTATGCATTGCTCGATCTTTCGGGACTAGCTAGGCTCCTCCACTATCATACATTGATGTGAGGATTCATACACCTTAATCTTGAATTACACGCATATCAACATATTTCGCCTTGTGCCCTGAAAGTGCTGATCAATAATTATCATGGAATAGTCTAATTAGATATTAATTTCCATCCACGCAATTTGAATTGGAGTTCATTGACAAGCATGAAATCATTTTCAGACAAATTTTTCAAATGTTATCTGTTGACTCAATTTTCTTCGCATTATTTGCGCCGGGTTCGTTGTTTTTGTAAAATATGTCAAGGCCACACATTATATGTTATAGTTTTTCAAAGTTTACCTGAAAGTTATTCTTAAATGATGTGTTAATTTGATATGACAATCAGTCTGTCAACCATCTCCATCACACATTCTCCATCAACGCAATACTAACATTATTGCATGTAAAAGGGACCCACAGATGTCTACAAATTTCTTGCCCAACTTCCCCAAACTTTGAAGATCTCCTCGTCTGTTTTGAATAAAATGGCACTGAAATTTTTGGTGTTGAGAGAGAAAGCTCAGGGGGTGTTTGGCAACCTGTTTTTTGCATTTTCTACTTTTAGGTGTTTCACAAACCATAATGAAAACGCATTCTGCGAAATTGAATTTTTAGTTTTTTAGTTTAGAGAAGAGAAGTTAAAAATAGGTTGAGAGTAGTTTTTCGACTTCTTATTTTCCATTTTTCTCTTTTTTATTAACAAAATGACCTATAGAATGTATCTGCACATATTTGTCAAGCATTATGCACATTTCTCCCAAACACTCCTACTAAATTTAAAATATATTCTGATTATAATTCAAAAAGCTAAAAAAATAAAAATGAAAAGCTAAAAATGAGATTTTCAGACATCCCTTAAATAACGAATACAATAATTATCCAATAAGGAGTGGTGGTGGTGATGACGTGGAGGGCCCGCAGCTGTGATCAAACACGTGCACATGTCCAGGGCATTGACGTGGTGAAACCAAGCACGTAGAATGGGATGTACCAAATCGATCACTTTGACCACTCGTCACCGACACCATGCCCTACCTGTCACTGTTACTCTAGCAAAACTACTGTTCCCACCCATCGCCTACCTCTCCTGGGCCTTATTATTATTATTTAAAAATAAAAAAAATGAAAATGCAAGTATGGTACCCAGTAAAAATAAAAAAAAAACACATTTTTATAACTTTTCTTGATACCTATCGATGGAAATCCAAGTATGGAAATCCAGTAAAAAAATTATGTTATTCAGACATCGATAGGTATAAAAAAATACTTTTTTTTTTGGGATACCTATCGATATTCATACAACATAATTTTTTTCCTAGATAGTAGATACTATTCTCAACAAGCCTTACGACCCTTATGATTCACATTAAAGGGTTACCGAGCCCACAATTTTATAACTTTTCTTGAAAGTTCTATCAAATTGGTAGGGTTCTGAATTTTGAATAAAAATCATACAAATCAGATCAATAATGTAAACATATCCGGTGGGTCCGATTTTCCGTGAGACCACTTAAATAATTATTTTAAAATTATTTAACGGTTCGGATCGTTTGTGTGGTACACGAAAGTGGGCCCCATAAAATTACATTATGCAAAGCCTTGGAATTGCCACAAACGGTAACGTTTTGGAATCTTTTTGGGTGCACATCACCTGCATTGCATGGAATGCACACACCAGGCCCCCCTCCTTATGGTTAAATTACATTGACCTTCCCTAAGGTATTTAACAAAATCACTAGCAACCCTTTACTTTTTCTAAAATTACACAAACCTTCCTTATCAAACACTTTTCTAGGCCAACTTAACACTGTGTTTGGATGGTAATTTTGAGATAGTGTTTGGTTTTGTTTTTGGAAATCGTTTTTGAGATAATAATTGGAGAGAGAAATGAGAGTAATAATTTAAGATAGGGGTAATAAGTGGAAAAAGTTAGAGAGAGAAATGATAGTGATGATTGGAAATAGGGGTATTGAGGGGGTGTTCCACTAACTCAGTTTTTTGGAAAAACTGGTTTTTCACGGTTTTTTATGTGATGTGTTGTGAGAGAATGACCTGTCTCGGTGTTTGGAAAAAATAGTTTTTTTGTTAGTGGAACACCCCTTGAGTGGAGAAAAATGTGAGTAATGATTGAAGAGGAGAGTAATAAGTGGATAGATAAGAAAATTATTCCAAAAAAACGTTTGAATTTTTTTTCCATAAATGCAAACCAAACAAGGTTTATAAACTTTCTAACTTCGGCGACTTTTTTGATCAGTAGTATTGGAGGAAGGGTATTTTAGTCAAGGTGAATAGACTAGAAAATCTCCCCATTATAACTGGGCCCATGCCCATTTCAGCCCGCCATAAAAAGAAATAACACAACGGGCCCATTTTAGGTGATGTGTGATCATCAGAGAAGGGAAACAAATTGATGATAAAAATCAACACCACACGTGCACAAACACGCCAAACAATTATTGAAGAGAGATAGAGCTATAGATACCCACATAATTGCTTGTGTGTACTGTTTTTCTATTGTCTTAGTATTTAGCACAAATAGATGAGAAATTTTTCAGTACCGAGCGGGTATTGCCCACGTAGCACCCGCTCGGCAATCTCAACCGTCCAAAATGCAATCCAATGGGCCGGAATAGGAGAGAGAAAAAGAGGAGAGAGAGCGTCCGGGTGAGAGGAGAGAGAGAGAATCGATCTCGGCCTCCCAAAACACTTTTGAACGGGCGAGATTGTGCTCGGCACGGCCACGTGGTACCCGGTAGGTATCCAAAAATTTTCCAAATAGATCTTGAAAATTTTAAAACTCTTACAGAAATGATTTTTAAAAAAAAAATCTAGATCCAAAAATAGTAGGAGTAATAGAATTGTGAGGATTAATACAAGGAAAGATTAGACAATAATTTAACTTTGTGATTATGTTGGTAGGAAGGAGAGGATGTGGGGTCACACATCCTTTTTTGGTCTAGAAAAAGGAAGTACAAAAGAGAGATGATAATGAAAATCAATTCCAAACAAGATTATTTTCATGTGTGAGAGTGAGAGAGAGAGAGAGAGAGAGAGAGAGAGAGTTGGGCCACTCATGGGCCCACATTTGAGTTGGTTCCAAAACGCAACTCTAGAGGCCGAAGCCTGTTCACCATTAAATTAGTCTCACCCAAAACCCAGCCTGTCTGCAGCTCACAAAAGAGGACAAGTATAGAGATTTATCAACTTGCACTTATTTATGTGTACAAGAAAATTCAAAAACACTTTCTGTTTAATTGCCAAGAAAAATTGGATGGGAATGGAATTATATCTAACATTTCTTATTAAACGTCCATTCAATAACGAGTTGTCATGAAACAAATCACAGCATCTCAACTTAGGAGTGTTCAAGAAAACTAACCTAACCGCTTAATTGATTCCATCAGACCTAATAGGATTGGTTCTGCGGTTTATTAGTCTGGTTATGATTTTGAAAAAATAAGAATTGTTAATATTGGTTCAATTATTGTTATCAATTTAAGAACCGTGGTTACAACCGAACCGGATCATTTAGTATTAATGTATACGTAAATATATACGATATGATTGTGTGTTTTGATTTGGTAAGTCATTTTTTTTTCTTACTTAAGTCAATCTATTTAGTGGAGAACCCGAACAATTAAGGATTCTTAGCGTGTTGAGTATTCAAAACCCAGTACCAAATTTCATTCTTTTCCTACTCCACTACTTTCCCAATTGGTTTTGAGATCTTAATAATAATCGTATACTTATTTTATGTGTTGTTTGGTGCTTTAAGTTATCAATTATTTTATGAGTACTACATATGTTTTTTGAAACAGTGTTTGAATGCTAGTAATTGGATAGAACCAGAACCGAACAAAAACTAGACTGGGCATGCGGTTTGATTCTGGTCAGGTTCTACACATGTTCCCCATTTTTTAGAACAGTTCAAAATGGTTGGTCCTAGTTTATTAGAGAACCAGACCAATTCGGACAGCAAACAACTCATTTCAAATTCAATTAAGTTTTAGAACTAAACAAAATTTGGTTGTAGTATATTAGAACATATAAACGCTCGACTAATTATCGCCCTTTCATAATTATTAGGAGTATATCTGAAATAATATTCCTAAGCTTAAAAACTAATGTTGGATTTTACCTTAAGCAAAAAAATAAAAAGAGAAATAAAGATGCCTGAGTCTTCCTTTTCTGTGCTTTAAATATCTATTTCAGAGTCCATATGCGATATCACATGCACTCATTCTTTCCCAATGGATTTTGCATTTATTAAGGTACATATAGTTTTGGTGCATGCATGAATGATACTATCAACAAAATACTACTGTCTCCATCACAGTTGTGTTGCATTCATTTCCTTATTATACATGTACTCAGTGGCGGACACAGGAATTCAACCCAATGGGGACACCTTATTAACTATAATCGTGCAATTTTTTTTAGTCAACGATCTTGCTAAATTAAGACATTTATTATGGATTATAAGGTTTATAATGCACACTTTTTATAAAAAAAAAAGAACCCAAAATGAGCACAGAATCAATTCTACATTTTTATTTTTGAGATATATGTAAGTGTGTGTATGCTAAATATAACGTTATATTACATAATTGAGCTACATATATAATAATAATATATATTTTTTTGAGTTTTGAGCGGTGGTTAGTGGGAGCACGTGCCCCCGCGTGACCCCCCTGGGCCCACCCCTGCCTGTACCACATTTCTCTTACAGTATACTATTTTTCATTTCATTTTGTCAATTGAAACATGTAGCCTCGTTGTGTGTGTGTGTGTGTGTGTGTGTTAAAGGGGATCACGGGTTCAATAGGGCTGAAAAACTATTTGCAATCATAGATACAAGATGGTCCCATTATCGAAATAATAGCTGCTGGGGTGTGTAACAAACTTCACTGAGGAATGGATTCTCGAAATTCAGGCCACATACAAGTCCACATTACCAAATACTCGAGAACTCTCCAGCTTTTTAGGCATAAAACGATGCAGGGTTGAGGCAAAATTTTTTGATTAAGAAGGATTGAAGATGATCGAAACCATCAATGACAAGGTAAGGTTTAGGTCAGTGTCATATTACGTTACAAAGTGCATCTAAGCACGGATATTTCGCTAGTAAAACGATAGTCCTGCACTTCAACACATTCACACATATCTCTATATCCTTTGTACATATTGCAACACACTTTTCACCCCTAACCACAAGCATATGCTAACAAATATATTCAACTTCATAGAGCTGTCTAGTCAGTATCGTCGACTGGCCTATTTTAGCTCTGATACGAGTGTTGGTTCTAAATTGACAATGGGCTTTATTAGCACTAACTTAATGAATTAGTATAAAGTACGTGAATAAATAATCCGTTAAGGGAATAAGAACCGAGTGCACGCACGTTTAAGCCTTGAACCATGGTTTGGTACTACCCATCAATAGGGTTTCCTTAAAGGGAGAAGGCCATGAGGACGTGCATCTGTGAAGTAACATTATCAAACACCTTGAATGCCTACGTGAACAACAAATCCACCATGTGAATGATTGCATCCATGCCTTAGTCTATAAATGAGATAACAGAACATTTCATTACATCCTGGGTTACCCAGTTTTCCAAACTCTAGATCCAAAAGGGGTGATCGCAACCACAAATATTTATTAAACATCAAGAAGCTCTCGCTGTTCTTACTTCCGGCAAACATCGGCAGTTACAGTGTTAAGAGTCAATCATGAGTCCATATCGCCACATTGTGCATTCCCATTACCAGCTCCAAAAGAGGATCATATGAAGTGTGATACCACACAATTGGTTCCGTAATCCAATGCTTAGTTTACAAGCTATCAACAGAGAAAATGACAAATTTGTCCATATAATCACACTTTACAAAGCAGAAGGAAAAGGAAAAGGATGAATTGGAGACAACATATTGCATAAATTACTATAACAAACGAGCATAATTGACAGAAAAAAGGAAAAGGATGAATTGGAGACAGCATATTGCATAAATTACTATAACAAACGAGCATAATTGACAGAAATATATGGGTAACTTGCACATTGTTCAGCAGAATTGATATCTTGAATGAATTCAAAAACAAGGAATGATCAATGATAACAAAAATTGTGTTGCAGTAAATTGTTTTACCTTTAAGGTATAAGGAATCTGACGCTTTATACGTTAAGGGGTTTCTCAAATCAGCTTCAGCAGAAACGCTAAGCTACACCTTCTCATCAAACTCGCCGGATTCTAATAATCCATTTTGCTTTTGGGGTTTGGGGCTCGGCAAAGAAAGGTTCTGAGCCTCTTTTCCTCCAGGTTTAGAAGAGGCGTTGCCATACCACATCATTCCCATGATTGCAATTATCATGCCCAGAACTACTTGTAGGTTAAGACCGTCTTTCCCAAAGAAAATAAACCCTAAGGTCAGGACAAGAATAGTCTTCATATGACCAAGCACTTGGAAGGTCACGGCTGAGAATCTGCCGATGCAAATGAATTGGCTGAGATTGGTCCCTATAGCGATCGTGCACGATAGGATAATGAAGAACTGCACAGTTTAGAATCACGTGTCAATAAAAGGTAAAAGCACTTGACAGAAGCAATATGTGGACATATGCAAGCAAATGAATACACATACACCATCTAAGGCTGTGATTGGACCATGGATTTGCGGATAGATTTATGGAGGGAGACAAAATGATAGGGAAATCAAAAGACACACACATCTTCTTCACTTTATCTTTCATTTTTAGGTATTGATCTTTCGGAAGAGAAATCCTTGCAAACAACCTAAAAGAATTGAGAAGCAATTCTTATACGGTGCCACAACCCTGCAGTGGGCCGACCAATATGAGGATTGGACTGCACGAAATGGGTGGGGCCCATCGCTCCGGCTTACACTGGGCCAAAGGGTCTTAGCCGGACTAACTCATGGAATGGATGGGAAAGGCCTGGGGAACAAAAGCCCAGTCCGTGGGATAGCGGCCCCGGGGAATGATGGGCTGGGCTGGGCTGGATTAGGTCCCACCCGTGACAGTCGCGACAAGAATGGAAAACAAGGCACTTGTACACTTAATTGGAAATACGCAATGAACAAAACCTTTCTAGGGCTTCTTATAACGCTTGGGCAGGCTAGGTTATTCAAGCGGGATAGCTTCAGATCTCACCAAAGGGCCTACATGACAAAGAAGGCCCTTAGCATGGATTTGAATGCAATCAAATAGTCTGCCCTGACTGCTTCAAACCCAAGTCAAGAAAGATAAACTAAAAAGTTACACACATCATATATCACGACAATAGCCAATACTTTGTACACTGTACCATACCAATATCAGTCCTGCAAGAATTAAAATTGTGAAATATATTGGGCATGGCATACAAGAATACGAATAACAAGAAGCCACTGTAGCACTTCACTATATTTGGTCCCCAATGTGCAAGCTCAAACTTCCCCATGCTATGCATATAAAAAGAGACTATATGCCTCATATGTAAACGAGAGTGTAGAAACCCAATATACTTACCACAGATGTTAAACCATAGGGATATGCGGCAACCCTTTTATTTGTCAACCAATAGTCAACAAAGGGCCCTAATAACAGCAGAGATGCAGCTTGTGCTGGTGCGGTGTGCCCTAATAGGTTGAAAGATCCTAGTGCATACTTCCTTTGAAGAAAATGTACATACTGCATATGGAACAAGAAACAAAATAAATGAATTAGACATGACAAGGAATAGATATAGAGCATGATGATTATCCAAAACTTAATAAACAAACATTACATAGAGAAAAAATAGCTTTCGGAATGAACAAAAAGAAAAAGTGAAGGAACAAAAAGTACAAAAGACAAAGATGAGTGAATAGATGTAGAGCATGATAATTATCGGAAACTTAACAAACAAACATTACATAGAGAAACAATAGCTTTCAGAATAAACAAAAGGAAAAAGTGAAGCAACGAAAGGTACTAAAGACAATGATGAGTAATTGGACACGAAATGCAGCTTCTGCTTACCAGTGGATGCATTATTCATACACAAACATCCAATAATACATGGAAACAAAACTAAACAAGCCAAGGATGCTTAGATATGAACCATCCAAAGACAAAACAGGTTTGTAACTCCAAAACTAGCCTGGTAATATAACCCTAATAGGACAATGACATGGGATGTTACCCAATAATCTGAGATCAAAGGTTTATTGGAAGTTAACTTACATACTGCTGAAGAGCAGTGGCCCAAACTGCCACAAAGGCGGCTATAAAACCCTTGGTATTTACACTCATATCGGTAACCGTACAGATGGCAACTCCCAAGAGAACTAACATGATGCTGAGCTTCGTGTCCCTTGAGTATCTCATTTTGTCCAAGACAACTTCCAGAAAACAGGATACGGGGATCATACTCAGCTTTGCAATCTGAGGGATATATCAAAAGCAGACAACAGATTGTGACGGTTGACATTCTCAGATAGCAAAAGGATGTAAGTCCAGTAATTCTTTTCAACTGACCTGATAGAATCCCACGGAGTTCCACATCAAGCTCACATTCATCCCAACAATAGAAAAGTTTGCGAATACAGCAAATTTTAAAATCTCAGATGCTGGTAGATGCGAAGGCTGGATATGACCCATCCATCTAAGTACAAGAGTCATCAAGGTGGTAGCGGCAAAATGAAGACCAGTTAACGTCGTAGCTGTAGGATAAGAAAGGGAATTGGTCAGGATGCATTATTGACATAAAGTTCTACAATAGTTTCTTTTGATCGGAAAAGTTCTCCAATAGTTAATCTGTGAGGATGAGGAGTCAAATCATATTCAACAGCAAAGAGACTCAGACCGACAAGGAAAAAAAAAATTCCATTCAATAGAATTTGGTTACAATCCTAACTCACATGAACTTGTATTGTTTTCACCAATAATGCATAGTGATACCATTCACAGAAAGAAATTGGTCTCTCTATCAGTGGCAACTGTTAAAATACAATTCTAACAATCAGAATGCAAAGAAATGGGATCACTCTCAAATCAGAATGGTTAGTACCAATGCAAACCTTAAAGTGCCCATAAGCTGGCTCAGACACATTATTAGAGAAATAAGGATTAATCAAGGCTGAAAGACAACTTTTTGCATGACCTGAAAAAGGTTATTTACTAACTCTCTATTGGACAACATAACTTCATGGGACACCAATTGCTTTCTTAAAGGCCAATACTCAATATTCTGGAGCAGGAAGCGATGGGTTTAATCCAAACCTGATCTCAAGAGTCAGGCTAGAATTTCTACTTCCCCAGTACTTGTCCAGTAAGGGTAGGTCAGGATACTTTACCCAACTATTGGGTCAAAATGCCAATCTGGTTCTGCATAGCCTTGTTTAAAGGGTAGAAAACAACAATATGTGAACGGGTTTTAGTTGGCATCAGTGGAATAAAACTAGCTCCCTTAACTTGGTGATATGATATTTTCTTTGGTCCTTTGGGTTAATGCCCTACGATCAATTAGTCATCAATATAAAGTTGTGCTATGATAAAGGAGGCAACGGTGGCTCAAACCGAGTGAGAAGGAGGATGAGGAAAGGAATATCAAAACAAGAACATAAAAGCAAGCTAGATGCTAGATTAACCACAAGTCATCCCAAGCATAGAAATTACCTTGGCAAGCTCGTATACATTTCATTGAAACCAAAACCCAAACTAAAGAAATGAAATGGCGAGAGCTTAATCTTCTTTTTCCTTTTCCACCATATAACTAAAAAGAAGACAAATATCTGGATGGCATAAAAATGACAAAAGGAACCTCACAAGAATGCATATGACAGAAAATAAGATGTTAGTCAAGGACTCAAGCACAACCAAAAAAAAGAAGAAGACATGTAGATCTTAGGGAATTACCAAAGCTAAATCCATAAGTGGCCATTAAGGCCTTATTGACAATAATAATGCCAACAGATGTGACGATATTAAATGCCCATGCTGCTACATCAAGAGTCGCTTTCTGGTCTGCCTTGCCAGGAGGCATTGTCATCTAATTCAGTAATTCTTGACCAACGAAATACAGTACTTCAGTGCCAAAAGCCAAAAGTTCTCTCTGCATCACATAACGAATTTTTGAGATAATCAACATTATTATGAGATTAATATCCCTTTTATCAAAGAAATAGAATGAACGAAAGACCATGTGTGGATAGAAAAAATCTTTAAACAATAACCCAAAGAATCTCAGAGAGGAAAAAAATTAGCTTAAGCATAATTAAAATAAAGAAAACTAATGTAGTCATTCTTTTAAGTGTATGGAGCATGCAAGTCCACCATATTTTCCGACATAACCTTTTATCCACAAAAATCTCACAGTTTTGGCTTGGCACAAGCTAGGCTAGTGGCTGCCTAATTCCTTGTAGTTGAAAGTTCTTTCTGGCAGACCCAACCAGGTGTTAATAATCTGTAGTAAAATGATTATCTAAAATTCAAGCTAAAAACCATGTGTCACTATCTTATGGTTTCATGTTGAAATTTAACATGTCTTTTTCCAACGAACAGATTTCCAGGGATCCTGTATCAATTGGATCACTCGAATGACATTAACATATCTAGCATTGTGATGGAATGCTAACCATGCTTCGATCCGACAATAGTAGACTGTTTACTGTTGAAATTGAAATAAAAATTGATAAAAAGATAATTCATCTAACCATTGTTGGTCATACAGCTATAACCCCCACTCCTACGTAATTTTTCATTTAAGAATTTTGCACTTGTATTAACCACCAAGATTGTTTGCCTAAGTAATTTAGAGGTCATTCAAGATGCACAACATATATGAGCCAGAACACACTTTTCTTCCAACTCATCACTTGATTTTTGTCTATAATATAGTAATTTAATTTTAACAATAAAGTCACCAAAACAGCAAATTCAGTAAGAAACAAACTACCAATGCCTCTGAAAATCCAATGTATAAACGTAAATATGTACACTTATAAGAATTAAGAACAATATCATATCCGCCAAACATCACATAGTTCAAGCATAATTCTGCGATCCCAGGCAGATCCATTACCCCATCAATTTCGAACAGAAAAATTCATTCTCAAACACAAAAATCACTAGGTCTTGTAGCATGCGAGACCACCTCCCGTCAATGATCAACCATATTTCCCAGAAAAAAAAAAGACCCTTCGTCCACGAAATTCTCACAATCTTGGCTTGCTACAAGGTATGCTCAGGGACTGCACTCCTTCCCTGGTAATCGTCAGCCTTTCTTGGCAGATCCAATCAAAGTGTTCATACTTCATTATATGAAGTAAACGGGGTCCCTAGATTTTAAGTTAGTAACCTTGTCTCATTACTTTCTAGTCTCGTTGAAATTTAATATGTTCAATGAAAACCAATAAACAAACTTCAAGAGTCAACCAGATCTTGCATAAGTTATACCACTTGTATAACATTAGTTACATTACCGCATTTAGCTTTGCGAGGGAATGATAACCATGCTTCACTCTGACTATACTAGTCTATCTACCGTTTAACGTCAAAGAAATAAAACGAAAGATCATCCATCTATTTCTCCTCGACAGATTATTCCATACCTTCCAAACTAGCAAAAAATACAGCTCTATATAAAGTACTCCTAGTAGTCATCAGCTATTAGTCATCAGTAAAAACTAACAACGATCCCAACTTAAGCTCCCATACTAAACTCCCATGTTATCTACATGCCACACAAAACCAAAATATTGTACTCATCGTAACGACTCTAGTTTGTTGCCCCAGTACTACAGATGTCACATACATGAGCCAAAACTCACTTTCCAATACATCACTTGATTTTTGAAACGAAATCAGCATGATATTCGAATTCCATTCAGTTATGAAGTCACTGCAAAAGCCACACACGAAAAAAAAAAAAAAAAAAAAAAGAAAAAGAAAAAGAAAAAGAAAGAGAAGAAACCACTACCAACACAACTGAAAATCCAACTAATTCAGCACACATACGTAAACGTATAGGACCAATATCATATGCCCCAAATTTCAGTAATTCAAGCAAATTCTACAACTCCAAAGCAAGTAATTCAGATGCCATTCAAGATGTAAGATTTGTGCGCCAAAACTCATTTTCTTCCAATAATTCAAGCGAAATTCGTAATCTAATCAGTATTAACATTCAGTTATAACAATGAAGTCACTGAAAAAGCCAAAAAAAAAAAAAATACTAAAAAATAAAAACAAGAAACCAATACCAATGCAACTGAAAATCCAATTAATTTAGCACACATACATTAAAAAAAACACATAATTGAAGCAAAATGCTACGATTCCAAAGCAGATCCATCATTCACAACAGCATCCAATAGAATTTAACTCATTCTGAAATCTAGAAAAACGAAAAGTGAAAAGAGCAATCGAAGCTTACGGTAGTCACGAACAGAGGTTCGTGGATGGATTCAAAGCCGCCGAGGTCAAATGAATAGAAAGAGTAATAAGAAGAAGAAGAGATATATAAGAAGAAGATGTAGATTCAGAAAATTGAGGAGGGAAGTTAGATATGGAACGTGGGGAGGGCTTGCTTTCCGCCATGAAACGGAGACGTGGACTGATGAAAAGGGTGGGGAAGAGAGAGAAAGAGAGAGAGATAGAGCCTGCGCGTATTCGGTGAATATTTTCTCCATTCGGAGCACTCCGCGTGTTTCTTTCTTCTTCTTTTTTTTTTTTTTTCTTTTCCCGAGATTACACAACACAGGAGAAAGAGTAATCATTACTTATTTAAAGGTTCTAATTACCGATAAATCATGCCTGCAGTATTAGTTTAATGTAGGGATTAGGATCTTCCTGTGTAGTACAGTATTAATCTCTCTTAGTCATAACCTATGCTATTTCATTTTACTTTTAAAAATAGATTATTTACAATAAAATAAATAATAATAATAATAATAATGAGGATCACAGTTGGTCTTCAATTCTGATGTTGAAGGATTACCAATAGCCATATGAATACTACTCTCTCTGTGTCCTAAAAATATAGTCACTGTCGTTCTATTCTAACCGAATATTCGATTATATTTTTCAATCTGTAATACATTTCATATGTAATATGAATTTTGTTTGATAGATCTCAATTAAAATCTAAAATACAAAGTTTTTAAAATTACAAAAAACATTATTGATTCTAAGATATATTATATTGAAAAGTGGTACGAACTCTTAAAATGGACTATATTTTTGGATCGGAGGGAGTAATAGTTTTGTCGCATGTTAGAAGAATTGAAGATATTTCAATTTCCAAATCCCTTTCATATTCTTAAATTACATAGCAGGACCCTTAAATAACGGGGCTTGCTTTCCGCCATTAAACTGAGAGGTACAGCCTGTATTTATTCGGAGCATTCCACGTTTTATTCCTTACAGAGGACTGATAGGAGAAAGTAATCATAGAGTAATCACTTCTTTTTGCTTTTTTATTATTATCACATGCACTTATTTTTTTGGCAGCATTAGGGAAATTACTAAACCCCCTCCATAGTTTGCCATTTTGCACTCCCGGTTTTATCATTTGCACTTCAAGAGAGGGCGAATAGTAAAAAGAGAATGCGAAAATCGCTCTAAAAAACTAGGTATGATTAAAAAAAATTGATGATAATTGTTCGTCAAGTGATTGTGTAACAATTTAATAGCAATATAGCATGATGCCTTAATGTCTTGAATTTGAGTTAATAAAGGAATATCAATACCTGAAAGAAAAATACTAGTTTTTTTGTCGCACGTTTGAAAAATCGATGAAATCTCTTTCATCTAACCTAGTAATTATCTTTGACGAAGAGAAACCTATCGAAAAGTTGTCCTCATGGTGTCATTCGAGATAATTCATTCATTTCTATAGAATTTGGATGCATAGATCGTTAAAAAAAGATTATAGTATTAAGTAAATGTTTAGCCGAATCCTATTTATGATTGCTTATTTTTGTAAGACAAAAGTTATTTTTCACATGATTATTTTTACATACTCCATTTTAGATCACAAGAAGATCCTAATCCTAGTTTTATGGTGATGGATTGGAGAATAATCATTTTTTTTGTGTTAACAACTAATTGAAGCATTTCTAATCCAAGGAAGAATTTATAAGTGAAGAATTTATAAGCATCTAAAATAATAAGTTGTACGTAACTTGCACTCATAAACTTTGAATTGGGATATGAGTTTTCTCCGGTAGGAGTTCTTGACATTTCAACTAATTTTCTCACAATGCAGGAAACTCTTATTTGATAGGAACTTCCTGTGAAATACACACTTGTGAGAAACAGCTCTCTGGGACAATTACTGACTCGCGGACATGGCATCAGTCACGAGCGAGAGAAAGAATGCATGCCTTTGTTAATGAATAATGAACATCAAAAGAAAATACGGCAATCAAATATGACTTGTTATTCTATGAAAGACAATATTGAGGTATAATTTGGTGTTCCAAAAAAGTCAGCTTTATTTAAAAAAAGAAGAGTTGAATGCTAGAAAGTGATTGATCAAAAAATATATTGAAAGTAAAGTTTTAGTAGTACGGTATAGATGGTGGCCCATATGAGTCATTAACTTTCTTTTATTTTCTACAAGTAGTATGTTATATAAAGATATATATGGACGGATTTATTTATTTAGGAGTATTTTTTATTGGTACATATATGGCCGGGTTTAAGATCATAATGTTTCCGAAATAAGTTTGGATGTTAGATTAGTCAACAATAAGGAAACCTTTACACAATCAATAATGTTTGGGTCTCTTTTGGACCAGGAATCTTTTGGGTTAATGAAGACAAATCTTGAGAGTAGCACGACCAAAGTTATCAGGGAGGATGCAAAAAATTAAGCACATTTTGAAGGAACCGGGGGAGGTGTTGCGCAGAGCTCGTCGAGTACTACAAATGTATCAAAAATCAAGTCGATCGGATATCGTTAAGTGCCTCATCGGAACACAAATAAGTTGTAAAAAATTGGAACACACGTCTTGAAACATTAAATGAAAACCATTGAAACCATTTTTTTCAACATATTTGTGTTCCGATGAGGCACTTAACAATATCGGATTGAGTTGGTTTTTGGTACACTTATAGTACTCGACGAGCTCTTCGCGGTGGACGACTCCGATCGTCGGAACGGTACCGGCGCGGCGCCGAAAAGGACCCGCACAGCACGCTGCGCAGCACCCCCTGTTTCCATTTTGAACGGGATATGAAGCACGATGGAGCACATTTACCGTGAAGCTAATCAAAATTCAAATCATTTAGCTCGCCTTGAAGCGGAAGAAGAAGATCTAATTGTGGGGTCAAACAGGCCGTGCCGTGCCGGCATGACCCATTTAATTTCGTGCCCGACCGTGCTTTGTATCGTGCCTTGCCGACCTGTTTACTAAACCGTGCCCTGCCTTGCCGGCCTGTTTACTAAACCGTGCCCTGCCGTGTTGGCCTGTTTACTTAATCGTGACGTGCCTGTGCCAGCACATCTCCGAGTTTCGTCGATTTTTTTTGTATAATCTAGCCAAGTTTCGCTGAAAAGAAAATTATATACTCCATCTAATAACTATATCTATATTGATTTATTAAAACGTATACAACATATAATTCGATTTTTTTTGTGTCATCTAGCGGAGTTTCGGCATAATGAGATTCGCTAAATATTTGTATTGACTTATTAAAAAGTGTATAACATATAATTAGAAAATCCATCATTAAAAATTAATTTATTTTGGTACATTAAAAATTGGTATTTGTCATGTCGTGCCATGGGCTGTGCCTCGTGTCGTGCCATGTCTAGCCCACTTCCGTGCCGTGCCCCACCAGTTCTGTGCCGTACCTATCTAAAACCATGTTCGTGTCATGCCACATTTAAATGTACCGTGTCCGTGCCAACTTGATCCGATTGACACCTCTGCGCGGATACACCCCCTTCGGCGTGACACATAGTTTTTGAAGATGCCGTAGCCCGCAGGGAAGGCCTGGTATAGGGACTAGCCTTTGCCTTTGGACTTGTATTGTGTCTGATCTGGTTCTCAGAATTTATGGCCATGTGATAAGTGGGCTCTAGGATTTTGATGACATGATAACAAATTGGCCTAAAGCTTCAAGCACCATGCTTCTTTAATGGTATGAGTTATTCAAACCGGACGGACATCTCAATTAATGGGCCTAACAATTCAATCTATACAGACCATTTTTTGGGCTCCAATGTCAAGTTGGGCTAGGAGGATTGGATGAGCTTGCTACCACGTCCTTCTCCACCCTTACGAACCTTTCTTCTTACATCCATGAAACTATTCCAATTGAAAAAGTGGTAAAAGACAGTAAAACACAAAGCAACGGAAGCAGTGGCGGATCCAGAAAATCAACGCAGGAGGGACACTTTCCAATATATTTTCGGAAAAAATTTCAAAATTTGACAACCATGTGAACTTGTAACCCTACACCTCTCAAACTTGTGTAAATCCAAAATTTGACAACCCATAGTAGTAAGAAATCAGACAAGGATAATGGAAACAAAAACCAGCAAAAAAAGAAGAAAAAAAACCAAACACCACCACCACATAATTATGATTAATTAGGACCAACCCTCCTTTTTAAAGATCAAATCTCAAATGGCCCCCCTAATCAAAGCAAATGGTTCCCCTAAACTGCATGCAAAGCCATCGGGTATGGCATGTGAATATGTGATTCACCACGGGCTCCACCAAACTTGTTCTTGCCTTGTTGGGTTCCAACACAAAGGCCCAGGGGGCCCAATAACCAATCAGGCTTCCAATGTTATGTTATCCCAATGAAAAATTAGTGGCCAAGACCTCGTATTTGATTCTTGCCGACAAATTGACAAACCTAGGGGTCCCACCTTCACGTCCCTTACTCCCTCATACCGTAATTGTAGTACGGCGCGACATAAGCACGGTTTTAGATGGGCACGGCACGGGACTGGGTTGGGCACGGCACAAGACGGCTGACGCCAATGCACAGCACGGTCTAGACGCGGTACTACACGGGGCATGGCCCAACAAATACTAATTTTTGATATACCGGGCACGGTCCAACAAATACTAATTTTTGATGTATCCAAAAAAAATTAATTTTTAATGATGAATTTTCTAATTATATGTTATACATTTTTAAATAAGTCAATACAAATATTTTGCGAATCTCAATACGCCGAAACTCAGCTAAATTATACAAAAAATTCTGAATTATATTTTATGTACTTTTTAATAAGTCAATATAGCTATAGTTATTAGATATATAAATTTTTTTTCGAACGAAACTCGGCTAGATTATACAAAAAAAAATTGACGAAACTCGGAGATGTGCCGGCACGTGCACGGCACGGCACGTCACAACACGGTTTAATAAACGGGCTGGCACGGCATGAAGTACGGTTGGCACAAAATTAAATGGACCCTACTGTCACAGCACGGCTCGTTTGAGACCTCTGCGTCCTTGGTGAAAACATATGGTGAAAACAAAACGAGAGACTCATTATGAAATGAAGAATGAAATATATGGGTAAGGATTAGGACCTCATGTTCCACTTTGGGTGCAAACCGTGCAATTAACACATAAATGAGATTAAAAAAGACAGTAACTTGGAAGTTCGGCATAAGGTGATTTTTATTTTCAAAAACTCTCTCTGTCTCAAAATGGATGTCCAACACTACTATTCACACTCCTCAAAAAATCATCTATATATTCAAGCTATAATATTTTTTCCGATTTTAAAGACTTTGTTTAATAAAATTAAACAAAATCTATCAAACAAGATCCATATTGCATATATAATTCATTATAGTTCAAAAAATATAAATGATTTTTTGAGAGTGTGAATAGTGTTTTACGACATCTAGTTTGAAACGGAGAGAGCAGATTTTGTCGTCCTAAGTTTAAAAGGCTTCATCTTATATTACGTTGAATGGATGGATACAAGGCGGCCATTAGGGATGGCAAAATGCCCCGCCCCGCCCCTAACCCGCCCCGCCCCGATTAGGGCGGGTTTTTTGTCGAATTTTCGGGTACCGGGGCGGGTACGGGGGGAATTTAAAAAAACCCGTCCGGGTTCGGGTCGGGGTCGGGTTTACATTACCCCGCCCCGTTACCCGCCCCGAACCCGCCCCGAAATATATTTACATATAAAATTATACTTTTATTTTAATCCAATTATCATTATACTAAAGATATTATATTTTTTTCCTAATTTTATTATCATTCTACTAAAAAACTTTCATTCTTACCTTAATATTTTAACCATTACACTAAAATATCACTTTATTTATATGTATTTTCTTTTATTTTGCTTTTAGATTAACAAATTTTTAAAATTTCTTACGAAGCGGGGCGGGTAAACCCGTTCCCCGATCGGGGCGGGAACGGGGGTACCCAAAAAATACCCGGTCGGGGTCGGGTTGGGGTAATAATTTTCGGGTCGGGGTCGGGTATGACAAAAACCCGCCCCGCCCCGCCCCATTGCCATCCCTAGCGGCCATGGAGGACAAATCCCCAAACTTTTGGAGGAAGGTACCCTAAATTCCGTACATTTCACTACCCTTCATATAACTTGATAAATTTACATTGACCCCTCAAAAAAGTGATATTACTACTTGATAAATTGTGATGTGAGATATAGATTTCACTTTAAAAATCTACTCACTCCGTTCTATTTTAATAGTCCGGTTCAGTCACCAATATAACTTTTAAATTGTTCTTATCTTTCAATCTACAATATTTTTAAAAACTTTGTATCATAAACATAAAATTCATTATAGATCGAATAACATTAATAATTTATAAATTACATTGAAGACCAAACTAGACTATTAAAATGAAACGGAATGATTAATTAATTAGTACTATTGTTTTTGAATTTATGCATCACCACAGAAGCTATGGAGAGAGAGGATTGGGTGGGAGGTTAATGTTATCAGACTCATCACATCATAAACACCTTTTCATGTCTGATGTTTAGGGGTACAACCCTCCTCATTTTCATTGACGTATTCTCGTTTCCTCACGTGACGCACGGCCCCAAATGGGCTAATCATGCAGTCACACCAACAAGATTGAGGCTTACCAATTCATTTGGCATTATCACAATTTCTCTACAATTATGAGCCGAGATATTTTGTACATGTAGGTACTTATATGTCAAGAATTTAGGTTTCGTTTGATTGATGGGATTAATAATACAGGTAAATGTATTTTATAGACCACTAGGGGTGGTAGCCAGGCGGGTAAGGGGTTACTCCCACGTGGGTTGGCCGGGTTCGAGTCGTGTGGTCGGGACCCACTCGTTTCCCTTGTGTGACGGCTCCTATCTCGCCTGACTTTGGTGGTGTAGGGGTGACGGGCTGCCCTCCCGGGTAGTATCCGAACATTCCTCTGTGGTTAAGTGCTCTCATAGTACGTAGCCTTTTTACTGAGCGTAAAAAAAAATGTATTTTATAGATACGTATAATCTTATTGTGTTATTGTGTTAATAGTAATGAGATTAGTAACATCAAACACGTTATGAGATTGAGATTGTGTATCCAATTAGTGATTAGTGCTGGCTAAAAAAAAAAAAAACCGAACACTGAATGTATGATTAACTTGACTGTGTATCCATGCTCATATGTATATGGTTAAAACAAGTAGGTCCATTCTGCTTATGCCTTCGCCTGTCGTCGGAGTTTTTCTCCATTGTAATGGCGATATCACAGTTGAATGAAATTTTCTACCTATTCATCAAAAAAATGTAGGTCAGTTCAAAAGCATACATAAGTGCGCGACAAATATAAGGGTGTTGATATCAGAGTTCAAAAGCATATGGCTTTTAATAATAATTAGTGTATTTTTTGCTTTTTCCACCGTCATGTAGCTCTGGTTATATACTTTTCATATCAAAAAAAAAAATAATTTTGCATTAATCTTCATCATCGTTAAATAGCGCGATGCAAGTGATCTTGAAAATAACTCGCATTGATTGAATACCTTAAATTAGGCATGTGTTCTTGTATTAGTACTTTGATTTCTTTATTTTCTGCATTCTTATCCCCCAAAATTTTGTGTTAGGATTCTGCAAATTTATAATTTTAATGAAATAAATATTTTTATAGGATAAAAGTGTTGCGCGCTGAAACACTCTTTCTTCGAACGTTTTGAATTCAAGCCATATCTTCAACAAAAAGATAGACCGATAGTGGCCCGACTATTTTAATTGCTACCAATACCCTTTTTTTTTCCCTGTTGATATATATATATATATGGCAAATGCTAACCAACGCTATATAGCGCTGGCTATGTGGGCTCTTTGCCTCTTCCTCGACTGAAGTAATGCACCAAAACCAAGACAAATTCTGTCACAGTGACATAAAGTAGTACTCCAACAGTACTTTTTATTACTTTACACTTTTGTCCTTAATCCGATCCCCTACTCTAGGTTTAGTTTTCCAAAAAAATTTAGCAGCAAATGAGTTCAACAGATGCAAAAATTATGGTATTTCAAATAAAAAAATTAAGTGTTCCCGCGCATTATTTTTTGAATTTTTCACACCGAATTAAAGTACACGAGAAGTACTTTAATTTGGTGCGAAAAAAATCAAAAACTGATACACATAACCACTTCATTTTTTGATTTCAAAACCATGATTTTGGCACCTGCTGAACTCATTTGCTAAAATTATGGTTGATTTTAGCAACTGAGTTGCTAATTTTTTTTGGAAAAACTAGGCCTTACTCTCTCTCTACCTTTCTTTCCGTCTCATTTTTACTCTCTTTCTCTCTCCCCTGCTTTTCTCTCTTCTTTCACTTTTTATTTTTTAAAATTAAAATATTTATAACTTTTATTTTTCATGTCCGATATTGGAAAAAAAAATGTATTTAAAATCTACTCGACGACATCTATCAAACAAGACCAGTATTGAATATGTAATTATGTGCAGAAAAATAATGACTTTTTGAGTGTAGGGTTTTTTTTGCTAACTTTGGGCTCGTGAATTTAACTTGATGTGAGCTTATAAATTTCATTGGATTGCTTGTGAATTTCACTGGGTTTGAACCGTGATTTTTCACTGATTTTGAACTCGTTAATTTCACTTTTTTTGAGCATATACCTTAAAAAATCATTTTTTCCTATTCTTGATTTCATATTCAATATTGGTCATGTTTGATAGACGTCATCGAATAGATTTTAAAATATATATTTTTCCAACATCGGATATGAAAAATTAAATGTTAGTCCATCCGTCTCTTTTTAAGTGATCCCTATCGGAGTACGTGATATTTCAAACCCCTAAAAAACATATTTCTTTATAGAATTTTACCAAATTAAAGTGCTCATTGAGTACTTTAATTTGGTGCAAAAAATTAAAAATGTTCTACGAAAGTAAAATTTTAACATCCACAAAATACATGTTTTCTAAAGATATCAATTAAAAATGGACGGATGGAGCATAAACATATTAATTTAAAAAAATAAAAAGTGGGAGGAGGAAAGAGAAAAGTAGGGGAGAGAGAAAGAGAAAAGTAGGGGAGAGAGTAAGGGGGGCGGAGGAGAGAGAGAGAGAGAGAGAGAGAGAGTGTGTGTGAGGGATTGGATAGATTTTAAAGGGTAAATTTGGAAAAGAAATAAATAACATATGTGGCTCTCAAATTTTTGCAATGCATGAGGACCAAACTAATTGACAAATCAAAAAGTTGGCAGAAGAAAAAGAAACACGGTACAGTTTCTACACGTTTGACAAGGTTATGCGGTGCTATGTGGCACCCGTTAGTGGGACCGTATATATATATATATGAGTATCTAATAAGTGCCTTTCAAAAGGGTCTAATCAGGAGGGTACGTACAAAAACTGTTTAGCTTCTAATCACTCTAATCAGTATCAGACAACAAATGGCATGTGCCCACCACCCAAGATGATGAAATGCATCTGAACTGAATATCAAATTCACATGCTTTAGCAGACAGAAATTTTTAATTTCCTTATCTCAAAAAATGAGGCTGCTGCTATCTGGTGTCTTTCTCAATTCCCTTCAATTCTTTGTGCTCATCAATTGCATTGTTTTTTCATTGGGTGATTACTCAGCACGTCTTCCTGCCCCTTACGCGAGCTATTGTAGTTATGATCCTGTATTCAACATGAAACCAGGCTACCAGGGGCAGAGCCAGAAAAATTTATTATCGAATAGTGGGCTCAATGAATTCAAAAACTGAATATGCAATACTACTATAAATTCATTAGTGATCAATTAGGGAAGTGGTTAATGTGAAAAAAAAAATATCGATATTCATAAAATATGCACAAAAGCTTGCAAATAGGTTTTCTTAATTGGAAAAACAGGTATTGCAATTGTTGACTTCTTTTGCAGTCAACAAGTATTAATTATCCAAGCTTATTTTAGTGTTAAAAGAAGGTTAAATTTATTTATTTTAGAAGGGCTACTTCATACTTTAGAAGCCGATTTTATTATAATAACAGACTCGCTCGATTGTACCCGTGGAGGTAACCGGTTTTGGAGAACCACGTAAATCTTGTTGTTGATTTATTTACTGTTCTTATTCCTTTATTGTGTGTGTGTGATTGGACATTAGGCAACATCATTATAATTTTGGGATCAAATTCAAAAATATCATAAAATTTAACCAAATTAACGGATAAATGTGGAGATCAGTGGGGTCAATTTTGAAAAGAACTCCATATATAGGATGGGAACCTCAAAGAAATGCATGCATGTACACAGGTTAAGGAACCTTGGACAGCACATGGTTGTGTCCTAGAACCATTGGACAACCACTCATTATATATAATATGGACACACTAAAAGACTAATGGCCAATGGTTTAGACTTAAATATTTGGAGTGCAAATTACGTGCAGTACCATGCAAAAATTTTCTCATGCAAAACTCCAGAAATAGTTATGTACGTGGACTGTTAAGGACCCCATGACCATGGACAAAAATATCGATCCTTCCAAGCTGCCTGTCTATATATAACAGAGTGCAAGTACTTGAAGAAGCTACACACAGCTAGATAAAGAGAAAGAGATAAACCCTCATATTTCGAATTCGACAAGAAAGAAAGAATGGCTGTGTTGCCCCGAAAACGCCTGGTCCTGGTAGCGTTTTTCTTGCTTTGCTTCGTATCCATCACAGCTAAAGGTAAAACCACAGAAGTTATACTTGTCTTTGTTACGCGTTATTAATTGTTTCGGGTTTTGGTGCTGATTTTTTTCTTATTGTTGCAGCAAGGAGTGTGTCTAAAGAAACTGGTAATGGAGGAGCTGATCCAAAAGCTAAAGGGGGATTACCAGAGAGTACTAATAGTGATGATCAAGACTTGGTGACAGTGGACTACACTCCTGCTCAGAAAAGGCCTCCCATTCATAACTAATCAAGTGAGATCTCTACTATATATGTGGAGTTTTCTGGGATTGGAAGTTATAATTTTATGTAATTCATAAACAAAATTATATATATATTCATAAATATATATATATATATATATATTAACTACAAAAAAAATTGAGTTTTAGTGACAACAACGTTAACGTGTCACTAAAAATGTGTTGCTAAAAAGTATTTAGTGATAGTTTTTTTTTTTGTAATTATAGAGAGAAAAATATTGGGTGGGTCTTGAAAGCAAATATGTGCTTTGGAATGCATGTACTCGTGTACGAAAGCTATGTAATTAAGTCGTGGAGGATATAGTAAAAAAGTTATGCTGGATTGGATTGCATGCTTTTTTGCAGTTATGTGGTCTATTTGGTCTGAGAGAAATGATGTAGTATTCAATAATAAACCTTGGGGATGAATCGCAATGTATTGATTTGGTGAAAACTAGGATGGCTATTTGGATAAAGGCCAAAATACAACATTAAAGAGTACTCTGTGGAAGATTTCAAAAGGATTTTGGGAGGCATAAGGAGTTTAAATCTCTAAGCTGCTGGAATTGTATTCTGGTATGAGGTTGGGTGAATTTCGATCATAATGGTGCAGCCCAGTTTTTGCAGGTCATGATCCTGGCTTGATCAGGAGGGTGATGCAGTTGTATGGTCCATTTGTGTTGCAGGTGTCTTCTCAGTTTGAGCTTTATTGAAGATTGAGGTGTTGTTGGATGTCTTGGAGTCCTTTGCCTTATAATCTGATTTCTATGTTTTCGCTTATCTGTTCTTTATAAGCCATGTTGTTTCGGGATCTTAGGCAATGCTATTGTGTAGTTTTGAGGCTGCCAACTGTGGCTCTTTCTTTGTTTATTTTGATTCACTCCTGTATTTGGTTGGGTTGGTACCTTGCCAATCCTTTGTGATTCCCTTCTTGGGTCCTGTGTGGCATATGATTGTCGGTTGCGAGGGTGCCAACCTAGTTGGGATGCTCGTTTTTCGTTGTGATGCCATTCTCATAGGCTCCCTTTAATCTTTGTAATGTGTTTTCAAAGATTAATAAAGTTTTCTTTTGCCGATCAAAAAGGATAGAGTAAAAAAGTTCATTTTGTAAGTAACGCATGAAATTTTGTTTGAGCTGAATTCATTTTGTTTTCTTCAATACTAAATTTGTTAATCCTTTAGACTTACTTCTTTATTTTCTTCATAGCAAATTTTCTGAAAGTGAAAGGATATATTATCCCATGCCAAATCTACGTAGTCGTACCGGAATGATAGCAATGAGATTAGTAATAGTATACCCTCGAACTAATGATATTGTGTATTTCATTTTTGGTGGAATTATATATATATATATAGAGAGAGAGAGAGAGAGAGAGAGAGAGAGAGAGAGAGAGAACTTCTAAAACGGGATTCTCGTTTCCGGATCTCCATGATCCAAATATTTTTTTGAAAATCCGATCCGTCCAATGTGTTCAGAAGGTGTTTTCAAGGGTTCACATGAAAAATCTTCAAAAAAAAAATACCAGGAAGGGCTTGATCCAAGCAGTTTTCGCAATTTTTTTATATTTACAGTTTTTGCGAAAACTGCTTGGATCAAGCCCTTCCCGGTATTTGTTTTTGAAGATTTCCCGCGTGGACCCTTGAAAACACCTTCTGAACACATTGGACGGCTCGGATTTTCCAAAAATAATTTGCAACACAAAAAAAATCAATTTTTTCTTATTTTCGGGAAGTGTGGATTAGAAGTTTTCTATATATATATATATACAGTCCACTTCCCCTCCAAACTCCCTTAACTTGTTAAATTCCGGACGTCATTGATCCTGATTGAATTTCGATGATCCGAACCGTCCAATGTGTTTAAAAGGTATTTTTTAGGACAGTTTTTGTGAAAAACGGCTCGGATCAAGCCATTCCCGGTATTTTTTTTTGATGATTTCTCACGGAGACCCTTGAAAACACCTTTTAAACACATTGGACGGTTCGGATCATCGAAATTCGATCGGGATCAATGAGGTCCGTAACTTAAGAAAATCCGGGAGTTTGGAGGGGAAGCGTGGTGTATATATATATATCAAATAGATATTTAATCAAAGCCTTAACAATTGTAGCAAAACAAATTAATTGTATATATGATCTCCTCAGATACGTAGTCCAATTCAATACCCGTATCCTGTCAAAAAGATACGTCTATACTATATAAGGGCATCCACAGTGGGCTTTTAAAATGACTCCTAGGTGAGACTCCTAAAATTTAGCAAGTCATTTGATTAATAATGGTCTTCAATGGGCTCCCAATACAAGCTCCCAATGGTAGCTCCTAAGCATGGATCCTAACCCATTAGCTAAATCTAAGTAGCCTTATAGCTAGCTCCAAGTGGGACCCAAACACTTTTAATCTTTTTAGACTTATCAATTTATGGGACCCACACTTTTTATTATTTTTTTTCATAAAATAGAGAATGCTCTTGCTAGCCCATTGAGTGCACATATGCTCTCTAAATTTAGCAAGCTCTAGGAGGGAAATATGAGACCCAATTAGGCTTAGGAGTCAACTTAGGAGCTATTTTTAGGGAGCCCACTGTGGATGCCCTAAGACGGTGCGAAGAAGTTAGATGCAGAAAATAAGAAATGATCATATGATCATTAATTATGATCGCTAAATGATAGCTAGGCTAACCATATTAATTTTGAATTTTTTTTTATATACTCTTCATGTTGGATAAACTGTTGGAAAACATACAGTGGCAATTCCGAATTCCAAATAACAAATTCCATTGATATAATCTTACATAAACAGAATACAATATGAACGAATTAGAAATTACAGAAACAGTAAAACTGAGATACAAACAGTGGATTGGACAAAAGGCCGAGTCGTGTGTAACCACAGTCTCCTTAACAAAGATTCGCCGCCTACCGAGGGTGTTGTAGGATGTCCCGACGTCTTCGTCCCAGGATGAAACGGCTAGTACCACAACCACCGGAACACCACCGTTGGAAGCCTTGGCGAACCGAAACTCTCGTCTGCCTCTCTCTCACAAGAACGAACTTATGGAGTACTAGTGTTGCTTGTATTTCTGATCATGAACCAATTGGCAATGCAGCCAATTTATAGATGTAAGATGAGCTGAAAACATCAATACGGGCATTAAGGAGGAGCCTCCCTATTCATTACGAAATCAAATGCTGCCAATGAATTGAGCAATTCAATTCCGAAATGTAACCCCTGCCCTTAATCCGAATTTGAATGGGAATAATGCTGCCATTATCTTGTCCTTCATGAGGGGAGTTACACAGCAATTACAAGCAGAAGTAATGAATCCGTGGGGTGGTCTCGGTTGCCTCGGGAGACCATCCGAGTGCCCCGGTTTCATTCACAAAATTCCAACAATCCCCCCCATGAATGAAAATTGGCAGGCACACTGACGCAGAGTACAAAGCTGACCCGAGAGAGAGGCAACGGATAATTCCTGCATAGGATAGGTAGCTTTTGGCCTTGAACCTTCCTTTGTGATAGCCTATCGAGTTTACTGGCAGACCAGTGTGCGGACTCGCTTTGAACTGTTCCGCCGCCGATGTAAACTTAGACAACAGACGTCACACAGGACTTCTCCTGACGTAGTCCAGTTCCCTTTGTTGGGTTCATTTCGGCCATGACACCCCCTTCCCAGTTTCGCAAGTATTTTCGAGAATTTCGCGGAATTCCCACGTGCGGCCCCACTTCATACTCACATAGGTGACCTTCTTATAAAGGGTATCCTGCTATACCCCGCTCGGCATCTCCGACGCATAAGAGTCATTAAAAGCAACGCTTAACCTCTTCCACTTTGAGGCTTCACTTTGTTTTGCATCATAGACATGGGCGGAGATCAAGTCTCCACGGTGATCGTTTTTTTTCGTTACACGCAAAAGGTAGTCTCATTGAACCTAGATCTTGGGATCTCCAAGTCCTAGGTTGGCTACCCCCACGGTAACTATGAGCTTAGTGGCTTTAGCCCCATTCCTCTCGATGCTTTCTCAACTAGCTCTCGAGATAACCCTTTGGTTAGCGGATCCGCGATATTGTCCTTTGACCTTACATAGTCAATTGTGACAACCCCACTTGAGAGCATTGATTGTTTAATGGTATTATGTCTTCGACGTATATGTCTAGACTTACCATTATAATTGGCACTCAATGCCCTACCAATCGCAAAAGACTTGACTATCACGGTGGATACTAATAGCTGGCACTGGTTTTGACCATTTTGGAATATCCTCCAGGAACTGTCGTAGCCACTCGGCCTCTTCAGTTGCTTTATCTAAAGCAATGAATTCAGATTCCATTGTAGATCGTGCTATACACGTTTGTTTAGAGGATTTCCAAGCTACTTTTGCACCACCAAGCGTGAAGACATATCCACTCGTGGATTTTGAGTCCTTCATATCGATATCCAATTTGCATCACGGTACCCTTCTAAATGCTGCTGGATATACGGTATAGTGCAACCCAGATCACGAGTATACCTCAAATAATGTAGTACTCTGACTATCGCCTTCCAGTGTTCGTGTCCTGGATTACTCGTGTATCTGCTCAGTCTGCTTACTGAGTAGGCTATATCAGGCCTTGTACAACTCATCAAGTACATGAGGCTCCCAATTATCCGAGAATACTCTAATTGGGACACCCCTTCCCCCCCATTCTTGGATAAATGGAGACTAACGTCCACGGGGGTTCTTGCGATGCCTGTATCAGACTGGTTGAACTTCTCAAGAATTTTATCAACGTAGTGTGTCTGAGATAACGCAAGTCCATCAGATGTTCTGGTGATCTTGACACCTAGTATGACATCTGCAAGGCCCATATCCTTCATGTCAAACTTAGAGTTCAACATATCCTTGGTAGATCGAATGACCCTGTCATTACTACCAACAATGAGCATATCATCAACGTATAGACACAAAATGACATATCCTTCATCGGTGTCCTTGACATAAACACATTTGTCACATTCGTTGATGCGGAAGCCACTAGACAACATTGCATAGTCAAACTTCTCATGCCACTGTTTCGGAGCTTGCTTAAGACCATACAGAGATCTAACAAGTTTAGAGACTTTCCTCTCTTTCAGCGCGGAAAAACCCTCGGGTTGTTCCATATAGATTTCTTCTTCTAAATCGCCATTTAGGAAAGCTGTTTTTACATCCATCTGATGTATCTCAAGGTTTCGCAAAGCTGCGATAGCAATTATCATCCGGATGGAATTGATCCTTGAGACCGGCGAATAAGTATCAAAGTAATCTAGGCCCTCTTTTTGCCTATAGCCTTTAATGACAAGCCTAGCTTTGTACTTATCTATCGACCCATCTGCTTTCATCTTCCTCTTGAAGATCCATTTATAGCCCAGAGGCTTACTACCAGGTGGCAGTTCCACCAGTTCCCACGTATGGTTTTGTAGGATGGAATCGATTTCACTTTTAATGGCCTCTTTCCACAAAGGACCTTCAGGACAGCTAACAGCTTCCTTGTAAGTTCGAGGCTCACTTTCTAACAAATAAGTTAGAAAGTCTGGACCAAAAGATGTTGATGTCCTAGCACGTTTGCTACGTCTGGGTTCAACATCAACTTCCTTTCCAAGGTCACCACTGCCATAATTAGCAGGATGCAGGGTCCGTTTCACTGAACTGGACTCTCCAATGGATCTATACGGAAAAATGTGCTCAAAAAATGACACATTTATAGACTCCATGTAGGTGTTTTTGTGTATATCTGGTACTCCAGACTCATACACAAGGAACCGATATGCACTACTATTGTGTGCATAACCGATGAACACACAGTCAACGGTCTTTGGTCCTATCTTCTCATATTTAGGAGGAGGTATTGCTACTTTAGCAAGACATCCCCACACTCGCAAGTGCTTAAAGTTAGGCTTCTTACCTTTGAGCAACTCATAAGGTGTTTTGTCTAACTTTTTGCGGGGCACTAGATTCAAAATATAGTTAGCGGTCAACACCGCTTCACCCCACATGTTCTGAGGCAACCCAGAACTTACTAACATAGCATTCATCATTTCTTTCAATGTACGATTCTTGCGCTCCGCAGTTCCGTTCTGCTGAGGCGAGTAAGGTGCAGTGGTTTGGTAAATAATACCGTGTTCAGCACAGTAATTACCAAACGGTGATTCAAATTCACCACCTCGGTCACTTCTCACCACCTTAATCTTAGTGCTAAGTTGGTTCTCCACCTCATTCTTAAAAAGAATGAATTTGTCCAATGCCTCATCCTTGCTCTTTAGCAAGTAGACATAGCAATATTTCGTGCTATCATCTATAAAAGTAATGAAATACTTGTTTGCATTAGGCGTTTGGACATATTTCAAATCACACACATCAGTGTGGATTAGCCCCAACGGTTCGGTACTTCTTTCAACCGATCGAAACGAAGTTCGTGTTAACTTTGCTTCGACACAAGTTTCACACTTGTGATTTGTATCAATATGAAAAGCTGGAATGTGGTCCAAGTTAACTAATCTACGCATAGATTCATAATTAACATGACCTAGTCTACCATGCCACAAAATGGAAGACTCAAGCACATAAGCAACTGGGGCATTTGTCTTATTAATAGTAGGGATAACAGTCATTACATTCATTTTAAACAGCCCATCGGCCATATAACCTTTCCCTACATATGATCCAGCCTTAGTCAGAATGACCCTATCTGATTCAAACACCATGCGAAAGCCGTGCTTGCTCAACAGAGAACCAGATATCAGATTTTTGCGAATGTCTGGCACGAACAACACCTTGTTCAGGGTCAATGTCTTTCCCGAAGTCATCTTCAGGACTACTGTTCCTTCACCAGCAATGTCTGAGGTTGCTGAATTCCCCATAAACAGCTTCTCCCCATTAACCGGCTCAAGTGACGTGAACATCTTCTTGTCACAGCAGATATGGCGGGTAGCCCCAGTGTCAATCCACCACTCTCGTGGATTCGAGCCCACCATGTTCACCTCAGATACCATAGCTGAGAAGTTCATGTCAGAACCACCCCCCGAGGCTTCTGCAATATGTGCTTGTGGACGAGGTGGCTTCTTGCACTCAGATGCTTTATGGCCAAACTTGTCACAATTGAAGCATTTCCCCTGGAACTTCTCCTTTTGCTTCTTAGCGACACCGCCCTTGGGTCCCAGATGGACACTCTTGCCCTTCTGCTTGTCAGACCGCTTGTCATGATGGTTCTTCTTCACACCACTTGAAGAAGGACGACCATACTCTACCATATTGGCCTTTGCCATTTCGGCCTGCTTGGCAGCCTTCTCTCTAGCCCGATTTCCTTCCGTGACATTGAGCTTGTAGAAGAGAGTCTCCAATGTCATCTCCTTGTTCTTGAACATGAGATAACTCTTGAACTCCTTCCAAGTTCCTGGAAGCTTGTGGATGATGGCAGCCACCAGAAAAGCCTCAGGCAACAACATCCCTTCTGCTTTGATTTCATTGATCAACATCTGGAGCTCTTGGACCTGTTCAGTCACAGGCCTTTCATCTTTCATAGTATAATCAAGGAAGCGGCCCACCACGAATTTTTTAGGCCCGGCCCCCTCGATTTTGTACTTTGTGTCCAAGGACTTCCACAGTTCCTTGGCTGACTCCGCCTCATTGAACACAGAGTACAATGAGTCATCAAGAGCATTCAAGACATAGTTCTTGGCCAGATAATCAGCATTCTTCCACGATAAAACCTAGGCGACGCTTCGGTTTGTCTGTCTCATTTTCAGCAACAACTGGGGCATCCTCAGACAAGCACCCAGCGAGATGGAGAGTAGTCAGATAGAACATCATCTTCTGTTGCCATCTCTTGAAATCAACCCCTGGACCAAACTTCCCAGGCTTATCAACATGGGACATCGGTATCGAGGGGACTCCATGCAAAGGAGTAGCAGCACTAGAGCTTCCCACGTTTTGAGTGTCATTGGTCTTTCCAGTAGTCATCTTAACCTGAGAAAAGACAATCCACACATTAGTGAAACTATTTTCACAATCAGGACAATAAGTATAGATTAACAATCTAAACTTAGCTACCAAATATGATTTTGCACCCACAATGCACAAGCGTACCGGGGTCAGGGGCTTTCGGGTGGGGGTCCCCTAGGGGGCCGTGCCCCTGTACAAGGGGTTCCTAGGGCGGCGCCCCTGTGGGAGTTTCGGGGTTCCTAAACGGTATACACAACAATTCACTTAAGCAATCAAGGCAATTCACCTTCTGTGCCTCTGCCAAGTATACCAATCCATGTGCCAAGTTACTACATTGGCCATGTACTAAGGCTGAGTGATTAACCTTCCACTGGTTATATTACTACAGACAAAGCACAATCTTAGGCCGAACTAGCCCACCCACCTTTTGTTCTCAACCCAACACAAATGCTATCACAAAGCGAAGATCCGGGACTGTGGCTAAGCAACGCCCCTGCATAAGCAGTAGGTTGCTCCAGAAGCCAAGCAATCCACTGATCATTAGTTTCTGGCCGAGCAATGTCAAGGCATAAGCCAAGTAGATTGCTCCAGAGGCCTATCAAACTTGATTGATCAAGGCCAGTTGCGCACAACTGCCTAAAGCCGTGGCTTAATCAGTGAAGTCCAATCGCGCACGATTGACTTAGGCCGTAGCCCCTGATATGTTTTTGTATCTATTTCCCACAGGAGTAATCTAGTCAGATTACAAAATGATCTCAAAGAGATACCTCCAATTCTGTCTTACTTCGATTCTGTTCTTGCAACTCAAAAATCAGTACCAAAACAGAATTGTTTTCTGGAATTCGATTGCCAATCGATTAGAAATCTTTGTTAAGCTTGTTGGGAAAAATAGTCGGCAATCAAGAATTCCAAAGAACAATTTCATTGATAATCAAATTGAAATTACAGATTACAAGAATGGAATACGAAATACAAACCGTAAATCGAGTTAAAAAATCGAACCGAGCCGAGTCCTGTGATACCACAGTCTCCTTAACAAAGATTCGCCGCCTACCGAGGGTGTTGTAGGATGTCCCGACGTCTTCGTCCCAGGATGAAACGGCTAGTACCACAACCACCGGAACACCACCGTTGGAAGCCTTGGCGAACCGAAACTCTCGTCTGCCTCTCTCTCACAAGAACGAACTTCTGGAGTACTAGTGTTGCTTGTATTTCTGATCATGAACCAATTGGCAATGCAGCCAATTTATAGATGTAAGATGAGCTGAAAACATCAATACGGGCATTAAGGAGGAGCCTCCCTATTCATTACGAAATCAAATGCTGCCAATGAATTGAGCAATTCAATTCCGAAATGTAACCCCTGCCCTTAATCCGAATTTGAATGGGAATAATGCTGCCATTATCTTGTCCTTCATGAGGGGAGTTACACAGCAATTACAAGCAGAAGTAATGAATCCGTGGGGTGGTCTCGGTTGCCTCGGGAGACCATCCGAGTGCCCCGGTTTCATTCACAAAATTCCAACATAAACTACATCATGAATCAAAGTTTTTTTTTTTTTGTTTTTTTTTTGTTACGTCGGGAATTCATAAATTAGCTAAAACACGAAAAGTAATGCAGCATACCTGGTTATCAAAAAATATAGTAAGAGTTACAGACCCAAATAAAAACTAATCAGCCTAATATTAAAGCTGTCTCTAATCCTGAATTCCCTAATCGAGATAGGGATGTACAATGCAAGAACCGATGAATCCAAATTTCAGTAGCAAGCTTCCAAGAAGAAAGATTCATTTCTAAGTTTTCACGAAATTACAAAAAATCTGAAGAAAAAAGAAGAACTTATAGCAAGTGGTTGTTATTTTAGTGGTTTTTTCTTGACCGTTTTGACAATGAAATTGTTGATAGGTTACTTGCTAAGCAATAAAATTCTTCTAGTTCTTTATCTCTTCATTTTCCTTTATTTATCTCTTCACAATGGTATGATCATATGATTTGAATTCCGAAGAATCTGAAAGTAGTTTGTTTACGTACTCCGGAATCCAATGTGGGTCATCTAAGAGTTCTACTACATGAGCTAGCCACCACTGGCATCGTTTTCATATTTGAGAGAACCATTTTTCAATTTTTTTAAAGAAAAAGACAAAGCACTTTTTCAAGTATTTCTAAAATGTGGGTTCTTTTAGAAAAAATACGAGAACAATATTGGAAACTAGTTTAGGGACCTACCTTTCTGTGGTTTCCAGAAAATGATAACCGAGACACAGAGTACAAACAGGCAACGAAACCTTATTCCCAACGAAATAGGACCGGCAAAATATCTCATTATGTCGGTAAGATCCTTATGAGGTTGCAAGCACTTTTATTACAACAGTTAAATCCAATACATGCAAAATCTTTTTTTCTTTTTTTGACAAAATGAAGAAGATTATATTAATAAAAGTTCAGTGGTAGTTACATAATGGAGTTCATTACGAGTATCTTGGATAAAGCCAAACTAATCATCTGATTAATGCAAAATAAGAAAAACACAAGGCAATCGATATCTTTTATTTCAGCCCAAACATCGAGCCTGAAGCACTTAGATCTACTGAAAATTTATATTTAGAATTAGCAGTCTCCAAAGATAACAGTGTTAGCCAAAGACAAAAAACCACAAGTATCCAGACAATCAGATGGACTCCAACCAAGTATGAATGCATCTATGAACTCCTACAAATCCAAGAGCCACCCCGAGTTGCCCCAGTAAAGATATCAGGTAGGGTTAGAGAACTGTTGACACGAATATCATTGCGAAGCAATCGCGTTTGAAGGAACCTAATCTGTAATACCCCAGGTTTGGTCCCACATTGGTTGTTTACATGAGTTATCTTGGGTATATAACAAACCATGTGAGCTACTACTAGTACCTTGGGCTTAAGCATTTTGGGTTATGTGGTGTGGCTTGTGAGTCAAATCAAGGTACTTGACTAGTAGTCTACATGGGGCGTTACATAATCTGTAGAAGAAAAAAATTGGTTGCGGCATGCCCGAAAGAGCCACGGTTGGCTGAGAGTGGAGGCACATGATCGAACACATCAAGACATGCACTGATTGGATGCCCCAAGACCCCAAAAGTGGACATTGGTACACTTGCAAGAGGTATGGTCGAACGCGTCAAGATAGGCATTGGTTGCGTGCCCCCAAGAGTAGACAGGCATCAAGCCAGCATTGGTTACGTACTCCAACATGGATGGAGCCGGGGCCAGTAGGGGCAGCTGTCCCTGAAAAAAAAAAAAAACCTCTAGAATTATATAGGATTTTTTTTTTATTATGAATTATATAGACTTGTCCCAGCAAATTAACTATTTTGCAAAAAAAATTCACGTCTGCGTAGTGAAATTCCTGACTCCGTCCCTGACCCTAAGAGTGGCCAGAAGTGGCATGGTCGGATGCATCACCGAAAGTGGCATAGTGTAGTCCAATTCCGTAGGCTGGTAGAATAATTCGGTAGGTTTGTAGACACTGTCATCAAGCACATCTGCGAGAGGTACGGTTGAAAGAGGCATGGTTGAATGCATCAAAACAGGCATTGACAGCATGCCCCAGCCCCCAAGAGAGGAAATAGGTAGGCTGCGGCATGCCAATATCGGTAGGGTGAGGCGTGGTCGTGAGAGGCTCTAGCTTGATAAACTTTTGAGATAATCCAACCCATATCCTGATATACACACAAATAAACCAGTTGGTAGCTAGGCTAAGGCACAAATAAACTAGTTGGTTGGCTGGGGCAGATGATATATCTGGTTGTAAGGTACGAACTGGTTGATAGAGTATTCCTCCACAAACCAGTTTTTCATTGTTGACGCTTTGGCTGTTGGGTGGAGGAGTATGGATCACAAACTTATGATGTATGAAACTCACAAGAGAATTTGAACAACACGCTCATAATTTTATTGATCTTCACTCAATATGAAAAATACAGAGAGGAATATTTTTCTCTGATTCTCTGAATCTCTTACTCCACACTTGATGAAACTACTACAGATTGCAAGCCTATTTATAGACAGAACAATAAGGGGAAGAAAAAAAAAATGAGATGATCTCTCATTTATTTTGCAAATCTCAAAACGTATCACGGAAGTGCAAAAAAATCTTCTTTGGTTGTGAGCCTGATACTGAATAGTTCTCCACGTTTTTTATATGGGCTGCCTGCTAGTAACATCTTGCTCAAGTTTACCTTTTTTCTTCAAAACCGTCCCTGAAGTTCAACTGTCGTTTGAATCCCACAGCGCCTAGGGATACTGGAAGATGTCGCCCATCCACCTCAATTGGCATGTGGGATTCAAAAAAGCACACTAGCTTCTGCAGTAAGAACTTCTTACTCCGAAACACTATAATGTACTTGTGAAACAAATATACAAAACCAACGCGCAAGAACACGTACACCCCGCTATTCCCAACAGGATCTCCATCGATTTTGGCTTGCACTCTGTGTTAAACAGTGCAATGACCACTTCCAGACCTTCCGAAGTGCTCCACAGTACAGAAACTGAACAGTAAATATGAACGCTCTGAAGCTGCGAAACAGAAAGTCCCTAGCTCCCACCTGCACCAAGCAAAAGCCATGAATCAAATTGTCGATCGTTCGGGTGTGTTGTTTCAACAAGCTTAGAAGCAGAAATTAACGTTTCACAATTTGCTTCAGAAACACTTTAAAATTAAGGGAAAGTTCAATTAGCGTACAAGTTCACTATCATCTACGTACATTAAACAAAATCATGTAGGAAGCATAAGAGTGCACATACCTTTTTCCCTTTTTCTTTTTGAACAGGCAGCACATTTTCAATAAATTTTAACAGCCTAACAAGCTTTACCGCTTCATGGGATTGTTTACTGCACCAAAAATAACTCTTCTTGTCAACAATCCAGTTCACGTATCTTATTTAGAGGCCAATTGCCAATTACTATAAGTTAAAAAGTGAAAATAATGACTTCTATTGAGAAAACATTGTTGTGTAGGCCCTGTTCTACTAACTCAAAAAGGCAAAAAACCAGTTATTGCGGTTTTTGAGGAGGTCAGTCTCTCACAATACATCACATAAAAAGCCGTAAAAAGCCAAAAAACACCCTTTGTGGAACACCAAAACTATTGTTGGGTGGAGAAGTATGGATCACACACTTATGGTGTATGAAACTCACTAAGAGATTTGAACACAACACTCACAATTTAATTGATCTTCACTCAATATGAAAAATACAAAGGCAGAGGAATATTTCTCTCACTCTATGATTCTCTTACTCCACACTTGATGAAACTACTGCGGATTACAAGCATATTTATAGGCAGAACAATAAGAAAAAAAACATAGATGAGATGATCTCTCATTTATTTTGCAAATCTCAAAACATATCAAAGTGCAAAAAGTCTTCTTTAGCTATGAGCCTGATACTGAATAGTTTTCCACGTTTTTGCTATAGGCTGCTGAGCAACAACTTACTCAAGTTTACATACTGTACATATTCAACTATCACTTGAAAAAGGACTTCATTGTACATATTTTTACATACTGTACAAAAAAAAAAGGAGTACTGAGGCTTAATTCCCCAAGAATAAACATAAATTCCTAAGTCCTCAAATCTGCAGAGTGGGAGTGGGCATTAAAATCAGAAATCACTCCCTATAACCACAGTAAAATATTCTCTTCCGTCACAAGACCATGTTGGCATATAGGGAAACCAATAATATGGTGCGCCAACTCTTGTTCTCATTGCATACCAAACTGAGATCGAGTTAATTTCTTCACATAGAAACTAAAAGGACCAAAGGAAATTTTGTCTCCACCTGGGGCTCATGGTTCTATACATGGGCCCTGACCATTAATTGGCCGTTTCACATCTACCGTAGGAACCGCGGATCATTCTGTCACCAGTCACCACCAGTGTCTTTTGGGTTGTAAATGGTCCAACTCTAAAGGCTCAAAGAATGTGGTCGCGACACACTTTGCATCAAAGTCATTCAAAAAGACGTCGATCAGATTTCGTGGAAGCCTCTCAAATTGAACACGCGAGGTACGCGAGGTCCATTGAAACGACGTCATCACCTTTTAAGTTGGAATTATAGGGATAAAGCCTGTAATGGGTCAATTGTGGACTTATTCTGGATTTACTTTTATGATCGAAATCATTCACGTTGTAGATCGCATCAAAAAATAAACAATGTCAGATCATTTAAATCTAATGCTCATTAGTATCTAATGGGAGTGAATTTAATTTTGTTAAAATCAATTTGGTCACACTGTTCTAACCCATTTTATGAAAAGAATTGGGCTTTAGATTCGCATGACGTGATAACAAATGGGCCTACAAATTCAAGAAGTATGCCTCTCTCTTATTAATATGGGTCATTCAAGAATTCAAGCCGGACACAATAATAAATGTGCCTTACAATTCAATCGGACCCAGAGCATGTCCACCTTATAAACCTTTCTTATTAGGGTCCGTTTTTTGGAAGGACATAGTAAAGGGGTCTTTACTTCAATAAGGGCATCAACTTTTTCCTTAATGCCAAGAGGACAAATCATCTACACATTCCAAAAATGCCCCCACTAGCTAATGAAAGTGCCTAAACCTAAACCCCAGGGTGCCCTATGAAAGTGCATAAACCACTAAAACCCTATAATTGAAAAGTGCACCCTAAATGCCTAACCCAAGGGTACCCTATGAAAGTGTCTAAACCACTAAAACCCTATAATTGAAAAGTGCACCCTAAGTGCCTAAACCCCAGGGTACCCTATGAAAGTGCCTAAGACCCTAGGGTACCTTATGAAAGTGTCTAAACCACTAAACCCTATAATTGAAAAGTGCATCCTAAATGTCTAAACCAAAAATGCCTAAACCCACTATACCCTATCCCTAAAAAGCCTAAATCCCCTAAAATTGAACCTTAAAATTGAGGGGAGAGAGAATAATTTTGTCCCACCCATCAATTTGTCCCACACGGATGAGAGAGAGAGAGAGAGAGAGAGAGAGAGAGTGAAAGTGACGCGTCAGTGAGCTATGCGAAAGTCAACAAGCATTAAAGGTTCTTAATGATTCTGTGCTCACCTGCGGGAAAAGTGAGCTACGGGAAAGTCACGCGTCAGAGTCCATTTGGTGTGAAACTGGAGTTTGTAATTTTTTTTTATCATTAAGGGTATTTTTGTCTAGTGTTGTCCTTGAGCCCTCAAATATTTCCTATCAATGTATTAGAAGCATTAAAATAAGTTAAGCTGGACTAAACACTATTTAAAGTCTCAAACTTGGCCTTTAGACCAATTTTCGGTTTTTATTACCGTTCATGAAACTATTCCATTTGAAAGAATGTCAAAAGAGACAAGGCAAGGGAATTGATGTTTCATGTTTGGGTTTAATAAGTCTATAAAAACAGCTTAGTATATAAAAAAAATTCAATATTTTTCACAATCTAATATATTCGTCAAGGACAGAGAGAAGATTGGCACCCCATAAGCCACCCTTTGTCAACGGAAAAACATAACCATGTGAGCTTGTACGCGTGATATTTATTTCATTAATGCAGTAAGAAGGTAATTTCAGCTAGATATTTAGTGATATTATACAATCTATTCTCGTCACGGACGGAAACTAGTGACATATCCACTCAATCACCCTTTGTCAAGAGCAACACAGCCACGTGATCTTGTACCCCTCCACCTCTCAACTTGTCTAAGTCCAAATTAGGACAACGACTCACCCTATCTCAAGTACTATCTCATAGTGGCAACAAAGACCTAACAGCCCAAAAAACCAAACACCACCACATTATTGTGATTATGACCAACCCCTCTTTAGAAATCAAATCTCAAAGGGTCCCCTAAGCCATTGGGTATGGCACGTGATTCGCCACGTGCTCCACAATCTTGGTCCAATACAAAGGGGACCAATAAGCAAATCAACCTTTTAAATGGCACTTCATGTATTCCCAATGGAAAATTAATTAGTGACCCACTGACCCCCACGTCGTATTTGATTTTTTTCACTCCTATTTAGACACGCTGGAAAATAAAGTAATCAATAGCCCGGTGTCCCACCTACATGTCCCTCGGCCCCTCGTATCGTAAAACGATTCATTTGGATGAAGAGACGACCTCATCGTATGGTAAAACAAGACTCATTTAGAAATATGAGTAAGGACTAAGGATAGGACCTCATCTACCACTTTAGATGCAATTAAAACGCAAATGACACTTAAAAATGACGACTTGGTAGCTCGGCGCCACAAAACGATTTTCTTATTTTTACATAGATTTTGTGGTGGCCGTGGAGGACGGTATTCCAAACTTTTGGAGGTTCCCCAAATGTTGATATTTTTTTCTCCACGCTGCCAAAACCGATATGATACGTCAAATGATTATACAAATTTTAGTTTATTTTTTGTTGAAATTTATGGGTCCGCCACGCGATTGGGTGGCCCTTCCTCGGAGCTATGGAGAGGATGGGCTGGGAGGTTATTGTCAACGCCTTTTACATGTCGAGGTTTGGGGGTACAAGCCCACTCATTTTCATTGATCTAATTTAGTTTCCTCACGTGATCATAACACGGCCCCTACTGGGCTTAACAGAGCAAGATTGAATTCGAGGCTTACCAACATCTCCATTTAATTCATTTGGCATTATACGGATTTCCGTCCAATTATTGAGCCACATCACCTGTACAAAATTGTGGGGCTCGTCTATTTGATGGGATTAATAATGAGGGATTTACGGGCTGGTACAAAAAAGTAGAGTTCATTCCTTCCGGGTACAGCCCAATTCTGAAATTTCCCACAAAGGAATTTACACTACTTTCTCCCAAAATTACCTTTCAGGCGCCATTCCTCTCCTTCCCCAAGTAAAAGACAAATCAAAGAGCAAGGTGGGCGCCATGCCATGATTACAGTGACCAAGGGCGGCGCGATATGAGGCCCCGTCCACAACCCAACCCCTACCTCCTCAAGCTTCTCCATGCGTAAGAGAATTTTTCTTTCTACTTACAGCAAGCTGCACCGAGATCTTGGATACACTTCCCCCCCCAATTTCAGGTTCGGGTGCCTCGATAGGGGGAATTGAGAGGAATTTTCCGTTCAACGCACTCCACGCCTTCGCCGGAAAGTTTCTCAGAGACCAGATCTAGAAATCACTGCATCTCATTCATTTACTGGTAGGTCTCGTTTTGCCCAAGTTCACCCGTGGAGAAAAATTCGCAGTAAACTAGGGTATTTTTTGTTGATAGGGAATCCCTCCAATTTTTCAGATCTACAAATTCGCAGTGTTTTATACAAAATTCGCAAGGTTCTATTTTGGAGAAATGATCATGTTTTTGTCCTCCTTTTTTGCGATTTGCAATAATTTTTACAGTTTCGCAGTATTTTTTTACAAAATCGCAGTTTTATACAAAATCGCAGTGATTTTTTTAAAATTCGCAATTTTTTTTAATATAAAATTCGCATTTTTTTTTATAAAATTCGCATTTTTTTTTATAAAATTCGCAATTTTTTTTAAAATATGAAATCGTAATTTCGATATATTTTGTTACCATCTCATTATTAGAAAGGTGAGGTAACACAGTTTTTTTTTTTTTTTTTTTCAATAATTCGTCCAAAGCCTCATGACTTTTGTGAGGATAACCAGCTGGAAAAAGTTGCCGGTTGGAAGGTATATAAATTCGCAGTGAATTATGTGGTCGAAAAAAGTCGCGCGGCCGGAGAAGTTCGTCGGCCAGGCCGGAAAAAGTCGCCAGCCGGAAAAGTTCGTCGGCCGGAAGTAGTTGTCGGCTGGAAGTGGATGGTGGATGAAGGTGGGGAGTGGGAGGTTGGGTAAAGAGTAAATTTGTATTTGAAGGGTAGAAGGGTAATCTTACTAGTGAACTTGTACTTAGTGGTAATTAAAAATTGAGTGTATCCTTAGTGGGAATTAAGGATTGGTTTTCTAGACCTACTGGTAATTTTCTGATTAATAATTCCGGCATATACATGTACAAGCATCAAACCCGTGCTATGCATGGGGCGAATCCAAGTGCACATGTTTAATCAAAATTCAAACCAAACAAACTTTGACCTAAGGTGAAAGTTAAATGGTTGAATTCGTCCCGTGCTATGCGAAGAAACTAATTGGTTTTGTGAAGAAGGAACTAATTGGTTTTGTGAACAACCTCTTGAACCTCCCCATATAATTAAACTTTTACGTGAAAAAATTTGGAGACCACAATTAATCTAAATGATTTTCTAGTGGGAAGAAGATTAATATGCATTATCAATTTTCTTAGAAATTATTTTCTTCTCAATATTTTTGTAGTATGTCCAAACTTTCAATTGATTTCCGTTTGTTACGACTTAGAATTATAAAAGGCAAGTATGTTTCCTTTACGGTAATTCTATTTCCAAGGAAACTTGCTTTAAGCCCCAATTACAAAATTTAGAAAGTCCAAAAAAATCGTGTAACTAACTGGAGAGTTTTTTTAATTTTTTTATGGTACGCCCCCTTGGTTGAACTTGAACATGCATGCCGAGCGCTTTGACATTATCAATACTAATACAAACATTAAGTATAGGGTTGTGGATATTAGTACCTTCACGAATAAGTTTTTTGTTGACCCCTAATCTAACACGGCGTGCTTGTTTGGATGTTTCAGTATCTGTAAGACATATAGATAATGGCCGCTTTCGGCTGCGTCGGGCAATATTAGGATTAACGTTCTCATTATTCATCATGTAAACGGGAAACAAAAAAATGTGTATAAAAACATTGCCAACGAAGACACTTGCCAAAAAAAAAAAAAAACGAAGAAGAATAGAATCGTCGGCGTCGGTGTCGGTGTGAAAACCAACTAACCTTAAATTCTTGGAAGCAACTGCGTCAGTGGAAGAATGGTCGAGGAGAGAGGGCGAGAGGGAGGGAAGTGGATGCATAAGACTAATCAAAACTCATTAAGGAATAGATCTAAAGTAAGGAATAGGTATATAAGACTAATAAAAAAACTCATTAAGGAATAAATGCATCTATATTAGTAAGATACGTATATAGACTGATATGGTAAACATTAAGGAAAGTGTTGTGGTTTAATACGGTAAACATATAGACTGATATGTATAAATATATAGGTTTAATAAGGTATCAATTATATGTACAGGATAATATTTTCTTTTTCTTTTTTTCAATGTGGTATCAATCATACCTTTAGTTTTGTGTAGGTATAGGATGACATTTCCTAAATTTCGTAAATAATACAAAGGTCATTTGTTTTTTTTTTAATTTAAATTTGGCATGTGATAGTGTATAAATTAAAATTTAATTTCATAACAAATAAAAGTAGTTCAAGATACAGGATGACATTTCCTAAATTTTGTAAATAATACAAAAGTCATTTCATTTATTTTTTTAATTTGGCATGTAATAGTGTATCAATTAAAATTTACTTCCATAACAAATAAAAGTAGTTCATGATGACATTTCCTAAAATTCGTAAATAATACAAATTATGTCATTTCATTTTTTTTTAATTTGGCATGTGATAGTGTATCAATTAAAATTTACTTCCATAACAAATAAAATTAGTTCAGGATGACAATTCTCTAAAATTTGTAATATGATAGTGTATCAATTAAAATTTACTGACATTTTCGTAAATGATACAAATGTCATTTCTTTTTTTTTCTTTCTAATTTGTTGTGTGATAGTGTATCAATTAAAATTTATTTCCATAACAAATAAAATTAGTTCAGGATGATATTTCCTAAAATTCGTAATGTGATAGTGTATCAATTAAACTTTACTGACATTTCCTAAAATTCGTAATGTGATAGTATATCAATTTAAATTTACTTTCATAACAAATAAAATTAGTTCAAGATCATTCTATTTTGATAGATATTTTATTAGAAATTAGAAAAAAATAAAACTAAAATTTCGTAAAATTCGTAATATCATAGTGTATCAATCAAAATTTACTGACATTTTAGTAAATAATACAAATGTCATTTCATTTTTTTTTCCTTAACTTGGCATGTGATAGTGTATCAATTAAAATTTATTTCCATAACAAATAAAATTAGTTTAGGATGGCATTTCCTAAAATTCGTAATGTGATGTATCAATTAAAATTTACTTCCATAACAAATAAAATTAGTTCAAGATCATTCCATTTTGATAGATATTTTATTAGAAATTATAAAAAAAATGAAACTAAAATTTCGTAAAATTCGTAATTTGATAGTGTATCAATTAAAATTTACTGACATTTTCGTAAATAATACAAATGCCATTTAATTTCTTTTTTTTTCTTTCTAATTTGGCATGTGATAGTGTATGAATTAAAATTTATTTCCATAACAAATAAAATTAGTTTAGGATGACATTTCCTAAAATTCGTAATGTGATAGTGTATCAATTAAAATTTACTTCCATAACAAATAAAATTAGTTCAAGATCATTCCATTTTGATACATATTTTATTAGAAATTAGAACAAAAATGAAACTAAAATTCTGGATGGACACTTGTCGCGCCTACGGCGCTCGTAGCGAAAACCCATTCTGCAATACTAATATAGATTAATTTTATAAATTATATGACCTTGTATGATGAATATTAGTGATGAAATGAAAAATATCACATCCCTCGTGATATCGTAAATCACACACTTTGTGAGATTTATATGTATCCAACTACGTTAGTGTTTAATTGCAGGCTAAAAAAAACAACCAGATGCTAAATATGTGATTATCTTAAGTATGTATCCGAACTTCTATTTTTCAGAAAAGAATCGTTGTTTCTTTTTGAGGTAAAGGGAACCATTCTTATGAAATCAAACAAGTGGATTTCTTTTGGGTCTCAAAATCCCCCGACTTAAAAAGCCCTTCCTTAAATGTGCTGAGAAATGCAACTTCCTTCATGGAATCTTGAGCCTCGCAGAACACGAACAAGTTTTTCTTGTTCTTCCAAGTATATAACCAACTATTACAACCTGAGAGTTTTCTAGTCCTCTGAAATTCTTTCATAGAAAAGCACACTTGCTTCAGCAGCAAGAACTTCTCTCTCGGACACACTCAGCACTTGCGAATCAGATATACAAAACCACTGCACAAGACCGGACCTTGCTACGGTGCTACCCCACCAATATCTCCATCGTTTTTTTTTATCTCACTCTTCGGCAAACAGTGTAATGACCACTTCACGGCCATACAAAAGTGCTCTATGACAGAAACAAAAGGGTACATGTGATGTTCTAAAGGTGCAAAACGGAAAGTCCTTCCCACCTGCACCATGAAAAACCCAATAATGAAATTTTTGTTTCGGTGTGTTGTTTCAACAAGCTAAGAGGCAGTAACATTTCGCAAATGTTTCAGAAACGTTTTAAAAGGGAATAGTTCAATAAGCATGCAAGTTTCCATTACCATCTACCAAAAAATCATGTAGAAACTAGAAAGGATAAGAGTGCACATACATTTTGATACATTTTCCAGGTTTCATAGTTGCTACCACAAGAGATAATCAGCTTTACAACCTTTCATACTCCCTTTTACAAAAATATTCAAAAGATTTTGAACTGCTTGTTTATTTCTACTTCTATTTCCAAATTCCACACCAGTGTCCAAGTGTATATCTGAATGATTGTGCAGTCCGAAACAGTCCAATAGAGGTCCAATAGACAAATGTAGCTTATCTTAGGCAGCAGATAGATTAGATCTTTATTATAGTTCCAGTCTAAAGCGAATTCATGAAAAACATTTTCAAGCATGTGTAGCCCATCCTTGGGAGAATTGATGGTTCATGCCTCATTAACAACTGAGAAAGGCACATCCCGAACATAAAAGTTACATGTATATAGGATCAACATCTCCAAACAAAGTGGTTTAGTACAAACTTTGTGATCAGATTGCATGGGTGCATCAGCAAATACGGTGTCCGAGAAGCCTCCTCTTTGTAAAATGAAGGGGACTAAGCAAGAGATCGGCAAATGCGAAAAAGATAGGGATCATGAGAAGTAGAGTAACACGATACGACATTCTGGGAGACCAAACATAACAGCTTCCGTTCAGACAAAAATATACTTTGAGATAGTGACCAATTTTGAACATAACATAACAATGGAGCACAATACTCGAAGTTTAACAAGCTCTCCAAACTCATTCATTGAAGCCTTCTGTAGATGAATGCATAGAATTTGTGTGTACACCGTAACAATCAGACTGATTGGTATGAAGGAAATCAAATTTAAGAGTGACAAGGTCAACAAATGTAGAACTACAACACTCTCATCAGAAGAACTGAAAGAAAACTGCTAAATTCTAACATGAATAAACAGTTCCTGTTTTGAGGTTTTGCTCATTACCTTTCCAGCACATATGTATGGAGAGGCAGAATGATATACCTCATTGTAAGGTACGAACTGGTTGATGGAGTATTCACCGATTAGTTGCCGTAGACGCTCTGGTAGAACCATCCCTGAAGTTCAGCTGTCATTTGACGATGCCAATTGGGGTGGATGGACGCGACATCTTCCAGAATCCCTGGGCGCTACCCACTTTCACCCTACTACCATTCAGGTCCCTCCTCGTGTAGAACCACCAACTACTTTCCAATAGTCGTAAGGGATGACCAACTGAAATTCGAAGGATAGAAACATTGTTAGTATAGGTGTTCAAACTATCAGCTTTCATGTTGTTTTATATTCAGACTATCTAATGAAGTTATTCCTTTTTTTCTTAAAAAAGAAAGAAAGAAAAGAAAATACACTTAACCATTCGCAGTATAATCAGAATACCTTTTTGCCATGTTAGACTTGAAGACATCATAATCCGGACAAGACTTATATTGCTCCACCGAATTCACAATGACAATGAAGAATAGCTTCAGATAACTTTACCTTAATTCCACATACGTACGTATTACTTGTATCCTAGACAGAAATACAGATTCTTTAATAGGAGCTCCACGTGCGCTTATCGTTTGTGCTGTATCATTAATTTCTTACCTCAATCTTTGGATGCAGTTCTATGGGAAAAGGGCTCGACTCAATAAATAGTGTATTCCCTCATGCATTATCACTTTCACGAGCAATAAGCTGTAATTTTCTGCAACATCATCTAGTCTCACTGTATTCGTTCCAAAGAAGCCTAGAAAAGTGTCACCTCTGAACCAGGAACCTTTCCTACCAAAGTTATTGGTTCCATTTTCATCATGGTGGCTGAAGCTATGAGAAGAAACCTTTCACTACCTCTTGCAGCCAAACCTGTAATGGTATCAATTAGCATTAACCCGATGCACGCCTATTCAGCTATTCTTTTTGCTCACAAATACAACCTGGAAGGGGATTTGCGTATAAACTATCTCCCAGCTTTGGGAATCCGCCAACTTCCCTTAAATATGGATCTCCATTTCTGTCTTAGTGAAGCTTCTTCACTTTGTTACTAAATTTCTTCTGAGTGTTCTTTTTCACTCGTCCCGTTCATCACAAGTTCACTAACAAACTTCATCCTGCATTCACCAAGCAATACATACATGACCCTTCGGCAGAGGATTGGAGAATCTACACTAATAAACCTAAGGCAGTTAGGTACTTCATTAAATGGAAAAAAAAAAAAAAAAACAACTCCAACAGGTAGTTAACGATAGTTTTCTTCCCCACTAGTCTAGTGGGAGATGAAGTCCTCAAAGCGTCAATGATCTTGAGCAGCCTTTGCCATATTTCCATCACATGTATAAATAAAAACATCACTCTCAAGGGCAACAACATAGTCTGGACCGGCTAGCATGTTCTGGTGATTCAGGAATGATTATTGTTCTTCTTTCGACTAAATCTCAAGACCTGAAGTTAATGACCAACCAAACATTCAGTGACTCCAAGGTTTGGAGCATATGCCCTTTGTAGGATTCGACCTTGCGACCTCTTTGGGACAACTTTTTGTATTTTGTTCTCATGACCACTTGGCCAAACTCCTTAGGGTTATAATGACAAGAAGACTTGCAGAGACTCATTTCGGCTGTCTTGAGTGTCATGTTATGTCCTTATATTATCATTCAACGTGCTCATCGGCCGCATAGCTATATATTTCAGTTAGGTGAGAAACTCTTCTCTTTTTTGAAGGTTAGAACTCATCAACTTGCATCACCCGTATGAAATTTAGCACTTTATGTACCAACAAGGTTAGATACTGCTAGTTTTCAATTTTCCAAATTAAACCGTTTAACATACTATTAAGGTTATTGGAAAGCTGAAAGATTAATATATATTATGGTCTAATTGGTATTAAAGTGAACTACATTGGTCTCAGTCTCACGATTTCATTTCTAATGACAAGATCGATAGAATTGCCAAGTGATATTTGGACAACAAGGATCATTTTCACCATTCCTCATGTGGTGGACTATCGTCTTTCCCTCGTACATATTGACTTCTGAATCTAAATTCTTAAAGTTTTTGCATTTGCTGATGCCAGGGAGGAAAATCTTAAATCTTGCTTTGTTGCAAGATCTTGTGGTTTGACAAAGCAATCCTCAAGATGAGATGACATGAATCAATCTTAATTTTTCGGATGACATGAATCAATCAACCGAAAAGAGCTTCTCTGTCATTACTTGAGAAATATCACACCTTTAACATGCATCACATCTCAAAATCTGCCCTTTCTTTACCCTGCAAGACCATTTGGCCATATATCTCAAACAACGAATATCATTGCTCCAAAAATATCCATCCTATCCTATCCTATCCCCATCCCATGGAGTAATTGCTTGGTACTTTTCTTTTCCCCCCCATTAAACAAACTAAACCCCGAAAGGCCCAACGATGATAATGTTTCTTCCATTCCTCTCCCTCATTTTTCCACTTATCCTCTCCCCCTCTTCTCAGTGCTAGACTTTCATGCCGTGGACCTCACAGTACGCGATGGACCATCAGGGCTCTTGCAAGCCTGCATCTAAAGTAACTTTGGGTGATTTCATCTAGTCAACCCTCGGCTATTATTGGAAACACTTTTAGTCCCAAAAGCCGCGGGGACCCTAGCATTCGTGGCACAATTTCAAGGCATAAACGGGCTAGGAATCTCCCAAGTATGGTTAGATTTAGCCGTGGATGGAGTCGTGCCAATGCACACCCCCCATGGGTCTCAGAAGTACTTTTTATAGTGGATGGAACAATTACCACTAGAACAAAATCTCTCTCGCATGGTACCCAATTTAAAAAGACTACTTGATAGATACCGTGACTGAAATGGAGAAAATGGTGACTGAAATGGAGAAAATGGAAGAAAATTGGGAGAGTGAAGGAAGAAGAAGAAATTTTTATTAATGGCAGAAGTAAACGGTTACGAAGCTAAAGAGCATATGGTCCCAGCTTATCACATTACAATTGATTTGATACCATTCACTGAACACACCCCTCCAGTTTATAAAATCAAGATAATTAATTTGCCCGCCTAAACTAACCAACTACCCACTTGACTCTAACTGCCAAAGAATCCTCACAACCTCCCCTACTTGGACTTATTTATGTCATGTGCTCTTGTAATGCCATCCATAGATGGTGGTTGTATCAGTACTGCCACAAGCGCGTTCGACGCCTACGACTACGTAGGAAAGAGCATATAGTATTTAAATCCAAATGCTTTTCCTGTTCTTCTACCTCCAAGGTGGCTGAAGTTCTTTCTTAATCCAAAAGCATAGACTAACAAACACCAAAATGTCTTGAACTATAGTATAAACTATAAGGGTCGACAAGCATATAAGAAACATATGTCATCAAAATTGGAGATGAATCTAATTACAGGAAAGGGTAGAGGAGTCTGATAGGAGGGCGAAGAGAAGAAGGGTACCTGTTCTTAACGTCACCGGAGCCTCCGTGATTGGATGGGAAAGGCACAGGAGGGAGTGCAGGAGAAAAACTATTGACATCATCACCTCATTTACTTTGGAAGCTCTTTTGATCTTCATTTTTTCAGTTTCCACCATCAATCCAACTGTTTCCTGTAGTTTTGACCAATCCTCTACCCTCCATTAACTTTCTTACTCGTACAGCGTCATCCCATCTTCCGGCCATAGCATACATATTCGCCAATGTCACGTAATGTCCAGCATATTCAGGTTCAAGATGTACTAAATGTTCTGAAGCTAGCATTGCAAAATTTATATCTTGTTGGGCTTGAGAAGCAGAAAGAACAGCTCCCCAGATAGACTTATCAGGCTCTATGGGCATTTTCGTTATGAAACCAACAGCATCCTCAAGTCGACCTGCACGCGCTAGTAAATCAACAACACAAGAAAAATGTTCCATTTTAGGGTTACAGCCAAAGTCAGTCTTCATTCTGTGGAAGACTTCAAGCCCCTTATCCACAAGACCCGAATGACTACAAGCCGACAATACTGAAGTAAAAGTCACAGAGTTTGGGCAAATTTCAGATTTATTCATATCTACCAAAAGTTGAATGGTAGCTTGACCAAACCCATGCATTCCAAACCCTCCAATCATTGTGTTCCATGATACTAAATCTCTACTCACCATATCAGAAAACACAGAATATGCAGTTTCGATAAATCCACATTTAGAGTACGCATGGATCAAGGCGTTGCAAACAGGAATTAAGTTACTGAAACCGCTTTTACTTATGTAGGCATGTATTTGTTTCCCAGATTCAAGATCACACACTGGCAAAACGGTGGAAATCGTGGTCTGATCATTTTGTATACCCATGCTTTGCATATTTTTGAAACACTCAAGTGCTGATTTCTCCATTCCAAGATCAGCAAAACCAAGAATCATGGCATTCCAAGTGACGACATCTGATTTATCCATCAAGGAGAATACATTTACTGCATCACATACTTTCCTACATCTAGCATACATCGTCAACAATGCAGGCCCGGCTGATTTGTAAAATGCAAATTCAGTTTCCATTTTAATCCCATAAGCATGAATTTCTCGCCCACATATTAAAGCACCTGAATGTCGACAAGAAACAATAATACGGGAAATACAATCCAAATCAAGGAAACCATCACCCTTCCTAACCATATCCCTAAAGATCCCTAATGATACTTCATGCTTCCCGATCCTTGAATAACCGGATATCAATGTGGTCCAAGAAATGATATTAGGCTCTTCAATCTGTTCAAAAATCTTCCAAGCCTCATCACATTGCCCCATTCTGCAGTTAACATCCATTGCCATGTTCCAAGTGACTAAATCAGGCTTAAAATCTTCCAACCTCATACAACCCAACAAATCCAAAGCAGATTCAAGAAAGCCATTACAGAGATACCCCGATATCATTGAATTCCATGACGACAAATCTCTTTCCGCCATTTCTCTAAAAACCCGTCCACCACTCTCAATGTCCCCACATTTCGAATACATATCAACCAAAGAATTGCAAACTGGTACACTCAATTCAGCTCCAAAAGTGACTACATCTTTGTGGATTTGAATCCCAACTTTGAAGTTCCAAGATTGTGCACATGCCCGTAATACCTTGGGAAACACATACTTGTCGGGAACTACACCCTTCAATTTCATCTCACAGTAATACCTAACACACTCACCCGACATTCCTTGTCGAGAATAAACTGCAAGGATTGAAGTCCAAGCAAACACATTTGGTTGAGACAATTTGTCGAACAGAAGGTGGGCTGATTTCGAATCCCCACAATCCGCATACATTTGAACTAATTTGGTGGTCATGAAAGGGTCTTGGTCTAGCCCGAGGAGAATGAGCCGTTGATGGGTTTGTCGTCCTTGGTCTAATAGTGCTTTTGATTTGCTGCAAAGTTGAAGTAAATGGTTGAGTTCTAGTGCGGAAGAGAATTTCAAAGTGGGTGTCTTGGACAGAGATGATATTGCTTTCTGAGACATATTATTCTCATCTCACTTGAAATTCGAAGTAGAATTGGTGCAACAAGTTCTTAGTTAAATGCCAAATCTTCTTCATGCACTGTGTAAAATCTAGACATATTCATGTGAAGAAAAATTCGTTGAAGAAAATCAGCATCACAGGCTGATGACTTGAAGAAAAGTTCTTTTTTTTTTTCTTTTGATGACTTGAAGAAAAGTTCTTTTTTTTTTCCTCTTTTCTGATACTCAACAGACACAACAGACTGATGAGGACTAGTATGGTCTCCTCAATGTCTATGGTCTTCGTCTGTTTAGTTAGAATGATTGATCGATAATCGATTTGAATAAATCATACACAAACTTAAAATGTAGGCTAAAAATGATAAATCATGTATGAGGTTGTGTGAGTGAGGTTGCAGTTTGCCATCATCGATTATTTTTTTAATCGATTTTGGTGCTCAGCTTATACTGGTATTGCGTGGGATCCCGAGGAGGTCTTACCACCACAACTACCACCACCGTCACCGCCACACCGCCGGAGCTATTTGGCGCCGCGCGCACCACACCGCCCGACGATTAGAGACATCCACCATGCAGAGCTCGTTGACCACCACCACTTATAAGTGTACCAAAAATCAACTCGATTGGATATCGTTTTTTTTATATCCCAACTGAGCTTAGTGCTATCCTTTCCTATGATTTATGAGATTTTTCTCCAGTTCAAAAAAAAAAAAAAAATCGGATATCGTTAAGTGCCTCATCAGAACACAAATATGTTGAAAAAAAATAGTTTCAACGGTTTTCATCCAATGTTTTAAGACATGTGTGTTCCAAAAAATTTCAACTTATTTGTGCTCCGATGAATCATTTAACGATATCCGATCGATTTGATTTTTAGTACATTTGTAGTACTCGACGAGCTCTACGCAGTGGATGCCTCCGATCGTCGAAGCGGTACCGGTACGGCGCCGAAATGGGTCGCACAGCACGCTGCGCAGCACCTCCCCCGGTTCCCCATTTTGAAGTCTTCTTCAAATGATTTGAGCGGTTAATAATTTATAAATAATTGTTTAAGGAGTTTTTTAATACTCAACTTAATCGGATAATTATAAATAGTTGATTCAAACTTTCAAAATTCATTCATAATTCTAATGACTTTTGAAGAAAAATTAAACAATTGTGTATGCGTAGGGTTTGTTGAGAAGAATATAAACATCAAAACGAAAAAAATAATCTTTGCGAATAATCTTTATATTTTGACACTTATCGATGTCTGATAATAAAAAATTCTGACAATAAGCCTTACTAGACCATTGTCTAATTTTTCTTGGGTAAAAACGTTTGTGAAAAACTGCTCCGATCAAGCCCTTCCGGGTGTTTTTTTTTTGTCAAATCTTCGCGTTGGACCTTAAAACACCTTTTAAACACATCTAACGGTTCGGATTTTCAAAAAAACATTGGGAAGGTGGAGGTCCGTAACTTAAGGGGTCAACTCGCACACGCTTGGAAAGTTGGGTGGGTTAAGTGTTGAATTTTAAACTTTAAGGGGGCAAAGTGCTAATGGGTTATAGTTTAGGGGGGTTTAATGTAATTTACCCTTTTTCTTTAAATTTCAAAAGAATGAAATCAACCGCTCAAAATTACCCGATTGAGCCAATTTTGTACCATACCACTTAAATAATTTTTAGAACGTATGTATGAATGGCTTGGATCATCAGGTCGGTACCATTGCCCCTAGTACTTCTAATTTTATTTTATTTTTTTGGGTAAATCATTACTATATTTTCTTTTCTTAAACAAACACCCAAAAAAAAAGGGAGGAGAAATTGAGAGTGAGCAACCCTGCACCCAAAGAAAGCGAGGGAAGGAAAGATTTCGTGCCAGAAAAAGGAAAAGTGATGGAATGCTTGAGAACAGTATCTCGGCGGAAGACCATTTTTCGAGCCTCAAGCGTCTTCTGGAAGGGAGCTTTCCGATTTTTGTAGCATGTAATTTTTAGATGAGAAATCCCAGAAGTTCCCGTAAGTGTTTATGGGTTATGCAGTGAATTTCTTTTGCAACCAAATCAATGCATATGTGTGTCGAAATCATGTCGATACTCAGGTATTGCTTCTCCTGCCAATGAAAACTTGCATATTTTTTTGATCGGCAATGCAACCCTGCATATGTGCTCTAACAAAGCCTTCACATGGTATATGCAAAAGGGTTTGTGTTTTTTGGTACGATTTTGTGAATCTTTATTCGTCTTGTGCTGTTCAAGCCTTCTATTTTTCCCACCAAGATGCTAGCTTTGAGACTTGTTATGCCGAATGTGATCCGGATTGATCACATACAACATAGTTCTCCGTGAACTTAGTCACCAAAGCAGGGTTGCTGAAATTAGTGAACTCGTTTGGGTTATTGACCAAAAGGGATTGTATCCTAACCCATTCACTCATTCTGCTTTAGTTGGAGGCCTGTTTAAAGCAGGTGAAATAGAAATGTCCACTAAGTTGTTGCTTGACAGTGATGTACAACATCTTCTTGAACATTATATGCCATAAGAATAAATCTAGTGATTCATTTTCTGTAATGAGGAACATGATTGAAATTGGGTTCAAACCAAATAATGTAACATATACAACCATTTTGAAAGGCCTTTGCAAGGAAAACATTGATGGAGCTTTGGAGCTCTTTGACTGTATGGAGTGGGATGTGAATGGACCCGACCTAGTTTCGTTCAATACAGTTTTGTCTGCAGCTTGCCACCAGGGAAATTCTCCAAGCGTAGAAAAGATCTTAGATCGAATGGATTTTGAAGGTGTAAGGTGTAATGCAGTTAGTTCAACCTGTCTGATTCAGTATTTTTCAAGGGTTGGAAAAATCCCGGAGTGCCTAAAGCTATTGGAAGCTATGATGTCGGATGGTTCTTATCCCACTGTAGTGACTTCTAATACACTTATGATCATGCTTTGCAAGAATCGGTTACTCAGAATGGCACACCGGGTTTTCAAATGCTTGAGAAGCAGATTATTACCAGATTTGATTACTTATAATATTCTTATGCGCGCTTCCATAAGAGAAGGCAATAATCAACTGTTGAGTCAGTTACTAAGAGGTATGTACATACAAGGATTGAAGCCTGATGCTATTACTTTTGGGTCCTTGATTTACCGACTGTGCAAGGAAGGAAAGATAGCAATAGCCCTCAAGCTGCGGGAGCAAATGACTGGGAATGGGATTACTCCTAATAGTGCCATTTACAATACAATAATGGGGGCAATGTTCAAGACAGGCAAGTTTCGGGACATTATCATGCTATTGAAAGAGATGTTGATTGAGTGGTGTGTACCTAATGGAGATTCTTACGAGATTTTAAACCGAGCAATATCAAATAGTCGGATGAAGGGATTTCCAGGGAGCAAAACTTTTCCAAGGATACACATTAAGGACAAATAACAACAAGATGATTCACTAAGAGAACTGGAGCCTGTGATGGTTGTTCTATTAGCAATTACCAACCTCTCACTCAGATCCAGCTTCGTCCTGAACGTGGTTCATTTTGGACAAAATTCGAGAGGAAGGTACAATTTATAATATTTGGAGTCTTTGTGCTTTTAATTATTTGATGGAGTAATTTGGATGACTTTTCCTACACCAAAAGCATCTCTTGGTCTATCACAAAAAGCAGTCAAGAAGGAGCCCAAACACTAATACCTAATGAGCCAAATCAGTAATATAGAAATGCAAATGCCAGAATCTTTTAGGCTGAATATCAGGTATAAAAGTGATTTGCTTGTCATTTTATTGTTACTTTCACAGTTTTCGTGCCATGCATGTTGTAGTCTCCGCAGACCAATGAGCTCTACCATGGATCCCATGAAATATTCGCTCCATCCCAACAGCATTTTGTCAGGATTGCCCAAACAAGTAATTTGAAAAGAATTCCATTCTATTGGGGCAAGCACAAAAATAGAAAGTAACAAGCTACTGTAATAATTACAAGAACAAGAATGAGGAACAACGAGGAGGGCTCCCACCCATCAGAATTAATAAGCATGACTTGGGAATCACTTTGTTTTTCTCATTCAAATTGCAGACAATCTGAATGTGAATAGGTTAAAATCTAAGTCAAAATGAGCATCGAGAATCACTCCTCCCTCTTCTCTCCCTCTTCTTTGCATACTGAAAGCTTGTCTTTGCATGGATGGTTTTGTAATGCCTAGAGAGTATAGATTCAAGTAGTTACGTTGTATACAACATGGCGACGCTTAAGTTTGTATGCTTATGGTGACGTCAGTATTACTTGAAAATATTGAACTGGAGTTGGGAATAGATTCTTCAGATGTCTTGATCACGATCAAAATCTGAAAGCCAAAAATGCAGTAACCTAGACAATATTCAATGGGTATCATCTAGGATCCATATTAAAGCACTGTCGATTGCAATAACTAGCTTTATATTCATCATGGAAACTGTCAGTATTACTTGAATTTCGTTTGCACTTGTTCCTTGTATGTTTGTTGTTCGTGCATACTATTATGTTTGTCTACCTTGTGTTTTAACTCCTACGGTTATGTTTCCCCATATTTATGTTGAAAACTTACGTCTTGTGGTTGTAGGCACTGCTTTCATTGTGTTCTGATGAGTTGACATCTGGCAAAGGTGCTCTGAATTTGTTCGTTAACTATATGAAAAATGTGTTGAGCTCCTAACAGTTGCCTGAAGATGCATCTATGGAAACGATTGGCCGTGCATATCACGCTAAAACATTTGTGCAGGTTGCACTCTGTTCTTCTTCTTCTTCTTTTTTTAATGGGTGATATTTGATATTCATTGGAAATGTGGGGGCAAAGGCAAACATAGATTCCGTTTATACTCTTGTTATGTATGATGGATATTGCTTTGATACTTAATTTTATGTTTCCAGAGGAACTTATTTTTTCTAAATGCTAGAATTTGCCCAAACTCTGTGACTTTTACTTCAGTATTGTCGGCTTGTAGTCATTCGGGTCTTTTGGATAAGGGGCTTGAAGTCTTCCACAGAATGAAGACTGACTTTGGTTGTAACCCTAAAATGGATTCATGGTGGAAACTGAAAAAATGAAAATCAAATGAGCTTCCAAAGGTAATGAGTTGATGATGTCAATAGTTATTATCGTGCACCATAGCAAGTGAAGCAACAATTTTTGGATCGAGCAAGGTGGAGAAGATGAATTTTTCAAAATCCCATTCAGTAAAGCTTCAAATAAGTATGTCTAACCAACTTTACTAGGTATATCTCTGGTTATGTAAGTTTGAAACTCCGGTTCATTTTACACTCATATGAAGATCTACTACAAATCTAAACGTTTATGGCAGAAATATCTTATATCAATTTAAGGATTCTTGAGTACATATAAATTCTTAGTGATGATACCTTGCGTTTAAAACCAAATGCACCAGTCATTCCTTTCCTTTGTCTTTCTTTCTTTTAGTTTTTATGCAAATAAAAATGCTTCTTACTGTGTGACATTTTCCTTCCTTTACAGTGTATATACTACATGGCCTGTATATTGATGGCAAACTCGTTAGGAATATGTTGTTGTCCAACAAAGCAACTAAGTAGATGCAAGCCTTGAAGCAATGCAATTTGAAGGTGAACCTCAACTTTGAACATCTTGGACTACTTGTTGAATGCAGCATTGATTAACAAGAGTCTTCGCTTAATTTGGAGAAGCGAATGAGGCTCGCCGGCACCAAGAAGGCCGCCACCATATTTTCCAGCTTTGCTCCGGAGCTCATGCTTGGAAGACCCTTAATGACAAAATTGTCAAGCATTGTGGCTTGTTGAAGCAGGTATAGAGATACAATACTTGAATAAGAAAAAGATGTCTCCCTTTATTTGAATTAAAAAGCAAGTGAAATAATCTTGATGTCAGTTGGAGAGAGGTTTGGATGGTTTTTTATTTTTAAATAGTCGACTTTAGGTTCGTCTCAAGATTTGAGTAGGGGTGGAGTTTCCCTATTGGTATGTGGTTCGTGAGATAAGGTAACAACTTATGTTGCTTGCATACAAGTTTTGTGCATGTTTCTGTTCAAATTGGCAACTTGTAATTCGTCTGACTAAGAAAACTAGGGATTGAATAACACTTACATGAGCCACGCATGCTGGAACTACGGGAGTTCATGCATGTTCAAGTGTATATTTTAAGATATTTTTGCATGTACTTATCTGTGGAATAATCACGCAGTATGGGTTCAATCTCAAAATGTATGAATTTTTTTCCAACTTGGGAACACTTGATATTTCCTTTTGTCCTGCTTCCATCCATTATATGTCATAACCATTTGATCTCTCTCTCCCCATGCTCCTGTAATTTTTTTTGCTTAGTGAAATGAGGTTGGTTGCTTCTATACCTCGGTACTTCCTGTTAATGAGTCAAATTTTCTCTCATTCAAACGTTATGGTATGAAATACAGGGGACAATGTTTCGGTGTTGACTTCTTTCATGGACTCTTTTTTTTGTTTTTGTTTTTGCGCCCATAGGATACAATTGCAATGGTCCAGCAAGCTATACAATATATTGACGAGACACCACATATTGAATCCAAGATACAGCTCATTTAGACCCTTAACAACGTATCTGCAGGGAAGGTGATCATCCTTTCCTGAGGGTGAGGATATTCTGAATGGTATTGTTATTTTGTGGAGTTCATAATCCACAAAGAAGCTCATGTTTTCTGTTTCTTTATGGCATCTGTAATCGTCTAGGTATATGTTGAGATAAGAGAGCAAGTTAAACTTGCAAAGATGAGGCTGCTGATTTAATGCAAGACATAATGATGGAATCATTCTCTTAGCTACAGACTCACTTTGAATTTCTTCCTGTTTATTACAAGTAGACCAGTGTTTTTGCTAATATTTTGATGATCCTATGTGAATTCAATGATCGGATGCTTGATAACTGGAAACTGGCAATGTAACGTTGTATACTCCTTCCATCCCACAAAGATGGTCTTGTATTTCATTTTGGAATGTCCCATAAAAATTGTTCATTTTGAAAAAGTTTAAAAAACGTAATGAAACATTCTCATTTTACCCCTCATTTTCTCTTATCTTAAGTCATTTGGTATACAAATCAAGAAACATCCCATCAATGAGCACAATTTGAAGGTTAACAAAAGTACGTAATCATTATGTCCCCTTAAATAGTTGGTTTCCAAATAAACCCCAACAAAATGAGACAATGGGAGTAATAAAAGTATCATGTAGTAATCATTATGTCACCTTAAAACATCTCAGCTTTTGGTGTACCAACATATTACATTTTGTTTTTTATAACTAATTTTGGTACTCCACTTTTTTATAATCGCACTCTAAAATTTCTCTTTTAGTGTTCAAAATTTGGACCCGGGCGTGTAGTAAATACAAACAGTCATAAAAGAGTTTTATTTAAAATTTGAAATGTTCAAAATATTTTGTACATTCCAAATTCACTCGTTAGACGCCTGAAGTGATTTTACCTCACTACGCCTGTAGTGATTTTACCTCACTACAAGCCTCCCAAATCCTCTAACATGAAGACTAAAATGACAAATATTGGAGCGTGGTTATCAATATTTAATATTTGAAGTGACTTTGTTCTTCTTTGCTTAGGAAAAAGCCAAAAATGTATATGTAGATCTTCAGAAATGTATATGTAGATCTTCAGAAAAGACAAAGCTTTGTTTACTAAACGCTGCGTTTTTGTCACACTTATTCCCCTCTACTCCCCTCTTCATTTCGAGAAGTTATTCAGTGCTCCTGAGCACCAATATATATTACTAGTATCCCCTGCTCCCTTCGTTTCTTTTCTCGCTCTTGACTCCGTCATTCTCTCACCCTATTAATCTTTCAGGCGCCGTCGCCATATCACCTCGACCGACGTCTCCGTTTCTGCTCCGTCGCCATCGCCGTCTACGTCGGTTGCTACATCTCCTTCGCCGGCTCTAGGTCTCTCTCTCTCTCTCTCTCTCTCTCTCTCTCTCTCTCTCTGCAATATCCTCGCTCGGAAACCCTCCCTAATCGATTCAACCGAACCTCTCAATCATATTTTTGTTCTAATTACATGTATTTTTTTAGGGTTTTTGCGTTTCTGTTTTAATTTTTTGGCATGTATAAAGTTTTCTCTGTATCTTTGTTCGTGTTAGGTTACGAAGAGCGTTAGTATTCAAGTTGTGAAGTCGATCATTTTCGCATTTCTCGGTTGACGATCTGTTGATTGAGCGTCATAGCACCACGCCTGTTTTGTCAACATGAGGTTTTGATCAACAATTGAATAAGACCAAATATATGCAACATTTTGAGGGCGTACAACTCAATTGGAAAGAATCTTAACAGTATTTTAAAGGGGAAAAATCCTCCCTTTGCTGGTATCCAAGGGCTAAATCAACTAATGTGAATTGGGTTTGATTTTTTCACTTGCGAATTGGGGGTTATATTCATATTTCTACAATTTTAGTTATCTGCGTAATTGCTGCTACGGGACATGTCAATAGAAGTATTTGGTTGTTAACCAACGAATGCAATTTCTTTCTTTTTTAATGCTAATTCACTTGTATTTCTGCTGAAAGACAAGGTCTTTGTGCAGATGGGGGTCTCTAATTTGATCGCCTCTTCTAGAATGTAGATTAACTCCTTAAAACATACAGAGAGGAAACAATAAACATAGGCTTGGAAGTAATAGTACCTCGTGAGTTAATTATCAGAGAGAAGAATGTTTTCTTCTTGTTATTTGATAGTCCCCGCTTCAACTATTCTACTCATTTTCACATGTAAAGCTTTTGCTGAATCATTCCCTTGCTACCCTCACCACCCATCATTAACAATTTATTCAACCCTTTCTCTTTCCCGATGTCAGCCCTAGACTTCTTCAATGTCCTTGTTATTTTATTTCATTTTCCATTTTTATGATGGTTGGTATTTGATCATATCTAAGACCAGATTGCCTAGATGGGTGGCTATGTCTACATTTCTCATATGAGTTATTTGGTTTCTCAAAATCTAGATATCACATGCACATGTGCACCAGTTATAGCGATTGGAGCAAAAGCATCTTTATATTTTGTTGCTATCCCTTACCTTTTGTTATTGGAAATTTGGCTGCAAAAAGATGAGTTTGTACTGGGAAAAGGAAGACGTTTTGATTATTTCATTCTGTTCAATCAGCAGTTCTCATTCATCATTTGACTTTAAGAAAATGCTACTCTAAGCATCTCTCCGTTGTCCAAAATTATGGGAGAGAGTCTAGAGACTATTGGAGGTATTTGGGACACAGTATTAGACTCAATAAAAATCAATTGGGTTGTGCTATTCATTTCCAAATTTCTTTCTGGGAGTTTGGAGCAAGATAAGCGCAACAAGTGAATCATGTTCGGTGTTCCAAGTCACTGAAACCTGCAAATTCCTATATAAAAAGGAAACTAGTATTTGTCCCACTCTAAGCCTTTAACCCATGAGAAATTTGCTCAGAGGTAATTTATATTGAATAGGTGATGTATATCTAACTTTATGTTATTGTCTTTTTAATTTTATACCCATTTTATTTGTTTTAGGGAATAAGTCCTATTCATTCTTAGCTTAGAATGGCTGATTTGAATTCCGTATTGTCAATTGTGGTAAAATTGCGTTTCATGCTGTGTTAATTATGTACCTCTAGAAACTTGATGTAGTGAGGCCAAACTTCATTTTTGCATGCATATTGTAGGTTCCGCGGACGAAAATGCCGCCTCCTACCGTGAATAAACGGACACGTGTTTCGAGTGAGGCTCACTCAGCTAGAAGACGGGCTGCGACTAAATCCATGCGCTTAAGGGCTAGGATTAGAGAGCCTGCACCACAACTGACTATTCGGGAGCTTGTGGCATTCATGCAAGCCGAGGTTGCATCACTTCGTACGGATTTAGAGGAGTTGAGAACTGAGTTTCGGACAGAGGTACATACCCTAAGGCATGAGTTGATGGTGGCTCGCCTTGAAAGGTGTAAACACTGTGCGGAATCTGGGCAGTCGAGTGGTGTCGGTGGAGCTGATGGACAGTGACTTGGTTCCTTTATTAGGTGGTATGCTGTTGGGACTTACTCACAAAGATCTCTCTTTTATCCTTTCGGTATCCATGTTTAACTTTTTGTTATATGCCTCCACATTGAGCTTTAGTAAATTGTTTTTTTGCCAAAGCTCAAGTTTTGTGTAGGAGTTTACTATGTTATCAGCTGAACATGGGAGTGGCAATTTGTAAAATAATTCTCATCAGCTTCTGGATTCCATGTGTTTCAAATAAGTTTCTCTAGGGAAGTGTTATTGGCACTCTCATTTTCTCTATTGACACTCCTTTTTTTTTGTCTTTATTAGGTAAATTTACTCTTGCACTTTACATATAGAGACAAAAAAAAAAGAGTGTCAATAGAGAAAATAAGAGTGCCAATATCAATTCTCTTTCTAATTTCTCACTTGTTTGCCAATTTTGAATAGCAGCTCCCTAACCGTCCAAAGGCCATCTCCTTGCAGTCTGCGTTAACTCTAACTTTTTCACTTCCCTTGTGAAAGGTACAAAAAAAAACTGTGAAACAGGTTAGAAGTGTGAATGTGTGGTATTAACATTTTCTCCCTTTTTATTCCTTCTTTTCATTTTTTGCATGTGTAAATATAAAAGTGTATAGACGCTTTGCAAAAATTCGAGAAAGTCCTCTGTTTTGAAGAATAAAGATTCCTGAAGGTTTAATACAAGGTGAGGTCATATCACCTTACATGAAGGAGAAACGTCTCTTCTCACCGTATAAGACTTTGGATCCAACACGTTGAAAAACAAAACAAAAACAAAAACAAAAAAAACTTGTATTTGAAATGTTCTGTGCCGTTTCGTTCAACTGTAACATACAAAATTGTGGAAAATTCATCCTAAGCCTAACTGGATGGGAAACCTATTGCAACAATGATGAAAATTTATTTTTTTTAATTTTTTAAATAAAAAAAAACCCAAAATAAGAAAACAGAAAACTACATATCAAGAATCAACCTGAAGGAGGTTGTTGACTGGAATATGAACGTGTTGTCACCGCAAAATCTGCATTACTACTCTGACTGCCGCCGGGTGGGAGTTGAACAGAATACCCTAGCATTTGGTCATACAAATTCGTTGGCTGTCTTTGAGACTCATTAGAACGATCAATTGGCTCACTCGATTTTAAATCAGAGAAAAGGGTATTCGAACGATCAGAAACAGGCAACTGGGTTGGAAAACCAGCCGGAGATCGCTGGAGACTCATATTTTCCGGGGAGTTTAGCATTGCCCTATTGCCTCTGAAACAGAGACCTGCTTCTCTGTAACTCTCATTATTCTGTACATGAACAATTGTCTCACTTGATGTTGAAACGGCGAAAAGCGTATTTGAAGGACTAGAAACGGCCATCTGGGTCGCCGGAAAATCCGGCAAAGATGGCCGGAGACTGACATTTTCAGGGAAGTTAAGTTTTGCCTTATTTCCTCTGAACTTGAGAGCTGCTTCGTCGTATGCTCGAGCAGCGGCCTGAGCTGTGTCGAAAGTGCCTAGCCAAAGCCTAGCAGCCTTGTAGGGGTCTCTTATTTCAGCTGCCCATTTCCCCCATGGCCTCTTTCTCACTCCTCTGTATTTTCTATTTGGATCTTCTCCATGGGAGTCACAGTTTTCTTGTGTGGAAGTATATGTGTATGCAGTTTGTGCTGCTGTAGTAATCATGCTTGAACCTAGAAATAGAAAATGAAGCGAAGCCAAAGGAGGGTTTGATTCAATTAATAATCCAAGCCATTAGACAAGCGCCAATGATGAAAATTTGGCATTGTAGCAAAAACATTGGTCTATCCAACAAACAAAGAAATTTCCCTCCTCTCTGAGAAAATTTTCAGTGCAGAGCGCGCATCTCAACCATTCAAAAGTGTTTTAGACAGCTAAGATATCTCCTCCTATCTCTTTTTGGAAGATAGGAGAATCGGTTTAAAAGAGGAGCAAGCATTTTGTTTTGAGAAATGAAATGGTGACCACGTCTTGAAATCTAAAATCTATGCATCATTCCTATCATATATTCAAAACGCATTGGTGAAATAAGTATGTTAGAGTCTCAATGGCGCATGAACTAGAAAAACCATGTGTTCAATGGTTAGTACTTTGTCATGTATGTGAATATCTATGCATCAATGGATTGATATCGAAATACTTTTTTTTTTTTTTTTTTTTGTCTTTTCCTAATCTATTACATGGGGGAGGGGGGAATGGGACTCGATCCTGGGATGCAGTGTGAGGGCTCTACCGCATAAGCTAGCCACCGCTTGCGATATCAAAATACTCACTCAGCGAAATAATTGATATGATTGTATCACTATCGGCTATATTAAAAAACAGACGAACGTGTTATTAAATTAAAAAGTCGTTCACAGTGAATAGCTGAGTCTTCAAAGATTACTTCAGTACAATTTCATTCAAAAGACAATGAAATTTGAACAAAGCTAAGCTACTAAAACTAACCTGAATTCAAACTGGATGATGAACCACCAAGTGAAAAGTCCCCATATGCTGCTGTAGAAACACTTGCAAATGATTCAGAAAAGCTTCCACTATCCTCCTCTTCACGTCCTCTCTTCTCTCCTCCAACACACCTCAAAGATGAACTGCTTCCACCACCACTAACAACCGACTGATCATTATTAAACAAATCTTGAGTCACCTCTCCAGACACCACACGTGTCAGCGCGGACACCATCACCGACGTCTCTACCTCTCTACTCATTTGCCCAGAAAACACCGGCATCGCCGCCAACTCCGCCACCGTTGTTCCACGGCCTCCTTCATGTACTATCTCCTCTCTCCCTCCCTCCTCACCTCTCACCCTCACACCCCTGCCGCCGTAGCCTCTTGGATTCGCCACCTTGAAAACACACATGTATTCCAAACAACTACAGGATAATATAATAGTAGTAGTATGTTCTACGTGAAAATGAAAGATTTTTCAAAGAGGAGCCAACTCATTTAGAGCTTTCTAAAACAAAGTTTGAAAGCAACCCCATTTTGAGAAAATGAAGCCCGGCGTTATATAAGCAAGTTGGATGGTAGAATTGTAAACTAGGTCGCCGCCAAAGAAAGAGCTGGTCCACCGCCTTCACAGTGAAGCAATTTGATCCAATTAAATAATAATTTTACATATGCTGAAATTGCTTACAGTATGAATTATCACTCTCATCAAGGGCCAGTTCTGAATTTTGTGAGGCTTAAAGCGGATCTTTTTAAGTGGGCCTTCAATCTACTTTGCATAATGAAAAACACTTTGAAAAAAAAAATTTTCATAATCATTTGAGAGCATAGGTTCCAAAAGTTGATAACCATTTCAGCGAAGTATTGATTGGTGAGCCGTGGGTGGGTTGTAGAGTTTCTTTCACTAAGAAATAGAAGAGCACTGTAACGAGGACAAAAATAAAACAAAAGAAGAAGTCTGTAGGGTGAGGATGTTCTAAAAAATAAGTAAGTACTCAGTATGCAATGATCTTTTAACTTCCTCTTTAACATTTAGGCCCCTGTAGTTTTTCATAATAACAAAATAGGGGCAAAATTATATCATGTTTGGCCCTTTCACTTGGGCCTTATTTTAAATTTGGCCTTAAAATCATTAGACAAATTAACTATAAATTTGATGTAGGCCTAATTACTATATGGACTTATATAACTGGAAGCCTTCAAAATTTGAGCTTAAAGTGGTAGCTTTACGAGCTTTAACTCAAAGCCGGCTCTGACCCTCGTGAATGAATTTCACTGGGATAAATTCAAGCAAAAATTACTAACTAAAAAAATAAACTCAAGCAAAATTATCTAGTGCTTCATGATGCAATGTGTAGATTTCTTTACTCTGACCTATAAAATCGCTAAATTATGCCGGTGTTAAAGCATGTACAAGAACAACTAGCTTAAATTGCAAGTGAAACGGTACTTTTTCCAAGTTTACCTTGTTGTATTCATATTACAACAAGGTTAGCTATTTTTCATCTTCTCTCAATAATACATAGGAGTTAATAATGACTCATTTTTGTTACAATGCTTGGAAACAATGTGTGACATAGGGCGATCATTCATTTGACGGGAGTACAATTAAAAATACAGAAAGTCCACATACACACCAATTAAAAATACAATTCCGAATACAATTATATCCGGGACTGTTTGATGCGGATATGGGGTTGCTGCTGGGTAGCCACCTGCACATTTTGGGCTGTCCGTTGCTCGGATGGACGGCCTAGATTTCACCTCAGCATCTTTGCATCTGAACCATTTTTTGTCGTGCGTGCAAGATGAAGTGTGGATCGTCGTAAGGGACGACCCGAATGTACACACCCGTGCACAACAACAACCCCAAGTCCGTTCCATGCACATGGGTATTTTTAATTGTTGGTGTAAAGAGGGTACTAGTTTTTGAGGTTGTAACTTGCAAGTCAAACACTTGGGGTGTTGGGTGTGAATTCACCAAAACATGGGGCGGTGGACGGCTGGGCGGTTTCCAGCTTTTTGGGTGAAGTCGGTGTTGGGAGAGACTAAGAATGGCCGACATCATGACTCATGAGATTGGGCCTATGAATCTAGAGGTAATTAACTTTTTACTTTGTACTTGTACAAAACTAGTGGGAGAATTGGGCTAGTTAGATTCTTAGGAGTCCAATTGGAAGCCCACTACTGATCCCAGTCACCCATAACCCTGTTTTGAAGTTTGACCAGCAAATGGTTTTTTTATGCAATGGATTGTAGAGCAAAATCTTAACAACACAACTCCGAAACATAGTTCTAGTTGCAATCGTATTTAAACTTGTTCGATGTACATGAATTCGTGTACATCGAGCAACTCCAAACACAAGTATATTCGAAATTGTGTTTTAAAAATGTGTCTATTTGTACGTCTAATGTCATTACTGAGTTCCTAAAATGCCTCAACCGATGACCTCGCCCAAAGAGAAATTATTCTTGTTATGAGAAATGGCATGTGCAAAATACTTTTAGTTCATTGTTCGTTAAAATTATACTGTAGAATTCAAGATATTAGTGTTGTCATTGATTTGTTCATTACAAGGTATGGCCTTCTATAAGTCAAAGTCAAAATTCAAAGTTCAAAAACATCAACATCACAAAAAGCATACAGAGATTGATCAGAGAAGACATTTAAAGACTTGGTGAGTGGAGGAGGAGTGTGGGGGTCTGTGGGTCGGTGTGCTTCATGATAAAAACTGTTGAAACCTTGAATTGAATCCATTGGTAAGTTTAAGAAACAAAACATTTGAGTATTCAAAAAATTGAAAGTTTAAAGTTTGCCATTTGGATAATAATTTTTACACTCCATGTTCTTATAATTGTACTTCAAAATTTGTCTTTTTAGTCCCAAAATACACACAATAAAACTTTCAATTTTAGAGTGCAATCTATTCTAAAAGACAAATTTTAGAGTGCAATCTATTCTATCTATCTAATATATAAAGGGGAGCCCAAGTTGGTGAGGACAAAAAATGAGGTTGGCTCACTTTTTTTATTCTCAAAAATACCCTTGAATCACAACAGCTACCAATGGCATCCGTCAATCCCACCCCACGTTGAATAGCGTGCAGTTCCACTTTTGTAAAAAGAATAGAAGTTACTTGGGAGTTTCTACTTTAGGATTTTCGATAACAGATGTTTTTATGGTTTTATGTTGTGGTGCCCTAGCTTTAGATGAACCCTCTAAATTGGCTCTTTCCCATCGCTGTGTGAAGATCTGACTCACTTGACACTTCTGCACATAAAGCCCGGCGTTAGTGCCAAACCCTGCCGAAATGTGGCCTGGGAAGGCACTCCAATGATCTAGTAATGATACCTACCGAGAGAAGTACCAAAGGAGAGAATTGAAGTGGAGTGTATTGAGTTGTGTACCTTCTAGGGTTGGCCTCTCTTCCTTTATATACGCTCTCCTGACTTGGACTCCAAGCTCTGCACCACGAACTAGGTTCGGATGACGTCACGATACATCTCGAACTAGGTTCGTTATGATTGCATATGCATGATGTGAATCACAGCGTGACACATGTTATAACCGCTTGGGAGTCGTCATGATGACGTGTGAGGGGCATGGTTATGTGCATGTGGCTTGTCACGAGCTAGTCACGCACGGTAACTGCCTCGGGTGATGTCATCCATGACGTGTCAGACAAACTACCTTCCACATTCCTCGCAAGTCACTTTGGGTTTACTTGGCTCGGGTGACTCATTTGGATCAATCTTGTCTTGGCCGAGATGCTGACTCTTGCCGATTCATTCCGTCTCGGTACAGACTCATCGGGCTCGAGAGATGATTCGGCCCATCCCACGGAGGGATGGGCTCTACTCTGATGTCTAGGTCTTCTGTCCGAACTAGTCTTGACCCGTATGAGCGTTATATTTTGAACCACTACAAAATAACAATAAACCCTTGTTTGAGATGTGTTGGTGAACAATATGGTATTTTCAATGAGTCATTTGTAAAGCAAAAACCAACTCCGTTCTTGGGTCATCTCAAAAATTAATAATTTTTGTGGTAGGACCAGTTAAATTTGTCATAAGACTCGTAAGTAAGTCACATTGAATTGTAAATACATGCGTTCGTACCATGAGTTTCTTCCTGCTTTTATCATCTCATGCACTTTGCTCTAGATCTCGTACAAATATTAAGTCGGAAAAAGGAGATTGAGCATACCCGGTAACAACGAATAGTTCTCCTGCCATTTTAGCAAGGAAAAAGGTAAGAAACAGGAAAGAAAACCCAGAAAATTGACATGAAAAGGCAACCAATAGCTCAGTACACCGGGTGAATCACAGCCGTTGGCTGCCTTTTCATATCAATTCTCTAGATTTCCTTTCCTGTTCCGTACCATCTCTCTTTTAGCAAAGTGATATATAATAATATGCAAGTTTTTGACTTAAGGAAGAACCCCAAAAAACCAGTCCACTGAATCATTTAAAAAATCGACCAATGACAGAACAAACCAAATATGTCCCTAACTCTTCAAAAGTCATATTCATTCACATGACTGATGGCCTTGGTGTTTTGTGAATGTATTTTCTTGAATGTGCATCCACTATGTTTTTGCGTTGTATGTCGTTGTCCCTGTTTTGAATTTTTGAATAAGCACTTACTAGGTGGGATCAATGTCTGAGTACAAAACCCACTAATTTTAAATTATTATCCCCCATCGTTCTCTGGCTGACCTTGACCCCTATTTTTTGTGATCATATATACCCAGAGTTTGGCTCAATTTGGCACCGCATTTATAGCCCGCAACGAAATAGTGTTTTATCCGTAGATGTTCAGTCAACTGTTGCCTCAACGCATTTCAGAAACTAGAACTCATTTTGAAAAAAAAAAAAAAAGGAAATAAAATTAAGCACATATTAATTTTACTAGTTCAATAGTTCTTCTTGGAAAACACCCAAAACAAGATGCACTTCTGACGAATAACTAGAAATCAATTATCTCCAAAATAGTGTCTCTTATTCCAAAACCTTACAAAACCCAAAAATAAAGTCTTAATAACCTAAATAGGAGCCAGTGGAGAAGACATCCAATGGGTTCAAAAATACTCGGTTAACACCCTCATCACCAATGGAGAAGCTGGTTTTTGTTTTGTTTTGTTTTTTACCAGGGAAAAGTTATAATACATATTTCTTATTTGGGTGTGTATCATATATGCATCCTAAAAATGTTACGAATCGATTACCTCTTATGCATAAGAAGTTGCGATTTTTATATAAATTGAAATGAAAAAATATTACAAATCATAGAGAAAATGTTAATGACCATATTGCTGAAAAGTTACGAAACACAAAAAAATATTACGATTGGCCATGAGGTGGCACAATATAAACCATACAAATAGTGTATATGGTACACACTTTTAATAAGGGTGTATTGTAGCCATCATTATCTTAGACACGTGCACTGTTTTTTAACCTTTTTATAAGCCTTTTTAGCATTAGTTTTTGTTTTTGTTTTTGTTTTTGTTTTTTTGGGTGGTGTTTAATTTTCATCAGGCATTATTGTACTTTGGTGTGGGCTTTTACATTGTGAGATTTTGCGTAGAATCTAGTTTCAAAGCTAAGAAAAGTACTCCCACTTACAAGAACTGATCTTTTTTTTTTCTTTTTTTTTGTGAACTGAAAAGAACTGCTCCAAACACTAAAATATTGAAAACACAGAAGTCTGTAACAAAGAGATGTAATTCAAAAATGATATTCTCTAACTAATGTCAAGGCTGATTATTTGACCAAATTGGCAAGTGGATAACTATTGAATTTTATGCTTCTTTCATCTTACAACAACAACAACAATAACAAAACTCATCTAGTCCCCAATCATTGGAGATATGGGCAGGGATGATTGAAGACAGACCTACCTTTGACAATATTTGCACAAAGTAGATACTCTCAAAATACCACTGAAACAGTGGCCCCCCTAAACCTCCAAGAACCGAGGAGTTACGGGAATGTTTTGTTGCAGAACCATGCCCTCAAATCAAAGCCGAAAGGCATTAGGGAGGGCAGATTTAGAGACTCAAATCAATTTTCATGCAAAAGATTGCAATTTCTTTTCTTCTTCACGTATTTCAACTGTTTGGACTTTTTCTACATGAGTTTTCGATTTGGTTCGAAACCACAATTTAGGGAAACTTGTTTTGACTTTGCCTTCTACACAAAAGATTGCAATTTCAAAGTGAGACCCTACAATTCGGGTAACCAAAAAGAAGCTTGACAAACCTCCTTGTCCAGGGTGCAAGCCAAGTGACAAAAGCCAAAATGAATGAAAGCTTTGATGTGTTTGAGCATAGCTTATTTGTAAGCATGCCAAGTCCAATTCATTTACTAAACAAGCCTATGTAAAAGAGTTTAGCCTATACAAAAGAGCAGTCGAGCCGAGCCCGTGCTTTGAAGTGTTAAGCTCTGCTTGTTTACTAAACAAGCTCATAATCCAAACTTGAGCACAGCTCGAGATAATTAAACGAGTCAAGCCTCAAACTGTATGCAAGTAGCTCGGTTCGTTTTCCCTACCGTTGTTGTCAATGTATGTGGGTTTGAAATTTTAATTTCCTTCGCATATTTTTCCCCAAACTTTCGTCAACCCACATTGCAAGTCGGCATTATTGGAGGGGACAATTCTTGAACCTTACTATAATGCAAGTCAAGTCAAATGCTGATTGTATTATCACACATGCCACAGTCTCATCCCAATATAATAAACTTCACTATTTTTGTCAACGAAAATGCTGACCACGTCGGCACATCCTATTGACGATAGTTAAGATATATTTAGTGTGTCAATTACAGTTTTTTTTTTTTTTTTTTTGATAATCAAAGAACTTTATTAATCTCTGAAAAAATACAAAGATTAAAGGGAGGAATTGAAGGGTAGTTACGCCTAGATTGCAACCGGAGGAGGGAATTACACCCTCACAACCACTAGACGTAACAAACCACATCGGACCCCAGTTAACGGGATGTATAAAAACTAACGGGACATTTGATAACGTTTTTATTTTTTATTTACGTTTTTAGTTTTTTCTGTAAATGAATAAAGAAAACACGTCTGGTAAGTTGTTTTAATTTCTTGTTTACTACTCCTATAAACGTTTTCAAAATTTCCATGTATTGTAAAAACACGCAAATGGTGATTTCCCCTGTTTTTAAACAAAAATGAGGCCCGACACTATTTGTCTCGCTCAATCGGTGCACTTGGAGTTCATAAATGTATATATACAGACAGATATACCCCTTTATTATTATTAAATTTTCTTATGAGGTAATGTGATCAATTTGTTTCCATTGGAATAATAATTCCTTACACTTTGGATGGGCCCACCCAACCCCTCTTGTTTTTTTTTGAATACGTCAAGGTATCATATCAAACGCCATCCGGCACCGATTATATCGAAAGACATGAATGAAACCTAAACCACTAACAAGTGAAAAAGAGAACGGCATTAGGCTGACTAGGCCACCGACTCACAGACACACCTGCAGAAGCACACCCGACGCCTAGGGGACGGAATGATGAATCATATTCAAGTGGAAGCGGTAAAGAATCCAAACGGATTCCCAGCTCAAACCATAGCACAATACAACACCAGTAATCGGAATAAAACAGAACCAACATACACTAAATAAGCAAAAAAACTAACTAATCAGCTAACCCAAGACAAACTGGTACAATCCGAAATCCACTGAGTCGCCCCATGGAGATGCACTGAGTCACACCGAGTTACGCCGAGTTCGCCGATCAATCACTTCCCCGGACAAGACCAAGCTCTCCAAGCCGCCGCCCATGGCCTAGGAAAGCTTTATTCGCGGAGGGGGCAGAGACACCCAAAATCAACCCATCACTAGATCTGAGTCAACCCGTGTCTGGGGACAGAAAAGGGAAATGAACGGAGGAGAGACTGTGGATCTGGGGTGAGGGAGTGCGGTGGTGAAGGGAATAGGAGAGACGGATTGATTGGCGGAGATGGTTATGGTGGTTAAAGGCAGTCAGAGGTGAAGGGGGGCAGTAGCGGAGGGGGTGGTGGTGATGGAATCGGGGAGACGACGACTGGCCAAGGGTTGAGTGATGGGTGTCCGGCAAAGCAAGGAGGAGGAGGGGTGGGGCGGAGAGGCGGCAGCCCCACCCCTCAAAATCTGAACCGAGCAAAAAAACAAGAAAGGGGGGAGATTAAGAGGTGGAAAATGAAGGGAAGGGGTGGAAAATGACAGAAACAAGGTAGAAAATGGGAGAAGAAGGCCGGAAGAAGGGTGGAGGCCGGCAGGAAGGGATAAACCCTAGGGGGAATCTAACTTTTAGAGAGAGAAACTCTATGCAGTAGTAGGCCTTACCCCTCTTGTTTTTCACTCCATTGATTACTCCTTCCGTTCTTTTTTTTTTTAACTGTATAGCTTCCTAATTCCAAGTTATTACGAAATTATCATCATTATACCTTTCATACGTATTAATTTTTACACTCACTTTCCACTATTGCCCTTAATGAAGACATCATCATTAAACTTTACCTAACTTTTCATAAAGTAATCTACTTTTAAAGGCAAAAATAGGAAATATACCCACTTTTACTCACTAACTTTTCATCATCACACTTATTTAGGAACATCTCAAAATGAAATACACTATTCTTTTTGGACCCTGCTACCCGTACAGAGCGTAGTGCACAGAAAATGCACAAATCGTGCTCGGGGACCCACTTGTGGGTCCCACACGAGTGATCCGAACCGTTCATTTCAGGTGGGACTTTGGTTCGACCACTTCTAACTGTCCGATTGAGCTGAATTTTTGTGAGCCCACTCGGAAAAAATTTCTAAGAAAAATGAACGGTTCGGTTCACTCATGTGGGACCCAAACGTGGGTTCCCGAGCACGATCTGTGCATTCTCTATACCTATGGATCAGTACCCATTGGTTTTTCGATTCTTTTTAAGGAACAAAAGGAGTATCATTTTTAAACTGATACACGCACATGTTCTATGTTATTTTCATTTTCATTTTTTTTTTTGGTTTAAAAAATGTATGTTAGAACTTGTGGCTTATATGGAGGGGTACCGAGAAGTTCTAGGAAAAGCCAGATGCCGAGCGGAACGGAGCGGAGCGGAGCGGAGCGGAGCGGAGCGAGAGAAGCGAAGCGGGGTGGAGCGAGGCATCTGTCCCATCACAAATTCAACCGTTGTGGCTGGGCTACAAGGCTCGATAGTTTGGGGGGTGCATAGGGCAAAGTCCCCCGCGGTACGGTACGGAATTATTAGGGTTGGAATAGAATAAGGCTTATAAATACTTTCTATTGTAAAATAAAAAAATAAAAAACCTGGATGACTTTTATCAATAACAGACTCGCTCTCGCTTCCATGGAGGTACCCAGTTTTGTAAAATCTTGTGTCAATTCTTTTACAGTTTTCATATTCCATAGTGATTGATTTTTCTCTAACAATGTAAGAGTATTACCAAATATGTTTATTGTTTTCGTATTAATTATAATTAAACATAACTCTACTTTCAATTTTTTATAAACAAGAAACTAAAAACATTACCAAATGACCCCTAAGATAGCAAAATTTCAAATGTTAAATCTGTATTGTGACTTAACAGGAGTGGATTGGTTAACAAGAGACAAGTAATATCCACCCACCGTCGACTGTCATTTTGTGATTTTTGCCATCGGGTGTCCAAATGTGCTACTAGAGAAGCATAACATCTAATTTTAATTGAGCCCTGCCCAATTCAAAACACAAATGTGCAAACCCAAGACCTTGTTAACAGAGAGTGAAACAAAGGCCACTGGTTTGTGCTTGGGCTTCAATAGAACAAGTAGTTTAGCACTACAACCTCAGGGCCCAAAACCCATAACCAAACAGATAAAGAAATTATCAAACAGATATACTACATCACCAATTGGAACAAAGCGAAGTTCCCCTTTGTAATTGACACTCAAACACCTAGTTAGATTATTATACCCAGTTAACTTACAGGTACCTATACAGAGAAGTTCTCAGCCATTTAGGCTTCACGTTACAATATTGGTCACAATATCAAGAACCCACATCTACAGGACCCTCAATAGTGTCACCATGGCCAAATTCCATCACTAGTAAGTCTGAGCATATTTCTTAACTTCCACAAGCCAGACAATCTTCACGGTTAGTTAAAGAACATACCACCTGCGACATTTTAGTATCCTTGTCATCGTCTGCAATTATGGGTTTCTCCTGCATTGCAAACAAATATCAGCTATTAAACCAATAAGTTACAAAAAGTAAATGTGAAATACACTAGTACTGCAGGTATTTAACAAAAGACATACATTAAGAATTGAAGTGTCCACAGTGAACTTGATGGCATCAGCTGCAGCACGTGATCGGAGGTAGTACATCCCAGTTTTCAAACCCTTTAATACAGAGAAGGGAGAGAAACATGGATCAGCAAATAATGCAGATCAATGTAATGATCCCAATCCATAATTCAAACTGTTTAAATTAAGTGAATAGCTGCTCATCAAAATCAAGAAGTGACTTTACAAACTATTTGGGAAACATCCCAAAAAAGAAAGCAGTATCAAGAATGTGTGATGGAGCATAACAAAAACACAATATACCAAAAGTATCGTTCAACCCATGTAAAAAAGAAAACCTCATCATGATCCACCCCACAAGAACAGTCAACAGTTAGATTTGTAACTATAAGACCCCTATCCTATCATGTAAAGGGCCACTTAGCACAATGGAAAGAGGCTTACTAGTATTAAAGCACCAACACTCCTAGAGACCAGCATGTCCACGGGGACACGCCGTGGTCACGGCACAATACGTATAAGACATGCCACATGGCGTGTCCAATAAATTTAATTTTTTTGGCAGGGACGCGGAAGGGACACGACCGGGGTTAATATGCAATTTTAAAAAAATTGGGGTAAATGTGTATAACTTCAACTATTTTGGGTTAAAAGTATAATATGATGTATTTATGATGCTTGTTTGTGTATGTTAAAGCTTCATGTCTATACATCTAACTATATTTTCATTGGTATATTTTTTCTAGTAATTTTATTTATTTATTCCTGTGTCCATGTCCCTTTCAGGAACCAATTATTAACAAACAACGATATAATGAAGACTCTCTTCAACTAAACGTGACAACAGAAGTATGCCAAACTCATTCCTCAAAATCTCAAACCACTGGATGCTAAGAAAAATAAAAGTTCTTACCCTGGACCACGTATGGAAGTGCAACGAAGTAAGTTTCCCGAAATTGGGTTGGTCCATGTGTATATTCAGACTCTGACTCTGGTCGATGTAGCATCCACGGTCAACAGCCATATCAACCAATGTCTTTTGCTTGATTTCCCAAACAGTTCTGATGCAGCAAATGCGTTAGTGCAAATGGATGATAATAAAGACGGAAGGAAGCGGAAGAAGAAAAACGACATTATCAAAAAAATGTAAAGGAAAACCCATACTTGTAAATATCTTTTAATTCCTTAGGAATTTCTGGAATTTTCTGCACAGAGCCACTCTCATAGATTATCTGGTTCTTAAGAGCAGGTGACCAAAGACCCATCTCAGTTAGGTCATGAAGTAGATGCTTATTCACCACAACAAATTCGCCACTGAAAAGGACCAATTAGTGTTAGATGGTAGCGAAAAAGACTCAATCTTAGAAGATACTCGCTAGCATAAAATGACAAAGCATACCTTAGAACTCTGCGACTGTAGATATTGGAGGTATATGGTTCGAAGCATTCATTGTTTCCAAGAATCTGACTGGTTGAAGCAGTGGGCATAGGTGCTACAAGAAGTGAATTTCTGACTCCATTCTTTGATATAATACCACGCAGAGCATTCCAATCCCATCGATTTGATGGTGTTACCCCCCACATATCAGGCTGAAGAATTCCCTGAAATATCATACATTTTGTTAGTATTAAAATGTAGGCACCAATTCTACAGCTCAAGGAACTCAACCATACATACACGCACACAGATGGGAGAATCAAAATTTGATGAGTCTCGAGACTGACAAGTGCAAGAAATTTTTTTGATGTACACCGTTGCAACAGAGCAGCAAAGTTGAATCTAATATTAATTTAACCTTCCAACAATAAAGAAAAACAAAGAGCTTTACGAAGAACTTGAAGCTGGTTTCCAACTAACTGTTTACATAATTATCTTCAACCATATGCATTCGGGGGTTTTATATGTACTAATTGTTTAAAATTAGAAGATAATTATAACTGGTCTATGAGTGGAGGGTACCATTTTTGGACTGAGATGACATTAGATGTTAATAACATAAAGTGAAGTAGGCTGGATGGTAAAACTTTAAAGAGTGGGAGGGTACTCCACCATCACAATCACAAAAGCTACATTTGGAAAGCACACCTTGCTCACAGGACTTCCAGTATACGTCTCATAGGGGCCTTCTTTAGCAGCCATCTCAGAAGAAGCTTTCAGAGCATGGTAGTAGATGGTCTCAAAAATATCTATATTCAGCTGTTGAGCCTGCAATCCCCAGCCAACAAATTATCAGACATGAGATCCTATGAGAAGCAAAAATATAGCACAGTGGGAAATGAAGGTTAACCTGTGGTGAGTCAAATGCCATGCCAAGTAGAATGAAGGTATCAGCAAGGCCTTGGACTCCAATACCAATAGGTCTGTGTCGGAAATTTGACCTTTTTGCAGTTTCCACTGGGTAGTGATTAACATCAATTATTTTGTTGAGATTTGAAGTAACTATTGCAGTAACCTGCCCCAAGAGCACAAAGAAAATAAATTGAGACGCACTCTTTCAAGATAATTTGTTTGAATCTTTCGAGGATTAAGAGATGAATGTCAAACTACAAATAAGAAAAGGCATAGAGTAGAGGAAATAGATCAGACCTCTGCTAGTTTGTCAAAATCAAAATATCGATTGTTAGACCCCCTGCTTCCAACTAGTTTAGATGGATGTGATTCTATTGGAACCCCCTGCAACAACAAAAAATAATGCCACGCAAAATGAATGGCACATAAACTAACTAATAATTGTCTTATTATACAAGCACACCACTAATGTCTAATGACGTACCTTCTCCCTAACATATCGTGGTAAGGCAATTGATGCTAGGTTGCACACAGCAGTTTCAGTCGGACTTGTGTACTCAATTATCTCAGTACACAAGTTTGAAGACTTAATAGTGCCAAGATTCTGCTGGTTGCTTTTCCTATTGCAAGTATCCTATAAGATTAAGAAAAAAAATATTAAAAGGAAAAGCAAGAAAACAATCAAACAAAAGAATAATTGAGTACTTGTCACGAGTTCAAGTCATGGTATCCACACAACAAACAACAAACAACAAAACAATCAAACAAAAGAATACAAAAGCAAAATTAAATATTTGTTTTCTTAGATCACCTTAAACAGCATGTAGGGGGTCCCAGTTTCTATCTGGGATTTCAAAATCTCAAACCAGAGGTTCTGTGCCTGTACAACTTTTTTTGCCTTGCCCTAAGAATATAACAAAGTTGCTAGAATAAATACTTAAAATCCCATAAAGCCAGCTCATAATCAAGTTAGAAGAATAATAACTTTAATTTAGCAGAAACAAAATTAACCTGTCTTTCATATTGGGTGTAAAGTTTCTCAAACTCTTCACCCCAACAATCAGCCAAGCCTGGAGCCTCATTTGGACAAAACAAAGACCATTCCCTGTTACTTTCGACTCTTTTCATAAAGAGATCAGGTATCCAAAGAGCATAAAATAGATCCCTGGCCCGATGCTCTTCCTGTAATAAGAACAGATATAGTGTCATTGTTTTTAATGGTCAAAAAAAAAACAAACAAACAAAGATGGGATGTACAAAAAACAAAACTATCCCATGTTAATTAGAAGTACCTAGGCACACGCTATCACCCCCCGCCTTAATAGAGACATGCCAGAGAATTTATTTGCCTAGAAAATAACAACTTCAAATGACCAACAGAACAACCATGAAATTACATCCTACAATACCTTTCCATGGTTCTTCCTCAAATCCAAAAATTCAAACACATCAGAATGCCATGGCTCCAGGTAGACAGCAAAAGCACCTAGATGCAACAAATAAAGCTTTCAAAACAAGGTACCACCATGACATCAAAATACTAATTTAAGAACATTAACACAATCATACCCTTCCTCTTTCCACCCCCTTGGTCAACATAGCGGGCAGTGTCATTAAAAACACGTAGCATTGGAACAATACCATTGGATGTCCCATTTGTTCCACGGATATAGCTGCCTGTAGCGCGTATATTGTGAACAGAGACACCAATTCCTCCCGCTGACTTGCTGATTGTTGCACACTCCTTCAAAGTTTCATATATTCCTTCAATACTATCATCTTTCATGCACACCAAAAAGCAGCTACTCAACTGTTGTCAAACATCAATGCATTGTTTGTCAAAATTTAATAAAATAAATATTTGCAACAAGACTACTAGGAATATACCAATGGCCACAGACAATTAGCCAGAATATCCGATGCTGGCAAGGGTACAGTTTTCAAAATCTTCTTCATAACTGTTATGTTACTTCTGTATGTAGCAGCAAACTATATATCCACCGTTATGTATGTAGCAGCAAAATATCCAATCACAATGGCCACAGACAAAATCTGCTCGCTACCCCTAGGTTTAAATATTGGCTATATCTCTACGAGTAGTAATGGGTAACAAAATTGCATAAAAGTAGTGAGTTTCGTGGATAATAGTGTTAGGAGATAGTGTGAATGCTTTACATACCTGGGGCCTTGGTGTGCCTGCATTGAAAAGTGTGGGCGATGCATGAGTGAACCATCTCTGGGACATCAAATGATACGTCTGAATTACTAAATCAATATCATCCTTATGGATCCCTATGGCAACTCTCATTAACATGTGTTGTGGCCTTTCCACAACCTTCCCGTGGACCTTTAACAGGTATGACCTCTCAAGGGTTTTGAAGCCAAAGTAATCATAGTCAAAGTCCCTGTCATAGATTATCTCACTGTCCAGGCGAGCAGCATGCTGAGACATCCAAAAGGTTCATCAGCAATGCGTAACCCAGTTTACACAAGAAACAAACTTAGAAATGCATGAGCTAGTCCAATGCACTTTATTGTAGAAGCAAAAACTAACAGTTAGAAACTAAAACAAAACAATTTAGCAAGTTAGCAACAGCATGAAAAATGAAACAAAAGCAAGTTTGACCATCACATTTAACAATTGGAAGCAAGAATGAAAGTGCAGCAGGTACAAGCTAGATATTGTAGAGCACAATTTATGCCATAGTTTTTTTAATCCTAATGTTTTCTTCCCTAGAGCTTGAATGAGTTAGATCCTTGTCCTCTTCAACAATCCAGTGAGTTTTGTAAAATTCACATGTCACATCTTGAGATTTATTGTCAATGGTACACATGAATGTGAACATGTGCAATCTACATGTCCAACAGAATTCATTGGAGAGATCTCACAGCTGGATCAATTCAAAAATGCAAAAAGTTGTAGTATATCTCTATGTTCACCAGGCATTTCTTAATTCTGTGAAAACACACATTCTTTTTTTAGGCTTGTATGGTAAACTTTGAATTAACTTCAGAACTCAGATAAGCATGATAAAGTGATCAACTCATGTCAATTTCAAAACTAGGAACTGAAATCCACAGATAATGCCATATAAACCCAACATAAACGCTACTCCATGCATGATAGTTGAAAATACCTTCATGATTATCTCATAAACATCATCAGCAATCAATGGAGCTTTCTGTCCAGATCCCTCATTGACGTGGTAGTACATGTCTTTGACCCTAGGGTGACCACACATATCCAGGACGATTTAGGTTTACCACAGTGATAAGTTACAACTGAAACAAAGATATTCCACCGGAAAGTATACACACGCTTACGTTTCAGAAAATGATTTCTTGGTGTTCTTGTGCAGATTTGATACAGCAATCCTTGCAGCCAGCTGTGCCCAACAAGAAAATGTTCAAGCAAAGAACACACAAATAGAAAACAAAAACTATTGCCCCGTGTAGACATCCATTACAAAAATATATATCTGTAGAGAATCAATAAGAGAATCAAACATGCTAAAAGCACACACAAATATGCACAAACATATGCACACACACTCACAATGGGCAAGAGGCCCACACAGACTGCACATATTTTTGTGTTTCCCTAGCACTGCTGAAAGCAAATTAAGCCTTTAATTTTAGTGTACAATCAGGTTGAACATTCATACACAAAATCCAAGCCAAAAAAAAAAGGGACTATGCTGTAGCTGTTATACACTTACACACAACTGGTGAACCTGTAACCAATACCCAACACTGAAGAAACTAACCACCCACAACCCAAATTCAGAATATCAATACAACAAATCTAACCCGCAACCAAAAAAAGTATAAAACGTCAACGGTAATTAACTAAACTAGCCAGAAATTGTACCCATAACCCAAATTCAGAATATGAACACAACAAATCTAACCCGTAACCACAACAACAGCAAAACAAAAACAAAAACTATAATCGTCACTATAAGTAACTCAAATAGCCAAAAATCGTACAATTTGTCAACACCTGTAAAACCCATAAAAGAAAACTATACTGCTCCGTATTTACAGTGAAGTGAACAAGTAAAGTACTCACGGAAGCATAATCGGGGTGATTTGCAGTCATGGCAGCGGATGTTTCGGCTGCCAATTCGTCAAGTTGGCTTGTAGTGACGCCCTTGTAAACACCCGCACACACCTTCTGAGACACGAGCACCGGATCGCAGTGGTCAACGCTGAGACCATAACTAAGCTTCTTCAGACGAGCCGTGATCTTGTCGAAGTGAACCGTTTCCTGACGCCCGTCTCTCTTCACCACGTACATCTTAACAAGAGGAAGAAATAGATGAAATTTGTTCACTGAGGAATATCTTCGAACAGATTTAGCGCATAGAGGGGAGGGTACAAGGAGAACTTATATAGGGAGAGAAGCGTGCTGGGGAAGAGAGAGAGAGAGAGAGTTTTGAAATTTGTAAATTAGGGTTTCCCTCTCTCTGTGCTTTGGGATTGGGGGGGTTTGAAGTTTTCCCGCTAAAGGTGATTCGTTGTTCACGTTGACTGTTAGTGGCGCGTAAATGCTAGGGTGGAGATGGAGGTGGAGGGAGAGACGCTGTGCGGGTACCACTTTCTTGCCTTTTTTAAAGAAAAAAAAATAGTTATTTTCTTTCTTCTTTTTTTTTTTGTTACTTTGGAAATATATTACCCTAATATTTTATTTTCTCTCTCTTTTCCCGAATCAAGAAAGAACAGCCATTACAAGAATAAGAGTTAATTCTGTTTTTATCTCCTAAGTTATTCACATTTTGTTTAATTTGTCCTTAAATAATATAAGTTGTGTTTGGTTTGTAATTTAATTTCGTTTAGTTTTGATGATGTAAGCAAGTGTAATAAGTGGAGAAAGATAGAAAGATAAATAATGATGTAAACAAAACTAAAACTAAAACAAAACTCTAAACCGAACAGGTCCATTGACTTCACATTTTGTTTACTTTGTCCCTAAGCAATAAAACCCGTTTATTTTATCCCTCAATTATTTGTTTTTTTTTTTTTACTGAATTTTCTAATTGCAATCCATTTGATCTAATAGTAAGCGGAATCCTACTTTTTTGGTGGGAAAAATTCCAAAAAACCTCTCAAACTTTACACTCAATGTCTCAAACACCCATGAACTTCACTAAACTTCAATTGCACACCTGAACTTACACTCCGTTAATCAAATCTCCCCCCACCGTCTAATTCTGTCAAATGGAAAATGGAAATAACCGAGTTGGACGTTAACGGTGGATAAAAACGTTAAAGGGTAGTGACATGGCTTAATTGTGGATGACTAGTCAAATTTTGGTGCTCTCTCCCTCTCTCTCTCTCTCTCTCTCTCTCTCACACACACAATAAACTCTTATCCACTCCGTCATCTTCTTTAACTTATTCTCTGTAAATCCATAATCCAATAACTAAAACCAATAAAATTCCATAAATTCCCCGCCCTATAACTTCACATTTATCTTCTCCCTCCCTCCCGTTTGAAGATACCAGAGTAACACGGCTTGCGGATGCTCCGGCTGTATCACATTTGCCGTGAAAATTAAGCTGTCTAGCAACTACCTTCGCCTACTGCTGTAAATTAGCAGAGGCCGATACAAACTATCGCTCCATTTCCACGCGTGCTATATAATCATCCCACCACCAAATTGCCCATTTCAATTCGAATGATCACAAAAAAAAAAAAAAAAAACTGATTTCAAATTTTGTACCTTTGAATCTCCCCCACATTCGATTCCCAAACCAATTTCATAACCCGTTTTGGTTTTAGGTTTCTTTTTCACCCCGTTAAATCATCAGATCTTTGAAGTTCAAAGATTTTTGGGTTGTTTTGTTCATAAGAATCGGGGTTAAGGTTTTGGTTCTGGTTGCGAAGATCAAAGAGTTGTTAGACGATGTTGTTGAATCATCTGATGGAAGGAGTAGTTACAGTCCAGATCGACAGATTGCCCGGAGTTGGAGGCGCTACAGGAGGAGGTGGTTATCGACGGTTGCTTCGTTCATCGAGTATTCTCTCCCCTCCCTCTCTCTCTCTCTCTCTCTCTCTCTCCTGTTCGTCAAAACCAATGAAATAATTTTTTTTTCCCTGTTAACACCTACAAATTCTTACTCAGCTATTTCCGTTTGCCATTTGGCAGAATTAGACGTTGGGGGGTGATTTGATTAACAGAGTGAAAGTTTAGGTGTGCAATTGAAGTTTAGTGAAGTTCAGGGGTGTTTGATACATTGAGTGTAAAGTTTAGGATTTTTTTTGAAATTTCCCCAAAAAATGTCACCTTTTAAAGTGGAGAAATAAATACGGTAAATTACGATAATTGCCCTTATGTTTTGGGAATGTTGTCAATTTGGTCCCTATGTTTCCAATTCACTTGTTTCCCCCCTAGTTATAATTTTTACCAACTCAGTCCAATAAATAACTTTGTTTACCTAATTGAACGGAAGTGCCAAATTCAGTTATATTTACCTTTTAAAAAAATGAACCCTCTATCATGTGTCATACACCTTCTTAGTTAAATTAATATCAATCCATGGTCTCCTTATATCCATTCTCTCTCCCATCTACCTTGGCACACAAATTTTTTTTTTTTTAACTAAAATGGTTTCATTCACCCAAATTCCAGAGCCAAGAAAACACGACGATTGAGAAGAATGTAGATTGAAAATTTGACCTGTATAATTCGGATAGGAAGACTCCAACGTTTGCACTGATGTCGAAAGTTCAGGGAGTGGAAGTATTTGTTTTTGAAGTTCAAGGGGCCTTGAGATTTTGGTTCAAAGTAAAGGGGCCTTGAGATTTTGGTTCAAAGTAAAGGGGCCAAAGCGATAATTCCCCATATACATGGCAGTATGGCACACTAACCAGGCCGGTGAGAGATTCATTGCTATAGAAGAAAATGGAAGGCAACAGAAGGGCGGAAACCCTAGAGTTCCGTAGAGGAAATAACAGTAGTAATATGGAGGAGGAAGGCAATGATCCATACGCTTCAATCCTGCAAGTGTGCAAGCCCACCATCCCCACAATAATACCTTGTTCTACTTCTACTACCATCACCCCGCTGTTTATGCGCTTCGTCGATCACTCGCTGGATGCTGACGGCACCATTATTCCCCCTGAATCCATCGACGCCTACCTCTGCCCCTCTCCCGAAAAAGAACAAAGTATCAACGACGACGACGACGACTGCATCATCATCGATGGCGGCCAAGACCACAACGACTCCTTGTACATCCAAGACAAAGATCCCCCCACTCCTCCTTGTGTTGTGTCCTACCAAATTTCGTGTCCCCCCACTCCTCCTTGTGTTGTGTCCTACCAAATTTTATCCCCTCCAACTTCTATGGAATCTTCACCGGCTAACCCTGATGCGGCAACCGACGACGACGGCGACGACCATGTTGCTGATTCTGATTATTATTCTTCACACACCAAGCATGATGGTCTCTGGCTTGCTCAACTGAAGTCCATGGCAACACAAGACGGCTTGTTGTTCGATCACTCCATTTCCGTTGTTACTCAGTTTCGTTCTTCCAAATTTTGGGTTTCAAGTCTCTGCCTTTCACAATTGAAGTCCATGGCAACACAACAGGCGTTGTCATTCAATCACGCCGTTTGTGTTGTCACTCAGTTTAGGGCTTCCATATATAGGTCTCCGTCACCCATGGAGATAACTCCTGAATCGAGAAAACGTGATCATTCCTTGAAGATGCCAAAAAGGGATTTTGCTGATCCTATCAGCGTTGTTCCATCGAAGTCCTCTTCAGACCAGAGGGGCTTGGCTTCTTTATCCAAATCTAAAGGGAATAAGGTTTTGGCTGATCCTCCTTTGAAAAAGCAGAAACATTGTAACACCAATTTGGATATTATTGAGTCTTCAATGTGTAACATTGGAAGTGGATTGAATGAACTAGAAAGAGTATCTGTGTTTGTTGTATCTGATTCTGAATCAGAACGGCTGAGCAGATTTATAGGTCTCAATAGAGGGTTAACAGCTGATATTGCCAGTAGCATTTCTTTGGCTACTAAGAGTACAGGGAATCCTGACAAGTCAAATGGGCTCAGCTCGTTTGTTGATGCTAATGGTATTAGGAGTAACGTTGCAGGACAACATAATCTTGCTGCTTCCACTTGCAAGGCAACAATCAATGTGGCAAAATCGAAGGATGTGGGTTCTAGTAAGTCACGCTTTGAGAATCCAACACTGAAACATGTTTACGACACTGTGAATATGGGTTTGAATGAGCAGCCCGGCGGAAGGAATATGGGCGGGTAAGTTGGCATGCAACTTGGACGTTAGATGCACGAGGTTGAACTTGTATGTAACACTTTTGCTGACTTTTTTTGAACAGTAGTAGGCTTAGAACTTTTTGTTGTTGAAAGGTCTGAATCAAGATTCAATACTATGCCTTTCATGTTGTACATCCTTGGTTATATATATGGTGTGCAGGATTCAAATGCGTCATCAATTTGTCTGTTGTCTGCCTTGCTTCAGGGTCTAGTATGATGATTAAGGTTGCTTTTGCTTCCGGTTCTAGTATGATGATTAACTGATCCGACTCGTGTTGTACATCCTTGGGTTATATACTTGGTATGCCGGATTCAAATGTGTCATCAGTTTGTCTGCTGTCTGCCTTGCTTCAGGTTCTAGTATGATTTCTAAGGTTGCTTTTGTGTGTGTGTGTGGGTGGGGTGGGATTCAAATTAACTGATCCGAGCTACCAGCTTTTTTGTATGTTGGTAATTTCACATTCTACGAACTTGTCTTTTCCCTATCGTTGATGAGAGCACTTTGCCTGTCTTCTAAATATTCGAGGGTGCCCCAAGCCAAGAAGTTTGCCTTCCATTTTGAAGCTTGTAATGTTACTGTGGTGCTATTTCATGGTAGTCTTCAAATGATAATGCCGCGATTGAATTTTCTCCTGCCACGACAATTGATACAAACTGACAGTATTACCCTCCTGTCAAACCGACTCACTTTCCTCACCTTCATAATCTCATCGGCGTCTCATTTCCCTCTCTACAATCTCGTCTCCCTTTGCACTTCGTTCTTGTGCTTAAACCCATTTCCCTCACTATTTTTTGTAAACAGCATGCCCCATTCAAAAAAAATAAACTGCATACGAATGCAATTCATCCTCTCCATCTCTGTCCCTCCGACTTCCTCTGTCAAAATTAATTACTTCATCTTTCCCCCCCAGTAAAAGTCAGATCCACCACTATACCGTTCTTTCATCTCGAAAACTTATTGACTTGTTTGCCCTTCGAAACAACAGACAACAATTACAAGTGAGTTCCGCACAGGCCGATAAAAAAAAGAAAAGAAAAGGGAGTTCTGCACATAGAATAATTTTGTTCTTAGGATTCAGGTTGTCGCAGTCATTCGGAGTTCCAAAAACAAAAAGAAATCATAGAGATCCACTGATTGTTGCTAATTTTTTTTACAATTTTATTTACGGCCATCCACCGTGCATCTTGTAGTTGCCAGCTGGACGGGGACGAATGCAGTGTTTGAAGTTAGAGCAACGGAGAGAGAGGAAAAGTGAGTTGGGATGCAAGAGTAAAGATGTCAATAGCGTTAAATTGTTGTTGCAGCATAAGTGAAAGGATTCATATTTCATAGACCCCCCTGAGTTTATCATTGAATGAGTCTTCCGAAGTTACTCGAGCAAGGCTTTTGTTGCAAGTGATGTTAATATGATGCAGTAAACCAAATTGTGTTTCTACCGTAGATCTTCCTACCGGTTTTGGAGTTTTGGAATTCATGCCTTTCTTATACAGCAGGATAATTAACCCTTAATGAGAGCTCTGTCAAAGCTTATAAACCTAAACAGACCAGATCTTGTCCTGTTTGTTGGTGAGGCGATGGTTGCAATGATGTCATTGGTCAATTATCAAAGTTCAATCAGGTTCAGTCTGACTCTAGTCCCCATTTGTTGAAAAATCATAGGTATATGTAGTACTAATAATTTCTTGCTTGTTGAGACTCATGGTAGCGGTCAATCATAGTTTCTTGCATTACATTGTGCCTCATTTTATGGTTTCTTGCAGAAATTAGCTGACCTCTCAAACTCTCCAAATCCCAGCCTGATTAATGGAATTCTGCTTACTAAGTTTGATACCATTGATGATATTCCTGAAAGCAGTTTGGAAATAGTGAGCCGCCCAAGTTTGTTGCGAATATCTCTCTACTTGCTGAGTTTATCTGCATTTGATCTCAGTGCTTTGATTATGTTCCGGAACGTACCTCAGTCTATTATGAACATCTCTATCTCTCTCTCACAAGCCATGAAGAGTTGTTTTCACAGTTGGGCAAGGCATGTAATGTGGTGCGGTTTTTGTTCAAATTTTAAAATTTTCCATGAGGATGGAGATTGGATTTCTTACCAGCAGTTGGTGAAGGAAAAGGAAAAAATGTGTAAGGAAGACATTTTTTTTTTTTTATTCCCTGGTACAACGTAAGGAAGACATTCTTGCTAAACCTTCAACGAGGAGTTCTAAGAAAAATGCTAATGTGTGCCCAATAAACACACGTTAAAGTTGAAAAAATGTATTGAGATGTGTGAAAAGTGTATAGGAATACGTGAAAGTGTATTGAAAAGTGTAAAATGTGTATTGAAATGTGTGTTTTTTTTATTTGTTTGTGTATTTATTGTACGATCATTGGACACACGTTAGCAAGACCCTTGTTTTAATGCATTGTGCACTTTCTTCTTTCCCTCTCTCTTCTATAGCTCCCTTATTGCACCAAAGGTCCTAAAGCTTTTTCCATCTCTACAATTGTATTCTCTTTTTGCCTCTAGAACAAAAAAAGCAGCTCTACACTTTCTTCTTTTTATGTTATGAGAATTTTAAGATGTTTTTTTTATTAATACACAGTGTTAATTTGAAAATGCTAAAATAAAAGCGCTACTAACAAAAACTATCCCAAATTCATTTTCCGTTCTCACATATAAATGTTGAAGACTACTGCTTGATCTCAATACACTTCATTGATTTGTTATTACTCAATAAAAAAAAAACTGTATGAACTTCAACAACAAACTACATAGGACAAAACATTAACTGCAAAGAAAAGAACATATCGGTAACGCATTAACCAAACTATTGTATTCGTACCGAGTCTAAGTTGTGTGAAGTATCGTGGCATAATGTTTCAGACAGCTTAGACTCAATCTCACCGTCTAAGTTTATGAATTATAACAAACTCGTCAATAATATGTTTCATTTAGTTATGGGTCAACAAAACTGTAACAACGCGACTCCAATGACCCAGACCACTTTTCAGCCTTTGACACTTGGGATTCAAATGCATCGAGTCCAAAAACAAAAACAATGCACTTCAAAATCAATGAGCATGCAGTCGCACGAGGCATAGAACTAGTACAAATAGAAGTGAGAAACATTTCCCTTTCTATATCATAAATTATTTTTATTATCGATTGTTTTTACTCTATTATTTTTTGGAGAGTTATAAAATCCGATAAAATTAATATTCATTTGGAACTCTCCCTAACGTAAAAAAAGAATCCGATCCGTATCCAACTCATTGACGGGAATGAACCAAACCCGTATATCCTTCCGTCCTCCTTCCATTCCATCTACCACCCCAAAACCCTAACAGGTAGGAGAACTAGGGTTTCGCCACTTCGCAGTCCACTCAGCAAATCTAGGGCTTTTTGGCCAAGGTCACCCGTTCGAACATCTTCTTCAAGGTCCAAACAGCCTTGAAAGAAGAGTGTCGGAAAATGGACTTCGACGAGTACGATTATCTGGAGAAGGCCGTTGAAGAAGGCGAGCGAGACGGTTCGTCTGCGAAGAAGAGCGAGAAAGGAGCTGAGAAGAGCGAGAAAGGATACAGGAGGAGAGAGAGGAGCGTCGAAGACGACAGTGGCGACGACGAGGGTTCGAGGAGTAAGAAATCGAGAGGCGAAGATGAGAATGGTGGAAAGCGAGAGCGGTCGTCGCGTTCGGAGCGGCACCGGGAGGTAGAGAGAGATAGGGATCGGCATAGGAGTAGCAGGGATGGAGATAGGGAGGTGGAGAGAGAGAGGGATCGAGGGAGGGAGAAGGAGAGGGGTTCGAGAGAGAAAGATAGAGATAGAGAAAAAGATAGAGATAGAGAGAAGAGAGAGAAGGATAAAGAGAGGGATAGGGAGGGGAGAGAGAAAGAGAAGGAGAGGGAGAGGGAGAAGGACAGAGACAGGGAGAGGAGAGAGAGGGACAAGGATGTGGACAGGGGGAGGGAGAGGGAGAAGGAGAAGGAGAGAGAAAGGGAGAGAAGAGAGAGAGAGAAGGATGTGGACAGAGAGAAGGAGAAGGAGAAGGATAGAGAAGGGTCACGGAGAAGCAGGAGTCAGTCAAGGTCGTTGAGGAGGCCGGATGGTGATCGCGAAAAGGAGAAAGAAATTTTGAGAGACAAGGAAATCGATTTTGAAATGAGAGATAGCAGGTAAGTTATCACTCTTCCTTCCACCAGTTAGGTTTTGGGAAATTCTTTTGCTTATGGTTGATTTCAGTGTTTCTCCATTTTGTGTTGTTAATTGCGTGTAGATAAGTTGATACTTAATCTAAATGGAAATTGAATTCGCGTCTGGTGTGAATTATTAAGCCTCGAGTAAGATATTTTTTGTTGTGACATAGAGCTGCCAGCTTGTCTTCGCGAGGTTAAACTAAATGTACAAGAAAGCAGTGCTATATTCCTGTTACTCTGGAGTATGCACAGAATTTACATAATTAGTAGTCAAAATTCATACATTAATAGCACAATTTTTTGCACTTGTTTGATTTCATGAATGGATTGTTTGCTCATTTGAATGGGCTAACAATGTGAAAAGTCATTTGAATGGGCTAACAATGTGAAAATTTTGTATGAATTGAGTTTGATAAGATCTGCCGCTTGCTAATTTAGCTTGACGTCTGGATGTCTACGTTATATTGTGTACCAGGTGGATAGATAAGCGATGTATATACTTAAGATTTTTTTTAATAGGATCCTCGTGGTTATTGATCTTGATATTCGAGGCCTATAATTCAGCAAGCTCGATTATCAACTCTTCAGTCACCTAAGACTTTCTTATAATTTGAATCAAGCTAAGAAGCACAAACTTTTACTAAGAAGTGTTGTGTCCGTGTTTGATAGCAAGACCTGTGTATCACTCTGTAGGCAGTAGGCACAACTAAAGTGCATGGGAAATATGAAGAGATTAACTTAAGCCGAATGACGTTTATCAAAATAATGGAGGTTCATTAGGTGTTGCACAGTTGCAGTCTGTAAGTTCGTATGGTGTTGTATCCGTATTCCATGTATACATCCCATTTTTCAGACCTCAAGGTTATTATGTCACTGGAGAATTTCATAACTGCGGTGAATAACTATATGGGTTATGATATCACTGGACAATTTCATGAAGTGATCCTTACCGGCCTTTTAGTCTGATTAAGTTTTCCACTGGAAATATGATATGCATTACTTTACCGATTTTTAGTGTTCACCTGTCACATCTTACTTTCAGTGTTTTCTTTCACTGTAACCATGGATTCATTTGGAGGAGTTTTCATATAAATTTGGAAGATTTATCAACTTTAAACTCCTGAGTTTTGTAACTGAAAGTCTTTAGAATTGCAAAACTATTTGTGTACTGTTCAATAATTTTATTGGAGAGAATCAATATTCACGACTGTTTAAATCCTCTAGTAAAATTGGGTTCATCACGCCAAAAGGGAGAGTTATGTCCTTGTGTTGTTGAGGTGAAAGTTGTGACCGACTCTTGACGTTTTTGTAGAAATTATGCCTGGATGCATGAAGAAAGAAAGTACTTTGCTACTGTATTCTATGGCAGTGCCATTTTAGATGTTCTTAACTTTTTATGCTTTCATATAATTGCCACGGCCTATTTTTGTTATGTCTGTAAAAGGTTGATCATATCAAAATCTTGAAATGCTTTTAATGTGGGATCTCTTCTACTTTTGAATCATTTTGATTGCAGGAGATTCAAAGATAAGAAAGAAGCCGTAGAGCCTGAAGCTGATCCAGAAAGGGACCAAAGAACTGTTTTTGCATATCAGGTAGATGGGTAATATAGTCAAGGGAAATGATGGGAGCATTTATTCTTAAGTTGTTTGTTTGTTTTCTCTTGTTTTCTCTATTGTTGTGTCTTGTGTGTCTATGAGCATGCACAGTTATACTTCTGTTTGTCAGACCTTGTTTTTGCTGATTATCGTTTGCTGGTATGAAATGTTGGCGGAAGATGCCTCTGAAAGCGACAGAGAGGGATGTTTACGAGTTTTTCTCCAAAGCAGGCAAGGTTAGTAGGAATTATTTTCTTAAATATTTTGTATTTTATTTGAAGGTATGATGTTCTACGTAACTTCTTGCTGGTTACAACTCGCCCATGTTCATTGTGTTGTCTTTAGCATTTTTCATTTCCGCCTCCACATATAGGATCATTTGATATTCATTTTTGTTGAAACACTTCTTCAGATTTTGATGCATGTTATTGAGATACATTTCCTTCCTGTTGCAGTAAATGCTCCTCTGCCCTCAGTTACGAGTATTAAAATGACTTTCTTGTGTCAACATTCTGTGTATGTGGGGTGAGTGGAAATGTACAGATGCGTTAAACTGATGATCTCATGAAACACCTGTAATTGGTGTTGACGTGCAGGCAAATGTCCCGAATGACATGTATTTTTTGCTTTTTTATTCCAAGTTTCTGGTTTTGTATATAAATCATTCAATGTTTCATCTCCAGGTTAGAGATGTCCGTCTAATCATGGATCGAAATTCAAGGCGTTCGAAAGGAGTTGGGTGAGCACCTTCTTGCTTAAAAGTATCTTATTTACGTTCAGTATAGTAGGAATGTACTCTTGGTTTCTTTTAAAAGGATTCACTATACTCTTGAAGTCGCTAGTATTATCTTGAAGTTACTAGTATTTTTATTTTTTTTGGTACTTCGAAAATTCATTAGTCACTAGTATTGCAACAAGTTGAGAATGAATCCATGATGAGGGATGATGGGAATACCTTTTAGTCATGTTTAAACAAATCATGCTGTTTTCTCAAGGTAGAGGACGTGAACCTACTTCCCCTTTCCCTATGACTGCTGATATACAGTTTCTGCTCAAGATGATGGTTCTGTCACGGAGGTGGGTCCTCTTAGGTTTATGATTGTGTTTGCAGCTTCATGTTGCAAGCCCTGATCATCGTGTCCATCCAAAAGCTTACCTGGACCACGTTACCTGTTATGACATAGGGAGACCGCACAAAAATGCTTAGTTCACCAGGTTGTGCCCGGTGTCCATTTGTGTACGCAGCCCATAGATACTTATCAGTTCTGCGATGCAAACATTGTCGACCAAAGATAAATTCCCAGGAATCTGTAGCATTCGTCGATTTCAAGTCAATTTGTTGTTTAGCATTAAGAAATCTGAACTCTCTCCATTACCTACTTCAGTCCTTTATCCCATTTCTGCCTCTCTTTGCCATTGTTAACTTCTTTCAGAACATTGTGAGGGCAATTTGTACAAAAGTTGCTGTTTTTGGAACCATCGTTTTTTGGTTGGTTCTATTTGAGTCTAGAACGCCAATGTTTTCAGCTTATCGGTTGCCCATGGAAATTAAAATACTATCATAGTCAGTCTTGAAAATGAAAAAACCAGATTCTATTCTACCACAATGAGATGCTGCTTGATTTTCCCACCTTCCTTAGCTACATGCTTTGGAGGTTATGATTGTGTTGTAATCCTTCTATCCACTGACAAACTTACTGCGAGCCTGTGGGTGATACTGCAGGTATATTGAATTCTATGATGCAATGTCAGTGCCGATGGCTATAGCTCTCTCTGGCCACCTACTTCTTGGACAGCCTGTAATGGTTAAACCATCAGAAGCTGAAAAGAATCTTGTTCAAACTAATGCCACTAGTGGGGTTTCAGTTGCTGGACCCTATGGTGCAGTTGATAGAAAACTGTATGTGGGAAATTTACACTTCAATATGACAGAATCTCAGCTTAAACAGGTATTATGCCTATCATTCTTTTGAACCAATTTGATTGTTATCAGTATTTCACTATTGAATGTCTCCAATTATAGCTTGTTTGGGTATTACAATGGCTGTTAGAGGAGGAAGACTGGTATATGGGTTGATGAAAATGCAAATGCCTTACGGATGGCAAATTTGCTGAACAAAAACCTAAAAAATGAAAGAAAAGTACGAGTGCTCAGAAAATGAACCATACCATTAGTGCACATCTGGTGTAGCCTTCAGTATGCTTCAAACTTCCCCGCCATCTGCTCCGCTTGTATGGCGAGAGGCCTTCGGCCTCCACTTTTCCCGGCCGTAAAGGCAAGTTTCCGCGCCTCACAGTTTTGTGCAGACTTAATGCAGGTGAGAACCTGCAATAGCAGTGTAGGGAGGAGTAGGACCTTAGTACATGATGCTTTTGTTACCTCTGTGTGGCTGCGCTATGTTTAGATTGGTGCCTTGAAATCTGATCAGTAGGACGTGGATTGCTTGGATTGTCTTCTGCAAGAAAGGACAAACCCTGTTTCAGTCATTCGATCCCTCCTATGGTTTGCACTTGCAGTATTTTTGGAGTGCACAAGTCCCCTTCTCACAACTTGTAGGAATTGGGTGTCATTTCTTAATGGCTTTCAGAAATGTGCTGTACAGAACCTAGTGTTGTATGATCGAGAGCGAAGCTCGTGATTCTGTGTCAAGTTTTTTCATGTCTGCTCGATGATATGGCCCTATGGTGATGATCAAAGATTTAGTGATTGCTTTAAGCCAATTCCAGTTGTTCCTAGGTTGCCTCTTGAGGGGAGTATACCTTGTAGTTTAAACATGAAGCTAATGTACCTTCTTTTCTTTCTTTAGCTTTTTGAAGTTTTAGACGACTCTTTTCTCCCTAAGAGGGATATGATCCTGATTGGTGGAGTTCGGTAATTCCTTTTCCTTGCACTTCGCTTGCTTGTAGATAGACCTCCACTGTTTGTTTTCCATTGACTTTGTCGCTCTTTTGTTACAATGGTCTTCTGAATGGTTATTATTCTAGTATTCAAATGGTTCATAACAATCTCTGCACTCTTTTGGGACTTCTCAGATTTTTGAAGCTTTTGGGCCTGTGGAGCTTGTGCAACTACCTACTGACCCTGAGACAGGACATTGCAAAGGTTTTGGGTTTATTCAGGTCAGTATAACTTGATATTGGCTCCACTGCATATATTTTTTCAATGTAAATGACCTTTCATCATTAACCTTTGCTTCACTGGTGTCATGTAGTTCGCTCAACTGGAACATTCCAAGGCAGCTCAAAGTTTAAACGGAAAATTGGAGATTGCAGGTCGTGTTATCAAGGTAGGCTCGCACTAATTGGTTTAGACTGAAATGTTATGGAGTTTCAAAGTTTTGTGACTGCGAATTTGCGGTTCATAGTTGTCTCTTTGTAGTTTTGACACCGTCACTAGTTGTGGGGTAATGTTATAAGCTATTTTCTGATTTTTCTACATTCACGTGCAGGTTTCATCAGTTACAGATCATGTTGGAGCGCAAGATTCGGGAGCCAAAGCAGCTGACTTCGATGATGACGATGGAGGTGGTCTGGTGAGTCAAATTTTGTCGTTTTTTATCAACGGAAAATTGTTTAGAATGCAAGATATTTCTCTTACTTTATTAAATCCAGTGCTATGCAGTTTGTAAACTATAAGCGGTATAATTTGGGTGTGAAGTCAAAACTATGAGCTGTTCGACGGGCAGCTATATTGCTACTGAAAAATGATCACATGGTTTTCCTTTATTTTTTCTAGTGTGGCACGTCGTATGAGAAGTTAGAGTGACCGGATGTATGATTAGGTCTTTATGGTGGGTTAACGTCCTGGAAAGTTTGCCTTTTTTTTTTTAAAATATGAAAATGGGTCATCGAATGGAATATCAACTTGCCCCGAATGCTTAAGCTCTACTTGCATGGTAGCGAGCTTCTGGTATGGGATAGGCTATGTGACCACATATCAGTTCCTGCACGACATACGGTGCGCTATCCAGGCTTTTGCCCGTCTCTGGAGCCTCTGCTCCTCTATTACACAGTCACGTAGCCCTCCAGAGGACAAAAGTTTGGTATGATACCACTTGTTATGACCCACCCCTTGTCGGCCTAATAACATGAAGGAAGTGGACCTACTGAAATGGTCAAAAGCACAAGCTCAACTTACTTGGTATTCAAGCTGCTTGTGCTACATACACACTTTGTAGCAAGCTCGTGGACCTACCTAAATGGCCAAAAGCATACGCTCCCTGTGGATACTTCGGAAGTTTACTGAATTTTAATTGAAGCCTCGTTTGCGGGTTGTTACTATTCTGAATTCTGCATTTCTACTTGGAGAAGTTCACTATATTTGACTATGTAGAAACATAATGGTCCAGTTACCAACCTGTTTGTTATGTATTCCCATTAACACGAAGTGTAGCAAAGATAGAGTAAGTTGAATTCATAGCAACAAACGGTATGTGTTCTACGATGCACAGTTTCTTAGACTTGAGACATGGCTGACATACAACATCTTTGCATGCAGTCTCTAAATGCTCAATCAAGAGCATTGCTAATGCAGAAACTTGACCGCAGTGGCACTGCCACAAGGTTTGTCTGTTGAACTCTGTCCATCCTTCAGTTAAGCTTTTGTCCTCATCAGTTTTTTGGCGACATAGCATGAACTTGAATATGACACTTTGTGTAGTATTGCGGGTTCTCTTGGAGCGTCGGTGTTTAATGGCACAGCTTCAAATCAACAAGGCATTACCTTGCCGATGAATGGGCAACCTTCAGTTGCTGTTCCAGCTCTTCCTGCACTTTTGACTTCTTTGGCCCCAGAGCCTATTGGAAAGCCCAGCGAGTGTTTACTTCTGAAGAATATGTTTGATCCAGCAACTGAGGTTTGAAGTCTCTTTGGTGTTTCATTTATTTTACCACCCATTTTATTGGCCAGTTTTCGATTTTGTGGAAGTTGTCATCTTTTGAATACTGTGACAGACGGATCCAGAGTACGATTTGGACATTAAAGAGGACGTTCAAGAAGAATGTTCTAATTTTGGACATGTGAAGCATATATATGTTGAGAAGTAAGCGAAAAGATCATCACATAATTTTTTTTTTGGTGTATTAATTTTTTCCTCAATTGCATCTCTGCAACATGAGAATCATACACAATCTAATGAGGAAATATATCGAGCATTAACCTTTGTTGTCATTGCTAGAATTCTATTTCTTTGTTTAGAAGTGAACACTTAACAAATCTCTGCTTCCATTATTGTTTGAATTTTGTTCCCAGATATTTTGAGTTTTTTCATCCAACTTGCAGGAACAGTGCTGGTTATGTGTACCTGCGGTTTGATACTGTGGAAGGAGCATCGGGTGCCCAAAGAGCAATGCATCAGAGATGGTTTGCCCGGAGGTTGATATCCGCTGTGTTCTTGGTATGTATATGGACTCGTGTGAGGGTTCTTTCTTTCCCTCCAAGTTTTTTTTAAAAAATACATTTCTGTTGCTGCAAGTTCCGTTATTGAAACGTGTCTGTTTAGCCCATTCATCTCGATCTAGCTACGAAGTCAAGTATGTCTCTCGGGGAATCGCTGAATGTAGGAATGGGAAGGAATTGGGCTAATTCAAAGTTCCCTGGACTCCTGGAGTCTTAAGTTTTAACACCTAGTTTCTTAGAACTATGTGATTGAAACAATTCTCGTGACTGACTGATCCACCTTGAAATACATGGCTCAAATTTGACTTTCTTCATTTTATATCTTGCATCCTAAGATTTCTTATCCTGTTTGGTAATTTCTCCGTTAATTAGCAAAAACTGGCAGGAACTTTTTTTTTTTTTTTCTTTCTGAACGGCAATTTTTTTTTTCGTGATAGGAGTAAGGAAACAACATCATGGCCAAGGAGCAATCCTTTGCCCAATTTGAGACCCAAACCAACGATTGGCAAGAAACCAATCGAGGACACCTATTGGGACAAAGCCTACCTAAAAAGGACCAGAACCCAAAATCTCTATGGGTCTAAAAATACCCAGAGTTTACAATCATCTCATAGAACCCCAAAGGGCCACAATGTCCAGATAATGGGCCAAGCCCAATCAATATAACCCTAAACAGCAAACGCCACCACCTCTGCTGCTAAACCCTGTCGCTTCACGGCCACTAGAAAAGAGGCGATCCGCTGCCACCACCGTCGCCGGAACCCCGGGAACAAGCCCCTATTGCTGCCCCAGAGAACGGCACGAAAAACGCCCCCTCACGGCTACCAGAGAACGCCGCGACACCACAAGCTGCCGTCGCTACCCGAACACCACATCCCCACCACCCTATGAAGCACCGGTACGCCGGAAAACTCGCCGTACGCGTACCGGGTACATTCATATGTTTTGGGTACGCCATGGGTACTCCTTGGGTACGTTTGTGAGGGAGGGAGAGAGAGTAACCCTTTCCGGAGTGTGGGATCTGTCGCCGGAGGAAAAGGAATCCATCGCCGGAGGAATATAAGCAGACGCCGGAGTTCCAGGCGTAGTAGTCTGAGTTTGGGAAAGTGGAACCGAACAGATCATGACCTAAAAACTATTCTGCGTTATTTTGTTTTAATAGATGGCTAAAATACAGATTCATCCCTCATGTTTAGTTTATTACTCTGAAGCCCCCCTGTCTTGTTTCTCTTTTACATATTTACCTTTTACACCTAATAATGAAGTATGCTTAAAATATAAAAAATATGAAATAAAAAAAAAAAATTGCCGTACCCCCGCCGTAGCCGTACCCTACTTTTTTGGGTTATAGCTGTATCTCGTACCAGTACCCATACCGTGCCCGTGCTCCATAGCCACCACCAAACGCAGCACCACCAAAAAGCTGCGGTACCACTGGCCGTTAGGCCGGAAACCATGATCAACCAGCAAAGAAACGCGGCGTGGATGGCAACAGGTCCGACGAGCCGTTAGGCGGAGAGAGCCACACCCAGCAGTGTGGTCTTAGCCGGAAACTGATGCTGGTGAAAGGCGGGGAAGGATGGGAGGGAGAGGGAGAGGAAGGGAGTGAAGAGAAAAGGAGAAGCCCAGGGGAGGAGGGGAAAGGTTAGAGAGAGATGGGAGGGTAGAGAAGGTCTCACCACAACTTGTCTTCTTCTCGTTAATGACTTAGTAGCACATGATAGGTACAATGGGTCAATATAGAGGGAAGAAGAGTAAGTATTGTTTTACTATGTTAGCTTATCAGTGACCTTGCAATGTCGCAAATAAATAGATATTCTAGGTAATTTTTTAAAAAAGGAAGAGAGGAATTGACAGAATCAACTCTATAGATATATCATATACATCGTAATTTAGTTGCTGCATATTTAGATTCCATTATCAAAACCTTATCCCTTTTTAAAAATGTTCTATCTGATTTTTCAACAAAATTGGTAGACATGTCCACATACAAAAAAGCTATAAACTAGAAATCTGTTGGACATTGTTCCTATTTTAAAGCAACATTCCTCTCATCTTGTCTTCCCTCTTCTTCTTTTTTTTTTTTTTCTTCATGATTAGAGTGTTTCATCGGTGCGTGCATGATTGGCATATATCCCCTAGTGTTTAAAGCATCAGTTCTACAACGTCAGTTTAGAGGTACAGAAAATTGCAAGACATATTAACTAGTGTTGGGGAATCCAATGTGGAATTGCCACCTTAAGAGTGTCCCCGCTCCTTAGATGGATGACGAGGGGATATCAACTTCATATTTTTGCCACAACAATGTCTTCGTGGGGTTGTTGATGTGTCACTTTGGAGGTTTTAGGGAAGTGTATGGAGGGTAGCACTCCCAGCCTATCAGCTGCCCTGGGGTTTCTTCTGAACGACCTTTGGGTTCCCGTGGCACCTTTCCATCTCTTAAAATGGAAAATACAACCTTATATATATGATGAAGCAGCTTCGATGATTGGTTGTTTTGTCTAGAGGTCATAACTTCTCGAGGATCGACTTTAGTTTGTGACTTTCTGCTACAACATTTTATACTATTGCCAACTTTCTCTGCTGAATTATTGTCTTGTGTTGGTTCACCTCCTAATGTTTATATAATCTTTCTATTCTGCAGCAACCATATGAATATGATGCCAAGTTTAAAGGTGCAGCATGAACAAGTTCTTATGTGCAAATGGGTGCTGATAATTCTGCATGTTTGAGCTGGCAGTTTGTTTAATTTTACTTTTTGCTTAGATGAAATTTTGCAAAATTGCATCGCATGTAACATAACTGTGGATCTATTACCGATGGTGGGTACTTGTAATTTTTTCCAGATGATATTTGTTTTTTTAGGTGCAACCTTGAATTGGAAATCGATATATCATGCTCCTAAGTTGATTCTTCTTGCTTGTCTTTTGGTTATCTTTAAGATTATTGAACTGTGTGGTTGAAAAAGGTCAAAATTACAATAATCCATTTTTAATAATTATGTTTTCATAGCTTGAAAAGTTAAGGGACCTAAAGATTCAACTTTTGTTACGATAACTTCGATGTGTTTGGATGACATCATTTTCGGTTGGACATGTGGTTGATTACGTATTTCACTGGTGATTCCTCGTGCCTAAATGCATTTCGCAACATTCTGATACATCAACATATGCCTGCGCTCGTGGTGTAGTTCGACAGCCCCAGCAATTTCAACTCAACTTCTCCTGAAATCTAATGGATTGTAGTATGTGCCTTGAATGAGCATTTAGGCCTGGAAATCAACTTTATTTGTCATACATCCACTTCCTCTGGAAGCTGCTCCAAGGCATGGGCCCCTCAATGATTTGGCAAACGTGGGATGCCAATCGCGTCAAAAGAGTCATGGTACAATACATGAAAAGAAAACATGAAAATAAACATGAAAACCCATCCAACTTGGGTTTTCATGTTTTCCTTTCAAAAGTGTACCGGAAGGATCTCATCTGTTGGATGCGTTTTCATGTTCATTTTCTTGTTTTCCTTTCATGGTTCATACACTTTCTCCGTGTCAAAAACTTGGAGCATCTAAATAGGTTTTTTTTTTAATAGTGTTTTTATTTATGATGTGATATCAATGAACCCTTAATATTAGTTCGATAAAATTATGGTTTAATGATTTTTACAGACTATTTTTAATAAATATCTTCCAAAAATTGTCATTTAGTGCTTACAATTACACAACACACTGAAAGATAAGTTTTGAAGTGCATTCACAAAAACGTGTGGAGCAAAAATCAATTTCCTAAAAATTATTCATTCAATGAAATTGTTACTGACTCTTCCTTACTACGACCAATCAACGAGGAAAATCACAACCGTGGAAAACCTCTTCTTTATGTGGAGATTTTTTTCAATACCCATGGGGCATGGTTGAACATGATTCTGACCTTACATGTTTGTGAGGTCCACTCCCAAATATGTAGAACTCCACATCGGGGGATGGTGCTACTATCCCTAAAGCCCAATCTGGGCCGTCCGTGCTAGGCAATGGACGGCTTGGATTTGTTTGGTGGCGGACGGTTCGGATGTGTTTAGACAAGATATGATCCGAGCTGTCCATCGCCGATCACAGACTGCCCAAATCGGACAACATGCATGTTGTCCCCAAAGGGACTCAACCATGACTGAGCATTGAAAACTCTCACTTTATATGATAGGGAAAAACTTTACTTACGTGAGACAACACATTTTGTCCAACGTAATGAAATATTACACATAGTTTATCTACCATTGGGTCACATTCCCACCTAAATAAATAGCCATGACCTAATTCTTCCTATTTCTAAAAAAAAATAAAAAAAATAAAAAATAGCCATGACCTTATATTATATTCTAATACTACATCCATCCTAAAATGAAATTAATTTTCTTTCGCATTTTTTGTTCGAGAACTTATCTTCTTGCCATGTACAATGACATTCAACGGATTTGTAACCGCATATAAATGATCAATAGACCTGTACCTCCTCCGTCTCTTTGGCCGGGAATTTTCTTCTTTTATGATCATCTTGGCTGAATTCAGTTCTTCACCTTGATTCCCGTTTTCGCTCTTTTTCTCGTTTTTTCTGTTGTTGTCGTCTTCGTCGTTGTTGTCTTCCTCATTGTTGTTTTTATCTCCGGTGAGTTGCATGAGCAGCTGAGCCGCTGTGGCCATGTTGGAGTCTGTGAAGCCCTTCTGATTACGCGCTGATTCTGCCATTGATATGTAAAATTAAAGAGATTAATTTGGAGATGATGAGAACAACTGATTTGAATGAGTCAAAGCTTCTCGCTTGAAGCTGCAGTGTTGGTTCAATGAAGATGGCAGGAAGATACGTGTGGATTACTTATATATATGGAGAAGTTACGTATATATGCATGTGATTGTTAAACCGCCTTAATTGAAAATAAAAATAAAATAAATACAGACAATAATATGTGACTCATATCCATTATGGGTAGGGATGGCAACGGGGCAGGTTGGGACGGGTTTTGATGATCCCGACCCTAAAATTCCCGAACCACCCCTAACCCGACCGGGTAATTTATGGGTACCCCCGCCCCTATCGGATATCGGGTTTACCCGCCCTGCCCCTATTTTTTTCACATATTAGTAAAGTATATTTTAGACTCCAATATTAGTGAGCACAAATGATATGAGTTTACAAATAACTTTCACAACTTAACGAAAATCTACTAGTATCTAATGTTATATTTTAGTCGTAAAAATAAAATTATATGAATACAAATAAAATTTGATGCATATAAGGGAGAAAATATAATTTCATATATATAAATATAATTATACATATGTATATATGTCGGGGTGGGTAATATCGGGGCGGGGTGACCATACCCTTGCCCCTACCCTAACTCTAGCGGATTTTTCAAAATCACCCCATGCCCCTACCCGTTACCCAAAAAAAAAGAAAAAAACCCTACCCTATCGAGGCGGAGTCGGAGCGGGGCAGGTTGAATTGTCATCCCTAATTATGGGTGATTTATGCGACACCTATTAAATTTAATTTGTATTTCTCTCGTTTTCTTATCATTATGACTAGTAAATTTAATTAGAAGATATAATTATGACTAGTAAATTTAATTAGAAGATATAATAGCATGAATTATATCAATATTACGATATCTTTTAGACTCAAATATATATTGATTGTCTCTAATTCGATATTCTCCTTATCGTGGGTGAAAATAATACTACTGAGTATTAGATAATTGTAATTGAGATGAAGACAAATTCATTCAAAGAAGTTAAGAAAGTCTGCGCTGACCTCAAACTTAGTCGACGGCCAAGACCAGCCAAGAACTCTCATCAACTGAATCAATGATTCTCAGTAGGGGTGATCATGGACCAGATTGATCCGGTTTTGTAGTAAACCAAGAACCAAATTGCTATCTCCGGATTATAAATTTGGCGAACCAAACCAACCCATAAAATTCATTGAACCAAAGCATTAAAATACGGTTTTGTTTCGGTTCGCTCGAAATTGAGATTTCATTTTCATAAACTATTTAAAGCACTTAAAATGTCATAGATGAATTAAACCAATTCTATTAAAGTCACCAAAACTCACTACTATCAATCAACTAAAGAAGAGAATGCTAGTAATTAGTAAAGGAATATGATCATGGAATAGGGTATTGAACAACGAAATTAGTTACCAAACAAAAAGATTAGGAAATTAATCAATTGACTAAGCTCAAGATGTTATTAATCTTGGAAGTGAAGGGATATGGTGGTGGATGGAGCATTAGATTATAAAATTAATTGACTAGGGAAAAACGTCATTGGTTTGGTTCTGATCGGTTTGGAACTAGAAACCATTGACGTAAATCCACATACACAAGTAACCAAACCATTTAAAGCGGTTTCTAATTTTTTAAAACCAGGACCGAACCACTTTACTAGAAAACCAGAGCAAACCACTCGATTTGGAAAGACAAGAATTAAACAAGGCAATCACGATGCTCTCTAAAAAAGTTAGAACTCCAAAATGGACTAACAAACACGGACGGAGGGAGTAATATGGTGGCTCACATCCATTCTAGTTGTGATTTATGTAAAACCGATTAAATGGCTATTTGTATTTCTCTGTGTTCTTATCTTTAATGATTATTAATTTGGAAAAGCTACTTCTATAACTGTAACAATTGGAGTAAATTACTTGGTACAATATCGAATGGACTCGATTTATAGTAAAAGTGCGTGCCTAATGAAATATCCCCCTAAAGTTTTACTAACGAAATTCATGCCAAGCGAATTAAAATTGTCGTGTGGGCCACGCAGCGTGAATATAAAAATATTTGTTAGTACTAATTTCTTCTTTAACCATATAGTCACGAGTCATCTGACGAAATAAGTGTAATGTAACACAGGAAAAATCCTTATTTTGGTATTTTATTACTACTAATTTCTTTACACGTATAGAAAATTCCTTGATTGATTCAATAGTTGACGTTCTTTGCTAATATACGGCTCCTAATCTGTAATCCACGGGTATCTGTAATCCACGTGTATCCATCAACGCTTACGCCATTGACCATTACTGCATTGCTAACCCAAATGGATTATAAAAAATTTTGCTTGATTAGGAGAAATTATTCAGTGCTTCTGGAAAATTATAGATACCCTTAAAAGTATAATCTTGACTTTTTGTTAAAGAAATGGGTCATGAACATAAGCAAAAATCAGAAATCAGAATTTGTTTTAAGGCATGACCGGAGACGAGCCTTCTTTATCATGCGAAAGTTATGAGATTTTGTGATGAATGTTACGAACTACAATTGTGTAGCTACGAAAGAGTGAAAAATCTTTATTACCAGTATTAGTTAGACTACGAACTTGGGGTTTGTTTGATCGGGGAATTGAGGGAGGGCCCGGATTAAGCAAAAATGTTGTGTGTCTACCTTGTAAAGGCCAGTTATCACACCTCCCGTCTCCTCCAGGATGAATACATGTTCGATAATTCTTTTTCCCGACAATTATGACATCATGATGAATACGCGCGTAAAAACTAGGAGAGAAACTAGGAGATGGTCATCCCCTCTGTAAATTGTATGCTCAAATCCTCCAGAGGTTGAAATCCTTGGTGCAGATTAGGACCTTAAAGAATCCATGATAACTAAAAAGATATTGCTGAATAAATCAGATGGCAGAAAAATAGGTAAAGCAAAACAATATTGTCAATTATTTTTTACAAGTTTCTCAAGTTTTCCAAACCCGAATGGTGCCATCGACAGAGGCAGATATCATACAGCTGTCTTTGGGGTGATAACTCACACTAGTTACCTGCAGAAGAAACATAAAGAAGTTTAAACTATGAGCTTGACGATATTATTTAAAAACGGAGTATAGTTTTTGCAAAAAGGAGAAATGAGGTAAATATTCAGTGAGAAATAGGTGAAGTAACTTGCATTCTGTTTGCAAATGCACCATTCTGGTGAAATGGCTTAAATTTTTTTGACAAGTAAGGTCAAATGGCTAAATCATTGATCATGAAACAAATAAATTCAGAGGCGAAAGCAAAAAAGTTCCAAATGCCAGATACGTATGTCATTTTCCTTTGTCTAAAAACGGACTAGGAAAAACATTCTTCACAATTTTTGCGATATTTTGGAAACTATTGTATTCTCAAGTTAGTAGATAGAGAAATATAAATCAGGCATTTACAAACTTCAGGGAGTAATAATAGTACATTCTCAGCATCCAACTTGCACCCCACATGGGGAAGTATGAATTCATTCAACTAGTATCTGAACAATCATTAGCCTTCATTTTCAGGAATCCATAAATGTAATTTCAAATAGGAATCACTAGATGTAAACTGTGAAAAACATTAGATAAACATACCACTGAGGCGTGAGCACGGAAACTGGATACTATAGATGCATCTACAAGATCCCAAAAGAAAATAATGCCATCTTCCGATCCACCAGTTACATAGGCATCATTGTTTGTAAGCAAGCAATCCATCTTGTACGACTGAAAGAGTAGTACCCAAAACATAAAAGTTTAGGGAAATTATCTACTAGTAGGCAATTAGATACACAGCGCAAGAAACCAGCTGGATTAGAGTAACAATGCAAACACAGTACAGAAAAAACAAATCCATACAAAAACATTGTGCATAAGCTAACCTTGCAAGTATGGCCTTTATACTCTTGTAACAGTTCACCGGTAGTTCTGTCATAAGAAACAACAGTCAAGAGGTAAGCAAGGTTGACACTAAATAACAGTTTATATAAGAATACAAGGGAAGAAATATTACCTGTCCAGAAGACGTAGAGTAGAATCCAGGCAACTGGCTAATATGCAGTTACCATCATTTGAAAGAGTGATACAGTTCACAGGTTGCCCCAAGTCGTCGGATATTTCTCTATGAAAAGGCAACAGTGACGAATGAATCACACTTAAAACCTAAAATAATAATGGACCAGGAAAAGTGGTTTCATGATTTCATTGTTATGTTACTACGTACCTACCATTCCGAATATCAAATGTTCGAATAGTTCCATCAACACTTCCAGCAATGATTTCACTTTTTGTTAGATTAACAGACATTACACTGTCTAGAAATGTGTCGATGATCTGCACATAAACAAGAAATTTTGGAGGGCAAGTCAGCTAATGCAATTCAGGTCACTAGTCTAATGATGACCCTCATGATGCTGATAGAGAGATGAGTAACACTAACCTGAATTGGCTCAGTGCTATGAGATCTGCAGTCCCAAGCACGCACTGAACGATCATACCCTGCAGAAACTACGACAGATGCATATTCATTGAACTTTACAGCATTCACCTGCAAAAGGTACAAGTAGAAATTAGATGTTAAACAGGAGAAGAAAGGTGCAATGCTGATTGATGCATTTTGGGTATGTAAAGCCAGTAAAGTACATTTAGTTCTTCTCCATTCCTTAAACAATTTTCCACTTCTTTATTAAGAAACTTAAACCTCACTAAACAATGTCAAAGAAACATCAATGGAAACAGCTTTGGTTTATCAAATTCGACAGGTTTTAGGGAAACCAGTCAGAATCCATAAAGTGGTATTTGCAAGAGCATCTGCCAAGCTATGAATTCAATACTAAGTGGGAGAAGCTTAACAAACAAGTTTTCCAAAACTTTAAGGACTAAAGTTTTAAACAGATTTCAACTCCTAAATAACACAAAATGAAAGCCAAATGAGAACTCCAATACTATTCGTCCACTAGACAAGTACTTTAACCCTCACCAGTCAAGACTTAAACATGTATGCAAAAGGTGTATACAACTGGGAGATGCACTGGCAAATATCAAAAATATGAACTCTGGGTTGTTCCTTTATCCCTGTAGCAAGACACAAACTGTCTTACTGCAAATACAAGAAGAGAATGCAGTCTCAACACTGATTTCGCAGTATCAACAATGAATTTAACATTTGGAAAAGAGATTATCACATTGATATATAACAGAAAGTTGGCGGCAACAAAGCCTTTTCAAAATATTAAACAACCACGGGAAGAAAGTGAACTTTCACTAACCTCACTGTCATGACCACGGAATTTTCGAATTACTCGACCAGTTGCCACATCCCAATAAAATATTTGACGATCACCTCCACAAGAACATAGTTTGGAGTTATCCCTGTAATACAATGCCTTCTAATAAATGACTTTGAGGATACAGATTAAATTAATTCATCTAACGTATAAGTAATCCATGCCCAATTATCAGACCTCCCAACCCCATAGTTTGGAGTTATCCCTGCAATATATAAAGCTTTCCGGTAAAAAACCCAATATCATGACAGGAGAATTGTACCTCATTGGCTGAACACAATAGCAATTGCGCGGAAAATAGTATTAAGTTCCACATCTATAGGATTTAGTCTTTTAGAACTTCCAATACTTTGCCAGAGGACATCCTCCCATTCGACTTTATATACTAACTACTAATAAGTAAAGTTATCTGTCGCAGTGACAAAAATGTGCAATAAAATTTCTTTCATAAACAATAAACAGGCAGGCAATCGAAGGACAGATGAGAGTCAGCGGCAATCCTATCACTGAAATACAGTTACTCATCTGAATTCAACCCCAAATTCGAATGTCAGGTGCAGCTATCATATCCACTCTACGCAAATCACATGCTACTCCCTCCAATTTCTCAATAACCAAGAGTGGACAAGAAAATGTGAAAATAGCATACTCAATTGGAGTATTAACATGGAATGGAACAACAGTAAATAGCCGAAATTTAGACAAGAGAGAGAAAGAGAGAGAGAGTGTGTGGTACTGGGTGCAGTGGACGTCGCGGACTTCACGGCCGTGGGATTTATAGGTCTTGATGGGGATTCCACGGTGGGGATTCCAGAGGCGTATGGTTCGGTCCTTGCCGCAGCTCAGGCAATAATTTCCGTCGGCGTTGAACCTCGCCGCCAACACTGCCCCCTCGTGCCCCTTCAGCACGAAAGCTTCCTTCCTCGGCAGCTCCACCACTCCTCCGCCGCTCATATCTCTCTCTCTCTCTCCCCCACCACTCTCTCTCCACCACTGCGAGTCTGTGATGCAGCTGATGTTTGTTTTACTGCCCAAACAAAAGCTGTGGGCCTGTGCATTTCTAAGTTATGGAAAAGTCCAAGTAAAGAGCGACCCAACGGGCTTCAAGGCCCATAACTTACGTTTCTTTCCATATGTGTACGTGGGTGGGGTTAAACTTTGATTACTATTCAGTGATCATTTTGTACGTGGTTGGTTCGGTTCGGTTTGGTTTGATTCGGTTCCAACCACGATCCACAATCATGGAAGCAGGGACCAAACAAAAATATCTGATTCTCGTTTTTTTAGAACCAGAATCGATCCATTAAATCATGGAGTCAATCCAAATAGACCGGTTCGGTCTCGACGGTCCGGTTTACCAATTTGTTCGATTTTCTGGCACGTATAAACGAATACTTCATTTTCTTTCACTTATAAAAAAAAACCTTCTAAGTATTTTATAATTATTAACACAATTAGTCAACATCACAAATTTTCAATTATGGCTTGTGTTGTAAAAAATTTCTAATAAATGTAAATTTTAAATAGATGAATTTAATATGCAATTTAGGAAAAAAAATAGGAAGGATAATGCGAAACAAGAATGGAAAATGAGAAAAAAAAAATAAAAAAATTGGGGGTGTCCATCAGAATGTGGCCACCAGAGATTGACCACAACAAAGTTGCTTCATTCATCAATTGGTTTTAGAGTTTTGAAAAAAATTATTAGACAAAACCTCCAGTGTTTTAAGATATTTTTACTCAAAGAGCGGCGTGGCGTGTTGTTCACTTACCCATTATTAGTTCCATGATTACTTAACACCCAAATTTCATAGCCCAATCATCCGGAAAGATGATGTACTAAAAATTAGTACTACGAGTTACGAGAAAAACTTGGGTGTCAGTCGGGTATGACCACGTAGTGTCCGACCCCGCATCTCTTTTGGACGGCCCTGATTACAAATAAAGAGAGGGGGGAAGAAATTTGAGCCGTCCAAAACACTTTTAAACAGTCGAGATGCGCGGTCGGACACCACGTGGCCATATCCGACCGACCCGCACCTAAGTTTTTCTCATGAGCAGTGGAATTCCAAAAGACCAAAAAACACAAAGTTCAACTTAAGGCTCTTCTGAATCTATCTACTGAACCGTTTATTACTACTACTCCGTATTAAAGTGTCTGAATTAATCAATCAGAATCTCTTGGCTTTCCCCACTTCCATTCCGTTGTATCGTCATCTCTATCTATAAATATCAAACACCTCTCATTCCTTCTATTCATATTTCTCCACACCACAGACAATGGCCTACCACTCGAACCTCCTCCCAACACTCCTTATTATATCATGCTTCATAGCCTCCACCATGGCCACGTCACGACTACTAGACTCGAACCCCAAACCAACCCTCATGTCTCGGCTGAAACTTGACCAAAATGGCTGCTGGGACTCGTTGTTTCAGCTGCAGTCCTGCACTGGTGAAGTCATTCTGTTTTTCCTAAACGGGGAGACGTATCTCGGTCCAGGCTGCTGCAGGGCTGTCCGAACCATCGAGCATCACTGCTGGCCTTCTATGCTCGGTTCCCTCGGATTCACTTCCGAAGAAGGGGATATACTTCGTGGATACTGTGATGCCTCTGAGCCTGACTCGGGTTCTGCTCCTCCGCCACCTGAGACCGTTGTTGTTGGTCCGAACGTCAAAGCGTCTCGTGACTCGATTCCATAGGGGACAAAGTTTATGTTTGAATAAGAAGAAAAAAAAGGCGAATAAAGTAACACTGTCTACGAGTTATATTGTCAAATTTTGAGTTGCGTGATATATATGAAATGAAATTATTGAATTGTTGATCTTGGCTCTTTTGGTCTGTTGATTAATTAGAGTTTTTGGGAGTGTTTGGATCTCTATCCGCGCGATGTAGGCAACATATATGAATACAACACCCAATTACATGATTAGAAGCCACCAGATAGAAACTTAAAAGCAAATAGGGTTAGGTTCATTGGTTCTGACCTCAACAAATAGAGTCCACATCCAAGACACCAACATTTTATTACAGCCTTTCAGCTAAAGTATTTCAAACTCATTCAAACCGTTCATATTTTGTTGTCTCAGCCACAAAAAGAGACGAGAGCAATTTGAACAACACTGACTGACCTACTACCCTACAAAGAGGAGTTTCCAACATCAATCACAAACCGGTACTTGACGTCAGATTTGGCCAGCCGTTCCATAGCTCCGTTGATGTTGTCCATGTGGATCAGCTCAATGTCTGATACTATGTTGTGCTCTGCACAAAAGTCGAGCATCTCCTGCGTCTCTTTCATTCCACCAATGTTGCTTCCCCCAACAAGCTTCCTCCCTGCCAGTGTAAATACAATTAGATGAATGTGATTGAAACAGCAAATAATTGATCAAAGCAGTGCCCATTTATGTGAATGGATTGCATTGCAAGAGCAACAAATTATAAGAGAACACAATTATTCCGAACAACAAACCAAATCGTTTCAATTTAGAGTAGAGGTACAATAAATTATGTGTCTCACCCAAACATATTGGGAACATAGGCAGCTCTAAGGGCTTATCAGGCAGGCCAACATTAACAAGTTTCCCATTCAGCTTTAACAGGCCAAGCAATGGAGCCAAGGGATGAACAGCTGAAACTGTATCAATGATGTAGTCCATGGTACCCATTGCATCCTGCACCACAGAAACATGTAAAAGCTTCATTAGAAGAATTTTAAAAGGCAAAAAAAAAGAAAAAAAGAAAAAAAAAGAACTTTTCATGGCCCTATTGATCTAAAATTCCATTCCTACAACTACAAAGGATTGCTATGTACACACATCTACAAGTTGACTTAGGACAAAGCAACCAGAAGACAAGCCCTAAATAATCACATCCGTGAAACGTAGCTGCTTATGGAAAATGGATCTGAACCAGATACAAAAGAAGGTACACAATTATAAGTAAAATCCAATTTGGATGCCATATCTTTGCAGTTTTGGATTAGAACGTGCAGTTTGGGTTGGTGGGACAACAAAGATCCCTCCCCATTTCGTACGCAAACCTTGGTAAAACAACCTTGGGTAAAACATTCAGCTTGACAGGACATTGGTAGCCATTTGATCAAAAACATCTAGTCTTGAAAATATTTTGACAGTCAAAATGTCCACTGTTCATTTCAAGAGAAAATTTATTCAATCAAGTAGCTGCCTACTTCCAACCCAGCTGACTTTTAGCACGCATGCTCTGCAAGGGGAGCTTTAAAAGCTGAACACCTTGGATCACCGAGTTGGGATCTGTGGTAGGTAGGCTTACCATAGCTAACTGCACAATGGAGTCTGCAGAGAAGCTGTGTTCTTTTGAAATCTTTTTTTGGAAAAAAAATCTCAACACTTCAGATCATGGTAAAGCTGAACTTTCCTGACCTTCATTTTTGAGGGATCAGTGCTAAGAAGGAAAGAATCAGCACCAAGTTTGTTGATGGCCTCTGCCTCCTTCTTTGGCGAGGTACTAATCAAAGTGACTTTCAGCCCAAAGGCCTTACCAAACTTAACAGCAAGATGACCAAGCCCACCGAGACCCACCACACCCAAATGCTTCCCTGGCTCAGTCATTCCATAATATTGCATTGGGCTGTAAACTGTGATCCCAGCACAAAGGAGTGGTGCGCCAGCATCAGGGGGCAGGTTATCAGGAAAACGAAGCACATAGGCCTGGTCCACCACCGTTACATCAGAGTAACCACCTTGAGTTTTTGTTCCATCTGGGTGAATTGAGTTATATGTAAAAATCACTTTTGGGCAGTAATTTTCCCAGTCTTGATGGCAGATGTCACACGTTCTGCAGGAATCAACAATCACCCCAACACCAACTCGGTCACCAACTTTGAATTTCTCAACATTCTTCCCAGTTTCAGTAACCACACCAACAATTTCATGCCTGCAGTGCAACAAGTAAAGAAATGCATCAATTTCTTCATTGTATATTTCAAACTTTTGCATCAGGTAGTAGTAATCAAGATTTGGAACCAACTGTTGATACCATTTAACCTTCCACGCGGAAATCAGAAGTTAGTCCAATATGAAGCAATTCAGAAGAGACTGAGCAGGATCATAATATAGGGGCCTAGGACAATGCAGAAAATACTCTGATACATAGGACACTTCATATGATTGAATGTATTGGCATGTTCAAGATCTTGGCCCAAAATCATTATTAATTTCTTTGCCACTTGGCACAACTCAATAAGTGAAATTTGAGTCGCACTCAAGGAGTAAAGGACAACTCATAACCACACGAGACAGAGAAAAAAAAAACACTATACTGACAAAAATATGTAGGGGAAAAGAATAAACAACAATATAAAAGGTTTCACTTTTTAACTGAAATTAATGAGCGATTATTCAGTGCCCCTAGGCCACTGCCACGTGGTGCCTCAGAAGACCTTTAATCTCACCACACATCATGGGAACTAAATAATTTTTTGAAATTAACGAGTCCAATGACTCAAGTTTCTGTTCAGCAAGGCATAGAATTCATGTAGCAAAAGATAACTTGATACCCAAGGTCAAGCAACTCAAAGCCACCTTTTTCAAGAAGAGATTTCAAATGTGCCATCATTGTGGTGAGATATCACAATATTGTGCCTTCTATACTTATTGTGCAGTTAAAACATGAAAAAGAACACAACAACAGAATCATGGTCGTAGATAAGCATCATACCCAGGAACAATAGGGTACATGGTGAACCCCCACTCGTTTTTCAGAGTATGCAAGTCAGAGTGGCAAACCCCACAGTAAAGTACTTTAACCGTCACATCGTCCTCACCATTTTCTCTGCCAATAGCACAAACAATGTCTGAAATCAAGAAATAGCAAAATAGCAGCAATAATATCACTATTGTTGTAAGATAACCATGGTAGTTACAAATTACAATAACCATCGTAAAGTATCTATAGAGCAACTAAGGTATAAAACTATCAAAGGGGTGCTTGGTTTGCCATGGAAAACCACTGAAGTCATCAGTAAAAGTTTCTAGCTAGTAAAAGATTATTGGCATGATAAGTAAGAGTTTGATGTCGTATTGGAGAAAAAAAAGAAGAAAGGAAAATCGGTCCTGACTGCATTTCTAGTAGCACTAAGAATACCATCTTATAAGATGCAAGAGAAGTACAGTATGTCCTAAGGTTTCGGATTATGTAGTTGACATTTTTAACCACAGAATGTGGCACTTATGAGCTCACAGATCCATTTCATTCTCAGGAAATTACAAGCTTGTCTTTAAGACCATGGGAATTCTCATGGATAACGGAACATGCAGGCCCAGCTTTGGGCATACGTCGAGCATGATGCCACATCGGGCACCCAAATGTTATCTAATTTTGGGGGTTCAAAATTTTTATGCTCTTATATATTGTATATGCATAAAATTAGTAAGAAAAGGCCCAAATTCAAATGGAAGCCCAAAGCAAAGGGCCCAACCAGTGGCGGTAAAGATGTAACTAAAATGAAAATTGGAACTGTATTTGAGGACAACTGAATTATTTTGTAAAAAGAAACAGTTGATGAGAAGATATAAATAGCTGGCACATTTAGGTGAATAATAGTTTAGGGTAAATTACTTTATTTTCATCATAGATCAAGCTATTTCTTTACTAAGAGCACGTTTGAACGATTCCAAGTATATGAGAATTCTTTGCATTTTTGTTTGATGCGAATTGTTTATAGAATGCTATTTATTATACAAGTTACATTTGCCTCTGGGATCAACTATGTTATCCATGAAAGGGTGAATGGATCAACTCCGTTATCCATTTAAATGATATGGTGGATAAGCTTGGTTATGAGAGCTTAATTATAAGTTTTGCCACTAAAAATACGTGAGTTGTTTAAGCAATACCTTTCGAATTAATAGAATGATTATTGGTTTATGTTTTTTTTTTGTATCTTTCTAATTTGGTACTCACAAAGGGCACCATTTTATAAGTTCGCATGGGAGCCAAAACTCAAAGCCGGCCCTGGGAACATGATCCACAGTCCACTAAAATTTCAATAATTCAGTGGTTGATTAAGGACACCGTTTACATCATCCACATTCTACCACAATTATACAATTAAATCTCTCTCTCAGTTGGCAACAGTATTTTGGGCTTGAATTGTCTCCTTTGAACTACATTATTCTACCCAAGTAAACGAGCATGCCTAGATTCTTACTCCATAAAATGCTAGAAAACATAAATGGAGACCAAAATGTTGTAGGGACGGAGCCAGAATTATTGCGTAGGGGGACAAGCTATATGTGAAGGAGCAGTGCTAAATAATTTGATGATATATATAATTTTTTCAATGTAATAGTAAGGTTTTTCAAATTGTAATAGGGCGACAGCCCTACTAGTCACCCCTGGCTCCATTCTTGAAAATGCACCAAGAAAAATTTCAGACAGGAGGTATAAAATTCAGTACACTATCTATTCACGCTTTGATAAATCCATCGACATGACATGCATATACAAACCAAACCAAACCAAACACAACTGAAATGCCTAAAACAACGGGGCTTGGCTACATGAATCCGTTTTTTCTATTGAGTTCTGTCGAGCACATCGTGTTCCATGATAATCAAACATGCTGCACATGCATACATACATGTGTGCGTATAAGCATTTTGACGATACATATATACAGGGATGGAGCCAGCCAGCCAGCCAGGGAAGAGCCAGTAGGGTGGTTGCCCCCGCAAGAAAAAAATATATAGAAAAAAAAAATTCTTATCAATCACCTAGGCTCCTCCTTGCAAAATATTTTGAGAAAAAAATTCGCTCTGAAATTCCTAACTCGGTCCCTTCATATATACATAAGTACCTGCGGGGGAATTTGAACGGAGAGAGGATCCCAGAGGGATCTCTAGCAGCCCACCCAACAGCCTCTGATGATTTCGCCATTTCTCTCTCTCTCTCTTTCTCTGTCGTCAATGGAGTACTTGAAATTATCGGAAGGAAGAAGGGGAGGTAAGTGGCCATTTATAGTGGAGTATGTTTCAGAGAGTTGGAATCTTTTCAGCCGTATTGAATTGCGGGGCCCCATACTCTTATGACATGGACAACTGGACAAGTGCATGACCTATTCATCGACCCGAAGTCGAATCAGGCTCGGGTATTCGGGTCAATAATTGGGACTCAAAATGTTCGTTATAATAATGGGTCTCCAAAGGCCCATTACCACGAAACCAAGTTGTTTGGTCTTGTTCGAAAGAAGAACAGTTTAAAGGTGGCCCAAGCCCAGCCCAGCCTTCTTAAAATTTGGACTTACCGAGGAGTTTTTGATACAAATACACATATTTCACGGATTGATATAAACAATCACAGATATCGAATATATTTTTCTGGTATCGATACACTTTTTACAAATTATCAACCGCCCTAATGGCTCTGGTTGGCATTTATGTGTATTTTTTTTTTGAAACGTACGTTTATTGATTGATATCTAATATGTTTCGAGCAGATTGGAAGTTATAAATTTTAAGTTTCTTTTTTTATGGTAAATTAACCAGTATATTGAAGCAAACAAACTCGAAACATATGGAACATCCAGCCCAACAATACAAAGCAAACTCCTAACAAACTAGGAGATCAAAACAAAATAAACCAAAAACATCAGGACCCAAACATCTACAAAGGACGAAACACCCTAGGACTCAAATTCCAGGTGCGAGCTACAAGTCTAGAAGCAGCACAGTTCTTCAAGTTCCTCCAAGAGCTCAAGCAAGCACGGACTTCCTCCACAATCAGAGCACCCAAAGTAGGGGCAAGCATACTAATACCTAGAAAATGTCTCCTATTACGTTCCCTCCAAATATTATAGATAGCAGCCGCCATACATAGCTTGTACACACAGCTGGAGACCGAGTCATTGCTCTGATGACCCATTTCCCAATCCATCTCACTAGCCAAACCAAAGCAAGGCCGAGTCACATGGTTCAACTGAAGCAACAAAGTCCATACCTCCATAGAATATGTGCAAGAAAAGAACAAATGATCATGGGACTCGTCTGCAAGGAAGCACAACGAACAACCTTTATCCACGGGCAATCCCCATCTGGATAATCGATCCCTAGTTGACAATTTACCGAGAAAAGCTAACCATTCTACAAAAGCCCAACGAGGAACATTACGAGGAAACCAAACACATTTGGCCCAAGGAACCTTTGGGTAGACAACCCGTAATGCATTCCAAGCTGACTTGGCTGAATACTCCCGTGTACTAGTCAACAACCACCGAACCGAATCAGGGATAGTAGTGTTAGGCAGCAAGGAGGGAGATGTATGAGCCACGATTTCCTTAGTTATTGCACATCTAGGTCCTAGGCCATTGCCAAGCCCCATTTCGAATTATAGAGGCTACTTTGGTTGATATGTCCCTTCCAACATAACAACCCATGTTATCACCAAACTTCTGACAAAGAGGACCTAAAGTATGCCAATTACCACCCATAAAAAAGTAGATGTGCCATCACCAACAAAATACTTAATCCAGGGCCTAGCTATGTTCCTGAGATTAAGAAGTTTCCTCATAGTCCAAGAGGCATCATTAGGTACTTTAGCCACCCAAACAACTGGGTTAACCTAAATCCCTCGTCTTCGAAATTTGGCTGAAATGAGCCAAAATGCTACTTCATTAATATATGTGGAGATTTCACAAGTATAATTAATGAAAAGGTTATCCAAATTCTGCTGACAATGCTATATTCTTGATTTCCTGTTGCAGCTCTCTCCACTTTTCCTGCAAATGCCAATTAATGATCTGAACAAGAAATTGGTAAAATTGCACTAAAATTTGAAAAAAAAATTGCACAATAACAAAATAAGTATTACAGGTTAATTAAATAAGGTTTCAATCTGATACAAAAAGTATTTTACAAGCATACTAATCAAACCGTTGCCCGAATTTAATGAAAATCAAGCTGTTGCACGAATTTAATGAAAAAGTTGCAGAAATTACATATCCGTTCTTCTTAATTCTTCTTTCGATATTTTTTTTTCCATTTTTTTAATCTTTTTCTATATTCACATTAAAATTAGAGATTAATCATTCGTCTGAACAAGATGAGTTTACATTGTTATACTATTTTGATTTCTCTCGTCGAGATGAATGAGTAATCTCACAAATCGTGAATAAAAGATAAATAGAAAATAAAAAAAATAAAAAAATCTAAAAAGTACAAGGCCAAAAATCCAGGGAGGACTTGAAAAAATTGTTAGGTTTATTGGTGATTTCCGGGTTTAACGAACCATTTGAGTTTATAATCTATTTTGGGATTGGGAGGTAGATTTCTAAGTGTTACTCTAGATGCTCCACTCTTGTGCTTTCAAACTTCATTGTCAAGTTGATGCAGCACCAAGCATTTTGAGGACATGCATATCATTTATCCATTTAGGTCATTCAAATGTCTCATTTTATCGTGCATGGTTTTGGATTAACTTGTCATTGATTATCCTTTAAAATCCCATGACTTTAGTATTGGTTTTTGGCTTTCAATATGCTGCATTTGCTTGAGTCTGCAGACGCTTGCTTATCTAGTGGTATCCTTTGACACGTGTTTTAATCTTGACCATTCTGACCATTTTAATAGCGTTACCAAGCGTCCGCAGACACGTGTTTGTGGATAGCCTCTATTGTGCCAAATGTCTTAATCCTATCAGAGCCATTTTTCTTCCACTTTTTCATTGTGACTTAAGAGAAAAATCAGTATTTTAGAGAGACGTGTTTCCCCTCTCACTCTTTTTCCTTGTGTGCTAGTTTTTTCTTTGAGATGATTTAAGACTCCATTAATCATCTTTTCTGTATCTAGTGTTTTCTCTTCAATGGATTGGCTCTAGAATTAGTTAGTTTCCCCAAAAACTTTCTCAAAAATCAAATCTTTTTTCATTAGTCATGTTTGCATGCCTTCAAGTCTACTTGCCGGGTGAACCGGAGCCGTGGTGATACAGAAATCGAGATGGTGATTTTCATGGGTTCATGAATTCAAGAAGGAGCACGGGCTTCTTTGGCGTTGTTCGGTCAACAAGTTTTGTTTAGTTTTGATGATGTAAGCAGATGTAATAAGTGGAGAGAGATAGAGAGAGAAATGAGGGAAATGATGATGTAAGCAAACCAAAACAGGACCAAAACAGGCCCAAAACTGTTAACCGAAAATGGCCTTTGTATCTCTGACTTCTATAGTTGGCAAGGGACCATATATACACACACAAACGTATACATTTCAAAAGGCTGGGTGCATTTAAATTCCTTTTATAATGGCCTTATACTCTGCCAGCTCATGTTTCATGTCACATGGTTCTGTTTGGCTGGAGGACTCTTTTATCTCCTGGACGTACCCTTTATCTTTCAATAATTTTTTGAGTAGTTGCGCGAGAAATCAGCTCAATCCGATGTGCATAAGTGGTTGATCCAAAACTCTCCCAGATTAATTAAGAGTAATGAAATGAGGGAGTACTTTGGATGAACGACTTATGCACATCGGATTGAGCTGATTTCTGACAGGGCCACTCGAAAGTTAATTCTAGGAGTAACAAAGTGGGTCCCTGAACAACTCTGTACAATTTCTATACATTAGCGTTTGTACCCCTAGATACTCCCTTTGTTTTAAAATGATAGTTTAGTTTCTATGAAAATACGTGCAATTTCCAGATAAAAAGTACTCCCGTAAATGATTTTTAGAGTTTTGTGCCCCAAATTAAAGATCCCGAACTCGAAGGATGAGTTGTTTGAATAACTCAAATGGTGCATATTTCATGTGGGGCGGCACTTGAAGACCGAAGACATGCATGAGTGATCAGCATCACTTTTTTTTTTCTGTCCCCTCTTTCTTCCAAAAACTAGCAGTTGTAACCATCAAAGCCCTGGACCGTAGGGATGACAATGGATCGGTTTGGTCCGGGTTTTGCAATTACCATACCCAAATCCAAAGTATTTATCTATACCCAAATCCGAACCGATATTCAATAGGTATGAATTTTAGTGCACCATAACCAAACCATATGGATTTGGATTGTATCCAACCCGCACCAAACCCGCGTTAATATTCATTTCATTAATGAACATATGAAGGAAAAAGATTATATATTAAAATAAAAAAGTAATATACCATATGATTTTTCTATTAAACATCTAAATTCCAACATAATCAAAGAAAATAACTAAAAAATAAACTTTTCTTAAGAGGTTTCTATAGAGACTCTTGAGATTTTTAAGGGATTTGAGAGGAATAAAGAGGGAGATAAAATTAAAAAGTCACTGAAAGTTATGAATTGAAAATTAAAAATTACATGTACATAAAAAAATAATATGTATATATATATATACGAAAAACTTCTAATCCACACCTCCCGGAAATAAGAAAAAAATGATTTTTTTTGTGTTGCAAATTATTTTTGGAAAATCCGATCCGTCCAATGTGTTCAGAAGATGTTTTCAAGGGTCCACGCGGGAAATCTTCAAAAAAAAAATACCGGGAAGGGCTTGATCCAAGCAGTTTTCGCAAAAAATATATATCCTTGAAAACACCTTCTGAACACATTGGACTGATCGGATCGTCAAAAAAATGTTTGGAAATGAAAAGTCCGGATAAGAAGTTTGGGTTTGGCCGAATACTTGCTAAGACCAAACCCAAATCCAAACCCGCTGGGTATCATGTTTTTAAAACCAAACCCACTCCATGGGTAGGAAAAAATATAAAAAACCGCATCAATTTTTTTTTTTTTTTGTTCGGCAATAAAATTTATTAGAAAACTTGACAAGGGTACATCAAGTTGGGGGAGGGGAGAGAGGACTCCAACCGAGGTTGAAGAAATTAAAAAACCCCACGTGGGACAAAGCCCAACACACCTGAACGGGCAAAGCCCGGCACACCTAACGGGCCTAAGTTGCCCAGATAATACAATACAGCCCAGAAACACCAACAGATACAGAACAACCCAAAGAAAACCCTAAACCTATTGAGAGTCCACTGAGCCTCTTCCATTCCGCAGCCACCTACCGCCGCTATCGAACCGAGATCAGACAGCACCACCGCAAGCCAAGACGCGAAGGAAACAGGAGCATCCAACCACATCACGCCACCATTTGCAACCCATGGATGACCCGACCCAAGCACAACCCACCCAGCTGCCGCGGAAGCTCACCATTACCGTTAGGCGGAACCCTGACCCTCCAACAAGGGTCACGGCGGGAGACCAACGCCTAGCCACCACCTCCATTCGAAACCAGTGCCGTTAGGCAAAACCCCGGAAACCCAGCAGAAACCGAGGATGGAAACGAAACCAAAGGAGACGGCAGCCGAGATCCAGTCCACACAAGAAGCAATATAGGCGTACAAAATGGACAAGGCACAGTCGAATCCAACAGGGGGTCGAAAAAAATAGATATTGAGGGAGAGAGACGAAGAAGACCAAGATCTTACCGCACAACGTCCTCGTCGCCGTCCGGAAACCCCATAGAAGAACGCCAAGCAACCACAAATCGGCGCCCATAAACGATCCAGAGGAAACCCAGAAGTCGAGAACCATATTCCACAGCAACATCCGCCATCACCACCGAATCCGACCGTCTCGATTTCATCGCCGAACGATTTTGTGAATAAAGGAGGAAGATCAGATCAGAGAAAGAAGATGTGGATGAGAGGGAGAGATGGACAGAGAGAAAGAGGGATGGAGAGAGTAAGGGAGAAGAGGGAGCCCGGGGGGGAGGAGAGGAGGAGCCGTTCCCCCCGCCCCCCCCGGAGAGCGGCGGCGGCTGAGTTTAGATTTAGGTCAAAGAAGAGAGAGAGCGACTCTGTTAATGGGTGTATTAATCGTTAAAAGTGTAATATTTCCAATCACTTATCTAAGGGTCGGTTTGGTTTGGGTATCCATAAGTTTTGGGTGAAATTGACATCCCTACTGGACCGTAGACAAATTCAAAGGCAAATATTGGCATGCAATGATGCAAGTTAATCTCAGTACTCTTTTCTTTGGACGTAAAACGCATGGCTAGCTTTAATTCCGGCCGGCCTCTAAAGAATCTCAGTACGTGCATGTATAGTTCATGCTTTTCGACCCTCTTTTTCTTTATCATACTTTCCAATCATTTTTTTTTCGGTTTTAATTTCAATCTCTTTGAGATCGACAGTTTGGGCAACGCACTTTCACGTTGATGAATAGACTGGTGGCCGGCCAAGTGGAAGAGGCCATGCATTTCATAGGGGTTTAAACTTTAAACTTTACTAACAACAATGTTTACTTTCGCCGAGAAAAACAAAGATAGATAGCTGATGAATAACGACTAGTTGAAAATAACGTACATAATCGCCTCTCTCACAAGTCGCAACAACAGCCCTCGTACGTAACCTCTAAAGTATCTTTTCTAGTACCAAATAGAACAAGGTTTGATTCGCATTTTAATTGCTTCGCTTATCACTTTCACGTCATGATTAAATTCACCAACTATATAAAAACTTTCTGTAAAGACTTCAATTTACTACAAAAGGTGTTCTTATCTTTCTCCTTTTCTTTTTATTGGTTTGATTTGGCAGCTGAATGCATGCCTATGAAAAGGACTTGCCGTATATATCTCTCTCTCTCTGTTTTTCGTTTATTTTTTTGTATATTTTGCGTTAGAAGAACAAGAACGCCATTGCTGAATTCTAAAAGGAACAAAGGAAAAGAAAGAAGATGGCCGGTGATTGCATCATTTGGGAAAGGTGTGAGTGAGCTCCAACAGTGAAACGCAAATTAAACGGAATCAAGCTTCACAAACCGAACAATATAGACTGAGTAGCTGGACTTTCTATTTTGATGAGACTTTAGTTTAGAGAAGGATGTTCCTTTTGTAAAGGCGTGCGGGTATATAAATAACCTTTTCGTGCTTTTCTGATAAGCGTTAGATATGAGTGTAACTTTTAAATTTTTGTACTATAGTTCCTTTGCGGAAAGAGCATTTGATAGGAATATGCGGGTAGCTTTTGACAATTAAAGACTTAAAATGTGGAAAATTTGAGGCTTTAAGACCTCTTGTTCGTTTTGATTTTTCAGAAGAACAATGATAGGTACACACCCTCTCAACCACTTCCCACCACACCCTCTCTCACATGTGTGGTGAGGCTCACTGGGACCCACCGGGTGAGCCCCACCACACATGTGAGAGAGTTTGTGGTGGGGAGTGGTTGAGATGGTGTGTACCTATCATTTTTGTTTTCAGAATCACTCCTTGTCTAATACGTTTTCTTTCTAATTTTTAGTCTCATTTATTTATCTATATCTCTCCACTCATTATCCTAAAAATGAAGGAAAAGCCAACATTATAGAGATAAGCCAAATTTTGTGCCAAAATAAGTTTAAGGATTTTTTTAGAAGATAATTAGTCCTCATCCTTTCTTTGGATTTGAAATGAAAAAGAAAGGAAATTATCTTTTCCTTGTTTGATTTTGAGGGGAAAGATGAAAGAGGGGCCAAACATGCAAGGAATGAAAAAGTAACGATTTACGTTTCAAAAATGATTGTGACACAAACTCTGTGTCACAATCAACCACAACCCCACTCACATAGGGTGTGGGTCCCACATGCGGGCCCCACACCCCATGTGAGTGGGGTTGTGGTTGGTTGTGGCACAAAGTTTGTGTATGTATCATTATTCTTTACGTTTACTGTAGAAATAGGAGATTAAGGAAGTTTATATTGTTTTTGGTTCTCAATCAATTCCTCTAAGTTTCTACAACCACATGTGCAATTATTGTGTCATTTACCATTCACAAAAAGTTGGCACACACTCCCGTGCATTTGCTAGGTCTTGCGAGTTACTTTAACTCGCTAGGCAGATGAGTTTATCGGGACAGAGAGAATATGAGAATTGGGGATTTTTGGTTGACATTTTGGATAGAGATTGTTGGAGATGCTCTTATAAACAGTACTTGATACTTTCAGACAATTGTGGAAAATTACTATTGTGACACGGATTAAGAGTTCGCGTTAAATGCATTTTCTCTTTCTATGTTCGAATTAATTCTCTAACAATTCTGAATCTAGCGTGATATTCCAATTTTTTTTTTCACTTTTTTGTAGTAGTATATTGTTACGCCATGCATCTTAAATAAATTTATAAAAAAAAAAAGCAAGCTTTTCATTGATGTAGAGAAGACCGTAGCTTTTCGAAAGGCAAATTATTCCTCCCCAGAAAATAAATTCAAAATAAGTTTTCAGACGGTACTATTTAAGAATCTATGTTCCTTCACTAGATCACACTACAGTGCCACCACTTGCTAATGTTTGTGGAATTTGCATGATTCATGGATTGCTACAATACACACTCATTAAAGACGTGTACAATATATACTTATTGTGCCACCTCATTAGTAATCGTAACATTTTTTAGTGTTTCGTAACTTTTCAGCAATGTAATTTGTTACATTTTCTATGATTCATTTTGTAACATTTTCTATGATTCATAATATTTTAGCGCGTCTCGTAACTTTTATAAAACAAAAAATCGTAACTTTTATAAGGGTGCATAATCAACGCATGCACCCAAATAGGAAGTATATATTATAGCCTTTTCCGAAAAAGTATTAGCTTTATAGCAAATTGATTTGCAAACAATAGTTCCTCCACAAAACAGATGCCAATCGAAATAGTGAAAGCAATGAACTTGCATAGAAATTCTTAATATAACGTGCGTGTAGGATCTGTGTTCTCTCTCTCCCTCTCTCTCCAAATGCTTTTCCATAGTTCAAATCTTTCTTGTTTTTTTTTTTTGACGGTGAGGGTTGCCCTCGCCACTTATGCGCACTTCGATTATTCCCTTCCCGGCTCTAGTTAAAGGCAGACTATCCAAGCCGAAACATAGAGATTCACGAGAAATTATTTTCTTGCAGTCTGACCTCAAGGATCGAACCCTGATTAATTGTGTGGCAAACCCACAAACCAACCAGACTAAACCCATGATCGATGATTCTTGTTTTAGAAGCCTATGCAAATTGAATTAATTAAAGACGAAAATGTTTGGCCTAGAATATTTAAAGTTCTTCTCGGAATTGCATTCACATTTCTATGGTCAGGAAATAATTCACAAGTCTAAAGTTGTCCATTAATGGTTTCATTACTTGTAAAGAAGGGGGAAATTAATAAAATATGAAAAGGGATTTTATTCTTTGCTTTATCGAAAGAGATCATGCATGGATCAATGGGAATTAAGCATAAAATATGGCTGAAATGAAACAGTAAACTCCTCCCATAAACTAAATTAATACAGAAAAGTATAGAAAAAGGGGAACCCAACATTGACGATGATATATATATATATATATAGCCTAATCTTTTAGTCCAAACCTCCCGAGAATAAGAAAAAATTGATTTTTTTTGTGTTGCAAATTATTTTTGGAAAATCCGAGCCGTTCAATGTGTTCAGAAGGTGTTTTCAAGGGTTCACGGGAGAAATCTTCAAAAAAAAAAATACCGGGAAGGGCTTGATCCAAGCAGTTTTCTCAAAAATTGTAAATATAAAGTTTTTGCGAAAACTGCTTGGATCAAGCCCTTCCCGGTGTTTGTTTTTTGAAGATTTCCCTCATGGACCCTTGAAAACACATTCTGAACACATTGGACGGATCGGATCGTCAAAAAAATGTTCGGATCAAGGAGGTCCGGAAGTCCGGAGGAGAAGGAGACCAATATATATATATATACGACCTTAGAAAACTGAAGAGGAATGTTGAATAAAAGTAGACCTTAGAAAACTGAAGAGGAATGTTGAATAAAAGTAGCTCACGTGTATTTAATTGATACCTCAGGTGGATTATGTTAAGTAAGATCAACGTGTTACTAAAGTCTTTAATTAACATGGGCGGCTAAATCAAATAAACTAGGCCCAACATATTTTTAACTAATGTAAGAAACTCTATTTTTCATAGAACTATTTATCAAAAAAAAAAAATTTATACAATTTTTTCACCATTAAATTCAAATTCTAGAGCCGCCTCTAAACTCAAATTAGGACATTTTCAACAATTTAATGGAGCAATGCTATCGTGATCACATTTTGGGTATCACGTGACGTGTCATCATTACAATGGCAAAATGTGCTTCACTATATATGGACTAATTATTTAGTAGGGGCCCTCGCCGCGTGGTGCAGACAACACTAAGAATGTGTGGTGGAGAAAGGTGTTGGGTCACCACGTGGCGGTACCCCTGAACGACTAAATAGTTACTCCACTATACGACATAAGAGACACATTCTACCAATACATTGGTGACATATCACCTGGTGCCTAAAATATTGTCAGCAAAGTATTAAAGTTGATAAAAGACATACACCCTAGATGTTTGGCTATTTCAAGCTACGTGAACAAGGAATCATGTGACTGATTGGCTTCCATAATTCACAAGTAGCTCATCAACAGGGGACAGGCTTGGGTAGTGGGCACATGCCATATCTAGAGACAGATACTCATTAACTTGCAATGAGTAAATTAAAGTCTGAAAAACATACGAAACTAACATTTGTAACATGCTCGGTTCCCTATTCAAAAATTGCTACCAAGGGTCATGCACGTGTCTTCTATCACACATTCAGGTAAGACGCATATATACTTAGTCTCAGACGCGTGGCATATGAATGTGATAGGGGAAGAGGTGCTCCAGAGGCTAGCTAGCTTTGAATAATTTGTCGTTGACGACGTTATATAGGGGTACGAAGCATTCATGGAGATTGTTGTCATCCATCCATGCATGTTACAGCTTAATTAATTAATTCATCTTTTACTGTACCCATTTAGTGGGGTGCAAATGTGCAATATCCCATTATAATGCAAAATAAACGGAACCGGGGAGGTGCTGCGCAGTGGCTGTGCGGCCCATTTCGTCGCCGTTCTGCCACTGTTTCGACGATCGGAGACGTCCACTGTGTAGAGCTCGTCGAGTACTACATATGTATCAAAAATCAAGTCGATCGGATATCGTTAAGTGCCTCATCGGAACACAAATAAGTTGTAAAAAATTGGAACACACATGTCTTGAAACATTAAATGAAAACCATTGAAACCATTTTTTTCAACATATTTGTGTTCCGATGAGACACTTAATGATATCAGATTGAGTTGATTTTTGATACACTTATAGTACTCGACGAGCTCTACACAGTGGACGTCTCCGATCGTCGGAACGGTTCCGGCGCGGCACCGAAAAGGGCCCGCACAACACGGGGCTGCGCAGCACCCCCTGTTTCCAAAATAAACAATATACATGAAAGCGATAGGATCCTAATTTGATCCACTTCTAGGCCAAGTTGGTGAATATGTAACTAATTCCAGTTGCCTCATGCCTTAATTAGTAGTAATTCTTTTAAGTGAGAAAAGTATTCCTGTTGTATGAGCAAATTTGTGACACCATACCATACAAATGTGAAAGTTCATTACTTTGTAAATAGTTTTACAATATTCCCATGAGCATATAGAAGGGAAAACATTTATTTTGATTTTGAACTAGACGGTTATCTCCTTTAAACCAAGAGCCAGATCATCTGTGCCGAAAAACCTCTGTACGTGCCTTTGTGCCGAGGAATTTTTCGGCCGTTGGATCACCCAGAAACATTAAAATATAAAATAAAAAAATCACAATCCAACGGCCCAAAACCCCTCAGCACAGATGCACAGGGGTTTTGGGCACATGGGATCTGGGACGTTAAACCAAGGAATTGGTACTTGTCTGAACAAAGCTTCCATTTGAACCATAACTGCCCTTGTCTTGATCCAACAAATAACTGTCTTTGTCTTGATCCAAATATTCTAACACATGCCTTTTATATTGGCTGTCACGTGTTTAATCTTATCGATAAATACAGGTTAAATAAGAAAAAATTAAACAGTTGCCTTTAAATTACAGGCTGCCACGTGCCTGATCTTATCGATAAAAAAAAGTTAAATTAATTTTATGGTGTAAACAGTCATCCAAATTATGTTTATATATTGGCTAATCCACATATTGATTGATTTCACAAATATAGGAACTAAGGGGTCATGTTCCCCCTTATATCTTTTGGTATTTCACTTCTACCGAGCGCGATAGTTTACGATATTTTTCCTTTCTCCCCCAAAGAATTGCACTATTGCCTTTAGTACTAAGGGGTGTTCCATTAACAAAAAAATATTTTTTTAAAAAATCAAGACCAGCCATTCTCTCCCAATACATCACATAAAAAAAACTGTGAAATTTAGCCATATTTTTTTCAAAAATCAAGACAGATCATTCTCTCACAATACATCACATAAAAAACTGTGAAAAACCAATTTATTTAAAAAACTTCCTTAGTGGAAAACCCCTAATTAAGAAATTAACAAGTCATCACTCTTATTTGTCTCCGTCACTATTGCACGCTCCACTATTTTCTCTGTCTCTTGAGAACTTTTATGAGGTGATTGTATGTCAAAAATTGAACTTTCCATTTTGAATAACAAGGCAATCTCGAAAATCGAATTTACACAGACCGAAAACAACATTATGCTTATTTGTGAACTTATTCAAAATCATAATCAAAATGTGTCCTCTTACGCTGAATTTAATACGCATCCGTCTCTGTAAAAGAGTAATGCTATTAGCATCACGTATCCATTTACGACTTTACCTAGTCATTTACAGGGACCCCAGTAATGCCACCAGCATCACGTATCCATTAACGGCTTTACCTAGCCATTTACAGGACCCAGTGCGCACATCTAGTCAATGTGAATATTCCTTTTCTAATTCGAACGAAATTGTAGTAATTTTGAATGACATTATAGTTTATGATGTGTGCATCGTACACCAAAAGATCTCAATTTGGAGCTAGCACAGTAGATGCCTAACCCTGTAGATCCCTCCAAAAGTGGCATCTAGTTATGGGTAGCCATCAAAGCTAGAAATTATATAAAATGATCAAATGCGTAGCGAATAGAGACACCACTCATTTTTGTGGCCCCTCTCTTAAAAAAATATTCCGTCTGCCACCGTCACGTGGTGCCGTAACAGTGCCCCAACACTCTTTTTCCATCATAAATTTCGGAGGGCCTTAATATCAAGTGTACGGGTGTGATGAGAAATAATGTTGGGACAATATGACGACGGTGCCTCATGACCATGAAATAATTACTAGTGTATATATATATCATCTCCAGACACGAGCTAGGCATGCAATTTTCCATTCAAACTTTATCTTCATTGCTACCTTCTGATGCCTTTGAAAAGTATATAAGTCTAAGTCTATATATATATAAGCTACTTACAAGCCATTGTTAGAGAGTTGTAATAATAGAAGAGAAGAAGGAAGATGAAAATTATGGAAGGAAAGAAACCATATTTGGCTGTCATCCTAATACAATCCATATATGCAGGCATGTTTTTGCTTTCAAAAGCTGCATTTGATGTGGGTATGAACTCTTTTGTTTTCGTTTTCTATCGACAAGCTGCTGCCGCTGTCTTCCTAATCCCTCTAGCTGCGGCCTTCGAATGGTACGTACGTATATCCATTTCCTTCTCCATTAATTGATGACTCGAAAGTTTACGTATCTCTCCCGGTCTTTTTTGTCACCAGTTTATTTCACCGCTTACTTACTGACGAGTCATGAGTATAAATTGTGATGATGGGTAAATTATTGCCACATGATTTGATAATACGAAAGGGTGAATAAGACCGATGATTTATAAAAAAAAAATTTGCGCGACAGATAGAGACCGATTTTGAATGATGATGATGATGTAGAGTTGATCTTATCTCTTGCTTTGCTTTTGACGCAGGAAAAATGCACCACCACTTTCATTTGTGACCTTGTGCAAGATCTTTTTTCTCTCTCTTTTCGGGTACAGTGGTTTCCATTAATTTAGAACAGTAATTTTAATGTGAATAGTTATGGTTTGTACGTACGTTGTCGAAAAATCATGTAATAATAATAATTAATCATGCCATTTGTATTTTGCATTTCAAATATTTCAGGGTTACTTTCACCTTGAACGTATATGGTGTTGGTTTGATCTATACATCTGCAAGTTTGGCTGCTGCAACTACAAACTGCATCCCGATCATTACTTTCTTCATCGCGCTTTTATTCGGGTATAGATTTTTTAATTATCGATCAATATTGTTTTTCATTTCAATTAATTATCAATATTGTCTTAGTGAAGTTGATGGTGATGAGTGTACGTCGAGAGGACGAAGGGGTACAAAATCTTAAATATTCAGAATGATTTTTTAATTGAAATTAAGAAAAACCTTAAATTTTCCCTATCAAGTTGTGGGCACAGAATCTTTTTAAGGTGTACGAAAATATTCAGAATGATCGATGATATATTGATAACCATCGACCACATGAATTTGCAGAAAAGAGATCAAAATTTATTACTCCTAATTGTCACGTGTGTATATGCCAAAAATGGAGAGGAATAATAGTGGTTCATTGTTCACATGTACTATTAAATGCAAATGTCTTGACTTGGTTGGGTGGGTGCAATATCACGTCATTGGACACTATGCGACATGAATCCATTTAGTGGGACCCACCCCACACATTCGCAAAAATTAATTGAAAGTTTGTTGGGCTCACTCTTTATTCCTTTATGTTAGGAGATAATTATTAGAGGCCCAATGGTAAATACTAAATAGTTCTCAATTAATTTTGTTTAGGTTGGGTTTGTTGGTTCGCATTAACTTTAGTTTAGTCCCAAAATTAAGTCGTTTTTAAAGATTAATAGTAATAAAATTTCTTTTTACCGATAAAAAAAAAAGTTTTCCATTAATTCTGGATCAATTCTGGAGGGTTTGTTGGTTTCGTTAACTTTAGAGTCCCAAAATTAGTCGAAGTCCACTCAAACTTGTTCAGATATCCGGTTATCATAAAAAAACAAAAAACTATAGGGTAAGGCTTCACAAATCCAACATCTCTTCACCTAATTCAACAACCAAAATGACAACAATGAAGGGGAAGAAAGAGAGAAAAAATCTCACTCCTGATGAGTGAGAGATGAACAGAAGAACTAATGAAATTTTGGATTAGTGCAGGATGGAAACGGTGAGGTTGAGGACAAGTGGAGGGATAGCAAAGGTTGCAGGGGTAGCAATATGCCTTGTTGGTGTCACAACAATTGCCTTTTATAGAGGCCCCACCTTGAAACTATTGATGCATCATCACCTCTTGGGATCATACCATAATACCATTCAGCAACATCATCAAGCAACTGCAAGTAATTCTCATACATGGATTAAAGGGTGCTTCCTAATGCTCATGGCCAATACTTTCTGGGCTCTTTGGCTTGTATTACAGGTACTCTCTTTTGTAATAATTATATAACCATCGGAATTGGATCCTCTCTAGTCATTAATTTGGACTTGACGGGACCAAATCCAAACTATTAATTGCAATAAATGGACGGTCCAGATTCAGACAATCCAAAACTTGGACTGGCTAGAGAGGATCCGATCGAACCCCTAAACATGCATCTGCTCACTAAATGTATGGAAAGATTAAAAGCATGTTATAATTGAATTTGAATGTTTTGGTTGGAAATTAAACAGGTTCCAGTGATAAAAAGCTACCCCTCAAAGCTACTTCTCACCACTCTGCAGTGCATGTTTAGCGCGATTCAGTCTTTTCTCATTGCAATCGCTTTGGAAAGAGACCCAAATCAATGGAAGCTGGAATGGAATGTCAGACTCCTCGCTGTTGTTTACTGTGTAATAAGCAAAAACCCAAACCATTACTATTCCTATTTCGCGTGTTCTCTTTAATTATTTCTTCCGAGCATCTAATTTCAGATTTACTAATTAATACTAAAGTTTATTAATTTCTTGATATATGATAGGGAGTAGTGGTGACTGGGGTGACATTCTATTTACAAGCATGGGTGATTGAGAAGAAGGGTCCAGTGTTCTTAGCCATGTCCCAACCATTGACCTTTGCCTTTACCATCTTCAGTTCTGCCTTCATCTTAGGGGAGACAATTAGTCTGGGAAGGTGCATGGTCTATTTTCCTTCTCCACTTTCAAATTTATAGCACTAAAAACTGTAACATATATATGTTCTATTTGTTGTTGCCGCACCATACAAAATTATTATTTGCTCTTGTAGCACCGCCACGTGGTGCTCCAAGAACCTTCTCAAGCACACATTAGTGTGGGATTCACCACCAAGTATGTGGCTCGACACCAATGTGTGCACACATGAATGGTTATGATCAACTCACTGAGGTCCGATCTCCCTCGCGCTCTAGGCACAACAAATGCCCCACAGTTCTGAAGCGTTGCGCCACATAATTAATGATTTTAATCAGTAGTTCAATTAATTTCCTCTCGTTAATTTTTACTTCTTAATCATGTTCAAATCACTAAATTTGTTTTGGTTGTTTCCTCTTTTTCTGTGTAGCATTTTAGGAGCAATGGTGTTGGTTGGAGGGCTGTACAGTGTGTTGTGGGGCAAGAACAGAGAGCATAAGGTGGGAGATGGGATTTGTTTAACAAGCAAAACCCCTGAGATAGAATGCTCGGGGTCAGGCTCAAAAGAAGCAGCATTGGCAACCAAAGCTGTACCACTTAGTGTTATGGTTTAGTTTCAAAGAAGAGCAATAAGGTATGTGAAGGGGTGAGCAGCTGGGAAATGATCACACGCCAATGTGTGGTGGAGAAGGTCCGTGAGACACCATTTGACGTTGGTCCAAGAACAATGAATAGTCACTCTAAGCAGTCTTCCTCTTTGCTTGTATCCGTTAAAAAAAGCCACGGGTACCCCAAGTAGAGATAGGGCTGAGTATAATTTTTTGTTTATTTATTTCTGTTTCGTGTTCTCAAGAACGGAAAATAATGAGAAGTTTGGAAAATATTCGCAATTGTCATTTCATTTTCCGCTTAGCAATGAAACAATTTTCCCAAAAAACAAAGGAGAAGCACCTGATTGGATGTAAAGAATTTGAAATCTAATCAAACCGCTTGCAATAAAGTTTTTAGACGGGTTGGGACTGTGACGAAATTTCCTTACTGGGTTCAAGGCTGGGCCTAGAACTTATGTCAAAGCATAAATTATCCAAACAACTACTGCTCATCTATTTTGCCACTGTAACATCTCATCTACGGTCTGGGTGGAAGGCGAATTTCCAGTCTTCTCTGAAAATCTCTGCGAATCTGTGTTGGAAAATTAGAATTTTTTCATTTAATTTTTATGGGTTTTGACCCTTAAATTAAAGTGGGACCCGCACCGCGTGAGGTGGGCCCTTAGCAGTAATAGACAATCCTATGTTAGGAGTTTAATCTGGTAGAGGAATGAGCAAATTCCAATTAGAGATGAATGAGAAATTGTCTCTCAAAGTGGGTTTAATCGGCCTAAGGGTTGGACTATTTAGAGTACCCAAATTTTCCGAAGGAGGGAACGCGTATACTATGTTAATTACGACACACGCACTGCCGCCGCCTGCCCGGACCGGACCGTGATCGGGACTGTAAGTTCGAGGTCTGTGTCCTTGGCCTGGGTATGAGCTTGGCTGGCTGGCTAGGCAATTATATGGGCTAGGACTCAAGCTCCCTTATTTTATTATCCAGAAGCTTGCAAGTTCTGGGTAAGACCCGACCCGGTTAAATTTCAATGATTATAAAAATCAGTTATCGAATAAGCCTTCGATGTTGGGTTTATAGCCAGAATGATACCCATAGTGTATATATTCTTTGCTCACTGATATGCATTCAATTCTCACGCCAATTGAATTTGATTTCGATTGCTATTTGAATATTGTACTATCAGTTACGGGAATGTCAATTATCAGATGATTCAAAGGATTGAATAGAAATTCAATTGCAGTATGAATATTGCACTAATTGCAATAACGGTTGTGCAATTTCATTACCAGATTTATGGCTTGGTAATTCCCCATGAATGAGAGAGGTTCCTCTTAACTCCTATATAAAGGCAACCCTTTCCATTGGTTTCGACACACCAAAAATCAGTCTCTTGTTCCATTGTTCTTCATTCAGTTTTTCGAAAGAGAGTACATACACTAGTTCGTTCGACAGGGCAATCCGGTTGGTGTTACCGTTTGATTGTCGTAAGCCACTGTATCTTGGGAAGCAGACGTCGGTCAACCCCTCAAACACCCACGGTGGACGGCGAATTTGCTTTAAGGAAACCGTGTGAAACACGGGCCCTGGCTTGTTTTTCGGTTTGCTAATTTTTCCCGGTTTCCATTATTTCTTGTTCATAATTTTAATTTCCAGAATTTAATTATATGTTTACTGTTTTTAGCACTAATTTTTCTTACAATCTGAATTTCCATGATTGGTTATTGGACTGACTCAGGGGGTGTTTTACTAACCCAGTTTTTTTAAAAAATTATTTTTTCACGATTTTTTATGTGATGTGTTGTGAGAGAATGATCTGTCTCGGTGTTTGAAAAAAACAGTTTTTTGTTAGTAGAACACCCCTTCATTCTCCTTCAGAACGACAAGGATGGGTTCTTTCTATTTATTGCTATTCTCTGGTCTATGTGGAAGCAAAGAAACCATTTAATCTTCTCTAATGTGACCTTCAATACCCAACGAGTCTGTGGCAATAGCTAAAACCAATGCGCATTGGTTTCAACAGGCTTCTATGTGGAATAAGCGCTCCACTAGTTTGAGGCAGCAGAGTAGTAATAATCCATCTTTCGTCTTAAAACCATTTCCGACCAATTTCTCTTCACAGGACTTGTGTCTCATACATGTGGATGGTGCATGGAAGGATGGTCAACTCTGGTGTGGATTAGATTTCACTGCTAGTTTGCCGGACGGATCCCTCTTAGCTCAGCAAGCTTGTTCATCTTATAGCTTTAGCCCCCTCCAATCGGAACTTCTCGCTATTCAGGAAGCAGTTAAATGGTCTATGGCTCATAACTACAATTTTGTCCACATATTTACTGACTGTTTTAATGCAATTTTGCAGATTGCTGGGCAGAGTGAGTGTCACTATAGCGACACATTTTTGATACACAATATCAAAACGGAGATCTCAAGGCTGACTTTAAACTACATGTATTGGTCTAACAAACAAATTAAAAGTAAACACTTGGTGTGTGATATGAAATTGTAATAGTCTACGGGAACCATAAACATAAATCCCGATATATTTTAGGAGATCAATCTCATACTGTAAATAACAAGAAGTTGGCGTAGTGGTAGTGGTTATGTTTTTTTTTTTTGAACATGTCATCATATCATATAAAAACGCCATCCGGCACTAATTACATCGAAAAACAGGAATGTAGCCAAAACCACTAACAATTGAAATGAGACCGGCAAAAGGCAAATAGGACCACCGGCTCGCAGACACACCTGCCGAAGCAGACCCGACACCTAGGGGACAGAATGATGAATCGTATCAAGGGATAGCAGTAGAGCATCCCGACGGATACCCAGCTCAAACCATTACACAATAAAGCGCAGATGTAATCCAAAAGAGGGCAAGCTTAAATCTAGGGATTAGAAATTCAGAAAATGCTTAACGCCGTCAATCAACAAATGGAGGAGAGAACATTCCCAACGCCGCCGTGAGTGGACAAAAATTGTACGAGAACTGTCACGCGTAGTGGTTATGTAGCAATATTAAGTATTGTGAGGTTGAGGATTTAAATTCTACAGAGTGGAATTTGATACCTATTATGGTTGGTATGAGGTTATGGTAAAAATAAGTTATTCTGTCATATGACATAAAAAAAAAAATGACTGGCCCAGGGTTGAGCCCAACAAACCCCCGAGTTTGGGAAAAAAGAAAAATGAAAGTTAAATTTAAATAATATAAAAATTTCCCCAAACAATGCAAAGCTGTTGTTTGGCTTTGCGGCTATCTTCACTGTCAAAGATTCAGGAGAGTTAAGTTCAACTCCCACCCGCCCTTCGTCTTTTGACTTTGTACTCTTTTAGCTTTTTCCTTTATTTCATTTTCGTTATTTTTAGTTCTTTTCGTTTTCCTTTCAATTCACTATATTATGAAAATTACATTATTAAATTACTTTAGTTAAAAGTTTTGCATTTAACAAAACATTAATTTACAAGTGATATGTTCTTATACTCATTGAAAAAAATTATTCCAGTGGCGGAAAATTGAAAAAAAATTCGAGTGAGCTAATACGATTTATCATTTCTATTCTCTATAGATGTTGATTTTTTTTTTTTTTGGTATAATCTAAGCTAAAAGCACATGTAACATTGATTTTTTAATTGTGTATATTTTTATTTTGTATAACTTAATAGTAAGTAGACAATCATGAATGGGGTCGAGTTTGGACAATCATGGCCGGCCTGACTCCAATAGCTAACCACCGTTTCCGTGTTAAAAAGTTTTTGTCCAGCCAATTTGAATTGTTATCGTTTAGATTAGATATCAGTTTCCCTGTACGTTATTTTTTCTAGATGCATTGTCTCATTTTAAAGGCATCAACAGTAATCATGCATTAATTCCAGCAAATTTGACCTTCTTTGGTTTGGATTTTCAGACCGATTTCGTCAATTATTACTCAATCATTACTCACATTTGTCTCAAATTATTACCCTTTTTCAATTATTATGCTCATTTCTCTCTCTCTCTCTCTCTCTCTCTGTGTCGCAAATCATTACCCATATTTTCAATTATTAATCTTGTTTCTCTTTCTAATCATTACCCCAAACATCAAACCTAATAAGAATGAATAAAAAGGGTCTCATGGTTGAGAAATACTCGTGGAATAAAAAGGGTCTTGCTAAAAAAACCACACACACATACCACACACACACACACACACACACACACACACTTCAGTGCACCTTTTACATTTTTCAATAAATTTACATATACTTTTATACCCTTTTCACGCATTTCAATACACTTTTTCAACCTTAATATAAGCTCAATTGGCATATGATGACGTTTTTTGAATAAAAATTAGAATTAATTTAGATGTTTGATAAAATGTAATTACTGTCAAGATAAAAAGTAATACATGTGGGGATTAAAACATAGCATCAAATTATCAATCTCCCAAATAAACGATGAAATACAGTTTAATTTATTGAGAATGATATCTTAATTCAAAGTGTCAGTGAGGGACAAGGATCCTTCTCCAATAATCGGAATTGAGGTACAATTGGCAGTGGAAATAAAATTTTGTGAGGAAGGTTTAAGATGTGAGACTTGTCTAGAGTCAAATGTCGTAAGATCCGTAGCATCGATTGAAATCAATTATCAGAGCACTATTCGAAACATGTGTACAAATATTTATAACCTTACCACCATTACCCACCGTTGCTGCCCATGCCGAGACCTTTTCACCGATGTCATTCTCTGTCTTCCCACCATTCTGAAAACCCCACAAGTTCATGGCATCGACTTTTCGTATGACCAATTTGATCATAGTGAGTGCATTTGCATGAAGATTTGTCACCACCATTAGAAGACTTAGGATGGCTGGGCTTTGTTCGGTCCTGCTGATGTTGAGGAGACCAGTTCTGATTAGACAGGTTATGAGTCATCATGGCTGAAGCTTCAGAATTTTCAAGTTGTCCGTTCATCACTCCGCATCGAACATCTTCTCGGCGGACCAGTGCATAAAATTCTTTCAATTTAAGGATATGATCCTTTCTCAAAATTTCACCACGTATTTGTTCAAATTCACCATCTAATCCAGCAAGAAAGATATGCACCCTTTGTCTCTGAAGCAATTTTTAATAAGATGCAACATCATTCTTACTCTCCATGATCATCTTGTCACGATGATCCAACTCACTAAAGATTTCAGTTAATTCTCCATAATACATTACATTAAGAGTGTTTTGTCATTTTGTTTGGCAGAGAAAACCCTCTAATTCAAGGTAAAAACCTGTAATTCATTAGCTCCATCATAAAAAGCTTTAGAAAGAGCTTTCCAAATTTCTCGAGTAATGGGTAAACGAATGTATTGCTTCATAATTTTTTGGGACAGAGACACCAACAACCATCTCTTGACCTTTTGATTGTTTGCGTACCACTACTCATATCTTTCATCCTTTTCGGCAAGTGGCTGTGATTTGCCATGAATACAGAAATCATAGTTGGTCTCATTGAGTACAATCTTTGCATTGAATGATGAACCTTCGAATTAAATAACAATGGGAGCAGATTGTGTGTCAGACGTTTTAGAATCTAACTCTTGCTCATGGTTTGAGGATTCAATGAAAGGATGACGAAGATGATTTTTTTTCTTTTTTTTTAAGGGGAGTGATTTCCACACCCCCCAAATTGTTATCCACACCCCCTTTTTTGTCTTTTAGTGAAATTTTCATGTGTAAAAATGTCACTAAAAGACAAAAAAGGGGTGTGGATAACAATTTAGGGGGTGTGAATATCAATTACCTTTTTTAATTTAATTTTGTGTCTCTAATACCAACTTGAAAATCAAAGAAGAATATTTTCATTCATAATAATTCTGTAATATTATGTACATGTACATATTTATAGAGATGAATCACCAGTAATAATGAAGTTATTTTTCTAAGATAATAATATCTCTAAACTGGAAAAAGACTATTATCTTTGAAGTAGTACAAAAAACAGAATCTTTGACCATTAATACAATGTGGCAACAACATGCAGTATATACTGACCACTTCATCCCTACGTTAATTATCTGGACAAAGACAGAGAGAGAAATGAACGGCTATACAAAGAGATCCCAATCCCATGGAGTTTTGTTTGACCAATTTACCCGGCCAACTTGACGAGATGGGGTCCACGGAATTCAGTTGGATGACATTACTTGGCTTGGGTTGGATGATCGCATGACTAGAAAAGAATGGGTACGGTACGCGGGCCCATCACACGTGACTCGTTTGATTCCAGAGCCTATTTAATGTCTCCTTGGACGGTCTGACTGACTACGCGGGAGGAGAGAGATCGAGGGGGAACCCCAAGGTAGCTTAAAGTTGGAGTAGCTTAAAACTCAGACAATTTCTTGGATTAAGAGGGTGTTCTACTAACTAGTTTTTTTTCAAAAATTTTGATTGGTCATCCTTTCATAATACATCACGTAAAAATATGTGAATATAAAAGCTAAGACAATTTTAAAACAAAACTACTTACCTTAGCGGAACACCCCATAAGTTTTTAGAGTTTCTTCTCTAGATTCTCTAGTTTTTCAGGCTTTGAACGTGTATAGTTTGTCTTTAATTGGACCAAAAAGAGAATCTAGTTGACGCGCGTTCCATCTACTTTGGACATACTGTCAACCGAGAGAGAGAGAGAGAGAGAGAGAGAGAGAGAGAGAGAGAGCAGAAAAATTTGATACGTTTCTGCAAGTTGAAGCTCAAGCGTAGTCACAAACACACATTACAACTTGACAAGTTGACAACTTGACAATTGCAAAGGGAAAAATGAGCAACCTAAAAGAATACTACTACTACAACTAGTCTACTACTGATAAGGCCAGTAGTAAAATTAATCCGATGCATGGATGCATTTTTCTTCCAGATGATTATATCCATATGATATGTACTGCCGGTCGCTATCACAATGTGAACTCTATTCTCACCTACGACTTGTCTCACTGCCTATATATGGCCTCCTTTGGGTAAAAAAACCATTGTGGTTTATTTTTCGTCTTTATTCACAAAACTTTAAGTTTGACTAATAATTTTATACTTTTTAGATTTCTCTCGTAGAGAGGAGCCAAGAAACCACAACAAATCGACCGAAAACTAACAAATGCAAAAAAAAATTGAATAAGGACAAAACCAAAAAAACCAAAAAACCACCAAAAAACCAGTTTTTTCAATTCACCCAAAGGAGGCCATAGTATATATTAAGAGTCAAAAGTCAAAGGCTAAGACTCCTATACCCCGTTTGGATGCCGGAGATGATATGAGTAGATTTGTAATGAGAGTGGATTTGGTAATGAGGGTACTGACCCCACCTCATAAGAAGGGTGAATTTGTTAGTGAGGTGTTTGGATGTTATTTTGAGAAGGGGGATTAGAAAGGTGGATTTGATAGGATAAGAGGTCAAATGACGTGATTGTCCCTATTTTATTATTTGAATAAAGAAAATTGATTAATTTCTTATTAATTACAGTAAATACTTAATAAATACATAAAAATTATGGAAAATACTTAATAAATACAAACAAATAACATCCAAACACCTCACCTTATAGTTATATTTTTGTAACTTTGAATGGCACTCCGGGCTTGGAGAGAAGTGGAGGAAGAAACTTTGCTCCAATGCCTTACGTCCCTTGTAGATGAGGGTTTTGGCAATCTAATTTTGGATTTCATCCTTCCTAATCAGAAGTTTTGAAAAATATGATGCAAACTTCTTTCCCTGATTGTGGTATTACAAAAATGCCACTACAAGAAAGTTGGATACTCCAACGGCCAAAAGCATTGGTAAAGATGCCTTAAAACACTGCTATAGACCTGCAAGGTCTATACCAGTGCTTGTATAAAACCGTTGGCGTCTATCCGTTGATATAGCCCTTTACCAGCACTTTTTGGCAACCGCTGGTATAAGATGTATTTTACCAGCGCTTTTGCAACCACTGGTGTAGACTATGTTTTACCAATGCTTTACAAACGCTGGAGTAGACTTAGTTTTGCCAGCGCTTTTGGTCGCTGGTGTAAACTTTGTACAAACTTAGCCGCTTTATACAAGTTTGTACACTTTTAGCAGCGGCTAAAAACGCTGTTACAAGTTCTTTTTTTAAAAAAACTGATTAATAATTATATTAGTCAAATGCCTGTCCACTAATTTTTTAAGCAAGAACTCAAAAATATCAAAAAACAACAGAATTCATTTTCATTAGAATTGAAAAACTAATAATCAATACAAAATACCACAACTAGATCAAATTAAGGCATGTTCCATAACCTTATCAACATGAAAAGTAGATCAAATGTTCATTATGGTGCAGAAATACCATAATCCAAAAGTCCGTAGGCTAAACTATAAGTGAAACAAAAAAGTACTAAAAATTCACGATGTCATCCTTAACAAAATCTTCATGAAATAATTAACCACAACATGTTTGCTTAGCTATTAAGTCATTTAACTTGTTTTTGTCTCTGAATTTCCCGCTTATTCACACGTTGATTCAACACAAATAAAGTAGTAAAATAAACAAAACATACAAATTTTCAGGGATACAAAAATAATTAACCAATTCTCTTTCTTAATTTTCGGACATTATGACGTTGGAGGCTGTACGTCATGTTGACATATCACACCTTTCCTACTGTGTTTTGCAATAGGTACGTAGGTGATTACTAGAGCTGTACGTTTGACTCCAAATTAAACCACGCACGGCTTTGCCCTGATTTTGATCATTGGAAATTAAAATTATTTTTCCTTCAGTTAACAACGTAACAACAACAACAATAAATAAATTAGGAGTGCTACATGCACGAAAAACGTACTATCAGAAAATACCAAGGATTGAAAATGAGTGGCTCAATTTTCTTGACACTTAGCATTTTTTTTACTAAATAAATATATGTATTGAATTAATCTGCCTTCCTATTATATACCATATGCATGGATACAAAAATAATGAACCAAAGTCATAAATGGGAATTGAATTGAAATGGATGAATTCGCATCATCGCATGTAATAGAAGGCTATGATTTCTCAAAAATGCAAATATGAGTAAAATAAAAATCTTGACATACATAAAGTGTTTAGAAGTATCTAAGAATACATTTAAAATACGTAAAAGACGCACTTGTAAAATTCTAAACACAATTTTTGGCTTTGCGTGCAATTTAACGTTTGAGAAATCGATCAAATCACAACACACAGAACAACCAAGAAAAGAATGAAAATAATATGGATAGAGTCACAAGCAGCGGCACACTTACCATAAGATGTTCAAGTGAATACCCTACCATTGCCTATTCATGTACTGATTCCAAGTTCAATCTATTGGATTGACCACCCAACTCTTTGAATGTTGAACACCTAAGAAGTTCACAAATGCCAAAATAGCAAGGAATCCGTCACTAGGTCTCTTTGTCTCTCTTTGTTTCTCGCACACAAGTGATCATCAATGTAAAGTTTTATTTTCCCAACCAAATGAGAGACAGATGAATGGCTTTTTTTAATTATATTTGTATAATATTAGTCAAAGCATTAATACTTCACATCTGATTTCATCAATTGAATAGGCAAATCTCACGTTTTTAAGTTATCCGAGAGAGTTCGCTCGGACATAGACTAACACTGGGATCCTTAAGTTAATGTCCGGGCAAACCTTTGATGGTTATTTTTTTTTGATGGTTATTTATAAGTTCTTATTGACAACCCAAACAAAATTTTCTGGAGCCGCCACTTGATAGAGTTCATTATGTGTAGTTCTCCAGTTGTGTATTTTTACTTGGTTCTCGAATTGAGTTCACACTAGTTTCTACATAGCGAACGAGGAAATAGTACAGAATACATATCCGAGTTCCACAAGATCTTACACCACCAAGTACTATAGTACCACATGTATAGGTTCTGATTCTGGGGCACTGCTTGCTAAATTAGCGAAATAACAATTCAAAATCTAATCAGAGTTCACAAACCCAACAACATTATTTTAGTAAAAATATATTTGTCCACGTTTCCTTATTGTCATTGGCATTGGGTTCTATTTTTTTCTAGATGAAAAACATGGAAATTAATGTCACGGCAAACTGTAGTGATCGAAAACAAGTCAACAACTAGCGAGATTTGGCGTGCTGATATAGCATTGCTCTTTTGTAAGTTAGTGAACTCACATAGATTCTTGGTTGCCAAGGCACCATTGGAGCAACCATATCCCTTCCTTAATTCACTCTCTATTTAGCCGCCACAAAGTTGGAAGTGGCGGAGGAGGTGTGGTGCTCTATGTTTTACTCCTACTAGAGAGAGAGAGAGAGAGAGAGAGAGAGAGAGAGAGAGAGAGAGAGAGAGAGAGAGAGAGAGAGAGAGAACTCATCCAAATTGATCACTATACAATTATTCCTTCCATCGCAAATTTCTTGTGATCAAAACCTCAATCCTCCTGCCGCGGCAATGGATTCTTCTGATCACACTCTCCGCTTCTCCCACAACTGGCTGAAACCTATAATTGTCATGATTGTTGCTCAGATGATCAGTGTTGCAAACAACATATTCTACAAGCTAGCTATAATCGATTCTATGCCTACTTCCATTCTTGTTGCTTACCGATTCATCTTCGGCACCATCTCTCTCGCTCCTTTTGTACTTTACAATTCAAGGTTGCCTTTTTTCCTTCTTTCTTTTTTGGATATATACATCTATATAGATTGACATACTATATTAGATGTGTATATACTGTATACACAAACTACGTAAAGGACTAAGTTGATGCATGTGTTTCTAGGTGTCATATTCTTCCTTGTGCAATTAAATATGCACCATATACTTTTGTTTTTCACTCAGAAAACCAACTTAAGATTTTTTTTTTATTTTTTTGGAGGGTTCCAACCTAAAACCAATTAGCAATAGGTGGAGTAACATCAAGAATTTATTAACCAGGCTTGGGTGGCTTAGATGAGCAATGTGGGATAATTTAACTGGTTCATCTGCGATTTTTAGGTCACACCGCTATATCGGTGTGTATCCGTATCGGAGACTCAAAATCCCGGTACGAACCGACCGGTATCGGCCGATATTCAAAAGTATGGGTACCATATTAAATGAAATTCACTTTAGTAAGTACTATAATTCATTCGACAAGATCTCTGCCTTTTCTGTCTCGAATATGTAAGTGATACTATTATTAGAAAAACGCCACTTTAGTTTTGCATGATTCATTCAAAGTGAAGCCCTCAGTATAATGAGATTTTCCTTTGCTGACGATCAAAAGTAATGATAATATTAATAACAATCATCAGTTCAAACAAGTGGACTAAGCTTCTATATTGCAGCTTATATTAATTGTATACCATCATACCTGAACATCGAGCTTAAACCAAAGGAAAACCCATGCCTGTTTTTGTCAGACGATAGGATACTAGTATGTTATTTGTAGGGGAGGTCAGCGCGAGACCTCCCGTTGACTAAAGTCAACGTTGACCCACCATTGGGATCATGACATGTGTTATCCAGGTGGCACGATTTCCGCGTGACACGTGGCTCTCACCCCGGAAGGATCCGCGCGGTGGGGCCACTAACGCAGGCATGAAGGGGGCCACTGGCGCGGGACCCTCTCGTGCAAAGCGTCTCCGCGGCGCACACCTCGAGCCCAGTAGGGGCAAGGCTTGGGTAATCATGAGCCATCCGAACAGGAGAAAAGCCCATGGCCCAAACGACTAGTGCAACCCAGAATATGGGCGAAAAGCTAGTCCAACTTAGCCCAGGTAATTATACCTGCTACGGTCTAAAGGCAGGACCCCTGGGGCCCCCTGAGGCTTGGCTGCGGTATAGGCGCGACCGAACAGGTTACGACCTTGCCCTAACGGGAATAAGGGAGATCTAGTGGCTCGGTGGCTAAGAGCACGAGGATCGCTGCGCGGGGGAATGGCTTGTCACCGCGCGGGACACCTGCGTAGTGGTGACGTCACCCATGTGGTTAGGTTGTACGGAAAGGACACGTGTTATCATATTATAGGGTGACAGCCTGGCGGCAAATGATTGGTCCAGGGCGCCTATAAATATAGGACATTCCCTTTCAGTGCCCAGAGGTTGGTGAGGTCATTCCCTAGAGAGAGAAAAGGGAAATCACTGATTGAGAGGAGAACATTCTCTCTGCAGACAGTCCCCATCTCCTAGGCCACCAAGGGTATCACGGATTAGACTGAGAGCAATCCACTGCCTTAGTCATTTCTGTGCACACCTGCTCTGCTCTTCACCCTTCTTCTAGACCTTCCTATTCTCCTTCTATACTGTGTCTTTACTGTTGATTATCCATACCTCTCCAGCTCATCATTATTTGACTGTAACAAGAACCATCACCTACATTATTTAAGTTGGATTTTTGGTATATATCGCTCCCAAACTCAAAAACTATCAACACCTAATTATTGGTACGCATGCAAGTGATCAACTAGCCTGCTACGACTTACATTTAGATCCACGAAATTATATAACTATAGGTAAATGCCAAGAAATTAAGGTAGATGGCTATATATCTACCCTTCAACCAAGGTACATGTGGCTGAAGTAATTCTGTAACAATTTGCATAAATATGTCTACTCCCTAAAGTCCAAGACGACTGCGCTCATTTTCTAGTACGTTTTTAAAAGGATATGTCTCTTCTATATTGGATAACATATGTATGGCTAGCTGCAGCTGCAGAAATCATGTCATAATTGTGTGAATAAAATTAGGGATCAGTACTTGTTCTTTTTCTTTTCCGTTTTCTCAGGAAATTAACAAACACTCAAGTTTTTCCTTGTGATCTTGTAATATTAATTGTGGTTGCAGGAGTACTAGAAGGAGCAGGACAAAACCAACATGGAAGCAAGCATGCCTTACATTTGTCTATGGATTACTTGGGTGAGTGAAGTGAACGATCTTCATTTCAAGGGCCTTTTAATTAGTTTTCCCAAAGCATGCAAACTTGATTACTTGGATGAACTCAACAAAATAGAGAAAAAATAATACTCAGCTATATATGCCAATTAATTGTTTAATGTTTCGCTCGAATGCTAATTATAGGGGTTCGTTGTACCACAATTTGTGCTTGGCGAGCTTGACTTCTGCTTCGACAACATTCGTCTCAGGAATAATCAACGTTACTCCAATAATCACTTTTGTCCTTGGGCTCATTGTTAAACGAAACACAAAACGGTAAGTTCATTTTTATTTTTTATTTTTTTTTTAAATTTTGATCAGCCAAGAACAATAATGAATTCAGAAGTTTTATCAGGTGGGGTCATATGAATTTTTTACCTCAACAGATTCCAAAAAGAAGCTACCCTAGACTAAATTGAATTATGTTCGTCTAAAAAATTACTCCTATTTGATAATCATATTTGATGTGTGGTCATAATATTGGCAGGTTAGAGACCTTGGCTTGTAGAACATCTGTGGGGAAAATGAAATTGGCAGGGATAATGTTGAGCATTGGCGGAGTGATGCTACTAGCTTTCTGGAAGCGCATTGAGATCAATTTCCCTACCAAATTTAGCTTTCTCCCCCAACATTATTACAAGACAAAAGAACATGGTGTTCAAATTCTTGGCTTAGCTCTCGCAATCATTGCCGCGTTCAGTAATGCAACTTGTCTAACCATTCAGGTGATTTTTACCAACATATAATCCATCACGTCCTTACGAGGATATGAATATGAAAAACGTGTCTCTCTCTAATTGCTTAAGCTTTATTCGAGTTCTGGGTCAACGTTGGTATACTACTTCTCATATAGTGTCGGGGTATATATTACTTGGACATACATATTTTAATTTCGGTCCCTAATTTTGCAGGCAAAGTTCAAAGAGGACATCCACAACATTTACTTGATTCCGTTTATGATGAACCTAATGGGTGCGATTCAGAGTGTTGTTTATGCTCTGTGCGTTGAGAGGGACTGGGAGCAGTGGAAGCTGGGTTGGAATATTAGGTTTTGGGCTTCCTCTTTTGTGGTAATTACACCATTTTGCACTGCTACATATATAAGCAGTTGGTTGGAATTAGGAATGGCAATGAGGCGGGGCGGGTTTTTGGCATACCCGTCCCCGAACCGAAAATTATCTCATGGACCCAACCTAACCCGACAATTGTAAATCTAAAAGTAAAATAAAAGTAAATACTTATAAATAAAGTGATATTTTAGTGTAATGGTTAAAATATTAAGGTAAGAATGAAAGTTTTTTTAGAAGAATAATAATAAAATTAGGATAAAAATATAATATCTTAAGTATAATGATTATTAGAAGTATAATTTTATATATAAATATAATATCTTCAGTATAATGATAATAAAATTATGAGCTTCAAAATATTTTTTAAGTTTGCCTTAATTATTATCTGTTTCAAAGGCTTGTTTCTCTCTCATTGTTTGGTTCAAACTTTGAAGAGAAAGAAAAAGGAAAATAACAAATTCAAGTTTTATGAACAATGAAATTTTTCTTTCATTTCTCCCCCATTTTCTTTTCTTCCACTTTCCTTAAGTTCCAAACACAATGTTAGTGTGATATTAATTTAATCTCTTTTGTGATTATGATTATGTCCTACCCACAAAAAAGAGAAAGGGAAGGAGGAAAAAAATTTCTATGTACTAATTATTATGGGTTTTGTTTTTTGTTTTCTAGGGAGTTTTCAGTTCTGGGTTGTCTACAACTCTGATTGTGTGGTGCATTTCAGAAATGGGCCCACTATTTGTATCCACTTTCAATCCAATTGGGTTGATTCTTATGTCATTGGCTGGGTCTGTGCTTCTCGACGAGACATTATACGTAACAAGGTAAACTTGAATTTTATTAAGTCAGTAATTTTCCTCTAAATTGGTTTTTCATCTCTACCAGCAAGGGTCGGACTACGGCTTGTTTGGATTCAACTTTTCACGATTTTAAATTGGTTTTTCAGCATTACTATCATTAACTTTGTGATCAACCAGTGAGCCGTCGACGAGATATTCTTTTAAGATTAATATAAATTTTTGTTCATTTTTTCCCAACAGCGTGGTAGCAATAGTGTTGATAATTGCTGCAACATTGTTGGTGCTTTATGGAAAACTGAAAGAAATGGATAACGAAGACACAAATAATGATCAGTCAGATCGAGGACTCTAAAAGTGAGGAAAATGAAGCTGAGGTGGTGAACTCCAATAGATAGACGGAAATCCCCACTTTGAAGAAGAAGAAGAAGAAGAAGAAGAAGAAAATGGGTGTCATAAATATTAATGGCAGCATATATATATATATATATATATATATATATATATATATATATATATATATATATGAAGATTAGAAACATGCATGGAATCTATTGGCCTGAATCTTATGGCATTGCCATGAGAATGTCCCCACCAACTACTTTGTAATATAAATTGTATATATATACATATGGTATCTTGGGGCATTCCATCATTTCTTGTACAGATGGACCATGAGAATGTCCCCACTCCCCACCATTAGTATAGATCGATGGACCATGCATATATATGGTATCATAAAGTCTAGGTACCTAGCTAGAATATGAAATTTAATAATTCAGATTTACTTAAAGTGAATCTGAATCATTAAATTTCAAATTATAGGTTATTTCTAGGTATCTTTTTAGATATGTAGCAGTGTTCTTGTTGTACATATGGACCATGAGAATGTCCCCACCACTTGTAAAATACACACTGTACAAACTATTCATACATGTGATATGATTAATTTGTGATAACTCGATCCTGTCCTGTGTTTGACAATTAGTTCATGAACTAATTCCTGAAGGACCTCCACTGTTCGCTAGAGAGGCTTTGACAATTGACATAGTTTGATTAATTCCGAGCCCGCAAAGTTTACTCGTCGTTGGGATGGATGCACCAACGCTTGTGAGTTGTGTTGATTAAAGGGTTGAATAGTGGTACGTAGAAGTTGGCCAAAACACCATATTATTTAAAAACCGAACCTTGACAATTCAAAGAAATTTTTACTAGTTCATGTCTTAATTACTCTAGATTCAGCAATGTATAAAACCTTTTAGCAAAAGAAGTTGTGGAATGACCCAAAAGACTCAAATTTTTTATCTCTGGATCAAAGCAAATATGAAAAGATAATATTGTACATTTACATGAGTAAAGGCTGAAAAATGACCCCAAAAAAAATGTAACAGTTAATTGTGAACCAAAAAATACTATAAAACCTCTACAAGTGTGGCCTAAGCAAGAGGACACATATATAGATTCCTAATGATAAATAGATGTTTCATTATTCTTTCTCCTCTTGTAAGCTTCAATGGATTTATCACGAAGGGATGCTTTAATGCCGTGTGACGAAATTCTTATGCTATCCAAAGGATTGATGCAAGAGACGGAGTGAAACTTGCTAATAACGAATACTCTTTTTTGTTTTCAACTTTATTATTTGAACTCTGCATACATCTTCAATTATAATGTCATATGTCATGTTTACTCCACTAGGCCGATTACTATGTTTCAATTGCCATGTTCATTCTTTTCTCAAAAGTTTAGACCTTCCTTGCTTTCAATTTGATGCTGCAGTCATACTTTCATGGTATCTAAAGTTTTCCTGCTACCTTTGGAGCCCGGATCTGAATGTAATCCATTATGGACAAGTGCTCCTACAATCACATTACGACAACTTTGCTACTATATTTTTTCCTTTTCTTTTCTTTCGGCTTTATTTTTAGTCTCTCAGTGTTATATTGCCAGCCATTCCTCGATGTATCTTTTATCGAGTTTTAATAAATTTCTTTGCCGGTTAAAAAAAATAAATACTACAGCGGTACAGCCAAATACAGCTGCGGACCTTGCCCGCGGGCCAACTCACTAGTGTATACTGATACGTGTGCTTAATGATTATGATGTGGTTTTCGTGTGAGGGGTTGTGTGTGAGAGAGTGAAGAGAGAGATTGGGATTTTGGAAAAAAAATAAAGAAGGGAAAAAAAAAAAAAAACAGGTTAGGGTGGATAACTGGATATGACTTGACGTATATTCGACCCGCCTACTATTGACCCATACTTAACCCATAATCTATATCAACCCACTTTGACCCAATTCACCCATTTGCCACATCTAGAAAATTGCCATGGTGCTCTAAGGTCTCTTGATTGATTTTCCACAAACATATTAATTCCGGGCCAGCTAAGTTTAAATCGTTGGAATGGATGCACCAACGTTTGTGATGATTAAAGGGTTGAATAGTGGTACGCAGAAGTTGGCCAAAATAAATACCATGTTATTTAAGAACATAACCTTGATAATTCAAAGAAATTTTTACTAGTTCGTGTCTTAATTACTCTAGATTCAGCAACGTATCAAACATTTTAGCAAAATTTGTTGTGGAATGACCCATCAAGAGAATTAAATGGCCCACGATTGCTAATAGTTTTTTTTTAGCCAAAAGAAAGAATATTCATTCAACCCAACCAACAAACCCTAATACAACCTACAAAAAACAACAAAAAACCGAAGAAAAAAGAGCAAAAATAACAAAGAAAACAGAAGAAAAAAAAACAGAAAATACAGGGAGATAGAAGTCGCCGCCACCGTCGCCTACCGCTGATGATGGGAGTCCGGATCTGGAGATCCCAGATCCGGCTCACCCTTGTCCAAAAATCGGGTTTCGGCCGCCAATAGGAGGAGGAGAGAAGCTCGTACACTGTGGGGGGTTGCCAGAAACCATGGGGCAAGTAAAAGATGAGAGGAGTGAGGAAGGAGGTGGAAGGGGGGGAGGGGTGCCGGCGGCCGCTAGGGTTTGGCCTAGGGAGGAGCTTCTCCCATACGCCTCCCCCCTGCTCTCTCTCTCTCTCTAAAACTTTCTATTGCTAATAGTTAGATCTATGAATTCAGGGATTTCGATGGTTAATTGAGTAACATTTTATCTCACTACACAAAGTCATATGGATAATTTGTGTGCATTCTGATTCATCATACCAACATAAATGCGCTTCACATGGTTAAAAAAAATTATTAAATTTTTGCATATATCTTTTACAATGTCCATTATGAAGCAGAAAAAAGTCAAAATATATGATCTTAATTAAAATGTAGAAAACGATTAGATTGCTGACCTGTAATCCAATATAAAGACCCGATAGTAGTTAAGGGTAATGATTTTCACACCTAATTTTTTTTTTTTTGTAAGTGCATCTATATTTATCTTTTAGTGACAAAGTTACACATTAAAATTCCCTATAAAACCAAAAATAAAAAATAATGCGTTTATAAGAAAAGGGGCTGTGAAAATAAATTCCAGGTATTATCAAAAAGTAGAAATTTTGCTGGTTGGCAACCTACCGATACCTTCTTAATGCAAAACAAAAACAACTAGCCAAATGATATTTAGAATATATAATTACCAGATTACCCATACTATAAAGGTCCAGGACCCGAGTAAGCTGACATATGGATCCAGGTTTTTTTGGTCATTTCAGTCGTATTAATTAGTCAAAGAAATTTCCTCCGACCCAACTTTATTGGAGTACAACCCATTTGTTCAAAGGGGAATGACAGGACCATGGAAGAAGGGGCAAAAAAATACTACAAACTACACACTTTTTCAGAATCATTAAGTCATGGTAGAAGATGGAATCCCTATTCTTTGTAGACCAACATACCCTATTCTTTGTAGACCAACATACCCTTCAAACTTCACAGAGTACTTGACAAACCCAAACCTTAATTTCTCGCACGTTTTCTCTCTCTCTCTCTCTCTCTCTTCAATTCTATCTGTGAACCCATCAAATTAGAGAAGGGAAAACCCATATCAAATACAAAAGGAAATAAACTGAATTGCACAGAGGAAGATGAGGAGATGGGATGATTGATGGGTGAAGAATTACGAAGAGTGATTTGGAAAACACAACAAAAGAGAATTGCAGAGGAACCCAGATGAAATTAGAGCTGCTATTTTTTAATGGCTCCAGAAGTTCCTAACCCTTGTGCCTTGCCATCATCGCAACCAATTCCCGAATTACGTTTGTTCAGGTAAGAGTGTAAGACTCTATTATGAGTTTTTGATAAATGCTTGGGATTTTCAGTTGGTATCCAAAGAAAGAAGAAGCAAGACATAACAATGGCAGTTGTTAGCATTCTGGCGCTAGATTTGTTAAATAAAAAGCAAGTCATTTTGTTATAAGGAGCAAGCCATTTTCCATTAATAAGAAAATAACAGTTCTGAAGCGTTGCGCCACATAATTGATGATTTTAATTAGTAGTTCAATTAATTTCCTCTCGTTAATTTTTACTACTTAATCATGTTCAAATCACTAAATTTATTTTGGTTGTTTCCTTTTTTTCTGTGTAGTATTTTAGGAGCAATGGTGTTGGTTGGAGGGCTGTACAGTGTGTTGTGGGGCAAGAACAGAGAGCATAAGGTGGGAGATGGGATTTGTTTAACAAGCAAAACCCCTGAGATAGAATGCTCGGGGTCAGGCTCAAAAGAAGCAGCATTGGCAACCAAAGCTGTACCACTTAGTGTTATTATGGTGTAGTTTCAAAGAAGAGCATATAAGGTATGTGAAGGGGTGAGCAGTTGGGAAATGATCACACGCCAATGTGTGGTGGAGAAGGTCCTTGCACATCATTTGGCGTTGGTCCAAGAACAATGAATAGTCACTCTAAGCAGTCGTCCTCTTTGCTTGTATCCGTTAAAAAAAGCCATGGGTACCCCAGTTTCGGCCCTGAGATTCTCGGGGCCTAAGACGAACTAGTAAATCAGGGCCCTATGTTTTCTTTTAAAAAAAAATAAGAATAAAACCAACCTCAAAATATGATAGTTACTTGGTACTATATTTTGTTTTTCATACATGATTCATTCCGTTGTTTCAAATAAAACTAGTTTTTGGTCATATTATTTTTTGCACCAATAAAAAAAATATCCGTTTGAAAGTGTGAGTTTGTGAGAGGGGAAAAAATATTACTCCCTCTGTCCCAATTTTATAGTCTCTTTTGGGGATTTCAACTAAATAAGGGAACATGATCATTGTACTTTTGAAAATATGTTTTTTCCTTATTTATCCTTCAATCATTACACTTTCTTAATTTTTTTTATTACTTTTAATTTCAAATATAAGGGTAAAAGAGGAAATTCGTTAACAATTCCTCATTTGGTTTTGAAGTGGGACAATATTCTTGGGACGACAAAAAGTGTCAACTGGGACTATAAAATTGGGACGGAGGGAGTATTATTGAGAAGGAAAAGAGAGACCCAAGAATTGAACCATGTACCTATTGGATAGAGAAACTAAGCTTTTCCACTAGGCTAACTAACTCATTGATTATATAAAGTATAAACAATAGATTAAATATATATAAACAATAGATTAAATATATATATTTTGGCCCTAATTTTGGGCCAAAATTTGGGGGCATGGGCCTAAGTCAGCCGCCTTACACGCTTTACCTCAGGGCCGGCCCTGGGTACCCCAAGTAGAGATAGGGTTGAGTATAATTTTTTGTTTATTTATTTCTGCTTCATGTTCTCAAAAACGGAAAATAATGAGAAGTTTGGAAAATATTTGCAATTTTCATTTCATTTTCCGCTTAGCAATGAAACATTTTTCCAAAAATCAAAGGAGAAGCACCTGTTTGACAAAAGAGTGCATCACATGAGTGGTTTGATTGCATGCAAAGAATTTGCAAATGAAAATGAAAAAGGAGGCCAGTAATTCGATGCTCTATTTTATCAGGACCTTGTACTATTGCAAATGTTTAAATATCAATTACAAAGCATAATACTAATCCAAAAAACAAAATCATGCAAAGCAATTAGAATATTTCCCGCACTGGGTTCAAGGCTGGGCCTAGAACTTATGTCAAAGCATAAATTATCCAAACAACTACTGCTAATTCACACCATTCAAATTCCATTAAACTACATGTGCTGGTCTAACAAACAAATTAAAAGTAAATACTTGGTGTAATATGAAATTGTAATAGTCTGCGGGAACCATAAACATAAATCCCAATATATATTTTAGGAGATCAATCTCATACCGTAAATAACAAGAAGTTGGCCTAGTGGTTATGTAGCAGTGTTAAATATTGTGAAGTTGAGGATTTAAATTCTATTTGATACCTATTACAGTTGGTATGAGATAACGGTAAAAATAAGTTATTCTATCATATGACATAAAAAAACAATGGCTTGCCCAGGATTGAGGCCAAGAAAATAAGTGATATGTTCTTATACTCATTAAAAAAAATTATCCAGTGGCGGAAAATTGAAAAAAAATTCGAGCGAGCTAATACGATTTATCATTTCTATTTTCTATAGATGTTGATTTTTTTTTTTGGGTATAATCTAAGCTAAAAGCACATGTAACATTGATTTTTCACTTGTGTATATTTTTATTTTGCATAGCTTAATAGTAAGTAGACAATAATGAATGCAGTCGAGTTTGGACAATCATGGCCGGCTTGACTCCAATAGCTAACCACCGTTTCCATGTTAAAAAGTTTTTGTCCAGCCAATTTGAATTGAAAAAATGATAGGACACACCCTCTCAACCACCCCCACACACCTCTCTCACATGTGTGGTGGGGCTCACCTTTTACGGTGGATTCAATAAATGTGTATACTTTTATACCATTTGAGAGGGTTTCACCATCATTTTCTTTGAATTGTTATGTTTCGTTTAGAATCTTTAGATTAGATGTCAGTTAGTCCCTGTACGTTATTTTTTCTAGATGCATTGTCTCATTTTGAAGGCATCAACAGTAATCATGCATTAATTCTAGCAAATTTGACCTTCTTTTGTTTGGATTTTCAGACCGATTTCTTCAATTATTACTCAATCATTACTCACATTTGTCTCAAATTATTACCCTTTTTCAATTATTATGCTCATCTCTCTCTCTCTCTCTCTCTCTCTCTCGCTCGCAAATCATTACCCATATTTTCAATTATTAACCTTGTTTCTCTTTCCAATCATTACCCAAAAAATCAAACCTAATAAGGGGCTGTTTGGCCGCCTGCTTATTGACTTTTTGGTTTCTCCTTTTCAACTTCTTGCTGTTTGGTCGCCTGGAAGGAAAACAATTTCTTCCAAAACAACTTCTCCGTTTCTCTCTTTTGAAGCCAGAAGTGAGAAGTTAGTTTTCACCTACTTTTTGATTTCTACTTCTCCTTTTTCCTTTCCAAAACACATTCTGCACATTTCTCCCAAACACTTCTCCAACATCCAAAACTCATTCTGACCAAAAGCCAAAAAACCAAAAAGTCAAAAATCAAAAGCTAAAAAGTAGGCTCCCAAACACCCTCTAAGAATGAATAAAAAGGGTCTCATGGTTGGGAAATACTCGTGGAATAAAAAGGGTCTTGCTAAAAAAAACCACACACATGCACACACACTTCAATGCACCTTTTACATTATTCAATAAATTTACATATACTTTTATACCATTTTCACGCATTTCAACGCACATTTTCAACCTTAATATAAGCTCAATGGGCATATGTTAACGTTTTTTGAAGAAAAATTAGAATTAATTTAGATGTTTGATAAAATGTAATTACAAGTACTACAGGGACGCGGCCTACTGTCAAGATAAAAAGCAATACATGTGGGGATTAAAACTTAGCATCAAATTATCAATCTCCCAAATAAATGATGAAATACAGTTTATTGAGAATGATATCTTAATTCAAAGTGTCAGTGAGGGACAAGGATCCTTCTCCAATAATCGGAATTGAGGTACAATTGGCAGTGGAAATAAAATTTTGTGTGGAAGGTTTAAGAGGTGAGACTTGTCTAGAGTCAAATGTCGTAAGATCCATAGCATCGATTGAAATCAATTATCAGAGCACTGTTAGAAACATGTGTACAAATATTTATAACCTTACCACCATTACCCGCCGTTGCTGCCAATGCTGAGACCTTTTCACCGATGTCATTTTCTGTCTTTGTACAATGGAGACCTTCTTAGAATTCTTCTTCCCGAATCACGGCTAAGATCCCACTATTCTGAAAACCCCACAAATTCATAGCATCGACTTTTCGTATGACCAATTTGATCATAGTGAGTGCATTTGCATGAAGATTTGTCACCACCATTAGAAGACTTAGGATGGCTGGGCTTTGTTCGGTCTTGCTGGTGTTGAGGAGACCAGTTTTGATTAGACCGGTTCTGAGTCATGGCTGAAGCTTCAGAATTTTCAAGTTGTCCGCTCATCACTCAGCATCGAACGTCTTCTCGGCGGACCAGTGCATAAAATTCTTTCAATTTAGGGATAGGATCCTTTCTCAAAATTTCACCACGTATTTGTTCAAATTCACCATCTAATCCAGCAAGAAAGATATGCACTCTTTGTCTCTGAAGCAATTTTTAATAAGATGCAACATCATTCTTACTCTCCGTGATCATCCATGATCATCTTGTCATGATGATCCAACTCACTAAAGATTTCCGTTAATTCTCCATAATACATTACATTAAGAGTGTTTTGTCATTTTGTTTGGCAGAGAAAACTCTCTGATTCAAGGTAAAAACCTGTAATTCATCCGCTCCATCATAAAAAGCTTTAGAAAGAGCTTTCCAAATATCTCGAGTAATGGGTAAAACGAATGTTTTGCTTCATAAATCATAGTTTGGTCTCATTGAGTACAATCTCTGCGCGCATTGAACAATGAACCTTCGGATTAAATAACGATGGGAGCAGATTGTGTGCCAGACGTTTCAGAATTTGACTTGCTCATGGTTCGAGTGTTCAATGAAAGGATGACGAAGATGTTTTTTTTTTTTTTTTGATTTGATTTTGTGGCTCTGATACCAACTTGAATATCAAAGAAGAATATTTTCATTCATAATAATTCTGTAATATGTACATGTACATATTTGTAGAATTGAATCACCGGTAATAATGAAGTTAATTTTCTAAGAGAATAGTATCTCTAAACTAGAAAAGAGTCAAAGGCTATTATCTTTAACAATAAACAGAATCTTTGTGGCAACAACATGCAGTATATACTGACCACTTCATCCCTACGTTAATTATCTGGACAAAGACAGAGAGAGAAATGAACGGCTATACAAAGAGATCCCAATCCCATGGAGTTTTGTTTGACCAATTTACCCGGCCAACTTGACGATCGAGATGGGGTCCGAGGAATTCAGGCTTCCAACGTGTATAGTTTGTCGTCTTTAATTAGACCTAAAAGAGAATCTGGTTGAGGCGCGTTTCATCTACTTTGGACATAGTCTGTCAATCCGAGAGAGAGAGAGAGAGAGAGCAGAAAATTTTGATACGTTTCTGTAATTTTCGTTTCTGCAAGTTGGAGAGCCGCTACAAAATGCCGTTGCGTGGTCGGTGGTGAAGCTCATGCGTAGTCACAAACACACATTACAAGTTAACAACTTGACAAATCCAGAGGGAAAATGATACTTTCTCTCCACCCCAATTTGTTGCAACCTAAAAGAATACAACCAGATAATTAAGGCCAGTAGTAAAAAATTTCTTCCAGATGATTTTATATATATCCATATGATGTGTATAGCCGGCCACTATCACATGTGGACATTATGACGTTGGAGGCTGTACCCATGTTGACATATCTCCACCTTTCCTACTGTGTTTTGCAATAGGTACGTAGGTGAGTACTAGAGCTGTACGTAACGTTTGACTCCAAAACCACGCACGCACGGCTTTGCCCTGATTTTGATCATTGGAAATTAAAATTATTTTTCCTTCAGTTAACAACGTAACAACAACATAAATAAATAAATTAGGAGTGCTACATGCACGAAAAAAGTACTATCAGAAAATACCCAGGATTGAAAATGAGTGGCTCAATTTTCTTGACACTTAGCATTTTTTTTACTAAATAAATATATGTATTGAATTAATCTGCCTTCGTATTGTATACTATATGCATGGATACAAAAATAATGAACCAAAGTCATAAATGGGAATTGAATTGAAATGGATGAATTCGCATCATCGCATGTAATAGAAGGCTATGATTTCTCAAAAATGCAAATATGAGTAAAATAAAAATCTTGAAATACATAAAGTGTTTAGAAGTATCTACGAGTACATTTAAAATACTTAAAAGACGCACTTGTGAAATTCTAAACACAATTTTTGGCTTTGCGTGCAATTTAACGTTTGAGAAATCGATCAAATCACAACACACAAAACCACCAAGAAAAGAATGAAAATAATATCGATAGAGTCACAAGCAGCGGCCCACTTACCATAAGATGTTCAAGTGAATACCCTGTCGTTGCCTATTCATGTACTGATTCCAAGTTCAATCTATTGGATTGACCACCCAACTCTTTGAATGTTGAACACCTAAGAAGTTCACAAATGCCAAAATAGCAAGGAATCCTTCACTAGGTCTCTTTGTCTCTCTTTGTTTCTCGCACACAAGTGATCATCAATGTAAAGTTTTATTTTCCCAACCAAATGAGAGACAGATGAATGACCTTTTTATTATATTTGTATAATATTAGTCAAAGCATTAATACTTCACATCTGATTTCATCAATTGAATAGGTAAATCTCACGTTTTTAAATTATCCGAGAGAGTTCGCTCGGACATATATAGCCTAACATTGGGATCCTTAAGTTAATGTCCGGGCAAACCTTTGATGGTTATTTATAAGTTCTTATTGACAACCCAAACAAAATTTTCTGGAGCCGCAACCAGGGACGGATCCAGAAATCCAATCCAGTGGGGGCATTTTATTAATTATAACCGTGCAATTTTTTTCCTAGTCAACGATTTTGTTAGGGACAACAAATCATGTAAGATTGATTCTAAACTTCATATCAAATAAGAAATTATTGAAGGCTAGAGACCATTGTAAAAGATCTCTATAATTAAAAAATATCTAAGTTAAACAATTTTTTCATGATTTTGTATCATTTTCTTAAAAAGAAGGAAGAAAATTAAAATTTAGGAAAAAAATGTTAGGGGAATTGTTATTGTCATTATAGGTTCAAAATATATAATAAAACTACCAAGTTGTTGTACAAAGATTGTTGTTGGTCTAGTGGTACAAAGGGAAGGCAATTAGTTTTGGAACCAAAGGTCCAGGGTTCAAACCTCAACAATCATTCTTATTTGATAACATTTCAACTTTTGTGGCTTAAAAAAGAAGGGAGAGGAGTCGAACTCGCAACCTACTGCTTGGAGGCAACAAAACCTACCACCAGCAACACACTGGTTATGTTACTAAACTTGACAAAAAATATATATACACGAAATTTTTTTTTTTTTTTTACGTTGACAAATGGGGGTCAGCGGGGGCACGTGCCCCCACATGCCCCCCTTGGATCCGTCCCTGGCCGCAACTGGATAGAGTTCATTATGTGTAGTGATCGAAAACAAGTAAACCACTGGCGAGATTTGGCGTGCTGATATAGTATTGCTCTTTTGAAAGAACAAGATTTAAAGATCAAAATCAATATTCTAGAAGGGCGCCATCAGCCATACAGATTTTTGTAAGTTAGCGAGTATGAACTATTCTTGATGTCCAAGGCACCATTGGAGCAACCAATATCACTTCCTTAAGAATTCCCTCTCTATTTAGCTGCCACAAAGTGGTGGAGGAGGTGTGGTGCTTTATGTTTTACTCTTACTAGAGAGAGAAAGAGAACAAAAAAAAAAAAAAAACCATCCAAATTCACTACACAATTATTCCTTCCGTCGCAAATTTCCTGTGATCAAAACCTCAATCCTCCTGCCGCGGCAATGGATTCTTCTGATCAAACTCTCCACTTCTCCCACAACTGGCTGAAACCTATAATTGTCATGATTGTTGCTCAGATGATCAGTGTTGCAAACAACATATTCTACAAGCTAGCTATAATCGATTCTATGCCTACTTCCATTCTTGTTGCTTACCGATTCATCTTCGGCACCATCTCTCTCGCTCCTTTTGTACTTTACAATTCAAGGTTGCCTTTTTTCCTTCTTTCTTTTTTGGATATATACATCTATATAGATTGACATACTATATTAGATGTGTATATACTGTATACACAAACTACGTAAAGGACTAAGTTGATGCATGTGTTTCTAGGTGTCATATTCTTCCTTGTGCAATTAAATATGCACCATATACTTTTGTTTTTCACTCAGAAAACCAACTTAAGATTTTTTTTTATTTTTTGGAGGGTTCCAACATAAAACCAATTAGCAATAGGTAGAGTAAAAATAATTTATTAACCAGAACTTGAGTGGGCTTAGATGAGCAATGTGAGATAATTTAACAGGTTTCATATGCGATTTTTAGGATTCACACCGCATATCGTGTGTTCCGTGTATCGGAGGCTAAAATCCGCAGACGTAGAATCGGTTCATATATTCAAAAGATTTTTTATATATTAAATTAAACTCCCAAACTCAAAAACTATCAACACCTAATTATTGGTACGCATGTGATTTCTGTCTGATCAAAGCCTCAGTATAATGACATTTAGATCCTATAATGAAATTATATAACTATAGGTAAATGCCCCAAACTCAAAAACTATCAACACCTAATTATTGGTAAATGCCAAGAAATTAAGGTAGATGGCTATATATCTACCCTTCAACCAAGGTACATGTGGCTGAAGTAATTCTGTAACAATTTGCATAAATATGTCTACTCCCTAAAGTCCAAGACGACTGCGCTCATTTTCTAGTACGTTTTTAAAAGGATATGTCTCTTCTATATTGGATAACATATGTATGGCTAGCTGCAGCTGCAGAAATCATGTCATAATTGTGTGAATAAAATTAGGGATCAGTACTTGTTCTTTTTCTTTTCCGTTTTCTCAGGAACTTAACAAACACTCAAGTTTTTCCTTGTGATCTTGTAATATTGTGGTTGCAGGATAAAACCAACATGGAAGCAAGCATGCCTTACATTTGTCTATGGATTACTTGGGTGAGTGAAGTGAACGATCTTCATTTCAAGGGCCTTTTAATTAGTTTTCCCAAAGCATGCAAACTTGATTAATTGGATGAACTCAACAAAATAGAGAAAAAATAATACTCAGCTATATATATATGTCAATTAATTGTTTAATGTTTCGCTCAAATGCTAATTATAGGGGTTCGTTGTACCACAATTTGTGCTTGGCGAGCTTGACTTCTGCTTCGACAACATTCGTCTCAGGAATAATCAACGTTACTCCAATAATCACTTTTGTCCTTGGGCTCATCGTTAAACGAAACACAAAACGGTAAGTTCATTTTTTTTTTTTATTTAAATTTTGATCAGCCAAGAACAATGATGATTTCATAATATTGGCAGGTTAGAGACCTTGGCTTGTAGAACATCTGTGGGGAAAATGAAATTGGCAGGGATAATGTTGAGCATTGGCGGAGTGATGCTACTAGCTTTCTGGAAGCGCATTGAGATCAATTTCCCTACCAAATTTAGCTTTCTCCCCCAACATTATCACAAGACAAAAGAACATGGTGTTCAAATTCTTGGCTTAGCTCTCGCAATCATTGCTGCGTTCAGTAATGCAACTTGTCTAACCATTCAGGTGATTTTTACCAACATATAATCCATCACGTTCTTACGAGGATATGAATATGAAAAACGTGTCTCTCTAATTGCTTAAGCTTTATTCGAGTTCTGGGTCAACGTACGTTGGTATATTACTTCTCATATAGTGTCGGGTATATATTACTTGGACATACATATTTTAATTTCGGTCCCTAATTTTGCAGGCAAAGTTCAAAGAGGACATCCACAACATTTACTTGATTCCGTTTATGATGAACCTAATGGGTGCGATTCAGAGTGTTGTTTATGCTCTGTCCGTTGAGAGGGACTGGGAGCAGTGGAAGCTGGGTTGGAATATTAGGTTTTGGGCTTCCTCTTTTGTGGTAATTACACCATTTTGCACTGCTACATATATAAGCAGTTGGTTGGAATAAGGAATGGCAATGAGGCGGGGCGGGTTTTTGGCATACCCGACCCCAAACCGAAAATTATCTCATGGACCCAACCTAACCCGACAATTGTTAATCTAAAAGCAAAATAAAAGTAAATACTTATAAATAAAGTGATATTTTAGTGTAATAGTTAAAATATTAAGGTAAGAATGAAAGTTTTTTTAGAAGAATAATAATAAAATTAGGATAAAAATATAATATCTTAAGTATAATGATTATTAGAAGTATAATTTTATATATAAATACAATATCTTCAGTATAATGATAATAAAATTATGAGCTTCAAAATATTTTTTAAGTTTGCCTTAATTATTATCTGTTTCAAAGGCTTGTTTCTCTCTCATTGTTTGGTTCGAACTTTGAAGAGAAAGAAAAAGGAAAATAACAAATTCAAGTTTTATGAACAATGAAATTTTTCTTTCATTTCTCCCCCATTTTCTTTTCTTCCACTTTCCTTAAGTTCCAAACACAATCGCTGTGTTTGGTTGAGAGTTTTGAAGGTTCGAACTTTGAAGAGAAAGAAAAAGGAAAATAACAAATTCAAGTTTTATGAACAATGAAATTTTTCTTTCATTTCTCCCCCATTTTCTTTTCTTCCACTTTCCTTAAGTTCCAAACACAATTCGCTGTGTTTGGTTGAGAGTTTTGAAAAGAATATTTTGAAAAATATTTTTGAGATAGTGTTTGGATGAATTTTTGGAAAAAGTAATAATTAGAGATAGGTGACATAATTGGAGAGAGATAGAGAGAGAAATGAGAATAATGATTGAATATAGGGGTATGAGTAGAGAGAAAAATGTGATTAATGATTGGAGAAATGAGAGATGGGGAAAAAATCTTTTTGGAAATTTTTTTGGAAATGTAAAGTGAACAAAGTGTGATATTTAATCTCTTTTGTGATTATGATTATGTCCTACCCACAAAAAAGAGAAAGGGAAGGAGGAAAAAAAATTCTATGTACTAATTATTATGGGTTTTTGTTTTTGTTTTCCAGGGAGTTTTCGGTTCTGGGTTGACTACAACTCTGATTGTGTGGTGCATTTTAGAAATGGGCCCACTATTTGTATCCACTTTCAATCCAATTGGGTTGATTCTTATGTCATTGGCTGGGTCTGTGCTTCTCGACGAGACATTATACGTAACAAGGTAAACTTGAATGTGTTGTGTTACTATCATTAACCTTGTGATCAACCAGTGAGCCGTCGACGAGATATTCTTTTAAAATTAATATAAATTTTTGTTCATTTTTTCCCAACAGCGTGGTAGCAATAGTGTTGATAATTGCTGCAACATTGTTGGTGCTTTATGGAAAACTGAAAGAAATGGATAACGAAGACACAAATAATGATCAGTCAGAGGACTCTAAAAGTGAGGAAAATGAAGCTGAGGTGGTGAACTCCAATATATAGACGGAAATCCCCACTTTGAAGAAGAAGAAGAAAATGGGTGTCATAAATATTAATGGCAGCACATATATATATGAAGATTAGAAACATGCATGGAATCTATTGGCCTGAATCTTATGGCATTGCCATGAGAATGTCCCCACCAACTACTTTGTAATATAAATTGTATATATATATATATGGTATCTTGGGGCATTCCATCATTTCTTGTACAGATGGACCATGAGAATGTCCCCACTCCCCACCACTTGTATAGATCGATGGACCATGCATATATATGGTATCATAAAGTCTAGGTACCTAGCTAGAATATGAAATTTAATAATTCAGATTTATTTAAAGTGAATCTGAATCATTAAATTTCAAATTATAGGTTATTTCTAGGTATCTTTTTAGATATGTAACAGTGTTCTTGTTGTACATATGGACCATGAGAATGTCCCCACCACTTGTAAAATACACACTGTACAAACTATTCATACATGTGATATGATTAATTTGTGATAACTCGATCCTGTCCTGTGTTTGACAATTTAACTATTCGTTAGCGATGCTTTGATTAAAGTTGCACATGTTCGTTTATGAACTGAACCCTATGAAAAGAAATTTCTCAGACACCTCACTTGCATAACAACCAAGGATGGAGCCAGGGAGGGGCTCGTAGGGGCAGTCGCCCCCCCTACGTCTTAAAAAATTCGTACTATTACATTGAAAAAATATATATATATTTATCATCAAACTATATAGTCTCGTCCCCCCTCCGTTTTTCGTTAAAAATAATATAATTGTAACAGCTTTAATATTTATCAAGTTATAAAACAACTTTGTACTAAAATTGGTTTTAATGAGGCTTAATTACAATCCTTTTAAACAAAACAACGCCCAAAATTTATAACTCAATTCACTTCAGGGCAGAACTCAAGGTCCCGTTCACTTTTAAAAACTAAGGCTCACTGAAATTTCGGAAGCCCAAAACTCTTTAATATGGTCTGTGGACATCAAAGTGAAGGTGAAAGAAATTGGGGGCCCCCAAAATAGTCGATTCTCAATTGCAAGAATTGAACACTCTGTTTAAGGAAGATACAATGCTCATTCTCAACACATCTTTAGATCATCGCGATGGCTTCAGATCATTCAACATCGAAGATACTTGCAAACTTGCAAAGAAGTATTATCCAATGGATTTCACTGAGCAAGAAAAGTACCACTTGAGATATAAATGACAAAATTATAAGCTTGATGTGTCTAGGCATCCTGAGTTCCAAAATCTGTCAACGATTTCAAAGTTGAATGAGTGTTGGCGAAGACAAGAAATTGCATGATATATCATCTTTTCGATAGGTTGATTCAGCTTATATTAACTTTGCATGTTTCAAAACCGAACGTGCATTTTCTGCTATGAAATATGTGAAGACAAGACTTCACAATAGGATGAAGGATGATTATTTAACAAATTTCTTGATCACTTATATTGAGAAAGATATTGTTCGACGGTTGGACACAGACTCTATCATTGATACTTTTAATAACAAGAAAGAGTGTCAAGCACAGTTCAAGATATATATACAGTGAGCTTCCTATTAAGGATCCCGCAACTTGTTAACGTCCGGACCTCCACTTTTCGGACCAAATTTTGACGATCCGAACCGTTAGATGTGTTTAAAACGTGTTTTTAAGGTCCAACGTGAGGATTTGGCAAAACAAAATACCCGGAAGGGCTTGATCGGAGCAGTTTTTCATAAAAATGCACATATAGTATTTTTATGAAAAATTGCTCCGGTCAAGCCCTTCCGGGTAATTTTTTTGCCAAATCCTCGCGTTGGACTTTAAAAACACGTTTTAAACACATTTAACGGTTCGGATCGTCGAAATTTGATCCGGAAAGTGAGGTCCGAATGTTAGGTTCGGATTTAGTGAAAAGTGTATACATATATAAAATATATGGATATATATGGAAAATTCTAAAATCAGCCCAATGGGCTGATTATAAGACTTAAAAAGTATATTAAAATGTGTGAAAAGTGTATAGGAATGTGTAAAAGTGTATGGAAAAGTAAAAAAAGTACATTGGAGTTGTTTTTTTTTCTTCTTATTGTCAGCCCAGTAGGCTGACAATAGAAAAACCCATATATATATTGAGTTAGTAAAAATTTATATCGTTGTCTTAATTTTATTTATTTTTAAATATATCCGTCCCCCTACGCCAAAATCATGGCTCCGTCCCTGATAACACCAACATAAATATTGTAGAATGATTTCTCTCATAATTTTCTGTTTTACTATTCGTTGTGCTTAATGATTATGGTGAATATGACTTGACGTATATTCGACCCACCTACTATTGATCCATATTTAACCCATAATCTATATCAACCCGCTTTGACCCAATCCAACCCACTTCACCCATTTGCCACATCTAGATTGCAATGGAGCTCTAAGGTCTCTTGATTAATTTTCTACAAACATGTTAAAATATGACAATTGACATAGTTTGATTAATTCTGAGCCCGCTAAGTTTACTCGTCGATAGGATGGATGCACCAACGCTTGTGAGTTGTGATGATTAAAGGGTTGAATAGTGGTACGCAGAAGTTGGCCAAAACACCAAACAGAACCTTGACAATTCAAAGAAATTTTTACTAGTTCATGTCTTAATTACTCTAGATTCAGCAATGTATCAAACCTTTTAGCAAAAGAAGTTGTGGAATGACCCATCATGGCCTACGATTACTAATAGTTAGACCTATGAATTCAGGGATTTCGATGGTCTCGATGGTTAATTGAGTACAGTCAGGATCCAATCAGAACTCCCTAACATAGTCTAATGTCCACACCTCCCATCTCCCGGCCATTTGGTCGGGATTCGATCCGTTGGATGTGTTTAAAATGTTTTTTTAGGGTTTACGCGAGGATTTGTAAAAAAAAAAAATACTCGGAAGGGCTTGATCCGAGCAGTTTTCGATAAAACTGCACATAAATACATATATTGCAGTTTTATCAAAAACTGCTCGGATCAAGCCCTTCCGGGTATTTGTTTGGATGAATCCTCGCGTAGACCCTTAAAAACACGTTTTAAACACTTTGGACGGTTCAGATCATCACAACATGGCCGGGAAAGGAGAGGTGTGGACGTAAGCTATGTCAGAGAATCCTGATTGGATCCTGACTGTATATACTTCTTGATATATACAAAATCGTGGGGCTCGAAACAAAATCGGGTGTTTTTTTATGTGTTTTTTTAAGTGTGAGGGGAACCGGCCCCATATATATATATACACTGCACTTCCAGTGTAGGCTCCCGTAAATAACAAAATCCGGACCAAACGCTCAGGGCCGTTGGATCTAATCCAACGGCTGTGGAAATAAAATCCAATTCGCGAGTCAAACGCGGGTTAAAGAGGTACCGGGTTGCTCCTAACCGGGTAAGTATAAACTTAAATGGTCCACCCATTTCCCCACATTTCATCGTTACCAGAGAGAGAGGACAGAGAGGCGATTCCAAGAACTTTGATCGAAGAAGAACAACGCCATTTTTCCTCCACGATCTCAACCTCTCGATCTCCAGATCTCCAGGTATCGTCTCTCTCTCTCTCTCTCTCTCTCTCTCTCTCTCTCTCTCTCTCTCTCTGCATCGATCTCTCTTTGTTCGGTTTACTTGAAAAAACCCTAGTTTTCCTCTATTTCAAAAATCGAAACCCTACACATGTTCTTACCCCAGATCTACTCGTTCTCTCTCTGTGATTTGAGAACATCCAACATTTGAAATACCCCCCGATTGCACCGCCAAAATACTCATTTGTTGGCATGTTGGCACATTTGCAGCGGATAATTGTGATGTTGGCACACACACACACACAGAGAACGAGTAGATCTGGGGTAAGAACATGTGTAGGGTTTCGATTTTTGAAATAGAGGAAAACTAGGGTTTTTTCAAGTAAACCGAACAAAGAGAGATCGATGGAGAGAGAGAGAGAGAGAGAGACGATACCTGGAGATCTGGAGATTGAGAGGTTGAGATCGTGGAGGAAAAATGGCGTTGTTCTTCTTCGATCAAAGTTCTTGGAATCGCCTCTCTGTCCTCTCTCTCTGGTAACGATGAAATGTGGGGAAATGGGTGGACCATTTAAGTTTATACTGACCCGGTTAGGAGCAACCCGGTACCTCTTTAACCCGCGTTTGACCCGCGAATTGGATTTTATTTCCACAGCCGTTGGATTAGATCCAACGGCCCTGAGCGTTTGGTCCGGATTTTGTTATTTACGGGAGCCTGCACTGGAAGTGCAGTGTATATATATATGTGTGATTTTGAATTAAAATGTACAAAACGATCAGATTGTTGAGCTGTAATCCAATACGGAAACCCTATAGTAGTTAAGGTTAATGATTTTCACACCTGATTTTGTTTGTAAGTGCATCAATATTTATCTTTTAGTGACAAAATTACACATTAAAATTCGCTATAAAACCAAAAAAAAGAATGCATTTATAAGAAAAGGGGCTGTGAAAATAAATTCCAGGTATTATCGAAAAGTAGAAATTTTGCTGGTTGGCAACCTACTGATACCTTCTTAATGCAAAACAAAAACAACTATCCAAATGATATTTAGAATATATAGGCTGTGTTTGGTTTGTAGTTTAGTTTAGTTTTGATGGTGTAAGCAAATTTAATGAGTGAAAAGAGATAGAGAGAGAAATGAGAAAAATGATGATGTTAACAAAACTAAAACTAAAACAAAATTCTAAACCGAACAAGACCATAATTACCAGATTACCCATATACTATAAGTCCAGGACCCATTAAGCTGACATATGGATCCAGGTTTTTTTGGTCATTTCAGTCGTATTAATTACTACTAGTCAAAGAAATTCGTCCGACCCAACTTTATTACATCCCATTTGTCCAAACGATCCCCAATTATGCAAACCATCTCTATCTAGACCGTAATAACCTGTCCCCTCCATGATTTCTGATCCCCTAAATCCACTCCGTTCCTAACGCCTCCGCCTATCCAGCCGTTAACTCCACCGCCACCACCAACCGCAAATCCGACTATGCAGGCATCCAAGGCCCGCCGTAAAGTCGTCCCCACCGGCGCAGACGGCGACTCCGGCGACAAACTCGACCAGCTCCTTCTCTCCGCCGCCATCTGCAACGGCGAAGACCTAGGCCCGTTCGTACGCAAGGCCTTCTCCTCCGGCCATCCAGAAACCCTCCTCCACCACCTCCGCCACTTCTCCAAGTCCAAAGAATCCGAGATCGAAGACGTCTGCAGGGCCCACTACCAAGACTTCATCACCGCCGTCGATGACCTCCGATCTCTCCTCTCCGACGTTGATTCCCTCAAATCCGCTCTCTCCTCATCAAACTCTCAACTCCAGTCTGTAGCTGGACCTTTACTATCTTCTCTCGACTCATTCGTTGAAGCTCGCCATGTCAGCCGCAACGTCGCCCTCGCCCTGGACTCTGTTTCCACCTGCGTTCGGTTAACCGAGCTTTGCTCCCGATCTAACCTCTACCTATCGAATAACGACTTCTACATGGCTTTGAAGTGTGTTGACTCCATCGAGCGAGAGTTTCTCGACAAAACCCCGTCCTCGACGCTTCGTACGATGCTCGAGAAGCATATTCCCGCGATTCGATCTCATATCGAGGGACAAGTTAAGAAGGAGTTTGGGGATTGGCTGGTTGAGATCCGTATCGTGAGTCGTAACTTAGGACAGCTGGCGATCGGACAGGCGTCGGCGGCGAGGCAGAGAGAAGAGGAGTTGAGGATGAAGCAGAGGCAAGCTGAGGAACAGAGTCGGCTCAGTTTGAGAGACTGTGTTTACGCTTTGGAAGAAGAAGATGATGACGGATTGGGGGGGATAGGGGATGAAGGTAATAAGGATGGGTATAGTAACGGTGGGAGTGGTATGTTAGGGTTTGATTTGACTCCTTTATATAGAGCTTATCATATACACCAGACATTAGGGCTTGAAGATCGATTCAAACCGTTTTATTTCGAGACTAGAAAGCTTCAATTGACTTCGGATTTTCAGGTATCGTCGATGACGCCTTTTCTTGAATCTCACCAGACGTTTTTTGCTCAAATTGCTGGTTTCTTTATAGTTGAGGATCGAATTTTGAGGACTGGAGGACAATTGATAACGAAAATGGAAGTAGAGAACTTATGGGATACTGCTGTGAGTAAAATGTGTTCTGTATTAGAAGATCAATTCTCTAGGATGCAAACGGCAAATCATTTGTTGTTGATTAAGGACTATGTGAGTTTGCTTGGGGTGACTCTGCGAGGGTTTGGGTACCCTGTTGATGCCTTGCTTGATGTGTTGAGCAAACATAGAGACAAGTACCACGAGTTGTTGTTGTCGGATTGCAGAAAACAGATTGCGGAAGCTCTTAATGCTGATAAATTTGAGCAGATGTTGATGAAGAAGGAATATGAGTATTCGATGAATGTGCTCTCGTTTCATATACAAACTTCGGATATAGTACCTGCATTTCCATATGTTGCACCATTTTCTTCTACGGTTCCTGATTGTTGTAGAATAGTACGGTCCTTTATTGAGGACTCTGTGAGTTACATGTCTTATGGTGGGCAGCTTGATTTCTATGATGTTGTGAAGAAGTATTTGGACCGGCTTCTCACAGAGGTGCTGGATGGAGGGTTGTTGAAAATCATTAATAACTCCATCCACGGGGTCTCTCAAGCCATGCAAGTGGCAGCAAATATGGCTGTATTGGAGCGTGCTTGTGATTTCTTCTTTCGTCACGCAGCACAGCTTTCTGGCGTTCCTTTGAGAATGGTGGAGAGGAGCAGGAGGCAGTTTCCTCTGAACAAAGCCCGTGATGCCGCTGAAGAGATGCTTTCTGGGTTGCTTAAACAGAAGGTCGATGGGTTCATGACATTGATTGAAAATGTGAACTGGATGGCTGATGACCCCCCTCAAAATGGGAATGAATATGCAAATGAAGTGATTATTTATCTGGAAACTCTGGTTTCTACTGCTCAGCAGATATTGCCAGTTCAGGTTCTTAAAAGAGTTCTACAAGATGTTCTTTCTCACATATCGGAGATGATTGTGGGGGCTTTACTTGGGGAATCAGTAAAGAGGTTTAACATAAATGCTATCATGGGGATTGATGTAGATGTTCGGTTGCTGGAATCATTTGCAGAGTATCAAGCTCCTCTTTTAACAGAAGCTGAGGCAAATCAGTTAAAAGCTGCACTTATTGAGGCTAGGCAACTGAGTAATTTGCTCCTGAGCAATCACCCGGAGAATTTCCTGAATCCAGTAATCAGGGAAAGAAGTTATAATGCTTTGGACTACCGGAAAGTAGTGATCGTTTCCGAGAAATTAAAGGATCAATCAGATCGGCTATTCGGGACCTTTGGAACAAGGGGATACAAGGCGAACCCGAAGAAGAAGTCACTGGATTTATTGGTAAAAAGACTCAAGGATGTGAACTGAATATATACATGCATGTGCCTATGTTAGTAGTTTTTTCCTCATTATTTCTGTTGAATTGTGATTAGCATTACCTTCTGGTTTTTTCATTCCAAATTTGATCATCTTGCCCTCGAGTCTTGCCAATTGTTATCATCTGATAGTGTCATGAGATACGCTAATGTCATTCTGTATGTACTGCCTCACCTATATTGTTTACATTATTCATTTTTCAAAGTTATCCAAATGTCATTGTCCTCACCTCTTGAATGTTGCATGTTTGAGCCTGATTAGGGGCAGTTGGGGGTAATTTTCATTCTCTTTCCCTTGTATCAAAGCTAATGCGAAAACAAAAATACATTCACATAGTAACAAGCAGCAATAAGTCTTGGATTTTTCCAGCTTTATATATAGAACAGAAATTGTAATTATATAGTTTTATTATTTATGTAGAAGTTAAAACTTTTAAGTTCCACATTTATTTTTTTCAGGAGTTTGACTATGGGTACACCATTTGGTGTACACCAAATGTACACCTGGTTGTGTGGGACCCTCTTCCGAATTCCAGACAAATGATCGGAGCCGTTAAATATGTTTAAAATATATTTTTAAGCATCCTTGTTAAATATCAGCTCAGTCGGATATTGGTAAGAGCTTGATCAATTCTTCGTTCAGTTTCTTGTCAGGCAATTGAACGAAAAATTGATCAAGCCCTTACTGAGCTGGTTTTTACTTGAATACTTAAAAAGTTAATTTAAACAAATTGAGTTCCGGTCATTTGTGTGGAATTATATTTTCTCGTCATCTAAAATTATTCACTTCAGTTATGCAGCACCCAGTTTTTAATTGAGTTTTGTTTGACAATGCGTAATTTGTTAACAATTTCAATGTGAGCTTGGGTTGTCCCATGAGTTGGGCATGAAAGGGTTTAAGTTTTTGGGTAAACAATAATCAAAGGGAAAAAAAATTGGTTAAACAATTCTAACGGACAAAAAGAATTATCAACAGTGATGATTGAAATAACTATTCCACATGTTTTTGTAGTAGAATCATATTTGTTTACGGCATTTAGATGCCCATCGTTTCACATTGAAGCATAGTAAATAATTACATCCACAATCGCCAACAATCAGTATGTTTTCTTGTTCTACATTACTCCATTGCCCGTTCGACTAGTGCAACCAGGGAGTTAAACTCATTGAAGAATTATGCCTACGTTAGCTCTCATACTATATACTCTCTACACTTCGATAAAGATGATTAGCAGGTTAAGATGACAAGAAAAAGAGCTTCACCCAACTTCTCTTTAACTTAAGAGAGCACCAGCAGATCTATGTTAAATTATACGTCACTGCCACCAATGACAAGCAGTTTCTGCCGTTCAAGCTCATAAAGTTCAAGTTCATTTGACAAGCATGAGGAGTGCAGCAGAATCAAATGAACTTTTTTTATCTGCTCTTTGATTGCCACTGAGTTCAATCACTCCAAAGTAGGGTATTGTCAAGGTTATCGTATATGTGAAACTGTTAAAACTCATCCTCATTTCAGAGCCTTCGCAGAATCAATGGGAGTTCTGTGCCAAAGTATGAACGGTTAAGCTAATATTCCAACTGTTCTAGGTAAATTAAAAGAAATATGTGCGGAGACAAAAGTACTCCCTCCTCCATTTGTTTGAATTTTTTCTTGTAAGCGTGCCCCTTTATTCGGGTCAACAAGCATTGTAAATTCGTGAGACATTTTTCTATGCTTTTTCCATCCATCAATCCAGATTTTATTCGATGCCTTGAGGAAAGCATTCTTGAGTTTTGAAATGATATGCTTAATGATAGTTGACGAACCCATCCTTACACAAGAATTATGAAGGTATACATTCTCTTCTTGTGTGTTTAAACTCCTTCATTGGTTATATCAACTAGATGGATAGTGGATACATATATTGAAATTTTGGTAAAAAGAGTTTTATCATAAATCTGGAAACAAGCCAAAAATTTCAGCCTCCTCCGTAATAAGAAAAGGTAACACTTGTGTTTTTCTTTTTTTTTCTTTTTCTTTTCTGTTTATCTCCTTGTGATATGTTTTCGCCATTTGTTACTCTGGTAATTTGGTTTTGATCCACCTTCCTGATATATCAGTACATTTTGAGCTTCTTGTTCTTAGTTATTTCTGTAGGGCTTCGAATAGATTAGTCCGGAGTCTTAGAACAGACTATTTTCTGGTTATATTCTTCTAGTTTGAATTTACGCATGTACAATGCTTTATGTAGTTGCAGACTTTCTTTATGTACAAAGACAGTATGGAAAGAGAAACCATTATAATAAAAAATAAAAAACAAAGAAGTGGAAAATAGTGTTTCTACCCTTCTCTTAATATGGTGCATTAATATTTGTTATGGTCTTTTGAAAGCATAGAAGAACTTGAAAGATGTCCAACTGGTTGGAGAAGGACTTGGGCCCAACAGAAAAGCTGCAAAGGAAAAGCAGCTCTTCAATTGCTGAAGGAACTGGAGGTTTGTTGCTTATCAGCTCTCTTTTAAGGTTGCCAATCCCTTCCGCCCACTTGTGCACGAAAAATAAATCACTTGATTTTTATTTTATGGAGAAGGGTTTTAACGTAATATTATTGTGCACACTGCATCAAGCAAAAGTTTTATGGGAGGAATAAAGTGACTGATTACGAAGTAGAACATATTCCTAGTGTGGAGTTAGTGAGATGACATTCTTATTGATTTTGTGAGATATAAGACCAACAAGAACAATAGATCTTATTTTGCTTTCATTTTCAGCCCTAGTCTTTGAGGCTGTTGCAATCATGAGTTCTTTGAATGAATACAGTTACATCACGTGTTGATCAGTTGCAAGCATATCTATTGACCAAAGGTTGGTTAACGTTTGATATTCATCTCAAGTTTTCATCAAACAGGGTAGAGGAATTTCATCTTCCAAAAGGAGAAAACAAGCTCCTGACTCAGTTGGTGTTCCGGCTAGCCTAGACCTGGGTAAAGATATCTGCAGCCAAACAAATGTTGATTCTTCTGAAGCCAGTAGCCCAAAAAAATGCAAAAGACAACAATAAATGGGTTGCGTTCAGAGAAAACTACAAATCCTTCACAGAGCAATGACAGCCCTACGAAATCTAGTGGTACAAATCCTTCACAGAGCAATGACAGCCCTACGAAATCTAGTGGTTCCATCCCAGGTACGTAGGAGTATTCTTTTTGTAACATCCCCAAAGGTACTTAAAAAACAAGCATGAGCATGTTAACTTCTTCCGAATTCCATGTGCTACTTGTACGGTATTCACAAGAAAGGAATTCAACGAGCACATCTAGTTTTATCTGTGAATGATATTATAAAATGCGAGTGCAATTATAGTTTGACATGTAATACGGTTCTTTCATATCTTCGAAGGATGGATGTGGACAAATGTGCTTGCTTAAATATTTGTTAATTATTGTATGTACCTACTATGGATTTCCTCTGTAGCTTCAACGTAACAGTTTAAATCAGAGTGGAATAATTTTTTTTCTCTTGCCATGGAAATGTTTTCTGTTGAATACATTCAAGCAAATGGAGTGTAAGCGCACATAGTGCTTCGGACCTTCTACCAAACAGCAGAAAATGAGAATAGAATGAAATTTTATAATCTGATATTTTTCTTATTACTATTAAAGATAAATTTTCCTGTCTATAGTTGTGGAGTGTTGTGACCACAAGAATTCAACATGTAAAAAGAATTGACTAATTTCTTGGATAGCTTTTTCAAATAACGATGCACTTCACATTATCCTTGACTAAATTGGGAATATTGATGCTACTTTAGTTTGTTCCGCACTCGCTGATTACAAAGGACTGCCAACCACTCCATTGAGATTAGCACCTGTTCTTATTTGGCTTTTGCTCACGAGGTTGCCTCTTTTTGCCTCTTTTTTTGTGCATTTTCTACTTCAAAATGGGGCTAGTTGCCGCTTTTCCTTGCAACTTAATGTATGTTTTAAAGTTGACAACGATTCTATTTTGGGACAGTTTCTTTCATCACATGTAGAAAGAAAGGAGGACCGAGAGTATCACTTTTTGAGCTTTGCAAGAGATAGCAGTGGCCGATGCCTACCTTTAAATCAGCAGAGAACAAATCAAGGTTCTTCCCTCCAATCTGTGCTTATCAAGCAATCATATTATTCCTTTGTGATGGTTTTGAGTTATTCTCTTTAGAAGTTACTCCCACCTTTACATTGCTTGTTGACCTGAATAAAGGGGCGCGCTAGCTTGCAAGAAACAATTTAAACAAATGGAGTTGGGACTTGGGAGTATTTTTGTCTCCGCCCAACCTTTTAATTTACCTAGAACAGTTGGAATATCAGCTTAACTATTTATACTTTGGCACAGAAATCCCGTTGAATTCTGCATGTGAAGGCTCTGAAAGGAGGACGGGTTTTAACAGCTTCAGTCTATGACAAGCCAGACTTTGGAGTAATTGGACTCTGGCGATTGAAGAGCAGATAAAACGAGTTCATTTGATTGTGCTGCACTCACTCCTCAAGCTTTATGAGCTTTGAACGGCAGAAGTTGCTCGTCATTGGTGGCGGTGACGTATAATTTAACATAGATGGCTGCCGGTGCTCTCTCAAGTTCAAGAGAAGTTGGGTGACGCTCTTTTTCTTGTCCTCTTAACCTGCTAATCATCTTAATTTGTCGAAATTGCTCTTTTTCTTGTGCTCATAAAAGAAACTCAATTCAACATATATAGTATAAGCTTTCATTAAACACGAGCTAGCGGATGTAGAATTAAAAACATGCTGATCGACCTCCTACAATAGTAATAACCACATAAACTGAATACTAAAATTTAGTCCAAATTAACCCTAGCAATCAATAAATATGCTACCTTGATCTTTAAATCAAATCAAATCCACAGCGCGGCCTCTAAGTACGTACTCTACCATTAGGGACCAACATTATTATACCTTGTTTTCAATTTTGGTTCTTCATTTCATATCATGAAGTTCATGACTGACTTGATAGTAGTCATCCATCTGAGGAGCATGCACTTGATGAGAAGAACCACTTGCCCTCAATGGATATTGCATATACGGCGTTACAAACGGTTGTAGGTTCGAACCGTAGTACCCGACCGGTGGCGGCGGAATACTATTAGCCACCACCATATTATCCATCATCCCAACCATCAATGGATCATAGTAAATTTGCCTGTCAAAAGGAACGTTGTACACAAAATTGCTGCTAGATCCATCAAACTGAAAGGTTTGGTGATTTTGCTGATCATATGGGTAATGCATGGGAATTAGGTCAACTTCATGTGACTTCATCTTTTGGTCATGTACAACTTCCAATTGCATGTTTCTTCTCCTAAGCAACCCTTGTTGCATGAAATAAGAATCGTTAGGGTTGGACTCCATGTTCACCATAGCCGGTGCTTCCAATCCCATCATGTTCACGCAGTTCATCATAGCAGGAGGTGCTGCCAATCTAGGGTTACCATTGATGAACTCAATCCTAGCTTTCGCTTCTTGAATTTTATTCTCCAACATACCAAAAAAACCCTTAAGATCTTCCTCTGAGAATTTGTTGTACCTGTCGTCCCACGTGGGGTACTTGGCCTCATTGTTCTTCATTCTCAGCTTCCCTATCGCTTCTTCAGCCTTTCTTTTTCGATCTTCAAAAAAATGGGACAAGTTAATCGTCCTCCTATTACGATCTTCCACAGGTTGCTTTTGGTACACGTCGATTAATGCCTCAATTTCTTCGTTATTTTGGGGCCAGAATTCAATCCCAGAGGCATGGACGTCGATTTTAGGTCGATAAATAATCAAGCACACTTCAACACCACATAGGGTTTTTAGCTCATAGGTCTTCTTCTTCAAACCCTTTTTCCTCTTTTGAAAGGTTGCGTATCTAGCCTTTTCGCTGCTTATGAGTGTCATGCTTAGTTTTGCTCTACCCATCTGCACATTTGTATGTAGGATCACAATTTTTCAATCATATATATATGGTGAAGAAGAAAAGCATAATGCTAACATTATATGGGACAGACACATTTAAGAAATCAAAAATATATGCCTACCATTGAAAGTAATCAACCAAAAAAAAATTAAAAATACAAAAAATTTCAATTTTCACACCAAATTGATTGGGTATGATCAGAAGACATTTAAATCCAAATCGGAAGAAAAAACTAAAATGGCAAGAAAGCTTCGAAGCCTCAGATAAAGTTAATTTCATACTTGAAGTATGTATTCATAACCATCACGGGCATAAGCAAATCTCACCACAAAAACAATCAAAATCAGCGACAAATATAGAGATTAGAGTGGTACATCGACAAAACAAACATAAAAAAAAAAAAAAATACGCAAGTCTTTTCTAAACAATTTACCAAATTCACCCAACAAATTAAAACAGTGTATATATGTGTGTGTGTAATTCTCTATCGTTTAGTAAAGGACCGAAAACCCTAAAGGCCATAGTGATGAATATTTAAAAAAAAAAAAAAAAAAAAACCTTTCCTTCTCATGAGAAATCGATATATATATATAAACTTAAACTTGTACGTATACCCGATTACCCGAAAAAATAAAGTCATGCCTTATTTATTAAAAAAGAAGATGCATGGGGTAAAAAGTAGGAGCAAAAACAAAGAAGCCATTGAAGCAGAGGAGGAAGAAGAAGAAGGGCGTGGGGAGTGTGAGAGAGAGAGAGAGAGAGAGAGACGAAATAGAAGTGTTTTATAAACGAAAGAGAAGTATAGTAATTGAAGTAATAAGAAGTACCTTTAATGAATGATTTCTGCACTTTGAATTAACCATACAAAGCTTTAGCTTTAATTTGGAGTTTCTTTCTTTCTTTCTTTCTTTCTTAAGAACTTTCACGGTTTATATTACTCAACAATGCAATTCACATTCACCATTTTGGTAACTGAATCAATTTCACTAAATCTTGCTATAAATATGAAGATATTATCCTTGTAACCAAAGTTTCCATTTTTTTTTTTTAACAAAATTAAACGTTCCTAATTTAACAACTTTGACTTCAAATACTTTGATTAATTTTAGGTTTTCAAATTACTAAAAGATAAAAAAAATACCTACAAAATTACATGCCGATATCATCGAGGCCTTTGAGGTCGAACTGTCATCGTCCTAACCTCTTGAAAGTTGTACAAGTTTGAGCCTGATATTGGGCAGTTGGGGGTAATTTTCATTCTTTTAATTATCGATTAGCATTGTGCCCGTTTGATATACGGGACACATTAGTGTTTTTTCCGACCCCGTATATCAAACGGCCAAACACAACGTTAGTTGATAAAAACAATAGTTGTAAGTTTTTTCTAACCCTGTGTTCGATGTACGCTAGCGTTGTTTCCATTCTATGCACCGGAAGACACATCTAATATTATGGGTTACAAATTTGAAGTGTGAATAAAATAAATCAAAATAATATGCAATTGTAAAAAATAGTATACGATAAACAAATTATTACAAATTTGAAGTGTGAATAAAATAAATCAATATAATTTGCAATTGTAAAAAATAGTATACGATAGCAAAGAAAATAGACAAAATAAAAGGTACTCCACTATATTATTTATTTATCCTTTTTCTAATAAAACTTAACTTCACATCTTCCTAAAATCTCTCTCTCTCTCTCTCTCTCCACGTTCTCTCTCTCTTCCCCACCCTTCTCTCCTCTCTCAATTTTTATAAGTACTTAAAAATGTCAAAAGTCTAGAAAATTAAGATTGAAATTTTGGAGGGGAAAGTATACAATCTCGCACAAAACACACATTGTACATACCCCATTTCCCCGGTTATGTTCTTCATCCTCCTCTTTCTTTCTTTGTGTGCAAGGAAAGGGGCCAGAGGGATATTTTGGTAAAGTGCCCCCGGCAGGTAGATATACGGTAGATATACATACCGGGCCAAAAAATATTCGGAAAGTGTATGCAAAAAAACAAAGGATATGCTCAAACCATATATCTATATCCCCTTCTCCTTAAATCCCACCAGGGCTACAAACGAACCGAGCTACTCGCAAGCAGCTCGTGGCTCGGTTGTTAAGGCCCGACTTGGCTCGTTTAGTAATCGAGCCAAGCTCGAGCTCGAGTTCGAGTTCTAAATGAGCTTGGTAAAACTCGGCTCATTTATATAGGCTCAACTCATTTAAGGAGACTTGTTAAGTAAATTACTATGGCTCAGCTTGGCTCAGCTCGTTAAGGGCTCGGCTCGAACTTGATTTTTGCCTCATTTACTAAACGAGCCAAGCTCGAGCTCGATTCTTTGTTCCGCTTGGCTCGTTTACTCCCACCCCCATATCCTCCTAACGAACGAACAGACTGTTTAGATACGCAGCACGCTTAATATTTCAATCGAGTTTTTGTTCGACGCTAATGTGAACTTGTAATTTGTTAATAATTTCTATGTGAGCTTGAAATCGTTGGGCATCAAAGGATAAAGTTTTAGTTGAACGATGATTACGGACAAAAAAAATTTATCAACAGCGATGAATGAAGAACAATTCCACTAATTTTTTCGCAGTTGAATCAAATTTATTGAACGAATTTACACTGAAGCATACTAAAAAGTTACATCCACATGCGCCAACAATCACTATGTTTTCTTGTTCTACATAATACACCATCGCCTGTTAGACAAGAATGAATTATGCTGACGTTAATTCTAACACAATCACTAATTTTTATACACTCTACATTTCGACACACATGATTAGCAGGTTAAGATGACAAGAAAAGGAGCTTCGCCCAACTTCTCTTCAACTTGAGAGAGCATCAGTATGTATGTAGGTTAAATTATACGGCACCGCCACCGATTACAATCTGTTTCTGCCGTTCAAGCTCGTAAAGCATGAGGAGTGCAGCTGAATCATATGAACTCTTTTTATCTGCTCTTGGATCGCCACCGACTTCAATCACTCCAAAGTCGGGTATTGTCAAGGTTATCGTAGACGTGAAACTGTTGAAACCCGTCCTCTTTTCAGAGCCTTCACAGAATTCAATAGGAGTTCTGTGCAAAAGTATAAACAGTTAGGCTAACACTCCAAACTGTCGTAGGTAATGTGGAAACACAAAATACTCCCTCCTCCATGGTTTGAATTGTTTCTTGCAAGCGTGTGTTTTAATCGGGTCAACAAGCAATGTAAGTTCGTGAAACATTTTTTTAGGCTTTTTCCATCAATCAAGGGATCTCGTTAGTTCTGGTTAATAAAGTTTTCAAAATCATCTAAAAATCAATAAATTAGAAAGAAGCAATGATTGTCTGAGATCACTAGATTAGTGGAAATGGACGAAAACAATTGCTTGATAAGCACAGATTGGAGGGAAGAACCTTGATTTGTCCTCTGCTGATTTAAAGGTAGGTATGGGCCACTGCAATCTCTTGCAAAGCTCAAAAAGGGATACTCGAGGTCCTCCTTTCTTCATGTTAATGGATGGAAGAACTGTCCCAAAATAGGAATCGTTATCAGATAACAGAGAAAATCAATACTTCAATATCAACTTTAAATGATACATTAAGTTGCAAAGAAAAGCGGCAACTAGCCCTATTTTGAAGAGGAAAATAAACAAAAAAGAGCCAACCTCGTGAACAAAAGCTAAATAAGAACAAGTGGGAGTGGTTGGCCGTCCTTTTGTAATCAGAGTGCAGAACAAAATAAACTATACATAAATATTCCCTATTTAGCGAGTGATAATATAAAGTGCTTCGTTATTTCGAAAAGCTATCACAGCAAATTAGTCGATTTTCTTTACATGTTAAATTCCGGTGAAGTCACAACACTCCAATTATAGACAGGAAAATTATTAAAATGTCTCGTCAAAGAATTTCATTCTATTCTCTTTTTTGCTATTAGGTAGAAGCTCCGAAGATAATACACTATGCGTGCTTACACTCCGTTTGCTTGAATGTAAAATGTATTCAACAGGGACTTAACCCCTAGGGGTTGGTCAAGTTATCTTGGCCTGGAACTTAGGGGTTGCTCCTACCTAAGGTCTCAGGTTCAATTCCCCTTGCGAGCAACTCTTGGGACCACCTCATCCCCACACGTACGTGTGTGAAACGACCGTGGGAGGTTGTAGGGACTAGTCCGAGGTGCACGCAAGCTGGCATTACAAAAAAAAAAAAATGCATTCAACGGAAAACCTTTGCATGACAAAAGGAAAAAGGAAAATCATTCCCTTCCAACTTCAACTGTTACGTTTAAGGTACAAAGGAAATGCATGGTAGGTACTTATAATAATTAACAAGTATTTAAGCAAGCACATTTTTCCACATCCGTCCTTCGAAAATATGTAAGAACCGTATTACATGTCAACCTATAATTGCACTCACATTTTATAATATCTTTCACAGAGAACTAGATGTGCTCTTTGAATTTCTTTCTTGTTAATACCATACGCGGAGCATATGGAATTCGGAAGAAGTTAACATGCTGATGCTTGTTTTTTAAGTACCTTTGGGGATGTTAGAAAAAGAAGAATACATACCTGGGATGGAACCACTAGATTTCGTAGGGCTGTCATTGCTCTGTGAAGGATTTGTAGTGTTCTCTGAATGCAACCCATTAATTGTTGTCTTTTGCTTTTTTTGGGCTACTGGCTCAGAAGAATCAGCATTTGTTTGGCTGCAGATATCTTTACCCAGGTCGAGGCTAGACGGAACACCAACTGAGTCGGGAGATTGTTTTCTCCTTTTGGAAGATGAAATTCCTCTACCCTGTTTGATAGAAACCCGGGAAGAATATCAAACTTTAACCAACCTTTGGTCAATAGACATGCTTGCAACTGATAAATGTGAAGTATAATTTAGGGTTTTAGTTAATTGTTAGGGTTTCAATTAATTGTTATTTATCTTTTATGCTCGGGGTAGTTTATTCCTTTTTATGTTATTAGGGTTTTGCTAGGGTTATTAGGGTTAGCCTATGTAACCCCTTTCATTAGCCTTGTAATCTTTGAAGCTTTCTAATGCAATAAGATTGTTACATTGTTTCTTTTCTATCTTTTGCAATGTCACAATCAACACGTGATGTAACTGTATTCATTCAAAGAACTCATGATTGCAACAGCCTCAAAGACTAGCACCGATCATGAAAGCAAAATAAGATCTATTGTTCTTGTTGGTCTTATATCTCACAAAAGCAATAAGAATGTCATCTCACTAACTCCACAGTCCACACTACAAATATGTTCTACTTCGTAATCAGTCACTTTATTCCTCACATAAAACTTTTGTTTAAAGCAGTGTGCAGAATAATATTATGTCAAAACCGTTCTCCATAAAAATCTCAAGTGATTCATTTTTTGTGCGACCTTAAAAGAGAGCCGATAAGCATTATCTTAGTAATTTCCTATATGAAGTTTTTAGAAGCTGTATATTTCTTCTTTTTTACAATATTGCAAAACACTTTTAGAAACTTTTAAAACAAAAGTAACAAAGCTAGAGCATCAACGAACCTCCAGTTCCTTCAGCAAATGAAGAGCGGCTTTTCCCTTTGCAGCTTTTCTGCTGGGCCCAAGTCCTTCTCCAACCAGTAGGACATCTTTCAACTGTAATCTAAGCTCCGCGTGTAATAATTCTCCCTTTTTGATACAAGTTTCTTTAATGAAGTACCCAAGAGAGTCACATAATTCAATCAGTTCACGCAGAGGAGGCAGTTCAAGTTTATCAGGAGTTACAATTGGAGATAGTATGGGTTTAAAGATTCTCCACACTTCATCCAGATTGAGCTTGGTATCAATAAGTATTGCCCCTGCAATACTTTCCACCAAATCTCCAAGAGCCTGTAGCAGAAGACATGCAAATAAAAACTTATCATTCTTTAGTATGCCAACAGAAAGCGATTATTTGTTTAAAAAATGCAGGGCCGGCCCAAGGGTTTGGGGTGCCCTAGGCCTAGTTAAAAAATTGTGCCCTTTAAGTACAACACTTAGAACATGAGTGGTAGCCCAGTGGATTGGGAGCCTATACTCTGTTCATGAGGTGACAGGTTCAAACCTTGTCAGCCTCCCCCCTTCCCCCTTAGGTTAGAGTAGTATAGGGATTTCTTATGTTCAAAAAAAAAAAAAAAAGTACAACACTTAAATAATTTTTCGAGTAACAATTACTATACGAGAAAACCAAAACAATATAAAGTTTTACAAGCATTACATAATAACGGAAAAATCAAAACATGAAGTCTCTAGATACATATAACGCATGAGTATCACTTGAATATTACACGTGTTGCATTTTTAGAAGCAAAAGTATCAATTACACTTGTATAATCTATAGGAATTGTTTTTTTACCATAGGAATAACATAGGGAAAAAATTGAATAACATAGGAATTGCAATATAATTTAAAAAACTTGAATAACATAAGAATTGTTTTTTTACTATTTACTTAAACATCTACTTGCAATATAATTTTAAAAAATGGGGAAAATCAAAAACGTTTTTTTTACCATTGTTACATTGAGATCAACAAACAACAATGTTTGCCATTTACGGAAAGTGGAAATTGTGGTTGTCGAATAAAGCCAAGGCATAAATGATAAAGCTAATGACTAGGCTCTTTTGATACTGGGTCACAATGGTTCTTGGGCCTTTTTTTTAATATTGGGCCACATTGAGCTCTTTTGTAACTTATAATGGATTTTTTTCTTGATTTGGGTCAAAAAAGAGTTGTAGTCAAGCCCAATTGTATAAAATGGTGGAGTGCCCCAAATAGTAGCCATTTTTGGAGTGCCCTAGGCCCAGGCCTTGTGGGCCTTGGGCCTGGGCCGGCCCTGAAAAAATGAAAAGCAAGGCATGCCGGTAATTATTCGTAGACACACACTTCTGAGTCTTTTATGGTATTCTAACTCGGTGGGCTAAATCAATAGACAGTTGCAACTCTGAAAAGGGGAAATTGGTAGAATGTTTCTTACATAGAACCATTCATGCTTTATAATGAGTGTGAATATATGAGGGGTCAAAATCCAGAAGCATAAAATCACAGATGGAAATGGAAAATCATCATAGCAGCTAACAATTTGTGTTCTCATTTTATAATACAAGCGCCCAGCTTGATTTTGTTTTTTCAAAACCAATTCCATATAACAATTTTGAATTTTCACAAATTATTTCCGAAAACTAAAACACTCATTATTTTTTGCACAGTATCAACAAGAAATAATTTTCAATGATGTTTTCTTTTCTTTTATTGATCAGTTTTTCAACAATTTGATGATACCTTTTCAACGTCTTATAAAAATCGGTACTTTCTAAAACTAGTAAGACCAATTCGATCCAAATTGAGGCAACAAACAGCAACCAACCAAACTTATTAAAGTAATTGTAAACTTTTTTTCATGAGGCAGAATAAAATGTACCTTGGGACCATTCACGCTTTGGAAGGGCTTGGCAATGCTATGTGAATCAGCAACAGACTTCACATACTCTGTAATTTGATCTAAAAGAAATCCAGAGCAATGTTGAAGATGTGGATGAAGATTCCATTTCACAGCTGCATGAGCAAAATTCTCATTATTCACGGAGGCTGAACGCAAGTCTGTCAATTCCCCTGGATCAATCTCTGTGTGGCTTTTGTACAGATGCCACGTGATAAGTATGTCTAACACAGAGTCACCGAGAAATTCAAGTCTCTGTCAATGAAATAAAACAAAATTGAGCTAATATGGACATGTCAATGGCATTGCATATAATCCCAAAAATATGCATACAATTATTCTATTATTCACTCAAAGATCTAGAAGAATAAAGGCTATTTCCAAAGAAAAGTAAGTCCACAGATCCGTAGTCAATCTATAAATCCATGGCCTGGGAGTCGGAGCTTGAACCTTCTAGGCGGATTTATGTTCAATTAAATCTCTAAAACTAAGTTTAAAATGGTTAGAAGGCATGAAAAGTAACATAGTTATTTTTTTCATTTTTTGATCTGTTTACATGCTCTCGTTGAAATATTCGAAGGATGACGTTAAAGAAACTGCAAATTACCCATCACTACCTGGTAACAGTAACCAACTCCCAGTTCTTGCTCAGATGCATGTGTTATCGCCTCCAGTAACAGACCCTTGGTAGAGAACTCATAGGCAAGCTTTGATTCTAAAATTTCAATCTCCTTGGCTTTGGGGATGTAGGAGTGGAGAGATGCACTTGCTATGGCTTCATCTACTAGTGAGGGCTCAAGTTCAGAACCAATACTTAGCCATTTCATCAAGTAAAGAGCCGCAGTCAATCCACCACCAACATAGTATGCTCCTATGAGGGCTTCAACACAATCAGATATGGTTTTTGAACCCATCCACCGATGACCTCTGTCGCAACACTTCCCGACAACAACTTTGGTATCTTCAGTTTGAAACTTGCTATCAAGAGGCACTTCCAAACTGTCTACCCCACATGAGCAAGGAAAAGGGCGGAGAGAACGCTGACCTGGCGCAACCCATCGACGGGGATCAAATGCACCGTCTCGTATATACCCCTGTAAAAATAGCACAATAATTCGTAAAATCAATTAGGATACATGGAAGAAGAGCGAAAAATATACATTTGAAAGGTTAGTGAAGAAGATTTGCACAAGACCAAAGCCTGTTAACTTTTAGAACTAATCCTAAACTAAAATTACATATGCATCACAAGTATACAAGTCATTGAAGTCTCAGTATCATAGTATTCCCACTCAAAAGTGAGCTGCACTTCTTAACTTGAACTCCAACATCCCAAGGTAAGCTCACCGATGAAGCCCTCTGATGATTACTAATCAACAAGCCTCATTGATAGTGTTATTCTGGACCATACGATTGGCATTAGGTACAATATGAAATCCAGATGTACCTATACCAAACCAACTGCAAGGTCTGATCCATAAACCAATGACTAAGACCAAACTGAGATTGACTAGCGTAATATCTCCAAAAATAGAGATTGGAAATGTGTAGCGAAGTTTGCGGGACAACTGCGTTCGGTAATTGAAAATCACCTGGTGATATACCAATCTTGATCAAACCACAAGGACGAAAAACCATCAATTTGCCATATAGGTATCGTTGGGCTCACATTTGAAAGTACAACGTAAGAGTTTGAGAGCAGCTATTTTATGAACATCATCCCAAAGGTTAATAATCCGTGTCCAATCTACTAATCCCAGCGCAAGTTCTGAACTGGAGGGACCTGCATTATCGGGTTAATATCCTTTTGTTCTTGGGTTTGGAGATTTGTCTCAGTAAATTCGCAAGTAAACACATCCAAAGGTATCTGAATGATCCAATAAAGCGAGGAAATACGGCAAGTTATGCATCATCAGCATTCAAGGTCTAAAGTGATGATGGTCTCCATAGAACAATATGCAAACATTACAAGCTAACTAGCTAGGTATCAGTAGACAAGCATTATGTTTACTATCCTGTATATTTTTAATCACAATGGTCAGTCAATAATACTTCCTCCGTCCCAAAAAGATTGTCCGGCAGAACGAGAGCTTAAAAATAATGTAGTTCTAAATTCCTAACTATTTTGCATACAAAAAAATTAATATTTTTCTTGACAAAAATGCATTATTTTTAAGTTCTCGTTTTGCGAACCAGACAATCTTTTTGGGACGGAGGGAGTATATGCAGTTTAGCTAATGTTAAAGTTGCGACTACATCTACTTCTAGCGTGCATGAGCACTAAAAAGGTACGAGATCAGTGAATGGGATTTCTATTGTTGAATAGCTTGATATACATTGTTGGGCCCATTTCCTGACAGCTCAAGCTTTGGAGACTACTAGTAACTTAGCAGTCGAGAGAGGTCTTGGATTGAAGTCTCTCCATTTGCATTTGTTCCTCATTCGCTTTTTTGCTTCTTCTTTCCGTTTTCTGTTTCGCTTTATCTGTGAAAATTTGCATCTTCCGTCTAGCAAGACGGGGTTGCAGTTGAGGGAAGATGTTGAATAGCTTGATATACATTGTTTGGCCCATTTCCTAACAGCTTTAGCTTTTGGGACTACCGGTACCTTAACACCTATATCACCGCAACCTAGAAAGGCCATCTGAATTATCCTTGATTTTTTCTTTTTGGGGTAGAAACCAAAAAACTGGAGAAGCGGCAGCTTGCATAAATGATGATTTTTCTTCCTAGAGTGAAGGTTCAGCCGGAGTAAAGGAAAAGAAGTTTTCTTATCTGGTGTTAATACTAGGAGAAAGGAAAGGTGTATGTTTATCATACCCCATCCTAAGAGAAGTAGTTACCATCTAATTCAACATGTGGGGGTACAATTATTTGTCTTATAAAATCCAAACGATCTCCATTTTAGCAGCAAGGTTGTCAATCGCATAAATGTTATATCTTCTTAAATGCTTGGCTACATAGCCATTGTATAAGCAGCAGTATCCTTTTTCGACTTCTGATCACCCAATCAGTTCAAAATGGCAAGTGTCTGAAGGATGGAAAATGAGTGCTAGCCAAAAGGCCCAACCAATAGATGGACTAAAAAGAAGTCACCAGCAGAACAAGTTTACACAATTTCTAGCAGAGAAATTAAAACCTGTATATTGTGATCAATTCCAACATTGTATAGGGTAGCATTACAAACAGCCCATGAGCGCCGAGAAGATAATTGTCCTTCATGCTTCTTGGGGTATTTAAGAAACAGATGGCAGCTCACAGCGTACTTCAAAACTGAATCTCCCAGCAACTCCAAACGCTCCATGGAAAAACTTTCAGTACATCTAAGAGTTGTGATGGCTTCCAGAATCTAATCAAGAAAAAGATGAAGGATAGTAAGAAGTTGTTTACTAAAAATAGACAACCAAGAAAATGTTTCCCCCAACATAAACACAAACCAATGAGCTAGATATCCGACAGTCACTACGAAAGCAGGAAATCTCTTCTCGAAGCTGGCTGGCCAACATTAGGGACTCCACTCTGTGCATTACTGATGGTAGCAAGTAGATTGATTTTATGACAGAGATTGGTATTTCAATGCTGACTAAAAGTTCCGGTGGCATATGCACATGAGTTTGGGGCTTTTTAACTTCAGTTTTCCTGCCCGCTTCAAATCTCTTTCCACATGCACCACCTGCTAATTCATGCAACAAATGGAGAGTTACGCAATTATGACTGCGAAGCCATACAAAATCAACAGCTGTATCAAAGCAGCTTCAAAAAAACATCAAACAATAAGCTCAGTTACTTTCTAATGCAAACTTGGTGGAGCCACACTGTTAAAGTATTTATCCTTTTCTTCTCCAGGGTAGCCTCTGTTCAGTTTGTTTTTAAGATCTCCACCAGTACCATGTCACCTATGAAGCACCGACACTCCTAGAGGCCGGCGTGTCCCCGTGTCCGACACAAAGACATGGGGACATGCCAAGATACGTATGGGACACGCCACGTGACGTGTCCAATAAATGTAATTTATTTTTTTAGGGGGACACGGGAGTGACACATCGGGGATACCGGAGGGACGCGTATGGGGACACGGCAAGGGTTAAATATGCAATTTTTTACTTCAAATGTTTCTGGTTAAAAGTGTAATATGATGTAAATATGATAATGCTTTATACATATTGAAGCTTCATGCTTATACATCTAACTATATTTTCATTTGTATAAAATAAATATTATACATTTATTTATTTATTCTTGCCGTGTCCCCTGTCGTGTGTGTCCCCATTTTCTAAGAAATCCTGCGTCCCGTGTCCGTGCTACATATCATGTCACTGAAATACTTTAGCAGTAAACAACTATCTAACCTAATATGAATCGGGTTCACGAGGTGGGATATTTGAACAGCACGATTAGAGAGGTTTTACTTGAGAGAGATTCAAGTTCTAGGTGTCACATGAGAGTACCTTTTCAAGAAAAGCGTAAGCCCATTAACAAGAACCTCAGTTCAACATTAGAAATACCATGGATGATGCCCACTGCCCCATCATTTTCAATGGCCAGTTCTCAAACAGGATAAACCCAGATGGATTGAACACCCAATAAATACCATTTACGAGTACTTGTTTAGTTTCTTTTTACTTATTGTATTATGAACATGCTTAATTAATTGCCAGGTATCAATGTACCTTAATGTAAGATATAAGAGTGATCATTTTCTGAAATTAAACTAAATGGCATCACTAGATGGATTTTCCAACAAATAAGCTCCGGAGGGAATATTCATGATGTGTTATAACTTACATATTTAAAAGCACAAAACCATATGATAGCAAGCATAAACAAAAAGAAACAGTAGTCACTTACAACAAATAGTAATACAAAATCTATTTATCGTGGGTGTGATTTATTTCACATCCAGATTGTAAAACAACATTTACGAGGAGGGCACAAATACGTGACTTGCTTGTTTTAGCTAATGTTAGGAAGCTAGGAAGAAAACCTTCACTTCTAAAATCCACAAGGAGGTTGTGCGCATTGTGACTTTGCTTTAGCAGCAGCAAAGGCTGTCCAGGATGCATTAGTGTTATCCCATACCTGATAATGTCAAATATTATGGCTCAGTCATTGACAAGTTGTAGGCAAAACTGGCCTACACGTGGAAGACAACATTATGTACTATGTATTGTAATAAAATCACCTACTTTTTGTGAAAATATGCGGCAAAGGATGAATAATTGGAAGAATTTGCATCAGTATTTCCATCAAAAGGACTTGCAGCAGATGTGTTGTCCACAACATCTAGCACTGAGTAAATTCTCCCTGTATGTATCGCCAAAACCACCAATTGCCTAATGTTTTTCAAGTCAACTGATTTATTAGCCAAGTGGATAAGATCTTTGCTTATGTAGTCATTCTCAGTTGAATTTTTGCCATCAAGTAGTGAATCCCCCTTGTCACCATCGGATTGCTTAGCACTTAACCAAGCATTTTCCTTCATAAATTCAACAGCAGAAACACAAGAGTCGATTCCCATCCAATTGACTCTCCATGCATCGTGACTACAAACATTTGAAGACTCCAGTGGTAGGAGAAGATACATGTTGGAGGGGTCCCATAATGATTCACCCTCCGACTGCAGCAAAAATTTTCTTCCTCCACCGGATGATCTTGATCCAACAAATAATTTCCCAAATAACCCATTAAAAAATAGTTCATGAAAACACCTCGCTCTCCTCACCTGGTAAGAGAAAACCGTATTCAATTGGCATTAGTGGAAGTTTTTCACAATAACAGAACTCATAATTTAGAAGTTATGCTTGAACCTGTTCTGCATCTAACTGTACGGGGCCACATGAAGAAACAGAAGATTTTACAAACTTTGAAACCAAGTAAAGTTCCACTTCAATGTTCCCGACGTCATCATCTAGTCTTGATTCCATCAAAAGAACAAAACTGGAGTATTGCTCTTCAGGTTTACTACAAGAAAAATCTAATCTGTAGGCTTGAAAGGTGGCGCCTTCATGTTTTAATCCCCATGTTCCAGAGAGTGCCCGAACACAGGTCGTCCCATGTAATTCCTTCCTTTTTGTTGTCCCTACAAAGAACACACAAGGAACACAGAGTGCCGTCAAGACAAAAGATGATAAACAAATAGCAAAGATATGTTTCCGAACCCAATAAACCAGCATAATCCTTAAGTAATGGTTACATCCAAAGGTGCCATTATTTGAATACCACTAACCAAAACCAAAACCAACAGAATTGTATAATAACATGCATAGGCATCAATCCTTACTAATGGAACCCAGTCAAAGAATGGAGGATTATAGAATCAATATGTTATCAAGTCTCTGTACCTAAAAGACCATATAGGAGAGGAGAGAGTTCTTAACATCTCACCTTTTTAACTACAGACTACTCAGTCATGGACAATATAAGCACCAACATCTCCCTCAGCAAATGTTTTGCTCAATTATCTACCAAAGTCATACTTGCATTCTAGTGCATTTATGCTCCGTTTTACAAGTCAAGTTATTAGTGGTAGAAACGCAACATGGAGTGAGTATTTGATGCCCATAATAATTGCAAGTAAGATCCTGAAAGAACTACGTCAAACTTAAAAAGAACTCATGCATACTAATACACTCCATAATAACCAGTTTTACAGCATGTGTGCTTTGATCATGTCTCCAAAGCCACACAAAAAAAAACAAAGACTTTCATATAATTCAAGGTTAAAAAGGCATACCTGCACCTGAAGCGGATTCTCTGCTCAGTAAATTGGCCTCACTTTCTGAAGGCTCTTCACTAACAGGAAGGAGATGATCACTAAGAGCTCCCATCTGATGCAATTTCTTACATGCATCAAAGCAAACAAGCTGCTTCGATAAACGAGAATTGGTGCTTAGTGGACCAACTAAAGTTTGAAAAGCTGCACTTGGGGGTAATGTTAATTTACACTCGTACGAGTCTCCTGACAACAAGTATTGGAAATTGGGCTTTGGAGTGAAGTACCTACGTTATGAGATCAAGTGTTTAGGACTTAACAAACAGTGTTCCTGTGCGATGCACAAGACCAATTACAAGAATTTTTTTCTAATAATTGATAAAACTGTGAAAATATAAGTTAATGTAATCATAAGTTTAAGTCTTAATATTATTGAATTCATATGTACGACTATTTAAGGCCCTCCATTGACAATGGAAAACCTTTCCATTTGAAGGATTTTTTTACTGGGACCTCATAAATCAATATTCATACTAAAATCATTTAGGTCTAAATGAGATCAATAACTTGACGCAAAGACTTTCCTTTTACATAATTGACAATAAACTTTGATTCTGAAACGCTATTTAGGTAGTACTTTTAGAATTTAAAATCAATTCATTGAAATTATCATGTTGAAGATTTTAAGAGAGTGAAAAAGAGAGGAGTCAGAGAATGTGGGAGGTTGAGACGAGGAAAAACTGCGAGGATTTTACTGGAATCCCAGAAGTAAATGAGATTTATAACTTGACTTAAAGATTTTCCTTTTTCATACCAATGATAGACTTTGATCTTTGGCGTTATTTAGGTAGTGGTGTTAGGAATAAAAATCAATCCATTGCAATTGCCAAATTGCAGTTTTGGAGAGAGTGAAAAAGAGAGGGGTAATAGAATGATGGAAGTTGCCACAGATATTTTTACTTAATTTTTTTTTTCTGATTTTCTGTAAAGATGTGGTTACTACATGGGCTACAAGTGCTTAGTATAAGGTATACATAGATACATGCTTAATAAGTACTGCACAGTACTACTGTGCGGGAGAGAGGGATGACAAAGAAAACATGTCCATACTTATCTCTGGGGAGCTTTTCACAATATCGATGAATGAGGTTCACGCTAGAATCCGCAGTAACTGATGCCCCAGTTGATTCCACATAATATGCATCTGTTTCCTCGATCTTACATGCTCTTAAGACGCAGGAATCAGGGTCTCTATTTCCAGCCGTATCTGTCATTGAGTATTCACTACGAATAATATCAAATATTTGATCTCTCTGCTTTATATTTCCCCTACAAGAATGTAAATAACTATTATCATGCTTCAGTAACGGCAGAAAAATGAACACATCAACTGGAAACTTCCACAAATACATAATATCTGTCAATGCTAATGTGAAAACTATGACAGAGTGACAATCTAGCGTAATTTTGAATAAACATAAAGAAAAAGAAAAACTGAAAATGGTTCCACCTTACCTTTCAAGCATCAGGACAAATTGGGAGTAATTTTGACGAGCTCGACCACGTGATTGTATGTAGCTACGAACTGTCTTTGGCAGGTCAAATCGTATAACAGAAGAGCAGTTCGGTACATGAATTCCCTCTTCAACCACGTCAGTTGAAAATAATAAGTTGACCTAAGAAACATAGTATAACCACCCATTTAGTAAGACCTTGCACAAAAAACTTTCCTTGAGGTATAGTTTGTTTTGTTCAATTTCCTTGGGTGAACTTCTTGTCCTCCTTTTTCTTGTACCTCCTTCCTTTCTTTTAAACAATTACCCTTTAGTTGCCAACAACAACAGAACAACCCTTTAGTTACCAATGAAAGAAAATGAAAAAATGGAAATACCTTTCCAGAGCGAAATGATGCCAAAGTTTCTTTCTGAACTTTTGGTGCAACAGCATCAATTGATGAATTACTTCCAGTCAGATAAGAAACAGTGAAATGAGACAAGTTTTTTATTCTCTTCATGATTCTTTCAACAACTTTAGCAGTGATAATCCTCTCAACAAAAATGAGGCACAACACTTGTCTGGACTCCCTGTAACCACAAATGAGCACAGTAAATTGAGAATCTTCTAACAGTACTAACTAACTGAAGAATCAAAATAGGAAGTTCTATTACCCAAATGATTGAAAAAGTCGAAGAAGTTCATAAAATTTTGGAGATATGAAGCCCATAGCTACTGTTTTTGAACAATGCGACCCGATATCCCAAAGAATTTCATTGCCTGAGAAATAACAAACAATTGCTCAGTATGAATTTTAACAATCAATTAGTATGAATTTTAAGTAGAAGGGAGAAACCAAATCCCCAGGGACAGGGTACGCGGGAAATAGTAGCCTCACAAGGAAAACATGGCAAACTATTGCAGCGTGCACATAAAAAAACCCTGAGATTTTTCTCTATTCAGAGATTATAGTAACAGGCAACAATAATGCCACAATCACCCACAAAATGCACACAAAAACTCACATGAGTGTGTGGGCCTCACACGTGGTGCAACAATGTGTCTGGTCCCCACACACTCATGTGCATTTTGCGTGGGTTCTAGACTTTTTGATCAGGCAATGGAGAGCATCACACATTTTGATTTACTTTTCTTGAGAAGGCATATAAAACTAAGAGAGCCAAAAGGGTATACTAAAGAAGTGAGAAAGAAAACCTCAGAAATGTTTAAAAATACCCTATCCAAACAATAGTCAAATAGGGTGGAAAAAACATACAATACAGAAAACGTAAGGCACTGCTAGAACTAATGTGACAACTAACAACATGAAAGCGATGAAATATTGCTTACCCAACCAAAAAATTAACCAAAAGTAATCCCAGGTGAAGATAAAATAAACAGTACCAACAAAGAAGAGCAACTATAATAAATTTTCAGCTTTTACTAACTTTTGTAATGAGTAAATAAAAATAAAAGCTACCAAAATACGTACCAGGAGGCAATGATGCGTTGACTGCAGATAAAACTTCGTCAAGAAAATTTCTATACTGCAAAGAACTTTTTCTATAAAATTCACATTCTTCGGTCCCACAAGGAGCATTCTCTATACAAACTTTAACAGCCTATGAAAAAAAAATATGGATATCAAAATCAAACCAATAGAGAATACCTAAAAACCAATTATTATGGGAGTACAACATGTAATATCAACAAGGAGAAAACAAAGAATTACAATGAAGTGACAAGGTCATAGTCCAACTAAGTAGGAAAAAAAATGGTGGTTACGAACTCCAACAGCATCAAAAGCAATTCATGTTTGTTCTTTTTCTTTCACTTATATCTCCTTTGAAACAATGCACAATCTAATCTACCTCATGAGTGCATAGAAGGCCAAGGTCGTCTAGACAATACAACAACTTTGCGTGGTCGTTGGCCAGTCGTTTTTGAATTGCCTTGTACTTATCCTCTGTATCTCTGTATTGACTTGGCATTGACCCTTGCAACTCAAGCAACAAAGCATCAAACTGTTGAAGCAGAAACACACAAATGCTTTAGTCAATTCACCACATCTTCATAATAGAATAGTGTAAATATGCAACGAACGTATGTACAACTTTTACATTAGTTGAACTACTGTATGCACAACATATGCATGTTTTTGGTTGGTATACACTTGAGATACCTTCTTCCATAATGATTCCAACTTTTCTTTCAACTCCATATTGAAAGACACTGCTGGGTCATAAAAAATACAAGTTTCTTTTGCAGATGGGATAATTTCTTCCAGTTCTGTCCTATCGTCTATAGTGTAGACCTGCACAAGCACGTCCCAAAAGTCCAGACATGGAGAAGTAAGCAAGAAGACCACTGCATAGTTCAACTCAATAACACTAACTTATAAATCAAAAAAGAAGATTCGTAAACAACCTGGGAATCCAGGATGCCTTCAAGTTCCGATATTTGCGCCTCACAATCCGTAATGGATGAGACACCTGTTATGCAAAGGCAATCAGAAGCACGAATAATAATAATCTAAAACCAAGATATGAAGATCAAAAATTAGAAATTAGAACTTGAACAGTTTACTAGAACTAGAAGGAAAGTATGTAAAATCGATAAATTTTTCAAAGATGTGAATATGACTAGTTAACCAACTTATTGGTAGGAAATTTTCCCCTCTAAGTCTCCAGAAGCCTCAACAAGATTTTAGTTCATGACATTACCATTTTTTCAACCAGAATATGGAAATACTTGTCAATAATCGTAATTCAGGTTATTACATGATGAAATAGGTTCTCATTAAAATGTTTCACAAATTCTTCACATGTCCATCTCAAGAGTTTACCAAAGACTAGCTTTGCATTCCTAACAATTACATCACACCATGACTATCTTCTTAGTTTCCGAGATGGGTCTTTTATCTTTTTATTCTCTTCTATGCTTTCAAAAGAACATAACAAATATTAATGCACCATATAAAGAAAAGTGTATAAACACTATTTCCCCTTTTTTTAATAAAGGTTTTTCTTTCCATAGTGTCTTTGTAAATGAAGAAAGACTGTATCTAAAACTTCAAACTAGAAGAATATAACCAGAAAATAGTGTGTTTTAAGATTCCAGACTAATTTATCCGAAGCCCTCCAGATATAACTGAGAACAAAGAAGCTCAAAATGTACTGATATCAGGAAAGTGGATCTAAGCCAAATTACCAGAATAACAAATGGCAAAAACATATCAAGAGGAGATAAACAAAACAAAAAAAGAGTTACCTTTTCTTATTACAGGGGAGGCTGTCATTCCAAAAATTTTTGGCTTGTTTCCAGATTTATGATAAAACTCCTTTCAACAAAGTTTCAATATAAGTATCTAGTTGATATAACCAGTGAAGGACTTTAAACACACAAGGTGAAAATGTATACCTTCATAATTCTTGTGTAAGGATGGTTACCAGTAGCGCGATGGCATTCGTCAACTATCATTACGCATACCATTTCAAAACTCAAGAATGCTTTCCTCAAGGCATCCAATAAAATCTGGGGTGTCATAACCAATACCTGTAACACAAGTAAAACAAGACATGATTGACAAGCACTACCATTGCGCTGCTACCAGTATCATATGACTTCAGATAAAGGTTTCGTATGTAACACTTTCCTCACCCCACATGCCAGTGCTGGGGTTAGGGAAACCAAAATGAAAATGAAAATAAATAAAGTCTGTGTACAATTATCACGTAAATCGTTTACTTTTGGAAACTGAAAAATGTTATTCTTACTATATGAATCAATGAAACAAACCAAACAGAAAATAAGGAGAAAGGACTCAGGGTGGATCCATAAAAAATAGTCATGGCATTACATTACAGTGTTTTTCCGACTACCAACATGAGGAGGTCTTGAGGTGTCCAACTTACATCATGCTCATTGACTTCCTTTTCCCAGCATTCAGCATTCCACTCATCAACCCCTTTTGCTCCATAGTATTCTTCCACCTTAAGATGTGTGTGGAATCTTATAACTTCAAATTGCTGCATTGACCACAAAAAAACTTCTTCTCAACAGATGAGGGGATCATAAAACCGCAAAGCATCTAAATATCCCTCCTACTTTTTTTTCTTGTATTTTATTTTGTTGGTTGGGGGGGACTCGTGGGAAATTGGGCAATACAATAGTGCCTATTTTATATTGTTTGTAAAAATTGTTAAATTTTTGGTCAAACTATTTAGGATTAAGCAGTAAGCACCGTCTCAAACAGAAAATCATAAAACTAAAAAGATTTGGGCCGAAGTTGTTTTTTTTTTTTTTTTTTTTGGTAAATCAAAGTGGAAATGATTTGGGCCGAAGTTGAAAAGGCTGAGAGAGGAACAACAAATTCTCCGCGGCATTGTTTTTTTTTACTGAACTTTCCATAGCTTTCGGCAACAATATTTTCCATTTAACTGTTTTCAGAATCATCCCTTCTAGATGAATGTTTAATTCAAAACAAAACTGATTAAAAACGAACAAAAATTCAGAATTTCACTTAATATAACACAAATAAGCTGTAACATGTTTGTTACAATCAATTTATAACGAGGAGAAACTCTATGTCCGTCCGTATGTAAGGTGACAACATCTTAAGTGCCTAATGACCAATGTAATGAAGAGGATCATGACCGGCAAAAACACAAATCTGAAGACTCTGTAACATGCCTGGTGAACAAGGTGAACAGTGGGGGCCAAGAATATGATCAATTTCTTCTTTTGAGGAGGGGAGAGGTTGAGCGATGGAGCAATGTCTTTAATGATCATCACAGCAATCATAGTCTTTCCAGCTCCCGTGTCCAACACAGCGATCGTGTTTCGCCTCATTGCTATCTGAAACACTTTTGTTTGGTACCTAATACAGAGCAATACAAAGACATAATCAAATCAAACCTGTAAACATAAAACCATAGAACACATAGATGAAAACAGTAATGAGGCGTATGTATTGTATACATACTCTCTTGGCCGGAAGTTGTCGGTGTCTGTGGAATGCGGCTTCGAGTTCATGACTTCGAAGCTTCGCTTCAGTGGATTGATGCGCCTGCGCCTGCGCCTCCGCCGCTGCGTCGGCCGTAGAATGCATGTTGAAGATCGCTCTCTCACTCTGTATCTGTATGGCACTCTGTGTGAGTAATCAATACTCCTGTATGTTTTCTATTGCAACGGAAGAGTGAAGAAGAAGAAGAAAAAGAATTCCCAATAATAGTAGTAATAACGATCAGAAAATCATGATAAGGGCGTGAAGGAATCGATTCTCCGTACCTTTTTGTTTTCTCTCTCTAGATAATGTGGATGGAAAGTTGTGAATTGAATGTTTTAGCAGAAGGAGAGGAGAGAGAAGATGCCCTCTGAGACTCGGAGGGTGGAGTTATGTGGAATCATTGAAATAGGAAAAAGGGACTTTGATAAACGCGGGTGTTTCGACTCCCGGGGTGGGGTTTTGTCACGCTTCCCACTGGCGTAGTTCAGTTTGGAGTTCAGAGTCTTCAGAGACTTCGGACTTCGGAACTGGATAAATAACACTACGCCTCCTTTAAGTTTACTGCGTTTTTCACTTTCGTCCTTTTCTCTCATTTTTCACCTTTGGAACCCAATTTTTTATTCTTCTTTTGCTACTGATAATTTTGTTTTGCGGGGTATAATATCGACAATCACTTCTACTGATAACAGCACTACTACATACACAGAAGATATGCCCTGAAAGCACCCATAATTTGAAATCCAATGGTTCAAATTCACTTGAAATTAATCTGGACCTTTAAATTCCATATTCTAGATACTCATTCTGAGTACCTAACTTTATGAGAAAATGATATATGTTGTGATCTTTCTTTGCTAGTGTACTACAAAAGAAATTCCACATGGACCTTGAAAATTAACTAATGGTAACTCTTTGCAATTTGACCCCAACATAACCACCATCTTTTGTCTCCATCCATAATTTCTCTACATCAATATCCATGCAATTTTCTATCTATTTCCTACTCGTATCTCGTACTTCTATCACATTTCCAATCATCAACACCTCCCACAATTGCAAGTTCAATTCGGAACCACTAGCACTTTTTTGAGTTGTTACCATGACACCAATGATCCCATAACCCATCCATCTCACTTCCATCTCTCTTACCAAAAACACAACATTGAACCCTCATATAAGCTTGTAATTTATAGTCTTAGTAAGGACAAAATAGGCATGAGAAGTCCATGAATAAACATGTATGTAACGCTCATATGATTAGCTATACTGTGTTTGGTTAAAGAATGCACATAGTCATGACGGTAAAAATACCTCATAAAAGCCCAATCCATTGGATCACATGTTTCCGAAAAGAGCAATGCTATGTGCATTAATTAGTATACAAAATGTTACACTAAATTGACACATAGTATTGCCACATCAATGAATTACTCTTTCTGTCCCATTTTAAATGTCCACCTTTCTATTTTGAGATGTCCCAAAATAAGTGTTCACTTTCTATAAATAACCATTAAAACATACCAAACTTTCAATTGTACTCCTAAAAAGTATTCTTTCATTCCTAATTAATTTGACAGTTTTTGATATTCACATCATTCCTAAATTGACGATATCTTTCAACATATAATATTTTTTATGATTTTGAAAACTTTGTATAATAGAATTAATTGAAATCTATCAAATAAAATCCATATTATTACATATTAATATTTTTTTGAGATCCATACTGAAGGATATAAGCAATTTAAATACATTTAATTGAATTCACAGTTTTTAAGGTTACTTTTGAAAACTCAGAGGACAAATTTTAACTTCTTAAGAAGTTAAAATTTGGACGGATAGAGTATTAAGTACATTGGTCGACTCATCCGGCTAAGTTTTTCGTTTGACTTTAGCAACTCAGTTAAAGTCATGGTTTTGAGTTCAGCAGGTGTTAAAATCATGGTTTTGAAATAAAAAAATGAAGTGGTTCCGTGTATCGTTTTTCGGATTTTTTCACACCAAATTAAAGTATTCCTTGTGTACTTTAATTCAATGTGAAAAAATTCAAAAAAATAATACACGGAAGCACGTAATTTTTTTATTTGAAATACCATGATTTTAGCACCTGCTGAACTCATTTGCTAAAATCATGGTTGATTTTAGCAACCCATTTGCTAAAATATTTTGGAAAACTATGCCTTAAAAAAAGTGCTAATCGCACATTCAGTATGATAGTTTGTATACTAAATTAGCATTTGTGTTCCAAAAAACCTAATCATCCATTGTGGTCCGGGCATCAAATGCAGCGAGAAAGGGGGGGAAAAGAAAAACAAAAACAAAAACAGCCCAGTAAGAAAAGAAGGTGAATTAAGGCCAAGGCCCACAAGCAGAATACCAAACCCCGAAAGAGTGGATTCTTACTTGAGCAACATGCGATACCCAGCCGGCCAGCTCGTATACTCCCACACCCATCAGAACTCGGAGCCAGCTAAAAGAAGCAGTAGGTGGGCGTCCGAATAACTCTGCGGTTCATCTCATTCTCACTCCAACGACCACCAAAGGGAAAACCACATTTTCTGCAGCCACAATCCTTTCACGGAAGAGTAGCCCAAATTCTTGGGGATACTCTTATATAAACCGGCATAGATACATATATACATATTGCTCTGTACAGGTATATTGTGTTGGGGTCGTGTTCTCAAATTAATCGGCTGATACTATAATGCAAGTGCTACCCAGATGGCGAAACGTTTCGATTCTCAAGAATTGCGTTATTCAATCAACTTCAATGGCATCATCACCTTCGACGACCCATTCGGCTTCGTTTCACTCCACGCCCATTTCCTCTGAGAAATGGAAAAGCAAGTGGAATTTTGTGAATTATGTAAGAATCGTTTCCTTTCTTTTTTTCGTCAAAGCTTTAATCTTTATTTTTCGTTTGTTGTCTTTCTTTATCTAAGCTAAAAACTGTTGCTTTGCTGGTAATCTACACGTTCTATTTTTTGCGTCCTCATTTTTTCTTTTGCGTAAAATTCTGATTAGTACTTGATTTGTACGAATTCTCATGTTATTATAAAAGTATTATTGTAGAATTATTTTTTTCTCTTAGCTCACTAAATAATTATTGGCTCCTTTTTTTGGGCCTGGTTTAGACTTATTGATAAGAAACCTTGCAATTTTGAAATTAAAAACCTCACTTGATTTTGTTTGAAAGATTGGTGTAACTTGTAACCGACTAGTTGGATTGGCAATTAACAAGTTGTCATTCAGCAAGTTTGTGTCTTTGTGTCTTCTAAGCTGTTATGGGAATATGTATTTTGCATATTACTTTGGCCTTATAGAGATAAGATAACCAACGGCCAGTGCAAATGCCTAAGGAGCAAACAAGTTGTCCCTCAAAACCCGGCAATGTCTTGTGGAAGTTTCATTCTTCAGACCACATTTTTTTTTTTGTCTTTTCACTTTCCAAGTTTTTCAGAAGTTTAGATCTTCTACTCCACTCATCTTATCCCACACGTGGTATATTGTGTTTTATCTTAGTTAAACTCTTACCGGGGGAAGAAATGGTATCATCAAGCACACTATATTGTTCTACTAATTTGTGATTTCTTGATTTGTCAATGCTCATTATAGATTTTGTGTTTGCTGTTTTGTGGACGTACCTGATCTGAAGTAGATACCATTTGTAGAATTTGTGTTAGTTGTTTTGTGGATGTATCTGATCTGATAAATTCTAATATGATTGGACCAGATCATTGAAAAATCATTAAGCAACATTTTAAGCAATCAGATGTAGCTGAGAGGAGTTCTATAAGGTAGACAAATGTAAGTAGAAAAAGAAACTCCCGAAAAAATACCGTTGCCCCAGTTGGTGGCATATTATAATTATGGAGCACAGTAGTCACTAACAGTTTTTGTTAGTATCAGCAAGGAGCTAACATGATAATTGGAGGACTAAAAGACAACAGATTGAACGGTTTGCTCCTTCTGTTTACTTGTTTTAATTAAACATCCATGTATTTTGCCCATCAGAAAGTACAGTAGTTTGGTTTCCTTTGTATCACTGTTTGTTCTTTCTAATTTTCCCGGATCGTATGTTTCAGCTGCTGTTCCATTTAATACCTAATAATTCAAGTACTTTCACAATCGATGATTTTACTGCAGTGTGCGTTCCAAATATAATGTCTAACTTGCTACTGGTTTTCACAGGATGTGAAACGAGGTCAACAGCCAACTAAGGTATTGAAACTTCGCATTGAACTCTCAGGTTCCTATGTTATCATGGATCCTGTCAGTGGTTCCCAAGGAAGAACTATTGGATGAATTGCTTGCATATAATAGCCCAGAAGATGTCATTTTCTAAGGGCGTTTCCAGTATATATCATCAAATTTTGATAGGATTTCTACATCATAAACTGCACTAGATTTACGACACTGGGGGACTGTAGAACCTAACACTACTCATTCCCCATTCATGGTAATTAGGTTATGAGGGATAGAAATCTTTCCTCGTGGTCCTCTCAGGGATAATGGATGTATCCTGTCAAAATGCTATGTAAACTACCTTAAAAGACACTTGCATATTCTAGGACAACCACACTGGCACACTTCCTTCGTTAACGGCGTTGTGATGCCAAAGGCTTGCGCCGTTGCGCAGGGTATGCCTTGGTTTGCTAAAAGACGTCATTCACTGCTCGGCGTATGGTGTTGCAATGACATAGGCAGCACGTGGTTTGCTATTGAAATATCTTGCTGAAGGACAATGGCTGCTCTAGAAACTTTCATTAGAGTTGTCATTCAAAAACTCAAGTCATACAAATTGATGCATTGGTTTGAAGTATCTCAGTTTAAATTACTAATTAGAATTAAATTATCCATTAAATGTACTCTCAACTAACATTTTTAGTCCATATCTGCTTAAATTAAGCGTATAAATTACGAGTGTGTGACCTTGTGCTGGGTGTTCAAAAAATAAAATGCAAGTGTGATGGGTGTTCAACTTAATAGTAAAATGACTGAGGCTTGTATTTATGGGTAGGATAAGTATTACTAAAAATGAATGAGGGTGTTCATGTGAAAACCAAGGGAAAAGGGTAGAGCCGGCAGTGCTGAAAGATCTCATGAACTTGCCTTTTGATTGCTTAGGCTACCCATAGGTTTCCTACACGTGGCCAAGCCAGAAGATAGTGTAGAAGCGCTTATGCGCAAGGCGCAATCGTGATGGTTTTGTGATGCCAAAGGCTTGTGCGGAACGTTGTGTCCGGTTGCAGCTCAGGTTCTATGGGTTTGTAGTGCTTTCCTTCAGTCTTGGATCTCCTTTGGTTATGGCATCGTCCCTTTCGGAAAGCTTGTCACCTTGTTGTGGCAAGCGTGCTGCCTTGATGACTTTGGAAAACTTTCCAATGCTTCCCTTTAATCCATTAGTCTTGTTCCTATCTTGTAATCGTTTTCCCTTGTTCCTTCATGTTTTTCTTGCTTGTAACCTTCTCTGATGCTGTAATTGTGGCTACAGAATCATGTCAGATATGAAATTCGTCAAAAGCGTGCTGATACAAAGAGAGCTCTAAAAGATCTTCTCCTTAACAGTGGTGCCTCCAAAATTAAAGCTGAGGTACACATTGCTTACACCATGTTTGGTACAAAACCACAAATCAATTTGGTAAAAATGCAATATATTGTCGTGTAAGTGTGGGGCATATATCTAATTCTTATTCTTTGCAGTGTTTTCTTAGCATAAAATTTGATGCTTAACTCGTGTCGTAGAAAATATTTGAGTCACTGAAGTTGGCTATCTGGGAAGAAACCATTATCATCTTTGTTTCCCACCTAAAGTAGACAGGATTCAGCATTCTATATTCAAACAGTAATCTTATACACAAAAGACCTTCAATTTTTTAATGTGAAAGAACATTATCAGTGTGGTTATTGTGTAGTTCATAAAGTTGTCAGATTATTGATCTTGTCATTGCTGTTCCACTTTTTGTAGTTTCTTTTTTTCAAGGCTGAGATAACATGTAATTAGAGGCATTCCCTTTCTGATATAGGACAGAACTGAGATGTTATAGCAGATGTAACTAGAAGAGTATGTTTGAACAAGAGAAGTCTAGGCGTCATCCTGAAGTTACCTTAGGCATCAATTTCTTTTCTCATTCATTCATGCATCAAATCTTGAAATTGCATCAATTTACAGGCCTTCCAAACAGATGTTTAATAGATGCATACATTGAAACACCCGTAAGTAATATTGTGACAAAATGAACCTACCGATGGCTACGTTAAATTATGTGATCAAATGAACTTAAATAAAGAGTCATGTATCCGTAGGTCCATGTAATGATCCATGAGCGACCCCTACCAAATTACCCTTGACTTGTTACTTGGGACTGCATCATTTGCGATAGTGTAATTTTAACATAAATCATTGTTACAGGAATTACTTTTATTACCTGTGAGATAGAACTCGACCAAACTGTTGGTTTTCCAGAACTTTACTTCTTATCCAACATTCTATTTCTTCTGGAGACAAGGCCCTAGGTTTATGGACTTGCAGTGCATAATTACTCGATATTCATTCTTTATTTGGTCCCATTCTGTTGGTATTTTAGGTTTAGTTTGTTTTTGATATGCTCTCCTCTTACCCCTCTTATGGTTTACTAGAATTTATTCTCAAGGATGGATGAAACAACCAGCTGGAACACTGAGCGTGCAGATCATTCTGACAGTTCGGATAAGAAAAGCAGACCAAAGTCTTCTGCTCGACGTGCCAGTAAAGCTCAAAACAAGAGAATGAAACGTGAGACTATTTTTTGGTGTCTCTGTTTTCTTTCTTGTGTTTGCTGAGTTTTTTTAATGAAACGTGATCCAATTGTTGAATCGATCTCTATGAAAAGTACATGGAAATCCGTGCATTGAGTATTTAAATTTTAACATTGTTGGTGTGCGTGTTATCCACAGCTCCATAGCCAGTGTTTAGCAAAACCTTTTTTACAATTTCACTCTATTTTAGAGTTTATGGCTAAGGTGTTTGCCTTTGTTTACATGTTCAGGGAAGTTTAGACAAGAAAGTTTCTCTGATGATTTTGATGCACATCCTGAGACAATTTTTCAAGCTACGTTTGGAAACAGATGGTATACTTGGTCATTCAAGTCACGGGAGGAGTCTAACAATCAAACTACAACAAATGGATTTGAGTGGAGAGACCATGCAAACTGGACTAACAATAAACATAGAGAATGGCGGAACGCTAGTGATATCGAGTCTGATGATGAGTCGTTTGTTGTTGGTTCATCTTCTGAAAGAACAATACTTGGTCTACCTCCTAAAGGTCCTCTAAAGATAGAAGACGTCAAAACTGCGTAAGTTCAGGTTGCCTTTGTTGCACTCCGAGTATAGACAACACTGATGTTCTTTTCGAGTTAAACATCATAACTTATCAGACACAAAAGGCATATGGTTAAACGGTATGACATAGCTCTCTCTCCTTGCAGTTTCCGCTCGTCAGCTTTAAAGTGGCATCCTGATAGGCATCAAGGCTCCTCACAGGTCAGTCCGTACCCCTTCTGGTCTCGAATAGATTTTTTGTAGCACTCTTTGGTGGTGGGTTGTTGACAGTTTCCAACGGATTCTGGTTTCCTATAGTTTGTACCCCTTCTGGTTTCCAATATATTTTGTAAATGTGCTTGGGAAACAGTCATAACCTTCATAGTTATGATTCCTTGGGTAGATAAGATTTCTGTGAGTCATAAAGAGATGCCTGATTGTTTACAGTTCAGTATATATTTTGAGTGCATATTTGGTGTAATGTCCAACTTATAGATGTCGGCATGTCGCTGACATTTTACTTGGTTGGCCTTTACTTTGAAAGTTGTGCTTAATTATGGAGGAGAGGAAGTGTTTAAGCATACTTGTAAGGCCATGTTCGATGTTTTCACAAGCATCCATCAAGTGAAATCTTGTTATCCAGACCAAGGGTGACTAACTTCTTGTTTGAGAAAGTAGGAAGGGGGTTTCGTTTTTTTTTTTTTTAATTAGGAAAGGAGTTTCATTTCGTGTTAGCCATATTTTTTAAGGGAGTTCTTTAGGTTGCTTCTGGCCATATGTTTGATCGTCTTCCTGATTCGACAAATTTTCGAAAGAATTTCAAGATGTGGATTTTTTCCCAATAAGATTTTCCTGATGCCTTAAGTCCGAGGATCATATTTGGCTAACCATCATATTGTCAAAGACTCAAAGTAATCGTAAGGGAAGTGTGGAATCAAATCGGGAACTAGATGGGCTTTTAAGAAATGTTTATGCATGATAGTGTTAGTCCAGTAACAGGGTTCTGTGCACAACACACGTGTTGTGCCCACCCAGGATCTGCAGATTTAGTCGGAAGACTTTCATTGCCCTAGGCTAGTCGAGTGGCTCGCCCATGCAAAAATTCAAGCTGATTGGACATTGGAGCCCTATTCTTTGTTTTGTAACAAAAAATGTATATTTATGTGGTCTCATCCTGATCACTCTTAAGGTTGGTTTGGATTTGTGCAGGCAGTGGCAGAAGAGAGATTCAAGCTGTGTGTCGATGCTTACAAATCACTTTGCAGTGCGCTCTCCTCAGCTTAGGTTTCTCTGTTTTCGATTCACTTGGCTCTTAAATAGAGCTTCGGTTGCAAAGAAGATGAGTACCAGTAAATTAGCAATTGTTGGAGATAGTGTCTTCATAAAAATTAATTCAAAGTACCAGTAGTAGACCACCATTACTACTATTACTAGTTCCAAACTTCTTGTTTCAATCAAACCCCTGAAACGGGATTTGGGGTACCTGTAGTGACCCTAATTGTGGGTCCTCTATAATCTATAGTTAGGATTGGAACCGTACAATTTGTCGGGAATATTGAGTGGATCATTCATTTAAAAAATCAAATGTCATTTGGATGGCTAATATCATTTATATGGATATTATTTATATTGATGGCTCATATCATTTGGAGAAGACACTGTAAGGCAACTTTGTCTTAATTGTGTGTCTACCAACCTCCGATGATTATAATTTTTTGTATCCATAATGTGCACAACATTCTTGAAAAAATTAATTTCAATCGTAAATAAAGATTTCAGAGGGACCACAATTGAGGTCACTACGGGGATGTAGTGATTTGGGTCACTGCGGGAACCCCAAGTCCCCCGAAAAAAGCCCAATTTTGGATGGAGGTTTGATTGTACATTGACTTTGGAATTAGTACTAGTAGAAGTGCTGGTCTAGGAACTAGGTTTTCCAATCTCCAATAGTAATCTTTGGTCCTAATTATGCTGAGATGGCCATCGTAACCCGAAAGAATGAAATTTGATTTTCCTTCTGGGGATCATCTGGAGTACACCATGAATGTATTTGATTCGAAGAAGAGGATAGGTATACACCATTTTTATGCATGAAGAGGGATGTGTACAGAATTGCTAGTTTTATGTGATATAGAGAGCTTCTTGGTCCCGCCTTATCGGCTGCAAATATAGCTGCTCATTCTGAAACTAACAGGATTGGAAGTTTAATTGTGCGGGATCCGAGCCGTCATCGGATTGGAAACATCATGCAGATTTCTAAATTTTTAAGCCTCGACATTTGGGCCGTTTAGTGAAGGTTGAAATCCCACTAATGGTTTTTGCATTTACCATTGTGTCTGATTCAAAGAACAAAAAAACGAATAAGACAGATAAAACAGTAAGCAATAACAACCAAACACGCCCTAGTTAGGGTGATCAGGTCTGAGTACCACTTTATTTTGCACCCTTGATGCAGCGCTGTTGTCGAAATTATGTGACAATTTATGTAATTTTTCAAAATGTTGTTCATGTTTTTTTCTTTTTATTCCTCTTCTTGATCCAAATGTATATATATATATAAAAAAAGGAATGGAAGTAACTGAAAAGGGCTAACAATAAGCGATTCCAAAAATAGCTTTATTAATTTATGGAAACGTTGACTTTTTTTTTGTTTGACGATCAAAACGTTGACAAAAACAACATTGAATAGCAAAAGAGTCTTGAAACGTGAACCTGAGATCTATAAGCCTAAAGTTGACATGAACCATTGAAACTAGAGCTTCACATAACGTTTAGTGTGTTTCGTCTTTCCACACGTGGATCTAAGGAAGTTCATATGTAGACAATACCAGATAAGGGTAAAATAGAAATTTAGATGAAGAAAAATGCTGACTTCAGCCATTTCCGTTAGTCATCTGACGGTCAACTAACGGGAAGACCTGTCTGAAATGTCAAGGTAAACACCTAAAGGGAGTGCAGTGTAGTTAAAGAAAAAGTAAAGGAAGTTCTTGAAATTTCCAGAAACCATAGGAGAGGTGAGTGTAATTTATCGTAATATAAAGTGTTGGTCCCCGAAGAGAACCGAATAATTACTCGTCCACAGTCCACCCAAATATTGAAGGAATTATTTCACTTGAGAGGCAGAGCGAGAGAGATGGGGGTGACGAAGGAGGTGGTGGAAACTTCATTGACTTCAAAGCTGAACCCTTCTCATCTTGTACGCATATTCTTTCCTTCCTTCAATTAATAAATCTATTTGTTCATATACCTATTCCCATTTGGTCTGTTGATTTATCAGGAAACAACGTTGTTTGAGAGTCCAATTACCCAGGTTGAGAATAATACAGTAGGTTTTACTACAAGCTAACAATCTCTTTAAATTTAGTGGGTTTTCTTGTAGCCACATCTGTATACTGTAGATCTTTATTACTACTGATCAAGAGGAGAATAATAAAAAAGGAAGGAAAATTGATTTTAGTTTATGTCAAGATTAAAAATTTCCAAGACAATTACTGAGGTATCCTATATCCTTCCCTGTTTCTGTTTGCTTATTTACACAGGTGCATCATATATTGTGTTTATTTCCGCAGCTTCCCCTTCCCCTTATGTTTATTTTTCCCAAATTGTTACGGTTTTTGCGAGATTCAATCGAAACCAAATTAGTAGTATTCAGAATAAAACTTGATGAATATGAAAACCTGGGACTGGGTGAAACCTGTGACATGTTTTTTATACTCATGAATAATTTAAGTAATGGGTGACAATGGTTTGCTGCAATTTTCCCATGACTGGTATGTTGAAGTTACTTCACAGATTGATTTTCTGAAGGGAAAATATGGTGCCAGCTTTAATGTTTTGGGAAAATTTGAGAGATCTATTTCAAACACTTCCTCAACTTCCTTTCAAATTTTCCAAGTGGATATAAAGATGGGTAGCACCTATTGCCTCTAATATCTGATACTTCATGTTGAACATTCCCTTGAGAACCCGATTGAAAGACAGATGATCTATTATAAGTTTTTTTTTTTTTTTTTGGGTAAGTTAACATTTTATAACCAACCACAAGAAACTTTCTAGCCCAGGGCCAAACCTTAGGAGAAACAACCAGAAACAAGCAACTAGAAACAAACAACTAGAAGCAGAAACTAAATCCTATTCCTACTAAGCAAGGATGAAGATACATTCCAATTCTGACACAAACTAAAGTTTTCACTGGAATGAGGCCACTTACCCCATGAACAGACCCTATCCCAAACATTAGCTACAATAATAGAGATAACATCGTCAGGGCTGCAAGACTTTAGAGTAAAAATCCTGGCGTTACGTTCCATCCAAATATAATAGAGAGCAGCAGCTAAGGATAACTTGCCAAGAGAAGCTTTGAGACTTCTACCGGTGCAATGCAGTAAACCAGGCAATCTCAGCATTCCAATCCATAGGGCTTCTAAAAATCAAATTTCTCCTCAAAAGATCAGACCAAATGTACTTGGAGAAGCAGCAATCAAAGAATAGATGAGCATGGGATTCCATCCACTGATGGCACAAAACACAGGAAGGATGCACATCCATCCCCCAATTATGAAGTCTGTCCTTTGTAGCTAGCCTCTGGCGACAAGCTAACCAAACAATAAAGGCCCACTTAGGAACAGACCTATGAAACCACACCACTGAGCACCAAGACTGAGTTTGACCAATAGTCCTAATAGCATTCCAAGCGGAAGTGGTAGAATAGAGACCAGATGAAGAAGGAGAGCAAAAGACCTCATCATCAGACTGGAGAGTAGGAAGAAACCCAGCAGGAGTAGCATCAATAATTTGCAATGTAACTTTGTTCCTTGGTCTAGGCCAAAGCCAAATGCCATCCTGAATGATATCTGCAACCCTTGCAAATAATGACCTCCCTAAGTTATATACCACAGACTCGCCAAACTTCTGGTACAAGGGACCAAGCGGGTGCCAATTATCAAGCCAAACATAGGTGTCATTCCCATTCCCAATTTTGTGCTTAATCAAAGGCTGAGCAAGAGATCTCAGTTTAAACAATTTCCTAATGGTCCAAGAAGAGTCAATAGGAAGATCCATATACCACAAGTTATGATGCTTAATGATATACATATGAACCCAACGAACCCAAAGGCTATCAGTTTTCTTGCTAATGGCCATAAATGCCTAAGCATTGTTGCTTTGTTCCAATCCTTCAAAGGCTTAAAACCCAAGCCACCCTCAAGCTTAGGAGTGCAAACATCCTTCCAACTAACTTTGGCACCAGTAGTCTTAAGATCCACACCAGACCATAGAAAAGCCCGCATCATGCCTTCAATTTCTTTAAGAATCCGTTGAGGAAGAATAAACAAGGAGCACCAATAGACTTGAATGTTAAAAAGAACTGAATGGATAAGCTGGGCTCGACCACCAAATGAAAGGAGTCTGTTAGACCAACTCATAATTCGTTGAAGAACTCGGTCCTTAAGCACAACACAATCCTCATACCTTAGCCTGGACGATATCAAAGGTACACCAAGGTATCGAACTGGAAGATGGCCCTCAGGTATAGGAAGAATAGCAAGCAAGGATCTCTTTAAATCTACAGCAACCCCAGAGAAAAATATCTGACTTTTCTGTAAATTTGGCTTAAGCCCAGAATAGAGGTAAAAATCATCCAGAGCAGATTGGAAAATAGCAATGGAACTACAATCAGCTCCAGACAAAAGGAACAGATCATCGGCAAAAGCAAGGTGCGCCAAGGAAAGAGCACTGCACTTGGGATGGTAAGTAAACTGCCCACTACTTATCTTCTCCTTAAGGATAGCATAAAATCCTTCCATAACAAAAAGGAACAAATATGGGGAGATAGGGTCACCCTGCCGTAACCCCCTTGCACCCTTAAAGAATCCTTCAAGCTCACCATTGATAACAACAAAAAACATAGCTGATGTCACACAAATTCGGATCCATCCAATAAAAATCTAAGGGAAAGCCATAGCATGCATAACATCAAACAAGAAGTCCCAGTCCACTGAATCAAAGGCCTTCATAAGGTCTATCTTGATGGCACACCTTCTTGGCAAAACATCTTTATGATAACTCCTAACGAGCTCCTGCATAAGAAGAATATTGTCCGAGATCGATCTACCCTTGACAAAGGCTGCTTGAGATTGATCAATAATGAAGGGAAGAATAGGCTGCAATCTGAGGGCCAGAATCTTTGTAATACATTTATAGACCACATTGCAGCATGCAATGGGCCTATAGTCATTCATAGTAAGGGGACAACCCAGCTTAGGAACAAGGGTTAATGCAGTAGCATTCCACCCTTTTGGCAAGCATCTGTGGGAAAAGAAATACTTAACAACATTCACGACATCAGGGCCAACAATGGACCAATTTTTATGGAAGAAACTAGCATTGAACCCATCAGGGCCAGGGGCTTTATCACCACCTATAGAGAACATAGCACTTTTAATCTCAGCAGCAGAAACCTCCTTGATAAGCCCAGCCGTCATATCCGCAGGAACTTTAGAAGTAATAAGGGAATTCAAGAAAACTGATAGCTGTCTATTATAAGTTGGTGGGTCTTTGGGTTGCTTCCTTAGATTTAATCTTGAAACATCTTACTACGTATCTGAGTTGTCTCTCTGGCCTAGGCTGTAGAGTTTTTCTTCCTTAGATTTAGTCTCCAAACATCTTGGTATCGAATTGTCTGCAATTCCTCCTGAAGTGGCAGATATGGATGTTGACATGGATTGGGATTTGGATGATTGGGGTGCAGGGAAAGAGGTTGTTTCTAAGGAGTAAGGAGGTTTCTCATATCGATGATTACGTGTTGAATGTGCCCCAACATTGGGAATTTGAACAGAAGAAGGTTAATTAGGTGGGATCTGGCACTGGGTTGACGTTGGTAGTAGTGGGGCACTCAAATTGACCTCTTTATATACGTGGATATGAAGATGGTTCAGTATTGCTTTGAAAAGTTTATTTATTTTCTGGCTGTTACATTTACTTCGAATAGGGCTGCAAGTGTAAGCTACGATCTAACCGAAGTACTGAACAGTCCTGGGTTGTGTGAAACAGTGAAAATGGTCTACGTCTTCTAGGTAGGAGACGGAAATCAAATACCTACACTGTTCGAGTAGCTTTGGTACGAAGCAGAGTGAGGGGAGAAAACGGTGTGTGTGGAGAAGATATTTGGGAGTTCTTATTTCGTAGTCATCATAGTTATAAAAGGTGACCTGAGGAATGCTCCTAGGCTTGAGGAACACTTGATGCACATGAACACCTGTGACGGGGGTGACTTTAATGAAGCGCTGTTGAGGCATAAGAGGAGTGTCACTTTTCAATTGTGCCTAATTTCTTGAAGATGTAAAATCCCGAAGTCTATCTGAAGATGCCCATTATAATATCCATATAAGGCTCCTAGTAAATAGAAAGCATCAACTTTATCCAACCAATTAAAGAGATGCATCCTAAACTGTTAAACTTTAGGTTACATATCATTTTTGTTTTAGTTTTTTGTCCCTCTCGTTCTGTGAATTAGTAATTTGCAGACTATGTGATTATGGTTCAATGACATTATCTTCTTGATTCGTTGTATCGTTTACTTAATTTGTTTTTGTATGCACGTGTTTTAATGAAGCAATATCTACCAAAAGGATTGTTTTGTCGGCCTCATGCCTTGTCACAAGACAAGCAAATGCCTTTGTTCTCTCCTGTTTGTTAGTTAATGGTCCCATGTCTCTGCAATTTGGGATGCTCTTTGACTGACTTTGATCTCTCCCTTTGATATGGAGTTCGGAACCCTAAGGCAGTCATTGAGTGAACTGTATCATCTTTGTGTTAGTTGACCTAAGTCACGCTCTTACTGGTGGGGTGGGGCGGGGCTCGGCCTCTGAACTGTAAGCGGAGTTCATTGCTGCTGGAAGCTGTTACTGGGAGTCTGGGATAGGTTGCATTTTGGCCAAAATTTAGGGAAGATGACCTTTGATTGGCTGATCCTATCTGCGGCTTGCTTCACAAACTACCACTGTAAAAACCTATATCTCCATGGTATTATTCCTAGAAATGAAAGTACTCCTACTTTCTGGGGGAAGTACGTCCATCTATAAGCTTGTAGATGAAATAGTTCCCCCCCAGAGTCTTTCTTATCATCGCTGCCAATTTAGATCATTAACCTCTCAAACCAGAGGATGCATCTTCTGCCGATTACATTCTGTGGTCAATTGTTGACTCCACTGTAAAGTCTGTTGGGTATAACTACTGCCTATTTTATGGGGGGGACCGAAAGTCCCAAGGTCGGGTGGCATGTCAGAATTGGCACTTGTGAAGACTTACCCTGTGGTCATAAGTTTGAGAAGATAAACAGATTAAATGCAACATAATCGAATTTCCAGTCCCATTTGGGCCATCATAGATCTCAAACAGTTATCCACTAAAGTTACTTTCTTGTGCATTTTTAATATCCATTCTTTCTTAAATTTTTTCATCTCTTGTTCTACATTTGTATATTTTTATGCTGGAAACTTTTTCTTCAATAACCAACCTCGGTTTTTGTTTTTCCTTTTCAGGTAGTAACTGATACATCTGGAGGGTAAGTTTATGTTACGGCGTGTTTGGATAGTGGAAAATGATAGGTTTTAACTTAAGTATCTTCATATGTTTTCCTTCTCCTTGGCATATCACTCCACATTTCCTTAACCTTTTTCATTTCACTCCATCAATTGCTCCACTAATCCATGACCCAAACACAACCTTGGAAATAGCTGCACTTAGAAAGTTAGAATGTAGAGATCATTCTTCTCATTTTCTCTCACTCGAACTGAGCTTCATGCTGTTATCAGGTGCGGTGCAAGCTTTGCAGTGGAGATTGTGTCAGAGCAATTTGCAGGGAAGAGGTTACTGGAGAGGCATCGGATGGTGAATGCTGCATTGGCAGAGGAGATGAAAGAAATTCATGCTCTCTCTATCACCAAGGCTGTTACCCCTGAGCAGTGGAAACAGCAACAGGAGTCTGAAAAATCTCAAACCGCTGCTTAGAAGTCTTCGCGTTTCTTAAGTTAACTGATATGAGATTATTAGATACAATATGTTTATCTTGAACGAACCAATGGTTTGTGTGGGGAAATATTGTGGACATAAATTAATTTAAGTTTTTGTATCTTCCAGCCATATGGGACGCAAGAATTGGATTTCTTCTTCTAGGTGAGATATTAGGGTTTTTGAGCTGCAAAGATCTTTAGTGGTCGAAGATGTGGGAGGCCTTGGTCTTAGAAAAGCTAAGACCCAAAACATTTCTCTTCTCACCAAACTAGGGTGGAAAATGGTGAATAACGATGATAGTCTATGGGCTAGAATTCTGAGGGATAAATATCTTAATCACCACACATTTCAGTCCTGGCCTTGTTCTAGACCAGCTTCTCATACTTGGCGTAGCATCATACAAACGAGAGATGTTATTAAAAAAGGAACCAAATGGGTTATCGGTAATGGTACCTCTGTAGATTTATGGAATGATTGGTGGTGTGGAGAGGGTCCTCTTGCCAAGAGGCACCCAGGACCACACACTCTGGATAACATCAAAGTTGCTGAAATTATTGATGATGGTATGTGGAACTTGGATATTATTGATAATATTGTGGATCACAACTCTCGTAATGCCATATACAACACTGTGCTTCCCAGTAACTCCACTGCTGTTGATCAACCCTCATGGGTGGAATCCTCTAATGGAATCTGTTCTGCTTCGTCTGCCTATGATTTTATTAATAAAGATAACAATGACGTGAAAGGTTGGAATTGGTTTTGGAAGTTGCAAATCCCTCAAAAACTAAAAACATTCATTTGGCTTATATTTCAAAATAAACTTCCTACCAACCTCCTCCGACATCATATGAGGGATTACTACTTCGGATTTATGTCCTAGATGCAACAACCTTTCGGAAAATCTTGAACATTTGTTCAAAGATTGTCCTAAAGCTATATTGCTCTGGAACAAAATCCCCTCGGGACAGTTAATGAGAGTAGGATTTGAGAATTCCACAATTGAATGGATTTCGGCCAATTTGAAAAAGAAAAAAGTGATAAATTTTGGAATTGAATTGCCTTGGAACATCATTTTCTGCGTTACCATTTGGCAAATTTGGAAAGACCGTAACAGGAAAAGTTTTGATAACCTTGATTCGGTGTCAGATCTGAGTTCCAAAGCAATTTACTCCTATGCTACCGAAATTGTGGAAGCTTTCAAGTTTTCTCTCACCACTGTCCCACCTTAATCATAGGCTAACTCTATGGGCTCCACCCACTGCAGGTACCATTAAACTTAATTCATATGAAAGCTGGTTTGAAACCACTGGAAGCTGGATTTGGAGGTCTTTTCAGGGATGAGAGAGGCGCCTGGATCTTGGGCTACTTTGGAAAGATGGCAACAAGCTCGAGCCTAGAGACAGAAATATGGAGCATCTACAGAGGTCTTACCATCATCTTGGAGAAAGGATTAACCAATGTGAGGATTGAATCGGACTCTCAAACAGCTGTTATCCTTTTTAATGATGGAGCTACAACAAATCATCCCCAGAGCAACATCATCAATGATGGGAAATACTTATTAAGCCGAACGGGAAGTACTCTCAATCATGTTTACAGAAATGCAAATCAATGTGCTGACTTTCTCGCTGGATTAGGAGCTGAGTAGACAGAAAATTTGGTGGTGTCTGATTCCCCACCATTGGGAATTAGGGAATTTATGCTAAGGGATACGCTTAACCTTCACCGGTTCCTTGATTAAGCTTGGTCTCTTTTCCTGTATTGCTTCCTAACAAGTCTTTTATTTTACATCACTTGCCGCTGATGCGGTTTGACTCTCTTTTCGAAGTTCTAATATACTGTTACATCTGCACTGCTGATGCGGTTTGACTCTCTTTTCGAAGTTCTAATATATTTCCGACTTACCAAAAAAAAAAAAAAAGAAGTAAGGTAACCATACCAAGATCAATTTCTCCTCCTTGACACTCTTTTCTGAATCTTGTTTTTTTGGCACTGTTCAATTGGTAGGAATATTGTGCAAGTAAAAAGCACACAAATGGTACAAAGGTGTGTTTTGGCTAAAGAAGTTAGCTTAACTTTTTCTTTTTTGTCTTTATTTGATTTTTTTTTTTCGTTTGTTAGTTTTGCATCGATTTTTTTGTGTATTATTGGTTTGTCTCGACGAGAGGAATCCAAAAAGGTAAAAAATTATGATTAGAACTCTTAAATTTTTTAATACGATCGAAAAAAGTGTAAAAATTTGTCTTTTTGACTTATTTTTGTCTTTATTAAAAAAAATTCTTTGGTCATAATTTTTTACTTTTTTGATCCTCTCGCCGAAATGAACTAATAATACACAAAAAATTGATGCAGAACTATAAAACGCGAAAAAAACCAAATAAAGACAAAAAAAAAAAGAAAAAGACAACTGACTTTTTAGGTTAAAATACACCGAAGGAGTATTACTATTTTGCTTTAAGTGTTTTTCTATTGTCAGCCCACTGGGGGCTGACAATAAGAGAACAAAAAAACAAAAAAAAACACACTCCAAAGTACTTTTTTTACTTTTCCTTACATTTTTACACATTTTTATATATTTTTCACACATTCCCATACACTTTAACTAGTACTCAATAAAAAATGATATCATTCCTTACGACTTTTGGTGTACTTGGCTACTTGCTGGACCTGTTGACAAAACAAAGAAATGTACTATAGCTAATGTAATCTTGCCTCAGGTTGTCAAATTTAAAAAGGGTGGAAAGTGTAATTTAACCTTTCTTTTCAATGACTTGAACACATGGTTCCGAATCTCGTACCGGTTTGGGTACGAGCTTTCCTACTGGTACGGTACCGATACCGGTCAATACCGGTTACCGTTTTAGATTTAACGTTATTACATTATATCTACATATAAATCAATATTCCCTCCGTTCCAAAATAATAGTCCACTACGAAAAGTCGTGTCATTTTTCAAATCAAAAGATGAAGTACTTTCGTGTATCATTTTTCGAATTTTTTCGCACCGAATTAAAGTACTCGTCAAGTACTTTAATTTGGTGCAAAAAATTCAAAAAATGATACACTGAAGTACTTCATTTTTTGATTTGGAAAATGACAAGAGAGAGAAAGTGGGGCTCTTATTTAGGAACGGAGAGAGTAATTTTTTTTCATACCATTCAATTCATGATAGTATAAACTTTTGGTAGACAATAAACTAGGGTATAATTGACTTCAAATTAAATGTTAACATAAATAAACGTAAAAGTCTTCATCGGCCTTGAGCTTTCTTTTCCGTGCAAAAGAAAAAGAGCTATAACTTTTAGTTGGGCTTGGACTTATGATGATTGGGCCTGGCTTAAGCCCTAACTTCTCCCTTCCCCACAAAAGTCCTTTTTTGGGCTGTTCTTCGCCTGGTAAGGCCCGGTATTGAGACCGGAACGGAACTTGAGTGGGTTAGTACCATTTTTACACCAATCCGGTGATTGATAACCTTGCTTGAACAACTCCACCAGGCCCACCACAATCAGTGGTTAGGTACAATTAGGAAATCCCAATCACGTGCACTATCCTATCCTCAAATTTATTATCAGCCACAGGCATGAAACTTTTGCAAAAACTACATTTTTTTTTTTTGGGTAAATAAAATTTATTAATCAACTATATTTCTTTCTTTCTTTTTTTTTTTTTTAAAAATAAATGATATATTATTCAACTCTCTGTTGACGATTTCTATAAACAAAAACCTTGGTGGTACTACTGACAATTCAAATTCCAGATCTAAAGATATACACAAAAAGACAGCTTCATTTCCCTGGTAACATTAACACAAGAAAATCTCAAAATCCTGTTTTGGAGTGGTAATGGCTGCAAAGCTTGTCCGCCCGCCAATCCCTGCTTCCCAATTGTTCCCAAGCAGCTTCACAAAGATGATGAGAGCTGATGTTAGAGCAATCTCAGCCACTCACTCAAGAAACCAGAAGAACACATCAAGATCCATTGGAGATTACCCATCTGGGTTTAGACCCATTAGAGTTGCAGAGCAAAGCTCTGGTTTCATTGAGAGTACTGAAGAGCAAGGAACAGCAGAAATTAAAGCAGGGCTTTATGAGGCATTACAAGGTTTGCATATCCACGTCAATTTTCAACCACAAAATTCTATTTTTTTTACATTATTTGTCTCGTGGTGGAATTTGGGGATTGGTTTTTTTGATATGATTATTGAAATGGGTCACTTATTAAAATGTTTGAAAAAGGCATTAACAGAGGTATATTTGGAATCCCATCTGCAAAGAAATCTGAGATTGAAGGTTTGGTTAAGCTGTTAGAGACTAGGAATCCAACTCCAGAGCCTACCCTGTTTCTAGAGAAGGTGAAATCAATCGAAGTTTTGAATTTGCAGAAATTGGAATTTATATCTGCAGTTGATAATTCTAAATATTGTTTTTTTTCTTCTTCTGTGAATTGGTAAGGTGGGTGGATGCTGGAAGCTTATTTACAGTACAATAACAATCCTGGGTTCGAAAAGAACGAAGCTGGGATTAAGAGATTTCATAAGTTTGGGAGATCTTTTTCAGACAATTGATGTTGCCGAGGTATAAATCTTCTGATTCTGCTCTTTTCTGTTGCTTTTTTTTTTTCATTTTTTTTTTTCAGACAATTGAATTTTGTTTTTGTAAATGAGTCTTCATTCAATATATGTGTTTTCAAGAATTAAATTCTTCTTCATTTTACAAGTAAACAGGAAAGCTTATGAACCATCACTAGACGATTGTTAAGGCTAGCCCAGAGACTTGTCACTTTTCCAAAATAACCGAATCAAACCACATTAACATATTTAAGCCGTATGTCTCACTCTATCCGATTTCACCGTTCATTCTGTTAAGGGCTTCATGCTGAGTTTCGATAAAGTGATCAAATACAATCTAAATGTTGTGATGATATTGTCAAAGTTAACTGAATTTGATTATTTTGTGGTGTGAAAATGGAGGGAAAAGCAGTTAATGTGATCATGTTCAATGTAAGGGGGCTGAATTTATTCAATGGACATCTCAAAATTGAAGCCTTCTTTAAGACTGCATCCAAGTCAGTTAAGTCTCAACTCCTCTTCTCCTTTCTTGTCCATTTCCATGCCTCTTCAATAAATTCAATACTTACCTTTTATCAAACTCTTTTTAAAAGCTATTTATTTTGTTCCAAATCTTAAACAGAGAGTTGATATCAAATACAGCAACTCCACAATCTCCCCAGACCAGGTTTGCAATATGAATTTCAAGTTTTGTAGAGGCCTTGTTTGGATCTTAGATTTGTGAAGGGAAAAAAAAGAAAAAGATAAGGCAAAAGTTGGATACGCTTTTGTCTTTTCCCTTCACAAATTCCTGAAATTCAAGATTCAAACATATATAGAAAACAGTATAACTCAGCTATGTCTGGAACTAATATGCAGTTGATGAACGTTTTTCGGAAAAACTATGACCTTCTTCTCAGCATCTTTGATCCGGAGGGCTGGCTCGAAATCACGTATCCTTTACTTTCTTTTTACTAATTTCTGTTGATTTTATTTTTGGAGGGGTTGAATGTGCAATTGGTAGAACAGATACTGGTTCCTTAAATAAGGCACATAGATATGTTGATGATACTCTAAGGATAGGGAGAGATGACAAGGGAAATATCTTTATATTGGAAAGATATGAAGAGAAGGAGCTTTCTTTTTGCTTATAAATTTGTCAACTTGTGTGCTTTGGGTGCAAAGCTACTACCTCGTCCAAACAACCTTAGTTTGATATTTCTTGTAAATGTTACCTTTGACATTCAAAAAGTTGATCGCAGGAAGAGATGAAGAGAACTAAACTGAGTCAAGCGGCACAACTTATAATTTTGTTATTCAAATAAGCAAATAATATGGGTACGAATAATATTATATGATCAGAATAATGTTATGTTATTCTAAGCATTAAACTTTCCGCGATGTACATAAAAGGTTTCGAGGGTTGCCAAACCCACATTTGCATCCTTTTGCATTTCAAGAACATCAAATAGACAGAGCATCCTTTTCCATGAAGTTTCTAAAGTACAAAAATGAGTGTTTAGTTGCAAAGCACTTAGAAATGAAGAAGCAACATAGATTTGTAGTCTCGTCTTTCGGTTTCGACTCCAAACTTAGCAAATTATTGAAAATGTAATACAAGCATTTCGTCTTTAACACATTTCCGCTTTGAATAAATGGATCTCAGTAGTCCATGCGGGTGATAAAATGAAGAGAAAGATTGATCATTGAAAATGCTTCTTGTACAATCATTTCAGCTACAACCATTTATAACCCCCTCACATACACGTAGGGGTACCCATAATTGTGTGTGGGGTCTCACATATGTGAGGGGATTATAAATAGTAGGAGTCTAAATGGTCGTACATGTAGCATTATTGTTCTTATTGATTCTGCTCAGTTGACAAACAGCTAAGTAACGGAAAATCATACTTGTCCCTTTTACACAAAAAAATCTCAGGGTGCAAAGTGTAATAGTCTTAAAGTAAGAGGACCAGCTGTATTTCCCTTTACTTTTATTTTTTCCTGTGTACTGGTCCAGGACAATTCTCCGGTTTTGGTTTTGTGTAGAGAAGGAGAAAGAATGGCTCCGTCAAAGAAAGGCAAGGGGAAGGGGAACTCAGGTGAGTCGACTCAGTCTCAGCAGGCACCTGTAAACGCCACTCAATTCCCTTCGTGCCTTCGCCTTCTCCCTCCTTCTTCCGTCGCAATAACCATCCACGCCAAGCCCGGTTCCAAGCTTGCCACCATCACTGGTTCTCTCTCTCTCTCTCTCTCTCTCTCTCTCTCTCTCTCCATAAATTCATAATTTGCCACCATCACTGGTTCACTGGTCATTAAAAATTTGGTTTTTTTTTTTTAATGTTTTGTTGTGAATTCAGATTTCAGCGACGAGGCATTAGGAGTCCAAATTGACGCTCCTGCAAAGGACGGTGAAGCTAACGCCGCTCTTCTTGACTACATCAGCTCTGTAAGTCCTTTTACCCAATCTTTTACTATTTCCCACATGTAATCCTATCTGGTTTTCTATCTTTATTTATGTCTCCCAACGGTGCCAGGTCCAATTTAGATGCTAAGTGACCAAACAGTATTGGGAATAGAAGTCATTGATTTCTTGGTACAAAATATTTGATGGATTAATAGTTGCGAATATATTTGATAGGGAGTTGGGATTCCCAATCGGCATTTCGGTTGTCTGATTCTGTGTTTCAGTTGTGATCCCTTTCAATTCTGTTATGCCGTGGAATCTAGGTATCATGTGATTGTTTTTTAGTTTGGGAATGAAGTAAATTTGCTTCCAATTGTACATTTTTCTTGTGCATTGCAAAGAGAGAAATTATATGCCATGTATGCGTGGATGTGGCTTGAGGGGGGAGGGTACTTTCCCTTTTATTGGGATTTGGGACACTGTCTGATTTGCTTGAAAGCAAAAGACCTAAGCCCTTTTGCTAAATTTCAAAAGAGAGGGGAAAAAAAAAACCTTTTGCTAGATACTAGGCTTAGTTAAGATCATAAAGTTCCATATAACTGAACATGTTTATCCTTATTGTTTGTTTCCTCTCCTCCTAAAAAATCCTAGGTCAAAGAAATTCAATTTTTGTAGACTCTACAGAGCAACAACCAACCCACCCTTGACCTTATCACAATGAAAGATAATATTGATAGCAATATATCCATCAGTATTATTCCACACATTGATGCCTAGGTTTGAAATCTCCATCCCCACCCTCTTGTAATTTGGGCTCATTTGTGAAGGAAAAAGGCGCAAACAGTCTTCAGCTATGCAAAAATTTCCCCAATACACTTCTCGTCTTCCATCTACAGAAATGCATGTGCCTTCATGCTTTCTCGCTGCAAATTTCTTTAGACCAAAATCTATATATATTTATTAGTTGTTTCCCATAAAGCTTCATCAGCCTTTGGCTGGCTATTTTCGAAGTACTCAAGTTTGAAGACTCTTCTTCTCAAACCATTTGCTCCAAATTGCCACCTTCTCCGATTGTTGGATTTCAACGGGATCATGGGAGCGAACATACGTTTAAGATTGTTATTCGATTAAAATTAGAGGATGGTCCAGTTTTTTCTCAAAATTAATACCCTTTAATTTGCAACTCTTTCGTGTTCTTTAACCCAATTTTTGTGTGCACGTGATTTGAATCAAGCCCGACTAAAGTACGGGTTTGGCTGGGTCCACAACCACTGAATTTGAAACCAAAGTTTTATGCAAATTGTGCACAGCCAGGCCTAGGACTCTGAATGTGATGTGATCTGTTGATGAAGCATTCTCATGTTTTTGACATTTCTGGATTTACAAGGGCATTCTTAGTTCTTACGAGTAGCTACTACCAACTTGAGAAGCAAAGCATATGGGGAGAGATTGACAGCTCTTATGACTAGTCATGTTAGGAATTTGGCGGTTTCTCTTTTTGAAATCTGGATTAGTTGTTTGATTTTTTATTTTGGAGAAATCATATTTTCTCTTAGATCAACTTGCTACTAGGGCCTAGGCTAACCTCTTGTGAGGCTCGCGTTATTTTTATGGAGTTTCAATTATTTTTCAATAGGAATCATTCTTCCTGATTGTCCTTATGTGGTATGGAAGCTTAAGTTTTGCAATTGTTGGTGTTTATAATTAGTACCCAAGTTCATAGCTTAAAGCTTTAAGTGGCTAAATCTTTATTATATAGTAAAACGATGAAGGATCATCCGCTTGGTAATAATGTCTACTTAATTATCTTCTCCCTACGTTCTTCATTCCATCTTTTCTTTACGTGGAATGTCAATATTTCTGCATGCAAATTTCAAGATCGCATTTTCCTTGCTTAACAGGTTATTGGGGTGAAAAGAAGGCAGGTTTCTATCGGATCTGGTTCTAAATCAAGAGACAAAGTTGTGGTTGTGGAAGAGGTAACTCTACAGAGCGTTTTTGATGCTTTGGACAGAGTTTGCAAGTTCCAATGATGGAAAAAAACACAGATCTATGACTTCCATAAATTAGTGCCATTCGGTTTCTTTTTTTCTGTTCTTAACCACAGAGAGTGTTATAGGCTTTAGTCGTGCAAGTTGTCTACTTATTTGTCATGTAATGTTCTCCTACTGAAGGTTCGGGGGTAAGGAAAATGGTCAGGAACCCCTTACCGACTACGCTAACTTCCTTAACCTTTATTGACGTCTTTTCTTTTTCAAACGGCGTGCTTCAGATTTACTTTCAAAGTTTGTCCTTCAACATACATTGTATATAAGGCCATTTTCCCCATGTACTATGAATTTATTTGGGCTTAGTTTGATGTGATCACTGATTTAGGGAGGGAATATGAATGGGAAAGAGGTACCGGACGGGTTTACCAAAGAAATAAACTTAGCTCAATATTAGCTTCTTATCTCTCTTTTTTTGCCTTTTTCTCTTTAATCTGTCCACAAATACATTATCCAAACACGATAGTACGATTTTTGTTACATTCTGGTAGAATTATTAACAGTCTAATGATTCTCAAAATGCCCACTAGCCCACCTAGTTTGGAAACTTGTTTCATTCGAAAGACAATTTTACTCTGTCCAGAATTTAGTCCTTTACCTCTATTTTGTGGTTTTATCGGTCAATTGGAAAGTAATTCCTTAGAACTCGTAATTTCAAGGACGGATTTTATTTATTTATTTATTTTAATTTTTACCCAGAGGGCAGTCCAATCGGACTAAATTACGAAGTATTGCATGGAGCAAACTAGGAGCGCAGACATTGGAATTTCGCTTACACCAAACAAATGAAAAAGTACAATCACGAACAAGCATCTTTGCAACTTCTTTTATAGTTTGCACCTCCCGTTCCATCTCCTTTCCAGAGTTGGATCATAGAGATAGCTTTTAGATGGTCCGATTTGATGATATCCATAGAACAAGCTACTCCAATGGCCCAAGCCTCTGCCACCTACGCAGATGAGACCTGACCTTAATTCTTCCATAGTTCACATCCCTCACCACTCCTCTGGAATCCCTTACCATCACCCCAAAGGCTGCCTGCTTATCTGAAGGGCGAGAAGGCTTCGTCACAATTGATTTTTCAGAACCCAGGAGGAGGACGTTGCCACGATTAGGCGTTACTATCCCTGATAGTGCTAGGAACTGTGGATTCAACTTAGAATAAGCGGCAGCTAGGAAGTCGCCAGTAGCAGAAAACACTGAATTCAACGCCTTGTAAGAGCATGACATCACTCGAGCTGGTGCTCAACAAAAGAGTACCCAGGTACACACAGAGAGAGCATTTAAACAAAATCCTGCATTTTATATTCAGCATCAAGGTTTCTCAACGTTGATCTGGGTACACTGATTAAGTTATTTGTTTTCAAAGTGTGCTGTGGCATGCGAAAATCACGACAACTCTAAATCTTGAGCTCAAGGGGTTGAAAATTATGAAACACTATTAACTCCAAAGGCACAACCGGTAATGGGTGTTGTGGCTGCTGATGGGTAGTTGGGGGTATCATTTGGTGGCGGCTGTGTGTTGGTCGCTGGTAGGATTGAGGGGCGGCGGCTGATGCATAGATTGCATCTAGGATTTCTCCTTTTGTTTTTTGGGCTTCATTGTTGTATTGGGTGTCCTTTTGGGCTAGGCCTTTAGGTGTTTTGGGTTCGACCCATTGGGTGTTTTTGGGCTTTGAGACTCATTCCAACCTTTGTTGGAGTTCCCTCCCCTCCCCTCCCCTCTCCCTCAACTTGATGGTCCGATTCACAAGTTCCAACGAACAATGACAGGGCTCAAGAAGACTTCGCAAGCTATAATTTAGAAATACACGATTTCCAAAAAATGGAGAGCTCTTAAGCCAACAAAAAAAAAAAAAAAAAAGATAAATGTATTGCATACCCATGTAGTAATCGATAAGCTAAATTTATTGGTTAGTTCTTTGCAATTTTCCTATACCTTGGAAAATCCCTCAACATAGTCATTAACAAACCTAAATACATCCTGTGTTTTCAGCTCCAACCACCTCATGGATGAATATCCAAAATTACCAGTCCACTCAGAAAAGTTGGCATTCAACCTGTTATCCAAGAAAATAAAACCATGTCATTCATCGAGAATCCCATGTTCTCTCCATTTGTTACTCACCAAATTATACATCACATCTGCATTATCGATACAAACACCCATCTGTGGATGCTGAATCCAATTATGAACAATCAGAACAAAGTGAGTGATTTATACTTACAAGTCATAGAGTGAGATCACGAATACTACGGATATTCTATATTGACATATATACATATATCACTCCATATTTACAAAAATTGCCAGAAAATCTGAATTCGTGGCATGAAGCTCAAGTACCAAACCAAATTGCTGTACATACCTTCAAACGATTTAATAGCTACATAACTCAAAACTGAAAGACTCATAGAAACATAGTTTGGTCTAAGTAAGCGACCTCGAGCTTTGCTTGAGCAACAGGTCTTTTAGCTCTCTGTATCCCCGGAGCTCTTCAAATGCATCAGCTGTTGTTTTGGGCAACACGAGCCCAGAAGATTCTACACTTGAAGAAGCAGCATTCTGAACCCCAGGTTGCTCAGATAAGATTATAGAATTGGTGATGTCCTGACGGAGAGGCGGGGCTTTCTTCAGCAAATGATGAGCACCAACAGCACGATCTTGCAATTTTCTGACTTGAAAAAACCCTCCAGTCTCAAGTGGCTCATGTAGATGTGCTTTCTGGTCAAAAGATCCAGACCTGAGAGAGAGACGGATAGAATCATTCAAAATTGGCACAAGCTAAACACAGAAACGGAAATCTGGAAGTAACATATTCATCTAAACCAGTATGGACTCGTTTATTGGCCAAGATCTCCTCTGTACAAGTTATACTAAAGCTCCCAATTGACAAATAGAACATTACAGAAATTCAGTTTCTCACCCTCAATTTAAATTACCTTCGCACAAAACTAATACCGATAATACATTAAAAAAGGAATCAATCACATCTTGCAAAGAATAGGCTGCGATAGAAATTTGCATATTTTAGATTCTAATTCCAGGATTGCATCACCTGAATCCAATCAATTTCACAACTTCCTAATTCAGATACAGAACAAAAGCCTAACTTCAATCCCAACGTAACAAAAACAAACGTAAATGCTAAAGCCCCGAATACAATAAGGAAAGAACTAGACCCTCAACTACAGTTCCAGACATATGGGCACAAGACAACTCTCTCTAAGGACTTGGAAAATAAGCTCTTTATCTTCGGGAGAAGGGGTGCCCCCCACAAAGGGGCTAGCAGGGACCAGGCCCAGGCAACTCTTTGCCAGAAACACAGGTTTCTACAAAGTCATAAGACCGTATAAAGGGGTTGATGCCTGCCCAATGCTGAAAGGTCAAGGAAGTTGGTGACCTGATAACAGGGGAGCCGGTGACCAAAGCCCCAGAGAATGGCGGCCGTTACTGTAATGGTCCTGACATTTCCTCTGCCCCTCTGGTGTAAGCAACTAATAAAAGTGGTCAAATTTTCGTCTTTCATACTGAAAAGTTTTTGGTCCAAGTATAGCTCTGGCACATAATCATGATTCACCAAGAACAGGGGAACACTGCCCCCAATACTTCACGTTTTGACAACAAATTTGATTACAACAGTCAAGGACTCAAGGTATTTCATCAGAGTGATACACGCCCAAGAGAGGAATTTCAAGCTGGAGCAAAATAAGTATCTACTAGAAAATTACACAGGAGTAAAAAAATAGAAGGCAGGAAAATGATAGTACATAAAAACAGGAAGTTTCTGGTGCCAGGTCTTTCGACTGGTAGATGAAAGTTGGCAGGGGCGGAGCCAGGATTTCGGACTTGGGGGATCAAAAATCCAGAGAGGGAGGGAGGGAGTTTCTATCATAAATCCCAGAAAACAACAAAATCCATGACCCCAATAGCTCCATTGTTTCCAACTACAATAACTAATCTCATTTCAGACAATGAGAAATTAATGACCAACTTGGGGATTTGTGGTTGTGGGAGAACCTAACGTAGGCAGGGAACTTCTATTTGCCACTCTAAGTTTTCTAGTACCAAACCTTTACATGGGTTGGCTAGGCTGGGGCAAATTAGAATACCAAAGTGGGGTCAACCAAGCATTATTTGGTTGTAAACTATATCTATCCACGGAGAAAGTTGGAAGGCACAGGGGTCAGTTGACCACCCTTGTACCAGTGTCTCTTCACCCCTGAAAGTTGGTATTGCCTAGTTAAGGTGTGCTAGAAAAACTAATGCAAAATCGAAAATTGAGATTTTTCCACCCGAGGGCGTTAAGCTTGGCAACCTAGATGACTTCCCAACTCTAGCTCCAATCCACAACTCCTTTGATGATGAGTACCTAGGTTCTGATCCCCACATGCTCCACATTCTTAATTAAGCATGCTTGCCTAGGTTGTGGTGGCTCAACCCCAAAGGTGGAGAGGAAATAGCAGTTTTAAGTAGCACGGACACGGCAATTCTAAAAATGGAGACGTGTGTGTGTGTGTGTGTGTGTGGGGGGGGGGGGCACCGCAATATATGTATATATATAGGGTAGGCTTCTAAAACGGGATTCCCGTTTCCGGACCTCCATGATCCAAATATTTTTTTGACGATCTGAGCCATCCAATGTGTTCAGAAAGTGTTTTCAAGGGTCCACGCGGGAAATCTTAAAAAAAAAATACCGGGAAGGGCTTGATCCAAGCAGTTTTTCGCAAAACTGAAAATATACAGTTTTTGCGAAAAACTGCTTGGATCAAGCCCTTCCCGGTATTTTTTTTTGAAGATTTTCCGCGTGGACCCTTGAAAACACCTTCTGAAAACATTGGACGGCTCGGATTTTCCAAAAACAATTTGCAAAACAAAAAAATACGTTTTTTCTTGTTTCCGGGAGGACCGGACTTGAAGTTTTATGTATATATATATATATACAGTCTACTTCCTATCCACACACTTAAGTTACGGACTTCGTCCGCACCTCCTACTTCCGGAGTTCGTTTTTATGAAAAATTGCTCGGATCAAGCCCTTCCGGGTATTTTTTTTTTGCTGATTTCTCACGGGGATCCTTAAAAACACCTTTTAAACACATTGGACAGTTCGGATCGTCGAAATTCGATCGGGATCTATGAGGTGTGGACGAAGTCCGGATTTTAAGGGTTTGGATAGGAAGTTTAGTGTGTGTGTGTGTGTGTGTATATTAAATTAAATATGTACATTAATATATGTATGTATGTATTTTTTTTTCCATGCTTAAAATGCAAAATTTAAACATTTTTTAACGTATATATAAAATGTAAACACTTTTTCGATGCAAAATGCGTATATATATCTATGTATAGGAATAGTTAAAGAAGGTTTAATTACACCTTTTAACCCAAACATTTGAGTAGTAACATATTTACCCCTGAAAAAACTAAAAAAAAATTACAAACTGGACCCTGCCGTGTCCCCCAAAAAAATTCAAATGCCGTGTCCCCCAAAAAAATTCAAAAAAAAAAAAAAAAAAAAGGGACACGCCACGTGGCATGTCCCATGCGTATTTGGGTGTGTCCCCGTGTCCAACATATGGATACGGTGACCTGTAGAAGGTGCTTCATAGACAGTTTTCCTTAGGAAACACTTTTAGAGGAGAGTCTGACCCTCTCTCGAAGAGTTGGTGGTGAGAGGGAAGAAGAACTTCAATAAACCCAGTGGAAGCAGCACAATCAAATAAGCCCCAATACTCAAGTGGCTAACAACATGGAGGCCATTATAGATTTACAGCAAAACCCAAATTAGAATAATGTTGACTCAACAGACCCCAGGTCCCAAACAACGAAATATCCAACTGGAATATTGACACTCTGACATGCAAGTCCACTAAGAACTCACTCACATACAAGAACTCAAATGATAAACATGTTTTCAGGGTGATAAGTGCATTAATATTTGCTGTCCAAGAAAACACAAACGTACAAACGAAGCAATCAATAAGGGAACTTCAAGAAACTGAGAGGAAACCACATTGCCTAGTGTCACTCTTCAATTCATCACAATTGTACTTATCAAATCATTTTATTGGACTCCACAAAAGTAGCAATGTCTATTGCCTCCCACAAAAGTGGTGGATCTAGCAGATTGTGCATTAACTTAATCTCCTTATTCTTCTTGTTCTTTTTGCTTTCAACTTCAACGGAATGAATGATTCAAGATCTTATGAAATAATTATATTCCGAAAGAGGTAATGCATTTAGTGTATCATTTCACCCACAAATTACAAATGTTGAAAATGCAAGCTCACATCCGTAAGCATGCAGGCGGGAAAAGTACTACACTTAGAATAGAGTGTATGGGAGCATCTAAGAATACTATGGCAACATCAGGAAGACAACAACACATAGTTGAATCAAAACCAACACAAGGTCAATATGTTCCACATTACCTGCTACCTGCATAAATAATGTCATCATCATCGACAATAAAAGGGCCAGAAAACTCAGAATCACCAAAATCATCCTCGAGAGATAACCTACTGGAGCTTCTGGAAAACGATTTCTGTGGTGAGGTACCGGACGATATCTTTACCCCAGAATACCTTCCAGTTTCATGTTTCCCGAAGGTGAACTACAGAAAACAAAAATAACTATGAAGACAAATAGGAAAAGTCAAAAAGCTCGGTTGACCATTATCAAGCATCATACCTTGTCAGCTATTGAGCTGGTCTGAACCAAGCCTGAACTTCTCTCCGCCCTGGAAGCACTAGGTCTTGAGCCCTTATAAGGAGGGGAAGGAGGCAAAATTTGCCGCTTGTTTGACGAAGAGGCACCACCAACTTTAAATCCAGGTATGCTAACAGGAGCACTTTCAGACCGTAAAAGAACCGTAGGTAATTGATTTCCATGAAGGTAGGCAGGTGGTGATGGGGATGTTAAGGGAGAAAAGACAGAAGAAGGGAAAAACTCGTCAAAATTTTTATTCTCTCTCTTAAATTGAGGTGTTTCAGGCAAATAGCGAGGCAAGCTTGAAGGGGGGAGACGATGGGAACTTGGTTTAGAAATTGAAGCACGAGAATCTGAGTAAGTGGGCGAAGGTGAGGGAAATTCTGAAGGTGGTGAGGCTCCATAAAGGTCATAACTCCAGCTATGATGCCTTACAAATGGAGAGGCAGATGGGAACCTCTTCAATCGATCTGCCAGTGGACTCCCTACATAATCCGGTATGAACTGCGGCGTGATAGGTGTTGATGGTTCAGAGCTAAGATCTGAAAACGATGACCGATACAACACAGAGACACAAAGCCTACCACAAAAGGTATCCACGGCGGTGAACTCAAAGCGCTGCATCTCGGACTCTTCTCGGCGAGTGAAAGGCTCAACAAAAGACGAAACGCGATGAGAAAGGTTATATGTGAGAACTTGGCTAGATGAATTGAGGTCACGGAAGAGTTTATACGCCGGCAAAAGTCTAATCATTGCATACAATGACCTTAAAAGCAATATTGATCTCTTATACAGAATGTGTGAACTAGTACCACTTGACCTCTTGGTTCCAGAACTATAATCCCTACCACTTTTTCGACTCTCGTATTGCACTACCCATCTCTCTATGATCTTATCAGACTTTGTCTCGAACCCAAATTCATCATTCTCTGAATTCCAAAAACTAGGAAACGGGTCTTTTGACGACATGTTCCTCACCAATCCCGTTCTCGGGGAATTACTCAAAGGGCCCCAACCATTTGGTCTTTTCACTAAAATCACATCAACCACCATAGGTTCAAGATTACTGTGACGCCAAAAATCCGTACTCTCTCTCACTCCAGGGCAATCCCTTAGTGCTAGATTAAACCATTTGTCCCTCGGCTTAATGCTGGAGGATGAAGAAGACGATGAAGAAGGGGATGACATCATTTGTTCTCCACTAAAATTACGCGATGACACATACGGAGCCCTAGATTCAAGTATAATTTGAAGACTTTTCGTAAAGAATTCAGTGATTATTTGCTCCATTTTCGCGGGTTCTGACTGCGAGTGTCCGTGATATGATGCCATACTTTTAATAACCAATCTTTCAGCACATCAATGAGAAAATCCAAACTCTAAAAATTACCAACTAGAACCCTAGAATCCGACGACAAAACAATCACTGAACGTGCTCGAGATAAAGAGTAGTAAAAAATCCTCCGTCAAAATTAAGCGGATAACCAAAACGAAATTCAATACATACTACTACAGAAGGGGATAAGATGGACTCACTGCTCCCCAGTGCTTGCTTTGAAAGAGATCAACAGGTTGCTCTTCATGACTGTATACATGTATATTGGTATCTATCTATGAACATATAACGGGTAACTTGTACGTATTGCGCTTTGAATTCGCAACCCTAATGAAGAAAGGCGAGTTGGCTGGTAGAAATGAGCAGATGATGAGAAATCAGCAACTTCTCAGAAACTGTGTTAAATAAAGAGAGAGACTTTAGAGAATCAGAGAGATTTTTGACGATGACGACGAGCTTTGGATTGTGTGTGTGTGTGTGTTACTTATGCAACCGAAAACTGAACGGAGGTTATACCCAGATGATGCCGCGTCGGATTGGATCCTTTTGGTGTGGGACCCCGTGATGATGTGGCGACATCCGGTGGGTCACGTGTGGGACCTCTTCGAGGGAGATCAAAGTCTTCTCGCCACAAGAACGACGGTCATGATGCTGCCACATCATCTTACCCACTTTTGGATCAAACTACCCTATTTTTTTTTTCACGGTTGCAGAAATTCGCATACGGTTTCTGAAATTACATTCAAAGTCAAACGGACCTCGTCTCCATTAGTTGACCGTTACTTGAGTCAACCGGATAATCAGCTTCTTTTTGTTTGATTATTCAAATTCCGACACTAACATTATCTAATTCTCCATTCTCCCAAACTTGTTTTTTCTCTCTTTGGTTTTCGTTTTTCTTTTTTTCAAATTATTAAAAAATAAAAAATTCAAATACATGTCTTCTTTGTTTAAAGTGTTATTTTATATGATCTTTTTTCAACTTTAGTTCACATTTTTTTTTCTTTTCAGATTTTTCGTGTCGAAAATTATGACGAAAGCTAAACAAAAAATTACAAAAAGTTAAAAAAAATTCAGAAAAAGTTATTAGACATAAAGTTAGGGAGAATAGATATAGGAAATACACACTTCGCCTTGTTTAATTCAAGTTCGTTCAATAAAGTATTACTAAATCGAGGTTTACAATTTGTTCCCAAAACCGAAGGGCATATGATAGAGGCGGTTTGTGATTTATCATGTCTGGTCAATTGGACCAATTTTGCCAATTTTAACCTTTGATTGTATTTCCCGTGTGTTGGTTTTTGGGTAGTTTATGTTGATTGTCTTGTCCTTGTTGGTCTTTTTGGCAATTTTGTCAAAATTACCAATACACCTCTCCAGACTATTGGCATTTTGCCCTCTGTATCCCCATTTGGATATTTTCTACGCGTACATTTCGTTATGGGTGAGTCTATTCGCAGCCCATTTTCGACTTCATACAGCCCTTTTGCTAAATAAAACCCTGCTGATGTGGCAAATCATTATTTTTGCTTCACATAACCCAGAAAATTTCCCAAATTACCCTTGTTATTTTTCTTCTCCCAATTCACTCAAAACCCACCCACTCTCAAAACCCACCGGTACCGACCGACCTCCATCACCACCGGTACCGACCGACCTCCGATCTACTCCCTCGTTTCACCAATCGATCGCCCTCCATCACCACCGCTACCCACTTTTTCCTCCGACCGACCTCCATCACCTCTCTCTCTCTCTCTCTCTCTCTCTCTCTCTCTCTCTCTCTCTCTCTCTCGTAGCTCTCGCTATTTTACTCGTCTGGTTTTGGCACATTTCGGATATTTACTCCCGAAACTAAACACATAATTCGGATACAAACTACTGAATTATGGCCAATATTGCGGATATTAACTACCATCACCAATTTCGGATATAAACTCCCGGTTTTATAGGTAAATTTCGGGTATTAACTACCGAAATGTATTGCGATTTTCGGGACTGTGTGTACCGTTTCGAACAAACAACGGCTGAAAAATCGAAAAAGCAATGGGTTCCTCTTGGGTCGTTTTGCTCGAAAATCTTCATGTCCGGGTTACTCTTGGTCTGTATTTGTGCATCCATTGGTGGACTTGGAGTTGTAAGTTGCTTTATTACTCTTTGGAGCTCTTCAACAAGGTTTTCCTTTGGAGCTCTTCAACCTAGCCATTAACCCTCATTGATTCAACAAGGTTTTCCATTGAGAGAGATGAAAGATGAGGGGCATAGGAGGATATTGGGGGTTAATGACTAGGTTGTTTTCGATTGGAGGAGGAGGAGAGATTTTTTTCGATTAGGGGAGGAGGGAACACGATGGAGGGGAAAGGAGGAAAAAGAAGTGGGCTGGTATGTAGCAATTGGGAGAAAGTGGGGTGGGTTGGTATGAAGTAATTTGAGGGGCTAAATGGTCTTTTCACAAGGAAGGTTTTGGTATTTATTTTGGATGGGTTGTATTTAGGGAAAATGGGCTGCGAATAGACTCACCCTTTCGTTATTGTGTACGAGGGTTGTTTGGAGAGTACTATTTGTTTTGCCAGAAAATTGGCCTAAAGGCCCAGTTTGGAGCTTTAAATGGTGTTTAGTCCAGCCTAACTTATTTTAATGCTTTCAATACATTGATGTGAAATTGTTGAGGGTTCAAGGACAATACTAGACAAAAATACCCTTAATGATAAAAAAAAAATTACAAAGAAAGGCCGGTACAATAGGCAGCCCGTAACTTTTCCAATTACTATTATAGGGTTGACTGACGAAACGCAAGCCCTTAGATGTTGACTGACGAACCCAGGAACACGCATTAGTGACTAGCATTGAAAGCGACAGGTCCTATGCATTTTTGACCCGTCACTTTTCTCTCTCTCATGCGTAGGTGGGTCTTGGGTGGGACAAAATTAATTCTCTCTTTAATTATGAGATTGTGTTCAATTTTGGGGTTTAATTTTAGGGGATTTAGGCTCTTTGGGGTAGGGTATAGTGGGTTTAGGCATTTTGGGTTTAGGCACTTAAGGTGCACTTTTCAATTATAGGGTTTTAGTGGTTTAGGCATTTTCGTGGTTACCTTAGGATTTTAGGCTCTTTAAGGTGCCCTAGGGTTTATGTTTAGGCACTTTCATATGGTACCCTAAGGTCTTAGGCACTTTCATAGGGTACCCTGGGGTTTAGGTTTAGACACTTTCATTAGGTTTGGGGGTTTATGCACTTTCATTGGCTAGTGGGGGCATTTTTGGAATGTGTAGGTGATTTGTCCTCTTGGCATTAAGGAAAAAATTGATGTCCTTACTACAGTAAAGACCCATTTACTATGTCCTCCTAAAAAACGGACCCTTGTTTTGCCTTGTCGAGATTTAGCTTCTCGCCTGGTGCCATGTACTGGGTAGAGCTGAAGAGGTGTAAAGAGACTTTGGGAAGAAAACTGTACTAGTACCTATGTAGGTAAACTATCTTGACTTTTGGGTTAGCCGTTCGGGATCCGTACTAGACATGCTCTAACCCATAATCTACATCTTTTACATTAAGTTTCAATCAATCAGAAGAAAAACTATGTGCAATTTCTTGGGGTCTATGTACTTATACCATTCTTACTATCTCACTGTCGATTCAAAGGACATGTATTTTCCTTTGCTATTGTTGAAAAGACCCAACGCAAATTTAATTGGCATTCCTTTTAGCAACTTGGTTTAAAGCGTAAATGATTATTTTTGCTGCTAAATGTATGCACAATCTTTTGCTATACGTATTTTCTTCTAATAATTTGGATGAAAGCTAAAAACCCATGAACACTTGCAATGGAAAATGTTACTCCATACGCAAACCACAACTTAAAAGAGTAAAACAAAGGCCTTTGCCAATGTACATTGGAGTTTAATCAAAAAACTTTCATATAAGCTGAAAGCTATATACTCCTACATTCCTCGACCCCAGGCCAACATTAGCACAACATTGGAGTTCTCCCTTTCGATAATGTTCAGGCAGTGAAGTGGTTCGGCTTTCATGATCCTCTTGCACATCATTGCTTCCAAACTATGAAACTTTAAGTTTCCACCATAAATACATCAACCATATAGCAAGAATCCAGAGCATGTCTTGTTCATGCCTTTCCTTTTTCTTGCGTCATTAGCTGCATGAATTCCCCAAAAGCTGCAACCAGATAACTAAGCATGAGAAAGAACTAGATTTACTTTGCAAATTACAGTAACAGCAATGATGAGTTCAATAAGAAGCTACAGGCGATTTCCTAACTGCTCTGCTTATTCTAAGTTGAACCCACAGTTCCTAGCACTATCAGGGATAGTAATGCCTCAACGTGGCAACATCCTCCACCTGGGTTCTGAAAAATCAATTGTGACGAAGCCTTCTCGCCATCAGATAAGCAGGCAGCTTTTGGGGTGATAAGGGATTACAGAGAGTGGCGAGGGATGTGAACTATAAGGTCAGGTCTCATCTGCGTCGGTGGCAGAGGCCTGGGCCGTTAGAGTAGCTTGCTCTATGGGTGTCTCCAGGGATCAAGGATATCATCATCGAATCGGACTATCTAAAAGCTATCTCTATGATCAACTCTGGAAAGGGAATGGAATGGAAGGTGCAAACTACTTCATAGAAGTTGCAAAGATGCTTGTTCGTGATTGTAATTTTTCATTTGTTTGGTGTAAGCGCAATTCCAATGTCTGCGCTCATTTTGTTGCTAAACATGCAAGTTTGCTTCCCAATTCCCAGACACCACTAGCAGTGCTCCCTTCAATACTTCGTAATTTAGTCTGATTCGACTGCCCTCTGGAATGTTGAATCATCTAGCCCATTCTCAAAAAATAAAAATAAAAGATTCGAATACTCTATTATGGGTGGTGAAAATACCAATTTTCTTAATACCATTAAACTCCATTTGTCCACGAAATTACGAGTTCTAAGGAATTACTTTCCAATTGACCAATAAAACCCCAAAATAGAGGTAAAGGGCTAACTTCCAGACACAGTAAAATTGTCTTTAGAATGAAACGAGTTTCCAAACTAGGTGGACTGGTGGCATTTGAGAATCATTAGACTCTTAATAATTCTACCAGAATGTAACAAAAATCATACTATCGTGTTTGGATAATGTATTTGTGGACAGATTAAAGAGAAAAAGGCAAAGAAAGAGATAAGAAGCTAGTACAGTGAATGAGCTGAGTTTATTACTTTTGTAAACCAGTCCAGTACCTTTTTCCATTCATGTTCCCTCCCTAAATCAGTGATCACTTCAAACTAAGCCCAAAGAAATTCAAAGTACATGGGGAAAATGGCCTTATCTACAATGTAAATTGAAGAGAAAACTCTGAAAGTAAATCTGAAGCATGCCATTTGAGAAAGAAAAGACGTCAATAAAGGCCAGGTGATCCTTGCATATAAAATTCTCCACGTCTTGAAAGTAGAAATAGACACGTGCACACCCACACACACAAAATCATGTTACGTAGGCACATACGACTTTGGGGGGCCTTAACACTCCTGTAGTGAGCAATCACGGCCGTGCGTTCAGCAATCAACGGTCCCGATTAAATTCAATTATCCTACATGTAAAACACTTATCTTTTACATAAGATAATCGGGACCATTGATTGCCGAACGGACTGCCGTGATTGCTCTGTACAGGGGTGTAGTGAGCTTACTCACTACAGGGCCCCCCCAATCCCAAGCACATATACTATTATGCACAAATCCTCTAAGAGTGTAACCTCTTTTTTTGATAAATATAGTATCGTAGTACTTGACACTACATTTAGGATGATATTAGAAATCATGTACATCTAGATATTCATAAAACAGTTGAGGCTAATATTTGCTATTAAAGGATTTTGCTATCATGCTGCTGATGGTGCATGGATCTCTGAAATATGAGACATTTGATATCATAAAATACGTAGAAGCAAACAAGTCTTATTACCAAGATCTGAATCATGAGGTCCTGGGGATGCTTCAGGATGGTATTGAAGAGACATGAGTTTTCGTTCAGGGTAGGCAAGACCAGCACAGCTTCCATCGTTCAGATTGACATGAGTCACTTGCACACCCTTGGGAAGGGATGCAGGGTCAACAGCATAGTTGTGATTCTGCCACGACAAAATTTAAGGCCCAAAATAAACCAAAATATTTGGGAGAAAAAGATGTAATTAAAACACCTGTGAAATGTGAATTTGAAGAAATGAGCAAAACGGCACATCCAAGTTAATAAACATCACCAAAAAGATTAATCGTGGCGTGTAAAAAGAACCGAAATAAAAATGCTTTTGAAAACACTAAGCATATAAGCTAGAATGTATCAACATAAATTGACAAAGAGAAAATCCTACTATTCATAAGTAACAAAGATGAAATCTTATTATCAATTTAAAAAGGGAGCAAGAGTTTAATTAAATATTACAGAGGCCGTATTAAATACAACAATAACAGTGCCTATTTAATCCCCAATCGATGGGGTATGTGTGAGGGAGGACCGGAAACAAATCTAACCTTTGGCAATACATGCACAAAGTGACTGATCACATACAGATTACAGATTGATCCATGAAAAATATCTGCTTGTCCAATCAGCTAATCAATGGACCACATAGATGTCTGTCCAAATAATAGGAAGGTTTTTTTACGTGATTGATTTGAGAAAAGAAATGGAGAAGTAATTTAAGCTCTAATTCTTTAATCCATAGAAGTCCACCCTAGCCCATTTTAGAGCACGTGCCAGGTAACCATTTCAACCGGAATGACCCATATTCCAGGTAACAAAATCAGAATGTCTGACTTGATATACCACCATTTCCAGCTCCTCAAGCCAAATTCAGATAAGAATCCAAACCGATGACATAGGTAGATGTTATAGGCATGCATGTATGAAATCACACGAGGTTAATCCAGTTATCCTAAAACAAAACAAACCTGAGCACTGATCTCAACACGGCCACTCCGGAGGTTACGAACCGGATGATTTCCTCCATGGTGACCAAACTTCATCTTATAGGTTGAACCACCCAAAGCTTGACCCAGCAACTGATGGCCCATGCAAATTCCGAAAACTGGAACCTTTCCAATTATTTCCTTGACTGTTTCTACGGCATAAGGAACTGCAGAGGGATCTCCTGGGCCATTGCTGAAGATCACTCCATCTGGTTTCATCTTTAAAGTCTCTGACGCTGGCCATGTGGAAGGAACAACGGTGATTTTACAGCCATATGATGCCAAGCGCCTGAGTATATTGTGCTTGATACCAAAATCATATGCAATGACCTTCAATTCACATAGAGACGTACAGATGAGTAAGTAATTAGATTGCAAGTATGTTTATAGTAGTTTAAGCACAACTCGATAAAAGCATACTGACATGAAAAGTTTCCCCCTTCGTTTCGGAGTTGAACTGCCACTCTGAATCTGTTTTGTCAACCCATACATAGGGGACCTTACAGGACACTCCACTTATCAAGTCCACACCTGCAGCATAGTGACAAGAAAATAAGGAATAATGACTTACTAATATTCCAAACGCCCTTTGAGAGCTGAAAATGGGTCCTTACCAACTATGTCCCATGTACGGGACATTTCTAAGAGTTCCTTATCCGTTTTCTTTTCTTCAGTGCTCAATACACCTATAAGGCTTCCATCTTGTCTTAATCTTCTGGTAATTGCACGTGTGTCAACATCATCTATTGCACCACATAACAGAACAAAAAGAAACAAGATCTCATACCATCTCAGGGTTGAAGTTAATTGATTCACAAAACTAATGATACTACTGTCAAGAGAGTCTGGGAATGATAATAGAACTTACATATTCCCATTATATTCCTTTCGGCCAAATAATCTCCAAGTGTTTCTGTGCATCTCCAATTTGAAGTACTTGCAAAGATTCATTGCAAAAAGTTGACAAATTAGAAAGGAAAAGTTGAAAGTTCTTGAAGCCATATCAATAAAGGCCAACGTCAAGTCAGTGTCAAATCAATAGAAAAATTCCACAACATTAACTGTGGCTATTCACCAACTTTTTTCATCGTACTTTTCCAACTTCCCCCTGAATTGAAATCTCCCTATATGCAAAAGGCAGCATACCTGATACTTAAGCTTCTAATAACCAAACCTGCCAGGAAACATTGTTTTGACTCTTCATCGTCTGCCAGCAAAAAAGAACCTGATTCATATCTCATATGCTTTTCAGAAGTGGAATATGCACAGGCCTGAAATGGAAACACCACCTACCAAAATTAACACCGGTATTGCCAATATGTGGGTTAGTCATCAGGACAAACTGGCCAGCATAACTTGGGTCTGTAATAATTTCCTGATACCTGCAAAATAATAACCATGCCACATTTGTAGTCATGCACAACATGTCAATACATTAACCTGATTACTTGAAGAATACAAATACTTTCTTTTCAAAGCAAACACGAATGCATTTACACTCTGACGCTAGCAGGATAAAATAAACAACAAATAGAAGATGATGTTGAACTAAGATTTGTTTCTGCCGCTATCAGCAAAGCATATGATAAGATCGGATGACATTTCATAGCTATGACCGGATATAAAGGTCCAAGGACAAAGTTCCCAGCAATTTAAGTGCGCATCATACTAGCTGAGAAGTTTCACAAGTTATAGGAGGCTAGAAACAGAAAATTATGCCAGACCTCAACCCTGCAATGTGGAAGTTACTACATCTGATCTATAATAGTAGACCTTGCCACATTCTCGAGGGACAACTTCGGATACCTGCTCCCTGTAGTCCAGTTAGACTGGCGAATGAACCACCCGCAGTAAATGTAAAATTACATTGTGAATTCATGAAAGGAGCTGTATAAAGTTTTTAAGAAACAAATACACAGAAAATAAAATGAGTAGACACAACGAAGGCCTCAAGAAATAAACGCAGGAAATTGGTCTCCACTCCTTTTAATGCAACATAGCAGGACATTCAATTTTGAAATAGAGAATTACGCTATTATTTCATTTTTAAAGAAGCACAGTCATCATACCCCGTCAAAGATGTGTTGAAGACCACTTCACCAACTTGGGTTCCTGAAGCACCAAATGATTTGGCCCTCCAAATAGAACCATCCTCAAGCACAAGTCTGGCATCCGCTACCTTCCAAGGTCTTTCCACTAAACCTATATATCCATCAGATAAAACTTCTCATCACTTCAAATCAATATTAGGGTGTTTGCATGAGCACTGAACCACAGATACGAACACTAACAAATGCATAGCTAATGCCACCAACAAGAAATGGTTTTTCTTGTGGGAAAACAAGAGGTTCCACAACTAGTATCCCAAAATATTGCCAAAGAAAAACCACTACCTATAAGCCAAGAAACGAATTCTTTTCTGTTTTTTTCAATATCGTAAGTAGGAAAATGAATTCGTCAAAGTTCCCATGTTTAATAAGACGTAAGATGTAACAAAAAACGAGACATAGAGATAAAATCTAGAACCAAAAGAACGAAAAAGCATCCAAGTTTCCTTCGCAATGAAATTACTTATCAAAAAAAAAAAGTTTCCTTCGCAATGAAAGTAGAATAAAGAAAATCTAAGCACAAATCACAACATGCAGCCTGCTCTTTCGCCCAATTGAGATGGATAAGAAGCAATCTAATAGGTTACTGAAATTGGTGTCATATAAGTATGTGCTTGTGTGTGTGAAAGAGAGAGAGTGAAGGTTTACCAACGGCAGCAGCACCATCGGTGGAAAAAGGAACAGAAGAGCATCTGACGGAAAAAGCCCGAACTTTCGAGGATTGTGAATCAAAACGAGTTGTTAATAGTTGGCTTCCAAGAACACACTCCATTGATTTGGCGGCCATCTCCTCACTCTCTCTCTCCTCTGTTTGCAATTTGCAGAGCTCAATGAACCACGCCGCTGTCGGTTAGTATTCTTATTTCATACGACTCGACTCTGGGCCATGAATAGATCCGCCAAGAAAATGGAGTAAATATCATTAGTACTACTGATTAAAAAAAAATATCATTAGTACTCGGAAAAAAAAATTACTACGTGCACACAAAATATACAAAATGTACCAAGGTTGTCGATACCGTTCCGTACCAAGATTCTGAATCTCGTACCGGACAGGGTACCGGTTTTCTTACTGGTACGGTACCGTTTCGGATTTAGCGGTACTATATATACATATCCGGACTCCCTGAAATGGGAGATTTCCAGTCCTTTCAATCGCAGCCGTTGGATTTAATCCAATGGCCCAGGGCGTTGGATCACTTAAACTGGACACTAACAGTCCAAAGGGTCAAGGGGTCAGACCCAAAACCCCTCACTTTATCCTTCTTCTTCATTTCACGATCTACAACTGAGAGAGAGAGAGAGAGAGAGGCGAACTGGTTCCAAGAGAGAGAAACACGAAGAAGACAGGAAGAAGAAGATCCACCGTGTGACCCACCGCGACCAGAAGAACAACCACTGGTAAAGGTTGATCGATCGGTAAAGGTATCTCTCCTTCGCAACCCACTACCGCGAAGAAAGAGAAATCGAACGACCCCAAAAGGTTGATCGATCTAGGGCTACCACCACAAATTGAACCGCTACCACCACAAATCGAACCGCCACCACCACAAATCCAACCACCGGTAAAGATATCTCTCCTTCTCTTCTCAGTTTGTTTGACATTTGTGAAGTTAGGGTTTTCCATTATTCCTGACATTTTGAACTATTAGGGTTTCTGGAATTTGTGAAATTGCGGTTAATCTTTCATTTTTTACTGGTGTACGAACCTTGTTTGTTGAATTTGTGAAGTTTGCTCAATCAATCAATTCTCTCTTTACCCCTTCCGCTACGCTGAGAAGGTAATTCAATTCCAAGAACTCTCTATATCATTTGTAGGACTATTGTGGATGCTCTTACTCCTTAGAGGAATAAAGAGTAAAGCTTTTTTTTATCGTCTAATGAAGAGTAAAGTTGATATTGAGCAAGTATTAGCAACTGACTGCGGCTGGATTTAGGGCCTTGTATTGTGTTATGACTCTTATCTCTTACTCATAAAAGTCTATGTTATTTACTTCTTTTGCTTGCATTTGTTGAATCCCAAATCCCATCCAACACTCTATTAATTTTTTTAAACGAATCCTATCTACTACTAATTTTTGTCGGGCTTGCTAATGAGTTGGTCATTCTGGACTGTCTTTGAGTTCAATACTAATTTTTCAGATGGTGATAATAATAATGGCGTACTGGAGTTACAGAGCACTGTCCATTTCAGCTCAGGAAATTACCCTCAGATGAAAATAAAGTTGAGATACTGGAGTTGTGGAGCTAGCCTGTTTGAGATCAGGAAATGCATCAGATGAAAACCACTGTCCTTTTCTTTAACTCATGCTTCATGTTTGTGGGTCAGGGGTTAATGGTTCAAATGGGACACGTAAGGACATAGTTATGTTTATCTGATGCTTTCATTAGATGTATGTTGCATTTCATTTAACTTTTGTTACCAATATTGCTTGCTTGCTTTGATCTTTCAGGTCATACTTCAAGAAATTAAGATGTCTCCTTGTTTGTGCAATTGCCTTGTGCTACTTTAAATAGGCAATAGCTATATGTGTTGAGTTTGGTATGACTTGGTTTCTTCAAAACTTCTGATATGATTCAATTTGGTAATGCACGAACCTTTGTTGTACAGAACTAATAGGGGGATTGATTCCTAATGTAGTTTAAGATTTAACTTATCCTTTTCCAGATATGGTTCGACAATGTACCTCACCCTAAGCTTGTTGAATACAAGACGGACCAGAATTGGGTTCGCAGGTCCGGTGAAATTCAAATTGCAGGATCGATAATTGCAGGACAGAAAGTTGCAAGAATATACAAACAAAAATGGGTACAGAAAGTTGCAAGAATATACAAACAAAAATGGAAGAAAGAAAATGAAATGAAACAACGGCCAAATTGCAGGACCGATAAATCATGCGCCGTATCATCTCCAATATTTGGTAAAACATTACCCAACTGAGAGCTGTGGTTGAATACTACTGCCAAAGATGAACATCAAAAGCAAAGCTGTAAACCCATTTAAATATTTCCAATTTGTGTCTGAAACATTGGATGGAGAGAGAGAGACAGACAAACCCTAACTTAACTCAAAATTTTCAGACAATGTCTGAAACCCTAACTTTAGAAACACAGAGACAGAAGAAGACACGAAAAAGAGATGGTGTTTGATACCTTGGGTACGCTGGTGAGGTTCGAGAGTGGACAGAGGTCGCGGTGGGTATGGATCTTGTTCTTCTGGTCGCGGATCTTCTTCTTCTTCCTGTCTTCTTCGTGTTTCTCTCTCTTGGAACCAGTTCGCCTCTCTCGCTCTCTCTTCTCTCGGTTGTAGATCGTGAAATGAAGAAGAAGGATAAAGTGAGGGGTTTCGGGTCTGACTCTTTGGACTGTTAGTGTCCAGTTTAAGTGATCCAGCGCCCTGGGCCGTGGGATTAAATCCAACGGCTGTGATTGAAAGGACCGGAAATCTCCCATTTCAGGGAGTCCGGATTAGAAGTGCTACGTATATATATACTAATGTTACAAGAGCACGGTGATTTTGCTCATTTCAATAATGCTAAATTTGTTAGATAAATTATATGCACACCATAATGATACTGAAAGGAAGAGTTGAGAAAGGACTAATCAACATTGCAGTACGGTAATATGGATAATCAATATTAGTATTTTGATTCATCGTCAGTCTTTTTACAGTGTATATAATAGTATAGAAAAGTTATATTCGATAATTCTAGTTTAGGGGTAGAATTCAAGAAAAACGTAATTCTCTATATTTTACTCTCTACAATAGGAGTTTTTACTTGGTACCTTGATCAATTCGCGTAAATTGAACCAGGAACTGATCAATTTCCTTCGCACGTCATGAATCGGGAAAAAAATCGCAATTATTAGACAACAACTAATAATTTCAGTCCTTGCTCTGTTTTGATTAGGCGTGAAATAAAATCATCAGATATTTGAAAAATAATTGAATCATACTCCAAAGAATCACAATTCTGAAGACAATAAATTATTAGCGAAAATATTGGTCTACAGCTTTTAAAACCCCAAAAAAGAAGTCACGGTTTTGGGAAAACTCAAAACTATAAATAACAAGAGAAATTATAGACAAACGTAAACATTGTTCTATAACTAAAGCAAAATAAAATAAAAACATCACAGTTAGGTATTTTATTTGGGGGGGAAAAATTAGAATTATAAACAACTCTAATTCTAGAGCAATAAATATGGAACTTCGTCAAATTCGAAATATCCTCGAGAATAATAGAAAATTTGAAGAATAATCACCTCGGCAATCAAAAACTGAAAGAACTACAAAACCCACCTTCAGAGTACGGAAGTTGTAAGCATAAATCACTGTCAGGTTGCATTTTATAGTTGATTTCATGCTTATCTCATCAAACTAACGGAAAAATCATGCTGCCCTTATCTGTGTCTCTGGAACAAGTTCCCATAACTGGGTAGATTTTCAACCCAAACAAAGCATTCTTTTGAATTGTGATCTAACTAAATGACAAAGGGTTAAAGGTCCATGTTTGAAGTCTATTATGGAACTACCTGGAAGAAGAGAAAGGAAGGATTACAGTACAGAGTAATTTGCTTTGTCATTTGGTGTCTTTCTTTGACATCAAAATGATTTTCCTTGGAACCTCCGCTTTGGAGCTTATGAAAAAGGACGAGAGATAACGGGTGAGTATGAGGGAGGAGAAGGGAAGGAAGAAACTGATGTGCTTTGGCAACCCCAAGGAAGACCACGCGGTGTAGTGAATGAAAGAGATTCATATACAGACAGAATCCAGTTGATTAAGTTACATATCTATCCTCTGTAAAAAACTCTTTAGTAGCCAAAATAGAATTCAATGAGAAGGGCAGAGTTGTCCAATTTGGGTTAAATTCAGACACCAATTTGATACTGTTCATACCTCAAGTGTTCCTTATTATATAGTGTAGATATATAATTAGACACCAAATATCACAAAATGCTAACAAATAAATGTTCCAAGTGCATAACACAATAGCAAAACAAACGCAATGTATATCACAAAACGGCCTTCAAACTAACAAATAAATGTTCCAAGTGCATAACACAATAGCAAAACAAACGCAATGTTCTCATTCGGAAACACTATGGCCTCTATTATGGAAAGGACAACTAGAGTCTCATTCGGAAACACTTCCTTTATCGGCTCTAAATTTCCCTCCTATAACGAATTGCAGTCTGCATCTAAGTTTGGACCAAATTAAACTCTCTTATGACTCTTACCCTTCCAGGTTCATTTAAACAGGAGAATATACACAGCCAGGGGATCGTGCAAATTAAGTCCTTTTTTCAGATACCACCAATCCTAATCGAATAGCAAGACTAAGTACTTCGCCATGCGTCAACATATTTCCGCTATATAAATCCGTCTAAAACGAGAGGGAATACGAGATTGAGAGATGAACAAGGAAAATCACCGGATAAAACGAGAGGGGAACGTGTATCCGAGAGGTGAAGCAGATCGGCAGAGAGGTGTCGGTCGACGTTCGCCGGAGAGGATGAAACTCATACCAGATCGGCGGCCATCTCTTGTGCAGGGGAACGCATGAACACGCCGCAGTAGGGTTTCAAGGAAGGGGAAGTCGTGAATTGCAGGGTTATATACCCAAGTGATTTCGAGAAAATTTCAAAAATGCCATTGCAATTTCTCGGCCGGTACAGCCGGTACCTGAGTACCGTCTGGTCTGGTATTCACCGGAATGACCGGAACCCACCGGTATTGACTGGAATTGAGGACGGGACGGAATTGTAGGGTGATGTTACCGTTTTTATGCAAATCCGGTACGTACCGGCCGGTACGATACGAGATTGACAACCTTGTTCCGTACCCACCAATATGTACCGAATTAGTTAGAAACCGATATCTTGCACCCAATACCGTTCCGGCTCAAATATCGGTGCTTACCGGATGTTCCGGCCAATCTCTGGCGAGATAATGATGATTTCGGCCAGTACCTTTTCCTGCAACGACGGACTGTGTTTCTATGATCGCAGATCGGAATCTGAGAGAGAGAGAGAGAGAGAGAAAGTGAGCAAGAGAAGAAGCCATACCTTGTCTACCATGAGAGAGGGAGAGAGTGTGTGTGTTCAGCTGTTGTGATGTGCGAAGAAGAAGGGAACGGGACGGCTGCGGCATCCCTTAAGAGCATCCTTATCAGGAGCACCAAATTTAACTTCAAAAACATTTTTTACAATTTAGCAATTCACATTTACAAAAGTTCACAGAATCAGACTCTCTATTCTAACTTTACTGCATTAAACTATTATTTCTTTCTACTCCTACTCCCCAAAAGTAATATTAAAAAAATAAACAATGCGTGAATAGTGCATGAACAGTGTGTGAATAGTGCCCTAGTGAGTGAACAGTGTCGTACCAAATTTGGTGCGGTACTGTAGCAAAGTTAGAAGCTTAACCAATTTGATCAACCATTTGATGAGCCTGATTTTGGCTTATTTTGGGAGTTTGGCTCTCAAAAGTTAAAGTAGAAAGCCACATAAGGATGCTCTGACGCAGCAAAGAGAAAAGGAAGGTATAAAGCAGAATGTGTTGTTGTTTTTGTTTTTAATGTATATGTACTTGGTGAGCCCTAAAGAGCCACAATGACCAAAGTACCCTCCTAACTCAATCTAAATTGGATACAAATCTCTGGTCGAAAATGCATAGATTATACAAGAAAAGAGAAAAATTTATTGCCCACGAAAATTTTATGTCATGATTAATTGGATGATATGTCAAAAATTATAATTATAATTTTAAAACTATATGTAATGTTAGTAGCGCTAAATCTAAAATGGTACATGGTATCTCACCAGTATCGGTAAAAAATCGGTACCCAAGTTAGTACGGTACTCTGAACCTTAAGACATGGGTTGGACAGTTAGCAGTTACTGTAAGTAGGAGTGCAAACGAATCGAGCCGAGCTTGAACTCAGCTCGTTTAATAAATGAGCCAAAAAATTGAGCTCAAACTCAGCTCGTTTAATAAATGAGCCAAAAATTTGAGCTCAAGCTTAGTTGTAAACGAGTTGAGCCCTTAACAAGTCTAGTCATAATGAGTCGAGTCATGCTTATTTACTAAACAAGCCTCTATAAAATGAGTCGAGTTTACACAAACGAGATAAGTTTGTCAAGCCGAGTAGAGATTTAGAATGAAGCTCAGCTCGTTTACTAAACAAGTCCAAAACTCGAGCTTGGCTCAATTACTAAAAGAGTTGAGCCGAGAGCAACTCGATTCGTTTGTAGTTCTAGTCATCATGGAGTGCCATTGTTTTGATAAAAATGGAGTAAAAATCAATAGTACGTACCAGAATAAAAATACTATGGGTACACCATTTGATATATCAAATATGGACCCGACTAGGGGTACAGATTTTTGGACCAAAAAATGTACAAAATGCAACGGGGGACCCACTTTTGGGTCCCACACAAATGATCCGAACCGTTCATTCTTCTTAAAACATTTTTCGATGGGCCCCACAAAATGGTGGGACTTTGGTTCAAGCACTTCTACCCGTCCGATTGAGATGGAATTTTGTGGGGCCCCTCGGAAAAATGTTCTAAGAATAATGAACGGTTCGGATCATTCGTGTGGAACCCAAAAGTGGGTCCCCGAGCATGCTCGGTACATTTTCTGGACACAATGGTTCTGTACGCATAGGTTTTCCGTACCAAATATACACCACCTTATGTGTGACCTATTTTGGAGACTCACATAAATAATCGGACCTATTCAATTTGTTTAAAACATGTTTTTAAGAGATTTTGTAAAACAATCAACTCATTCGGAAATCGGCAAAAACTGAATGAATCTATCAAGCCTATATATGTAGATATAAGATATCCGAATGAGGTTGTTTCTTCCAGAAACTCATTAGATTATATTTTGAATAAATTGAACGACTCCAGTCATTAGTGTGAGACCCTAAAATAGGTCCCACATAAGGTGGTGTGTATTTGATGTACATCAAATAGTGTACCGGGCTCCTTGTATTATTATGTTTCTGTACGATGAATAATAAGTGATTGATAATCAATTATAGAGCTATAAAAGTTATAGGTATTTCTCTTTGCTGCTGCTATAAAGTAGGCACCATTTTTTTAGGGTAATACCTAACAAACAGGAACACATAAAACATTCTATAACCAAGATGTGTTTGATTTATGGGCCCATATATCACTCTGAAGTACCATAAAAGAAAAGAAACTTTGACACTTTGGTAGGTGAATCATGTTGTACCATAAACTCTGGCATAAAAGTAAGTATTTGTTCCTTTCCTTTTTTTGTTGTTGATGAAGTGGCGGCACTGATCGCGGTAACTCATTTTTGGTAATGTTTTAGTTGTCACCTTCAATCTGAACAAACCGGGTGGGAGAGTGGGTTGGCATGTTGAATACAGGGAGAAAGTATGTATTTCAGCACCGGCAAGGACACGATGATCAGAATTTCATGGTTTTAGTATTAACTTGGAGTATTGATTATGGGCTTTCACTGCTTTTGTGGTTACAGTACGCAAGATTTTGGCAAATTAATTTGATGCTTAATGGAGATAATTTTTGAGTTTTGGTATGGAAAAGCATCAAGGTCGAGGCGAACTCTCGAGCATTCATGGTCTCATGGGCATCTGGCGATTAAGTTTGTTGAGGCTGTCATTGTAAATATTCTTCTGAAATCTGGGAACTTATGCAAAACGTTCCTAATTTATAATGTTTGTATGATGTACCAATGACTCCACATAATCCTTGCCTGGAGTAACCACCACTTTTTATAGTGAAACCAGTACCGATATGTTTGAACCCTTAATTTTTTTATTTTATCTTCTTTATTTTTTCAAAATAACCAACGGAACTAGTCCAGTTGGCCACAGTCGTCACATCAGTGCAGGAGATTGAGCAATTTGACTCTTTCTCCCTGGAAGCATTCTCTTTCTCTGTAGAAGTATAAATTTTGAGGTTTTTTTTATAGAAAATTATATGAGAAATTCCATAAGTATATCACTTTTTTTTAATAGAAAAAAAATTAGTGTTCTTGGGGCACGACCCTATTTATGTGGGACTGAAGACAAAGTATGATTTTCACCTAAATATGTGATTGTAAAGGTATTTTAAAAAAAGTGATGGAGGAGTGGTAGGGCACCACTGTGGTGATGTTTCGATTAATGAGTTCCCGTCCGACCATGAAATCTTGGAGCAGGCTCTGTGGTGATGCCTTATGACCATCTAACAATTAATAACTCACAAACAAGTCTCAATTCATTAAATTTTTGCTCGAAAAGAGTACATGTTTACGGAATTATAATATAAGTCAACTGAGTCTCCTTCTATATTTCCCTCATTGCTCTCTCTTCTTAAATCTATCAATAAATCATCTCTTATCGGTGTTAAAGATAATATGATACTAGTAAAATACTATTCAAATAGAAATATATCTCAAAGAAAAAGTTAAATGAAAATCAATTTTCATTAAATTCAAATTAAATTGTGCACTTATTTCAATACTACCCAAAATGAAAATTTAAACACTTAAAACGACGGAGGAGTATGATGATACTAGTAAAATGCATTCAAATTTTTTTGGGTGAAAATCAAGATCTGTTCATTGCTTTTATTAAGGAGGTCGAGCATTTGACTCTCTCTGCATTTTTTTTTGGAATTCTGTCATTTCTTTGTAAGGAAGTATAAATTTGTTTTGGAAGCATTCTCTTTCTTTGTAAAGTATAAAGAGTTAATTTTGGACCTTTTTGTAATGCTTACAGAATCAATTTTTTACACTTTCTTAGGCAGTTGAAATGTCAAGATTTGTTGGAGCTCCTGTATAAAAACACAGTCTGTAAAGCACCGTAATAAGGTGGATGTTTTAATTTACTAATCATATGTAAAGCACCGTAATAAGGTGGTTATTTTTTGGACTTTGTCAAACCCCAAAGAAAATGATATGATAAGTTTTTGCTTTTGACAATTTTTATAGTAGCTAGGTTATTTTTTTTTAATCTTGACTTCGTCAACACCGAATAAAATATTAAAAAAGGATCAGAATTACGTGCAAGTATTCATCCTTTACAGATTCCTAATTAAATATAAGAAAGAGACTTGTTGACAAATATTAATTTATTTTCCTTACATTTTCCTAACCAAACCATAAACTGATAGGGGAGAGGGGAAAAAACACTTCTAAATTTATTGAACACTGAATAATATTATTGGTTCATTACTTTCCATTCTATAGGTTTTGGTTTCGACTTCTCATGTAAAAAGGTGCTTGACTCTCGTTGTAAACCTTAACCCCTTCTAACATCTTATCGTTTGTCAAAAAAGAAAAGAAAAGAATGACAATACAAATAACCACCATAGCATTTTTGTGAGCATATTTAATTGAAGAGATTTCCGTTCTTACATTTCTTTTCCTTCTCAAATGCACCAATTAGAATAATGATACAGACACACCGTTTCAGCCATACTCTACCACACCCTCACTCACATGCGGGTGGTCTTCACATGTGGTCTCCACATCCACATATGAGTGGAAATGTGATAGAGTGTGACTGAAACGGTGTGTCTGTATCATTTTTGCGCCAATTATCTGATTAGTCTCATGTCCAGTTTTTTTGGGTCCCGCTCAAGTTGTGGGCCTTTGTGGGTCCGGTAAAAAATAAAATTAAAAGAAGCAAATTTGTACAAGGAAAATGAGAAGACAGAAAATAATTTGAAATCAAAATTGTGCAATTTTTTCCTTGTGAAAATATGTTTTGTTCATGTATTTATCAAAACATAATTTTTTACGGACATAATCAACGAGATCTACAAAATGAACAACAAAGAAACATAACTAGACCTGACTGAACCAACGGAAAACTGGACTGGACAGGAGAGGAGTCCCTCATTTTCTGTCTTTATGCGGATAAATTACCCATTGATCTTCAAACAGTTTCTCACGCACATGAAACTTAAGGGGAAATTGATTTCATTCCCGTTTTACCCTTTTTGTTGTATGTTTAGACAATTCCGCTACTGCTACACCATTTTTAGAAAAAAAAATTAACTCAATCAATCCCTTTTAGAATTGCTTATGATTATAAAAAATTTCTATTGCTTATGATTATAAAAAATTTCTAGCAATTGAAAGTGTATCAAAACATGTGTGAAAGTGTATCAAAACATGTGAAAAGCATTTCCAACTTTTCTTAATTTGAGAGACAAAAAACACACATATCCCTACACATTTTTCACATATTTAATACACTTTCACATTTTTTTGCATATTTTAATACACTTTTTAAACCTTGATGTCAGCCCAATGGGCTGACTTTAGGCCATCTCCAGCAGCTTCGCTATCACTCCGGCAGCAACAAAATGGCGACCGAAAACGGCATTTCCGGCGCCCAGCAGCGTCGCCATCTGCCTCGCCAAGAAACTCTCGGCTACAGTACCTCGCCACAGCAGGCGAGGTATGGTGAGATCGGAGCGAATCGCCAACGCTCCTCTCTCTCTCTCCGTCGCTCGCCGGAAAAAGTAGGCCGTCGGGATAATTGCTCTAAAATCGTTTTGAGACAACCACTGCGTAGCCGACGTCGAGACGAGACGATTGGTGCAAGAATCGTCGCCGTCGGAGCTCCGGTGCCGCCGCACGCGCCGGAGAAAGGAGGCGCGTGCCGCGCGAGTCAGATCTACTCGCGCGCGTGTAGCGCACGCGCCCGTGCGATGAAGAAGAAGATGACGCGTGTTTTTTTTTTTTTTTTTTAATACTCAAATGGCTAGGCTGCTGCGTTCCACCATTGCTCAAAGCTAGCCAAAGCTCATTTTTCTTGCCAAAATGAAGATAGAGATGGATAAACTGCTGGAGATGCTCTTAGAATTTGCTTTTTATTTTAGGTTAAAAAATTTACCTTCCAAACTTTTATCAACGAGAAAAGACTGACAAGGGAAGCCAGTGCAATTTCCAAAAAAAAGTTAGGAGAGGTCAGTGAAAATGTCAGAAACCATAGGGGAGGTGGCCGTAATTTATCCATTATTTCTTGTTACTTTCAATTTGTACGAAATTTGAGTTTCAATTTCTTCTTCCGTATGGCCACAGGCATTGTCAAATGAGACAAATACTAATATTGCGAAGAAACCAATAAATGTGAAATGTGAAATGTGAAAAACCCCAAAACTTCGTTGTCAATTTGATTGAATATAATCGGCATTTCCCCCAATATAAATAAATAAATAAATGGATATAAACCAGATGAATTAAAACAGAAGAAAAGTAAGAGATGGGTAGCCCAAGGAAATACCCAATTACACATGGCCAACAAAACCATAAATAAAAGCCCATTAAATACCAAGCCCCCAACTACCCAAGATCTATCTATACCATATTGTGACAATTTGCTTCTTTTACCATTGGTTAATAGGGAGAAAAATAAAAAATAAAAATACAAAAACTACATTTTTCCACCGTTTTCTTGGACTCTCACTCTAAAAAAAAATCCACTACTACTTGTACACGAAATTACTCTTACCAGGAGTAACAGTTTTCTCTCTCTACTGAAAGTCAAAGAATTGTTGGCTGAATAGATCAAACGAGGACGGAGAAGGCGAGGCCATCGGAGCTGAAAACAAAGCTGAAGGACTGGGCATAAACATGCTCCCTTGATTAAACAAAGGACTGGGCATAAACATGTTCCCTTGATTAAACAAAGGGCTACTTAGATCTTGCAAAATCGAATACCCATGTGGGTCAGATCTCGGCGAGAAGAAGAATCCCGGCGATATAGGAGGCAGAGTACCCGGCGCCGGCGATAATATCCCCGGATTCTGACCCATCTCTATCCCTTCCACCATACCCATAATATCGTTCCCTATTTCCCTATCCTTCTCTCTCTCCTTCAGTCGAGGACTAGTTCGCTCTATCGAAGCCAACCTCGCCGCTGGCGACACGTCTCCGCGATTGCCGGAGCCGGAGGCCTGGTCGCTGGAGGAAGATCCGGTGAGTCGTTGGACTAAGGACATGAAGTCTGTGGCTGTGGTGTGTATGACTTTGGGAGAGACGGCGTAGATAATAACCGGCTGCCGATTCTGATACGGTCCTTCAGCCGGAGGTCGCGGAGGCGCGTTTGGCTGGGGTACGATTGGGGGTTTCTTGATGACGTGGGAGTCTTTCCTGACTCTGAGTTGGGGCGGGCGTGGGCCCTGTAGCTGTCTTCTTGTCGGAGAAGGGCTGCCGTCGGTGGAGGATTCCGGCGGCTGCATGGCCGTCAATCTAATTTGGGTGCAGAGGGAGAAAACGAAAAGGTGTTTTTTCGAGGAAAGGAGAAGTCAATTGTTGCAGAAAAGGGCGTGGGTGTATTATTACAGGTTGGGTTCAGATTATATCTATATTGGCCACTTGCCTGGAAATTTATGCAAAGTAGTGACGAAATGACGTGTTTGGACTACGCATGCAATGAGTGTATTTATGGGCTTTGGTGGGTGGCTATTGAAATGGTCCATGCTGATCGATTCTAGATAAAACCTCGAAAGCCCACTGGGCCTTCTCAGCTGATGATACGAAGAGTGGGTTTTAAAGACTCAGTCCATGGCTGTCTTGACCCTCTCAGTTTTAACTCAGTCCATGGCTGTGTGTGTTGACCCTCTCAGCTCCTAATTAGTAAGTAATGGTTTTGTGGGGCCAAACTTTACGCAATCACCAAATTATATCAGAGTCTCTTTTTTTCCTAATCAAGGCATGACTTGTGGTTTTCTTAATCATCTTTAATGTGTTTTCAACTTCAGCTCTATTAAAGAACCTGTAAAACTCTAAGGAATATGTCAATGGACACGGGGTTGCTGCTGTGCAGCCCCCGCACAGCAGCTGATGTGTACCATCCGAGCCGTCCGTTACTTGGATGGACGACCCAGATTTCACCTCAGCACCTTTGCATCCGAACCGTCCGTTGTCGTGCGTGCAAGATGAAATTTGGACCGTCCATCTAAGCAACAGACAGCTCGAATGGTTCACAACAGTTGCTGTGCAGGGGCTGCAACCCCAAATCCTATGTCAATACTTGCAGCACAAATTCAGTTGAAAATGGAAACAAAATCTCCATTCCGTTTCCAATAAATAAACAGAGTTAAAAGCAACTTCAAACAGAAGGGGGGGGGGATAAATAAACACTAAAGACTTAGGGGGTGTTCCACTAAGTTGGTTTTTTGAAAAAATTGGCTTTTCACTGTTTTTTATGTAATGTATTGTGAGAGAATGACCTGTCTCGGTTTTTGGAAAAAACAGTTTTTTGTTAGTGGAACACCCCCTAAAGAGTAGTGCACACAAATGTCGTGTTACAGGTGTATCGGAGCTGTCCGATGCACGTGGACCTGACACGATATACGTAGGATCCACATGCATCGACCGGTTACAAACACATGTGTCCGGATCTACGTCTAAAACTAAAGCTAAAACTAAAACATGTAGAGAGGCTGTAGGCTTTTAGACATTAAATTAATGAGGAAACATTTGTTTCAACATTTCTTTCCACCGCCGGCGGAAACAAATGTTTCCTCCAAATCAATCGCAGCGGTCCGGTGTAATAGTACACAATCACGCATACCGCTATGATTGATTTGGAAAAAAGATTTGTTTCCACCGCCGGCGCAAACAACTTGTTCGTATTAATTAATACATGTGGAATAAAACATGGTAACCTCAGGAAGCAAAGCAAAAGCTAGCAAAAGTAGAAAGTCATACAGTATGTATCCTCATTAACATAATCAGGTTCCTGTCCTGAATACTGCTTTTACCCATTCAGTTTCCAATAAAGCCTCTCAGAAATTGTTTCCAGTCTTTGTTATGATATTCTAACCAGAGGACCTCGTATTACTTAGGAATATGAGTTTCTCTTTTCATAGTTTTCTCACTTTGCGTGTACAATGTGCATTCTTTTTGTCCCTGTGTGTGGAGTTACAAAAGTGTATATATAATATACGAACTGGAGTTCAATCTGCAAGAATCCAAGAGGGCAACTAACCATACCACCACAAGAGTGAAATTTTGAAGCGTAAGGTTCAGAACTGTTGCTCTCTGTAAGTAGGAGATTTTCTTTTCACCTAATTTAAATGTCCTCTTTTTAGTATGTGTTCTCACGACTTTTCTCGTTAGGATGGCAAAGAAGAAACATAATACTACTCGGATGATTTGGACAATGCTCGCCAATCAATGAAAGAATCAATAGAAAGCCAAAGCACGGGTACTTCTACTTCTGATGATGATTCAGACAACACCCAAGAGCCACCAAATGTGGAATCAGAAGGAAGTCGTAGCAGTATTTTTGAGATGGAGACACCAATTGAGGAACTAGAAACAAGTCCAGGCAACGGTGAGAGGAGTTAGTTTCGAGTAATAGTAATTTTTGACACGACATTCTTAATTTCTTAGAACCATCAGCTGTGTGTGGGTGAACTCGGTTATGGATGATTGGTGCGAGTACCTATATGATGGTTGAATTCACAAAATATCAATATCAAAGACATAGAGGGACATGCCACAATATTATATTTTCGTAGTTCTTTATTTCCTAGGTAGATGAGGTTTACAATGCATCATGCATAAGTTAAATGCATAGTTCATGATAAATTTGATTTACAAAATATGCCTTCTACATGAATATCTAACTAAACATGAATTCTATACCTCCACCAAGCATCAAGTGTTCGATATGCTTTATATATATATAAAAAAATCCATGTAAGCTGAGTATAAGAAGAAGACAGATATACGATTATAAACGGAAGATGAACAAAAAGAGAAACCTTTGCAGGTGTCTGGAGAGAGAGGATTCTGATGACACTATACAAGTTGGTTTACAAGGGGGATTGGGACCATGTCAAGAACTATCTTGAGCTGCACCCTGATGCGTTGACTACACAAATTTCGTCAAATGGGGACACCGCGCTCCACATTGCAGTACTAGGCGGACATGTTAAAATTGTGGAAGAGTTGGTCCATATGATAAGTGCAAAAAAGTTGACACTTCGAAATAAAACAGGTGAAACGGCACTTTCTCTTGCAGCAGGAGGGGGAATCACAAAGGTAGCTAAGCCTTTGGTAAGAAAGAATCATGATCTCCTAGGGAAGAAAAACTACAATGGTAACATTCCAGTTGTTGTGGCTGCTCAATTTGGCCACGTCGACATGGTACATTTTCTTTACTGGGTGACTCAAGAGGAAGATCTAGATCCTGAAATAAGCAACCAAAACCAAGGTGGCAAGCTTCTTCGTGCGTGCATCGTTGCCCAGATATACGGTAAAAGAGTAAAAATCACCTTTTCATTCTCACTGATATAGGGTTTTGATTAAAATATCTGCATGCATACACGTGTTTCTGCAGATGTTGCTTTGGATTTGGTCCAGAGGTTCCCAGGATTGGCTACTGCAGACGAAACACTAAATACATTGGCTACCCGACAATCAGCATTCGCAAGTGGAACACAATTGGTGTTCTGGAAACAATGGATCTACTCATGTGGGTAATTTGATTCCATCTACACGCTAAACTTTCATTATGTCTCCTTGGTTACTGGTTCAATCTACTAGTGCCATTTAAATATGCTTGTCAATAAAATAAATTGATTATCAAAAATAAACTGATTTAGCCAAAAAGATAAAACGTTTTTACATAATACAATAAAAGATGAGGTACAATCAAGTTCAGAACATACCAAAGGGAAACTGGAAACCATCAATCAGCAGCTTCACAATACCATACAACCAAGCACTGCAAGTCAAAATACCAGAACTACAACACCTGAAAAGCTAAAACCAAAAATGCACAACAAAAACAATAAAAAGTAAAAACAACCGTTGCAAAAGACATGTTGTTACTTGTTAATTAAGATTTAAGAATAAAAGATAAGTATCACGATTCCATGTATTCATCTGCAGAGATTGAACTATTGACCTCTCAATTAGACATAAAAGTAAACAAGACAGGAACCTATTCAGATCACTCCTTGAGCAGATCATATCTCATGGCCAGAGCCAGTGCATCCACCATTTACTCCTAGTAATAGTGAAAGAATGGCAGAAAAAACACATGCGGAAAAAGAAGAAGAAGAAGTACTTTCATGTGGACTGGATGTTTGCTAAGTCATTCAAGTGGAAAACAAGAAAAATATTTGTCCCATTGGAACAAACATGAAACCAACTTCAAATTACAGACATATAAATGAAGAAATACTTGGGCTTCGTTTTTGTTCTTCTTAGATTTTCTTCCTCGATTATAAAAATATTGATCAAGTCCTTTCTTGAAAGGTATGCCCGTCCATTCCCCTCGCATCTGCAAGACTCACCGCGACATTGAGGCTCACCCTGGAATACCTATTGACCAAGAAAACATCATTAAACTAGGTATGTTTACATTATCATATCATGAAGATTGTTAGGTATTTGGAAATTCATGATCTGATGGTTTTACTTTTCAGCCCTCAATCATCTGTACGGACTGGTATGGGATCTTCTAAAATTCTTCGGTATGAACAATAAAGAGCGTATTCACTCCAATCTTCACTTGCAATAAACGATTGGGTTTGTAACTTTGTTTCAATTGCAGCCCCCTGCCTCAAGCATATACATGATGTAAAGGTAAAACATGTTCAAGTCCGTGAGTTTTTGGGCTGCGTTTCCAAGGAGATATCAGCATTGAATCACTCAGAGATGCACGGTTCAAAATTATTTCCATCTGTATTCGATGCTGTTAAGCACAGGAACTTCGAGTTTGTCGAAGAGATCCTCACAGCATATCCTGATATGGTATGGATTCTGGATGAGGAGGATCGCAACATATTTCTTTTTGCAGTTCTGCAACGGGAAGAAAAGATTTTCTGCTTGTTGCATGAAATGGGGCCAAGGAAGAACTTAATAGCAACTAGCCTGGATAGAAACTGTAACACTATCTTGCATCATGCAGCGATGCTATCACCTTCTTCTCATCTGGATCACATTTCCGGTGCAGCTTTGCAGATGCAGAGGGAGCTCCAATGGTTTGAGGTATCCACTCACACTTGCCACATCAAATTTCTTCAGCTGTAATCTCTAGGTCATTTGTCTAGTTCATTTAGCTTGCCTCCTCTCTCCCTTTCGCTTCTCTTCTAGTTTGGGTTAAAACTGTTGTGGCAAACAAAATTGCAGGAAGTGCAGAAAGTTGTTCAACCAATGTATCGAGAGATGCGAAATAAGGAAGGTAAGACAGCTCGCGCTTTGTTTGCTTCACAACACAAGAAAATGAGAAAACAAGGGGAGACTTGGATGAAGGAGATCGCAACATCTTGTACAGTGGTGGCAGCTCTTATCGCTACCATTATGTTCACATCAGCATTCACAGTGCCAGGCGGTTATGATAACAAAACGGGAGATCCCCTGTATTTGAATCATGATTACTTCATGTTATTCATAGTAGCAGATGCTTTGTCCTTGTTTTCTTCTGCCAGTTCAGTACTAATGTTCCTCGGGATTCTCAAATCGCGGTACACTGAAGATGAATTTCTATTCTCCTTGCCATGTAAACTGATTCTGGGAGTCGCCACGCTTTTCTTCTCAATAGTGACGATGATGCTCACCTTTGCAACTACCATTTATATCGTCCTGCACGATCGATTATCGTGGATTTGCATTCCCATTGTCCTGTTTTCTGGCATCCCTATAATGATTTTCACATTTCCTCAAGTTCCACTTATGTATGAGATTTGTGCTTCAACATTTGGACCCGGCATATTCGTAAGGCCAAAAAAGCGTTATCGTTGAAGTGTTTCCCTTGCTGAGAGTGAGAGTATGTACTCATGGACTCAAACCAACTATTCGATATATCTAATGCCATTTTACTTCTGATTTGCCTTTCTTCAATATACATCGTCTATTTTGTTTTGCTCGTTACATGTTTTTGTAAGATACATCCATCCATTGAAGGACGAATAATACCAATCATAGTATGTATACGGTGAAGTAGCATATGGTGAACTATTCGTTTTGCTTGTTACATGTTTTTTTAACGGAAAAAAAAAAAGGAAAAAAAAAAAAAGAAGCAGTGATTGTTTTCTTCAAGCACAATGTGGATTTTGAAAGACTATACGGTGAAGTAGCATAGTTTATTGAATATTTAACCTTCATTGAAGTACTTAGAAAATTGAGGGGTCATTCGTTGGGAAGGAAATATAAAAAGGGATGACAGGACCCAGTTGGGCTTTGTTAAGTTATGTTAATTAGGGTTTACTTTGTTAGGTTTTCTACTCCTAGGGATAGTTTGGTCATGTATTGTATTGGCTTTGTATATGTGAGTGTACAGCCCCATTTTACCAAGTAATGAGAAAATACATTTGATCTCTCTTTCTCTCTCTACATTTTAACATGGTATCAGAGCATTCATCCCTTTGATGGTAGCCTTGTAGAGCTTTAGAGATCATCCATGTCTCGGCAACAATGTGTTTATCGGTCGTTGTTTGTTAAATTCGTGTTTGAGTTGAGTTACTTCACGATTGATCTCCGAGAGCCCACAACAATGTCAACGACCTCGGCGAGCCAAGACCAAACGACCTCCGGCGAGGCCAATTGGCCCCAACGACCACGGACGAAATGTTCCACCCATTTTCAGCTCTTGATTGCCTTCGATCCTACGTAGAGTGATCGGGTGGAAGATTCTTCGGGGTTTGTTCATCTCACACGCCGATCGCGTGGAGGTTAGGGGTCGCGGAGGAGCGATCAAAAGTGCTCACGCGCATTCGGTTGAAGTCGGGCGCGTGGAGAGTGAGATTTACTCTCGGTCGTGGGGTACACGAGCGTGGAAGGTTGCGAGAGGGTTCGGTCAACAAAATGAGCGTCGGTCAAAGGGGTCTTCCGCGAGTCATAAGGGTCAACCGGGGGTTCATCCGCGTGTCAGAGGTCTTCCGCGAGTCAAACAGCTCATCTGGAGGGTTCAGCTGCTTGAAAAAGGGCCAAGGAGCTCATCTGGAGGGTTCATTGGGGTCCAGAAGGGTTCAGGGACCCATTTTGACCATTTTTGACCACTTTTGGGAGCTCCAAGACTTGTTCCTGACTAATTTCGACGTTCCGGATTCATTCGCGGTGTCCATTTCAGGCACTTTGACTGTTACGGACGTGTTTTGACTGCTCCGGACGTGTTTTGACTACTCCGGACCACTTTTGGGAGGTCCGAGACTTGTTCCTAACTAATTTCGACGTTCCGGATCCATTCGCGGGGTCGGTTTGAGGCGGTTTGAAACGGAAATTGTTTTTACAATGGAGGCTTTCAATGCCCTTTTTTCTGAGGGGGAGTTACAAACTCTCAGGCGCCTATTGGCTAGGCTTGACGCTCCATCTACCACGGCTACTACTTCCACTGCTTCCACTGCCTCTGATTTCTTTGCTTCCGTTCATGCTAGTGCTTTCAGTGCATCTAACTCCCGTCCTTGGATTATAGATTCGGGTGCCACGGATCATATGACGGGTTGTTCATCCTTTTTTGATTCTTACTCCACTTGTTCTGGTAAGGATAAAGTTAGAGTAGCTGATGGTTCTTTATCTGCTATTTCTGGGAAACGTTCTATTCATTATTCTCCAACCATTTCTCTTTCATCAGTTCTCCATGTGCCCAATTTTTCTACTAACCTTTTATCCGTTAGTAGTCTTACCTAATCCTTAAATTGTTCCGTAACATTTTTTCCTACACATTGTGTCTTTCAGAACTGGATACGGGGGAGGATGAAAGTGGTAAAGCTCATGAGGGCCTTTATTTCTTGGAGTCTAAACCTAATCCAAGCTTTTTCCACCTTTGCCATGTGGTCAAGCTTCCAAAGATACCGGTTCGGCTCTTTCCTTGTTACACCAATGGCATCGTAGATTGGGTCATCCTTCATTTGGGATTCTTGAAAAATTATTCCCCACTTTAGCTAAACAATGTTTCGAGTCAATTCCTTTACAAGCTTGTGAGCTTGCGAAACATAAACGCTCCTTTTTATGCTCCTATAGCTCTCAATCACGAAGTGATTCACCATTTATGGTCATTCATTCCGATGTCGGGGTCCTTCTCCGTCACATCTTTGTCTCAGTTATCGTTGGTTTGTGACATTCATTGATTGTCATTCTCGTGTCACTGGGTGTACTTACTAAAGGCAAAAAATGAGGTGTTTTCGTGTTTTAAATCTTTTCACCAAATGGTGCGTACTCAATTTGATGCCGATGTTAAAGTGCTCGTAGTGACAATGGGACTGAGTATATAGATGGGACTTTTCGGGCATATCTTAATGACTATGGCATTCTTTTTCGGACTTCTTGTGTTGGCACTCCACAACAAAATGGAGTTTCGAGCGCAAGAATCGCCATCTTCGAGGTAGCCCGCTCCCTATTGTTCACCATGAATGTTCCTAAACACTTTTGGGGTGAAGCTATCCTTATGTAGACTTTTCTTATCAATCGCATGCCATCTAGTGTTCTTCAGTTTCAAACTCCAATTAAGGTTCTTTTAGGTGGTTCTCGGGTCTCATCTCTCCCACCCAAAGTCTTTGGTTGTGTGTGTTTTGTTCATGCGCCTAAGCACCCAGGTGGTAAGCTGGATCCCAAAGCCCGCAAGTGCATTTTCCTTGGCTATTCTCCCACTCAGAAGGGTTACAAATGCTATGACCCGCACTCTCGCAAAATGTATGTCTCCATGGATGTTACTTTTTGGGAAATCAATCCCTTTATCCTCTGTCCACTTCATCTCTTTGGGGGGAGAATGATAGACGCGGGGAAGAGAAAGTCGTGGTCTTATTCTTTACCTTGTCATGGTGAGGGGGAGAAAGAACCTTTACCTGCAGAAGGAGCAAAGCATGATGGTCGGGAAAGACTGGATAGGTCAAATTTGCAGACCTTTTCTCGAAGGAATAAAGGCAAGTCTACATGTGCAGTGCCACTTTGCCAATCTCCATTACCTACTCCAGTTTCGGACTCTCCTGCTGATTCATCTGGTAATGATTCTTTCCCTACTGTTGTTGATGATTTTGATGCTCCTATTGCTCATAGGAAAGGTGTTAGAACTTGTACCCAACATCCTATTTCTCAGTTTCTTTCATATTCCCGTTTATCTTCTTCGTATCGTGCTTTTGTCTCTTCTCTTTCTTCTATATCTATCCCACAGGATTGGAAAGAAGCCATCATAATACTTGAGTGGAAAGAAGCTATGGTAGAGGAGATGACAGCATTGAAAAAGAATGGCACCTGGGAATTAGTAATTCTTCCAAAGGAAAAGAAACCAGTGGGATGCAAATGGGTGTTCACTGTAAAGCACAAGGCAGATGGGACAGTTGAGAGATACAAAACCAGACTTGTTGCCAAAGGCTTTACTCAAACATATGGTATTGACTATGAGGAGACCTTTGCTCCTGTGGCCAAGATGAATTCTGTTCGGACATTGCTTTCTTGTGCGGCCAATTTGGATTGGCCTCTTCACCAGTTTGATGTGAAGAATGCGTTCCTCCATGGCGAATTAGAGGAGGAAGTGTACATGGCCATTCCACCGGGTTTTGCTTCATCTCAGACCGCAGGAAAGGTGTGTCGATTGAAGAAGGCACTCTATGGCCTGAAGCAATCTCCTAGAGCTTGGTTTGATAGGTTTCTCAAAGCCATGTTGAGATTTGGATACAAGCAGAGTCATGCTGATCATACTATGTTCATCAAGAGAAGTAATGGTAAGATTGCCATTCTTATTGTTTATGTGGATGACATAATCATGACAGGTGATGATGTGAATGAGATTGCTAGCCTTAAAGCTCTTCTTGCTCAAGAGTTTGAGATTAAAGATTTGGGGTCTATGAAGTACTTCCTTGGAATGGAGGTGACGAGATCTGACAAAGGCATTTTTATCTCTCAAAGGAAGTACATCCTTGATCTCTTGGAAGAAACTGGTATGTTGGGATGTAAGCCAACTGATTCTCCCATTGAGGCCAACCATCATCTTTGTAGCAATGTGGGGGAGCTTACAGAAAAGGAGAGATATCAGAGACTTGTGGGTCGCTTTGATATATTTATCTCACACTAGACCGGACATTTCCTATCTTTGTGGGGGTTGTGAAAATTCATGCATGAACCTCGTACGAGTCATCTTGATGTTGTTTATCGTATCTTGAGGTATCTTAACCGCCCCGGTAAAGGAGTTGTTTTCTAATCATGGTCACTTGAGATTGGAAGCTTTCACGATCTTGGGGTTCTATTGATGATCGGCGATCTACTGGGTTATTGCACCTTCCTTGGAGGGAATTTGATTACGTGGAGGAGTAAGAAGCTATGCCTGTGGTGGCTAGATCCGGGCAGAGGCCGAGTACAGAGCTATGGCTCATGGTGTTTGTGAGCTTTTATGGCTCCAAACCTTCTTGCGTGATTTGGGATTTCCTGATTGTAGTCCTATGAAGCTCTATTGTGATAACAAAGCAGCCATAAACATTGCTCACAATCCTGTTCAACATGATCGAACAAAGCATGTTGAGATTGATAGGCATTTCATCAAGGAGAAGCTGAGCAACGGTCTGATATGCATGCCTTTCGTGAGATCCGAAGACCAATTGGCCGATGTATTTACTAAGGGTCTTAGTAGTAAAAGTTTTCACCCCATTGTATTCAAGTTGGGCTTGATAGATATCTTTGCACCAACTTGAGGGGGAGTGTTAAGTTATGTTAATTAGGGTTTACTTTGTTAGGTTTTCTACTCCTAGGGATAGTTTGGTCATGTATTGTATTGGCTTTGTATATGTGAGTGTACAGCCCCATTTTACCAAGTAATGAGAAAATACATTTGATCTCTCTTTCTCTCTCTACATTTTAACAGGCTTATTAAAGACTTGAACCTGAAAACTCTATGAAAAGTCTAGACCACTTGACCCAGCCAATGCATCCATTGGAGCATAAATAATACCAATCCATTTGATTAGCCTCAGAACATGTAGGACTTCTTCCATGACACAAGCAACAATTAAATAAGGATGACAGGAAGGAAAAGAGATAGACAAACTAACCAGACTTATAGCAAATCTATATCCCAAGAAGAAAAGTCCATGGCCAAGTCCAACCCAACCACCATTAATGACCTTCATTTTCAGTGATTAACTTTCTCCTTTTTTCTTCTTTTTGACAACATCACATGCTATCAGTGGGAGGTTAGAAGGTGAATTAGCGGGTTAACAACAAAATGAGCATTCGCTCTGAATAGAGGGATTGATCCGTAAGATTAATCGAGGTGCACATAAACTGACCTGAACACCTAAATCATTAAATTAAAATAAAATAAAAAAGGAGCTTGACGTCACTCCATAGACTCGAATCTCAAACCTTTCCTTGGAAGCCAAGGGGATTTAACAGATATGCTAAGAGCTACATCTACCTCCACTTTTGAGTAATCGCTTAATTTCTTATTTATCTTTATATTCAGCTTCTACCACCCTTTCAAATTAAAAATGGAGATATTAGTACAAATTATGGATTTACCATTCTTCAATTATCCATTTTCAACCCCTAACAATTACTATTTGGTTAAACCATTCCTCAATTAGTTTCTCCATTGGAGAAATTACTAGCTTCTCATATGCCATAACCTCATCATGTGTTGTATTTTCGATGCCCTGTTAATATACTGTATCATCTACTATTAAAATCATGTGTTTCGAAACATTTTATATTTAACTGAACAAACGAGAATTTGAATTCTATTAGTGATAATATAAAAGCCAAAGGGAAAAAAAAAACACTAAAAGCCAAAGAAAAAAAGTAAACGCACCAGACTTTTCAACGGTTGACGACGAAGACCTCAAGCCATACTTTGCCTTCGCCATTGTTGACACTTCCAAACCCCAAGAAAATCACCAATTATCATTCGAATTCTGTGTCATTCCTCTCCCAATTGAGTTCCATCAAAGATACAAGTCCAAATAAAATATGCACTGTTCTCTGTTCATAATTTCAATTTTCGCATCACTTTTCTTCACTTCAAGCACCGCCGCTGATGGCGGCTGGGCTACTTTTCAGAAGCTCAGCGGCTGTCACGCCGGACAACACGTGGACGGCGTGTCTAAACTCAAACACTACTTCCAACACTTCGGCTACATCAACAACAACCACCCTAATCTCACCGATGATTTCGACGACGATCTCGAGTCAGCAATCAAGACCTACCAGCTCAACTTCAACCTAGAAACCACCGGAACTCTCGACGATCAGACGCTTAAACAGCTAGCGCGCCCGAGATGCGGCGTATCCGACGTAATCAATGGCTCCACCTCCATGAACGCCAGAAAACGAAAAAACCAGCCGCCATCACCACCCCACCCAAACATCCACACCGTCGCAAGATACAGCTTCTTTAACGGCGCGCGGCGGTGGACCGATCTGACCTACGCGTTTCTGCCTGAAAACAACCTCACCGACTCCGTCAAGTCCTTGTTCTCACGTGCGTTTGACCGGTGGTCGGCGGTCATACCAATGACGTTCAACCAGACGACGTCGTACAGCGGGGCCGACATCAAGATCGGGATATTCAGGGGAGATCACGGCGACGGAGCGCCGTTTGATGGAAAGGGAGGGGTGTTGGGCCACGCATTCGCTCCGCCCGACGGGAGGTTCCATTTAGACGAGGACGAGGAGTGGGCGATTGACGGACGGCATCTGAACGCGACCAGTATTGATATGGAAACGGTGGTGATGCATGAGATAGGGCATGTGTTAGGACTGGCCCACTCGTCGGTTGCGGCGGCGGTTATGTACCCGTCGGTGCCGATGGGAAAGAAGAAGGTGGAGCTGGACAATGATGACATTGATGGGATTCAAGCGTTGTACGGGTCCAACCCAAATTTCAAGCGGGTCGAGCCTGTTCCCACCTACTGGCTCGTTTGTGAATAAGACCAGTTACTATGGGCTTATTAGTGAGGTATCAGGCCTTGGGCCCAGATCGATCTCACTTACTTACTTATCCTAGTAATTGGGCCTTTGGATCACGCCTTTTAGCTAGAGACCGAGTCACAGCTTCTCAGTTTTTTTTTTTCCCTTTGTTTAATCAGTATGATATGAATATTTTATTAACAGCATGACAATTACTCCTACATTAAATTTGGTGAATATTCAACTATATATGAAAGAAATCCAAACCAGTATGTAGATATTCGCAAGCATATAAACAAACCTTGCTTTAAAGGCCTTTCGCATGTGGACATTGACATTGATTCTTCCAAGGATATAGGTGTGCATGATCAGACCGGAATGACAACGAGTACGGTATGGGTCGGGGACCTTATTACACCTCCGATCTACAATAAGGAAATTCTTTCCAATCCCCACTTCCATACCTAAAAGGGAGAGTAGTGGACAATTCACCTATACATATATGCTTACTTACACCATCATGAACGGGACGGATACGGGTAATCAGGTTCGGGTATCACATATCATATCCGCCCCATATCTGATCGGGGATTTTATAAGTTCAATTATAGTATTTGTTTGGGTAATGTCCACCTCCAACTAGACAGGGAGGGGCGGTTACCCATCGAGTTTGGGCAAAATTGCCAACTAATCAGATCAGTTTGTTCGGACATTTTTTTTCCCTTTGTTTAAAATTTCAACTTATAGCAATCAATTTTTTCGTGTGTAAAACACCACAAATATACACAATTAATCTCGTCTCTTTCTTGAATCTTGCAAGTAACAATATATGCATTTGTTCTCTACTAGGACCAATCTTGTGTTCGCCACTGTTCTCAAATACTAATGAACGGTCATTTGTTATTTCCAAGAGCTTAAACTTAAATATTTTGATGACCTCTTGAAAAATGTGCAATTAATCAATATCGTGATTCAAATAAGAAGGGATGCAAACGAACCAAGCTACTCGCAAGCAACTCGTGGCGTGACTTGTTAAGGTTTCATTTCGAATTTAAAAGGCTCATTTAGTAAATGAGCTCGGTAAAGCTCAACTTAGCTTGCAAAAGCTGGGCTCCTTTATATAGGTCCGGCTCGTTTAAAAAGACTCGTTAACTTATTTATCCTGGCTCAGCTCGTTCATAAACTTGCCGAGCTCAAACTCGATTTTTGGCTCGTTTATGAACGAGCCGAGCTCAAGCTCTATTTTTTTTTCTCGTTTACGAAACGAGCTAAGCTCGAGCTCTATAAAACTCGGCTCGGCTCGTTTGCACCTCTAAACAAATAAATGAGCCATCAATCCATTCTGACATTTTTTTGGAGAATTCCTTGAGAACTCCCACAATGTTTAGCCCGCGGGAAAACATTCTAGCTCTCCCGGTTCGAATTTTTACCCAGGAACTTGAAAGCTGCAGACTTATTTGGAAAAGGTCTCAAAAACTTGAAACTCACCTTTAACTAAAAAATAAGCTAAAATAACATATTTATCTTTGAATTTCAAGAGATTGTAGCCATAGTTAATTGACCTACCTTGGTGGAACTTATCATTTTAATGTCGAAAGGTCGATTTTCCAAAGCATCGATTCGACTTTGGAGTCACCTCACCTTACGCAAACGAATAGAAAGGGTTGTCGGAGGGATTGAAAATATTAGTCTGTTTCATCGAAACACTCTTCATTACCAAAAAAAAAAAAACTATTTACTACGTACCTTAATTTGTGTCAAAAGCATTTAAGATTTCACCGCAAAATTTTGTTTCGCAAGTACACTTCTTTCCTCTAACTAAAGCGTGCATGCATGTGTACTGACATTTTCATATTTTGGGTGGAGAGGACAAATTGGGTTCTTTTCCACAACATATCAAGAAGAGAGTAGCATTTTGTACATCGAATTAAATGTGAGTAATAATTGTAAATTAAAGCAATCTGTCTGCCCTTTGATTGAATCTGCATATGACACATATGGACTTCAGTACAACAAATTCAAGTTGTCTCCCAGTGCATCTTCCCAAGGAGAAAAAAATGTCCCCAATTTGTGGCCCTTAGGTTTTTTGTTTTGAGAGGGTTTGTGTTTCGGTGTGTAAGTTAGGTGTGGTTGTAGCATTATTGAAAATGTCCCATCCAGCCCCGGGTTAGTTTGATTAGTTTGTGGGTTTACTTCTCACCCAATTGATCAGGATTTAATTTTTGGGATCTGGTCGCAAGAGTAATTTTTTGTGAATTCCCTAGTTTCGACGTGAATGGTACTCTGTCTTAGACCGAACCGAGAAACAGATTAGTTGAGGTGCGTGTAAGCGTTTGTAGTTCTTACTTCTTATAACTCCAATATGAGGTTACCGAGTACAAGCACATGCAATAGCAAGCAGCTTGCAAGTTTGATTCTCATTGTCCTGAAAAAAAAAAATTAAACTTCAAGTTGATTAGACGTTTATCATGCAATATTAACTTCAAGATTTCGAAATTAGTCAAAGTGCACATGATCGAACAAGCATAGACACTCATTATTAAAAAGACCGGTGATCGATGGTTCAGATACAATGGTGGAGTTAAGGGATCACCTTCAAAATGAACAAAACAACTACGTTTATTTCTTCCCTATATATAGTCTCCTCTGCATTTTCTTTGGCATTGCTCCCAAAGTCTAACCAATTAAAGATACTTTCATAACTAAAGGACCAATTTAGGGGCCAACAAAACAGACATTGGCTTTTAACCCTATTTTTCTAAAAAAGGAAAGTTGAAATTTCTGATCACTTTACATTTCAAACTCCGAGGAGCCATGGGCCGGTTGTGTTGAATTTCAACATCCTTTTTATTTATCATCTCTCCTTTATGGTGGGAATGAATGATAGTATATATATATATATATCAGTCATCCAACTCTCTTGTGATAACTTCTTTTCCTATTATAGCAATTCTTGATAAAGTTTCTCCCATGCGATGAGGGCATCACTCTACCCTTTTATGCACATGCGGGACCATTTTATTTACTACTTTCTTTGCATGTATTTATTTTGTATAAAACTACTGATTTCCTGTAAAATAGTTTTCTATGTAAAGCTCTACTCTTTTTTTGATTACCTAAAGCTCTACTCTTTACTCATAACACTTCACCAAATTTTATTTTTCGAAATTATGAACACTCATATTACAGTCTGAGGGAATATATTACATATATGGTTTTCCCAAATTTAAAAAATTATAGATGTTTCCCCTCTCAAGGGAATATTCGAAGAATTCCACCGGATAATTGAAGCGGTTGTATTCAAAAACCGTGTAAAAATATTTTAACCCAACAAGAGGCATGTGAAACCCATACACATTGGACGGCTCTGACCACAATGGGTTCAAACCATTTTTGTACAAGGTTTTCTTTACCGCTCTCTTTTTCCATTTTTGTCTCGGTGAAAATCACAACAGTAGTCATATTATTGAGGGGGAATACGTTATTGGGAACCCTAAAAATGATTGCTTTTGAGCATGCGTATGTATGCAAGGATTGCAAGCTCCACAAGACTTATTACACACAAAACTTAAAATAATGGAAAAAGCTAGCTAGCATAGCATGCATCAGGCCTGTTGGAAATACTTTAAAAATTAATAGAATCGTTTACCTCAAAATCTGTAAATGAACAGAAATACCACAAAAATTGGCTGTTGTTTTGGGTTGAGTCGCGGACTAGGTCGCTCTCTTTAAGACGTTTCGCGGCTCCGCCCTCTCTGTGCAAGTAGTTGTAGCCACGCCGCCTCTAGGATAAAACAGCCCAGAATACAGCCTCTGTCTCAATCTTTTCTGCACGAGAAAAAGACCGGAAATGCAAAACACAATCGACCTTTCTTGCTATCTGAATTTCTGTAGTGAAAATGTTTTTTCGGTGTGTTTGAAAGAATGAAAAACATCTCTTTATATAGGTGAAGGGGAAACATTATTTTCGGAATCAAAATCAATCAAAAATTTGTGATTGAATCAATCATCCCAAAAAAATATGTGCACTAATTAAGCACTCATTTAGCACATGTGTTTTTTTCTTTAGTCAAAATTCAAAATCTTTCCATTAGGAGAATAATGTCACAATTCACACATGTTTTTTTCTTGTCAAAAGTCAAAACCTTTCCATGAAGAGAATATTCAATTTTGATTTCAAAACAAAGTCATATTAAGCACATGTTTTTTCCTTGTTTTAGAAATACAAATCCCAACAATCCCCCACTTGTATTTTTAAAAATATATTCATTGAGCAAGAAGGTATAGAGCAGTGCGTAAGTAAAGGTGTCTACAGACTTGAACCGTTACATAGTGTAAGTGCTTTAGTAAGATACTAGAGTGACTTGTGGTCTTGAACTCTAAGGCTGAATGCACCACACACACAACTCCACTTTGTGTAATGTTCTTAAGCCAGCACTTTACGGCCATGTGCTTATATCCCGGTTTCATGAATGACCTGGAGAATTTGCCCCAATTCTCCCGAGGAGCGGCCACACTCCAACATTCATATAGGTGAGTCTATCAAGAGTACTCCTGTAGTCTAGGTACTCCACTCCACATAGAGCTATAGAACTCATTAAGTGTTATAAAATAACAACCTTTTCACGCTACAGGATGTCATGCTTCGTAGGGATTGAATTAATTTTTTAATTTAGCATGATTCTCAACATATCACCCATGTGACTCGTTTTTTCCTTTGAACCTATTTCTTGGGATCTCCAGTCTATAGGTTGGGTATCCATCACAAGTGACTCATTTCTCAATGGGCCTCAGTCCAATCCCTTTCGAGGTGTACCACACCTTTTCCCGAGCCAATCCTTTCGTCAAAGGATCGACAAGGTTCTCTTCCGTCCGTATGTATGCAAGGATTGCAAGCTCCACAAGACTTATTACACACAAAACTTAAAATAATGGAAAAAGCTAGCTAGCATAGCATGCATCAGGCCTAGTTAACTGCATATATTGCACTTGAAAACAGAAACCTCGATTTTTTCTATGGTTTTGGTGCATGATATTCTAAAAGTAATGTTATGGTAAATATTTCAGTTGTAATGGTAAATATTTCAAATGATGAAAATCGGGTAGTGGGTACTAAAAATTTGCTAATAAAAAAAATGGAATAGTTTCCCATAAAATAAGATTATTCTGTTGTTTTTTTTTTTTTTTTTGACTGCAAAAAGATTTTGTTATAACTCAACAAAGGATACATCGAGTTAAAGAAGCCACCACATAGCTAGCACACAGAGCAAGGATATGGCAAAGCAAATGCATCCAGCGAAGTGCTGACTGGAATGCAAAAGAAAGGGAAAAGAAAGAACATAGAAAGAGGCTAGGCTAAACCAAAAAGTGATAAAAAGCAGAACGGAACCGGGAGGTGATGCGCAGCGTGCTGTGCAGCCCCTTTCGGTGTCGTGCCGGCATCGTTTTGACGATCGGAGACATCCACCGCGTAGAGCTCGTCGAGTTCTACAAGTGTATCAAAAATAAACTCGATTGGATATCGTTAAGTGCCTCATCGGAACACAAATAACTTAAAAAAAATCGAAACACATGAAGCTTGAAACACTTGATGAAAACCGTTGAACCCATTTTTTTTCATGTTATTTGTGTTCCGATGAGACACTTAACGATATCCGATCGAGTTAATTTTTGGTAAACTTGTAGTACTCGACAAGCTCTACGCGGTAGACATCTCTGATCGTCAAAACAATGTCGGCACGGCGCCAAAAAGGATTGCACAGCACGGAGCTGCGCAGCACCTCCCCAGTTCCAAGTAGAACATAGCCAATCCATCCATGCCAAAAGTGACAGCATTCTAAGCCTCCAACCTATATATGTTGTGTTTTGTTGATTTGCCACATCATTTGAAACACTCAGGGATAGAGTTAGAAATTTCACTATGCAGGGGTAAATTTTTTTTCCCAAAATACTTTGCAGGAGCGAGCCTATACAATTCATAGGATTTTTTTCTTTTTACATATAATACTAGGTTTTTTTTTTTCCTCTTTTCTTGTAGGGGCGACCGCCCGTACTAACCCCCTTCTGACTCCATCCCTGGAAATACTTACTTTTGAGATGCCACGTACCAAAACCACTTTGGTATAACATTGATGAACTCACCCACTTCATAGAGTTTGTTTGGTTGTTTGATCCTAATTGAATAGTATTGGCAGTGTTTTAGCGTGCAAATTTGTTCACCCTCATTTAAAAAGGGTGAACAACCTCTCATTCTGATTGGTTGAAATGGTATGGACCCTACCACAAAGTGATGTAACGCTTACCAAAAAGTGTATTGATTCCTTGGACCCCACACCATTTTTTGTGGATCCCACACCATTTCAAACAATTAGGGTGAGGGTTTTGTTTAACCTCATTAAGTGAGGGTGAACAAATTTGTACTCCAGTGTTTCATGATTGCTTTGATTAACTAATCTCTCTCTCTCGCGTGCGCGCGAGTTATATGTTGGCCATATCGATATTATAGCCGTCGAAAGGCTATTATCAACCAGTACAGAGATTAAGCAAAATATACCCTTTTCTTTCATTTTTCTTTTGTGTTTTTGTAATCGGGTGTCCGGATTGACTTACGTGCACTTTGACTTGTATTTATAATTTTTTAATTGAAATTTAATTTATTTATTGTTTTGAAATTAATGTGTAGTCCAAATTGTGATACCTCATAAAGATTCATAGTAATATTTTAGTGTGTCTCGTAACTTTTTATACTACAAATTCGTAAATTTTCAGCAATATAATTTGAGGGGTGGTGTCCAACTCATTTCTCTTTGACTTGGACTTTTCTGTTGTGACCTTGACTGTGACAGAGCACTCCTCGGGCCCTTTTAAAAAAAAAACCACGTTAGTGCCTAACTAGTTGAGATTGGCCACAAGGCAATTCAATAGCTAAGTTAGTCCATGAGCGAGAAAGGAAAGACAGAGCTTTGAGGAAGAAGAAATGGCCTACATCTTAAGATTTATAACTGTACTACTTATAAGAGTGCTTTCGCGTTGAAGGTTAGGATTTTGCGTGCCACCCTCTTGTTGGGTGATATGGCTAACATCCTCTTCTCGACAATTGGCATTCGACCACCATTTCCTGACTAAACGCCGCGCACGATGGTGCGTAGGTACTGTGTGCACGGGCTCATCTGGGGGAAGCGTGTACAGTGAATTGGGGAGCCAAGTGGCCAAACCATGCATACTACGAACAATCTCGGCCTAGAGGTAAGTCGTGTGGCCGAGACATGCGTCTTGGGGAGGTGAATCCAGGTGTCCAGCCCATACAAAACCTTGACTGCTACACCATGGTTGGTCAGTACGGTCTAGCCACATGCACTTTCGGGATTGGCTCTCCTGTACTGAATGGGATCTTTTGTTCCCTAGCTCCGAATGAGCTTCCGCTCTTCATCGTGTTCCAAATCTGAGGATAGACCCGACCGAGATGATGCGGGTCGGGCGACTTCGCGGAACGTTTTAGGACGAGGGCCAGAGGAGCGGTTGGGCTCGTGCTACTTGGGCCTACATGTACCCATTGACTTGGATTGGTTCAAGCTGCATTGGCCTAATAATTTCGACCAAGTACACGATTCATAACATTTTTACTCGGAATCATAACATTTGCTTCTCATAACTTTTCGGCAGTAAAATTCATAACATTTTCACTAAAAAAATTATAGCATATTGGTGTGTATCGTAACTTTTATACTAAAAACTCGTACTCCCTCCGTTCCAAATTGTTGTTCATTTTCGAAAATTTTAACTTTTTAAGCAGACATGCAATAACTGCATTCAATAAATGTATTCACATTAAACAGATTCATTAATTTCCAACAATGCCTTTATATTTCAACTTTTTGAATGAAATGATTGTTGTTGGTAAAAGAATTATTTTGAAAGATTGAATAAATTTTGTTTTGACTTTTAAATGAGGACTAACAATTTGGAATATCTCAAAATAGTAAAAGAGACAAGCAATTTGGAACAGATGGAGTAATATTTTGGTGGGTGGCAAGTCGTGGTCGATTTCTGGGGTGGCAATGGGAGGCTCGTTTTGGATTAGGGATTTTTTAGGGTTTCAGGTTTTAGGTGTTTTGGGCTGAAGTGTTTTTTGGTTGAACTAGGCCCTTTTTTTGGCCCTAATCCATTTTAGGTGTCCTCTTTGGTTGGCCTCTAGCCATCTTTAGAGAGTGGGTTTTGAGTGACTTTTATGATGGTATGCTCAAATTCCTTTAATCTTTGATTTTTTGTTCAATGATTATGAAATTTCTTTGCCAAGCAAAAAAAAAAAAAACTCGTACTAGTAATATTTTAGAGGTTTATACTCCTTCCGTTCCTATTTGTTTGCCCTCTACGAAAAGTCGTGCCACTTTTCAAATGAAAAAATAAAGTGTTTTTGTGCATCATTTTTCAAATTTTTTTACACCAAATAAAAATACTCATCGTGTACTTTAATTCGGTGCGAAAAAATTTGAAAAATGATACACGGAAGTACTTAATTTTTTTATTTGAAAAAAGAAAGAAATTATAATTTAATTTTGATTTAGAAAAATAAATAGGAACGAAAATAAATAGGCCCAAAAACGTATTGTTTGGCATATGTGTGCATATGTTTAATGCGTACCAATGTGGTATATGTAGGGTTTTGATAAAGGTGGATGAGATCAGCTTCTCCATTTTTTTCAAACAACGCATTCATTTGCCTTCCATTACACGGGTACTACTGGCTTGAACACACAACCCCGCAAAGATTAAAAATTTCCTCTTAAGGAAAAATCAATCGTCAATGATGTCGATGTTTCAGGCATCCACCATGATTATGTCCCTTCAATTAACCACCCTATTATCTCACTGATAAAGCAAAAAAGGAGTAATTATTATCATCGATCAACACGTCCTATATGAGTAGCCCTAGAATTTCAGTGCTCTGTATTGATCAGATCAGCAGTAGGGAAAAAAAAATAGCACTGTTACATACACACAGAAAATACACTCAAAATTTACCCAATTTGAAAATCAATTGGACCATTGATTTACACTTTCGGGGTTAATTATGGGTTGCCTTTCGGGCCACCCAAACTTACTAGAAAAAAAAAAAGGAAAGAAATGAGAGAAATCTAGGGATTTGGCAAAGCCTACAAGTCTTCAATAAATGTAACCTTTTGCCTTGAGGGTACTTTTGCCAGAGAAGTAATAATCACTTCATTTTAGATAGGGAAAGAGGGGGCGCTGCTGTCCCCGGCGATTCCGGGGAGTTTTGGTATCTTTTCAATGATCGAAAACGTTCACGTCGAAGAGTTTGCCGAATAGAACAAGTGTACCAAAAATTAGCTCAATCGGATATCATTTAGTACCTAATCAAAACATTTTTATCTTGAAGAGAATGCATCCAAAACACTATATCATACTCACTCAAATCCATTATTGCCGAGTTGTATCTGTACCGATCAGGTACTAAATAGTATCCGATTGAGCTAATTTTTGGTACACTTGTTCTACTTGGCGAGCTCTTCGACGTGAACATTTCCGATCATCGACACGAGACCGGAACTCCCCGGAATCGCCGATGACAGCAGGTGATGTCCCTTACCAGGGACAGTAGCGCCCCTTTGTTTTTTAGATAGACTAACGTAATTTTTCAGATGAACGTTTTCAGTCTTCCGATGAATTTTAATTTTTTTTTTTTTTATCACCTCAATATATTTTTATAATTAACATATTGAAATTTCAAATTTCCTATTTGTATGCTTTTTCAAAAAAAATTATTTTATTTACGCATACATCGACTAATTCTAAAAAATCAATTACACATTTACACTATCCAATAACAAGATCCATTTAAGAATCAAAGTAAAGTTTTGTATGAACCAGCTCCAATGGGGTGTATGTATATACTCTATATATTAATAACCAGCTACTAGGCTATTTCTATGCGTGTTTATATACACACACTGAAAAATAACATTTTTAAAAAAAATGGTATACATATTGCGTCAAACTTAGAGCCTGTTTGGGAGACACTTTTTTCCCATTTTTCCATTCTCATTTTTTCTTTTTGGATGTTTGGGACAAATAGTTATAACTCATTCTCTGAGAATGAGTTTTACAAAATGCACAATCTAAAGCATGCAGAAATGAAAAATAGGTTGAGAGGAGCTTTTTGACTTCTCTTTTTTCACTTTTTCCATTTTGATTAATAAAAAGACCTACAGAATGTATTTTGCACATATCTCTCAAATACTACTCCTGTTTTAAAATTTATTCTACACATTTCTTCCAAACATTCGTACCAAATCCAAAATACATTCTGACTATAATTCAAAAATCTAAAAAAACAAAAGGTTAACAATGAAAAGCTGAAAATGAGGCTCCCAAACACCCCCTTAGTGTGATTCACATTATCTTAGTTAGATCTAGACAACCTCTGAATTTTTTTGGATGTCTCTCTTCTAATTGTTGTTTTTTTAAAGAGTCTCTCTTCTACTTGTTACCAACTATTTCAATTTAATTGCTCTCTCTTTTTAGTACTCCCTCTGTCCCAAATTGATGATCTCTTTTTCTATTTTGGGATGTCCAAAATGCGGGTTTCATTTCTAAAAACAACTACTCCTATATATTAAATTATGTCAAACTTCTAGTTTTATCCTTAAACATAGTTTTTAATCAAACTTCTAGTTTTATCCTTAAAAATACGTTTTCCTCCTAATTTATTTCATAGTTTTTAAAATTAGTATTATTTTCAAATCGTTTATTTCTTTTAGATTATAATGGTTTTCATGATTTTTAAAACTTTGTATAAAACAACTAATTGAGATCAATCAAACAATATCCATATTGCATATTTTCTGAGATTCATATAATTGAAAGATGTAAACAATTTAAAACCACTTAATAAATTTCACAGTTTTGAAGGATAATTTTGGAACTCTAAGACATTGATTTTGTCTCCTTAAAAAAGTTAGATTCCCCAAAAGTGACGAACAATTTGGGATGGAGGAAGTATTATGTAGTACAACATCATTCCCATTTCACGAGAAATTAGGGATCGTTCCAGAAGCTGATTTATTCTCAAAGTGACTAAAAAATTGAGTTATTGCGCACTTAATTCAGCGTCTGAAATAATCTTCCAAACCACCCGTTCACCGTCCCTATAGCAAACCATTTTAGTTGATTTTTCTTTCATCGCCCTCCTACCCCTTTATCTTATGCTAAGTTGCTAACCCATATATACGTTTATATATATACGGATCCGGCTCTTATCCGCACCTTTCATTTCCACACCTCGTGATCCAAATTTTTTTGACCGATCCCAATGTGTTAGAAGGTGCAAACAAGGAAAATTTACCAGGAAGGGTTGATTTTTCAAAAATATATATTTACACCCTGGATCAAGTCCTTCCCGGTATTTGTTTTTGAAGATTTTCCGCGTGGACCCTTGAAAACACCTTCTGAACACATTGGACGGATCGGATTTTCCAAAAAAAATTTGCAACACAAAAAAACCCCATTTTTTCCTTAAATCCGGGGGTGTGGATAAGAGAATTTTCGTATATATACACTACTCCATATTTATATATATTCAAGTTAATAGTATAGAGTACCACTTGCAGTTGCAGAATACATTAAATAGGGTTCCATTTCACTATTATTTCCTTTTGAACAGAAACCCAAAAGGGCCACATATGTGAGCGTGTTCACTGTGTTATGGATACCAACACCAACCCTAAGTTCACAAACACCATTTGGGAACTTGGCATGGCCATGGATCAAGGCCATATCCTCCATGACCCTCTCCCTCTTGATTCCTTGATTTGGCCAAACTATCTTCCCCAAACCCATCACATACCATCATCATCTTCTTCAACACCAACCCAATTGCCTGCCACTTCTCATGTCTTCATCACTAACCAAATAGTGGAAACCCACCATCATCACATGAAAGTAGCACTTGTAGATCAGGAAGATGATGAAGTAGAAGCAGCAGAACAAGAGCCAGAGGAAGAACTTGGAGCTATGAAGGAGATGATGTACAAGATCGCCTCGATGCAACCTGTGGACATCGATCCGGCCACAATTCGGAGGCCAAAAAGGCGAAACGTGAGGATCAGTGACGATCCTCAGAGCGTGGCAGCACGACACCGAAGAGAGAGGATAAGCGAGAAAATAAGGATCCTGCAGAGACTCGTCCCTGGGGGAACCAAGATGGACACTGCTTCCATGCTGGATGAAGCTATTCGGTACGTTAAGTTCTTGAAGCGACAAATAAGCCAGCTCCAATCGAATCACCACCCACTTGGTCTTGGACACGTTTCAAACCGCGGGGAGTGGCCGGTGGTCACGCAAAACAAGGCTCTTGGTTTTCCGGCGGTCGCCTCGTGCACCATGGAACCCCCAGGAGGACTTGGTGGGTACGGCTTTGGAGGCGACGGCACGGTTCGTGGTGGTGATCATACATAATTTGAACACGAGGTAATAATTAGAGAGTAATGAGGGTTGGGTAGTAGTGATTAATGTGTCTTTTACTTGAATAAAAGCTGATTTATTAATGTATAGTACTATATAATTTGTATTAAGGCCAGGCAGGGGCGATGTGAAGCTAGCAAAGGGTTTGTTAGGATTATGTTGACTAAAAGGCATTGGAACAAATGATGAACGGTTAGCTGGAGTTACGTACATGATTTTTTATATATATAATATTTTATATATATCCCTGTGCAGAAAATAGTAGTCTATATATTCTAAAATATAGAAGGGAGAACAACACTTACGTATGGATTGATTTTTGAAACTGGCTCACAATTTTGAATTCCGAAACTGCCATTTTATCTGCCACACAATTACTCGTTACCTTTTTAATTGCCCTTTTAACTGTCACTAATATTTTTTGTTAACGTTCGACGTGTACACGCATCGCGTGTGCCCAGAGCCCTAGTATATATAATAATGGAGGATAAAAGGATTCTAAAAGAGGCCTGACCGGAAAGTTTGTTTGGACGACACCCTTCCGGGAATAAAACAGTGACGTGAGGAAGCCTTTGAATATGATTATACCCCTCTCTCTCTCTCTCTTTCTCTGTTCTCATGCTTGTGTATGCATGTAGGTAAGGCCACATGCTTGTTTTTGTCTTCATTATGTGTTGTGTGGTATTCATGATGATCATCAGGAAAAAAAAAAAAAAGAAAAAAAAAAGGGATACGGTGGTGATGATCAGAGACTGCAACCAGTAGTATGATTTTCTTTGTTGCAGTACAACAGCAACAGAGGTTAATTAACAGCTAGCTGTCTTGAGTCTTGAGGTCTCAAAACAAACCCTAAACAACTTACCAACTCAAGAGGGGGTGTTCCACTAACCCAGTTTTTTGATTTTTCACGGTTTTTTATGTGATGTGTTGTGAGAGAATGACATGTCTCGGTGTTTGGAAAAAACAGTTTTTTGTTAGTGGAACACACCCTCGTATTATAAGCTGTCTAAATTAATCTTCACCGTGTTCCACTTAAACCAAATATACATTGCATATTTTTAACGAAAACGAAATAAATCTATTGTTATAGACGTTTTAAAAGCAACTCTTTATCGATTTTTACACGAGTTTTGACGTTGGTATTTTATTTACTACCCGATTTATTCTATTGAGGTTTTAAAATTAAGCAACGTTGCTTAATTATTTGCTCTTTTGGCGTTGATATATATACATATGTGTTATGTGAATATTTTACACTTGTATGCATTTGGCTAATTAAGAGTATTATCTCCTTCTCCTTGTCTCAAATTATTTTTCGTTACTCTTGTCCAGGATTTCAGATCACAACAAAGCCCCATGTTCTGATTTGCTAACAAGTTTGGAGAATCTCTGTACGCACCATTGTTTGGGGTGTCCCTTACAAATTATTGTGACTCAAAAATACAAGAGAGTGCACACAGTACGTACAACAAATTTTTTTATGGGTACTGTACCCTAACCTTGTCCAAAAAAGTTTGTAAAAATCTTGTGAGTCGTAAATTTACCTATAAACAGACGTGTATGGGATGGATCAATTTTCTTGTTAAGAATTTCAAATGAGATATGCAAGAAATTGCGTACTGTATGCAATAAATATATCTATGCATTGCCCAATGCCAGATATTTGAGAAGAAATTGAGCATTTTACTGTTCTCTAGATGTAAACGTATTTTTGAAACTCGTACAACCATGTAAGTACCGAGTCCATCCATGTGTAATAGCTAACGCGGACCCTCTCTCTCTCTCGAGCAGATTTCCTACAATTACAAAATGTGTACAAAGCCTGAGATTATGAATTTCATGGGAAGAATGCATCATTAATTTCTCTATTGCACTTGCATTGTTGCACACAATTGGATTTACTGGAAGCTGGTGAAGCTTTTTCTTTTTCTTTTTCCGGTACATATGAAATTCAAAAATCAACTACGGAACAAAGTTTAAGACCATAAGTTCAGAAACCATAAGCAAGCAGAAAACCAAGAAGACACAAAAACAGAAAGATAGTCAATCATGGAGGTGCCCAAGGAGGGATATATCCAATCAGAGACTTGGCGCATAACAAGTCTGATTGGCTCTATATATGCGATAAATATATATGAGATATAGAGTAGCAAAAGTGCGTGTCAAGAGCATCTTTGAGTCATCTACAAGAGCACGATGAGGGTGTCCCGTTCCCGTCAGGTAGCTAGCCTTCACTCATGAGCTTATTAGAGTTGTATATATGCTAATATGCGGGAGACAGTTTCGACCTTCACATTCAGCATGCTAGCTCTTCTCCCATAGTAACAATGATCAGTACTCCTCTGTGTGTATTGTTCTTCTTCCTTCATCCTCGATCTTGGTGGTGGTAATAGTAATTAGATTGATCGATGTCTGGAATTAATTTCAATGGGTCTGTATTCGTAAAGCATGTCAGTATTGATAAATAATAGAGTTGATCTGATCACTTCCCAATGTCGATAATGCCTGAAGTCCGAAAGTTTGTTAGGAGGGGGCCAATATGTCAGTCAAACGAAAGGATCATAAAAAGCTTTGGGAAACGATATTTAATTCGGTCAATGGCATTCAGAAAAAATACACAAGAAAAATACACAAAAAAAGCTTTGGCTTAAAAGTTTAAACCAGATTATTGGTTTTTTTCGTTGTCTTTATTCAAAAAAAATTTGCATTTGCTAGTTTTGCGTTAAGATTTTGTGGTTTCTGGATTCCTCTCGTTGAGACGAATCCAAAGAGTATAAAATTATGGTCAAAAGTAATAGTTTTTTCAATAAAGCCGAAAATAAACCAGTTTATTGGTTTAATTTTGGCTTTATTAAAAAAAAATTGAGTTTTGACCATAAATTTATACTTGTTAGATTCGTCTCGTCGAGAAGAATCCTGAAACCACAAAATTTTGACCCAAAACTAACAAATGCAAAAAAAAAAAAAAAAATTTTGAATAAAGACAAAACGAAAAAAACCAATAATCTGGTTTAAACTTTTAAGCCAAAGCACTTTATCAATTAATCGTTTCTAATACTCATCTCAATCAGTGGCTACTCCAAAAATTCGGAATTATGGGGTTTTTTTTATAGATATAAATAGTCTTATCAATCATAAATTAAAGAAAAATACTAATAGTAATGACATTTAATAATCTACTTCCAACAAATAATGACTTTTACTTTCGTCCCCTCTCAAATGTGTTGTTTCGTAAATTCAACTTAATAAAGAAATATCATCATTGCACTTTTCTCATCAATTTTTATTTCTACTACACCTCTCACATCGACTTTTACCTTTCCATTATTATATATCCTCCACTTTTAACTATTAACTTTTCAAAGGGGTAAAATAAAAAGCACAGTCTTTTACTTTTTAACTATTCAAAACAAACATTTATTAAAGAACAGTCCAAAATAAAAATACTCTACTTTTACATAGGGACAGAAGGAGTAGTTTTTTTTGTTTTTTTTATTTCATGGGTTGCCCGACCTCAAAATTCAATAGGTGGCATCGCCACTGATCTCAATCCTTCTAGTATTTTTTAGTTATGCGTTTAAAGCTTTTATTTGAATTAAAAACGACACGTTTTATTTTTGCAAAGACAAGAAAGAAACCGTGTTTAGATGTAAAATGATACAACAATGATACATACACACACAAAAAATACCCACAATTTACCCACACACTCACACAAGTGTGTGGGCTCCACACACACTAGATGTGCAAGTGTGTGTGGAGCCCACACACTTGTGTGAGTGTGTGGTTGTGGGTATTTTTTGTGTGTATGTATCATTTTTGAAAATGATATAGGGAAGCGTATTGGAAAAAAAAAAGATTAACCCGCGAACAAGTACGTACACAATATAGAGAAAATTTTCTATTAATAGTATTAACGAGTTGGCATTAGGGGAAAAAATACCATAAGGTAATAGTAGCCCGTCAAGTCTAAATCAAAAGACAAAAAGAGAATTTCCAAAAAGAAAAATATTTGAGTAGGGCTCAAAAATCTGAATATTGGAATAAAAAATACAGGGCCACTTAGCCAAAAATTCAAAACATTTGACATTTTTAAAGGGAAGGACAAGGAACTTTTGCAATCGAATGTAAAAACAAAAAAACATTTGACATTTTTAAGGGAATGACAAGAAACTTTTGCAATCGAACATAAAGACAAAAAAAAAATTAGTGAAATGTCACTAATTTTTAAAAGTTTTAATTTCAAACATAAAATTTAAAAAGATTGTCACCCCACCTTCGGCCGACCACCCCCCACCCCTCGCCAACCACTTCCGGCGACCAAAAAAATTAGTGAAATGTCACTAATTTTTAAAAATTCTAATTTCGAACATAAAATTCAAAAAAATACCACCCAATCTTCGGTCGACCACCACCCCAGTTCTGGCCTACCACTTCCGGCGACCAAAAAAATTAGTGAAAATTAGTGAAATGTCATTAATTTTTAGAAGTTATAATTTCGTACAAAAAAATTCAAAAAATCAACCATCTTGCGAATCAAAATAAAGATGCAAGGTTCAAATTGATAAAATCTAAAATAAAATAAAAACAACATACTCCCCCCTCTCTCATTCCCACTAGTACTTCATCTATCCTTCTTTGTTAGTTAATTCCCCACCAAAGACTCACTACATCCTCTCTCTGACTCTCTCACTCTCTTGGGTGTAGAAGAAAAGAAGAAAGAAAGAGAAATGGCCTCGGCACACGCGTCCCTATCTCTCATTCCCACTAATACTTCATCTTCCGCCTCTCGCACCCGATCTCCGTCTCTCCCTACCACCATCACCACCCGATTCTTCTACTCCCCTCTCCGCTGCATGGGTTTATCCGCGCTGCCGCCGCTCCACTCCTCAGCCTCCACATCGGCTCCAACTTCCGATCTCTCAAAAAGGGCTTCGGAAACTATTGAATATTCACTAATTTTGAAATCTCAAGACAGATGGATGTTTTGCAAATCCGATGATGCTCAAGCTAAGCTCCGGCGATGGCTCCACTCATCTCAGCAGCGGCAGAGGTGGTAATAGGGGTGGAAGGAGGTCGAGGCCATTGCAAACTCCGTCGTACAGAAACTAGTGAATATAGTTTTGAAATCTCACAACAGATCGAAGTTTTGTGACTCGGATGATGCTCCAGCTAAGCTTTGGCGACGGCTCCACTCATCTCAGCGCCCGCGGAGGTGGTAGTAGGGGTGGGAGGAGGTCGAGGCCATTGCTAACGCCGCCATACAAAAAACTAGTGAATATTCACTAGTTTTGGATGTCCTTCCATGGCATGTGAAAAAACGCGTGTCCTTTCTTTAAAGGGGTAAAAAAATATTGTATTTTTCACTAATTTTTCCAAAAATATAATACTAGTTGGTAAAAACCTGCAAAAAAAAAAAAAAAAAAACATACGTACTTGATATCCGCCTAAGTACTCAACAGTTCGCATTTTGTAAAACAACAAAATCCTTGTTTTCGGAATTCTTAATGAATTATCGAAGGGTCTTGCTAAGAGCATCCTTATCAGGAGCATCAAATTTTACACCAAATTTAACTTCAAAAACACCTTTTACAATTTAGCAAGCCACTTTTACAAAAGTTCACAGAATCAGGCTCTCTATTCTAACTTTACTGCATTAAACTATTTTTTTTTCTACTCATACTCCCCAAAAGTAATATTAAAAAATGAACAGTGCGTGAATAGTGCATGAAAAGTGTGTGAATAGTGTCCTGGTGAGTGAACAGTACCGCACCAAATTTGGTGTAGTACTGTAGCAAAGTTAGAAGCATAACCAATTTGATCAACCATTTGGTGAGCCTGATTTTGGCTCATTTTGAGGGTTTGGCTCTCTACTTTAACTCAAAAGTTAAAGTAGAGAGCCACATAAGGATGCACTAACATGTGCTTAATGGGTACAAAATAAACACACACAAAAAAACACACACACACACACACACTCACTCCAATCTTCAATACACTTTTATATATTTTTTCATAGACTTTCACATATTTCTATACACTTTTCATACATTTCAATACACTTTTTCAACCTTAACGTGTGCCTATTGGGGACACATTGGCATTTTCCATTATTGAATGCCTGAATAAGGCCGTTGGTCATGGTGAAGACTGAAGCGATGAGTTTTATTAGTTGGGCCAGTTCCATCAACTATGGGCCTCATGGATGGATCTGTCAACATCAGACCACGCCTCTGTGAGTACTTAATTGGGCTGTTCGATCTGTTCAAACCTGGTCATGTAAAAACTACACGAAAATACAGTCACATTTGCATCATCAAGTTTGATAGAATACTCATTAATACAACATTTTATGCGAGTTACATTAATACAATTCTCTCTCTCTCTCTCTCTCTATGCCTCTATGCCTCCAATTATGTAGAGAGAGAGAGAGAGTAAAATCATAGTTTTGTTTAAATTAGTCTTAGTTAATTGGTTGAGTGAGTTTATGATCCTGAATGCATAACAAAGGAATAGCCAATAGGCCGCTAAGTTTAAGAGGAGAGAGAAATATATATAATTGATAGGTAATTTAATGGGTTTGTGTCAATAGATATTGTGGAAAAAAAATAATATACATGTAACGGAAAAAAAAAAACATCCTTTTCAGTTTATTATTTATCTAATATAAATATCATGAATGCTTCTTTGGATTTAATTTAACAAACATGGAATTCTAACGATTGCATCACGAAATGATCATCGTTGTCATTTAGGACAAGACTCGTAAATTTGCAAAATAGTGCGCACTAAGTTTGCCCCTTGAAAAAGTTAGAGACATTTCACAATTCCTCTTACTAATATTTAATAACAGAAAGCTATCAACACACTCCACATTTGATAACAACATGGATCTATGCTCATTTTACTGTTTGCATTCAACATAAAACTATACGCTTCGACAATGTACGTACGGTTAGGATTTAACTCTAGCTTCTACAAATCTAAACCATTTATTGCTCAAATTAAATCTGAGCTATGTATCTAAATGAACGATCGGATGGGCCGGGAATACTGCATTGTCTACTGCCTTGTAGTGCTTTGGGGGCGCTACACCATGACACACTTTCGTGGAAAAGAACAAACTTCATTCTATAATAGTAGTAAATTAAAGCACAAGCACAGCACCAGTTTCATCCGTAACTAGATTTTTTTTTTAAATAATCGCATATCGAATTTAATTTTGTTCATCCTTCTTGAAAGAGGGTGAACAAAATCCTCCCTATTATTGGTGGAAATGATGTAAATCTCACCAAAAAATGATGTCATTTTTTACCAAAAAGTATATTACAACGGTGGAACCTATTGTTAGAATTATGCTTTAAAAACCAATTATTATTTATTTTTAATAAATTGTTTGACATTTTATTATGCATTCTTGTCTACTATTATTTTGGGTAATGTCATTATTTGATGTCGCATAAGATGTGAACATAAGATCTCTTGGGTAACATTGTAGAAAAAAGATGCTAATGTTTAATGAACCAGAGGCTGAGAGTTGTGTTTTTCCAGTTGCAGACCCAGTAATATTCTAGGCTATGAGTGTTGATTGTGCGTCATATCTATTATGGTCTACCCTTGTTTTGTTGTTAGACAATAGAATTTTATTCTATCATTGAGGTAATATGTAGCAAGTATATACATTGAAAGGATCAATTTAGAAAACACTTATGGAATGAACATTGTTGGATTAGAAAAAGGTTGTTCTACTACAATTCACTTATTTTCTTTTGATCTGAGATGCTAGTATAAATTAATTGTTTATTCATTTAATTTTGAAATTGTCAATCGGTGATGCCTAATCAAAGACTATATATGGACATGTTAGGTTATGTGGGTGTGGTAGTAATTTTTATTTTTTTTGCTCAGCAAAAGAAAATTTTATAAACTTACAACACGGAGTACAAAGTTTAAAGGGGCTTGGGTACACCGGCCTGACCACCCAAGACCCCATCTCCTAGTTGGCCAGAGACCAACCGAGGAGGAAATGATCTAGGCCCAACAGGCTGGGCCTAAAATAGTAGGAAAACACCTAATGGCCCAGAAAGCGGCCCACGATCACAGACACCTAAAAAGGGCCGACCCAAAAAAGGGCCAAGACTAAACCAAAAGCAAAATCTAAAAAAACCCTGCACCATTCCAGTTCCGCCCCCACCAAAGGGCCAAGCAACCGCCGACCATTAGACGTAAGCATCCAAGAAGCCATTCAACCGAGAGCCGAACAACCACCACCGTAGACACCCAAATGACAAAACCACAACCGCCCAAAGAACAATGAAGCTCACCACCAGTCGCCGCACCTCATTAGAGCACCAGCCGATCCATTAAACACCGCTAAACAACGTGGCAGTCGGATACCTCCTGAGGGAAAAAGATCGCCGTTTAAGAGAATCAGTAGAAAGCCACTGGAAGACCACAAGGCTCCACCCTCAGACGCCGCACAACCACTAGCCGTTAGGCCCAGAACCGATAGCTTCCAATGAAGAAAATCGGTGTGGTTGGCCACGCGGACCGTCATGCCGTTAGGCAAGGAAGCCGCCGCCAACACAACGACCACATACGGGATTTGAAAACCGAAGGAGAAGGGAAGAAGCGAGGAGGAAAGGAGGCTTGGTGGGTGGGGGTGGAGAGGGATGAGGAAAAGGTGGAGGAGCCCGGGGGGAGGAGGAGCGGCACTCCCCCCAGGCAAAGAGAGACGAGAGCAGCGACAGAAGAAAAAATAGGGTTAGAGAGAGAGAGAGAGAGAGAGTGGTAGTTAATTTATATAAGTGTATCCACAATTCTCAAAGTGAGAAAGTATATTCAAATAATTTTCACATTAATATTGGACCACTTGTAATTCTCTATTTTTAGGGGTTTAATTGCAATTTGTTAATAGACATTATTGTGATTGGTGTAAGCTATATAATTATCTCTTTAGTTGATAATTAAAAGAATACAAATAAAAGATAAGTCTTTTATTTTTTTCCCATAATTAAAAGATAGATATCCTTAAAGATCCCACATAAATGCAAACTCTATTTATGTTAGTCTAGTTAGTAGACGTTAGACACAGAAGATTAACCATCTGAATTTTTTAGTGTATACAGAAGAAAAGCACATAGAGAGAAAAGATTATGCAAAGGTGAATCATTTTGGAGGCGAGACGCTTGAATCGCTAAGTGAAGAATAGAAAGCAACACGATTACTGTATAAGGTGAAATACTTGGAAGATGTATTATGATTATGTTCGATAGGTGATTTTTAGGCATCTTAACTTTTTGGTTAAAATAATTTTCCACAAACCAACGCCTATGACATTTTTACCAATAAGAGACAAGGAGGGTGAACAAAATTATATTCTCGGTATCTGAGCAGATTGCGGTAACCCATAGCTGTAAGAGTTGTTTCCTATTTGCTAAAATTAACTCTTTTGGTAAAAGCAACCCGTTGATTTTAGCAAATGAAGAAACCATAATTTTAGCAAATGGATGGTAAATGATGAATTGAGTGGAGATTTTATGACGATTGATTTTTATCCAATGAGAATAAAAAGTAATTTTATCAGACTATCTAAAATTCAACTTTAGATTTTCCATTTTAGCAGACCCATTGCAATTTGCAAGTCTTTAGTTTTTTTAGTTTCCTCGAAAGGGTGTTTTTTTTTTTTTTTTGCAAGTCTTTCTTTCATAGTTTCATTCCCTCCCGTTTCTGAACTCCTATTTAACGCTCTCCCCGCGTTTCATCTATCCCTCCACAGAGTCCACACTCTCTCTCATTTTAGTTTACTTTCATGTACTCGCTCTAGCTGCGGCTCGCCTCTCTCTAGCCTCCCTCGGTTCATCTCCCCCACAAGTAAGTTTTTGACGTCGTTTTGGTTTGCCGGTGTTGATTGAATGCTACATAGATCGGATTTCTTCATTCTCAATCCGATGATCTGTATTTTTTGATGTTATTAATTTGATAGATCTAGGGTTTTCTAAACTTAAACGATGTTCGTATTTTTATTGATTCGGAGCTTGTGGTGGTACCTGTGTGTTACTTACATACAGTATATGTCGCTCCTTTTCGAGTTGGTGAAGCGACTTTCAGTGCACTGGGTAGTTTAGGGTTTTCTTTTGCTCTACTGCTGTGGTGTTTGTCTTGCTTCTTTTTCTGATTTAGTAAATCATTCGTTTTCACTGTTTTACTCAAGATGCTTGTATAATTGTGGTGTATGGGGTTTTGTTATTGACGTTGTGAGTTTAATCATGTTGATATGGGTTCTTCGGCGTTTTTGTGATTGATAATATGTTTTTTTTTTTTTTTTTCTGCATCTGGCCAGTATAGTTTTTGGGTATCTGAGATATGGTTATATGATGCTGATAATATTTAAAACGTCAGGGTTTGTGTTGCACACCAAATGTCTTTTGATCCCAGCAAGAACTGTTCTCTTCAGTGTGCTTTCTGCTTCATGAGCTGTGGTAGGTTGTGGTGTGCTCGGAAGATACTGTTTCGTCATTGGACTTGACAGAAATTGGAAGGTTTCGGGGAGTCGTACGTAGGATATTTCTACTGGTGTTTTTTTCATCATAATTTTTAGACAGGGACGCTACTACTAAATACTGCTCAAACGCACTGGTTGGTTGTGAGTTCGAGCCACAGGTTTTGGTTGTATTCAGATTGTGAAGTTACTAGGTCTTTTGAGGTTTGCTAGTATCTACGATGGTAAGAACATCCCTTCGTCCGGGATTTCGCTTCCATCCTACGGACGTTGAGCTGGTTAAGTACTACCTCAAAAGGAAGGTAATGGGAAAAAATGACGACGACGTCATCTCAGAGATCAACATATACAAGTACTCTCCGTGGGATCTTCCAGGTATCAAATTTAATTATGTCTTTGTATCTGCCTATCTATCGTGTCTTGCTTCACTTGTTTATTTACTTTTGTAATTGACCTTGTTGAATAGGAAGCTGTGTTATTGCAAATTAATTAATATGCTTAATATAACACAACATTATGTGTGTGATGGTTTTAGTTAATTGACTCTGCTTTTTTCTGCACATGTTTCTTGTGACCGGCCATTGTATGTTTCTTGTTTTTTTTTTATAGAGTTTCCTAATTAGGAAAATGTATCTCTTCTGTTATCTAGTGCCCTTTTCTATATATTTCTAAGCTGAAACTCTCACTTGAGTGGCTTGTTGTATATCATTCCTTTTCATTTGTTTGCGGGCATTGCTTGTCTCGTTCTTAGCCATTAGATTAGGTTGATATATCTATTTTTGTTTTGTTTTGTTTGTCAGATAAATCTTTCTTGAGAAGTAAGGATCTTGAATGGTACTTCTTTTGCCCGAAAGAGACCAAGAATGCAAATGGATCTAGAAAGAATCGTGCAACTGATTGCGGGTATTGGAAACCCACTGGGAATGATAGAGATGTTTCTTACAAAGATCAAACTGTGGCGAAGATAAAAAGTCTTGTTTTTCACAAAGGCCATGCGCAAAAAGGAGAAAGAACAAATTGGGTCATGCATGAGTACAGGATGCTGGATAAGGAATTGGAAGATGCTGGAGTAGTTCAGGTAAATTTTTTGTTAATATTGAACTCTTTTGGGCTCAAAGTATTTGTTTAAAGATTAGGTATGCTGTACGGTCTGATGTTCAATTCTTTCACATGTTCATTCCCGTCAAAACTCAGATGTGCTTATACATTTGATGGATTTTGTAGATTCCATGTTTGTGTGTTCTGTTTTTGGGGTGGATTTTGTAGATTCCATGTTTGCGTGTTCTGTTATTGGGGCCCAATGGTAACGTTGCAAAGTTAAAATCGTGCGTCTAAATTATTCTTTAATGTTTTCTATCTTGTTGGGTGTTGGGAATTGGGGGCTGGGGTATTAATTTGGAAATTGCTGCTCATCACGGTATTGACGAAAATATACTTTCTGCATAGGTTTGAAAAATCATTGATATATTTTTCTCTGTTGAAGGCTTGAAGCTATCATCATATAAGAATCTTCTCACAAATTGTTTTTCCTGTTCGTTTGGTTCTAACTTCTATCATCTGGAGATAGTGTACCTAGGAGATGCTTTGTATAAAGTGTTGGCACATATGTAATATTAGGAATATGTGCTTTCGTGTACGAGCTTCTTATATATTTGCTTTTCTCCCAGTTGAACTAATCAAGTCACAGTTCTCTGTACTTTTCTGTTATATCTGCCGTTGCTGGAGATAGTGTACATAAGAGATGCTTTGTATAAAGTGTTGACAAAGATGTAATATTGTGTTATTGTGTTTAGGAATATGTGCTTTCATATAGGAGCTTCTTATATATTTGCTTTTCTCCAGTTGAAGTCAGAGTTCTCTCTACTGGTTTCTTTTTGGCACCTTTGCTTAAATTCGTGATTGCAAGAAATGTATTCTTTTTTACCTTTATACATCTATCCTGTTCTATCGTATACCAGTTGCTTTTGAGTTGTCGGTGGTCCTTGAAGGACCTTTTGCTTTCCTCTAAATTATGTTGCTGGTTCCTAAGGTTTGGAAGATGACTCTGAATTCTTCTTGTTTTTTACTTCTCTGCAAGCCAAGAGGTTGTACATTAGGCCAATGTCCCTTTTACGGTTGCTCCTTGTGCATGGATGCAGGCTAAATAACTAACATTGCTAGGCTTTCCCTATCACTGGTTTATTTATTGGTTCGATAGGAAGTTTAGTTAAGAGGAATGAGACATTAATAGATTTCTGACATTTGCCCGCTTGGCAGTTCGTAAGCATTGTAAAAGCAAGATACAAGTGAGGAGGAACAAGTTTAAACATAATGTGGTCATGCACTCAACTTGGTAATACTTTGGGTGCTAGTGCTAGTGCTACTGTAGTAATGTACATCCATTCATTGTCATACTAGAAGGGTCCTCATATTTATGAATCATAATATAGCTTGGTGGGGCTTGACTCAACTGAGGGACTATGGGTAAAGGATGGTCAGTACCTCTCACTACCCGTTTACCAAGAAGTTTGACTTGCACAATTCATTAAAAGAATCATTGGAAAGAAGAATGTAATTCTCCAAATTGACTAATGGTAAAGAAGGATAGTATCTAAACCAGCACAAAACCTACTAGTCATGCAAACACAATGAATTTGTCATCGTGTAATGGAATTGGTTTCTTGGTTTTTTGAACAATTTCCTTCCTTTTATATATAGCTGGTTGAAGGGTTTTTACGGCCGTCGTTTTAATGTTCTTGTGCTGTAGGATGCATATGTGCTTTGTAAAGTCTTCCAGAAGAGTGGCCTAGGCCCCAAAAATGGTGCTCAATACGGAGCTCTATTCAATGAGGATGATTATGATGATGATGGTGAAATCATTGCTGAATCGTCACTGCCTGTTGCCCCGCCCCCACCAGCACTGCCTTCCAACAACTCTGTTTTTCTTCCTGGAAGCACGTCAAGTGGGCCTTTTGGTGGTTCCATATATTTTCCTGGCAGCACATCTAGTAGGCCTTTATCTGACCCAGGTCTGTCAAAAGCTATGCTTTGTGCTGATGAAGTGCTTCCACCCATGCGGGATAATTCTGATGAGCTTAGTTCCATGCTGGGCAAGTTTATACAAGATGACTCTTGGCTTCCTTGTGAGAACGACAATAACGAGGTATGTAAGTTGCTACTGGATAAATGAGGCATTTCGTCTGCTCATATCATTCTTGCTCTGAAATTTCATTATTGTTCCTTTGGATTTGTGATGTTTCAAGTATCCTCACTTGTATAATCTGACCAATTTTGGCATTCTAAATTTCTAATAGGGAACCCGACAGGGTAGCTTTGTTTTCTTTTTTATTCTGAGTGAATACCACCAGCAGTGTCCAATCCTGTACATTTCTGTTAACAAAGGGCTAGTAGCTGCTACTGCCTTCCTGTATATGCCAGATTTTTGTTGAACATTATTTTTTTTTAATTGTTTGCAATGCGTATATTCAAAATCTGGCAGAAATTTACATGAAATTTTGATTGTTGTTGCTTCTAGGTGGAGAATGTCGGACATGTGACGCATAATGAAGGCTCAGCTTGTTTGGGTGGAAATGATATAGACAGTGGCTTAGGGGACCTGTGCGGCCGTCAGACAACTGGACTTGGTCTTACCCCCGTACTTGCAGGAAATGATTTGGATTTTTTGGAGCTGAATGACCTTGATGTTCAACTTTATCCTGCCTTGAACCAGTCACCTTTGCAATCCCCCCTTGGCCGTGATAGTTCTTCCCCTACTCTGATTAAATGGGATCCTCCACCTGCAGAAACTACAAAAGTCAATACTGATGGGTGCTGGTATCAGGGTAATGGGAAAGCCGGATTTGGTGGGCTTTTCCAGAACAAAGAAGGTGTCTGGATCCTGGATTTCTACGGCAAAGTGAAGTGCAATTCTAGCCTTGAAGCTGAACTATGGGGCATCTATAGGGGACTCACTATTATCTTGGAGAAGGGGATGACCAACATCATGATTGAAACTTACTCGCATGAGGCAGTCAAGCTCATCACCGAAGGCCCTGACCCCAGCTGCCCATACCGTGCGCTTATTGATGATTCCCATCTCCTCATGATCAAAACCAGCTCATCTCTCTCCCACATATCTCGCGAGGCCAATGAATATGCAGACTACCTAGCCAGGCGTGGAGCCGAGCAAGATGAGCTCCTGGTTGTGTGCGAGTATTAGTAATCCCCTCCCTCTATTAGACTATTGATTGTACAAGATGCCCTGGGTGTTAGTCTACTTCAGGACTAACTTGTGTTTCTGGTGTTGTAACCTTGTATGCTACTCTAGTTTCCATTTGCTTTGTTTGACATTCTGATCTAGCCTAAACATAACCCAATCACTTTTGCTGCCAGAAGAATCTAATGGAAGAGAGAATGGACATGCCATGCAATTCCAAACCAGAGGTGGATTTGGTTACGTTTGGTGACAATTCTGATGATTGGAACCATCATTGTGCCACTGCTTTGTATAGCCAGTCTAGTTTGCTGTTTATTATTGTAACGAAGTCTGATTTACCAGCTCCTGTTGAGACAAATCTTCTGTTGTTTTTTCTCATTTTTTCATTGCCGTTTATTCGGTACAGTAATGTATCGGTGCTCCTGTGCAGAACTATGGACACGTATTCATTTATAAAAGGGTGTCACAGTTACAGATTCTCAGGTTTATTTGTTTGAGTTGTGTAAAATGAGATGATATTCTTAATTTTGCAAACTTGGTTGTTAAGTTGATTTACTTGGCTGGGTTGCTCTGGATTCTGCTTGATCGAGTTTATTTTTCTCGACTATTGACCAAGATAATGTACCTAGTTTTTTTAAGGAGTATGGACCATTTAAATCTTTGGTCTGTGATTTCTGCAGGTGTATATATTGGTCTTGTATATACCTGTATGTAAAACAGCATACTCTAGTTTAGTTTAAGTTGTATGATGTGGTATTAGTTTCCTCTTCGGATTTGGTTTTACTTGAAAAATTGGCAGCAGCTCTGTTGGATTTGAAAACTAAAGACGATGAAGATTGTTGCAACTGGTCAGATACTACTTGTCAAGGAAATGGCAAATTTTGAGGATTCGTTTGAGCGCTTTATGCTCCTTGGCTTCAGCTCTATCAGACTCCTCTATTTTCGTCTCGTGATTTTTGTGGGTGCCCAGGCGGAGGATAATATGTATGTAATAACAAAAAAATTCGGATATTAATACACATTTCACGAATGTCAACATACTTTTACGGATATGAATACATTTTTTTTTCTGGATATAAATGAACTTTTTATACATTGTCTTTTGCCGTAAGGGTAGAGGTTAACATTTTTCTTTATCTAAATCTCAATATAATGTGATCTAAACTTCGGGCAAGGAATGAAACCTTACAATGAGAATTGAACCCAAGGTTGAATAGTGTTGTTTGAATACTCCCTCCATCCCCATTTTATAGTCCATTGTTCCATCCTAACCGGATAGAAAATTGATCATATTTTCAATTGGTAATACTATTTATATATAATTTGGATCTTGTTTGATAGATCTCAATTAGTTCTTTTGAACAAAGTTTTCAAATTTACCTAAAACATTATAGATTGTAAGATATAAAATATTGAAAAGTGGCATGAACTCTAAAAAAACACTATAAAATGGGGACGGAAGGATTTAATGTGTATAAGAGTTGAATGAAATCCAGGATAGATATATGTCATAATTTGGATATCCATTTTCACAGATACACATTACGAGGGTATTATAGTCAAGTATTTACTCACAACTGAATAATCTGATTATATATACTTCCAAATACTCCTTAGATACACAATATATTTTTCGCACTTTTGTTAAACACACACGAAAAAGGCTACAATACACTCCTCCTATTTGGGTGTGTATCATATGCACCACTATAAAAGTTATGAATTTTTTGTACAAAAGTTACGAGACGCACCAAATGTTATAAATCATAGAAAATGTTACGACTAATATTGTTGAAAAGTTACGAAGCAATAAAAAAAATGTTACAATTACCAATGAGATGACACAATATAATAAGTACATATAATATACGTTTTTAATGGGCGTGTATTTTGGACATCCCCTAAACATATTTGCAATTTCTATTTATCTGTATTTTCTCAAACGGAATATTCTTGAATCTGTTGCGTAGTTAACAAGTGTCAAGTAAACTGTGTTAAATACACCCACAAAATAGTAATTAGTAGATCGATTATTCCGTTTATTAAAGGTTTGGTTCGAATCTCGAATCAAAAAAGCATTTCGAAACCGAACAATATGGATGAGAGATGGCTAAGGTCTGCTGATGCAAAAACTTTACAAAGAGATTCGTATCGTTTAGAAACCTCACCTCCCTCCAATAACGCGTAAACAAAGACTAATTGCAAAAAGTCTTCTTCACTTCCTCCGGTTTCTAAACTCCTACTAGTATTTAAACCCTCTCCCCTTCTTCCCATCCTTAACCCCCCCTCATTTTTTCTTCCATCCTCTCGCTCTAGTGCCGGCTCGCTTCTCTCTCTCTCTCTCTAGCCTCCCTCGGCTTATCTCCCCCACGAGTAAGATTTCTTCTTCGTTTAGGTTTGCCGTTGTTTCTTTAAGTCTTTTATCGCTCGGATTTTTTCGTTCTCGGATCCGATCATCCGTATTCTTTGATGTAATTAATTTTATGGATCTAGGGTTTTCTAAAATTAAACGATTTACGTATTTTTTTTTATGATCGGGAGCTTGTGGTGCTACCTGTGTGTTACTTACATACAGTATACGTCGCTGCTTTTCGAGTTGGTGAAGTGGTTTTCAGTGCCCTGGGTAGTTTAGGGTTTTCTTTTGCTCTACTGCTGTGGTGTTTTTCTTGCTTCTTTTTGCGGATTAGGTGAATTACACGTTCTCACTGTTCTAGTCAAGATGCTTGCACAAGTGTGGTGTATTGGGTTTTGTTTTTGACATTGTGAGGTTAATCATGTTGATATGGGTTCTGTGGGGGGTTTTGGTAATTGATAGAATGTTGTTTTTCTTTTCTGCGTCTAGCTAGTGTAGTTTTTAGGTATCTGAGATATGGTTATATGATGCTGATAATGTTTAAAACGTCAGGGTTTGTGTTGCACACCAAATGTCTTTTGATCCCAGCAAGAGACCTCGCAGTTCTCTTCAGGGTGCTTTCTGCTTCATGAGCCGGGGTAGGTTGTGGTGCCTCCGGAAGATACTGTTTCGTCATTGGACGTGACAGAACTTGGAAGGTTTTGGGGAGTCGTTGCTGGTTATACATAGGATATTTTCTACTGGTGTTTTTTTCATCACTACTTTTGGACAGGGAAGACACTATTACTAAATACTGCTCTGACGCACTGGTTGGTTGTTAGCTCGCGCGATAGGTTTTTATTGCACTCTTATTCTAAAGTTATTAGATTGTTGGAGGTTTGCTGGTATCTATGATGGCAAGAACATCCCTTCCTCCGGGGTTTCGCTTCCATCCTACTGATGTTGAGCTGGTTATGTACCATCTCAAAAGGAAGGTAACGGGAAAAAAATTCCCGTTTGAAGTCATTTCAGAGCTCAACATTTGCAATTACTCTCCGTGGGATCTTCCAGGTATCAAATTTAATTATGTCTTTGTATCTACCTACATATCCATCTATCTATCTATCTGTCTATCTATGTCTTGCTTCACTTGTTTATTTGCTTTTGTAGCTGACCTTGTTGAAGTAGGAAGCTGTGGTACTGCAAATTAATAAATATATGATAAATATAACACAACATTATGTTTGTGATGGCTTTAGTTAATTGACTCTGCTTTTTTCTGCACATGGTTCCTGTGACTGGCCCTTGTATGTTTATTGTTTTTAATAGAGTTTTCTATTGAGGAAATTTTTTCTCTTCGGTTATCTAGTGCCCTTAGCTACATATCTCTCAGCTGAAACTCTCACTTTAGTGGATTGTTGTATATCTTTTTTTTTTGCGGGCATTGATTGTCTCGTGCCTACCCATTAGATTAGGTTGAAATATATTTTTTGTTTTGTTTGTCAGATAAATCTTGCTTGAGAAGTAAGGATCAGGAGTGGTACTTCTTTTGCCCGAAAGAGATAAGGTATCCCAATGGATCTAGAATGAAGCGTTCAACTGAATGCGGGTATTGGAAATCCACTGGGAAGGATAGACTTGTTTCTTACAATGATCGAACTGTGGCGACAGTAAAAACTCTTGTTTTTCACAAAGGCAATGCGCCCAAAGGAGAGAGAACAGATTGGGTCATGTATGAGTACAGGATGGGGGATAAAGAATTGTCAGATGCCGGAGTTGTTCAGGTAATTTGTTTTGTTAATTTTTTACTCTTTTGGGCTCGAAGTCTTTGTTTAAAGATTAGGTATGTCGTATGGTCTGATGTTTAATTCCGTCACATGTTCATTTCCTATAAAAACTCAGATATGCTTATTCATCTGATGGATTTCGTAGATTCCAAGTTTGTGTGCTCTGTTATTGGGGCCCTTCGTAAACTTGCAAAGTTAATCATGCATGTAAATTATTTGCAAAGTTAAAATCATGCGTATCTGCATTTGCAATTGCTGGAGATAGGGTACTTAATAGCTGCTTTGTAGCATGTGTTGACAAAGATGTAATGTTGTGTATTTAGGAATATGTGCTTTAGTATACGACCTTCTGATATATTTGCTTTTCTCCCAGTTGAACTAATCAAGTCACAGTTCTCTGTACGGGTTTCTTTTTGGCATCTTTATTCTCCATGTTTAAGTTTGTGACTACAAGAAATGTATTCTCTTGGACTTTTAGGAAAAATTGTTTGCATCGTTGGATCTATCTGATTCTATGTTATACCAGTTGCTAATGAAAACCTTTTTCTTTTCTCTAGATTATGTTGCTGGTTCGTAAGTTTTGGAAGATGAGTCAGATGACTCTGACATTCTTCTTGTTTCTTACTTCTGTGCGTGCCAATTAGGTTTTACATTAGGCAAATGTCCCTTTTACGATTTCTCCTTCTACGTGGATTCAGGCTGAAAGACAAACATGGTTGTGCTTTCTATATCAATGGTTTATCTAATTGTTTCAATATAAGATTTAGTTAAGAGCAATGATACATTAGTAGCTTTCTGACATTTGCCCGCGAAGCAGTTTGTAAAGCATAGTAAAAGCGGGATACAAGTGCGAAGAAACAGGTTTAAACATAATGTGGTCATGCGCTCAACTGGTAAAACTATGGCTGCCACACCTGTAGTAATTTTCTTGCTTTCATTGTCATAATAGAAGGGTCTTCATTGTGTATATTGGTGGAGCTTGACTCGACTAAGCGACTATGGGTTAAGGATGGTTAGTATCTCTCAATACCCATTTACCAAGAAGTTCGACTAGTGTGCGGAATTCATCTGAAAGGAGGAGGTAATTCTCCAAAGTGACTAATGGTAAAGGACGGGTAGTATCTGGACCAGCATCTGGACCAGCACAAGACCTATTATTAATGGAACCGTAGTAAATTTGTCACCGCGTAGATGAATTGGTTTCCTGGTCTTTTTGAACAATTTTCCTATCTTTTAGTGATATATGCATAGCTGGTTGAAGGGTTTTTGTGGCTTTGATTCTAACTGACATTAAGCTTATTGTGCTGTAGGATGCATATGTGCTCTGTAAAGTCTTCCATAAGAATGGCCCAGGCCCCAAAAATGGTGCCCAATACGGAGCTCCATTTATGGAGGATGATTATGATGATAATGGTGAAATCCGTGCTGAATCGTTACTGCCTGTTGCCCTGCCCACATCAGCACTGCCTTCCAACGACTCTTTTTTACATCCTGGAAGCGCCTCTAGTGGGCCTTTAGGTGGTGGTTCCGTCTTTTGTCATGGCAGCACATCTAGTGGGCCTTTAGGTGGTTCTGTAATTTTTCCTGGCAGCACATCTAGTGGGCCTTTACCTGATTCCACTGTTGTTCCTGGAAGCACATCTAGTACGATTTTATCTGATTCGGTTTTTGTTCCTGGAAGCACATCTAGTGGGCCTTTATCTGACCCAGGTCCGTCAAAAGCTATGCTTGGTGCTGATGAAATTTCTCAACCCATACCGGATAATTCTGATGACATTGGTTCCATGCTGGACATGTTCATACCGGATAACGAGGTATGTACGTTGCTACTCGCTGAATGAGGCATTTTTTCTGCTCAGATCATTCTTGCTCTGAATTTCATTATTGTTCCTTTTGGATTTGTAATTTTTCAAGTACTCTCATTTGTATAATCTGACCGATTTTGGTATTCTAATATGGAAACACGACAAGGTATCTTTGTTTCCCTTTTATTTTGAGTTAATACCACCAGCAGTGTCCAATCCTGCGACAATGTTTAATTTTTGGTTGTTTCTAACATTCATTTTATTTTCGGTTGTTTGGAACACTTGATTCAAAATTTGGCCCCTATTAACATGAGAATTTTAATTGTTGTTGCTTATAGGTGGAGAATTTCGAACATGCGAACCAGAACCAGAATGTAGGCTTGGCTAGTTCGAATGTAAATGATATCTTTGATGGCTTAGGGGACCTTAACAGCTGGGAAGAGCAGCTGTTCACAACTGAACGTGGTCTTACCCCCAGGCTTGCATTCAATGATTTGGCATATATGGAGCTGGATGACCTCAAAGACCCATTATGCTTTCCTGCTGAATATCCGGGATCTGAACACATTTTCACTGATTCTCTATGGGGACCCTAGAATTGTTTGTTACAAAATTACTGCCCAGTTGATTCTTTATGTTATGTTCAACTTGATTCTGCCTTGAACCAGTCACCTTTGCTGCCAGAAGAATCTAATGGCAGAGGGAATGGACATGCTATGCTCTGATGATTGGAATCATCATCTTGCCACTGCTTTGTACAGTTTTAATCTTGTTTGCTGTTTATTATTGTAACGAAGTCTTATCTACCACAGCTCCTTGTGACTTGTGAGACAAATCTTCTGTTGTTGTTTCCCATGATTTCGTTGTCATTTATGTGGTACAGAAATTTATCGGTGCCTCCTGTGTAGAACTATGGACACAGGTTCATTTATGATAAAGTGTCTTAGGTACCGATGGTCAGGTTTATCTGTTTTTGAGTAGTGTAAAATGACATTATTCTTAATTTGGAGAACTTCTTGTTAGTTGATTTACTTGGCGGGTTCTCTGGATTCTGCTTGATTTGAGTTCTTTGTCTTGACTCATGATCAAGTTATATAGGAGTAGCTTGTTGTTGAAGGAGTATGGACCATCAAACTTTGGTTTTTGATTTCTGCATGTGAATACATGTAAAATAGCAATCTCTGCTTGAGTTGTATGTTCTGCTAATGTACTCCCTCTTGCGGTCTATCCGACTCTTGTGAGTTGTGATATTAATGTATTATTTTTTTGAGCAGCAAACAAATGCAGCTTATGTTAATAAGAAAACAAATTAAAGCTACATGGCCCCATAGGCCTAAACATTTACATCAAAATGACCCAAAGAGGTCCGAACAAAAGATAAAGGAAAACAACACACATAAAAAACTAGAATACAAAAATAGAAGAAAAGCTGGAAAATAGTCGAAGGAGTAGAATAGTGGCGGCTCTAGGAATTTTGAACAGGGTGTTCAAAAATTACCTTAATTCGATTAGGTCTATTAACTAGTCATACATACACAAATTTTTATGGAGTATATTGGTGTGAATACTGAATAATGCAACCAAATAATACGAAAATACGTAAGATGTCACAATTGCATCTTTTCTTGGCGAATTCTATATTTTATGCCAAGCAAAATTAAATCGACACATAAGAATATTAGTTTTTATTGTAGAAAGTTGTTTCGCGAATAGGTTCCCATGGTTTTTATATATATATATATATATATATATATGCTCTTATTTTTGGAGATATAGAGTTGATTGTTGTTTATAGAAAAGGAAGACCGTCATATCGATACCAATAGATACTTTTTTGTCTCTATTTTTTATATATATTATTAAGAGTGTGTGCTTTGGTTTGATCTTATACAATGTGTTAAATTGTGAATTTTCTGAATTGATGGATGTTCATAGTGCAGGACTAAGTGTTCAGACAAACACAAGATAAAATTATTACGTGCAATATAAAATATAAAAGGGTTTAGGTTGTTCAATTGACATCTATGATAAGCTATGGAGTTGCATGTGACTTTTAATTTGGTTGTTTACATTCGATTGGTTTGTGGATTGATTTTTTGGGGTTAGTTGTTCAAATATTTTTGGGGTAGGTGTTCAAATATTTTTGGGTTGGGTGTTCAAAAAGGCCTAAACTCAAAGAAAACTAAAAATATTACATGTATTTTAAACAAAATAAAATAAAATTGGGTGGTCAATTGACAACCCATTGCTCCATGTGGAGCCGCTAGTGGAGTAGAACCATCAATCTGTGATGGAGGAAGTAGGAGGAAATACACGGCAACCTGAAGCGTAATGTCTCTTCGTCCCACCATAGTCGAAGTCGAAAGGCGTCACCATTGCTGCTACTAGAAAACCCATAGATCCGTCGCCAAGATTGATCGGATTCAAGAACCAAAAATACAAAGTTGGTTTCTAGTTCTGGGCCCTCGAGTCAAAAAACATGATGTCCCTTCGTCCCACCATAGTTGAAGTTGAAAGGCGCCACCACTGCTGCTACTAGAAAACCCATAGATCCGTCGCCAAGATTGATTGGATTCAAGAACCAAAAATTTATAGCTCGTTTCTAACTCTGGGCCCCCGAGTCCATAAATGATAAGAAGAGTGAGAGAAACCAGGCCTAAGGTTTCATTCTCTGCCCCAGGATTAGATCACATCAACTTTTAGTCAAAAGGGAGTAAAAATTGTACGTCACACACATCAACTTTTAGTCTTTTTGGGACAATTTGGCTAAAAATAGGAAACTTAGAATGTGCGTGGTTGAATAGATAGGATTGAATGTGCTAAAGTTGAAGCCCGAGTTCAACATAAAATTGTAGATAATCTACGATGAATATAATGAACAAGTAGGCAGGAAATTATACTACAATCCACAAGTTAGCGCCGTTTCAAAAAGGAGATTTTTGAGTTTTTGGGTTTTTTTTTTTGTTAGGTTTTTTGAGACATGTTATTCTCATAAAGGAGATACTTGGGTTTTCTAACATAAAGACTCCAATTATGATGCATTAGCTTGGCGTTTGTTAATACTCTATTTTGAAGGAGTCAATAGATTTGCCGTCAAGTCACAACTTGTCGATAGTAGTATAAGATTGTTGGTGTCTGCAGTCCGCCCCATAGTTTTACAACACATGAAAATTTAGACAAGAATAAGACATTTGGTCGAAAGTGATAGGGTACCAAAAGAAAAATTAAAGAAGGGGAAAAGGTTGCATCACCTGAAAAAAACTAGAACAATACACGGTAAAAAATGAGTAGACAGTGACAAGAAAAATGACAAAATGCAAGAAGGTCCACGTCCCAATGTACCAATTGTAGTTATTTAAGCATATGTTATTTAACTGTTATTTAAGTATATGTTATTCAACTGTGCATTATTGGCAATTGCGAACAAAACTTGGGAAAAACTTTCCTGCTTTGAGTTATCGCTCTACGTTTACGCTCTTAGTTCTAATGCTCATGAATTTAAATTGAAATATTATCGGATGACGCTTTCAAGTTGCTTTCTCGTTTTTCCTTGCAATTACACACATTATGTGATTACAGAAATTATTTGGTACTCTTGGAGCATTGCTCCAAAGGCCTCGTCCGCCACACTTACTTGCATGGAATCTACACATCTTGTCTTGTGGTGGGTTCCACATAAGTGTTTGGAAACTTGCGGAAGGAAAGGAAAAAGAGAATAAGAAAACATACTGAAGACTGAAGAGAAAAATAAGAGGAAAAGTTAAAAAGAAATTAGAAAAAATAATGGACTTCTCTTAACATTCTTAGGGCTGTAAATGAACTGGGCCGTTCGCGAACTATTTGAGGCTCGGTTCGGTAAGAGCTCGTTCGAGTTCGATTCATCTACTAAACGAACTGAACTTGAACCTCAATATTAGACTTGTTCCATAAATGAGTCGAACCTAAACCTAAGTGGATTCGGCTCGGTTAGGCTCGCGAACCTGAGGTCAAAATGTAATTAATAATACTTTACGGGTCTACATGTAAATATTTTATAGTTGAGAAACTTTTATGTAATTTGTTATTCTTTTATCCCTAACTAGAGTATTCTACTACGAACGGATGAGTTTTATCCCTAACTAGAGTACTCTATTTAGTTCTAGTTCTCAATATTTTTTTCTTGTGTTCTTTTTCTTTTGATCTTGATTATTATGGTAGATTTGTTTATTTTTGTTTAATTTTATTGATTATTGTGGTAGATCTACATGTAAAATTGTTTTGAAGCATATCTCTTTCCCCTCTCAGTTTGCGTTCTAAATTGCTAACGAGCCCTACCGAGCTTGATTCGAGCCTAAATTCAGCTCGGTTCGGCTCGTTTGAGTTTAACGAGCCCTATCGAGCTTTAATTCGAGCCTAAATTCGGCTCGGTTCGGCTCATTTGAGTTTAACGAGCTCTACCGAGCCGAGCCCGAGCTTTGAAATTTTTTCACGAGCCGAACTCGAGCCCACTTGTCTAGACTCGAATCGAACCCGAGCCGAACTCGAGCCTAACTCATGCCTTAACGAACTAATCCCGAACCTCATAGGGTTCGGCTCGATTCGGCTCGTTTACAGCCCTGTCCATTCCCCTTCCTTTTTCCAAGTTACTTAGAGCAGCTCCAACCCTTATCCCTTTTTATGAATCAAATTCAAAATCAGAGAGAGAGTTGACGTTGGTGGTGGTCAACCTGGTTAAAGTTCCGATGACGGTGGAGGTGAGGTGACGGTGTGAAGGATGAGAATGTGGGTAAAAAATGTTTATGATTTTTTTTTTAAAGCAATAGGTTTTTTATTTGAGCACCATACCAAATTAAGAAAATTAAGTTTCTACTCATTTTTTTCTCAAATTTGAGGGAAAAAAAATATAGTAAGATGCTCTTTTATGCTACTACTACACATTTCTTTGCCTTTGTCACTTTGTTGTTTTTTGTTTCCTTGTTGGTTCAACTAACGCTGCCTTTTTTCTTTTTCAGTTTTTCCAGCTCACTCCCCAGTGGAAGGACTGGAGGAGCCGAGGAGGAGAGGAGGGCAGTTAAAGCCTTTCCAAGGCAAGTATTAATATTAGCTCACCTGAACCACCACTGGAATACGAATCTCTTCTTCGCCACCCTCTCTCTCTCTCTCTCTCTCTCTCTCTTAAATGTAATGTGATAATAAGAGCAATTCTCTTCACCTTTATTCCTTTCCCAAACAAACAGACCTATCCGAAACCCATTCCAACAATTCCCTCACCTCTCTCTCCTGATCTGCAAATGGACGATTCAATTTCCACCAGTCACAAACCCTACCGCCGCCGTGAACCACCGCATCGCCGCCGCTCATGGTGCTGCTCCTTCGCCGTCCCCCCTCTCAGCCCCGAAAACCCCTCTCTCTCCTACCCCAAACCCCCTCGCAAACCCGAACTCGCATCGAAATCCACCCAATCCTTCGCCAACTCTCCTCAGAGCACTAAACTCGGGTTAGTGGGCCGGATCTTGTCTCCGGGCCGGGTCTCTCCCATCGACTCGGACCCCACCGTCGACTCGCTTCAAGAAAGTAGAGTTTCGGTTTCATTGCCCTCCCCAATCGCCAATGCGAATTCGCAGTCCCGATCTGAGAGGCTGCAGGAGTTGCGGCCAGCGAAAGAGGAGGGTGCGAGGGAGGGGACTAATTTTGATGTGAGGTTGAATTTGAGAGGGAAGAGTGGGAGTACATTGGTGTTGGAGCTGAACTCGGAGGTGTTGAGTGCGAATAGCGAGGTTTTCGAGGGATTGATTGGGAATTATAGGAAGAGTAGGAGCGGTTCGGGTTCGAGCCTGTGTAGGATTGAGGTTCCTGAGGTGGAGAAGTTGAATGTATTTCGTGAGACAATTGAGTTGATGTTTGAAGAGGATATCACTAAGAGGCTTTTGAAGATTGGGGCGTATCGGTGTATTGACATACTTGAGGTGATTTCTATGGATTCATTTATTCTTTTCTTCTTGATATCGGCTTCGCATTTTGGTTCCTTTTGTTTTTTTTTTCTATTCCATTATTGAAATGCTCCAGCTTCCAAAATTTTTGTTTTTATGTGGGGATTTGTACCGGTGTGTATTTATGTGTGAATGATTTACCTAATCCAATGATATGATGGTTGTAAAATGGAATATAAGACGGGTATTTCTCGTTGGTTGCGGTGAGACTCGGAGATAGTATGATTCTTTGCATTAGAATTCTTTGTAGCCATTGTGGTGGTCGAACCATTGGTCTACCTAGACAAATTAGTGTACTTTTTGGGAAGACTTTTTTGTTTGGTCTACTCTCTCTTTCCTGGCCTAGGTCACTCTTCCTCTGATATCAGTTCTTTTCTTCCTTTCTGCTTCAACCGGCTCTTCTTTCGTAACCTTCTCTTCTCTGTCCGCCTTTGTTCTCTGATAGGAATAGGCTCTAAGTTTTCGGGCATATGATGAATATGGAAAGTTATGCGTTATTTGCTTCACCAAATTATAGGGGGCCTTGGGGCTTTTAAACATAAATTAGCTGAGGGAAAATGTGTGTAAAATGTGAAGGGAATTATTATTTCTTGCTTGGTTGTGGTGGTAAATAATGGAAGGAAAAGATGACAAGTACGATATGTGGAAGTTGGTCAGTATTAATTCTCGACCCACTTGAGGACATGAATTCAAGTGTGTGATTTTTTTTCACATGCATATTGTGATTTGTATGATACTTTTGTGGGCTTCAAAACAGGAACTTTTACATATCTTGGTTAGGCTCTTGGATACAAATTTTCAATATATTTTTTTCTGAAAGAATCTACCTCCATACTAACCATTCAAGTTACCATCCTCTTGTTTTGAGAGTTGGTTATGCTATACAGGCCGTAGTTAGTAATAAGCAAAAGAAAAGAAAAAGTATGGACGTTGGTCAGCATTAGGTCTAGAACCACATGGGAGCTTTCGTATGTGGTTGTTTTTGTTATTTTTCCTTGGTATTGATGTGTATCTATCCATCTATCAATACGTATGTACACATAAATCTTCAAGGGTTTGGGGAGTTGAAGGTAGTTGAGTAATGTTTTTACTTAAAGGGCCAGCTTGTTTGTCAGGTTAACATAAAGTGGTAAGGGGGATCTGTATTTTCATGGGATATATGATACTCGAGGTAAGGAAGGGGATAACCTGTACTCTGGTCACATAATCCAAACAAACCAAACTGGGTCTCCAGTCCCAATCAGTTGGAATTTTGTGTTTCGTGATATCCAAGAAATCTATATCTTTTCAAACCAACTTTTCTAAAGTCAATTTTGGTCTACCCCTGGTATCCTACCTTTTTTGTGCTACCATCTACGTAACCATATCACTCCTCCTAAGTCCTAACCACGGCATTGACTTGTCCTCGATAGACATGTCCAAATTGCCTCTCTCTTATCTTATTTCCTATCGTTGCTTCTGCTACCATCCCACGAAGGTTTTCGTTTCTATTGCAACATTCTCATCTTAGCTACACTCATCTTACTCTCGTTTTGTTCTTAGTAGCCCAACACTCGGTGCAATGTAAATGGCCGGTCTTGTAGCCGTACTGTGGTTACACATAGATGATGTTTTCATGATACGGCATAGCACTAGTTATCAGAAAGAGAAGGAATCTTGCCCCTTGGATGGATTGGGGTTGGGGGATATGTAATACCCTCACCATTTGTGGGATACAGTGTCTGATGGGATTTCATATCCCGAGATAAGAGGGATTACAAGTATGGGATTTATAGATGGTGGGGTTCAAGCACAAGGGCCCAGATGTAACCACTTGCACCCGCACCCTACTCTACTGCTCTACATGTAACACAGGTCTAAACAACTCCTTTTTTCACTATCATTAGTTAAGTTATATGTGGACACATGGAATTCTTGGTTCAGTGTACTATGCCTAGACAGCGGCCTCAAAAAGGCAAGTAAATACTCCTTGAAAGTAAGGAAAGAAATAACTATTATGTGAAACGCTGTACCTCCGTTGGTTATCAAAAAATGTTGTACCGTTGTCTTATGTGAAGTGTGATTTTGTTTTAAGGACTTTTATGTTAGTGTTAAGGATAGTTTGGTATGCATGATGTGCTTTTTTTTGTAGTTTACCTGCGTGTTTAGCAATTCAGAATGACATGAAGCTATTAAATGCTGGATCGATGACAGATAATATCTTGTTACGCGGTCTTGTTATGAATAATTACAAGCTCTTTTTCTTGGCAATGTTAGGTATCAGCAGGTATCATGTTCAACAGGGGTGTTTTGTCCTGTTTAAAGTATCTTGAGGCAGTGCCTTGGAGTGAGGAAGAAGAGGATAAACTCAGGAGCCTTTTTAATAGGTTTAATTTCAATGAAGCAATGAGTGGGGACATCTTGGCCAGATTCCATTCATCCGACTCTGTACATTCCCAACAAACTTTAGCTAGACAAGTGGTTTGGTCCATCACCACTTGTACTAACGCCAACGCAAAAAACGAGCTCAAGTCCTTAGTCAAAGGTCTTCTTTGCAAAAGCTCAGTCTACGAGAAGAACTATCCAGACATCACCAAGGAGGATTTATATGTTTTCTGTCAGTCTTGTGTGGATTCGCTGGTTAGCCTTTTTGAGGAGGCCTCTGGTTCTAACAGCAGTTCAAAATTGAAAGAAAAGGATTTGAATAAGCCTTTGATTGAACGAATCTCAAACCAGGTTGATAATATCAATTGGCTCCTTGAAATCTTGCTTGATCGGCAAATGGCTGAGGAGTTTGTGAATATATGGGCAAGTCAAGTGGATTTGCTCCAAATGCATGAGAATGCATCCCCTATGGTTAGGTATGAGCTCAGCCGGGTTTCATCTATGTTATTCATTGCATTAGGAACCAGAAAACTGCATTGTCGGACGGAAGTAAGATTAGGGTTACTTGAGGCATGGTTTGGTCCAATGCTTTTGGACTTTGGTTGGTTACAAAGGTGCCGAAAGGGACTGGACATGAGGGCATTGGAAGAAGCCATGGGGCAAGCACTCCTTACACTTCCTCTGAAGCAGCAATACGCGTTGTTTATGGAATGGTTCCGGTGTTTTTCGAAGAATGGGACAGAATGCCCTAATTTGAGTAAATCGTTTCAGATATGGTGGCGTCGATCGTTCCTTAGAGGCTCTGAGTCTTGTGCCATTGAGTCCAGGTGATGCTGGATGCTTTACTCGTGGTCATTTTTCTGTCATCTGGTGTAATGTTTACATTGTTGTTGGTTTAGATGATTCTGGAACGTATGGAAATGAGTAATAATGTAGATCGTCCATGTCGAACGGGAAGGAGCTTAAAATGTGATAAATGGCATAGTAGTTGCACTTGAAGTATTTTCGTTGTGCTCATCTAGCAGCTGGTGGTACAAACCTCGAGCACAAGTTGTATGGGCTTTTCAAGATTACTGTGTTACAGCAGAGTGCAATTTTATTCACCCACTTTCACAAGTTGGACGAGACTGGAGAGAGAAGTCATGGGGTCAGTGGTTTCAATTACATTCCAGGGCTTGTGTTAAATTCCCTTGGTTTAAGTGTACACGCACCAAAGTTGCCGGAGGGTACAAAAAATTGCCCTTAACTTGTGTGATCATTTCGTTGTTCTTTCCATGGAGTTGATGAATAAAAAGAGTCCAATTACCTGGCGATTTATCAGTTAAGCTTTGCAATAAACGAGAAATGTCAGTAAAGGACCGAAAAAGAATGCCATTTGTTTTTTGTTGGTAGTAGAATGCGTAGAAAAACCAAATGAATTACTCCTCTCATAGCAGTGAGTTAAAATACAGGGATAAATTAACACCAAATGAAGAATGGTAGTTTTTTTTTTTTCCTTTTGTTTTTGTTATTAATCAGAACTCCACATGGTAGTTTGGTCCCCCAAAAATGTAGCCAATTTACCTCAATAGAATATTGATAAGAAAGAAAAAAGGGCATGTAATTGTCCAAAGTCAAGCATCTATTATTGGTAGCAGGGGTGTAAACGAGCTGAGCTTTGTAGAGCTCGAACTCGGCTCATTTAGCAAACAAGTCGAAAATCGAGCTTGACTCGTTACGCCTCCTTAAATGAGCCGAGCCTATATAAACGAGCCGAGCTTTTGCAAGCTGAGACTTGAGTTTCTCACGGTTCGTTCACAGCCCTAATTACTAAAACAACTCAGTTTTGTCAAATCTATATATATGGCTTGAGTCAAAAGGGTCCACATTTTTCCAAACTCTTACATAATGTCATAGATGTGAGATAAATTGGGTGTTTCACATCCCAAAACGCTCATCGCCGAACTTTGAACCATGTGAATCATTTTCTACAAGCCAATGAAGGGGACCCTTTCATTTCCTTACCCGAGACTCACTCTCTCTCTCTCTCTCTCTCTCTCTCTCAACTGGCCGTGAGAATGGAAAAGTATTTTCACTTCTGCTTCTGCTTCTTCCCACCGGCAAGAATACGTTGAATCTGAAGGCCTCGGCTGAAAGCTTGGTTGAAAAGAAGCCTGGTTTGGAATTCAGAGACGAAAGGGAACCAGGCAAGGACAGCCACCGGCACAAAGATTATAACTCCCATCATGTACTCGTACCCTCTTGCTAGAGCTTTCACTGACCCCCACATTCCCAAAGCTTTTACCACCGGCCGGCACGCTTGTGCTATCTGCATACATACACAATATCACAAGACAAAATACATTAGGATGCTGCAAATAAGTCAGATATGATGGTTACAAAAAAATGTAAAACCAGTAGTTTACCATGAAAATGAAGTGAATCCATGAAGGGAAATGAGATGAACATAGAAAAATTCAAGTAATCTACTTTACTAGTCTGTATGAAAATGTAAAAAAATTATGAAAGAAAGGTTTTTTCGAGTTAATACAACAGATAAAAACCAAAAAAGACTATGAAATTCAAATGAAAGATGTGTCCACGATTTGGCTTCTACAATCACAATATGCACATAAACGAGAGAGAGAGAGAGAGAGAGAGGGAGAGAGGGAGAGACCTGAAGAAAAGCCCATCCGGTTGGCATGAAGGCCAATAGGCTGGCAAAGATGTCACCCACAGTAAGATTGAGGAATGTGAATAGAATGACAAGAGTGACCACAGATCCGATAAACAGGAAGAGCTTCAAAAGCCTGAACATCAGCTGGAAATCTGCACTGAACTTCTTCCTACCCATGGACACAATCTGCATGTCGGAAGAGGGATGAGTTGATGGCTAATAATCTATAAGTACAAGGAAAAAAAGAGAGAGAGAAATCGAATGAATTCAAATCTTTGGATAAGAGCACCAACCTTCAAGATTACCATCACCGCAACAATGACCAGCCAAGACAGACCATACACCTGCAATTAAGTTGGATAGAGGTTGTTGTACTTTATGGACCTTCTTGTTAACTAATATTTTTTTAAGTTCTATGAAAACTCAATGTGTTGGAAGCAAAAAGTTTAAATGAAAAAAAATGAGGTTGATGGTTTTCAAAACATTTTTCAAAAAAATTGTTAGAACACAATTTTGTGTGTACAAATGATGCTTGTCTATATTCGAAAATTTTAGTTTGCTCAAAGCTGAATAAGAGTAGGAAAAAGTAGTGTTTTTTGTTCTCGACACAGTTTTGAGAACTGTTCTACAAAGCCTATTTTAGAAACTACAACCAAACAGGACGGTCTCTGTCGAGGAGACCTTATATTCTTACCATGATGGTTGTGTTACCGTTGGCCATATTCAGATGATAAACAATTCCATATTGGAAAAGAAGGAATCGGAAGGAAAGAATGATTTCCAAAGCCCGTCCGAAAAGCGCAGTGTACTTCAAGTGTTCCTGTTCCTCATCCCACCAGGACTCCCAGCTCTTTGTTGCCGGAACACCAATACCCCCAAGGCTACTAATCCACTTAGTCCAATCGTCCCAGTCTTCCACTATCTTTGGCCACTCGAATCCAGATGGATTAAAAAGGAAAGGAGCAAACAGCCAAGAAACCACTAGAAACCACATTGAGAAACTGAGCATTATGTAAGTAGAAGGGTCCGCATCCGCCGAGCCATAGGTACGATATACAATAAGCAGTACCATAATTTCCAGTGCTTTTACAAAATGACTCCTTGAGTACATCCTGTAGTTCTCAGCAAACTTCTCATGTCGAACCACAAAACCACGCCCAGTAGCTCTATACTTGGCCCCACCATGCAAAATGGTGCGCCCGAAGTAATGGACCTTTGTCCCAAGAGAGAACGTGAAGAAAACAGCAGCTAATTGAAGCTGCATGATTATCATGTCACCTATTGCAGTTCTGAACCCTCTCTCCAGTCCCATCTCCATAACCATGGGCAAGGCCATCAAAAGACCTATTTGAACAACGGATTGTGAAGCCATAGCTGCCTTCAGAGGATCACTTCCTTTGGACCTTGCAAATTTCATGATTGACCTCTCCAATCCACTCAATGAAAGGTAGAGTCTTCCGTACAGGAATACATAAACTGTTAAAACAACCAGCTGCACGGTAACAAGAAAAACTTGCCTGAGTGGATAAGATGGAAAAACAAAAATGAAATGGAAAACAAAAGAAAAGAGATATGGAACTAAATACTAAATGCTTTAAATCATGCATTGGTCCGGAATAAGTCAATGTAGCATTTCAATTTGGACAAGCTTTAGTATTGCATTTAATAAGTGGAATACATACTGAGTCTTAAAAGGATATTTTACAATATGCGTAAAACACACCCGCAGGAACTAGGTCTACAATATATTGGCATTTTGAGGAACTTGTTATGTATTTCTCTACTATCGGATTACATAGAAGACTCAAGGAGCATATACGACACAAGCTTTGGACTCGTAAACAGAATGATGAAGGAAGTACTAAAGAGGGAAGCTTCATCAAGAAAAAGGATGTTGTAGCATCAAACCGAACCGAGCCTTATGTCTCAAGATGTCATAGCATCAAACAGACCTAAATTCATTGAGTGATTGTAGGATCAAGCCTTAGACTTCGGAAGACATCTGGGATAATCAGGGTCAAGTGTTCCATTCTGGTGAATGGAATATGACCACTGACTTTTAAATAACAAAACAAGAAGTTTTAATCTAACAAAATAAAGAATTGAAGTAAAATGTCAGCCCTTTCAAGTCAAAAAGTGAAACAAGTTACATTTTACAAAAAGACTTGATATTTACTGTAATTGCATACATGAGAGATTGGCAAGGAAATTGATGTTAGAGAACTGGAATAAGAATACATCAAATTATAGCACTAATACACCCTCTCTAGGAAACTTTCAATGTCAAGTGAATCTCTAAATCAATCTACTCTCTAACTTCAAGTGACTTATTAAAACAAGCAGGCTGAATCCAAAATTGTTGTTGATTGATTGTTTATCATTGCAACCACAGCCTGTAGCTCAGGTGGTGAAGCAGGTTAATAGCACATGAAGAGCAGAGTTGCCAACAATTTTCTCAGGATAACTATATCTTTAAATTAGGTTGGTTATGCATTGTTTCATCGTATCTAAGACTTTAAGCATGTAAATGGGATTACCATTGAGCTGACATAAAACCCGGTAGTTGTAAAATAGCAGGACAGCATGCGGAAGAAGTCAAAACGATGGCCTAATCTGTAGATATCCCGGCTGAGTGTTTGCTCCCCATTACCACAGGCCACTTTTGCTTCAAAAAGCGAGATTTGGTTAAGGCCAACATCTCTTCCCTTTCCAACTTGGATATACTCGTGGTGCGTTATATTGCCACGTCTCAGTGTTGAATTAAAACCTACAGAACAAAGCTAGTTATTTCTGACAACATCTTTAATTAGAATATGCCTTGGGAGGTAGAAGATTCGTAAACTACCAGCAAAGATATCCTCGCTTAGGTTGATTCCCCGAGAGGCTTTGCTAATGCCACCACGGGTAATGTGGAATATCCTGTCAAATACATCTGGATGCCCATAGTGGAACCTCACCCTAATCCAGCAAATATTCAAGAACAAGATGAACAACATCATATTATAGGGCTCAACTTGAGCAAAATACAAAAACAAAAATCATCAGAAAAAATGCCAAATTCACTTCATGAGCTATGGGTAACAGGAACCTTTTGTGCTGAGGTTCAGTCTGGCCAGAAAAGAAGGTTGGGGACACAAACACACACACACCCATGCACACACACACAAATATATATATATATATATATATATATATATATAGAGAGAGAGAGAGAGTATATAAAATATTGGATAAGTTAACTGCATGATCTTTCTTTTATCAGTAGAGTCTGATCCCATTCGAGGCAAAGGAAACAATACTTTAAAATATTTCTCTACAATAGTAATTGAAAAGGGAAGGGAAATATTAAGGAAACATACTTCAAAGGTCTTGCAAGAACTCTTTGACCTAAGGTGACAAAGCTCGTTTCTTGATTTGACATAAACCAAGCCAAAGAAGAAACACTGCAGCAGCAATAATTTAACGGATCAGATATCATAAAAGTTCCAACGTTAAAGGTCAACTTCTATCACAAAAATTCCAACTTTATAGTTCCCATAAAAGTAATATGATTATCTAACCTTCCGGTGAAGATATGTTCACGAACACCCAAAATTGTAGGGGGGCGTACCCCATGATCTTCATTAAACTCTTCTAGTAGGTTACGCATTTTGAAGGCTTCTTCCAAATAATTGTCCTACAAAGAAAATGGAACAGTGAGTAATGGTAATGGCACAAGAAACCCCAGTCAACTGCGATCAATTTTTATTTTTTATTTTTTATGGCAACAACAAAACTTCGAAGGACCTGGTTCATGTCAATCGTCTGAAGTGCTTCCCCTCGAGTAAAAATAATAGCATGGTTCTGATTTTCAGGCTTTCCTTCCCCTACCATTGCTGAACCCGGCAATTTTATACGGTAGATTTCCTTTGTGGAGAAAACAGGAAGCCAAACATGGTTTTAGGCACGATAAATCGAAAAGGGTATTCTGCTCAAGGTTCATAGAGGATAATTACCTGATCAAGATTATCAAGAGCTTTGACCAATACAGAATAGTATACCTTCTGTACCTTTTCACCATCCCCCTCCTCAACTTCATCAATATATGCTACACGGAGGGATGGATTGCTAAATAGGAAACAGAAGGAATTACATTCTCAGATAAAATGAACCATCATCAGAAGAAATAAAATTGCAGGAAAATTCCAATGCAGATGAAACCTACTTAACCATCAAATTCAGAATATCTGTGGCACGACGATCTCCGCTCCGCTTCTGATTTCCATAGTTCTGACAGGTTGCAACATAAGTAAATTTCATGTCTGCTACAGCCTCCAGTTGAGCATACAAGGATCTCTGACTCTTCTTATCTTCCTCCGATGCAACTGTGACAGCTTTGTAGCCTTCAAGTATCTCTGCTCGATTACATATAAAGTGTCAGTAACCAGCATATCAACTCCAAAAGGTTAAGTTCGTTGAAGGCCCCAAAATGCAAAAATTCATATTTCTTCAAGCACTCATCATTTTCAAATTGCTTATCAAATGGCTTGAGATGCTATAGAATGAAGGTCGTTCTGACTGAAACTATTATCAATATGCAAACCAAAAGATATCTAGCTCTTACCACTTTCAGAAGCCATGTCAAGAAATGCCTGAAGCTTCAAAGCCCTTCGGTAGTACATCATCCCTCTGACTGCACAGCCATTTATCTATTATGACTGGAAGGAAAGGTAAAGGAATTTCGAGAAAATATTGCACAAGGTACCTGTTCTGCATAGAGTCTGTCCTCTTAAGGAGACCCAATGTCGCAGTTGCAAGATGTTCTCCTCATTTTCCCACACCTCACTTTCATTCTTGCAAGTGATCCGCTCCAGGAAGTTAGTCCATTCATCTAAAAAGTTATACATGATTACCAAATCAGCTCTACAAGTAAAAATGAAACTATATAGAACAAGATAACTTGTGAATAGAAGTGTTAATATATGTCATTTATAGCCAGCCACCTGGAAAGATTTTTTGCAGGTAGTAGATGATTGATATTCCATCTTCATTCTCCAACTCGAGGTCACTTTTTGAGTAGACGGTTTCCTCTTTATAGTATGGAGTCATGACACTGCATTGCCAATAAATTAATATGTCGGGAGATAGTTGAAGAATGACAACAGCTTAACAGATTCACGAATGCACAGGAAAGTCTCCAAGAACCCCCTAAGAAATTCTCTTTTTCCTGCAAGAGTAATTACTCAGTTTCATTTTAAACAAGTGTTAATTCTTCCACTCGTTGCCGATGCTGGCATAATAGACTGATTAATGAAGCACATATAATTCTCACATAAGGTCTCACGATTCATTTATGACGAAGTTTCATTTTAAACAGGTGTTAATGCTTCCACTCATTGCTGATGCTGGCATAATAGATTGATTAATGAAGCACAATAAATCTCATATAAGGTCTCAAGATTCGTTTATGGCTCAGTTTCGTTTTAAACAAGTGTCAATGCTTCCACTCGTTGCCGATGCTGGCATAATAGATTGATAACTGAAGCATATATAAATCTCAATAAATTAATCAAGTGTGTGTAAAGCTGCCGATGCCGGCATACCAGTATAAGAATTAAGCTCACAGCATGTATATGATCAGAATTACATTTAGCAGACAGATCAGAAAAGCAACAAAAGAAATGTCATTTTTTGACAAATGTTTCAGTTTTTTAGTCAGTATATAATACTTAAGATATGAGCTCAACCTGAATGAGAGCATTTTACGAACTCGGGGAGCATGTGGCATATCCATGAACAAAGAATTTGCAAAGAATGTTATCCTTCGGCGTGCTTCAAGGTTTGTTGGAACATCAATGGCAGATTCTTTTACAGTCAAGAGCAAATAGAGACGTCTTATCTACAACCATACCAAGTAGAATAACGCATTAGTATAACTATTCGAAACCTAAGGTTTCGGAATGAGTGAGTCTGTGTGCATTCATATCTATCGGTTTATGTACACATATCTACATATGTACCTGCTCTTCCCATTGTGCTGTAACTGCAGGAGGGAAGACAATAGCAGGTTTTGAGTTTTTACTATCAAAAAGTTGCCTTCCGGAGTCCTTGTTGCTATTGCCAAGTTCCACAACTTCACTGAGATAATAAATGTGCAAGAAACAGTCAGTACATGGCTCAAATTGGATATTAGGAGCATTTCACTAAGATATCATATTAATTCCCCTGTCCCATTTCATAAGCCCGTTTTGGGAGTTCCACCATTCTGAATGAAGATGAGATTGTGGAATTCAAATTTGAAAGCATTAATTGCAAAGTATCCTTTTCTCACCACTAGTTTTGAAAATCCGAATATTTTTTCCTTTGACGTTTCTAACAGGACAAATATGTTGAGGCATCCCGAAATGGATCAGAGGAAAAACAATAAGGGATGGATGGAGTATTTTCTGTCGGAAAAAAGAACTAATGGAATGGTAAACAAGCCACCAACCGTATCTCATTCACCATCATGTCACGGGTAACTACTTCTAACATGTCTTGCAGCAGCAACACCACAATATTTCCCTTGGATGGATCTGAGTCTTTCTGCAACACACAAGAACTTATAAGCATCTAAAAATAAAAAGAGGAAATTCTGTACAAAAAATCATACAGGAGATTGCACTAATTCCTTCTGAAACACTCACCAAAATTTCCACAAGCTGCACAAATTTCTTGCAAAGAGTTGGTAAAGGACCCATTCTAAAATTTGTAAGAAACGTACTCTTTGCAATGTTATTTTCCACTTCTTTGATAATGATGCCAATTATCCTGTCAGGAAAATGAAAATTAGACTTAGATTGTCATGGTAATAGCAAAAAAATAAGAATCAAAGACAACACTTTCCGCATAGTTGTTAGCTTCTCTAACAAGTTAAACTAATTGCCCAATCTAGAAAAAGATAAAAGGAATAAGAAACAAAGACTTCTGTAAGATCGAACAGGGAACTATCTCATGTGGGTCTTCAATGTCAAGTGATTCATATACACAAATGTGTAAAATATCAGAACAGAATAGACAAACAAATAGACAAGTCTAAGGAACTTAAATAAATGGAAGATGGTGATTGTGAAGTGACAACGGAATGAAAGTTTCATGCCCCCAAAGTGCTTAAGGAACAAAACACGAAAAGGAAACCTTTTCTCAGTTTCTCCAACAACCAAAGCATTGAGTACAAGTTTGAACGATTCGTAGCATTCAATAACAGCACATTTCATATATTCATCCGCACATATACGCTTCCAGAGATCAGAATCTTTTGATCGAAAATGGGCTGCCATATCCAACGCAATTGGAATCTGCAAACACAAAAAGTCAACAAGAGAAATAACCAGTAGGTAAAAGAATTGTAGGGCACTGGTTGACCTTGCTAGCCAGCAGAAAGGGAGGCCACTGAATTAGTTTTAGGCTAGGATCTGATGAGTAAGGAACTAGCAACAGATCCATCTCTCTGGAACAAAGGAAAACCCAGTTTCAATTCAATTGAATGAAGAAAATGGAATAGATAGAAGCCTGGAGAACAGAATAAATCAGTTAAGGGGCCTTTCCTGTCGCTTATTAAATCCTCTTCACGAAAACTCACTATTACTTCATTCCATAACTGAGCGAATTTGGCGGCTTCACTTCTTCTGCTTGCTGTTATCTAGACATCAATGGAAAAGCATAGAATAAACTGTCAGAGTGAAGTTAGTGTATCCTGATGTCCAGCTTTACAATCATTGAAACACAAGATTGAAACCTCAGAAAAACGTTTGGAAAGAGAAAATCCCTTCTTCTTTGTCTTATCAGAAGGCACCAAGTATGTAGCGAACGCCCCCGGTAAAGAGTGGAACCGTGATCTGAGCATGCCCAGTGTTCGAACCTGTAAGAAGAGGCAGCAACATGAATTTCACCCAGCAAAATATCTAGACTATCAGATTTAATGTAAAGATTAACTGGTGATGGTTTTGGTGGCATGCCTCTAGTTATTTCACCCTCATAGTGCTGACAAGGAATCTCAAGTTCTTTTAAGATTAATTTTTCTCTCAACATGAGTAAGAGAAAATGGAAATATAGAAAACATGAAGGAAAAGGAAATAGAAAGTTAAGAAGTTAAGGCACCATAGCGGTCATTAATAAAAGAATGGCCATTCGTAAATGGTTCTGCACTTGAGCAACCAAACTATCCATATACTGTTCTATATATTGTCTTCAAAGTCTAATGCACGAACAGAAACAATGAGTTGGAACCTATCAAAATAGTATAGCTCCAAAACCACGTACTGAAACCCTGGGTTTAGCAAATCATAACTATGATTTGAATTTTCAGCCCAAAAACCATTGTAGATGAGAACATTCAATCATGGAGAAGATTATCTCCCATTGAAGTATGTAGTACATGACCAGAGGTACAAAGCAACTTGGATGAATGTTTAAATGGAGTAACATAGTCATGACCATCTAATGAATGTTTAATTTGTAATCATCAAATTTATGTGTACAAAAGAATCACCTCTCCTAAGCGATCAAATGCCCCAAGAATACCACCACATAGAGTCGAGAAAATAGCGTACCATATTTGAGTATCCATAAAATAAACCTGCATGAAACTTGGAATATTTGAGATCTCACACACAGAGTATCCGAAATAATGACCATAAAAAACGCTGGCAAATACTAATAAGAATAAAATCATTCTAAGACACACCAAGATGATAGGTCCCCAAAGTGAGATGACTGCTCCGTAGTTGCCTTGAGCTGCATTTTTTTACTCTAATTTTATCATGAATGTATTTGACACTTAAAGCACAAAAAGCAACCATCAAGAGTAGATGAATACCATCTGGAAATAATTCATGCCACGTATATTGAACATGGCGAATACTCATTATATCTTTTGTTGGTTTGATCAGAGGTTTTATCTGGGAAACACAGGCGAAATGGTTAGAGGACTACTCTTCATAATGAAATTTCAAAGATGATTAGCGTTGAAGATGTGGCAAGCACCTGGATGAAATAGCTAAACGCTAATTTGGCACAGAGAAGTAGCAGCCAGAAAAGAGTATACCTGAAATTGGCAAACAAACATTCTTTCAAACAAATAGACAAAGCACAGTTGTAAGATTGGATAATCACAATAGGATATATTATGTCATCTATTCCAAACTCACTTTATAAGTGCAAATTGACTTTCATGCATTCCCCTCCCCACATAAATTCTGGGCTGCAGAGAGGATGACAAACTCATTCAAGAGATGAAATGTTTGTTAATAAGAAAGCCAAACAAAAGTACTAGGATTTACACATGTTTGAACAAACACAGAAAGGGCCTCAATGCTTAATTGACTTAAAACACGGTCACTGTGATAGAATAAGGATCCTAAGAGCTTGAACCTATGTTACCTAGAACGTGGATCATTATGGTAGGAGGAACGAGAAAGGGAACATAGTCCGCACATGTCCTAAATTCCGGAACAACAGGGGTAGGCTTCTATAGCTTCAAATCAAAGAATGTTCTTATTTCAACGTAAATCAGCCAATGAAAGTAAGTATTGTTTGTTTAATTATTCATGTAGAACACATTTCTAGAAGCATTATGACCAACTTTTCTTATATTTTGTCTTGCTAAAGCACCAATATCTCTAGTCTTTATAGAAGAACTTTCGGCATTGATCTGCATCCCTATATTCATCGTATTGGAACGTAATTGTACCACATTTCGGAACACCCGTTCCAAACCGTAATTCGCTAGGGTATTAGCATTTTCTGAAAACATAGGCTTGAACACTAGGAATTTGATTACAAGTATTTTTTAGATGTTTGAAGATGTTAATGCAGAGTATCTCGAATGCACCTACAAGGAATCCTCAAAAACCTGACTTCACAACATCCAATCCCCATACTTAGGCCTTCCTCCTAGTGTGCTTGAGAAAAAATAATTCAATGACACCACATTTAAGGGCCCAGCTACACCATTAATGGAATTAAGAATGTATAATTCTTATTTTCACATTGATTTTCCAATGCAAAAAATCAAATGTTTAGAATGACCAAACTTTCCTATAAGATGTGTTGTTTTCCAGATAAATGTGCTTAATGGAGAAGAAAGAACTGACTGCAAGAGTGACAGAAGTGAAATCACTTCTATTTCCTGGTTTATAAATTTAACCTTAGCAGCTTCTCATAGCTGTCCACATTTGCACACGAAACCATGTATCCAGAGGAATTCAAGGTGAAGAAGGAGGAAATAATGGTACCTGCGACCACCACAGAAGAAATCTTATAATATGCCAGTCTGAGTTCTCAATCCATCGTCGGAGCATTGGAAAAATAAACAATGCTGCTGCTAGTAAATTTGGAAGCAAATATATTGCTACCACAATGATGTACAATGGAGGGATGCCCTTCACTTTATTTAGGAACGAAAGAAGATCTTTAATTTTGTCAGGGGCCACTTGGAACGTATGCACATAACAGAGGGGAAGAATGACACTCCAGGCCAGACTAACAAGTATCTTGAGAATGTTCCTCATCACATCAGTGAACTTCCATCTATGATAGCCCGGAAAGTTCAAAATAAGGTCCAACATACCTGATATCCACGTTGATACAAAAATGAGATTTCAGTAAGAACCATGTCTGATACCAAGTGTATAGCACACAAATTGAAAATGAATAACAGCCAAGCAAGTATTTTCACATCTGCATACTGATTAAGATGTCATTGCATAGCTATATGCAGCATGATTTGAACAAAAACCATAAAACTCAGGTACAATACGAGGCACAAAAAGCAATGTATGGCGCATTGAGGAGATTTTCTGTGCTACTTTAGGGGTTCCTTGACTAGTACTTAACAAATCAAAAAGAAAAGGTTCACCTACAGATATAGTGGCTTGGTTACCAATGCAATCACTTTCATGGCACAGGCTGCTGTCAGTATTTAAATAATATTCATTGATTATGCTTCAAAAAACCGTAGTAGCTAGCAAGTAAGAATCATACTTTGAAGGAAGCGAAGAAATGCTGCTGTTATAAAAATACTGGAAAGGCTATATAATGCATCCTTCCGAAAAATATCTAATGGAGAAATATTTTTCCATGCAACAATAACCATTGCCTGCAATACAGCGGTTCAAAAAATTAGTGTCCAACACAATAACGTGAAGTTAGGAGTAAAAGACATTGTCCACCCATTTACAGTTCTGTTGCAAGAGAATACCTGCCAAGCCAGCACATAGAATGTCCACATACGATCAAAACTTCTGAAGTTGTGCCAGAATGATCGCGTCTCAACAAAATATGATTTGCCTGTGCTTCTTTCCTTTCTAGGAGTTGCTTCTCTTCCCTGGCATACCAACTAATGAAACAGAAATCCAATACGATGCACAATTAAAGCCCTAAAGTCCGATTAGAATATAGAAGTACCTTATTCATGCCACTTGTTGATTTGAAAAATTCACCATCATCACGCATAGGCCAACCCAATGAAAAGCAGTCAGTGGACCTGAAAAACGAAGTAGAATTGTATTGCAAATTATAAAAAGCCAAAGCACCTACAGAATCTTTGTTCATGAACTTCGAATTTGTTCTATTTATTTTTTGGTAAAAGAATTTGTTCTATTTAACTCATTACAAACCAGAAATACTCGTTCAGATCATCATAGTTACACCAATCTGCATGAGCAGCTTTTCCACCTTTACTCTTCTTGGCTTCCTAGAATATCATTACCATGCATTTAGTGTCGAATAGGAAGAAAAAGGCAAAGGCCTAACAACAGGGTGCATGTTTGCAGAGAGAGATACCCTATCGATTACTCGGTAAAGGGGTGATACAACTTTCCGCAGGAAAGACTCGTCATCTCCTCCATACGAAGGCTTAATGTTTTCTCCAGTAACAATACTAACATTTCCAGCCAACAAACCATGAAGCTCATATGCCATCTGAACACATGTCAAGATAGTGGTATGAAACGATAAATCATTGCAAGATAGAATCCAGGTGGAATATTCACAGATGAATAAACTACTCACATTGTGAAAGATGTAGCATAGGCATTCGGGCATAAATCGAATATTAGCTGCTTCACCCCAGATAAGAAGATTGAGTCCCATGTAAAGTATCTTTCTCTGTTGCACTTCTTGTTGCCCTTGAGGGAGCCTACATGAAAAAAAAATTAAAACACTTCCATAAGGAGGTCAAAGTCAAACAATGAAACCAGGGGTATATGGAACAATTCCACCATGGACAAGTAGACGTAGGTATAATATCTCACCTTAAACTGTGTTTTCTTCCCAAGAACTTGCACCATGTTTTATAGTTCTTAAAGAGCTTGCTCGTAACTGCATCAACAGCTCGATCATCAAGCTGGATAAGAGAGATGCATTTACTTTAATCAGCAACCGAGAATCGAGAAGGACACTTATAATAAGTCATTACATCAACACATGCTCATACATCTCAGAGTCTCAGACATGGCAGGGAGAAAAAAAGAACAGAAAGCTCCCATGAGGAAAAAGGCACATGGGACAGGAGTGGCTATAGAAAAGAACAGTACACTCACAAATATACATCAAGTAATCTTCAGGTTTACCTCTGAACTTCGGATGCATCAGAATGAAAATTTAAACGCAGCAGTATTTAGAACAGTTGTACATGCATTGATCTCATAATACCAAAAGGTAATAATTAACCATATTATAGAAGAATTTGATATGAAAAATCCATACATACCTTGTTTAGAGGCTCAGGCTTGGGATTAAGCCTTATGTGAACATTGGCAAGAAGTAGAATCAGATGTTCCCTCTGGTTCCTGACGTTGTCTCTCTGTATAAACAAAAATAACCCGAGACATTTGTTACTTCTCAGAAATAACACTAGAACTCTACGCAATAGACCTCTCGTTGTCTAGGTTGTCTAGATTAACGATGCATGCCTGAAACCCAAACATGGCCCTAAGCCAATCAAGAATATCCAACTCCCCTGCTCTCTGCCTGTTCTGCTCAAATGAAGATGGCCAGTTTAAACCACGTGTATTCTTTAGTGCAGCCACTGCGGCCTTTACCTGGGAGAAAAGAAAAAAAAAAAGCACATACAAAGTTATGTGTAAGACAAATAGACAATGTGTATATCCACGTTTCTTCTATATGAATTTGTATGTATATCAATTATACCTCTTCAAGCTGCATGATGGACTGTGATGCCCCAGCAGAATCCAGCGGAAGAATGTTATAAGGAGCATAGATTTCCTTCTTTGCCTGGACATCCTTGGCTGCTTCAATAATCTGTGTTGCCGCGAAGAAAGAAAAATACAATTAATAAGCTCCTTTGCACCATCAAAGTGTCTATCCAATACAATCAAACAAGAACCATTAGACAATTCAAGAAAAGCAACGGGAGGGCAGAACTTACCTCTGGAGCAACCTCCTCAACTTTTTCAGTCTTATTAACAGCGCAAAGAACTTCAAACAGAATTCCAGCTGTCTGGTAAGCTTTGCCAAGTTGGGCTCTAACCCAAACAGAAGAAGGGATTGACAGCAGTAAATAAAATCCCTTGAAGTGAGAGAAGAATTTGAACCAAATTTATCTGAAAATTTGGCAACAGGAGTAAGTCTAGTACCTATCTGCTTGTTCTCCCTTGTCCAGAGCTCTGACGTAATGCTCATAGTATTGTCGGTAGAAACTCTCGATTTCCCGTGCATCCGTCTTCTTAACCCGAGAGGCCAGACTCGAGGCATTGTCCTGAATCACGATTACCAAATTGCTTTACTCAAAATCCTTTCAAATTCGTAATGACCCAAGAATCTATTTCACATAATTTGTGTAGCTATATCCTTCCATATTGCTATATCTACAATTCCAGGAGATTCATGTCTGTGATTATTATACCTTTTTATTTAAGATGCCTCAATCAAACAACTAAAACAATTAAATCGATCATTCCCATAAAACAATTAAATCGAACTCAGCAACTCAGAAATATAAAATCCAAACGCCCCATGGAGCTTGATTTTACTAATTTGAGATTATCGGAGAGTACTCACTTGAACTCCGTCCTCTAATTTTACCCGCGCTCAGTCGCTTGCTCGCTCGCTCGCTCACTCTGGCGCCGAAAAAGGAAAGTTGAAAAATATGAAACAATGTCTAATTACACCGATACTCGTTAGTATTTCTAAAAATAAAAAATTTCCCTGAAGTTTGTGCGATTACTCTAACCGCCCCGATTCAGCTTCCAGCGTTAACGGAAAACATGTTTGGACTATCGTACCCTCAGCTTTTCTTTTTTTTTTTTTTGATAATTACGTCAGACAGATTAGCTTTATTGAACCATTGTCGTGACGTGAGCGTATATGATCAAGACTCATCAACCGCGCTCACAAACAACTGACATTTTCTCTTTCTATAACTAATTCCTGCAGAGTAGGTGGATTGTGTTTAAAAGACTGAACCAGATTCCGAAATTATCTGACAGACATGTAACCGTGCAGCATATGCATGTATGCACGACAACAAAATTAAGTAGTCGGTTTTGATCGAATTGAAGCAAAAGAAAGAGCATAAGAAGAAGAAGAAGAGAAATGGAAGGCAATTAAGTAAGAACCCCCACCCGTTCGAGACGTTGAAGCAAAGCCGTCTTAAACTGCCGGACACCACGACCACTCGAGCTGGGATCCAATCTGTGCGCTTTCTCGAAGGCGTAGAATCGACCTACAGTTGTTTAACACGCAAATACATATACACAGACACAACCAACCAATTACACTTTCAGACATCCAAATTAGGTATTGTACTCCGATAATTACTGCATTATGGAATAGTAATTAAATTAATCGTAGTAATTACTAGGGTAAGTTGCGATTCTTTGAATGATCATTTCATTAATAATGGTGGTTGATTTGATCAGAAGAGGCTTAATAGTAATAATAATTACGCACATAGATAGGCGACACGAGGACGTTCGTTCTGAATCTCGGTGGCGACGCGGAGGACGGTGGCGATGGAACCTAGAGACGGTGGCGCCGGAACCTGGTGACCACGATGGAACCTAGGGACGCCGGCACCACCTCATTGTCGAACACCTCCATGGAGAAGGTGGTGGTGGCGGCGCTACGTGACGGACGCCTCGTCAGCTGCCCCTGCAGCTCTTTATCTTGGCCAGCCATTTCTAGCTAAGCTTAGCTTTTGGGTGGCTTCTTCCTTGCACTGCTCTCTGTTCACATGAATTAATGTTAGATACAATAGTCAAACGTCTACACATTATATACCAACAGATAATGATGATGGTTATACGTACAATGTAGGATGGAGATGGAATCAATCAATGCGGTTTTTTCGAGCCTTCGCCTGCATGAAATTACAAGAGAGTGAGAGAGAGAATTAGAGAGAGAGAGAGAGAGAGAGAGATGAATGAATTTAGTATGGTGCATGTATGTAAAATGAGGAGGGTGGTGACGTAGTAGTACCGGAGGCCGACGAGAGGCGCGGTGGGTCTGAGATTGAGGGGAGAAAGAACATCAAATTTAGAGAGAGAGTGAGGTGAGGAGGGGTGGTTGTGGTTTTTTTTGGGGGTAGGGGAAGGGAATAAAACAGAGGAGGAGTAAGGAGGAAGGGGACAGACAGGTGGTGAGTTGTAAGAATGGGGAGGGGGTGGAGAAGCGTGATTTGCGTAGACTTCTTCTGACTACTACTGCTACTGATCGATGCATTGGATTGGATTGGAGGTGCTCCGATTTTTTCTTCTCATTGTTCTTTCTTTCTATTTTTGGTCCCTCTTTCCCCGTGGATTTGTACTCTCCCTCTCTCTATTTTTGGTCCCTCTTTCTCTGTTTTGGGGTCTTCTTTTTTGACAAAACAGACACCGTACAAATCTTACGATTGAGGCCGGCCCTGAGATTTTTGTGGCCCCAGACTAGAATGTGAGATCGGGCCCTATGTTTTTCCTAAAAGACAAAAGTTAGAGGACCAAAATTAACTTCAAATGATAGATATTTTGTTCTATACTTTGTTTTTGTTTTTGTAGTTTGTGTAGTTTGATAAAATATAGTTTTCAGTCGTAATTTTTTATTGTTATTGCAACAATCAAAAAATAATTGAAATCAACAAATTGATACGAACATTTTATGGATACGCACAAAGTTTTTTATTTATTTTGTCCCTAATAATGACACCGACCAAATATTTTTGAGAAAGTTGACAAACAATATGGATGCAATGGAAGTATATATTCACAATTGAATTCTTATAATATGGTAGTTTTGAACTTAGAACAATAGTGATATCCTTAATTGCACATTTGAAAGACGTTCGAGGTAATGTAAGCTATAAACTTAATGAAACAACCTTTTGAAAAATTTAATTAATTAATACCAATATTTTCTACCAAAAGAGTGTACCCAAGTTAAAATAAGTGGATATTTGCCAAATATGAAATATTTTAGTATCCATTTCACTATTTTAGTCAAGAGGTATATAAAATTAAATAATTTAACCAAACCACAAAAAAAAAACTATAAATACATTTAATAAAAGAAACCCCTCTAATTCGACTATTTTAGTCAAGAGGTATATAAAATTAAATAATTTAACCAAACCATAAAAAAAACTATAAATGCATTTAATAAAAGAAACCCCTCTAACCTTTTACACTGGAAATCTGATGGGAAGAGGGGGGCCAAGAAAAAAAGAAAAGAAAGGAAGAGAAGTTAAAGCAAACTAGTAACATACGGAACAAAAAAAGAGGCCTCCTTGCAAGAATTGAACTCGGGCATAATCCCTGGAAGGAGGGAGCTTTTCCGCTAAGCCACGTACTACTATTGTTCTAGTTGCGCTGCATCAATTATTTATTAGTACATTCTAACACATATATCTAGTTGGGGCCCCTATTTTGGGGCAAATGTTGGGGGCCCCAGACCCGGGCCTACTGGGCCAATGCCCAGGGCCGGGCTATTTGAGGGTCAAGGTGGTAGTCCAACGGCTGCCTGTTTAAACTGAATGGTGGCGCCAATTAATCAAGTACGTTTTGCAATAACCTTACAAAAGTCCCGGTTTTGGCATTTTCAATATCGTAAATACTCGTGAGAAAGAATTTTACCCTTCATAATCTTGTACATCGGTCACTTACCATTACGGACATGCCATTGCCCAGTGGTCCATAGGGGAAAAGTCCTACAGTACTATATTTTTTAGTCACTTCGTATTATTGATTGCCGTCTTTGATGTGGTATCAATCATGATGATAATGACTTTCACAAGTATCATAAAAATGCATCGTGCGTTTTCAAATGGATATACCACTAGCATTCTAGCAAAGTAATGTAATTAGAAAACACAAGGCCAGTTAGCTTTTTTCATGAAACAACCCATATAATCAAAATCAATAAAATTACCAATGATAATGATAAGACTTAAGAGTACAAGCAAGCTTATGTACATTTCTTCGTCTTCTATATTTTTGCCAAGACGCTATTGCATTGAACAAGAGGAAATGGTCAGATATTAATGGAACTTCTGATGGCAGTAGAACAAGAAGCCATCTGTTTTCACATAGAGAAGCTCTGGTGAAAGCTCAAAAAATCCAAACAAAGAATCAACACAAATGCAATGTCTACTAGTTGATCTTCTTCAGAGTGTTCACGTAAGTATAACTGGAAAACACCACAAAAAGCTTGCGGAACCTGCAAAATAGACGATAAAACTTTAATACGAATTATCAACTGGATTTTGTAAACCAGCAAAGCTTGGAAGTTGGAATTGTTTTACACTATTGACAAAACTGGTCGATAAAACTGATATGGGTCTAGGCCCTCTATGGGATTCATCCAGATCCGTAAGACCGTGCCATTTTGAGAAGATTACTACATTACGTAGGACCTTTTGCGGTATTGTAGTTTGTTTGGCATAGGATGCAACACAAGATTGAAGAGTGGATAAACTTTGACCTTTTTGCAAGAGGTGGGCAGTTCAAGAGAAGCAATACCTTGGGGTGTGTGGTACTGCTAATCCCACCATTTTGGGGAATTAGCAATCAATCCCCTTGCACTAATATTCCCAAGCCTCTTGCCAAATAAAAAATGATCTTGGGGGACAACAAAAAAGCATCTTCCAAACCACGGAGATTTTTTTTTTTTTTTTTTGACAAGACAACCCACGGAGATTAAAACTCTACTGTTCAAGGGGATTACACCACTACTCGGGTTAACAGGCCTAAGGGGACTCATTGAGACAACCCTAATGTTAAAAAACGCCTTGTGACGCTACGCTTAAAAGCTAATTCGAACAATCACAGGTTGTAAACATGAATAGTAATAATTACAATGAAAATATCTGGAAGTTTGTATAGATACTTGCAGCCAATCCCATACAACAAAGCAGAAGGTTGGGTTATCTTTCTTTCTTGTCTTTGTTTTCGGAACAGATAAGAAAGCATACATACCAAATCCACTGGCTCCTGTGTTGGGCCATTGCATTATAGCTTCTATTAGGACATTCATTCAGCAGACAATGCAACTCTCCATTTTGATAAAACATGGCAGAAATGAGGGACAAACAGATATCAACAGGTCCACTATACTTCCGTAATATGTTGATACTGATCTGATGATAATAAGAACAGAATTCACAAGATTGTAAGAAACTAGAATAAAATCTAACTTACAAAATCAATACTAAAGAAGGAAAAGAAGACGTACAAGTTCCCAGGCTTCAATATCTCTTTCTGCAGTTTTATGCAAGAGTTTGCTGCTTAAGGTACAAGGAGCCAGAGAGGAAAAGAAAGGAAAAAAAGTTAAATCTACAATTGCAATAGTTTCTCACGTTTGCAACTATTCAAACTGAACCCATATTAGGACCGTAGTAACAAAACTAAAAGACATTGATACAATTGGTATGTTTGCCGGTCATGGTCCTCATGAAATTAGAGCTGTGTGATGGTCCTCGCAGAAGCCCCAAAAGATGAGTGCAACATTTCTGGTCATTCAAATACTGCTTGTGCTCCTTAACCTATGCCCATGTAATCTACCTCTTTGCCCATGCAATACCACAGACTGGAGAAGTTCTTGCAAAGGAAGGAGGCAGAGAAGATAGAATGAAAGGATATTGTAAATTGCACTTCAGAAAAGATGGGTGAAAAGTCTTCCTTCCCTAGTTTAGCATATATTTTGTTATATTAGCATCATGACTCCAAACGAGGTGGAGGAATCAAGGAAGGAGGTAGAGAGTAAACGAGGACAAGAAAGGTCCTCCCAACGTATGCCTAACCTCAAAGAAATGTTTCTCTTCTTTTAGTTATTCTACACTTGCTTCTAGGACATGTTCCATCTTCATTCATTGTAATTCATGAAAAAAATAAAAAAAATGCCAAGGAATAAAACAAGAAAAGAGAACCGCCTACAACCATCACCAAAGCTAACAGTAGACACAGGACATGTTCCGTCTTCATTCATTGTAATTCATGTGTGTTTGTTCTCAGGTGTCTTAAGTGTGGAAGAGCCAATACGGCAACCTCGAAATGCAGAGAGTGCATGATAAAAATTCCTTTGAATACAGGAAACTTATAAACTGATCGAGTGCATCCTGAAATGAGTAAATAGAACAAAATGAAGTCTACTTACCGTATCCCACGATTCAAGTCACCATGATTACAGTGACCCGAAACACCATAGTTATCAAAAGTAATTATCTGGAAACAACACAAAGACAAGTTATTTATGGAGAGCAATATGATAAGCAAAGAGCACTTGGTTGCATCATGAAAAAACATAAGTTTTGGAACTCCCTTATCACACAAAGCTTAGCCGGCAGAATATACAGAACAATGGAAACCTTAGTAAGCAAATTATAAAGCTGCAAAATTTGAATCCATACTGCAACTAAATTTGAAGCTGTAAGTCTTACCAAATCGATGGCGTGGCTAAGAATGTACTCATCAACTATACTTGCCGATAATTCAGAGTTCCATACTTTGCCAAAACCATCCTAAAAAGAATGAAGTTACTTCCAGTATTTCACGTCAACATTGTATTCGAAAATACCAAATATGGCACGAGTTTTCAGAAGACTTTGAAGCAAGAACCTGCAAATCTGGATGGTCCAGGATTTTCACTTGTGGGAGTGGAATCTATATAACAGATTAAGTGTCAGAATATCGAGAGGAGACATCAACATCTTTTAAGAAGGTCTGCACCAAACTACTACATATTTTGAGGAAAGGAACTATTCAAAAGTAATAGAATCATTGTAGAACTAAGATGACACTTTGGTAAATACAAATGAACACCAGCAGATAAAGAAAGCCTGAGTAAGAACGACCTTAAGCACTGCAGAAGCCTGAAGGAGCTCTTCCTTCCTAATGTTTCCCATTCCATCTGCATTGCCTGGAAAGGCACAGAATTCCAAAAGATTAAGATTGTCAATGGGCTATTACATTGGAAAAGACAGATGTAATATGCTTGACCTTAACATTTGTACGAAAAGACGCAGCAAATCAATCTAGTAAAACACAAATAACAAATAAAAAGTTCTTAAACAGAACTATTCCTCCTCACAAAGGCAAAATTTGGCAGAGATAACGAGATTAACATCCTCTAAACCTGACCATTGCATGCTGAAGTTGAATATTTGGACTCCCGTAGATTATAGAATTTCTCATCTAATAGATGACCTTGGAAGTTGGAAGTACTAGAGAAACTTTTGGGAAAAACTGGGGGTGCAAACTCTATTGTTGGGCACATTCTCTGTCTGTCCTCTTTTTACGTGTATCTTTCCTTTTCTTTCACATCAACAAAGTCTTGCTTTGTTGACAAAAAAAAGAATCATATGAACTTCATCCAAGTGGATCCAATTGGTCAAACCAGCAAGCGGTCCATATGTTGAACAATCACACATTGAAGTAAAAAATAAAAATAATTAACACAGGGCAAGTGAACGTTTAGAACTGCAAACATACTGAATATTGGAACTTTAAGGACTAAGATGTAGACTACAGAGATAAAAGCCTGTTTGCAATAAGCCGGTCAGTATTCAGCTATGAAGCACCGACACTTCCACAGGTCGCTGCATCCACGTGTCGGACATGCGGACATGGCGGGGACACGCCCAAATACGTATGGGACACGCCACGTGGCGTGTCCCTTATTTTTTTTTTGATTTTTTTTGGGGGACACGGCGGAGGCCAATTTGTAATTCTTTTAAAAAAATTCAGGGGTAAAAATATTAATTACTGAGATGTTTGGGTTAAAAAGTGTAATTAACCCTTCTTAGCTATTCCTATATATACACATTTTGCATGGAAAAAGTGTTTACTTTTATATATACGTTAAAAAGTGTTTACATTTTGCACTAAACTTCCAAGAACCGAGGAGCTACAGGGACGTTTTGCTGCAGAACCATGCCCCCAAATCAAAGCCAAAAGGCATCAGGGAGGGCAGGCCTAGAGACCCAAATCAATTTCCGTGCTCATGATATTGATAATTAAACGGATTGGCATACAAGTATTTAGATTCCAATGGTACTATCTGCAATTTCAGTACAGAAAACAAATTCATTCAAGCAACATCACACTTAATGACTAAATTCATGAATAAGAAGGCCTATGTAAATTTGAAAGATATGTGACTACAAATGATTATAGAACAAGAAACATGTATTACCTGTTGACATGCAGATTATGTGCAGATTATGCCCCCTGGAAGTGAGGTAGTTTATTGTTGGAGTAAAAAACCTGCAGAATTGTGATATATGACTTCCATACAATACACCCTCACAGACCAAAAAGTAGAAAAAGAAGAAGAAGAAGAAGAAGAAGATGATGATGATGATGAAGTTAAAAGCATAGAATTTCAACACAAAATTACAGTCCATCCAAATCTTAGAGTCGAATTTCATTTATGACATCTGTAAACATGCCCACAAGAGGCCACTTCCAGATCCAACAGTGAATAGACCAGCTGTAAAAAATAACAATGAAGGCATGGAATTGAGGGAACCACATTATGCAAATAATGCTAGGAATCTGGTCTGCACCCAGTCTATCTCTCCTAGAAGACACACTGATAGGACCAGCCATAAGTAACAGCCTTTCATTTGTCTATTAGATCGAATCAGCATATTTGGAATCTTCCAAGGACAACTACAGTTTAAGTTTTTAGGACAACTGGTGATTTAAGATGATACCAAAGCTTTGGTTAATTTGTAGGAAGTTTTGGGTTCAAATTTCTTCATCTGCATTTGTTTCCTATCGCATTCTACTTCTTTCTTCTTTGCTTGTTTAGATGTTTGCATCTCCACATGCAAATGGAATTACACGTAAGAGAGGGTGTTAGATAACTCGTACATTGTTGCTCCCATTTGCTAACCACTTAAGCTTCCATATGACAAACACAACTCTTGGTGTCAAGAAATTCACAAATATAATCTCAACAAGTGCTGACGATGGTCTCAACATTGAAAGTTTACAACCATAATTTTCACAAGAGAAAAGAATGAATAAACATTAAAAAACCAAAAACCAAACTCAATTTTTAATGCCTATAGGAAGTTGCACAACTCAACCAAAAAAAAAGAAAAAAAAAAGACAAAGGTGCATTAGACAGGCATTCAAATTTAAAGCGTACATGGATTCATCATCAGGATGGGCAATAACCAGCAAGACGCTTCTCTGGTGAAGAGATCCACCTAAATTTGATGGAAAAACTTATATATAACAAACCAACAGATGCCTTGGTATATAATAAGTATGAGAACATTTATAAGGATCCCCACCATCATTTAAAAATGCAGCCTTAGAAGATGAGCGTGTTGTGTGGAGAATCTTGCACAATGTAGCAATCCACATCACAAAAACTGAAACAATGACCATGAGCCACGCCATCTAGCATGCTCCTACAACAGATTATGGAGAATTATGTAGAGAGTAGCTCTGCACAAACACAATTATGAAAAAAATAATTCAACGATAACGTCACAACCAAAAAGCAATATTGTGGATGCATGTTGTAAAGAAAAGTGTAAGTTGTGGTAGCTAGCATATAGTTACTGAGCTTTTTGCAGCTCGGTTAGGTACATGGTTAGCTTTCGACTTAGTCCGTTAGTCGTGTAGAAGCTGATTCAGTTATGCGCCAGAATGCAGGTTAGTTACAGGACTGAGATGTCGATTTAAGAGGGAGTTGAACTTTTGCACTACACACACAACTGATGGAAAGTATTTTTTAGTTTCTTCGTCCTCTGATCAAGAGCTATATTTTAGTCTTTTCTTTACATTCAGGGCATCAGAGCTAATAGACAAACGTCACAATTACAAGACCCTCCATTGAAGATCAAATAATTGTTATGGATCTCATCGTCTAGCCTGAAAATGAAGGAAATATCATATTCCGCAATTAATGGAGACATAAAGGTTCGAGTTCAACTTAGAGTTTGACAGCAACTACGAGTTTGAGTTTCACTTAACCCTATATCCATCTCTGGTTTTCTTATTCTTTAAGTTCTGTTCGTTCATAGGAATCATCACAAGTAAGATTGTAGAACCGGAGACACGTATCATGTGAAAGAAAAACACAAATCCAGAGTGCTTTGGAAGCCAATGTTCCTCGAATATATGGATGGATGGATGTTGCTTTTCAATGATAGATTCGAATCTCATTTTGAATTAAAATGTACTAGTTGGTGAGGTAGCACTCAAAGTGTGGCATACCAAATCCGAGTACATCTATTCAAGTTTCCCTATCAGTTCTCTCTGCTCATATCTCCCAAACAAACAATTGGTAGTTGGTACCGAGGGCCCGAGGCAATGGTGCAACATCCTTTTTCCTGGTTATGAAGGTTACACTTATTTGGGAATGGTAGCTTCCTTTCAATCGCTCCTTTTGGTAGAAGGTAATATCGTATATGACCACTGAGAGAGTAAACCGAACAGACAGATAGAGATGGTACCTGTTTGGAAATGGTAACTTCCTTTCAATCGCACGTTTTTATCCTTGCCGGATCTGCCGATCGTTGCCGGAGCTTATGAGCGTTGTTGGTTAAGGGATGGTGGAATTGAGTTTGTAGTGAGGGGAATTTCGAATCAGGACTACAGCAAACGACATGGAGGGAGACTTGGGGCATTTTGCATTTGTTGTGCTTGGTGGGAGCTCTGGCGTGGAGAGAATCAGAGAACGAGAAGAGAAGAGAAAGAGAAGAGAAAATAAAAAAGGAGAAATGGGGAAGAAACTTGTTATTTTCTTTTGTTTGGTTTGTGAAAAATTAGAGGAAAATTTGCACTCATGGGAGAGAGAAGGAGAGAAAAAAAGTAGTTAATTTTCTCTTCTTTTTCCTTTCTCTTCCTTTTCCTTTCTCTTTCTATTTGGAAACCAAACAAATGAGAGGAATTTTTTTAAATTTTCTCTTCTTTTCCACTTCTTTCCTCAACTTCCAAACATAGCCTAAAAGTCAGGAGAAAAACCAAGTAAAATCGGGTTCAAAAAGTGTGCTCGTGGAAAACGTTTTTAGAAAGCGTGTTTAGCAAGCACGTTCTTATTACTAACTTAATTTTTTGGTTAATCCGTCTTAAACTACGATGAAAGCGTGAAACGGAAACACATTCTCATGAAAGCATGTTTCACAAACATGTTTTCACGTACTTTGGGAATAAAGTTTAAAAACACGAGTTTTATTTACTAAAAGTCATATCCAGCCATTGGAGTGCGCTACACCGTGAAACACATATCACAACCGTCCATCTTAGAAATCAATGGTTTGAATTTGTTGAAGTTTTTCTTACCGATAAAAAGTATTTTGACCGGTAAGAAAATGTCTACTAATCCGGATCACTGAAAAACACTTTTGAGAGGTTGAGATGATGTGTTGTAGGGTGCTGCAGGGTCCCTGATCTGGTATACCACATACTACATCCCCATTATTTGGTGCGTGGGCCTGGGACACTGTGGTAGAAAAATGAGTTGGAGCATCAGGTGAACTAAATTAAACTTTTCATCCCCGTATATCAAGATATTCTTACATCTGCAAAAAGATAAAATATATAAAGATGTTATGTGAAAGGTCCGTTAAGGCCATGTTTGATGTGGTGTGTGTTGGGATCGGGTTTGGAATATGAATCTCTTCGGTCCATGAATTTGTTGTTTGGTTACATTTTATGAGGGGAGCTGTTAGTTCTCCCGGACTCAATTCCCCAAAAAGGAAAGATTGGCAAAACCCATGGGAGGGGTATTTCATTGCCCAAACCGCTCGAACCCTTTAGTAAATTAAGACAAAAAAAAAAAACGCAAATGCATAAATACCGTACTATAACCCATTATCATTACGGATTTTGGACACATAAATGCAAAAATGGGTTACATTACTTTTGGGTAAAACCATTACATTATCAACTATTCAAAAACCTTGAAAGAAAAACCCCAACAAAGCAAGCATCCATCTAAGCAGAAATAAATGAAGACAGAAAGACATGAACAAAGAACTCCTCAAAACATCGAAGAGCTCAAGTTAGATCACCGATTGTCTCAAAAGCTCAACAAATATCTATTAAGTTATCCAACTATCCTAACGTAAGATAAAACAAAATTTTACATTCATCTACCAATTCAAGATATTATCAATGAATGATAAAAGGCATCCACATATCAATCGCACAAACAATAAGAGAGACAATGGCGCCTTGAAGATTTCTTTCCAAAGGAAAAACAACAGGCACAACTATTATCCAACCGGAGGTAACCCTGAAAACCCTTATGGCTGCAACTGCAATTGTCGCCCGATTGAGAAATGACACCCCAGCAACTTGTATCGAGGATTATACCCATGTACCTGCCTGAAGAGTTTGCAAGGTCAAGACCTTGGGAATTCATTCATAACTCTCCAACCATGAAAAATATAGCAAACTTTTGAACTAAGAAAAATACAATTCAAGATTGAGCTCTAAATGGTGACAAACAGTCACAAATGGAAACATAGATGCATCAGATGTCAAAATTCCAGAAAAGCACAATCTATACCCTGACTTTCTTCAAGAAATGACTTGAGATAATGACCCAAAGAAAGAGACTTATGTTTCTTTCCAAGTGACTCAAACTGATTAACACCAAGCTATGAAGCGCCGACTCTTCTAGAGGTCGCTCTATCCGTGTATCAGACACGGGGATGCATATTGGACACATCACGTGTCGTGTCCCTTAAATTAAATTATTTTTTGGAGGGGGACACACAGGGGATACAGCATGGACACGCATGTCCCACATATACACTCACGATCTCTCTCTCCCTCACTTTTTTTTTTCTCTCTCGTTGCAAGTGTATGCGTGTGTATATATAGATATGTGTGTGTACGTGTATATATTCGTTTATTTCTCCGTCACTATGTGTGTTTCTTACATATATGTGTGTGTGCTGGTTTATAACAATACACAACAATCTATATATTTACATATCAAAAGAAAAGCGTATATAAACTGTTACTGCGTACATATATGATATATTTATATATACAATTATTTATTTATTTATTTTTGCCATGTCCCCCGCCGTACCTGTGTCCATGTCCATTTTTTTTAGAATTCTTGTGTCCTTATCTGTATCATTGTCCGTGTCCGTGCTATATAGACACCAAGGAAAGCACACGCAAATAGGTTGTTTATTGCCCAACATGCCAATATGAATATAAGGACCACCACCTAAGACAACACCATACCCAAAAGACTCCCATGTCTTGGAAGCGAAATAACAACATTACCCTTGATTTGAAAATTATGTATACGCTGTCCTCCCCATAAACAAATCAAAGCTTCCAGAATTTCATTGGAATGCTCAATAATCTCCCGGGCTGAGTTGCATCATCACCACTATCAAACACCTTAAGGATCTCCTGTCTCCATATTTTCTTTTGTTTTTTTTCATTTTTGATCAGCATTCCATATTTTTTACTTTGCCGTAGGCCCACACAACCAAACCTTTTCCCTCACCAACTTGCCAAAATGTTCTCCTCACGTCCCCCAATTCTGTTCCTCTTCTCCTTTTTCTCTCTCTTTCTATCTTGAGAAAAATCCAGCATTTTTCTTCATCCCTGCCATTTTTGGACAAAACTCAAAGAGAACTCTCTTGGTGTGGGTGGGTGGATGAGTGCATGTGCACGCATGAATCAGCACGAGTGCATAAAAGTGCGCCAAATCAGTTTTCTCGTGTAAACGGCATGTGGCAGAGTTAAGTCGCCGGAATCAGTTTTCCTATCAACCCAAAATGTACTATGTACAGCATATTATTTACCAAGTCACTTGGAAATTTGAATTCAGTAGCAGCCTACCAGGCAGTACTTACTACTTAATATGGGGAAACTCAAATTTTCCCATGGTGGTAATAAAAAATCCTAAACTCAAGCAACTAAATTTTTCCCAAGCGGTTCGCCTAAAGATTTCTGCATTTCCACGTGTTTCTTCTAGTGCTTCATTAGGTTTATTTAGTACTTCGCAGAATTTAACAGGTCTCATTACTTTTACCTGCTCTGTTGTGAGTACTTTAATATCAGAGCTTATCTACCAATACTTGAAACATTAACAGTCAAAACAATAAAATGGAAAGGACAATAGGAAGGCATGCACACAATCACAAGCACAGAAACACGTACTGAGATGAAAAATACCTGCAATGTTGCTTTTGCTTCATGATCAAATGCTTTGCAAAGAATCTCATAACTCTTCTCAAGTCCTATCTGCAAGTGTAATCATAAGAAAAGTGTCACACCGCAAATGACAAATTTAGATTGATGAAAACTGAAGCAAAAGTAGTGGCACAAATTCGTACTAGTGGATCAACTCTTGATGGTGAAATAGTTGATACCATGTACCTGCTAAGAGGTAACAACAAAATGTTATTACAGCGACATAAAGTAATTGATGTTAAAGTAATGTAAAATTACTTGTCCACTGGCACTAACAACTGTCATTTTTATTTCCCCCCTTTAATACTAGAAAAACACCAATGTCCCAAGTGTTGCCTGACCCTGCACCTCATATTTGGTGGTACATGGAGATACCACTAAAACTAAAAGCTCATAGTCAGTCGGGATAGTAGGTCTCGAAATGAAATAAAGGTAAAAAACGATGGGTTGGCATCCCCCATGTCTAAAAAAGATGATGATGACCACTGCTGTTTCCCATTGCTGCACGATCGAAAGTTGGCTCAGACTGTTCACTGCTCAGTCGTTGTCTACAAGCCACTTCAATCTTCCCCTTCAAAGGTCTGTGAGTCCCACTTACAGTCTTTAAGGCTTTAAGCACTCGAAATTGTCTGGTATACTGTTGTCTACGTGCACATGAAAAGAAATATATATGTTTTACTTTTTCACTCAATTCCAAGATGTATTTATGTTTATGCATACGGATACATGCGATATTGATTCTATATGGCTGCTCTTTAGTTTGGTTTTGCTAGACCATGAAGACTTTGTTGTCTAAAGACTTGCTTTCCTATCTGATCGCCATGCCAATGTTTTCTACCAAACAGTGATCATTAAACAGCCACAATAATATAGGAGCATCAAATTGTCTGCAGTTGGCATTTGGAACACCTAGAACAAAGGATGCGTCTGCACAAGTAATATGTTGAACCCGGTAGTAGTACAAGATAAAGAGGCAATGGTTTTTGGTGGTGGGGAAATGATAGAGTTGCATAGAGTTTACCTGAGCTTACTCATATAAAAATTCATCGCGAAGAAATTTTCTTTCTGAACAGTTAGCACCACGGCACCCATTTGGTTCTGTGAAAGATGAAAGGTAATAACAATTTACGGATGAAAAAAATTAACTATTCCCAGAACAACGTGCACGAATCATTTGAAGTCACAAAGTAAACAAAATTAAGGTAATGAACAAAACATACAAATACATAGGTTGTCAGCAATTTTGTTAAACCACCGTAGTAAGTACTGAGTGCACAAAGACTTACAAATACCAACGAAGACTGTACTAGCACATATCAAGTCAATGTAACTTTGGAAGGCCCTTCTATTTGTACTGCATAAAATATATACCTAATATTTACCATCATAAAGGAGAGCACAGAAAAAGATTCAGCACCTTGTGTGCAATAAGCTCAATCAGTTGCATTAAGAATTTTCCGAGTCCCTTCCTCTGAACATGAGGCTCAAGCTGTAACTCATACACATAAAGTACAGGTATCTCTTCCTCTACAGTAAACCGATAATGTACAAATCCAACAATGGGTCCCCTACCATGGATGACATCAGTAGAGGCCCTTTTAGTTTCTAAACTAATTGCCTGATTTCCATTTGCATTTGGAGCCTCATGTACAAATATATAACGTGCTTCTGGAGCAACCATTTCCCTGCGCTTCACCTTCTCTTCTGTAGGCCACTCGGACCCATATGGTCCTTCCATATTGGCCTAAAAACAGAAACTAATATCAGCATTTCTTTATTTGGTAACATAAAACTATTCTTATTTTTGAGTTGTGCTACCTTAAGGAGATTCTGAATGTAAAGCTTTAGAGGAGATGAAAGCTTATTCCCATACCCCGATTCCAAGTAGACAGACAAGCCTAGAAACCACAGACCATTGGTGATGCACACGAGTAAGTTGTAAGGAAATGGGCCAAAAAGGAACATGATGCAACACCTTCTGTGCCGCACGTGGAGCCAAAAATACAGAATTGAAAAGGTGCAGTAAGAAAAAGCAGAGAACATGTGTGTCACTTTGTCGATTACCAAATAAAGTCGTAAAAAGAAATGAAAAATGAAAAAATACAACAGAAGACGTGAAAAAGCATATGTACAAGACTGACATTTTGACCCTTAAATTGACAAGTTAAAATTTTCTATTTCGTAATCCTCCAACATGGTTGCTGACCCAACAGAACCAGGGATTTTTCAAAAATAAAAAATAAAAAAAAGTGCTAGTAAAACAAAACTAGTTGAGGGGGAAAAAAAAAGGACTTGAGGCCTAAGTGTCATGGCTTATTTTCTTTTCTCAAAAGCAAAAGAGTCTCTGATTTCTCTCATTTCGCTAACGAGAGCTAAAATTTAATCCATCCGTAAAAAATACACAGTTAGAAGATATAATTAGGGTTTTCCGATGGTATACTATATAGTAGTAAGTTTACCATTTCTTTGGTAATGGCGAAAAGCTGGGAAAGAAGCGAGATCGTCTTTGTTGGGAGAAGAAGCTGCTTTCATAATCTCATCTATGGCTTTCTTCTTCTCCAGTAACTGAAACCCAAAACGAACATCATCATGAATCAGCAGGGAGAAAAACACGAGCTTTCGATACCAAATTTAGTACAACTGCTCACATGCAAAAATTGGGAATACACAATTGCATTTCTACATTACACATGCAGATAGATGAGAGCTAAGGTCGGTCTTTCCCTTAAATTCTGTCTTTTTTACCTGTTTCCTGCTTGTCTTCCTCTCTCGGCTAGCTTTTCCCTTCGACTCCATCACTGCCTCGCCGACGGGCTCGCTCTCATCTCTCACTTCAAACATTTTCCCCCTATTTGAGTAAACCACATTCGAATTCCTAAGGTTTGCCAATATCACAATAGGGTATTCTAGTTTTGGAATTCGTACTTTGCTTCCGAAACTGAGAGTTGAATTACAATTTCAACCCTTCTCTATTCAACTGTTTTAAACCCTTCTCTAATTCAACTAGTTTCTAGGTTTCTAGGTTTCTCAGATTTCCCTAATTAATCCAGTCAAACTAGGCCATTGACAGATTTGGGATTGTTGTTGTGATTTGGACACGCATCAGCGGTTCCGTTCTTGCAGGATGGTGACCCGTCCGTTCTTAGTCCATTGGAGCCCGATTTCATCTTGGGCGCATTACGATAAATTGTCCTAAACGAGCGGTTCGGATGCAAAGTCTTGAGGTGAAAATGAAACTCGGATTATGGCCGTCCATCGAGAACAGACGGGCTCGGATGGTGCCCAAACAACTTAATTTTGCGGGATTGCAATTGCAAACAACCCCGTGTCCTATTGTCTAAATTGTCCTAAACATGGATCCAGGGATTCTATAATGCGGCATTTGAGTCGTTGAACTCAGTAATCAACAACTTAGATTTCATGTCGGCAATGGACGGCTCGAATTATATAAGCGTCAAGATGAAATCCGGACCAGTGATTACACGATCAACGGCTCGAATGTCGCACTGCAAGATCCACAATTTCCCCAAACATAAGCCAATACTTAATGATTTACTATGTTACATCCTACAATTGTCTCATTAGCCAATTTTCCCCTTACAAGGCACTCCTTTAACGCTTTTATGACCTTCCAATTCAGCGTGGGAAATTGCCGAGTGGGTCAAAAGCAATTAAAGACATCAAAGCTCGTAATTTCCATTTAGGAAACAACAAACTATCTTAGAAAATGAAATCAAACTACCTTATTGAATGTTTGATAGTTGGAATTCAAACTTTTATGTACACGATTAATTTTGTAAACTTGTATGATAAATTTATCGTAAGAGACATTTTGTTATGTAATTTTTTCTTGCATTTTTGGTAAATCAAGTGTATACGATAACATCAAAAAGTCTAGGTTGATGCGGGCATCCCTTGCTTGGTCTATCTTCAAAGCAAAGGGCATGACCCACGTAGCGGTAGCCATGCCACTAGTAAGAGGAAAATGGGGAGGGAGATGCATTATTTTGGATTGTTGTCTAGCATATCCAAATAAAAGTGCTTCCAAATAAATTATACCTTTTCAACAAAAAAAAAAGGTGGAAAAATAATGGCAGCCGCATTCATGTGAAGAAGCACAGAAACCACAAGTAACGATTCCAATGCTCAATTCATAGCCTCAGAAAAATTATGACTAAAAAGTGGAGTATAAAAAAATAACACGTGATAATGGTCCAGTTAGAGCATCTCCACCCGTTCATCAAATCTTTCACCAAAATCAAATTTGAGTAAAAAACACCAAAAATCACACTCCACTCCTTCACCAAAATTGGTTTTACTCAAATGTTTTACCAAATTTGCTCATCACCAAATCTTGAACCAAATTTTCAAGGCTCTTTTTTTGCACTTTTATTTACCCTTTTGTCATTCAATGATGTGAATTAAATCTCCACCGTACAATTTGAGTAAGGATTGGAATGAGTCATATCAAATCAAGTTTTTACTCAAATTTGAGTAAAAATTTGTGTAAAGAGTGGAGATGCTCTTATATCAAAATAATAACCTCATCAACTAATCAGATTGCAGCCGATGTCAATAATTGATTAGTTCCAAAAATTGGCCCACCTATCATAACCAACCTAATAAAATTATATCATCCAAACCTACTCATACCGATCGTGTGCCATATGGTAGCTAGATTGTAGTTCAGGCTTTCTGGAATTCCATTAAGAGGGAAATACCGGCCGCTCCTGTTTTCTTACACAGTGCACCGCCCACTCCACTGACAAAATGAAAAAGCACTGCGCACTCCAAAAGGCAGTCCACGCCATGCCTCTTTGCAGCCCAAGCAAATGTACAGTCTACGCCCAGGCCTCTGACAAAAGCGGCGGAAGCCAAGACCCCATGTGCCGTCTCTCTCTCTCTCTACCCACCTCACCTAAACCCCAGGGTACCCTATAAAAGTGTTCAAATCTAAATCATAGGGTAACCTATGAAAGTGTCTAAAATTCTAGGGTATCCTATGAAAGTGCATAAACCACTAAAAACTCTACAATACGAAAGTGCACCATAAACCTAAACCCTAGGGTACCCTATGAAAGTGCCTAAAATACTAGGGTATCCTATGAAAGTGCCTAAACCACTAAAAACCCTATAATAGGAAAGTGCATCTGAAGTGCCTAAGCCACAAAAAAAAGTGATTGACCTTAATGGAGTTAGTGGTAATTAAAAAGAATGATTGGAGTTAGTGGTAATAAATATTTGTTTTTTGTACCGGCTCGTAATAAAACCTTCCATTTAAGTTTAAAGAATAGTATAAAAATACTACACCACAACAGGAGAAGTTTAAATATGAAAGTTTGTGATATTTTAAGAACACCTTTTTTTTTTCTTTTCTTTATCTCATAAAGTATGCACCTTTTTCCTACTTCGTCCCTAAACTATTAAAACCATCAATTTAATCCCGCAACTATCTCATTGCAAGTAATTGAGTCCAATCGTTGGCTTCACTTTTTGGACGAAAAACTGTTTACACGTGCTCTGTGAGCACAAATCGCTCACAAATCTTTCCATGAGCCCCACGCAAACAATCCGAGCTTTTAATTACTTTTAAAATATGTTTCCGAGTAACCTTTTTCAAAGAAATCACAGATCGCTCACAAATCTCTCCATGAGCCCCACGCAAACAATCCGATCTTTTAATTACTTTTAAAATATGTTTCCGAGTAACCTTTTTCAAAGAAATCAACTCAATCGAATAAGTCTAAGTACTTGATCCAATTTTTTGACAACTCTAGAGTCTAAACACTGAATAAAAAATTGGAATTTAAGATCAACCACTTAAAGTTATCTGATTGAGATGATTTTTTACAAGGTCACTTGAAAACATATTTTAAAATTATGAACGGAATGAATTGTTCATGTGGAACCCCGAAGTGGTCCCCACGACGCGATCTGTGCACACAGACGCTTGCGTGTAGAGATTTTCCATCCAAAGAGTGAAGCCCGTTAAACTGATGATTTCAATAGTTTAGGGATGAAATAGAAACAAAATGTGGATAATTTAAGGGATAAAAGCATAAATAACTCTTTTAAGAAAGATTATCACATGCCGGTTCATTTTTAGTGGGCACGTGAATTGTTATGAAAGTTTTGAGGATAGGGCCAAATCCACAGGGGAAAGATGTGCATTGCACCGAGTTTTAATAAATCACAACCAAATCCAATGGTGGGGCCATTACAAGACATTTCTCTACTTTTTGTTGCCTAAACTTTGTTGGCCTTTTGCAGAATTATTATGAGAGTTTTAGTACCTTAATTGTTTTATGAAAATTCGGCCTAAAAAGGTTGTATTTTTACGCTATTGGTTGCCCTTTACCAGCGAGCAGCAAATTTTGAGAAACAAACCCAATAAAGTTTGAAAATTAGCTCAGTTATGGGAGTCAATCAAATGTCGGACTAATGAGTCCAAAAGTCGAGATTTATTGCGATTTTTTAGAGCACCTGGTTACTCAAATTGGAGGTTAATTGATCTTTAGTGGTTGAAATTGGATAAGTTATTGCTGGTACAGAATTTGGGTACTTCGGAAACTTGAACGTCTTGGTGGAACTTGCTTCGAGGCACGGTACAATGTTGTTTTCCGAAAACAGTATTTGCCCCATCGTTTGGTGTGCACTAGATTGATAGCGAATCTATTCGAGATATAATGAAGCCCAGTCTATAGACCTTTTGCCTGTGTCCGCACAAACAAAGGACAGACAGAATATCGAGCCTAAAATGTGATCAAAAGAACTAAGGGGCTGCTGACACCGTTGTTGCAGAGTAAATATGTAACAGAACAAGAAAGCAACTTGAAAGAGTTTTGGCAGAGTAACGGCGCAAAATTGTGTGTTGAATAATTGTGATTTGGGCTCTATTTGCGCAAAATGCACCTTCTCACATGGGATTACACCCTTTGGTCGAATGCCATTTGGTTTGAGTCATAACCTTTCCAAACATAGCCACAACATTCTGTAAAGAAGTGCCTAAACCGCCCGCAAAAATCACACGCAAACCCATCGGTTTCGATACCAAGATTTTGGGGTATCGATACCCAAACTCTCTATTTGTCAACCAACTCGCAATAAGAAAGGGCACTCTAAGTGCAAAGTGCGCCATAAAAATGCCGCACAACCCACTTCCACGCTCACAGGCACGACCACCAACTATGTTGGATTGGTGCGCAGGAGCCAAGCCACTTAACACAAAGTGATCTTGATAGATGTGCTCCCTTATATATACTATCATTCAACATTTTCTAAAATAGCCAATGTGGGACAAAACTTAAAATAATTAACAAGAAGCTTTCTCAAGACACAATGAATAATTTGATAAAACCCCAAAACAATAACCATTTATTTTGATAAATATATTCCAGCAATTATTGTTGAAATTCTGCATAACAAATTAAATTGCCTTAGCTCAGTTCAACTATTGCATGTACCCAAGAATATCACGGTGTTCAACTATTGCATGTACCCTGTGGTAAAACCAGTAGTACGTGTTTCTGAGTATAGAAAAAAAACATGTTGAATTTGCCCAAAAACAAAATGTTGAATTAGTCAAACCCACCCAAAAAAACTCCACCCACAAAATTGTTGAATAAGTCAAACCCTAGAGTAGAGAATTGGTTGTGGGCCTGTGGCTAGCCAAAACGACTAGTTCAAGTTTGGGGGTCAACCACTGTCGGCCCCCCCACTTCATTCCTTCACCTTTATTAGTAATTTAGTCTCTAATTTAATTAATAACCAGCCAGCCCACTAAATGCCCAAGTAGTATATATATATATATATCTCATAATATAAAGTGGAGAGTAAGTATTGGTTATCACGCGCCTGACTGAACATGTTTGTCTTTAAAAAGTGGAGAGCTCAAAGTATTACTGTAGACACCCCGATTTTGAACCCAGGATGCGCTCGAGCATTCCCGATGATGAAACGGACCAATCTTGACTACCTGGAACTTGTGAGAACGACTTGAACTTGATCAAAATCAGCCAAACACCACCCCAAACAATCAAAATATACCAAATCAACCCAAGCACTGTTGAACCAAGCCAAGCCAGCAAATTGCCATCAAGAGCCTTGAGCGCTCAATCCTGAGGCATTGAGCGCTCAACCCTGAGAAAACACCTTGAGCGCTCAAGCCCACGGCCTTGAGCGCTCAACTCTGATCCAGTCAGCAACTTGCAGAATATCTAATCATATGAGATTTTCTACATGAGGAGCGTCTGGGATGATCTTATACGATCTCCATGTGTATAATACACCCCACTAACTCCAAAAATACTCCTAAAACTACTCCTAACCCATTCCAAATACAAAACCCACTCTCTCTCTCTCTCTACACTCCCACTCTCCCTTCTATATAAACCACCCATTGCCCACTGATTTCAGGTGACCAATTCCTACTCCAGCTCTCTCAATTCCTCCAGAAACTATCCTCTCTCTATCTCTCTACAAAATCACCCATTCACCACCCAAACCACTTGCAAAAACCACCTTTCAAGCTTCAAATCCGACCATTGATCATCAATTAACCATATACACTGTCTCATTCACCTAGAATATCAACCAAAACCTCTAGAATCAACCACCATCAAGCCCAAATTCAAGTTCAAGCCTTGATCATAGCCGAAAAGGTAGAAAATTATGTGAAAATCACTGTTTTGGTCTTGCTGAGGGAGACCAGTGGGCTCATTCAAGTTCCTCATACTTGAAATGAGCCTACAAGGTCAGAAATCAGAAAGCCACATTGTGGCTTGAGCGCTCAAGGCCATACCTTTGAGCGTTCAAGCTGTTCTTGGCTTATTTGCACATTGTAAACTGTTTTGATGATGGAACTTGATTTAGTATATTTCTGGTGTGTGTGAGTTGTTATTTCTGTGCTTAGGATCTGGATCCCTCTCTCACTCCTCCATTTTCAAGCATTTCTTTGTTAATTTGTTGTGATTATACTCTTTTCATCATTCTTTAAGAGATCAATCCGTCTGCTCCTATTTGATTCTCCTTGGAAAACGTTTGATAAATGTTTGATCTTGTAAAGAAGTTGTAAAAAGGATTAAATTCACAAAAACCAGAAACTGGTTTGAGCGCTCAATCCACAAGCATTGAGCGCTCAAGTTGGTTTGAAGAGATTGAGCGCTCAAGCCATCACCTTTGAACGCTCAATCCCCATTATGGGATCCAGATTACAAGACAGTTGTTAAAGTTCCATGTTCATAATTCCTTGGGTTGATTGTACCGTTTCTGTTGTAATTTATTTCTGTGAATATTGGTAGTAATTTTTGTTATTTTCATCACCATTATTCATGTAGATCAAGTGCACAAGCATTCACCGTAAATTCGTATCTTTCTTGTATATATATTGTTGTTTGGTGGTTCCCATCCCCGATTCCTCATTTTCGTGAATAAATCGAATTTCAAACATTTCTAAAATCCCACAAAACATTGAGTAAAGACCGGTTCACGGACCGGGCGAGAGGGGTGCCGTAAAATCCTTCCCCTCTCGTAACCAAACCCCCGAATCCGAGAAATCTTTGGTTTCACCATGACTAGTAAAATCTTTTTCAATGGGCAAGTGAGTCATCTTTTATCGGTTCCTCGGGTTCGGACCTAAAATCCGGGTGGCGACTCAAACAATCTCAATATTTTCGAATGCGAATCGCACCGAATCTCGGTGGGCCGTCCACAATTACTATTTAGAGAAAAATTTCATATACATTTTTATATGAAGATTTGACTTGGATACTAACATCTAATCAACTTAATAGTAGTTTATTTGAATGAATTGTCTTAGAAATTATTGCTTTGAAAAAAGATCTGACTGTCTGAGGCGGTCAAAAACATATCGAATTATAAATTCGTGACAATAGAAACATATATATAACAAATATTAAGATCACAAGAATACTTATCGGAGAACTATAAAACCTAGCTGCCATACCAATATTGAGGATTCAATATGAAAATATGAATTTATTTGGGTTGTAATTATGACACGCTTCTTTGGATTTAGAATTTTCATATGCAAATGCAAAAAAATGGGTCTCTACTTAATTATGAGGATTTATGATGCTTTAATTTTTGTACAAATGCATTTATGAAACCTTTTTTTTACGTATGTATACTCGGTTATTATACAAGTGTTAGTCGTTTCTTTTGCAATAGAGCCTATATGACATAAATTATGAATGGGACAAGCCAATTAAAATCCTAAAAGGTGCATGTAATTGAATGTGTATCTCAAAATTGAAATATTTTGATTCTTTAATGGAGTTAGGTCAGAAACCTAATATATTATTGATTTTGATCCTTTTCAATACGTCTTAACATTTAAAAAAATTAGGGTGGAGATTGAGTAGATTTAGTGGATATCAAAGCTTCTTTCATTGCTATAAAATACGATTGCGCGCCATCACTTGGAGAAGAAGTTTTTTGCCATTCGTCAAGGTTTATAGAGAAGAACTTTCCCGTCAACTTATAAGTCTCTCTCTCAATCATAAGCACAAATATGCTTTATTCTCTCTCTCTCTTTCTCATGCAATGCATCAGAATTTAAATTACTTGTGATGGCTATTGGGTTGCTTTCGTTTTAAAAGTTGAATATGTGATTGTAACATCAAATATAAGAATACTTGGCTAGAAATTGCTTTCATGGACATCTCATGTCGAATAATAAATGTTTAGTAATCCGATATTAATCTATATGCGTGTTAGTTATGAATGATAATGATGCAAAAACTAACAAAAGTTTAAACAATACAGAATTTGGTAATCGATTTTGGCACTTTACATTTTGATAACTACATCGTTTCAGCATTTGTGTTTTAGTGTTCAAAATATACATATAACATGCATATTAGAAGACAAATATCAGAGTGTGTATCAATAGTGTTGCAAAATCATTTCCCTAAAATTTACTTGTTTCATTCTCATGGAGGCCAAACATTTCAAACCTTGGGGCCACTGAAGGATCGCACGGTTGTTAATTTTAGGGTCCAAAAATTAGTTGAAATGTGTGCAAACTAATCTGGAGATCCGGTTATCAATGGGGAAAAAAAAATTCTAATAGTGTATAACATGTTTTTACCACTTGATCCATGGTGTCAAAATAGCAAATGATAATATTCAGACCTGGCATAGATATCAATATATCATCCGGGTTTTCACTGGATGGGGTCACTTGACCCGTGGTCATGTTGGTACACACCATTGTAGGTTTTCTTTATTCACTTTTTGGAGGTGTTATATACCATCTACTCCTTCATACACACCAATTTAAGGACTATTCCGTTATTCAAACACAGTTACGGGGTGCTTCTAACATTCCAACACGCAATAAATGTATGCTTAGAGTGATCCAAGAACAACATTGTCATGCTCCATGACTACTGAATAATCACTTTAATATAAGACCGTGTATCGAATTAGCAAGCAAAAATCACCTCACAAAGTACCAATAAAAAGCTATAAATGCTCAACTGTTCTGGTCCACTATTTTCAAGGGCTATAGAAGGAGTCAAAATGAAATCATAAGGTATATCCATATATGTTAAAGTCATCTTGACCTTTTCTTGATGGACTCCTACCTTTATTGAAAGAGTGATTTTTTAAGCTTAAAACATTCAAAGATGCTAGGACTTTGTAGCCTCGGTTAAATAAGTTATGGATACCAAAAAAATATGTACAAGTAAAAGGTCAAAAACTATATAAAACTATAGTGCGGCAGCGCACTACATGATAGGTATACTTCTTCCCTGAGATATTGGAACATGAAAATTTATTTGGAGATATTGAGATGTTACCCTATATCATCGGTAACTTGATAGGATAGGTATAACTTAATTCGTCTAAAAAAAACCATAATTAATAATACAAAAGTCATGCCTGCCTGGTACCTGTATTCTTTACAAAACTAGTACTCCATAATAAACTAATAAACCCAATTGGCAATTAGGGGGCCAGATAAGATAAACAAAAAAAACTAATTATGGGCATGTGCTAATATATAGGTTCATGTCTTTTTTATAATAATATAATATATTTTACTGGTGAGTCGATCACGCGGCTAGCCAGTGACGTATTAGTGTTACTCCACTATACAAAATTAGGGGAAAAGAGTATACGAAATTAGGAGTACTGCCGACCAGCCCTACTCGGGCTAGCTTCTACTAGAATTGAGATGTAGAAGCTGTCGCCCACTCTCTCCCACGTTACGCATCCAATCAACCAACAAGTTTTGATAACAGTTATAGGTATAAGAGTCCGTTTGAATAGAGTAGATAGAACACGGATGAGATGGGTTGAGCTAAATAGTCCTGGTTCCCTTCCATATCTGTCGTTTGACATCCCAAAATCTCCCCCAATGTCTCATCCTCATTCTCTGTTTATTCCGGCTTACGTATGTGATGTAGCGCAGCCTATGGAACAGAATCAATCGTGCAAGAGAAACACGAACAAGATCGACCCAGAGGTACTCCCTCCTTAAACGATCAAAATATGAGTAAAACTCGTTTTTAATTCAATAACAACCAACCCTAGCCGTTTAGGCTTACAACTTATTATATAGGAAGCTAGAAACCCTAATTGATTTGTTCCGAAAAAGGAAGGCAAATCAATGGAAAACGTAAAGTTACTAAAAAGGGTAAAATCGGACATAATAGCAAAATAACGAGGCAAGCCGATCGGCCACAGTTAGGGCACTCGGTATCGATACAGGAATAAGTCTGTATCGATACGGGTGGCTTCTGTTTGCCAATTGACAACCCGGTATCGATACGGCACAATTACAGTATCGATACCGACAAGTTCCTGACCTTTATTCTGACACTCAGGCCTTTTTGGGCCTACGCGGGCGCAGCCTGTCCAACCATGTTGACGCAACCCGGTCTGCATCATCCTCCCCTGCTTGAAAAGAATTCGACCTCGAATTGCAATCATCAGAAGATGAGCTATCACCCACAAACGGAATCAGATGCTTGACATTGAACACATCCGATGTGCGCACGTGGCTAGGCAGATTCAAACGATACGCATTTGGATTGACCTTCGCAAGGACCTCCAAAGGCCCAATCTTCCTGGCCTGAAGCTTGTTGTATTCCCCTTCCGGAAAACGATCCTTGGTTAGCACGGCATATACGAAATCGCCCACCTCAAATTCCACCAAACGACGCTTCTTGTCGGCTGCGTCCTTGTACTTGGAGGTAGAGACCTCCAACTGCTGTCGGGTAGCCTCATGTACGCCCTTCAAATGTGCCATAAAGTCTTGGGCCTTCCAATGCACACGCTTCAAATCGTGCACCGGAGCGAGATCGACAGGCTCGCGGATTGCATCCATAGATAATCCAAATGGAGAATGACCCGTACTCCGATTCACCGAATGATTGTATGCAAACTCAACTCCGAGCGCCTTCGAGATCCCATGACCCAAGTTGTTCACCCACCAAATCAGCAAAGATGTTGCCCAAAGAACGATTGACCACCTCGGTTTGGCCATCACCTGGGGATGATATGAAGTACTAAAATCGAGCCGTGTGTTTTGCCTCCACAAACAACGCCAAAAGTGGCTCAAGAAACGTGTGTCCCTCGTCAAAAACAATAGATACTGGCGACCCATGTAAACGATAAACACTTTGTCAAAATACAATCGTGCTACCTTAATAAAGATCGGTGGTTTTAGTGCAAGGAATAAAGTGAGCCATCTTCGAGAACTCCGTCCACTACCACATAAATAGAATCCTTTACTGGGTACGAGGAAGACCAAGGACAAAATCCATGCTCACATCCGCCCATGGTTGTGTAGGAATAGGCAGAGGCATATAGAGTCCGGCGTTAGTGGCCCCACCCTTAGAAACACAACAGATATGACAAGCTCTCACAAATGTAAACATCCCGCCTTAAAGTAGGCCAATAATATGATGCAAGCCACCAAAGCAAGGGTCTTATCACGACCCACATGCCCCTCATTATGCAAGTCATTAATAATTTTGAGCCGCAGACTCGACACGGAACACATAAGGCATTACCCTTGAATAGAAAGCCATCATGAAGGTGAAACACACTCGGTTCACCCTTTGAAATAACATCCAACACATGTGAGAAAAAAAGGATCCAAACCAACAAACTCACGAAAAGAATCGAAACCAAGTACCTCAAAGTGCGCATGCAAGTCAGCCAAGGAAGAACGACGGCCGAGGGCATCGGCAACTCAATTCAACGTCCCTGCTTTGTGCTTAATCACAAAGGTGAACTGCTGTATATAAGCAGCCCAATTAGCATGTCGGTGGGATAGCTTGTCCTGGCTATTCAGATGTTTCAGTGCCTCATGATCCGAATACAGCACAAAGTCACTGTGAACAAGGTAGTGGTACCAATGGTGCAAAGCCCGCACGACTGCATAGAACTCCACATCATACGTGCTGTAATTCACCTTTCCCCCATTGAGCTTCTCGCTGAAGTAAGCAACCGGCTTCGAATTCTGACTAAGAACAGCCCCAATTCCTACCTTCGAGGCATCACAATGTAACTCAAACGGCTGTGAAAAATCTGGAAGGATTAGCACTGGAGCACTAGTTAGCTTCAACTTGATCTCTCTGAAAGCCTCTGTTGCCTCTGCTGTCCATGTAAAGCTTCCTCCTTTCATACATTCTGTGATCGGCGCCATAATAGTGCTGAAGTGTGGTATGAATCGGCGATAGAATGACGCCAACCCATGAAAGCTCCGAATATCAAACAAAGTCCGTGGTCCGGGCCATTGTTTGATCGCCTCCACCTTTGACTCATCCACAGCAAGTCCATCCTTCGAAACAATGTATCCCAAAAATAGGACTGAGTCTGTCATGAAGGCACACTTCTTCAGGCCCCCAAACAGCTTCTCCCTTCGTAGGACTTCCAGAACTTCTCTTAAATGCTGCATGTGTAAGTCCGGCGTGGCACTATAAATCAAAATATCATCGAAATATACCACAACAGACTTACCAATAAACGGTCGCAGCGCTTGGTTCATCACACGCATGAAAGTACTAGGCGCGTTTGACAAACCAAATGGCATAACCAGCCATTCATACAAACCCTCACGAGTCTTAAAGGCAGTCTTCCACTCATCCCCGGGTCTGATCCGAATCTGATGATAGCCACTCCTTAAGTCCAATTTGCTGAACACTTTGGCCCCTGATAATTGATCCAACAAATCATCTAAGCGAGGAATGGGAAATCGGTACCTCACAGTGATTTTATTGATAGCCCGGCTGTCCACGCACATCCGCCATGATCCATCCTTCTTTGGCGTTAATAAAGCCGGAACTGCACAAGGACTGAGGCTCTCTTGAATGAAACCCTTGGAGAGCAACTCTTCCACCTGTCTACGCAACTCCTCATGCTCCTTTGGACTCATCCGGTAATGGGCTCGGTTCGGCAAGTTAGCACCGGGCACCAAATCAATTTGGTGTTGAATGTCACGTAGCGGTGGCAATCCCTCCGGTAATTCCTCTGGAAAAACATCCCCAAACTCCAACAAAAGGGGTTGAATAATAGCAGGAACTGCAGTCTCGGATTGATCCTGCCCAATATCTTTCCCAACCAAAACATAAGCAACCCCAGATTCCGCAATCTCCTCTTCCATCTGCGCCCTTGCTAACAGATTAGGACCCACAGGGGCTGACTCCCTAGATGGTAACAATTTGATCTTTGTACCCCCGTAAATTAAACTGTAGGTGTTAGACCCACCATCATGCGCGACTTTACGATCATACTGCCACGGACGCCCCAAAAGCAGATGACAAGCGTCCATAGCCACAACATCACACCATGCACTGTCCTTATATTTAGAGGCCATTGAAAAAGAAACTAAACAGCGCTGAGAAACTTTTACCTCATTACCCTTCTTCAGCCAACTCAATTTGTAAGGATTGGGATGCGCCTCTGTCTTCAAGTTCAGTTTTTGCACTGCCTCTTCTGACACCACGTTCTCGCAACTGCCCGAATCAATCACATAGCGGCAAACTTTGCCGCCAATTGTGCAAGTGCACTGGAATATGTTGTTGCGTAACCATGACTCCCCTTCAGATTCTCGGGGCGCATAACACACCCTTCGAACCACCAGCAGTGGCGACCCTGTGTCACCTGGACATTCTATCTCCTCCAGCTCCCCATTATTGTCATCGTATATAGCATCCTGGTCATAATCCTCAGTGGCATCCTGAACAACCCCCTCCTGATCTATGAACAAGGCCTTTCCTGGACGATCGTCTTTTGATCGACATACGATGACCCGGCTCTCCACACTTAAAGCATTTAAAGCCGTATCGCCGTTCGTTAGTTGCCGGCACTACGGGTTGAGGAATAATCGCACGCAGTGGCGCAAAACAGCTGATCGAACAAAGATGGGATTCCAATTACCCGCCGGCCTTCTATTGAACCGTTTTTCTAACACTAAAGCCCTCTGATGGGCATCCGAAACAGAACACAAATCATACATCATTAACTCATCTTGCATTTGTTGACGTAAACCACCAACATACCTTGCAGTCTGCTGCTCCGTAGACTCTGCTAAATCGTTTCTGGCCACAAGTTGATAAAACTCTTGGTGTAATCGTCTAAAACGCGTGTTCGCGAAGATTACGCAATCTCGATACATGATACGGGTATAGTTATGGGGAAGGAACTCCACCCGCATCTTCTTCTTGACTTTTCCCAATCGGTAATTTTGGACTTTCTTCCGACTCCTACCGATTTTCGATTGTCGCCACCACGCGAAGCTCTACCCCCGAACGGTCGCCACAAGAGGAACCCTCCTATCCACGGGAACCCCTTTGAAATCCATGACTTCGTCTATAGCGTTTGGCCATGAAAATTCCTATGAGATTTGAAATACCCTGGGTAGGTCAATCTTGATACTTTTTTCCCACGCATGAGAGTCATGGGTTCTAGCCACGAACTCCCTATCCCTTCCCCGTTGATGGTAATGACCAGCAAAAGGGTTGGAACTCTCATCATCCGAAAAACCTTCCTCCTCCTGAGGGTTAGGTCTAACAGGACGACGGCGAGTTGGATCAGCGACCTCTAAAGCATCCACGCGTTGGACAATATTTCCAAACATGGCTTTGAGTTCAGCAAGACCCTCCTCTATCCGGGCATCCCGAGCAGCATCATCTCGTTCATAGATTTCGTCCATACCAGCGGTTCGTGCACCCCCTCTTGTTCGTCCTCCACCGCGTCTCGCCGCCATGACAGGATTGAAACTTGGGCTCTGATACCAACTGATGTAGCGCAGCCTATGGAACAGAATCAATCGTGCAAGAGAAACACGAACAAGATCGACCCAGAGGTACTCCCTCCTTAAACGATCAAAATATGAGTAAAACTCGTTTTTAATTCAATAACAACCAACCCTAGCCGTTTAGGCTTACAACTTATTATATAGGAAGCTAGAAACCCTAATTGATTTGTTCCGAAAAAGGAAGGCAAATCAATGGAAAACGTAAAGTTACTAAAAAGGGAAAAATCGGACATAATAGCAAAATAACGAGGCAAGCCGATCGCCACGATTAAATCGATACGGGAATAAGATGATCGATATGGGTGGCTTCGTTTGCCAATTGACAACCCGGTATCGATACGGCAATTTGATCGATACCGAAAATTCTCGACACTCGAGGCCCTTTTTGGGCCTACGCAAAATAATGTCCAACCATGTTTTCGCATCATTCAGTATGACTAATTGTAAGTAGGGGATGCTTATATTTAGTTAGGGGAGTTATCCCACCCCATTTTTTATTTTACCTCCCGACCAGCCATGCAATTACCTTTGGATCAAAAGATAGTATTTCTGTGCATAATTTTTTATTTTTTTTTTCACCATATTAAACAACTAATAATAGAGATCTTTAATTTGATACAATTTTTTTTGAAACATTTTATACTTTAGAATTTTACATTGTTGGCTTGTTGAGTTGCTTTGCAATGTCCTTCGGATAAAAAATAAAGTACTTCCGCATATAATTTTTTGTTTTTGTTTGCAAAAAATTAAACTATCAAGACTTCGTTCTTCAACAGATTTTTGTTTCATAAAATCTCACATTTTATGACACTCCAATCTCAACACATAAAATGTAAAAGTGATTTTATGAGATTTTTATAAAATCCTCTTAAAATCTATAAGAAAACCACTACATTTTATCAGTTGGGAAAACAACTTCATTTTATCACCCCTCCATAAAATGTACCTAAAATCTATTGGAGAACAAGGCCCAATAGAGATTTTTAATGTGAAACAATTTTTTTTATAAAATTTACACTTTATAATTTTACATTGTTAACTTGTTGGCTTGTTGAGTTAATTTTAATATTTAATAAGGAAAATGTTATGGGTACACTAGTGGTGTACACCAAATGCACACCAGGTGATATGACGGATGGGAGAAGTCCAACGTGGAGCCCACCCAAAAAGATAGGCGGCTCCTCATTCGTCATATCACCTTGGTGTGCATTTGATGTGCACGTGTGGTGTACCTATAGCATTATTGATTTAATAATCCTAATTTATACTATAAAGGAATATTGAAGTGAATTACTCCATTATAACATAATTTTTTACAAACATAACAAAATAATTGATTTTGGTATTTATATAATTATATAAATACATAATCTAATATATGCATTACCAAGGGCAAGAAAGTCTTTTGACATAATTTTACATCATCCACCCTCCTTATCCCTACTTTTTTATCCCTCATCTAAATCATGGGCTTTTTAATCCCCTTTTTTAACAGTCACATCAATGTGAGTCCACCTTTTTTATTTAATCTCCCCTACTATTTTTCCACCCTTACCATTTTATCCCCAAAATAAATACGCCATCCAAACGGGCTGTAAGGGGATTAGTAGTAGGGTGAGATTAGGGATTAAGATTGGTATTGAGGTGAAATTGGTAATTTGTATATTTATTTTGCACCAGATTAGGAGATAGGATGTTTTCTAACATATTTGCTTTACATGGGATAAGATTTTATCATAAGTATCAATTTCTTTGCCCCCTTGTGCAAAATTAATATATAAAAATGGTTCATAACAATAATCCTATTGTTTAAAAAATGTTGTGCCTTCTCTGGCATGGAATTAGCCAAAGTGAAGTGCCAAACATGCCGTGCCTTATTCGTACATAATATTTTATTTCTCTATATTAATTTTTTTACACTCTCAAAAGTTGGAAAAACAAGGGCATTTATGTCTTTCCCTAGTTAAATATTCCCATGGGATGTGATTCATAATAACACCCCTTGCTGAAATGGGGAATTGGTAATCCCATGGGACTAATAACCCCCCTCCACAAAGGCCAAAACAAACAAAAGATTAGTATTTTTGTAGGTGTTTAAATGAAACTGCAAGTATGGTACTTTGTATGTCCTCTCATCATATCACACCACTTTCTATAAGGGACCCACCGCACTTATATTGGACCCGAAGCAAAGGTCTGAGTACATGTCTAAGTGTTAGGGTTACCCATCGGACAATTTTGGGCAGTTCAACTAAATCACTTTTCCGCGGTTTGTCTTTTTTCCATTCGCACCCATTCATGAGTATTGTTCAGTTTGGTCGTTTGATTGCGCTTTGGGCAGTTCATATTATAGAAAACCTCCCAAACCAAAAACCGAACCGAACTTAGGCCTCCAATTAAAATTCATATATTAAATCGATATCTATCCGCACCATACTTCGGGGATTTCGTGCATGGTTCAATTGATCAGCTGGGCACTCCACAAGCTACTATGTGCATGTCTATGGACTTTTTGCGTGCAACAAATTTCTATGAGCAATATTATGTATACAAATTTATGTTCATAGATTCACACACAAAACATATTAAAAACTGTCAGAAATTTGAAAGTTTGGCAAAAAGATTTGGCCTTCATTAATCCTTAAATTTTTATTTTTTTTATATTTCCAACCACTATTCTTTTATAAGAACTATTTTATGTACATCAACTGGATACTTTTACATAGTTTCATCATAATCAATATATTTATACTGTACAATTCAAAATTCAAAATTATTAGTAATCTGCAACCGTACGGGGCGTTTGGAGCTGCATTTTCAATTTTAGTTTTTTTTTTTTTTGCAATTTCCCATTTTAACTATTGGAAGCTCCATTGCAAAATGCATTTTGGCGTAATTCATTATCTAAATTACACAATGGAGTTATAACTTGATAATCAGTTTTGTAGAAAGTATTACTTAAACTATGGGTAAAAAAACCTCATCTAATCTATTTTGATGATTTTTGCGCCCATTTTCTCTACATATTTGACCAGCAAAAAGTTTATAGTACAATTCACAATCTAAAAGGTAGGAGTACAAAATTTCAAAAGAACTGGGTATCCCAAAGGGGCCCTATGTTGATGCCATTTGCCTCCGGATCCTGCTACTGGTACAGAAAATTTTGTACAGAAAATGTACAAATCGGTCTTGGGGACCCACTTTTGGGTCCCAGACAAGTGATCCAAACCGTTCATTATTCTTAGAACATTTTTCCGAGGGGCTCCACAAAATTTCAGCTCAATCGGACGGTTAAAAGTGCTTGAACCAAAATCACACCGTTTCATTTGATCCGAAATGGTGTGATTTTGGTTCAAGCACTTCTAACCGTCCGATTGAGCTGAAATTTTGTGGAGCCCCTCAGAAAAATGTTTTAAGAATAATGAACGGTTCGGATTACTTTTGTGGGACCCAAAAGTGGGTCCCCGAGAGCGATTTGTACATTTTCTGTACAAAAATTTCTGTACTCGTAGGATTACCGGATAGATTTGCCTCCCTCTCCAAACGCGTAGCACATTGTCATCAGAATTCAGACGTCAATGCATGTACGTTCGTTCACTTTCTTCTTATTACAGCCCCCAATTCCAAACATGCATTTACATACAGTGGGGTCGCACGAGGACGCAGGAACCCACGGCGAAAAAACGAAATACTATTATTGGTTGGCGGTGCTCAGGACCTTCCTTATCTCGGATTGATGTTTTTTTGAAAAGAGTCAACAGGCCCGGCCCTGAGTTTTTCGGGGCCCTAAGCGGGATTTTCAAATGGGGCCTTCAATTTTACTATATATATATTCTTTGTGCAAAGTCTAGTAAGTTTACCTTGCAGTTCAGTGGAAAGATTACTGGGTTCCATGATGAAGGTCCCGATTTCGAGTCTCAGTGCCTTCATTTTAAAGCAAATTTTTGTAAAACATCGAAAAATTGTCGCAGCAAGCAGGGATTGATCTCGCGACCTCTGTCTTAAGAGGTGGAAACGTTTCCACCATGCTACAATCGCCGGCTGTTGCAATGGTTGACATATATTATATTTAATATTTTCCTCTATTTGGGGCCCTTTTCTCTGTTTGGGGGCCCTTTTCTTGGACCAAAAACCGGGGGCCCTTGGCGGCCGCCTGGTCTGCCAATGCCCAGGGCCGGCCCTGAGAGTCAATGTATCATATTCAAACGTCATCCGACACCGATTACAAAAGATAGGATTGAAACACAAACCACTAACAAGTGAAATGAGAATGACATTAGGCTAACTAGGCCACCTACTCGCGGACACACCTGCCGAAGCAGACCCGACACACCTGCCGAAGCAGACCCGACACTTAGGGGACGAAATGATAAATCCGATCCAAATATTAGTAGTAAAGAATCCAAATGATTCCCAGCACAACTCATGGAAACAACACAACACAGGTAATCGGAAACAAAAGAGAAAATCAAAAAACAACTAATCAGAGGACCCAAATAAACTGGTAGAACCGAGCCACTGAGTCGCTACTAAGTAAAGCCGAGTCAACTGGAATAACCGAGCTACTGAGTCACCACTGAGTAGGGCTGAGGCACACCGAGTTTCACCGAGTTCACCAACCAGTCGCTTCCCCGGACAAGTCCAAGCTCCCTTAGCCGCCGCCCTCGGATTGATGTTTAGTTACTTGATTTTGCTAGTATTTTTTTACTATGTTTTCATTTGGCATACGTCAGCAAGAAACCCTTATTAATGTGTTGTTCTCACACCATTTTGAAAAGGCCGCTGGAGCACTTTGTAGTGGTAGTCCAAAGCACTGAAGACTCACTCAACTAATACTGTACTAAGAGCATCTCCAATGAGATACTAAAAAAAAAAAATACTCAAATTTAGAAACCCATTAAATGAATACTCAAAAAGATGATGTGGCATACTCAAATGTGAATACTCAAATGTTGCCACATCATCTTTTGAGTATTCATTTAATGGGTTTCTAAAGTTAGCAATGTGAAGCTCTACAATGGTTTATTTTTGTCCATAATCAAAAGAGGGAAAAATGTTGGTAGTTTTGAGTATCCAAATGCCAAAATTTGAGTATTTATAAAAAATATTGTTAACTTTGAGTATTTATCCAAATGCCATTGTGAGCCCTTTTTGAGTGTCTAAATATCAAAATTTGAGTATTTTTCTTTTTGGAGATGTACTTAATTAGTGATGCTCTAATAAATAAAGGTTTATTAGCTTTCTCTATGGAGCAGTAGTAGTATATACTCCATATATCCAATAAAAATAGCCACGTCAGTATCCGGGTTTAACCCAACCACCGCTTGCCGTCCCCCACCTATCTGAGCTGTTTCTCCACTATCCATTGGCCCCCACCCCCCTCTCCCTCTCTCTCTAGGAAACGCGCAGACTCTCTCTCTCTCTCCTCGCCTCTCCTCTCCTCTCTTGGTTTTCTTCTTCAACTTTGCTTCATCGACTCTTCACCCTTCATTCAGCTCCCATCTTCTTCCATATAAAATCCAACAACGAGACCCCTTTCCAAATTTCCCCCCTTTTTCGGGTCTCTCCTCCCAATTCTCAACTCAATTACTCACTGACCTGACCCCTCAATTGAAATGCCTGCTTGGTGGGGAAAAAAATCTACCAAGAACAAAGAACAGCAACAACAAGAAGTTCATCAGCAACAACAACCCTACCCAATTGGGAACAAGCACGATTTGAGTAAATCACCCATCAAAAATGATACTCCCAAGAAGAAATCAGTCAAAGATAAAGCCAAGAGCTATGACGAGTTATTAGGGTCGCACAATTCTCCCCGAAACAGCAAGGATTTCACTACTGCTGGTGGTGGTGGTGGTGGTGGTGGTAGTAGTTGGTCTTTAGGGTTTTCGGGTTTCGATTCGGATAGGGCCGCCCACCCGCTTCCCCGCCCGTCGATTTCTTCGACGCAGTCTTTGGGGATTACCGATCATCATGGGATAGGGGTAGGGTTGGGATCCGGGTCGGGTTCAGTGTCTAGTTGCTCATCTGGATCTTCTGATGATCACACTACTACTCATATTGATCAGGGCCAAATTAGTTCTTTTTTCAGGTTTGGTGTAATTTGTACTCTCTGGTTTTAGATTTGATTTGCCTCTTTATCTTTTTTTTTTTTCTTCTGATTGTGGGGTTTTGTGTTGAATTTTACGAGATTTAAGGTTTCAGTGTTTGCTCTTTTGTTTGATTTGTTCTCTGGTTAGGTTTTTATTGCGGAATTTCCTGATTTAGTACTACAAAGGAGTACCCCAAAAAAGGACCTTTATGGACAATCTCTCTCTCTCTCTGTCTCTCTCTGAACTGTTCTGTCCAATATTTGATTGCCTTTTATTATGGACTTCTTATATGCATCTCTCGTCAGCATCATGAATTTATGCACACCTAAATAAAAATAAATTAAAAGGGTTCACAGAGTTAGTTTCACTTTAGATTGTTAATGAGGAGCATATTTTCCGTTTACAATCGGATTGACAAGTGCTGTTTGCGTAGTAAATCTTTTGTCCTAATGATCAGAATAGATCAGCGATTAGAAAGAAATATTTTAGTTTGGAATATTCATCATTCCTCGTACTTTGGCTCTTGCAAGTTGCATCTGAGAGCAGGTCCAATGGGGTTGTTTATGGGGTTGGATAAATGTACTCCTTTTTGGTGCACTAGTTAGCCCACATTGCAAATGACAATACATCTTAGTAACATTTCCTCATTTTCTAGAATTGGTGCCTCTCGTTTCTTTTCCAAGTGCATTATCATCTTTAATTTTGGAGTATGCTGACCCATATAGATATAGCTTCATTTTTGGCTTATCTGCTTGTACTGCCAAATGCCTTACAGTAGTAAAATGTTATATTTCAATACCAGAGCACATGCTGATACCAAGCTCATGCCAGTACCAAGAAGCCCAGGTCCAGGGTCAAGAGGGACCACCACCACGACGTCTCCTCTTCATCCACGGTTTTGTGGTTCAAATTTGGAGTCTTCAACGGGAAAACCGGAAGATGGGAAAGGTGAATGTCATCCGCTGCCTCTTCCGCCAGGTTCACCTACTAGCCCTTCAACTTTGCCCACCACAAGAACTTGTATGGTTACCGAGAGCACACAATCTAATTTGTCAAAATGGAAAAAAGGAAGGCTTCTGGGACGAGGCACTTTTGGACATGTTTACCTTGGCTTCAACAGGTAATGAGGATGCTTAATCTTTATCCATTCTGAATGGAAAAGACAAGAAATCAGAATAGTGTTTGGGGGCTTGGGATTTATATTTTAGCTTTATTTCTGCTCAACTGGAGTTAGAAACACAAGAAGGGTTATAATATTTGTCACTTCCAAGTTCCACCGTTTCATGCTTTTATTTTGTCCTGGGAAAGTAAGAAAATGAGGTAATACCAACAGAGACAAGAAGTGTTAATCTTATCGTTTGTGTACATGTATTGTGGTTGGATGCATGTGATGTGACTTTTGCCTTGACATTTTAGAAGGGTATCAAGTTGTCTTTTGTGGCTTCCTGTTTTGGTGGCACCTAAAAGTCTGCTTCACTTGTCAAGGAAAAAGTATGCGTCCATTGTATGAATGCAATATGGGTGCATGTATTAGAGAGCACTTTAAACTGCTATTGATCATATATCAAGATGATTCCTAAATTTTTATATGTGGCATTTCTTTACGAGTGTATGACAGTGGATTTGCAACTTTTAACAGTGATGGTGGACACATGTGCGCAATAAAAGAAGTCAAGGTCATTACAGATGATAAGACATCAAAAGAATGTCTGAAGCAATTGAACCAGGTTTCTTTTCCATCTCTCTTTGCTTAATTATTCTGCATGGTGCTAACCTCCAATCTGTTTTTATTTATTTATTTATTTTATTTACTTGTTAATATCCCTTGTGCTTTTGGTTTTGGAATTTGGCATTTGGAATTCATGTAAAATGCCACTTATCAATTGCATTTGAATGACATTTCCTCTTGTCAACAGGAGATCAATTTGCTTAGGCAGCTTTCGCATCCAAACATTGTGCAATACTACGGAAGCGAATTAGTATGATCTTCCTGCTTGGACTCTGTTGTTTAGAAAACTTTAAACTCAATGCATTTATTTACTTATAACTATTGATATTCCTGTCCTGTCCTCTCCATAATAGCTGTGAGTGTGAGGCCTAGTCTAAATATGGGAATAACTATGTTTCCATTTGTCAGGGTGAAGAAACACTGTCAGTATACTTGGAATATGTCTCTGGTGGTTCCATCCACAAATTACTTCAAGAATATGGACCCTTTAGGGAGCCTGTTATTCAAAATTACACAAGGCAGATTTTGTTAGGGCTTGCCTACTTGCATGGACGGAATACAGTGCACAGGTAGTTTGTTCATGCATGTTAATATAATACTTAAATGTATTTTCAGCTTCCTTTAGGAGAGAAATGTGTTTTATTAATTTAGTTTTGTTGTTAATTCGCAGGGATATCAAAGGCGCAAACATACTAGTAGATCCTAACGGTGAAATCAAACTTGCAGACTTTGGCATGGCCAAACATGTATGTCTCATCTTCCCTTCAACAGGAAGTCCACTACTATCTTGCTTTAGAGAAAATATGTGAAATTCAGTTTTATTTTCCAAGATATTGTTAATATTGCATGTTAGTCAAAAGAAGACTTGTACATTTTAGTAATTCGATGTGTCACGGCTGAAGAAATGTAGCGAGGGATAAAAGTTGGAAGTTTACCCAAACAGTATACCCAAATTAGTTTGGGCCCTTATTCCCCTTATTTCTTGTCCATCTTTCTTCACTGCCAAAAAGAGGGTTAGAGCATATTTACGACAATTTAAGATCCCACAAACCAACTCCATATGATTTTGCATCTTGTCTGAGCCGGAATAGATAGACCAGCCAATTCTACTAAAATGGTGAAAACCAGTTGGCTGGTTTGGATTTCGTTTTAAGCCGACTCTTTGATTCTTCTTGTTCTTCTTTATTGGGTTGGGGAGTTGTTGCCTACGTCTTTCATGCTTATAGTTTTGGAATTGAGAACGCTTGTGCGTGTATAACTGCAGAAGGTGACTTTGGCCACTGGATATGACCTGGGAATTGAGCAAATTTAGAAATATTTAGGTTGTGATTTGTTTAGTTATTCATGACTGCTTCAATTTCTCTCAAAGCGGAAAGCAAAAAAGCACTGAAGACTTGTTTGCGAACTTCGGAAAAATTTAGGAACAGCTCAATGTAGGAAGGTTTAGAAACCCATGTAGGAGATTGATTCAGGATGGGAGATTGGCTCTCTAGTAGATCTATTGCCTCTTAGCTGTTCCTTGTGGCCGGAGGTGGATTCTTTCTTGATTGTGTGGTGCCTTGAATGGGATCTTTTCAGTGTTATCGTTTTTCTCAAGGCATCCAACTCAAAACCAATTGGCAATGAGTGGAGAGGTAGCCTAGGCTCATATACTAGTTTTGGAGATTGTAATTAGCCAATGTGGAACAAGCTCCAACAGTTTTCATTGGTACTTGATTCCCGAAGTTATTGTAGTTACCCTTTCCAAGAGGTGTGGTGCTCTAAGGTACCTTTTGAGGCGACTATTTTTTGCTAACACAACTACTAAAAGAGGCTATCCTCAAAAATGGTGTTGGATGCGTGAAGTGTAGAGTTATCAACTAGTATATTCTCTAAATGGCTTGTGGGCTTCGCTTATTTGGCTTGTTCTTGTGGTTTTTAGCATTCCATGGCGTGTTTAGCTCCGTAAAAACTCTTTTTCATTGTTGGCAAGGAGGACATCCGAGTAGAGGTGACCCTGAAATTTGGAATGCAGTGCTCTTTGGATTGGGTGCTTCATTGAGAGGGAGTGAAATAGTAGATCATTTCACGATGAAAAGGAAAGTTGCTTGCTTCCTCATTTCGTCCCTTTTCTTTGAGGGTGTTTTTCGGGGAGAGATTTGGAGATTTGTGTCCCCCTATGTATCTAGGATTCTCTTGTTTCCCTGATTGGTATAGTTGGTTTGTATACTCCTTTTACAAGGTTACACCCCCTTTTGGCCCTTAAATGGTTTTTATTTTACTGTAGAAGAAATGATAAAAACCATCCTTGCTTGTGAGGAGGGACTTCGATTCACTTGTTCTTATGGACCAAGCAAAAGGCCTTGGGAGAGAAGTTTCCATTTCGAGTTGGTGGCTTAGGCTAGAATCAGATCTCTTAGGGAAGAGTAAGGTCGGCTCTTGCTCTCTATACAGGAATTAGAATTCAAGAACATTTTTCACCCTTACGGTCTGATGGGTGTTGGTCAGTACTGAACAGTTTCGAGGATGGCAAATAATGTGACAAGGTCAACGGGGGATACTCAAATTGCTCTCACTGACACCATCTAGCTAAGATAGATAGCACTCTGACTATCGCAATAAAGAACATATCTCTCTCTTGCTTTTAGCATGTCAATCTTGCAATATTTGGACTCATGGGACAGTGAAATGATGCTAAAATAACGTTTTCTTCAAACTTCTCATTTTTTTTTTTATAATTAACCCTGAAAACGAAACGGTGAAAAGAATACCAAAAAAGAAAAACAGTGGACATAAAATCAAACACACCTTACAACTGTATTTATCAACCAGAATGGGTCGGCCCAGTTGGTCCAAAGTTGAACCTGTCAGCAGAAGGCTTCAAAAGCCTGAACGCTTCCAGAAACCTCTTAATTTGATTTAATGAGATCCAAGAACTGTTGAATTTATTTCTTTCACTATGGATCATTGGACCTTGAATTAATTTTCAGATGTTTAAACAGATCACGGCGAGTTCTTCAATGCTTTCTTTCAAAGGAAGTCCTTACTGGATGGCACCTGAGGTCTCTCTCTCTCTCTCTCTCTCCTTTCCTCTATGGCACGCACAGTCACGTCACATGAAATTTTGCCCGTCAATTTTCCTTTGTCCATTTAAGCTTTTACAGTTTTGATACTGTATACTCATGCTTATACTGGATTGCAGGTCGTGATGAATACAAACGGCTACAGTCTTCCAGTAGATATTTGGAGCTTAGGGTGCACAATTCTTGAAATGGCATCGGCAAAACCACCTTGGAGCCAATTTGAAGGGGTGCGATACTAGGCTTCTGCCATAGAATTCATTGGTGAGGCCTGGACTACTCAAGTGCTTCTGGGACTAAAGTTTTGTTATTGTGTTGGTATCCACAGGTGGCTGCAATTTTTAAAATTGGAAACAGCAAAGATATTCCTGAAATCCCTGACCACCTTTCAAATGATGCCAAAACTTTCTTAAGACTCTGCTTACAACGGGACCCGTCTGGACGCCCTACAGCCTTACAGCTGTTAGATCACCCTTTTGTTCGAGAAGTAGGTACCCCAAGACACAGCACCAGCAACTTGACCAGGGAAGCCTTCCCTTACATTTCTGATGGAACCCGCACACCGGTACTTCCTACAGGAACTTTGTTTTTTCTGCTGCGTACTTGGGATTTCCGTAGTAGTTCTATATGTGCACCCTATATGATGCAGTTGTTGGAAAAGCTTTGAGTGACGTTTTTTTTTTAATAAGGTCCCGTGCCATTACCTATGTTCACTAATTTGAGTGAGTCAGCATTTCCAAAGGGAAATGAGACTCTATATAGTGGTGAAATCTGGCACAAACCCGCAAAACAACACCCCTCCTCTATTGGCCCCCCTTTCTTTTTTGCCTTTCATACTTGAAAAGTGAATTTAGAATAATAATAATGGGATTGCTAAAAGTTTCACATTGTGGACCGAAAAAAGTGTGCCAATGTATGAAAAGGGAGTCCTGAAATCGTTTATTTTCTTAGATTAGACATGGTAATAGCCAAAAAAAATCATCTGAGGCTTTGTTGACATAAGTTGTCTTTTGCACAACTCACTAGTTATTTCGAAAGGTCTGAGAACCCAGATTTATTTTGTCGTAAGAACAAGACAAAATTGGTGAGAATAAAAAATCCTTTAGCTTATGGTGTCATTGATCAAGGTTGTCGAATCGCGAACCGAATTATAACAATTCGGTCCAGCTTTCACAAATACATTGGAAAATGTATCTATGCCTCTACATAATAAAGATACATTGCAAAATTGAAAAATTTAAGCTAAAATACATATTTAAGATTGTTTTCTACTATAAATTGATGATCACATGGCGTCATAGCAAAATAAATACTATAGTAACATTGATTTATGCATATAAATGTTAAGAATTCACAATAAAAAGCTTACAAAATAAAGCTTGTAGCGTAATAGGTAGGAAACTAGCTTACGTATGTGGGTTAGTCCGAGCCTCAAAGCCGTGCCCTGGTCTATGATTTAGAGGATACAAGAACCAAAAAGATTGATTTGTGAAATTACATATCCATGGTAGATACGTCTCCATTGAATAAGGAATATGATTTCCCATACTATAGGATCTCATATTCTTACTTTTCTATAAGAAAAAACAAGACAAAATAGCAAAAGTGGTTTCATATTGTCGAATGAAAGTTGTGATAAACCTTGATTCACCTAAAGATTCGAATCGTTTTTGCATGAATCGGGAATCGAATCGCGAATCGAACCGTGAATCGGACGATTCACCTCCGATTCTATATCAACCTTGATTTACCTATAGATTCGTGTCGTTTTTGCACAGAATCGTGAATCGAATTGTGAATCGTGCGATTTTGACAACCATGTCATTGATTGTTATAATTGTGAAATAAACGACAAATGGAAACCAATCTTTATAAACTTCACTGCACAATCTAGATGGGGATATTTGATCAGAAAAAATTTAGATGGTGATCTTCTTAATTTGATGGTTAGGACCTTGCAATTAATGAGCATGTCACTCGATAAGGGAATTAATGTTTGGTAATGATTTACAACAGAATATATGTCCCTTGTGTTGTGCGTGGCAGCTTGAACATTCTGGATCTGGATTAATATTTGCTGAAGTTTCGGTTTAATTATCAGAGTATTGAAACATAACTCTGACCGTGGATTCTAAGAATGTCTACCTCAGTTGTCCTTTTAATGCACTTAAATAAATCCTTAGGATCAGCAATTCTTGCTCATTAAATTATGGTTGAGTAAGGCTGAAAAGAATGTTCTTGAATGTTTAAGAATGCCCGCGGCTTTGATGCTTTATTAGCCAATTAGTTCCTAAAAACCTTAATTTCAATTGTTCTTACTTTGTTTACTGACAAGGTTTCTTTTTTGTTGGGTCTTAAAAAATAAAAAAAACTTTTGCAGCCAACAGCTTTAGATCTACGTTCCAATAGGTGGAACTTAAATTTCTTGGACGGAGACCATTTGCCAAAACCAGTGGCCACAACCTCAAGAGCTGCTTTGATAAGCCCAAGGTAAATAGCTTGACCTCCTCTTTGCATAAGATTCTTGTACCCTTTCGAAAATTGAAGTAGTGCTCTATTCTTCGTTCACAGGGATAATAATGCAAGAATGATCACATCGTTACCCGTGTCTCCATCTTCAAGCCCATTGCGACAATCTGGACTAGCATACAGGAGCTGTTTTCTCTCTCCGCCGCACCCTTCTTATGCTTTGGCAGGGCAAAGCCATTACAATTTGCATGATTACTCGGTTCATCCCATGAGACCCAACTCACCGTACATTCTTGACCCTTGGCGTGAAAATTCCCAGTTCAAAGCCCAAACACCCCCCGGTGGATCCCCAAGATTAAGACAAATTTGATTGCATTTACCAAGGCAAACAAAGCGATCTTTCATAAGGAGTAGAACGATACATAAACTTTGCTCAAAAGAATCTGGTTGTGCAAATGAAAAATATAGGAAGGAGAGAGTGGATAGTTGCTTATTCCTCGTAGGAACATAAGGGATTGCACGAGAGGGGCGTGATTTATACACATGCCTCTTGTATGAAATTGATATCGAATTTCTTGATATTGCAGCAATCTCTTGCTTGTAAATGGAAAGTGCAGTCAAGATTATAAGAAATTGGGTTGTATTTGAAGATGTTTCCAATTGCAACCTCTGAAGGCTTCAACCATTTAAAAGACGAGGTTTATGGCCAAAAAAGTTTTGTTCATTTTACAGTCAATGTAACAGATGAGAAGACTGATAACATAGTTTCACAAGTATAGAAAACTTAACGTACAACCAGAACTACATGGTCCTGGGGATGATTTCCCATCTTTTCTTTAAATTCTGACCCAAAACCAAGCAGAATTGCAAGGCAGTAACGAGCAGGGAGGGTGTTGGCAAGTTGGGGTGGTGGGATGAGTTGAGGTGGGCTGATGTATGAGAAAGAGGGAAAAGACGGGAATCAGATATTTTCAGTGTTATAATTTTTCTCTCTTTACTAAAAAATCTGAAAAATTAGGGATGAAGATTTTAGAAGGATGAGGGGCAATCTACAACTGTTTTTAGTAGTGACACCACCCTGTCGCCTTCGTCTATCTTTTGGCAACGGCTGTGATTCCCCAGAGTGGTATTGGGGCTCCGGTGCCCCAGTTTTACTTACCATGAACACTGGGTCTACAAACTATAAAAACAGATCACACTTACCATAAATACAGGATTTACTTACCACAATTTATGGCCTATATATGTGGTAAGTAAAGCTTGTGTTTGTGGCAAGTACAATTGCGCGGGAAAAGAGCAAAACCACCTCCTTTTTTGTGGTGGTTTTCATCTAATGGCTCAGATTCATTCATTTTTTTAATCTAATAAGTTAGATTTAGTGGGGCACCGGTGCCCCAATACCACATTGGAGAACCATAGAAACATTCCTATCTTTTGGACACGGTCACAACCGTTTGTAGATGGGCTGGAAAGAAGCCCATTGGCACTTCTTAGATAAGTTCAAGGTGTGGCACAAAATAATTACACATTGGAATTCAATGTATATAATTCAAGGGGGATAACACTTGTGATGAGGGTGTGGTGATAGTTAAACTCTAGCTAGTCTTTGCTAGAGCTTCAGGTTTGATGCCCGTTAGTTATCATGCTATGAGAAACCCCATGAAGCTCTTTCTGTGCAGACTTGCCTGGTGACGCGGTCGAGGACAGATCCAATATGATTCAGACCTTGGTTCGGTTGCCTTTAGTTGCCTAACATGCCCTAAGTGCGTTGCAGACTATACGTAACGGGGGACAAGGTGGATGTTGTGAGCACCTTCTCCACAAGGAGTGTTGTTCCTAAAGAAATCTTTGATGCACATGGTATACCATATTACCCAAGGGCACAAATGTCCCGTTTACCTCAACACTTGTGTTGTTTCGAGTTGCGGTATTCTTGTGCAAACACTTAATTCACCCAGAATTTTACTGCAACCTTGTGGGAGACGATGGTACAAGGGACAGATAGCTTGCACTCGCCTTCCCGCTATTGATGGGGTAACCTTAGCCGATTAGTTGCACTCTAGACATGTTTTATGGTGCATATTCACCCAGAATTCGTACAATATCTTTTTAAGCCGCTTGTATGAGTAGAATCTTCAAATTGCCAAAAGGGTGAAGGATAAAAAAAAAGCCAAGTGTACGCACACTTGCATACGCATAAATGCACAAATAGTACATCTTAATCGTCTAAAAATATTTTCGACATTTTGAATTTTAAATAAATTATTTGCACGAATAGTTAAATTATTCGCTTAAATGGATGGTTGAGATGAATTACATGCATATAACATATGTAAGCCGCTTTGGTGAAGGATTCTCCATATTCCTGAGGTTTGCGTTTTGCCACCACGTCAGTTGCATATTAAACGTTAGTTTGCCACTTGCCTCCATCACAGAGAGAGAGAGAGAGAGAGAGAGAGAGAGAGAGTCAAAACTGAGAGGTCCTTTTGGTTCTGCATCCCCCACAGAAACAAACACAGGAGCAACATGGGTGCATACACAGCACCTATTTGCCATCTTCTTTCCCCATCACCACCAAACCCCAGCTCTAGCCCTGATTCAGAATCCCTCAATCCCAGGAAAAACCTAGTAAAATTACACCCCGCTAATGTCTCCGGAGCTCCAATAGCGATACAGAGGAGGCACTTGTTACTTTTCTCTATCCCCATTTCCTTATCATCGTCGATTCAGTTGAATTCCTATGCTTTATCGAACTTAGATTTTCTGACCCCAGCCGAGAGGGACGCCAGCGCCGTCGTCTCGCGGAGAGTGGCAGAGGCGGTGGAGCTGCTGGAGAGAGGGCGGGAGTTGCAGGCTCAGGGTGACTTCAATCAAGCTCTTGATTACTTCACTCAGGTACCCTTGGGCTCCGTTTGGTTTTCTAAGTGATTTGCTTGTATAGTTAATCAAGATAGAAAATGTTTCTGTAATTTATTATTACTAGTTCGAACCTTTCTTGTAACAAAAAGTGAAACTAGATGGAAGGGGAGAGAGTTCCACCTCGGGGAACACCTATGGGGAAAAATGCGGCACAACCGGCAAATCCAGAGAACATTTTATCGTCATCAAACTGAAATTACAGATTACGAGAACGGAATACGAAATGAGAAACAAACAGAACTGAGTCATGTGAAAACCAGTCTCCTTAAAACAGATTCGCAACCTACCGAGGGTGTTGTAGGTGAACCGGCATCTGTCTCCTAGATAAAACGGCTGAACTACAAACTTCGAACACCTCCGAAGAACGCCATGGCAAACTGAACGTGTGTCTACCTCTCTCATTCTAGGAATATGGAATACCAAATTCTGGTGAACATACACAATACAGGATCCACATAATATAGACATGGTGAAGACCCTTGAATTGCTAGGCAGCAATTAATAGCGAATTTGCAGGAATGAATATCACCATGAATCAATCTCACATCATGGAGGGAAGCTACCAGCCACAACATTAACCACAGTAGTGTCCAGATTCAATGTACCAAACGAGACCTTTCGGTTGCCTCGGGAGATCCTCCAACAAGGTTCTAAAATTCGCTGGCGCTCCCAGGGTAGCTGGGCACCTTCTAGCTTCTAGGGTCGAGTACTAGGCGCCTAGTCGGGCTAGTCGGTGAGGGGCCTTGTAGTGCCTAGGCGGCGAGTACTCGGCCTTCCAGACCTTCTTTTAGAAATTGCCCTCTGAACGCCCAGTTCTATTCACATCGAATTCTAATAATTCCAACCTTAATTGATATTACAACCTTAATTGCGGTAATTCGCCCTTTTGAGAGTAAGCTTCTACTGAGAGTTCGAAATTATCTCATGAACACTTGTGCCACGCAAGTTTTTGCTTCTTATGGCAAAGGTTGGTAAAAATATGAGATCCCTCATTACAATTTTATTTAGGGAAAATTTCAAAAAAAAAAAAAAAACCTGAACTTACACCGCAATGTCCCTTAAACACCTAAACTATCGTTTATTTCAATTACACTTGAACTATACACCCGTTATTAAATTGGGTACCCGGCCTAATTTATCGTCTATTTTGTAACGGAAACTGCACAGCTGGCTTCATTTACCCTGATGCGGCCAAATATCAGAGGAAAAAATTTCAAAATGACCCCCCAACTTTGACCTTAATGTCTAATAGACATCCAATCTTTCGTAAATATCAATTTTACTTCTGAACTATTGCTCTATTATTCAATTAGACACCTACCATCTGAATCTGTCAAATTGCTAACAGATTTTGCTGACTTGGACGTAGAGCTCCGTTAAATATGATTATGTAAAGTATCTCATCCCACTTAAAATATGACACGTCTCAACTCTCATCTCTCTCAAGGAGACTCGAGGAGATGTCAGTGGAGAACTTGAGGAGGTGTTAGGGTAGAACTCTTCCCGCCGTTGGAGACTCGAGACAGGGGGGAAAAGAAAGTTATGTTAAAACCCTCCCCCAAACATTACTCTTCACGTGCTTTTGTTTTTTTGGTGGGTTGGAGTGGGAGGGGGAGCAGATTTGCGGTGGTCATGGTAAAAATCACATAGGGCACAATAATTATATTAAATTTATCCATTTAACAACCTGGATCGTGGTAAATCATATGTCATCACCATTTTGTGTAATCACTGTAATGAATGGAAAGTGATGAAGAAGATAATACTGGGATGAGTTTTTTCTGTGGCTTGTTGAATTTAGGATGAGGCTTTATATAACATGCATGATTAGTGCCACTCCCATATTCTCATCCGTTATTTATGGAAGCAAGATCAATCCCACTCATTTGAATCAATAATGGTAGGGACACACCACTCCACCACACCACAAACCACACAAGCCTACGTGGCATTGCATGATTGGTGGTTGCAAAGTAGTTTCAAGGTGTTTGTTCTACTATTATCAATCGTATAGATCCACGTAGGCTTGTGTGGTTTATATATGTATGTATGTCATAATAAGGGAATAATGGCAAATCACATGATCTCGAAAAGTGTGCCGGATGAAAACGTACGTAGAGTCCAAAAAAAGAATGATTATTTAATTAACTCTTTATTTTATAGCCAAAAGTGTTTTGTTTGTAAATTTGATACTAAAAGTTAAAAGAAAATTATAATAAAGTTAGAAAATAAAAGAAAAAACTTTTCAAAAAATTTATGATGCAAACAATTTGAACCTTGATCTTGAGTAACACATATTATACTAAAGCATACCTAATTTATAATACAAGAGGTGCAATAGTAGTATATTTTCTACAAATATCCAAAAGGGGAAAAATAATTTGAATTTCCCCTAAGAAGCCTTTCATAGGGCTTGAACCTGGGACCTATTGGATCCTTAGAGTTGCCCCAAGCCACTAAAGCAAGAGCTTGACTTGCTCAGAATTGTGGACTAACTCAATTATAAAATATACAAGCTATTTTATTTATTTATTTATTTTTGGGTTGCCCCAGCCCAGGGGGTTGCTGCTAGGCTTACCCCTGGGCCGGCTCTGTGTAGATGTCATCATGTTTTCATACAGAAATATCGTATGATACAGAGATATAGCTGGACAACAATGGACGACTTTTTCCTGATTGCAGGTTATTGAAAATTACAAAGATTTTGCACTCTCAGATTATGCCCGAGTAGGAAGAGCATTAGCCTTGTATGAGGTTGGCGACAGAGATGAATCAATTGCAGAAATGGAAGACGTTTCAATATCGTTGAAGGGATATCCAGGTATCTCTTAACCTTGCAATTGTCCTTTCTGTTCAATAGTAAGATTTCAACATAAACAACAGAAATGAAAAAGAAGAAGATATGGTAAGATTCATTAGGTTTTTTTTTTAATCTTCTCTAATCAATACCATCCTTTTGTTGGGCTTTCTACAGAAGTGCACGCAGCCCTTGCTGCAGCCTTATATGTGGATAAGCATGCTGCGCTGCTTGCAGAAAACCAGTTCACAATCGCGACTCTTCTTGATCCTCACTATACTGACATAGCATATGTGAGAGAAACAAAGCATTGGCCTCCAAGTTTGATTAGTTCTTTGCAACATTTCATCACATTTTCCTAGGGCTTTGTAAATTTAGAGATATAACATGTTGATACCATCAACTTTTTTGGGAAATTGGGTGTACTCGTTCTGGAAAAGCAAGTACATTGCTAAGATGATTCATTGCTGTATTATTTATACATCATTACAGTTCAATGGTATATAGCAAGAAACAAAGTTTGCACATCCTTTTCATATCTAGTTATCTTTCATTGGATTCTTATTGAGAAAAATAGGCAATCATTCTGCTCAAGTAATTTCATTAGTAAAAATCTAGTTCACGTATTCATTTTCCTGCATGAATATTCCTCCTTCCATTACTTGTGAAAAAGCTGGAGAATCATTCCTCCTTTCTGACAGGGTTGGAATTGTCAGCAGGAGGTTTCGAACCTTTTTTCTGTAGTTAAACCATGTATGCTGGTAAAATATTAGTTTGCTTATTCCTTCTCTGGTTTACTCGGAATCCTTTTAGTTTCCCATCAATTTGAATCAGTTGCTCTCTTTATTGTTGAAATTTAGCCCAAAGACTACTAATTCCCCACTGGTTTCATAACCAAACTTTTGCCATCAAACTACTACCCTTATAGACCCAATTGAAACTCTTTTTTTATGTTGTTGTTGTTAAAAATCTTTATGTCCAGTGTTCAAGTTCCCTTTTGATATATATCAGAGGAGAACAAATTACTTTTTTCTGTGTAGATTTTTTCTATCAAAAGTGGTAGTGATTGGATCTTGGATTTTTGCTCTTTGAACAAATTTTTTAATATTTAAATCATTGCTTGCGGGAATTACTTTAAACCTACTTCTGTCCACACTTAAGAGATGCCTTAGTGTTGACTACAGAGTGGAATGATGCAAAGGCTAATACTTGTAGGTATAAGAACTAAACGGAGCTGTTTGGAATGCCTGAAAATGAGGGCAAATGGGTCCCCATTTTTTGACCACTAGTACTAAAGTATGGACGGCTGTTTGCAGATTTCATGTGTGGTTGTGGGTGCTGGATTTTTCCTTTTTTTCTTTTTTGTTGTATCTCTCAAAAAAGGGTGGTATGCTCGATGCCTTAGCTCACGCGGCCCCGCCGTAAACATGGACCTTTATCTAGGCTTGGGATAGCAGAATCTAGAGGGAAAAGAGAAATTGATTCAGGTCGGCTCCATTTATCTAGGCTTGTGCCCAAGAGCATATTTAATGGGTTGGTGGAAAGTATTGCAAAAGAGCGGTCGATCAGTGGAATACTCTTTGTAGTGAAGTGTGCCAAACCATAAACATTACTCCCACGAAAATTCCTCAAACAGTGTACTAAAAGTCTTGGCATTTTTTCCGCTTTTGTCACCTCATCATCAATAGTTGACTAACAGAGAGAGAGAGAGGATAAAAAATGGTGGTCGGGATTTGGAAAATAAATGTATTCGCGAAAAAATGACATGTGATTTAAAGCTAGTTTATGGTAACACAAACGTTGTCCTCCCTCAATCGAAAAATTACCTTTTGGTTCCTTTTAATTACCTTTTGGTTCCTTTAAAAGAAATCTGAGCGAAAAATTGCAATGCTGGCTTCTTCACTAATTCCTTACAACATTGATGGTTGAATAGGCCAATTCTCTCTACAAGATTATTGTAGCATAGTTCTAAGTTTAAAATTTTGAAGGGTTTGATATGTACGATGTATGCTAGTTCAATTTGCATGAAGACTAAAACATGAGTATGTTGATATTTCTTCCTATACAATAACGTACTAAAAACGTCGTACCCAAAGCACAAATCTCGACGAAGGAGAGATTTTGTTGTGAGAATGTACTCGGTAGAATATAACAGAAATCCAAAAAAAAGAACTTCACAAGAAAAAGAGCACCAACCCAGGAATGAGCAAGTCTCATATGTAGCCTATACATAATGAGTTGAATCCTCATGCCACATTGATCTTAGCAACTTGAGCAACCTCCTTGCCTTTGTTTTGATCCTCCCACTACACTGGCTCTGAAGAAGCAACAATAACTGAGTCAAAACCCCAGCTTTAATTGCCTCTTCCCTTGCATGAACCGAATCAGAACATACGATTATAAGAGCGTTAACTGCGCTCTCACTTCCTTCGTGGTTTGAAACCCTAAAAACCATCTTCACTAGAGCATTAACAGCGTTGGGGTGATCAATCACTGCCTTTTTCCCACTCTCTAGGTCCAAAAGCAGCTCAACCATTGTCATTGCAATTGGTGCCACATTCCTTTCATGCCTTTCTACGGTCAATATATACGTTACAAGCCCTTCCAACACGCCTTCTCTCACTAAATTCCCACGATTCGATTCCAATGAACACAATGCAGATAGTGCTTTGACACCGAATTCTAAAGCCCCTGGATTGTTTTTATCAAGTAGTAGAACTATTCCTTGCAAAAGTGTTGGATTTTTTCCAAACACGGCACAAAGCTCTTTGGTCACCAAAGATGATGAGATTGCCTCTACAATTTGACACAAACTTATCTTGACAGTGATAGTGCCCTGGTTGAAAAGTATTAGAAAGCGCTCCAATTTGGACTCCTCTTTCAACATGTTCAGAGGCCGCAAGTCGCAATGTGGAATCAACTTTAGAGCACAAACAAGTGCTCTTTCCACAAAATTGAGATGTTCTTGGGAAATTTCTCCTTCTGGTTCTCCGAAAACTAGTTCCAATAGTAATGGGAAGAATCCTAGTTGAATTAAACAAGAATTCTGCGACGGCAACTCATTGGACAAAACTTGGACGGTTTCAAGTGTTTGAATCTTGATTTCCAAGGTGGAGTCATCGGACTCGAGGTTGAGTTTCAGTGCAATGAAAGATGGGTCGGGGTCGATGATCCTATTGTGATATGGATTGGATTGGTGACCCATTTGAAGCCACTGGTCGATGAGGTGGCGAAGAGTGTGGTTTGGAACCATGGATGGATCATGGAGCTTCTGCATTGTGACAGGGCATGTTTGGTTGCCTAAATTAAGCCATTTTTCAATGCTGGACCTGTCATAGGTTTGGCCTGTGGAGAGAGTGACGGGATCTGTGAGCAAGTCTAGGCTAATTGGGCACCTAAACAAGTGGGGAATTCCCATTTCAGCTTCGTTCATGGGAGGAAACCAAGAGCTATCTAGCTTGTGTCAGGGAAATTGTGATCAATCGCAACTGGCTGTGATAACAAGATATATAAGAAATGGGTTCAAGAGAGAAATTCCAAAATGAAAATACCAATATCAAAGAATGAACCAGCGCCAGAAAAGGGTGAAGTGGGTTGAGTTCAGATTCCAGTGATAAAGTGAAGAAATGACCAGATATTGACGAGGTAAAACTTGCAGTTTGTCACTGACACAGAGCACATGAGAAAGAGAGAGAGAATTGCAATTCTAATACTGTAGTAAAGGATGAAGGAATCAGAAGAAAGAGAACACCAAGAAACAAACAGTGGTAGATATGGGCCGAAAAATAGGCCTTATCCTAGTAAAGTGCAAGAGATTAGGAGCTCATAATATAAGACTAATTATGACAAATGGACCCCCACCTTCTCCCCTCACATATGCCTTTATCAATCTAGTCAAAAACTGTCCCACCTAAAGAAAATTAGTAGTTATTGTCTTTGAACTTTGAATCCACCCAACCAATGTTGAATAAAATATGTGCGGGGCCTGCTCTGAGGGGAGGCTGGGTAAGCCCGGGTCTGGGGCCCACAAAAAAAAAGAGCTCATTTTTAGGGCCCCAATAGATATACCTTTGAAGTTGTATTATATAATAAATGCAGCGCATTGTATTGCAAAAGGAATGCTGGTATAGTGGAAAAGCACCACCTCTTATACCCTTTTGAATAGGGTTTGAGACTCCACAACTCCCATTTTTTTATTTTAGACTTTAAATTCCTTTTTTGTTGTTAAATTAATTAAGCCGAGTCTTTGGTACTAATTTTGACTAAACACATTACAAATGCGAATAAAGGAAAACATATGTTATATATCATGTAATCTTATAGTAACATTTAAAAAGAATATTATTTCTTGAAATTTTATTTAATAAAATATATATGGCCCTCATTTATAAGTTTGTCTGGGACCTCGAATTTCTCAGGGCCGGGCCTGAATGTGTGACACACAAGAGAGAGAGAGAGAGAGAGAGAGAGAGAGAGAGAGAGAGAGAGAGTAATGAATGATGGTCACTACTCACAAGGCTCATGAGGATAGCACTAACTGGAGAAATTACTAGCATTTGGCTATGAATTGTTTGGTCATGAGAATTTAATAGTATGTGAGCAGAAGAAACTATTCATATTACTGCACTGTTTGTCTGTTGGTTAAATACTAATTCTTTTGATTATGGTTCAAAAGACATTTCGAATGTCATGTGCTATCCATATGCATGATACATTCACACTTTCTTTTCGGAATATTGCCATTGAAAAGTAACTCAAATTGCAAATTTTTAACTAAAAGACATATACTAGTTCCTGAAGTTAAAATCAAATGATTAATACTAGCTATTGCACTGTTTGGTTTGGGAACACATGGTTACTTCATTATTAGCAGCTGTGAATCAAGCATTATTCAAATCCTACATACAGATTCCTAATGCCTTATTGCATTTGTTCTTGATGTAGAATTTTCCATTTTCTCTATTCAGCGCAGCTTTCCCAAATTTCACTAGAATATTCTTATTGAATAATTTGGTTCAGATCTTGATGCCAAGTGAGTTTGAATGCATGTATTTATCCATAACATGTGCATGCATCAATAGTGTATTGGAGGCTTCCTAAGTCCTAACCAAGAAGTGAACTGACTGAATCTAACTTGCTTAAGGTTGTGACTTTTGACTAGCCAAAGGATCATACCAAATTGCCAACACCTTAGTCAAATTCTAGAAATATCAGACCTAGGATATGCTAAAGCATGTACCTAACATATTATCTCAACATTGTCCATAGTAATCAAACGTAATTGTACTCTCACAATTAAATTCATCGTCTTCTTTACGATTCTACTATCTACATTGAGCCTTTGAAAAAACAATCATCTTCCATTCAAGACACGAATCTCATTAGAATTTTTCTTCAGTTGTGCCTACTCCAGAATAGTTTGGAAGCACGTGTGTACTATGTGTGGGATCTCTAAAAGGCTCATCAAACTTAGGATGCTGAAATCACTCGGTTGCTAATTGGTAAGTTAGTGGGAGGACTTTTACCAGCATGACAAGGAAAATTGCAAGGCAAGCGGAGTGGTGGCCTGTAATAGACACCATGTACTCCCATGCATTTGACTCAGTTCAAACCTCACTAATTACAACTAATAACTTCGACTTACGCCGAGGAAAAAAACGAAAAGAAAAATCGCATGGGCTGCGATGATTTACACTTCATTTGGCAGAAAAGGAATTCCACGATTTCCCAAGGCATCCTTCTACAGTCCTTGGTTGTAGATGTTAATTAGATTCTATGTAATAGGAAGGTATATATGCCTTCCAGTTACCTAAAAGAAAGGTTACTCCAAATTTTAATGAATAATGGAAAACCAACTGTGGTGAAAAGACAACCAACTTTCAACTCTCTTTCCTTGTGATTGTCAGTCTAGAGAATGCTACTATCCTTATACATCCTTGTCAAATGAGTAGGCAAGAAAACACAAAATAAATGTACCCAGCAATTTGCAGGATTGGTAAAAAAGAAATTGGAAGTATATGAGAAGAGAGAGAAATGCAAACAACAAAAAGACAAATGCAAAGGCAACAAAGAAGACCTCAAAACTTAGATTGGAATAAAAGAAGTTTTGGCCTTTGAATACTATCTTGTCTGCAATATGAACATTTCAAGTTCCACTAGCTAGCTTGGTTAATCACTTTCCAATAGCGACTCGAGTACGTACCGGTCAATTTTTCTAACTTCTTAGAAAGTTATAAAGAGAGTTTAATAGCGAAATGATTTCCACACTTTTTTTTTTGTTTTTTAGTGATTTTTTTACACAGAATTTTTATGAAAAGACAAAAAAGGGTGCATTAATCTAAAGAAAATCACTTACCTTTAAATAACTGGCACCAGAGGTTACAAATTAAATATGAAGTGTAAGACCTAGTTTGCCAATTGATAAAATCTCAAAGATTTTATCGGACGCTGCTGGGGGTATAGAAAGAAGGGGACAGAAATGGTACAGAGCGCGTTCGGGGACCCATTTTTGGATCCTACACGAGTGATCCGAACCGTTCATTGTTCTTAAAACATTTTTCCGAGGGGGCCCATAAAAAATCAGCTCAATCAGACTGTTAGAAGTGCTTGAACCAAAGTCCCACCATTTCAATACGGTTCGCCCAAAAATGGGTCCCCGAACGCGCTCTGTACCATTTCTGTCCCCTTCTTTCTGTACCCCAGGTTTATCGGATTTTATCAATTGGCAAAGTAAGCCTAAGAATAAACGACATAAACTATTTAAAATTTGAATCCTTACACTTGAAACTCAATCAAGATTTGCAATACAGTAGTATGCATGTGGACAGGAACATCATGGTTAATTGGTTATAGTAACGTGATTTAAAAAATTGATGTACACCTCTACATAATCATTCGCCCATCGGTCAGAGTCCGGAAAAAGGTCTACCAAATGTTCCCGGGTCTTTTGAACGGACAAGAAGCGACGGCCGGATTTCTTGTCCTGAGATATAGTATAGACGTCGAACAGATCGTGTACCACAAACTAAATGTGGTTCACTCTCTTCAGCTCGGCTACTGAGTTTACTATTCGGTATAATAATGATACAAACACACCCTTTCAGCCACACTCTACCACACACTCACTCACATGTGGGTGGTCCCATCACCCACATGTGAGTGAGTGTGTGGTAGAGTGTGGCTGAAAGGGTGTGTCTATATCATTTTTATATTTGGTAGCTGTTCACTGTCAACTGGATTGTGGTGAGCTCGAACGCATGAAGGATCCTTCAGAGAATGACGTTAAGAAGAAAAGTAAAGTCACCCTCTGTAATTGCCATCAAGGGCACGGTAATATCATTGGCGTCCAGTGGCGGAGCCAGGATTTCAAAGATTTTATCGGACGCTGCTGGGGGTACAAAAAGAAGGGGACAGAAATGGTACAGAGCGCGTTCGGGGACCCATTTTTGGATCCCACACGAGTGATCCGAACCGTTCATTGTTCTTAAAACATTTTTCCGAGGGGGCCCACAAAAAATCAGCTCAATCGGACTGTTAGAAGTGCTTGAACCAAAGTCCCACCGTTTCAATACGGTTCCCACACGAGTGATCCGAACCGTTCATTGTTCTTAAAACATTTTTCCGAGGGGGCCCACAAAAAATCAGCTCAATCAGACTGTTAGAAGTGCTTGAACCAAAGTCCCACCATTTCAATACGGTTCGCCCAAAAATGGGTCCCCGAACGCGCTCTGTACCATTTCTGTCCCCTTCTTTCTGTACCCCAGGTTTATCGGATTTTATCAATTAGCAAAGTAGGCCTAAGAATAAACGACATAAACTATTTAAAATTTAAATCCTTACACTTGAAACTCAATCAAGATTTGCAATACAGTAGTATGCATGTGGACAGGAACATCATGGTTAATTGGTTATAGTAACGTGATTTAAAAAATTGCTGTACACCTCTACATAATCATTCGCCCATCTGTCAGAGTCCGGAAAAAGGTCTACCAAATGTTCCCGGGTCTTTTGAACGGACGAGAAGCGACGGCCGGATTTCTTGTCCTGAGATACAGTATAGACGTCGAACAGATCGTGTACCACAAACTGAAGGTGGTTCACTCTCTTCAGCTCGGCTAGTGAGTTTACTATTCGGTAGAATAATGATACAGACACACCCTTTCAGCCACACTCTACCATACACTCACTCACACCACCCACATGTGAGTGAGTGTGTGGTAGAGTGTGGCTGTAGACACCCTAATTTGATTATCCGTGAATCCTAAGCAAGAGTCCGGGTGTATCCCTAATGATGAAAAATTACTGACGACGTCGCGAAATTATTTTATTTAAATCAATGCTTCGATGAACTTGGATTTACCATCCACCAAGAAAAAGACCACCAAACTCACCCAAATCAATTCATTTGGCCCATTATAAAGCCCAACAAATAAGCCCAAGTTCTAGCCCAATAAAAAGCCCAATTTTTTTTTATCCAAAATGTCATTTTACGGACGAAATACCACAAGAGCAACCGACATACGCACGCAGGAGAATGGGCCTCCATGCTCTAAAATGATGGAAGTCAAACCTTACGGACGCAAGGTCAACCTTGCGCAAGGTCAACCTTGCGTACGCAACATCACAGCTTGCGGACGCAAGGTCAAAAGCCAGACAGATGCTGCAGCTTGGCATGGCTGCCCATGCTCCATTCACTCACCTCCCATCCGATTTCTGGCGGAAAATAACTCTAAGAAGCTTCTTTTGTGCCTATAAAAGGAAGCCTATGTCTTGGTTTTCAACACACCACAAAAATTTCCAAGAAATCCTTGCTAGAAAAACTCTTGTTTTCCATTGTCTTGCTCTTGCAAAACCCTTTCCTAAGTCCAAAATTCCTTTCCAAATATTAGCCACAAAAATCCCAAAAATATTAGTCCTAAGCCTACGTTCCGAAATTACCTAAAACCTAGCTTATAATCCAAGTTTTTCGAAGCATTAGTTAAATAACATGCTTTTTGCGGCGAATAAAGATATATTCGCCGAATTCGTGATTTTGAGGGGAGTATCCGGACGTTGATCAAAAGAAGTTCAGTCTTCGCCTATTTTATCTTTTTTCGGTAATATTTCTTTCTATAAATCTAGCCTCATGCATCGTTAAATTTTATTTATTTTTCCTTGTTCCATTTCCCGTAATTGTCTAAATCACTCTAAATCTTCTTTTAAAATCCCATAATTATGAGTAGAGACTAATCATTTTGATTAGGCGGGATGGGTGCATTTTTCAAATAAAACCTTCCCATCCCGTAACTTAGCTCCCGAACCAAGATCACTCTGGTTATGACGGACCGGTTGTCTCGAATTTTGTATGTTGAATTCGGTTGCTTGGTTAACCTTAAAATCAAGTGGCGACTCTAACGAACGCGTGTTCTAGTACTTTCAAGGTTTCTCGCAGAGGTCACGGGTGCCCACAGTGGCTGAAAGGGTGTGTCTGTATCATTTTTATATTCGGTAGCTGTTCACCGTCAACTGGATTGTGGTGAGCTCGAACGCATGAACGATCCTCCAGAGAATGACGTTAAGAAGAAAACAAACGTCACCCTCTGTAATTGCCATCAAGGGCACAGTAATATCATTGGCGTCCAGTGGCGGAGCCAGGATTTCCAAGCGGGGGGGGCATTAGCCATAGGCATTTGATAGCTCCACCGATGTCTCCGATGAGGCCAGAATTGCCCACTCATGGGTGGCATTATGGAGAGAGGACTAACCTTCGTCCTTGATCCTTAAAAAGATCAATTATAACAATTGCCAAATTAGCTTACCAATTTTGTACGAAAAAATATGAAGAAAAAAATTACTAGGAAGTCATATAATTACATATAATTAGGTTTTGTTATGGATTTTTTTTTGTGAAAAATAAATCAAGCCTTCCTCCAACTTTCTTGTGGTATTCAAATACAAGACATTACGATACTAATGTTTTCTTGATCCCAACCGACAATGTTCTAAATTGCAATTTTTTTCATTTTTTGTACAATGTATTAGATTTTTTTTATACTCGTAAATTCAAAAGTCTGGGTGACACCTATTCGCCCCTCTCTATGTTAGCACCGTCACAAAATAAAATTGACAATTAGCTCCATCAGTCGCCGCTTTCTACTTTTTCCCTTGGCAAACATGCACCCACAAAAAATAAATAAATTGACAAGTTTCATGGATGCCGGAGCCGAAGAAAAATCTCTCTCTCACTCTACATATAAAAGATGAGTAATCCGTAATTTCTTCATACAAATAATTAAATCGACATGTTTGTGATTTCATTTTCATTGTACATTAATTCCCACCATAATCCGTAAAGAAACATGTTTTAATGTTCAAAGGTGTCACGTTTCTCTCCATTTAGTAATTTTTTTTTTTTGCAAACCTTTAGAGAGAGAGAGAGAGAGAGAGAGAGAGAGAGAGAGAGAGAGAGAGAGGAGTATTCTAGTTGGCGATTAAAAAAACGGAAACTGCACACGTTTCTCTCCATTTAGTAAAAAAAAGCTTGCAAACCTTTAGAGAGAGAGAGAGAGAGAGAGAGAGAGAGAGAGAGAGAGAGAGAGAGAGAGGAGTATTCTAGTTGGCGATTAAAAAAACGGAAACTGCACCCCGGGAGATTCAATCCCAGGATGGGAAGGATAGAGTGGGGGGCTCCAACTATTGAGCCATAGACCACTATGGATTTAAACTTTCCCTACTTTAATATTTATAATTGTTTGTTACAATTTTTTTTTTAAGAAGTGCGGGGGCCAGGGCCCCCCCAGCCCCACTATACATCCGCCACTGTCGGCGTCATAGATGATCCTTTTCCTACTCACCCAGCTCGCCGCTACGTCATTTAGGGATCTCATACCTCTCCACAAACGCTTGTTATTCCTTTAAACAATTTAAGAGTGCGAAAATGGGCACTCTAAAGATATACGGGATTCGGCAATGGGTGTCACGAGTTCGCATATTGGTCAGATCATCCAGTGTGTGAACTTGTGCCGCAATGGGTGGATGTCCCCAGTTTTGCGACTCCGCTAGGACATATAGAAAGCCAAAACTTGAAAAACTTGACTAATGGCTAATCAGTTATTTTGTTTAATTCTTTTCATGTGCATCGATGTGGGAATGCCAACGCTTAGCCCACTAGTGCTTGCACTATGATACAGACTATGTTAGGAGGTTAAGCAAACTCCAAAGTCAAACATACCTACACATGCACATACATATACTACACCTCTCTCCCCTCCTATCACCTTTCACCACCTTATCACTCCACCCTCCTCATACCCTTCCAACCATCCATATTCCATCCATCACTCCTCCAGTACTTCCTTCTCACTCCACTCCAACTTTATCAACTCCCTCCTCCACTTCTACACTCTACCACCTCTCCTACAACCCTCCCATACACTCCCCCTACTCCTATATATACATATATTTCGTGCCTCCTAGTAATAACCCAGATCCTCCAGCACCACAGAATAATATTAATCATAATTCTCTCATTAGTTCACAGACTTTTCAACAGAAAACAAAATACATTTGTCTCCTAGAAATATTAGTGCAAAACACTAATCAAAATTACTCTCATAAAATGCCCAAGCTGATAACCTTGTGCTGCTACACTTCCTTCAGCGACCAACCTGAAAAAGCATTTGTAGCCGGAAGGTATACAATACAGCGATAATAGAAGCGGCTTAGAAATAAAACGATACCAACCAACGATAAACACAGAGTCAAATAACTCAACCATACAATAGGACCCTTATTCGGCCCTCCTTAGTATGTAGCCAGTGCCCCGGCCTCACCTGCCTCACTAAGCCAGCTCGGGCTTCGGCTATTGGCCAAGCTATTGGCAAATTCATTAAGCCACATACTAAACAGTTCCACGGCATAAAGCCTCTACCCACGAACGACACACAATCACTATTCATAAATTGTCACGTAATATATAACTATTCATAAATTGTCACGTAATAAACACAGCTCAAAAGGAATTCGAAGCAGGACCACAAATGAAATACTCCAAAGATTAAGAGCGCATATTAAATACTTCCGGTACCTTGACAACAAATCATATCCGTGAAGGCTTTTGAAGCTAGAATATTTGACAGAGATGAGAGTGGTGAATTTTTTACAAGTTGCGATGGAATCTGTGTATTATGTTCATGGTAGATAAACTTGCATAATTATGCTATTGTTTTTTTGTGCTGCTTGTGAATTGGGGGGTCGTTACACTCTCCCTCACACACACTCCACACTTGAGAAAACCAAGAGAAAGAGAGAGGGGAATGGAGATAAAGGAATCTTGGGAGCCATGGAAGTCTAGAGAAAGAGGGGAACACTTTAAAATTAGGTCTACACCTCCACACACAAGATTTGTTGATCAAGAACATCCTTCCATTTTGCAACCAGAGATCATGTCACTGTCTGCAACCATTCTTTTCACACCAAGTGGTGCAACTGTCTACAACCATTCTTTCACACCAATTTTCTCCAATCTTTGACAGAGCTTCGGGTTTGATGTCTGTTACCATGCTATGAGGAACCCCAGGAAGCTCTTTCCGTGCAAACTTGCCCGCGTTGCCCGAGTTCGGTCCAAGACCATCTAGACCTTGGTTTGGTTGACTTTAGTGGCTCAACATGCTCTAGATGCAATAGACTGTACGTAGTAGGGGACAAGGTGGGCATGTTGGTTCCTTGTAAGCACTTTCTTCATAGAGTTGTGTGAGAACCCAATGGGTTGTCCCACATCAATGGGCAAAGTGAAGTGGAGGTTGTATATATAATGTATCGAGCGGCTACTGTATAACTTGAGATTAACCTTTTCAGTCACGTGGTTAGGTTAAGAGTTAGCATGTCAGTTGGCCTGGGTCATTACAAGTGGTGTTCCTCGGAGCTTGACTTTGACTGCTGTCTTATTGTGGTAATTCTCCCCGTTACTAGAGAAATCTCTGATGCCATGGTATACCGTACAACCGAAGGGCACAAAATGCCCCATTTGCCTCAACATCTATGTTTAGGTCAGTACTCTCGTGCAAACAACGCAGAATGTTACTAGGACCTTATGGTAGGGGACAATGGTAGACCGAAAATGACCCGAGTCAAAGAGAAGATCGTATGGACTGCTTGCACTCGCTTCCAACTATTGGTGGGGTAAGCCTTAGCCGTAGGGCTTCTAAATGAACAAAGCTGTTCGTGAACAGTTCAAGACGTGGCTCGTTAATAGCTCTTTCAAACTGGGCTCACTACATTTTCATTGAGCTCGAGTTCATTAAAAACTAAAGTTCAGTTACGCTCGGCTCGGCTCGGCTCGATAAGGTTTGTTTTCCTTTCAACGTGTTGCATGTGAGTGATTCCCGTGGGCAAAAGAGAAACCACACAAACATTTGCAATTGTTCTAGTTACAGTCCCTTTGGATCGAGAATTTGGCGAGAAAAGAAAAGAAAAGAAAAGAAAATGATTTTTTTTTTAACAGCAAAGAAAAGAAAAGGATATGGAGGAGAATCACACTGCCTGTTTGGACGAATAGGTGAGAAAATTTGAGGAATATATGTAGATACAAATGTTGAACTTGTTTTTCACAATTTCACTTAATGATTTTTAAAGATCGTATCCCATGTGGTTAGCATTTCTGGTGCACGTTGTCATTTGACTCATTTGGGAGAGAAAGAGAGAGAAATGAGCAGTGTGATATTAACAAGAGTCCTGTGTACATATCCTTCAAACCTAAAAACAAAGAAACCCCTTTTCTCTCTGCTACGAACTTTCGCAACAGCAGCTCCAGTTGGTTCAATGTCGTACCAGAAGGAACTCGATGCTGCCAAGAAAGCTGCTTCTCTTGCTGCTCGACTCTGCCAGGCATCTCTCTCTCTCTCTCTCGCGCGCGCATTTAGTCTTTGCTATTAATGAGGTTTTGCTAATTCATGGCCATCGATCTTATTTAGAACCGCACTCATTCCTTAATACTTGTTTTGAGCGAAACAAATGATGGGGTTTACCTAATTTATGTTTTCTTTGATTGGTACCTTGGGGCTATTTAGTCAAGTTAGACATGTCTGCTCATTGAATTCCTGTCGTAGTATAGTTTTCATAGGTATATTTGATTCTAGAAAGTTCCATTAAATGTGGTATGGATATTCATAATTTAGCCATTGATTTCATAACACGAGCATCATGGGTTGACACCAAAATGAGGTGTCTTTTCCCCATTGAAACCTTAGGATCCGTTCGGATAACTATGAATTCCAAATGAAGAGATTCAATGCTCAATTCAACAAAGATGTAAGAGGTTTGCTTATTTTTCATCTTCTGTATCTGGATTAAAGCATACAGGGCTGGAAATCGTAGTTTCCCTTACTTTCCTCTTTATGTTGATATATTCCCTTTCATTAGTGTATAATAGGTGATTTGACACTAGTTGCAAACTCTATCCCACATATACCTATTGGTTTCAGAAGATGTATCCTTTTGTGTTCTATCATAGCACTTGTCCCATGAAAGCTCATTTAATGTATGGTTACTTTGATTTCTCCAGAAGGTGCAAAAAGCAATCTTGCAGTCAGATGTACAATCAAAATCAGATAAAAGTCCTGTCACTGTTGCAGATTATGGTTTGTTACGACACGCTTATATGCATTTATTTAGCTGTATCTCTCAATTGGAATCCTACATTTATCTCTAGTTATACAAAGAACTAATTAGGTTTCTTTTAATTAGCTTTAGGGAGTAGTTTGCTGCAAAAAGGCTCTGTGATACCCTGGCAATTTGTGTTATGACAAGAACAGAGGTAGGCCCTAATATCCTTAGCAATGCTATGGTCTATGGATCACCATAACTGAAGAAGTACCCTTAGATTGAAAGATATGAAAATTTCTTATTTCTTTTAATACATGAATCTTTAATTCCTGAGTATATGCCTTAATTACCAGTTTCCTAAAGCTGCCCTACATTCAGACATGGAAGGACTAAATGTACCTTACATACACTAAAACAATGAAATTGACATTTACAATAACTAATTGTATGAAATTAATTGGATGGCTTAGGAAAGTAAAATTTTGTGGTGGGACAGTGGTGTTCAATTAGTTTTTGTCAATTTCAATGTCTTAGTGTTTGTAAGGCACATTTAATCCTTCCCTGTCAGCTTGTCTGAATGTACGGCAACTTTGGGAAACTGGTATAAAGGCACATGCACTGGGGAATTCCGGATTAGTGTTTAAAAGGAATAAGAAATTGTTGTATCTTTCAATCTAAGGGTACTTCTTAGATATGGTGATCCATAGCATTCCAAAGGATATTTGGGCTTGCTTGTGTTCTTGCCTCTTGGAAGGTTGTTGAGTTTGTTAGGCTGCTTGATATTTGGAATTTGCCAACTAGCTTTCTTTACGCTGTGCCCCCTAGTTCATGTTGTTTAAGAGTTGGTTTCCTTTTGTCTTTGTGGTGTTTGTTTGTTACTTGTTTTCTGAACCTATGGTTCTGTGTTTGTAATTTTAGGATTTCAAGGCTATCCCTCCCCTCTCTCTTTTTTGGGTGGTAAAAGATAAGGTTTGGCATATGAATAGTGAACTTAAAGAACTTAATCAGACGCAAAAAAGAAAAAGAAAGGTACGGATGGATACGTGTCGCGTTCTGACATTTCCGTGTCCTAGACGTCCAAAATATCGGCATGCAGCATGCTGGCCTAAACAATGTGTCGATGCTTCTTACTTGCCTCTGGAGGCATGTTATTCTAGCTAGGTGTGACCTCTATTCTAGAAATTGGTCTAGGTGGTGGACCACCACCTTAACTAGGGGCCTAGGTGCTGAATTAGGCGGCGGGATGATTTGTCGGCCGCTACACTGGATTAATCAGAGAATTAGGTGGCTAGGCGGGATTAATCGGGGTTTGAATACATACTTTTATACTATAAGGGTTTTAGTGTAGTTTGAATGTAATTTATACATATGCAATATGGACTATTTAAATCTAAACCCAAATTGATGTAAATATAATACATATTCTACACATCTACGCTGTACAACATAAATTGAAATTATGCGTATGTAGGCACTATTTCCTTTGTTTGGATGTTATTTAATTCTTTGTTCTACTTATGTTGTTCTACGTACTCAAAACTTGGGGAGGGAGGAGAATATTTTTAAAACCAAACCAAACCAAACCGAGCCTTATGTCCCAATCAATTGGCGTCGGCTATATGAATCCTATTTTTCCATTGAGCTCTGTCTAGGGCAATCTCTTCACTTAGGTTTAGTAAGCCCAAGTACTAGGAGAATATTTTAAAAACTTATATAAAAAAAGAAAAAAAAATACTTATCTCTAGGCGCTAGGTGGCGCCTGGCCGCCTCACTAGCGCCTAGCGACTTTTAGAACATAGGCCAGTGGCGGCTCCAGGATTATTTCTTAGGGTGTTCATCCTAGACCAGAGGACCCTATGTGAGGGGGCTCACTACACGCGTACAATGAGCTCCTCAGCCGTCCCCTACTAAGGAGACCGCATATAACTAAGATGATAAACAAGTTTCTGTAATAACAATAAAAACTGTATCTATCAATTTTAAATTTTTGTTCGTTTGGCAAGTAGAAAACTCTACCAGTAATTCAAACAAAAATGTGTAAAATCAAAATTGTGGAGTACACCCCAAAAGAACTATAGAATGACAGGTACTCAAAAAGTCAAAAATAGAGAAAACGGGCACTATACATTTGCGCAGGAGAGAGAGAAGGGCAATGAAAAAGGTGTTTTGGGTAGTACAAATCAAGTCCATATCAACCAATTGTGTCACTAGTTCTCGTACTTTTTTTATTTTTGAACTGAGTTCTAGTACTAAGAAGGCAGTACTATAATATAAAGGGTGTTCAAATGTACAATTTACTGCTGGTCTTTCACATATTATCCAAGGGGTGGTGAAGAAATTTGGAAGGTAAGGGTGTTCAACTGAATACCCATACTTGTACGTGGCGCCGCCCCTGACATAGGCGTTATCTTGAAATTCAATACTGCATGTTTTCGCATTAGCACATCTCATGATTTATCTTTATCAAATTTTTCTCGAATGAATTGCTCAGTCATGCACAACAAGTGTGGGTGGTTTAAAGATTATCCCTTATCATGCCTTACGGCTAAATTATCTTAGGATCTTTTGTTGGTGGTCCATTTGTATCCGGAGTCCTGACATATAGGATTAGATGAATAGGATCACAGCCATTCTGCCAAAGTACAATGTCAATGATCTAGAAATGCATCCTTGTCCGATGAAAATAGCATTTTTTTTCTTTCTACTTTGCAGTACATGCCGTTTTTGGATTGCATAGTCTAGATCTCATGTTGCAACATGGAAAACTAGCTGGAGTTCTGGTAATAGTTCTATCTCACCCGACAAAAGATTCTCCTTGTAGTTTTGCATAGTCTTGCCCCTGCAATTTGTTGACGTCTGTGTGGAACAGTATACTTTTGTACCTTACATGAACGGAATTTTTCGCAGAAGACTTTTCCTTTATCATGTTCTATCTTTCCTTTTTCTTACGATGCTTAATTTGCTTTCTTTCTCTCCCTCTCTGTCTCGTAAAGTGCATGTTGTTGAGTGAGATTTTGATAGGTACTGTACTATTTTCAACAGTTACCTCTCTGTTGGATGGGCTCGTGGTCTGCATGTAATGTGCTTAACATTATTGGGATTCAGAACTATGAAATTTGCTCCCTTGTTATCACGAAATTGACAGAAGATACAATTAAGCATCATGTTTTTTACTTTTTGGAGATAGAGTTATAAGTAGTTTGACGTCTTTTTCTCTGCTATTTGGATTGATAAAAAGAAGAAAGACTGGTACAACCATTTAACTCTCTGTGATTTTGTGTGATTTTCTCAGGCTCTCAAGCTGTGGTTAGTTTTGTGCTGGAGAGGGAACTACCTTCCGAGTCGTTCTCATTGGTGGCTGAGGAGGTATGCGTACTGTTTTTTAGTTTTATTTACTGATGATTATTTGGCATTCTTTTGAGAAACGCAGAGCTTCTTCTTCATTCTGAACTGGTGAGCCCATTAATCATTTTCACGTCCCTAGGACTCAGGAGATCTTCGAACGGAAGAAGCCCAAGAAATGCTGCAACGCATTACAAAACTTGTGAATGACACTCTTGCTAGTGACGACACATATAGTGGCTCATCTTTATCTGCAGAAGATGTTCTTGCTGCTATTGACAGTGGCAAGTCTGAAGGAGGTCCTCATGGTCGGCATTGGGTTTTGGATCCTATAGATGGTACTAAAGGGTGAGCTTGTAACACCTGCTTAGTTATTTTGACGCTACTACTTTTTTCTGGTTGCAGCTCGAAGTATGTTGCTAGTATGTAGATTGGCTCCTTTTTCATGTAGTTGGTTTATATTGAAGAAACAATAGAGACTTACTTTTGAGAATATTGAGCTTCTGGTTTCACATTGATTTATCGGGTTAAGCGGTCTTTGCTTTTGTTGGCATTTGGGTTCAAAGATATTGAATTCTTGGATTGATTGGATAATTTGATTGCTTTAGCTTTTTTTGCAATTAATATCTCTCTCTCTCTCTCTCTCTCTCTCTCATAATTTGATCTCCTGAACTGTTTCAGGTTTCTGAGAGGAGACCAATATGCAGTAGCACTAGCATTGCTAGATGAGGGGAAAGTTGTGTTGGGTGTCCTTGCGTGTCCAAATCTTCCTTCTTCTCATGACAAAGTTGGTTGTCTTTTCTTTTCTCAAGTTGGGGCTGGAACTGAAGTGCAGTCTCTAGATGGCTCCCCGCCCGTAAAGGTCAATGCTCCCATACATTTTTTTTTTCTTACTGACCTCCCATTATATGCTTACATACAAATTGTATATCGTCCTCCAGGTACACGTGAGTGCTATTGAGAACCCTGAAGAAGCTTCATTCTTTGAATCATTTGAAGCTGCACATTCTCTGCATGACTTATCTAGTCGTATAGCAAATGTACTACCCGCCCTTCCCCTCCTCCCTCCTATTAGTTTCTTTGTAGCAACCTTTAATGTGCAATGTGTATCCTGAAAAACAGAAACTGGGTGTCAAAGCACCACCTGTCAGAATTGATAGTCAGGCAAAGTATGGTGCTTTATCCAGAGGAGATGGAGCAATATACCTGCGTTTCCCTCATAAAGGATATCGTGAAAAGATATGGGACCATGCAGCAGGAGCTATTGTTGTGACAGGTACTATGAAGAAAATGTCTCTTGTATTCCTGAATGTTTCCCTCGCCCTTGTCGATTTCTTTCTACCCCAACTGTTGTTGTTAGAGATGTTTGATTTCTTTTCAAACTGCTGTTCTAATTGGTGACTTAAGGAAAAAACCTGGGACCAATTGGAATGGTAGGGACTGTGGAACGTTAAAGGAATGGTTGGGAGTAGGGACTGTTGAATGGTGATGGTGATCTTCTGATATAAGAACTGATTTTTCATCCCTTATTGTTATTGACTATAAATGGATTCAATAACATATTTGTATTACAGAGTAATGGGATAATTCCCGTTCATAAATTCTTTTGCACTTGGCCATGATATAGGGAAACAAGGGTGATCCTAGTAATCCTTATCAGGCTGTGCCTGGCAAAAATTTTATGGTATATTTGTTTATCTAGCTAATACAGAGCTGTCACATTTTTGATTGGAGGGCAAGTTGATCCCTCAGATGGAGTTTTATGTTATTCAGTATGCGTGCTGCGAAACTTGTTTCTATACAACAATGTCCAAGGGGCTGTTTCTTTTCGAACTTCACATCCCTGATGCCATGCCACTTATGACATTTGTAAATTTTTAGATGGATTTATTTAGATTATTATTGAAGCTAGAACCTAATCGTTCTTCAATCGCCATGGGTAATTTGTTAGTTTTAGTTATTACACTGACCACTTGGCGTAAAAGGAATGACATGAATGCATTCCTTGGGAGTGGGGAAGGGTACTTCAACTACTAATAATAATGTAAATGAGCTGAATAACTAAGGTTTACATTGTATCAATAACCATACCGGAAGATGTTTGTATAGTTACAGCTGAGATGATATGTTACTGTACAAGAGAAATGATCCAAAATTGCTTTTCCTGCTTTTTAGCATTTTTCCTTTTGTGGATGATGCTCATTGAACTACTAGACTGAAGTATCAATCTTCTCTACGAGTAGGAATGGAAAACGTAGATAAAGACTACTTCTTGTTAAATGCATAATGACGTGGGTTCTGGACACAATTTTCTGTTTTTGTTCTTTGGCGTGAATCAACTCTTTAAATGCTTCTATTACTCCCACAAATAGGTTTCTTTAATCACTAGTATTTCTTTAGTGCCTTTTTGGGGGTGTGTGTGTGTGTTGGTCCCTTGCTCTATATGTCAATTATCTTTGGTGTTTTTTGAGTTTACGCTGCTCTATATTTCTTGCTCTCACGACTCTCTCTCTCTGAGTTTTGTAGAAGCTGGGGGTGTTGTCACTGATGCTGGAGGAAACCCCTTGGATTTCTCCAAGGGGAGGTATCTTGATCTGGACACGGGCATCATTGTTACCAATCCAAAGCTGATGCCTATGCTCCTGAAGGCAGTTAGAGAATCTATTGATGAGAAAGCTTCATCCTTGTGACTTTATCCATGGCCAATCTATTCAAATCTTTATGTTTATCCGTTTTTGTTTTTTGGAGTGATGGACTTTCGCTGATGCAGCTGTAAGAATTCAGAGTTCTATTGTAAAATTGGATAATAAGAACTTTCAGCCATGTTGAACGTTAGGTTGAAAGTTATTTTTGTTTATCCTTCTAGTTATGTTGTTCTATCAAGAAAAGATTCAATCTAGTTAAGAAAATTGTCTCCCTGTAGGTATAATAATGGTGTGGATCAGTGGTTATTTGAGGATATGATTCTCATATGAACTTTTGATCTTTAGACAGGCAATGGAGTTGGACATAGAGCTGCTCTAAGCACGTCAACTTTTTGTTGTTTTTGTTCATCATTCATATTTTTTGGAATATATTCGTTATTTCGCTTTCTGTAATTCACTAATTCATCTATTCTTTCTCTGGGGAAGGTATATGTAATGATAAGGCTTTGTACTAGGATGGAACTACTGGAAGACTAGGAATGGTAAAGTAAACAAAATAAGATCTGGACTTTACCACAACTAGAGGAAACCTGCTTATTACCATCATTTGATTGGTTTCCCATTTGAAAATGTCTACCACCATACATGTATGCATGATCTTAATAGGAAAAAAATCAGTTTTGATCAGGAAATTGGAATAATAACGACGACCTGATAAAAAAAATTAGACAGGATTACAAATTCCATGTAGAGAGTAACAGAAACTGCTGTAACTTGCAATGGTGCTGATGATAAGTTAAATTTTCTATAAATTTCCCTTGCCATGATGCAAATAGTCATGTTAATGGCCGATGACTTCCATAGAAAGAAAAATCCAAACATAACCAAATAGATAAATGTAATGGAAATGAAGCTAAAATGGAAAGTCAGGGGGAAAGTCTTGCGGGTGTCTCTGGATCGTCTCTCTGAGTGATCTCTCTTGCTCAAAAAGGTTAGATGGAGGAACATCATAGACATCTGCGAAAATCTCTGCAATAGGTGGTTTCTTTGATTTCTCTGCAACTTGAATTGCATCTAGCAGCTGTATCAAAAGAGCAGCAAATTAGAAAATTTATATACTGATCAAATAGCTCAAATGTTTTTTTAGAAAGCATTATCCAGCTACAGATTAAAAACAGAACAAGTTTCTAGCAAAACCAACCAGTGATTTTTGGCTTCAATCTATGGAACCAAATGAATTCTTGTTTTTCATGCCATGCTGTATATTACTCATAATTGCTAGACACCCCATTGGGGTGTTAGGCCTTCATCAGCCATCTGTTGAGTTTCTCTTATGTTTAGGAAGTGTTTACCTGCTTCCTAATAGTGGTTCGATGCTTGTACTCAGCCTCGTCACTCCACCAACCATTAGCTTCAATCCACTTCCTAAATCTGGACACTGGGTCTTGTTCTATTCTCCACCATTCGATCTCTTCAGCTGGACGATATTTGGTGGAATCATCTGAAGTGGAGTGGTGTCCTGCTCGGTATGTAAGGGCCTATCCATTGAAAAATAAATCAAACTTTGCAAGTGTAATGCAGCTAACTATACTAAACGAAATCTTTTCTAACTTTTTTCAGCTTTTAACTTGACAATGTATGGAGATTGTTAATGATCAAAACTGAATCCTTATGTTACCTCAATCAATATAGGTTTTTGCTCATTTATGGCTATTCTACGCGCTGCCTCAACTGCACTAAACATGGCAAGAGCATCATTACCATCAACACGAATACTACGAACTCCATATGCCTGTCCTCTAACAGCAATCCCATCACCTAGCAATGGATCAAAACCCAGATCAGAGTTTCATCCTGATAATCAGAATCTGGAAAAGGGAAAAAAAACACACGGGTGAACGTGAAGAGGGAAATACTTCGAAATTGATCTGAGACAGGGGTGCTGATGGCCCACCCGTTGTTCCGGCAGATAAAAATAACTGGGGCCTCCATAACCGCCGCAAAATTTAAAGCAGCGTGAAAATCTCCCTAACAGAATTTGTGTTAGAAAGTAGGTGATAATGACATTCATGTAAATTGGATGGTAATTGGAAAAATAACTACCATGAAATCACTTCATCTAATGGCAAAAACAGTTTTAGAAAACCATTGCAAAAGGAGATTTTCTTCACTGTATGTAGTCTCACAAAAATGATTAGGATTTCAGAGTCATGACAAGAATCCCAAGATTATCTTGCACTCATGGAGCAAGTCACATTGAAAACACTCGAAAAAGAACACACTACGACATGCGGGATGACCATATGAAAACTGCAATTGGTTTGATGATAACGTGAATTATATTAAAAACTCCTAGAAAATGGGAGATTGGGTTTTCTCACAGTCATATATTTACCTCACTGGTGCCACCATCCCCGAAATAGGTGACTGTGCATGCATCTCGTCCATCCATCTTCAAAGCATACGCAGCTCCAACAGCATGGGGAAGTTGTGTACTGCAATACAGTAACCAACTATTTTGACCAGTATTCTCTCTTACATCTAGGAGGAGTTGGAATAACATGCTTTGTGGTGATTTCCAAAAATAGAGCATTTTGTATCTTACGCAATCGTTGATGAAACGGTTATGTAATTGTGTTTGTTAGACCCATAATGGATAGGCATCTGCCTGCCTTTTCCATAATCAGCTTCGTTTCCAAAACATTGATTTGCAAATTCCTGAAGTGTGAATCCTCGCCATAATAGAACTCCTGGTTCTCTGTACTGCATAGCAGAGCAAAAACATGTACTTAAAAAGACATTTTACCTTCAGCACATCAAATTTTTTATATACACAAAATCACATGATATGTATAATTTTTTATGCTTGTCCATGGATCATATAAGGATTAGACAAAGATACATCCAAATCTGTTGTCATAATAGCGATTAGATGAGATTATTTCTACTCACATATCAGATATTTTTATTGCTTCGAAGAATACACTCAAATTCAGGCAAGAGCAGATGAATTGCATCAAGAGTAGAAATGAAAAATTTGTTGGAGCTTTGGATACATGCAGAAGCACATCAATGGAGGGACATAGTTACACTGTATCAAAAGGAAAGTAAAGCACTGAAAAATATATACACAGATAAATGGGGAAGAGTGCATGCATATTAACCTGAGGGAAGATGAGGTCATCAAAATGGAGTGCTGCTGCGGATGCAATGTTAATAGCCTCCTCTCCAATTGTTGTAAGATAGAAAGAAATTCTTCCTTGCCTTTGTGCTTCATAGAATATTGTGTCCATGACTTGAAGAGTAGCCATGTCAGAATAAATTTTTACAGCAACTTCCTCACTGATCTGATGACATGCATAGCTCATAAGGGTAATTATGTGACAGATTTGTGGATAAAAAATGTAAGTACTTCTTTGTTTATACATGCTTTTTCTTCTTTATGAGAGGCCAGGATGACTGACTACCTGAACAAAATTGTGATTGGTAATTGGCTGACCATTGTCATCAAGAACTCTATAGCAGCGTATCCGCTCTGTAGAGGATGGTGATATGAATTCCATTTCGGGGGTGAATTTAACCTTTCCACCAGGAAAATTCAGAACCTGCAATAGTGAGAGAGACTTCATCAATATGGATATTAATACTTACACTTAATAGTTACATAAGATGACCATGAAGTATCACGATTCTCCAATGGAAAAAAAGACAGAGTATGATGATCGAGGAGAAACATGCCTGATTTGACCTCAAATAATCTATTTCACAGGAAAGAAACCGTACCTGATTCAAACCCAACATAATTCTAAATGAAATGCCCCAAGGTTCAGTGGGACTTTGGTAGTGTAAATTATTTTGGTTACTTAAAAGGTCTTCATAGGATGATCAAGTGGTACTCCTTGGGCCCTTGGGATGCTAAGCATCGTGTTTTTTTTTTTTCCCCTTCATGTGGATCTTAAGGAAATTACTCGCAGAAGAGATAAGCACACATGGAGCAAAAGAAATCCGAAATCCACACTCTGTCAAAGGACTGGGAAGCTTCACAGATAAGTTCCGATTTATTACGAGCTAAGGGCCTCACTCAGTTGCCAGATGATTAGGAATATAACACATATAATTCAGGACGATTGTAACGATGTGTAAAAAAGTCTGAAGTCTTTTCATACAGACATTTCGACCTCATGTTATCAATTTGAAGACAAACCTTCTTTGACATCATGTTCTCATAATGGTCTACTCCACTGTGCTACTACGTTTCCCTCCTGAGATACATGTTCCATATCGTTCGATTCTATTCTTCTTGGAATATGCCGCAGACAATAAGCTAACTACTGTTTTATTTAGGCTCTCTTCTGGCTAAATGACATGTTTTTTGCAAAACTTTAAAGCTCCTAGATAATGGTTTCTGTCAAGTTTATGATATTCAGAACACTAAAAGGCAAAAGGTTAGAAAAAGAAAGGCTTTGGTAGTTGGTTTGAAAGCCGGCCAATCAAATTGAGGAGCTAAACACAAACGGACGAAAATGATAATTTTTCCTCTTCAGATCATTGTTATCCCAGAAAAATTGCCATATTATCTGTCGAAACTTTACCCAAACAATTAATGTCAGACGACATACTGACTTGTTAACCCTTTCTTATACCAACTTGTTCCTGTGACGAAGATAAACTTGAAACCTCGTTTCTTCATCTCGCAACTCTATCATCAATCACTACCACTAGGGAACAAAGAGCATGAAAACTGGAATAATCAATTTTAAAAAGTAGTGCGAAAATGAAAATTGATGTTTTGGTAGAATCAAGAAATACATACGCCCGTGTCATTGGTAGTATCGCCGATTGAATCCAACCGTCTGCCTGCTTCAGTATAGTTGAAACGGTTAGAAGCGAAAGGGGTTGTCTTATTACTGGAAATTGCATCTGGGTTTCTGAGAAAGTGATGAATTGGATGTGAAGGAGATTGAGGATGGTGATCAGTGAAGTGTGGAACCCAACAACTGTGGTTGTTGATCACAGCACCGAAAGAACCCATTTTTAATTTCAGATGATTTATTAAGCTTCTTGACTTTGCTATGCGGAGAGCCATATCCTGCTGAATATGCAAACAGATTGATTGAAGGAAGAACCAAAAAGGAGGAGTAAACAACTGAAACTGAAAGAAGAAGATGATGATGATGACATTAGTATTTGTTAACGAGAGAATGTTTGGATAGTTTTTCACTTTTTTTTTTGTCGTGGTTTTGGATAATTGACTTTTACTGTATTAGAGATGAGATGAGGCAACAATTCCAATGCATTCCCACGTGGAAGTTCTGATGGGTCTCCTGTACTTTAGCCATTAGGTGAGAGAGAGAGAGACCTGCATTCAATTGAGTGATTAATTTGTTTATTTCTAGGATAAATCCAATGAATAATTTCATCTCTCAACCCTTCAGTGGCCTAACTGCTTTGGCTTAAAAGTCAAAAATTGGATTATTGGATTATTCGTTGTCTTTGTTTAATTTTTTTTTGCATTTGTTAGTTTTGCGTCAAGATTTTGTGATTTTTGGATTCCTCTCGTCGAGACGAATCCAAGGAGTATAAAATTGTGGTCAAAACTCAATTTTTTTTTAATAAAGCCAAAATAGGTGGATTATTGGGCCAATAATCCACGTATTTTGGTTTTATTCAAAAAAATTTGAGTTTTGACCATAATTTTATACTTGTTAGATTCGTCTCGTCGAGAGAAATCCAAAAACCACAAAATCTTGACGCAAAACTAACAAATGCAAAAAAAAATTGAATAAAGACAAAATAAATAATCCAATAATTCAGTTTTTGGCTTTTAAGCCAAAGCAGTTAGTTGATGACATATGGAAAGTTTTGAATTAAATCTTAAGGAAGGTCAAACTTCTAAGTGTCTGATCATATTTATTTTAATGGTAAAACCATCTTATAGAAGGACATTGCTACATTAGAAAGGTCTATGAACGTATTCAATTTTTCCTCCACAAAATGTAATTAATCATATCGGCCAAAGCTATTTTCCGGATAGAATTGTGTAAATTCTTCTCCTGAACTTAACAACAACCCAAATCTTTTTTTATTTTTTATTTTTTATGTACCTTTTTGGTAATTGGTACATAAGAGCATCTCCAACAGGCTCAACAAATGGAGCCTGTTGGCTTTAATAGCTAGTCCAGATTAAAGACTTTCTTCACTCCAACAGGCTAGCTATTCCACTAGCTATTTTACAGTTTTTCATTTCCACTAGCTACATGTAGCTAGCCGGCTCCCCTAGCCTCTCTTATTAGCCGAGTGGAGAGTAGTATTGGGGAGTGGTGTGAAAAAGAGACTAGGCAAAATAGAATTAATACTTTTTTAATATTTTTGGCTCTCTACTCTGCCTAGCAGTGTTGGAGTTGCTCTAACCAACACCAAAGACTGTTGTGGCAATGGGTTAAGAACTATGAACAAGCTTGTGAAAGAGGGTCTCCACTCTCTTCCCCAAGTTGATTTCCCAATTTCTTTTTATTCGTAGAACAGCAAATGGAGTTGTGACAATTTTGGGTTTGCGAGGTTCTCATATTCGTATTTGAAAAGTTAGACCTTCTAATTGATTATTGGATCTTTTATGGAACGATAATCATCCTATTTGATATACTAATATGCTCTTTTTTAACAATGATTTTTTTTTACCATTTTGACCAAAAAAAAAAAACTTATTGTTCATTCAGATTAATAATGGTGTAAGCGAATTAAGCTACTCATGTTTGAATTTATGTTATTTCGTTAAAAGCTTGTTCAAAATCGGTATGTTTTATACAAACAAGCTTGTACTACATTTTTTGAAGTTTACTTAGATTTCAAATAAGCTACTGCTTGACTCATTCAATTAATGATTTACTGTAAATGGAAAATGAGATCCTCACAGTCTCCGAATCCAACCAAGAGTTACGGACCTTTCCTAATTACATGGTTCCAGATGATAAATATAAGAACTTGTAGTTTTATATCTATATTACAATACAGAGCGGTTTTGTCCCAATCATTTTTCTTTTGTCTCAATCATCATATTACATTTTATTCCTTTCTCTGAAATTCAAACCACATTCTTTCTTACTACCTGTTTACATATAAAATTAACAAATTCAATAATTGATTGACACGTAGTCAAAAATGCCAAACGTTGGCAAATACTTGTCAATGAAGATACACTGGATCAATGAAGTAAAATTTAGTTAATACGATGTCGTATTATTCCTCAGATTTGAGAAGCGGTTATTGGCAGTTACAAGTCAAGGATAAAAGTATAAATTGACTTCGAAGCCATGATATTAACTAAACACATAAACTCCACGTGTAAACATGTAAAACGGAGTAGTTGGCAGTTAGAATACGTGGAGTACTTCTTGAAAAGCAGTTATCTCCTTAACGTGTAATCATTTGAGTTTGTTTGAGCAGTCATGCAGATTTAAAATCAAGACTTTCGGAGGAAAAATTAGAAGAATTCAAATACAGACGTGGAGGTGAGAAGAAACTGCCAACTCAAAAAGTAGAAGTTAGAGTTCGAAGCAAGCCAAGTTCAAATTCATTGAGCGGGAAGTTCAAATTGCAAGCAGCGTCTATAAATAGAAAAAATTGAAGAGTGAAAAACCCCCGAACAAATCTTCAACAAACAGCTATCAAAAAATGATGCTTGGTTTGTTCATTGGCAAGTAGTTTTAGGATTTCGAACTTAGTTCGAAGTAGATTAGTAAGTAGATTAGGAAGTACTATTTAGGATTATTCTCGGTTGTTCTTATAACAATCATCAGTTCTCGATTGTTCTTGTAACAATCACCAGTTCGAAGTTCTGTTACATTGTATTTGAAGTTGAAGACAATTTCGAAGTAAGTTTTTCTTTGATTTTTCAATCAAAGTGTCTTGTTTCTTTGTTGTTCTTTAATTTCCTAAGTTATTGGTTTGCATTTCTTCACTTATAAAGAAAAATCCTCTTAATTGAGGTAATTGAACCAATAAAACACAATCGCCTGATTAGACTTGGTTTTTCCAAAGTCAATCTGAGGGAGGAGATTGAAACTCTCTCTGGCACGCTCGCACACGATTATTTTGTCACAAAGAAGTAAAAGAACCAGTAAACACTACCTCCTCTCCTCTCCCCTTCTTGAAATTCGAAGGATTATAAAAAATGGACACGGGCACGAGCTTGCACTAGTTTAATTACATGGTTGCATGCAATGCTTTTTTGTCAATTTGATTTATGGACTCTTTCTTTTTCTCTTATTTTACTCTTTCTTTTTCTTTTGCGATTTTTTTTTCCCGGTTAGTTCATGGGAAAGAATTGAAATAGGTAAACAGTACGTAGCCCAAGTGTCGGCTCATTAGTTTTAAGGGCTTGAAACGGACTCATTAGATGAGACCAACCATATATTTTGCATAATAAAAATTTGCAATACATATCTTCATAAAAAAAAGGTACAAAATTTTTGTCATTACACAAACTTAAACATATAGTCGTCCAAAAATAAACAACCACTACAATATATATGATGACTACATGTTTGTGGTCCCTTTGTGTTTACATTTTTTGAGGGCCCGAAGCGATGACTTAGTTGGCTCATGCCATGAGCCGACCCTCTTAGTTTATTTAGTACTTACTCCATAGAAAATGTTTAAAAGTTTAAGTTAAAAACATTCATCGTAAGTTTTTCCTCTTTTTCCCTTCGGAAACAAGAAAAAGTAGAGTGAGGGACAACTTGAGATTTTGCTGCGAATCTTCAAAAAATCTGATACAAGAGCAGAAGAAATATAGTTCAGCAAAAATCAAACATGTAGGAACGGAACAAGTTAGTTGTTGTCTTTTCCAAAACATCCAGAGAGACCAAGTACATACTCCAATTTTCTATCATGCCTCGCTGTGAAATCATGTCACTTGTTGATCCTACCAATCACTACACATCCCTCGTTTCATACTGCGTCAAAACTCAAAACCTCAAGCTAGGGAAGCTCCTGCACTCACACCTTATCAAAACCGCCCTCACCCTCAACGTCTTCTTAACCAACCGTCTCATATGCATGTATTCCAAATGCAACTCCATAGATTGTGCCCAGAAGGCTTTTGATGACCTTCCGATCAAGAATACACACTCATGGAACACCATCATCTCGGCTTACTCCCAGATGGGTCGTTTCGACATAGCTCACAACCTGTTTGATGAAATGCCTGAACCAAACGTTGTCACCTATAATTCCTTGATTTCTGGTCTAAACCATCATGGGTTTTATAAAGAATCGATAAACGTCTTTAAAAGCATGCAAAAACACTGTAATGATGTTCTTATGGATGAGTTCACGGCCATTAGTCTAGTGGGCAGTTGTGCTTGCTTGGGTGCATTAAAGTTGTTGCGCCAAGTTCATGGAGTGGCAGTGGTGATTGGTCTCAACTTCAATATTTCACTTTGTAATGCTATGATTTATGCTTATGGGGAAGGTGGCGATCCAGAGAGCTCATTTTCCATTTTTAATCACATGTTAGAAAAGGATGTTGTGTCGTGGACTTCCATGGTTGTTGCTTATTCCAGGGCATCTAGATTGAAAGATGCTCATTGTCTTTTTAATCTAATGCCCGGAAAAAACACAGTTTCTTGGACTGCTTTGATTACAGCGTTTGCCCAATATGGGCGAGGTGATGATGCTCTAGATCTTTTTGTGCAAATGCAAGAAGAGAGCATCCAGCCTAATTCTTTCACATATGTTAGTGTTCTTAGTGCTTGTGCTGATCTTGCATTTCTACGCAGAGGGAAACAACTTCACACGCACATTATTAGGGTAAATGGTGCCAATGACAAGTTTAATGTCTTTCTGTTCAATGCTTTAATTGACATGTACTGCAAGTGTGGAGACATGAAATCTGCTCGGACGTTATTTGGAAGGATGCCTGAAAAAGACATTGTTTCTTGGAACTCCCTTATCACTGGATTGGCACAAAATGGGAATGGGGATGAATCACTTGCTGTATTCAAGAAGATGCTAGAAGCAGGCATAAAACCCAATCATGTCACTTTTCTTGGGGTGTTATCTGCTTGTAGTCACAGTGGTCTGGTGTATGAAGGACTCCAAATTTTGGTGTCAATGGAAAATGATTACTCTGTAATCCCAAGGTCGGATCACTATGCTATTTTGATTGATTTGCTTGGCAGGAAAAATATGCTGGATGAAGCAATGGAGTTGGTTAGGAGAGCTCCTAATGGGTTCAATCACATTGGGTCATTAGGTGCACTTTTAGGTGCCTGTAGGATCCACGGCAATTTGGAACTTGCTAATTGGGCAGGCGGAGCTTTGTGCAAGTTGGAACCTCGGAATAGTGGGCGACATGTTATGCTATCTAACATATACGCAGCTGCTGGAAAATGGGATGATGCTCAAGAATTGAGGTTTCTCATGGAGACAAAGGGTTTGATAAAAGAAGCAGGTTATAGTTCGATTGAGGTGAGGAATACAAGACGTCATTTTGTCGCCAAAGACAAGTCCCATGGCGAGATGGAGGTAATACATGAGTTACTTGATAAACTAGCGGATCAGATGAAGGACGATGGATATGCTGTCTATTTGACAACTCAATTGTTTCCTGAAGATGATAGAGCATCCTGATCCTATTCAACGAACAGATTCGCGCCTTTAAGTTCACCTATGGAAAAGTTTAGAGACTTTGCTCTTCAATAAATATTTTGTGTTGCACTTAACCTGGTGAACGATTTGTATGTACACTGTATTGCAGTGCAGCAATCAAGATATTTATACAGAAAAGGGAAACAACAGCTGAAATCCTATGAGAGTGGAAGAAAATTGTGAACTGCACATGCCAATATTTGTGGCCAAAAGCTCAGCAGATTGAGGCAAGGAAATGTTAAAACTTTCATTTTCTGGGTGGTATGTTAGCTCATGGCTTTAAAATGCATTGTTACTTGTTCGAGATGTGAACAGGATTGTAGACTCAAAATCTGTGACTGAGCACACGGCAACAACAGGGCGATATTGACAGAGCACATATTAGCTCTACAGATCAAGTTGCAGACATTCCTACCAAGCCTTTTTAACCATTTCCAAATTCATTTTTCTGAAGTTAAGCTGGTTTTTTTTTTCCCCCTGCTAAAATATACAGTACTGTAAACAAGCTCAAAGAAAACCGAGTAAGATACTGTATAGAGTATATAATGCTAAAAAGCCAGTTTCATTTTTCTGCTAAAATATACAGTACTAAGTATGTTTGAACATTCTCTTTCCAAATAAAGTTGTCAATGAATTAGAAAACATTCAAACATGCCCATGTCATTTGATACAACTAGTATTTGTTATTATTACTCCTACAGACATTATAATAATAATAATAATAATAATAATAATAATCAATCCACAGATCCAAGCCATGATGTGACAAAGAGAGTAGTTGAATGCATTGATAATATTCTGCCCGCCCGTCTTCTTGATTATTATGCAATGAATGAAACCGATATGTAACTGTACTGCAATTGTAGGAATATCAATCAATAATTGGAGTTGTTATGAAAGCACATCACTGGAACTACTCACCATCAATCAAACACTTCCCAATGGGGAATAGAGGGCGATACTCGAACCTCGTAGTATCACTCCATCGTGGAGGTTGTTGTTGTTCTAGTACGTGCTGGAGTATGTAATCCATCCACCAAAAGATCTAGTTCGGTAAAAGTTCGCTAAAGGTAATCCGAACCACCCCGTTTCCGCATTCCTTATTATTGATACTGTTTGTTTTTTTGTGCCTGCACTGCACCCCAATGTGAACTTATTACATTTACCCGGAAAGAAATAGGTTACCAAATGATTACCCCTCCCTTGCCATTTCCTTATTACCCCTCCCTTGTGACTGTCCCACGACTGGCACAATGATTTTCATGCTTGAAATTCTTTCATTGGACCTCATTTGCTTCTGTTCAACTCAATTCAATAATATCTCAGCTAGCTGGTACTTCCTCTCTTCTCCTCCTTTGGTCTGGCCCTGTTTTGTTCTACAATGTTACTCCATATTTTCCTCTCTCTCTCTCTCTCTCTCTCTCTACCTAACCATGTGTCTGGACATAATTCTTAAGCAGTACCCTCCGCTCCCACTCTCAAGTCTCGCTTTGACCTAATACCTTCAATTCTCATTTTCGTGAACATAATTCTTAAGCAGTACCCCCGCTCCCGCTCTCAAGTCTCGCTCTGACCTAACGCCTTCAATTGTCATTTTCGCGAATTTTAGTAGTTTAAAGACGTTTTTTCACATGTATGCACGCCTTTCTATTTGCACACCCGCGTTGTGTGACTAGGTCTAGACCCCACCCTGAGCATAACTAGCAGAGGTACCCTTTAGTAGTGAAAATTGAAAAAGGTTCCTACATACTACTATTTAATGACAAACTCATTCCCCACCTATACTAGACCCTTTTTTCTTTTCTTTTCTTTTCTTTTTTTTCTCTTTTTTTTGGGCCACCTCTATACTAGACTTGAATGCATCAATAATGGACTCTAAAAACACTACCATTAATGTGCCAGTTATGAAAATTCTATTGGATGTATTTTGTAGAGACCTCTTCTATATATATGCATGCATTCACGTTTGAGAGGGCAGGAGCATTTGATAAGCCTAAGGCCGAGAGCCTACGGTTGGTGATCAAGACTCATATGTGCTCCATATTCTTTATTTTGTTGTATTGTTACAGAGGGATTAACAAGAAAAATGTAAGAGTGTTTTAGTGGTGGAGCTTTGGGTTTTAATTTACTTGTGAAGGGTGGTTCGAGCCAACACAACTTATTAGTCGGGCTCTTATATCATGGCAGACAAATCATATGGGAGTTCTGTTGCATCAGTGGTAGGTTCGATATTTTACCAGCCACTGAGCGTTTGAATCTCCTTAAAGAAAGTGAGATATCCCCGACTCAATCAGATCGATATTTATAAATCCATTTGTATTATTTTGGAATATTTTAAAAGGAAAAAAAAAATTAAGAGGAAGTAGAAGCCAGAGATCGAAAAGCTGAAGATCACACCTTGTGGTTATGAAAAACACATGTTGTATTGTTGGAGGAGAAATTATGTATCTAACTCTTGTCTGTTTCTTTAATTCACCAAACTTGAAGTAGTACAGTGTATTATTTTGTTATACCTACCAAAGAAAGAAAAGGCAAAAGGGTAGTCTCTCCCTCCCTTTACCCAGGATGAAGAGTACGTTATCCTTGTGATTCCCTTCTACTCTACTCAGGATACTTGCACAAGGGTTTTTAACCAAACTTGTCATTCCTGAGGTGAGGAGGGTTCAACAAATTTGTTTGACTTTCACCAAAAGTGACAAACATAATTATTTAGTAGTGTAAATTGTAAACTAGTAGTAGTAAAACCTAGCTAACATCATTGACTTCGTCACGACCACTGTAACGTTGACTCTAACTAGCAGAAGGTTCTTGGAGTCTGATTTCTTGGAGTCTAATTATATGTAGTGAATGAGCTCACTACATGCGTGTAGTGAGCTCTCTCGGCCGTCCGATCCGAGATCAACGGTTCGGATCAGACGGTCGAGAGAGCTCACTCACTACAGGCCCCCCAGATATGTTGAGGAATTATCCAATGCCTCCTTAAACTTTACTAATTTTCTCAATCCTTTTTTTTTATGACTTAGGTTGTTAGCCCAATCACATAATTCTTGTCAATATGGTATAGTCAGATTTTTTTTTTAACCTTCTATTTAAAATTTTCTACAAGAAACGCAGCTTGACACAAAATCAAAGGATCAAACCAAACTATTTGGTTTGACTATATGAAGTTTAATTTATTTATTCGCCCTTACTAATTGATCAATTGATATAAGTTAAGTTTAATATATATGAGCAATTTGTATTTATGCTGTGGCAATTGAAGTCTTCCCCTTTCCTTCCATCTCTATGAATTAGCAATAATTTTATCGGTCTTCTTTTTGTAATATATGTAAGCAATTTGTATTTAGCTTTTCGTGTTATCATGTCATGTCATATTCGTATTAACATGGTAACTTCGTGTCGAGTTCGTGTGGACTCTCGTGTCGTATCGGAAATTCCCACCCCTAATGCATATAATGGGATGCGCTCACCCTCTGGAACTAATTACATTAAGAGTGTGCCAACGCAAAAAACTTCAATATTTAGAACTTGTAAACTTGTAAACTATATTCTTTTATATTTTACTTAAAAACTTGTAAACTTTCATAGCTTTTACATCACTTTTTACGTAATAATGGAGTTTACGAAGATTTTTATGGATGATTTACAAAATTGGACATTTATTTTGAAACGTATCAAAATGGAATATGAAACTATATATTAAAATGGGACGAAGATAGTAGATATTAGAGACACTGGACCCTTAATCGTTTGCACAAGGAGAGTAGCTGTCTTCCTACTTGCCTACCCCTAACTTGGCATAAGTAATTGTTGCTTGAATCAAACAAGGAAAATTTGAAAATCACCCCACTAATTGGAGAATTGGTGTGATAGTGGTACAGAGATTGTAGAAGTCAATGTCGATCGATTGCCAATTGGAGAATTGGTGTGATAGTGGTACAGAGATTGTAGAAGTCGATGTCGATGTCGATCGATTGCCAATTAGAGAATTGGTGTGATAGTGGTACAGAGATTGGAGAAGTCGATGTCGATCGATGGCCAATTGGAGAATTGTCGTGATAGTGGTACAGAGATTGGAGAAGTCGATGTCGATCGATTGCCAATTGGAGAATTGGTGTGATAGTGGTACAGAGATTGGAGAAGTTGATGTCGATCGATTGCCAATTGGAGAATTATCGTTAAAATTTAAAAAGTGTATTGAAATATTTAAAAAATGTAAAAACAAGTGTAAAAGTGTATAAAAAATACTAAAATATTCTTGTCTTATTGGCTGCTCAGCAGTATGTCAATCACCCAATCAACAAAACTCCATGCACCGTATTGTAAAATGAAGTGAAATAATGGTGGTCCCATTTCCGAGTTCACTTTCAAGTTTGACTAGTAGTACCACGAGTACTGGTTGTTACTGGTGGCAGCTCTAGCCCTAGTGTACATAGTGTCCCAGCAAATGAGGCCTTGGTTGGAGAGACATTATTCACGGATAGAGTTTAGAGAGCCTATTTGTTGAGTCTATTAGGCTTGCCCTAACATGGATCTGGGGATGCAGTGCGGTGCCGAATTAAAACATTGTAGTGCAGCAAAGAAACCGTTGATCTCTGCAATCAATCATTCGAATTTCATCTCGACATTGTATGGTTTGGATTGGGCAAGTGCTAAAATGAAATCCAAATTGTTGATAGCGCAATTAATGGCTCGAGTGCCGCACTACAACTCTGTAGTCCTATAGGATCCCCCAATCCTCTCTATAGCATAGGGTTTACGTTTTTGGTTTATTCGTTTTGTATTTATAATGTGTTTGTCATCATTCGGCATCCTACAACTATTGATTTGACACATTGTAGCATCTTTACTGTCAGACGGCTCCGTCTTGAAAATTCCTTTTTTCATTGAAAAATTATAAAATAAACTCACTGGGCTGTCGTTGAATTTAAAAACTCCATTAAAGTGTAGAAAAATGTATAAAAGTATATAAAAAGCAATAAAAAATACTGAAATATGTGTTTTTCTTGTCTTCTTCTTACCTTATTGTCGGGCTGTCAATAGAAGAACCCTTCTTTAAAAGGGCAAAACAATAACTTTACCAATTTTTACCTACTATTAACTTTTCAAAACACATATAGTACCATCAAAGAAGAATTCGAACTTAGGTTGAGTTTCCCATTAGATAAAATGGGAAATCCCATAAAAGTTGAAGTTGATAAAAGCCAACTTTGATAAACTCTCCACCCAATGAGAAACTGATTGTTTTTAGCAAATTCTCTCCTCATAGCTTACGGAGGAAATGATTTGCTAAAACCTTTGATTTTATCATTGGGAAAACTATGCCTTGCAGCCTTAGACTGCTTTCCCAAAAGATTTGGGATATTCCATAAAATCTTATGGGAAACAAGACCTTTAAAGTGTTATGTAAACATTTTTTTTAGTGGAACCGCAAGAAACTTCATTGATAATAAAATATTACAATCTACTGAGTACAAACTATTACAACTAAAAAAGACATAATGCATACAATAAAGAAAAAAAAACAACCAAATCAAATAAATGATACATACAGCGAAAAAACAATTCGGAGGTTAGTTGTCAGAGAACCACATGCAAAGTGTCCTTGGGCAGTTGTCACGGTAGTTTTTTTTTTTTTAATCAAAGAAACCATACATTTCATTAGAAAAGTCATCTGGTACTTACAAAGCCCGGAGGCATTACATCCCAAATACAGAAATGAGGCCAAAACTACTAACATCCAACAAGAGCACGAATTAAAGCACTAACTTGCTACCAGCTCCGGAGTTGTACTGCAAGAGCAGACCGACACTAGGTGAAGCATAGATTCCGGTCAAGACTTAGCAGTAGAGTAACCCGGTTGGAAACCCAGCTCAAATCCTTAATCAACAAGCACCAATGTAATCTAGAGCAAGCAAAAATTTATTTACCCACCAACACCACCCCCCAGATCTGGGAAAACCAGATCGTACAACATTGGACTGAAAAACAACCAGGAGAGAAAACAGAAAAAACAGCAAAAACTAAAACGGAAGAAAACCATATCCTACCACCTCATTATTACCTTCCAGCCAGCCACAATCACCCAGATCTGACAAGACAAGGCGGGGTCGGACAAATCAAGCTCACCACGCATCGGGCGGAAGCCCCAAAAAGAAGATTGTTGAGTCCCATCAACAAACGCCATGCAAACCGGAGCGAAGATACACCTACCAGAGAGGAGGAGAGGGAAGCTCTTGGTATAGAGAGAGAAGCTCTGGGTTGTTCAAAATAAAACCAGCCTTTTAACTTATTTTGTCGCGGTAGTTCATTATCGAAACATCTGTATATTGTGAATAGCAATGCTACAGACACTAACAAGTGTACCAACTATTACACTAAATGCACACATGACATTACCAAATCAATGCACTATTCAATACATGGATAGATTCATCCACTAAAAGAGTGTCACATGGACAATTAGTGTAATAGTTGATACATTAGTTAGTATCTGTAGCATTTTCCTATTGTGAATTAGAGGAATGTTACTCACACATATCTATATGCATATGCACAAATTAAAAAACATATGTATAGAAAACAACTCGATACTAGTAGACTTCTTCTAATTTGTGGGAGCAATACGCATCCAGCAAGCGATTTTCCCGACTATGAATCTGTGTACACCTATTTTTTCAATTGAAGCCCCATTATAGTCTTTCATTTTCCTGCTCAATAAATAATAAAATTATTGTTGTGGTAGTTTATTTTATTTTTCGTCGGTTGTGGTTTGAACAAAAAGAAAAAGTTTTTAACATCACCTCTGCCTGGTAGCCAATAAAGAGAGAGAGAGAGAGAGAGAGAGACGAGCGAAAGATTAAGAAGGGTACGTCAATTTTCTAACCGCAACGGCGTCGCAGTGCCCTTCGTTCCTTTCCTTCCTTCCTCTGTTTTTTTCCTCCTCCAAGCGACGAGGGAAACATTAAAAAGAAGAGTCCCGGGAAAAATATGACCTCCGATCTTCTCTATCCCTATCACACCCACCTCTGTCTCTCTCTCTTCCTCGTTTTCTCACCAGCCTCATTTAAATAAAACAGTTAGAGATTTTTTAGCTTCTTTCAATTAATTTCTTCAACCTCTCCTTGCCCTCTCCGCCTCTCTCTCTCTCTCTCTCTCTCTCTCTCTCTCTCTCTACCATTGTATATATAGACCATGTATCTATCGACTGATCCATCCTCCTACCCATGCAACTCTAGACACTCTGTCTATATCTTTACATACAACAACAACTGCCCGAGCGCACACATATCGCTTTCTACTTTTTACGACTCATCGTAACATAATAATGGGGATTTTCAAGGACAACGGGGTGGTTTACAAGCCCGTATCCGATGTCGATGTCGGCCCTCACTCCGACGACGTCTATTTCAGTCCTAAAGTTAAAGGTACCAACTTTTTTCCAGCTTTCGCCCATTGTTGACAACTACTCCTTCTCCATCAACTTATTCGTTGAATTGATTGATTGATTGAATTTGCATGATCTAGTTTGTTTCATTTTTGGATCAATTGAGTTTGCGACCTTTGATTCAATTGCTTTAAGTGAGACCCTTTTGAGCTGTGGTCATTGTGCTATAGATTTTCATTTCTGTCTCAATTGTGTCGTTATACACACGATTTCTGAACTGAATTTGGAGTCGTTGAATAGTTACTGCGTACTCTGTTCAAGTAGCTTCTTAACAAATTTCATGATTGCTAATTAATCTTTCTGTTTTGTTGTTTACTATCACATTGCATTTTCTTTTTCCTTTTTTGGATTTTAAATCTTACACTGTTATTGTAAAAATCAAAAGCCTTTAGACACTTGTATAAATAAATTGGAAGCCAATTTCATTAAATTCCAGTACGGAAGTGATTAGGCAAGTTGCGTCTTCCTTTGATTTTCTTGTAGTTTTCTGTATTGATTTATAGTTTAATTTGGCTCTTAATTATCCTGAGAATTATGGTTCGAAGATTACCATGCACCTGCTAAAGAATTCGTGTTTTGTTTAATAGCTCCTCGTATGGCTGGTTTGCTGGTCACAATTTTTGCCTGGTTTTTGGAATCCCGCATTTTTGGACCTATTATGTTGTACATATTGAAGAAAGACAACCTAATCCACAAGGTATGCTCTTTCCGTTTCTCAGTAACTTGCAGAGATGTTCCTTTTATGGTGTTTAATCTGATTGAAGAAATGTTTCTTCTTCTTTTTTCGATCACGGAGTTATAATGTTGGTACTGATGATTTACTTGGTGGTTTCAAGGTTGGTAATGATGATTCCAAGGATTTCACTAAGAAATTTGCAGATTCTTTTTTTATGACTGAAAGCTCGGAATTCATCCAAGTCATGATCTACCTTTTTATAATCTCTTACATTGTTAGGGCATAATAACTATCAATCTTTGTGACTTGTTCTCACATCATATTTTTGTCTACATTTGTGATGTTTATCCAGCAACTTGAGTATTCAAAAAAGAATAATCCGTTCCTAGGTCCAAGAACACTTTCTTCACTTTTTGCAGAAGAGATGAATAGTTCAGCCTTCTTGTGTGTTTAGTACTTTCTCCAAATAACTAATACCACCTTCAACTTTTGCAGCTTGTTTCATTCGCAGATTTGGAAGAGCCACCTGTTTTTGTTCCTTTACACCCTGATGAAGGTCAGGTTTCTTAACTTCCATCATGCTTTGCTATCTCTGCTAATTACTTCTAGATGCTCGTCCCATTCCAGCTTATGTTTCTTAGTGGAATATGCACGATATACAAAGAAATTTTATTTCAACAATTAGTTGTCTAAATACCGTGTTATTTGGAAGACTAGCGTAGCAAGTGTGATATTATTTAATCATATGTTTAAAGAAAGCTAATATGGAAGCGATCATTGAACTTTTGAATGAGATACATAAAATGGGTTAGACTGCTAGAGGGAGTAATTCTGTTGTTTATAGAATGCAGTCAGAATTAGTTTATTCCTTCGGCCTGCATAGACTAAGAAGCACTAGCACTTCCAAGAAGGTGGCATCCAAGCACGTCGGACATCGCACAAGTGTCACACACTTACCTATATATTTCCTCTGTTTCTTTCAACCTCATCACTTCATGCTTTGGTCTCTTGGAGGACCTGTGGGTCCATCGCTTAGACATACGGAACATATTACAATGAATAACAACTTGTGATGAAAACACTGTATAGGCATATTAATCCCTTCTCCTCTAGATAGTATTTCTTAAGTTTCGAAGCGAAAGTAGGGTTTGAGATATGAGTAGCCATTATTTCACTTGTACGCCTAGTATTAATTTGTTTACTGACCTGTGTCAGCCACGCTGTATCCTTCTTTTTTGTTTGAAAATGCCATGTCTACGTTTACGTAACATATTGGTGCCCTGTATCCGTATCCATTCTTCTTGGTTCATAGTACCAAGGGTAGCTCCTAATTTTTTGAATGTTGATTGTTGCATTCGAGTTTGGTGTTTAATCTAATGAAAAAATGTTTAAGCAATTTTACTTGCCACGACTTTTCACTTTTCTCATACGCATGGCTTGTCTTTGTCATTGCAGACCTTATAGAACAAGAAATAAAATGCACAGAGTCCGATCTCTCTCCCCCAGAACTAGTTCAAAAGGCGACGGAGTGCCTTCAATTTTCAGAATACGTAGTGAAAAATTCAAAAAAGTTTAATTTCTATCGGTGGACAATAACGGATTATTCAAAAGCCTACACATCGGGAAAGATAACTCCTCGATTGGTATGTGTTTTTCAAGTGCTTGTTTATGATTCACATCCAGATGACAGCGGAGTTGATTCCCAAAGATTTTTGCGACTTACATCAATCTCCATTTTTCATAGCTTTTACTCCACCCGAAATTTTAGTGCTTGCTTATTTGTTGGATGACTCTATAGTTTATATTGTCAATAGGGTTTATTGATCTTGTTACAGGTTGCTGAAAATTTTTTAGCTGCTGTTCGTGAATCATCCAAAGCTGCATTTCAGATGTCATTTTTTATCAATTATAATGTCGAAGATATCTTAAAGCAAGCAACTGAGTCAACTCTTCGCTATGAACGAGGTACTTAAAATGTCATACTTTATTTCTGGAGGTTTAGTCAATTAAACATGTTCACTCCAGACCGTCAGAGTTATCAGATGAATATTTTAGAACTTTCATGATTGTTATCGGTATTGGTGTCATCATTGTTGTTGTTGTTGATAACTTGATATTGTTGGCATTTTGTTTTTAGTTCACCAAGGGGCAAGTACCTATTTGGTGATCTGACACAAATACTTGATAGTTGCAAATAAATTGTTCTCCATGTACAGTATCTTAACATGATCCTAGGTCGATAATATGATAATTTCCTCCATGTTCTTGCTCATTGTAGGCCTCTCACTTCTTTGATTTTTAGTGCTCTGAAAGTGACTTTGCTGCTGGAAAACGGAAAACGCAAGACATATCATACAAATTTAGGGATATATGATTGTTATGATGAGTGATAGGGTTTTACATATGCATCGTGGATCATTGTTATTGATGGAGTATAAAAAAAATGGATCATCAATACTGCCATTCATTTTCCATGAACTTATCATGGGTGTTCTTTCATATTTCCTTTCAATTTATAATGCTACTTCGAGTTGATTTTTTGTGTGATATTACTTGAGATATATCACTGCAAAAAGTAACGGCTGTTCTTCTTCCTCAACGGTTTCACAATCTTTGTTATTGAGTTGTTCAGGACAAGCATTATCAGTTTTAGATGGCGTTCCAATTGCTATCAAAGATGAAATAGATTGCTTGCCCTACCCAACTACAGGTAACTTAGCTTTTCATATTTTTGCAATTGTAGTTTATTGTCTTACAACTGCTTCAGAATTCCAATTGGCAATAAGCTAAATGACTGGACTATAATCATTCTAGGAGGCACAAAGTGGTTGCACAAAGCAAGACGGTGTACAGATGATGCATGCTGTGTTAAGCGCCTGAGATTATGTGGTGCCTTACTTGTTGGAAAGACAAACATGCATGAGCTTGGGGCTGGAACTAGTGGAATAAATCCTCACTACGGGTAATATAAGGGTTACTCTTTTCCAACTCTATACTGCCCGATCTCGAGGGATACTGTGTAAAGTGTAAACATATCTGTGTGATTTGAATTATATACAGAAACACTTGTCTTGGACTACGAAATTTAAACAGTTTCTGCTCTCTCATTGAATGGATATTGTAGGGCAACAAGAAATCCATATGATCGCACTAAGGTTGCTGGGGGTTCTTCAAGTGGATCTGCTGCTGTGGTGTCTTCAGGATTGTGCCCTGTTGCCCTTGGTGTTGACGGAGGAGGTAAAACAATTCTTATCTTCTAAGTCAATGCAATCAAATGCAATCAGATTCACTGATTCTGACATATTACTGAAGTATAGTTGGTTACTTGCTATTCATACAACATGATATCTTTCATTCAGGTTTTGTGTCCCGTGACTAATTACCATGTAGTCTTGTTCCAGAATTTTCACTTCCTATGTGTTAATAAAAGAGAATTCCAGAATTTTCCTAGGATTGTTTTTGCATTTTGCAAGCTCCCCGGCTAAAGAATTCTAGTTGTTTAACTTCAATCCTTTCAGTTCAATTGCTAGGCCAATGTGCTTTGCTGATGCCTTTTTTCAACCCAAGTTGATTACTTGACTCCACTAGTCTTCATCATCCAACTATGTGAAATCAGCTGCACATAGTTCTAAGCATTTGATAATATTCTGAAGAGATATTAAGCTTTTGAACTTTCTACCCTGGAGAACTGAGTTACCTCTTATGGAATTTTAGCTTTTAAGGAAATGACAATCATTCAATCTGTGTCCTATTATAGGGTCTGTGCGAATGCCTGCTGCTCTTTGTGGCGTTGTGGGTTTGAAGCCAACTTTTGGACGTGTACCACACTCTGGGTAAGTATACTTTTTCATCTGCAGTTATTGATTCCAAAATCTCCTGTATTCTGTGTTTATGGCATAGCTTTTTGGAAAAAATTCGAAATCTGTATTTACAATTCTTTCAGAGTTCTTCCTCTGAACTGGACTGTTGGGATGGTTGGAATACTAGCAGGCACAGTTGAAGATGCTTTTATAGTGTAAGTGTTCTTTATTTGGATGCTATTCTTTACATTTGACTCCAAATTGTAGACCTTGGTACCTTTTGGCTAGGTTTGTGAGATAACTGAACCAGTTCATATTTCCAGTTATGCAGCTATCAGCGGCCAAAGTCGATCTTGTCAACCTGCCACAATATCGGTATATGGTTATTCTGCACTGTACATGGAAACTTAAGTTTTTACTTGCTGTTGAAAATAGGAATCAGGATTTTATTCGTTGGTACTTGCGATCTGCATTCATAAACTAGTCATTCATGCATATGCTAATCTCTCTCTGTGAACCCTGATGTGTTTCTAATTTCTCACATCCAAATGTTTGGACATGACATTTTCGTTCTTTTACTTTCATACAAGGTTAACATTCAGTTGTTTATTGTTCATGTTCCAAACAATGACTTACTGTCAAAAAGTAGGCTTCCATTCATTGATACCTGTCACTGTGGCTTCATTTGAGTGTCAGCAGTCATTTGTTATCTTCTATTGCTATTTGGCCCTTTGTTATGAAAATCTACTGACTTCAGACATCATGTTTCTGGGAAACTAATCAGCCAAAAGTACATTTCCCGCTGTTGAAGTCACCAAACTCTGTATCCAACATCAAACTGGCTAAATCTGTAGAGGTTAGTAATTACTTCTCAAGTTGACATTAGTATGAGTTACGATGTGTTCTTCGATAAACTTTTAGAGTACAAACTGATGATTGTGTTTTACCTTTGAATCAATTAGTGGTTTAATGATTGCACCGAAGACATAAAAGTCTGTTGTTCCCGAGCTATGGACCAGCTTTATAAGCATTATGGATGGGAGGTATGGTCAACATAGAGTCCTTTTATTGATTCAATGTTGTAAGGATTTTCATGCTTATTGGTGTTGATCTGCCTAGTTCTATTTGTCTGTTGTGTGCAACTTTGCACTTACATTTCCCTCGAATCCAGAATAAATGAGATCAATCAATAACTTTTATCAGCGCTATTAGTTGGTCATCTCATTCACCAAGAAAATATAAATCCGCTTTTTTCTTGTAAGAAAGCTATTACAAGAAAATAGAACACAAGAAAATTCTCTCCCGCATCTTGTCATACTTCATTTGGCTCCTCTAGTTTTTTGACATCACGATACTGGTTTCTTAATTACTTGTAACTTTTTATTTGCCAGACTGTAGAGGTGACTGTACCAGAAATTGAGGTGATGCGCCTGGCACATTATTTAACAATTGGATCCGAGTGTAGCACCGCAATTGCTTGTCATCTAGAAAAGTTGTATGTAATTCTAGATCTTGAGCTTATGTTTATGAAAATTACAGTTTTAGATGTTGACCATATCAACTCTCCTTGAAATAGGGATATGGCAGAATTAGGAGGGGATGCCAGAGTTGCACTCTCGGTTTATGGGGCTTTCAATGGCAGGGAGTATCTAAATGCCCAAAAAATTAGGTAGTGTACATGTCCATTACTTTATGGATGGCAATATATGCTGAAAACAGTTGATTTTGTAATGCTGCTTTTGAAATTCTTTTGTCGATGAAATTCTTTTGGGCATCTTTTGGTAAGATTGATGTCACTGGTTCATTAATTTTGCTAAAAGATGTAAGGAGGTAAGGTGGTTGATATCTTTTGTTGCGGTGAAGAATCATAAAATTCTCTTGTTCTATGGTACATGTAGTAGTGATTCTAGATCTGTACATTGCTAACGTATGCTTATTTCTCCCTCCTAATAAACTTCTCACAGAATACCCAGACTATGATGATTAGTGGGAAAGAATTACAAGGACTACAATGATTTTGCTATGAATTCTATTTTTTCCCTGAGTATAAATGTACCTAGTATTTGACTTGGGAGTCTGGAGATATGATCAACTCTATGAGATTATAAGGTGAAGACATTTATTGCATACCAATTCATTGCTACTTTGCTTGTATTCAATGACAAAAAATATCATGAACATTATTGCATCTACTCCAATACAAGAGAATGTTATATACTAACACAATTTTGGCCTAAAATGTTGGAGCCTGAAAAATCATAATTTAGCAATGAGAAAAGGATTTATTTGTTGTCATTAATGATTATGTTTCAATGTGTTACAATAATGTTAAGATAATACTGTTATTTCTAGTCACTTCAAAAGTAGCTGAACATCCTCTCTCTCTCTCTCTCTCTCTCTCTCTCTCTCTCTCTCTCTCTCTCTCTCTCTCTGTGTGTGTGTGTGTGTGTGTGTGTGTGTAGCATTGGCACTTCCAGTCCCAGCTTTCTTTGTTTACTTGATATTCTTCTACTTTTTTATGGTTATTATTTGTTTGACTATTTCTTGACCTCAATGCCCTGATACAACTTTACCTTGGTTCTAATTTTCCTCTTTTTATGTATCAGGAACCGCCAGATGCAGTTACATAAGAAAATATTTGCTAAAGCAGATGTCATCGTTACACCAACGACAGGGTATTCCATCCCTCTTGCTTTGCTTGCATAACTGATCAGACAAAAAATAACAGAAAAAAGATGACGAGTTTCTACCTTATTTATAAAGGGCGACTTGTTCAAAAGTCCTAGGCAAAGAATTTATAAGCCCATTAATCCACCAAACAAGTTTATAACCTATCCAGTCCTAATGTTGGCATCTCTTTTTTTTTTTTTTTTACCAAAAAAAAAAGTTTTTACCTCTAGGAAAGTGCCAAAAAAATTTGTACCCTATGAAAGTGCCTAAAATCCTAGGGTACCCTATGAAAGTGCCTAAAACCCTAGGGTATCCTATGAAAGTGCCTAAACCACTAAAACTTTATAATAGGAAAGTGCACCCTAAAACTTAAACCCTAGGGTACCCTATGAAAATGCCAAGAAAGTTTGTACCATATGAAAGTGCCTAAAACCCTAGGGTACCCTATGAAAGTGCCTAAACCACTAAAACCCTATAATAGAAAAGTGCACCTTAAAACCTAAACCCTAGGGTATCATTTGAAAGTACCTAAATTTATAATAAAAAAAAATTGTGGACCTTAGACATTGTAAAACTTTAACATGGACTAAATGACCCAATAAGTCTCCACTTCTGGACCCTAGAACAATTACCCCATTTATAAAAGGGACTAAGCTAGCATAGCAGGTCTGTTTTCTATAGTAGAGGATGACCTTCACTATATTATAGGTTTGAGAAAGTTAGTAATAGATATGAAACACCAAGATAGCCTTACTTCATAGTTCAATTTTCTTGTCACATTCAAATTGCTTATATTTTGCTTTGACGCTTTTGCTTTTGGCAGTGTAACAGCTTACACACTCTATGATGATGCTCTGAAAACTGGTGAACTTGACTACATAAATGGAGGTACGTACAAGGGCCAAAAGGATTTTTTTATTATAATCTAATCTCACGGGTACCTTTTGATTTCACTGTAAACCATTTCCAACCCTTTGAAGCTAATTTTTCTCTCAGCTGCCCTTGTTCGGTATCAGATATCAGGAAATTTCCTGGGATTGCCAGCTGTGACTGTACCGGTAGGATTAGTAGCCCTTTTCCTGCTTCTCCATATTTTTTCTTCTCCACCATATTGACAGTGATCTCCATTTGTTTTCTGTGGAAGCATGGAATGGATGGGGAAAAAACATAACACATTGTCATGTTCCACCATGTTAGTTAACAAAAAATTTCTTTGATAGGTTGGATATGACAAACTTGGCTTGCCTATCGGCCTACAGTTTATTGGGAGGCCATGGTCAGAAGCTACGCTCATCCACATAGCCTTTGCAATGCAGGTTTGTTGTAGTAGCATACTAATATTGTGCCTTTCAGGTTCAAAGATTCTTACTGCTAAATTCTGTTGGATTGATAATCATGCAACCTAGGTTTATCGTGCAAGATGAGTAGGAAAATGACATTATGGTAGGACTCGGTTCATTGAAATGAAAGCTGGTCATTTCCTCTTGTGATGCTTGGTTCACTTAAATATTTACAGAGTTTTCTTGATAAGTGGAATTACCATTCTCCAGTTTAGGTGAATGACAACTGTATTGGGAGGCTGAGGGATAATCATTTATTTGTAATTTCAGCGAACCAACCAGTAACTATAGGTTACGACTTGAAGTATAGTGACACCTACTTTTATGAACATGGTTCCCTGAATTAATTGATTTCCATATGAATCACATGATGCTTCATCATTAATTTAATGACCACCTTTGTTTCAGGCCCTGTGCATCTCAGACTACAAAAAACCACAGGTTTTCTATGATCTACTCGAGCAGGATTGAGTGCATGAGGATTGAGTGCATGGGTACAATGGTTTTCTCTCTCTGGGTAAAATGAAAGAAGCAGTTTTCGTTTAAGTTGTTTGTCAACGGCATTGTTTGGAAATTTGACTGTATAGTCTCTAGATAGATGTATCCCTTGATACAGAAACATTGGATGTTATCATGCTGTAACAATCATTCTGTGGAATTGGGTGGCAGCTTTATTGTAGATATTGGCCTATCATTTAATCATTCTCCATTTCCAACATTTGATGCAAACAGCCATTAGTGTGTAAATTCCGTATGATGCAAAGGAATTATCGGTCTTTCTGAAGATTATTTTTAATGTGTTTTGGTAGCAATAGAGTTGTGGTTGTGAGATAATGACGGTACATCAGAAAATTGAGAACGGTGTTAATGGTGGTCATAGTTTCAAAAATTGTGGTGGTGATGGAGGTGCGGTGGTAAAATGATGGTGATGGAAGTGGTGAGGTGGCAGCGGCGGTGATTAAGTGATAGTGATAGTGATGGTCATGGACAGAGGCGGCTCCACATATTACCTAGGGTATGGAAATGAACATTAGCGGAAAATAAATAGACATAAAAAGTTATATATTTATGTCAGCCCACCTCATTGAACACCCAATCAAACTCAGGTTGGACACACAAGAAGTCTCACAACACCTAGCACACTGTCCTATATCCAGCTCCCAACTTCCTTTCACAATTCCCTTGCAGTGTTTCTCACGGGTCTCTTTTTATTTCCAATTCCCTTTCAACGTTTCTCACGGGTCTCTTTTTATTTCCATTGCTCGAAACAAACTAAAAGCAAAAAATAATTAAATATTTTGAAACGTAACCATGAAATCGGACAAAAATTGGTCAAAAATAAAAACAGAAATTCCAACGCTGTTAATGAAGAGCTCTCTTTCAATCTCCTTTGATATATGTAAACAGCCAATTTTTGTTTTAATCCTTACCCGTTATCCCTGAGTCGCAATTATTCTATTTTCCCTTAATAGAGCATATAAAAAGTATTTTGTGTAATTAAATGGAAGATCTGTAAATGAGGGAAACATTGTACTACATATTGCTGATAATGTGACTATTATACAACAACTTCAAGTTAATGAAATTAATTTCATGTTTTTATTTGAAGTTTTATTGAGTTCAGCATAAGAATATTTCAACTTTTATGGTAGTGATAGTGGAGGTTGTGTTTGTGAAGTGCTAGCAGTAGATCTTTGTTAAAGCATCGAACTCAAAATAAATTGGAAATGAGTGGCGAGACTGATCAGACTCATAAACTAGTTTTTGGTGATTGTAATTAATCAACGTGAGACAAGCTTTAAGACTCCCCTGCACGTGGAGAGGTAAACAACAAATCCATCACTTAAGGATCGAAACAAAAAAAAAGGTGCGCTTAAGGCACGAATAACGGGGCAAACAATCAAGAGTTTTTTTTCAAAATCCTTTGAAAGTGTAGCTCTGATACTATGTTAAAGCATTCAACTGAAAACCATCTGGCAATAAGTGGAGAGGCCGTCTAGGCTCATATACTAGTTTTTTGAGGTTATAATGATGCAGCGGAATTCACGAGAAACTAGTTGCGTACTAGTTCAAACGATAATAGGTCTCGAATCCACGAGTGTTCTTGAATCCACAAGAGAAAGAGAATAACTCTGATTTATAATTGATTAAAAGTTGAATAATAATAGAGGTTACACGCCCTTTTATAGGGAAACTCGAGCAAACCCTAGCAAAAACTTACCTAAAAATAAAGTATCCCGAGAATTGGGGAAACTTCCAAAATTGAAAACTAGAAAGAAAAATAAGAAATTCCCTAAGTGGAAACAATGAAAACGGAATTACACACTAAGAGTAATTCGTAATCTAATTATTACCTAAAATAGCAAAATTACTAAATTGAAGGCCTAAACGAATGAATTTGGCCGAAATCCACCATCAGTCACGATTAGGGTAGTGAGTCTTGATCACAGCGCGATTCTGCTTCAGCCCACCAAGTTTGGGCCTATTCCGGGCTCGTTGATAAATTGCCGAATTTGGCAATTTTCAATTAAGAGTTGTTTGGGCCTCCTAGGCTTCGACCGGTCCAATTGATCATAGAACTGGGCCGCTACTTGTTCTGCATCATATAATTAAACAATATGGGACAATCTCTAACAATTTCATTTTTGAGAATATGTTAATATTTTTTGTGTTGTGGGTGGTGGTAAAATAATGGTGGTGAAGTGCTGGAGGATTGACTGAGGTAGTGGTGGTGAGGCAGTGAAGTGATAGTGATGGAGGTGGTGGTGAAGTGAGGAATGTGAAGTGTGTGGCGGCGTTAGGACTGGTGGGGTGGAGGGATGGTGGTAACGTGCATTGCCGTCTTGCCGAGGTTAAAACTTAAATGATGGTGGTAGTCGAGGAGAGGCAGTCGTACTGGTCACGTGATAGAGGTGGGGAAATAATGACTGAATTTTTCCTTTTTTTCATTTTGTAAGTACTACCTGATTCGTGAGTCTTAAACCAGTGGGCATAGCATTGGATGTGGCATAGCTGTTTTTGTAGTGTCATGTTTAGGAATCAAATTATAAGTCCCAAATACTAATGACTGTAAGGTTATAAGCTTCTCTGATTTTTGACTTTGGTAGACGCTAATTTTAAGAATGCCATGCATACAATTAACTGGTATTTATATCAGATTCAATTACACACTTCCATATTTCCGAAGTACCAAAAAAAAAAAAATTACACACTTCCATTTTAATACTCTCACATTGAAGAACAATAATATCAAAGGTTGAATTTAATGTATTATGTTTTGGACAGTGCACAGATATGGAAATAGATACTATTCATTAAAACTAAAATATCAAAATTGTTATCTTTCTTAATCAACCTATAAATCTTGTTTATGAGAATCCTAAGAAACACATTCAATCTGCTATTACTAGCAAAGACCAAAATAAGCCTCCTGCTATAAACAATCCTGAGCTCAAAACCATTCTTCACTTTTCTAACCCTTTCTAATCATTTTCATTCTGTATCCGGCTGTTACTAAGCAGGAGTAGCTTCCCAAAACACATTTCAGCTCCCGGATAACACCTCCTAAACAATTTTCTAATGGAGCTGAGCAATTAGTTGTTTTTCTTGGAGCTTCCGAATTTTGTTTTTGGAAAATTCAACTGGACCATCTTCATGGAGTTGTGATTCCTTCTTTTAGTGGTGTCTCTGAGTAAGTTAGGAAGTCGTCCATTGTTGCAAGGGATTTCAACTGTTGCCCAATAGAGGAAATTGTTTTCTGGCACTCCAAAAATTTAGCAGCTGCCACTGCTAGCTCCTCCTCCTGTCATATGCAATTAAAATGAGGAAAGGAATTCAGATATGGAAAGAAGAAAAATAAGCAAGGCAATCAAGCAGGCATCATCATTATTACTATCATTATCACGTGAAAATCTCCACGCCTTCAGAAATTCAATGCTAGATAGAGGTGCTTCGTCAAATATTAGCATTGCTTCTTAAGAAAGTTGATAATTCTTCGGGTAGCTACAAGTCTTTCTTTGAAAGTCAGAGGGTGTAAGCGGGAGTCGTGACCAGCTTGAGCTTTTGAATAATTAATTGGAGGAGTTGGATATGGGATTACAGCAAGAAGAAATCTGTGGGCCTCTTTTTATTTTCAGGGGACAGTATAGGGAAGAATTTGTGTGGAAGTATTCTGAAATGTAATCGGCTGCTGTTTGGCAAACAGCAGGAGCTTGATGAACGCTAATGAGGAAGCACTTTATGTGACTTTAGGCTCGTGCTTTTCATTTTTTTTTAATCGGTACCCGGAAGAGCTGTTTTTGGTTGTTTGGGGTCTTGTTTTCAACTTTCTTTTCTTTCTCTCTGGGGTCTTTTTCCTCTTTCAGTGATTTGATTGTATTTTGAAATTGTACTCTTAATCAAGTAGAATCTAGTTTTAAAAGTAATTTATCAGATGATTACCAAAAAAAAAAAAAAGTAGAATCTAGTTAACTTGACAAATAGCAGAAAAGAAATAGTTGGGTTCAGGTACTGAGGTACAACGTTTCACTATGGGAGCATTGAGAGGGCTATACTCGAAAGTAAAAAAAGAAGCAGCTAGAAATATGACCTGCTTTATTTTCCAATCTCCATTCAATATTGCTGCATTCCGGATATCAACTTCGGGCTTCATTCTCAAAATCTCATCTTCCAAATTCTGACACTTGGCTACAGCTTCCTCCGACAAAGCCTTCTCTTTTCGGACCTCTTCTTCCAAACAACCAACTTTTGAAAGCAAAGTTTTGATCTCTTCCTCAACCACTAGTAACCGTAACTCTGCTGATTTTCTCTTTGCATTGGCAGTCTCAAGTTCCACGCCAGCTTCACTCCTTGCCTCATTTGCCATAGCCAAACAAGTTTGAAGCTCCACCAACTTTAACTCTGCTTGAACTAACTGATCCTCTGATGCTTTAAGCTGATCTTGGCATTCGGTTAAAGCCAACTCCCTTTCCACTTTCTCCATTTCAGTTTTCTCTAACTTCTCCTCCATTTCAGCTATTCTAACTATCATTGCTTCAAATTCAGCTTTTAAAGGGATTTCCTCATCATGGTGACAGCTTCTAGTTTCTATGTCGGGTAATGCGGCTAGCCTTTCCATTTCAAGGAAATCATCCATTAGATTAAAAGCTCCACTCTTAAATTGATCAAGATCCACACTTAAAGCAAATGCCAACGAGTCAAACTCGTTCGCCTCTAAAACACTTTCTGACTGGCTATCGGTGAAGGATTCAACACAAACCGATGAGGCAATAACAGAGTGGTCATTAAGAACCGGTGCCTTGCGGGCCATGGCTTTTAGACTTCGGATCTCAGCTTCAAGCTTGGCCACCTTCTTTAAGCTCTCCAGATGTTGTTTGCTAGCTTGTTCAGCTACTTTGGAGATCAAAAATCTTTCACTAATCAAGATTTCTCGTTCAGCTTTAGTGGCTTGAACTTGGGACTGGAGCTCAACTAGCTGGGTCTCAAGGTTGGATTTTGTAGATTCCCATTCGTGGGTTTTCTTAGCAACTGCTTCATGAATCTCGTGCTCTTGATCTTCTCTAGCTTGGCGAAGATGTCTAAGACACTCCTTGAGAGCTCCATCAAGATGACCCACTCGATCTTCAAGGGCAGTCTTCTTCTCAGTTGCGGCTTTGAGTTGCTGCTTCAAAGCAAATGCTTCAGTTTCGGCTTTTTCCCATCCTGCCATTTGAAATAGCAATCAGGAAGATCAAATGATTCTCTTCAGACAACAAAGTGGATAAAGTACCGAGAAAATAAGTAATTAGCTCAAATTTCGATTAGGTATATGTTCTATGCTTGCGATGCTAAGCCTTCCAGTAGATCACTCAAAGCCTCGTATTTGAGAGAGAGATCAACATGGGAACAGGGGGATTCTTGGATTGCTGTAGTTCAAATGCTAGAACAGTTCCATTCGAATCTGTATTCAGGAAATTTCACTTTTACCAGTAAGGTACAGTCGAACGAAAAGGTTGGTAAGGTGGCAGCCCGGCCAAAAATAAGCAGCACAAAAGAAGAGGCTGAGGTCAAGATATGTTGCCAGTACGGAATCTCAGTACCACAAAGGTTAAAAAGAACTTACTTAGGCATCTGTCATCCAGATTTAAACTAATGTAAAAATTTGTGTCATGTAGCACAATAAACATTTCACCCCAAATAGATCATCAGGAATTATACTGCAAAAAACTAGAGAAAACAGAACAAAAACAATTTTTACCTGAGACAGCTTCCTCTGCCACTTTTGCGTGCTGCTTTACCAAGTTTTCCTTAGCCCGGATGTTGAGAAGAGCTGCTGATAGCTTTTCTGTGAGAGTCTTCACGCTATCGTTATGTTCTTCCTCGTTGGCTGCTGATAGCTTTTCAGTTAGAGTTTTCATGCTATCATTATGTTCTTCCTCATTGGATGCATCTCTAGATGTGACTTCTGGAGATTGAGTATGATGGTTTGATTTTGGTGATTGACTGTGATGGTTTGAACATTCCTGCAGTAATAAAACGCTCAATAACTAAGACAAGAAGGAAAATTCTAAAATGCTTGTGGAACTCAAAAGAAATGCGTAAAACCATGAACTTAACTTAATTTTCCCTAAGAAGAATTAATCCAGCGAACTAAGACCCAACTGGGAAATCAAAATGTGACTTGTGACTGAGCAACACAGATCCTCATCCGACCAGAAAAGCTACACTTATCAAACTGCTTGCTTTCAGCCACTTGGCCAACGTGAAACTAAGAAAGCGGGATATGTGCCTCAGGTGGCATACGAGCAAATTGTCGGGACAGAGTGCTTGTCAACAAGGAAAACAGTTCTTTTGACAATTACCGTTGAAAAACCACAGGTACAGATGCAGGCTAATAGGGGAACAACCACAACTAGGAATCCAGCTGTTGATATGGGCTAATAGGGAAATCAACGGCCATGAATTATTTCTGCGCCGAAAGACATTACCCCGTGCAAGATCTACTGCTGCGGAATATATGAAGCACCGTATACACAAAATGTCGCTTCTTTTGGGTACGTATACACCACTGGTTTCTATGAAGTCTTTGGGGTTGCATATAGAGAAGCATTAACATGATCTTCTCAGCAAACTAAGCCACATTATAAAAAGAGAAGTGATTATCAATCCTCAAGGCATGACATCAAAGGCAAATGGCACTCGGATTATGCAGGTTTGCTTACACCCTACCGAAATTAGTTTTTCTTAATAAAAAATGGATGCTTGAATATGTAGAAAAAGAAGAAGAGTGGAAATCTATAATAAGTACAAGAATTTGGAACAAAAAGGTGCTTATAAATTATAGTAACTAACAATCGGAATTCTGATAATAAAAAAAATTAACAATACTCTTTTCATATAACTCAATACAATTAGAAGGCAAAGATGAAAGATTGGAACAATGAATTAGGGCTTTGTGAAAAGCACCAACCTGGTCATCATAGAATATTTCAGAATGAGAAGATTCCGAACTTTCATTTTCACCGGGACTCTTCTCTGAAGACTTACTCCTCCACAGCCAACTTGGCTGGTCCATCACAGACACCTCAGCCTACAATTCACCTGAAATTATGAAAGTTTTTTTGATCGGCGAAATTATGAAAGCTTTAGCACATGAAATGAACGGAATCATATAAATCCAATCACCCAAAAATGTCACACTCCATCACAAACACACAAGTGGAAAGAAAGTTGACCAAAATAAAAACTTTAGAGTGGTGATTTGACTACGCATGAAACCTGAACAATTTGGAACCCAGAAAGTGCATAAAATTCAAATCCTATGGCAATTCATGGCTGAAATGGTCAATTTTGCTTGACATCATCGTGTGAAGGGAACAAGAAGAAAGAGGGGTTGGCAATGTCTGTTTTATTCTTAAGCTTTGCTTAGAATTCACTCCCCTACCATCCGTCCATCCGACCTCCAACAAAAGTTTTAACCTTTTTCGAAAACCCCCCAAGGAGTAAAGAATAAACCAACAGCCTAGAGGTCAAACCCCAAATTGAGACTTTTTCGAATTTTCTGTACAATCTGGAAGGGCAGTTACTTGCAACCGAACATTTAATGAACAAAGTTGAAGTTAGGTACCTTTCAAATCCTCTAACGACCAAAAGAAACAGAGCGGTGGGCTAAAAACAAGATACCCAACTGCAACAGGTCTCTAAACACACAAAACGGCGAAATCCCAGTGAAAGATGTATATATCTCCGGGAGAAAGAAAAACAGCAAATAAATTGGATAGAGATACTAAATTATACTGTAACGAGGGAGGGTGTTTGCAGGCGGATAGAAGTTTTCAAAGGAATATGAATAGGAATAGGTATATATACAATTCACTTTGCAGGCGGAATGTCAGCCGCAGAGGAATAGAGAACTCTATAATTGTTTGTACTTTGTGCTACTACTACTAGATGATGATAAGCCGATTTTCCGAATATAAAAATAAATATATTGATTTAAAAAATGGTTTTTCGAAAAACTGAGGACGGCGTTATATATTTCCGCCCCAAATGGATACGAGATTTCACCACCACCACCACCGCTTACTGAATGAAATTCACTGTGTCGATCAGCCTTTTGCTGAAATTTGTCCAGTTTCTGGCACTGTGAAGATTTATTTATGCGGCAGCAGTACTTCAGAGTATTTTGGGAGGAATAAATTACCCACCGAGACAACGAATTTATTTATTTTTATTTGCCCATTTTGTGATGATCAAAGGAATACAACTTTTGAGAAAAATAAGTAGAATAAGAGAAGGCTTCCTTGCAATTATCGACGAGATAGTATCCTCTTTGTAATTCGAGTATTTCGCATTAGAAGGTCCTACATGAATAGGATTTTTACGAAAAATGCAGGCGATTCTCATTGAATCAGTGGAATCAGCAAGTAGCAAATTGCACGTTATTAGGGGCAATGTTTTGCAGTTGGGAAAATTGCGGTAAAATGGTGGTAGGGGTAAATATTTACTATTTCATGGAACACTTTTTAGAAATTGCTCAAAACATGAAATACATTAGTTTAATTGCATATACGTCGTACCCATAATAAGGTTGGCCGAAATACCCCCCTTGATCTGTGATTTCGAGTGCAATGAATTTGTTGAGGAGTGCAAAAGTTGTCAATGTAGAGTGCAACAAAAGTAGATGAAGAGTGCAATGGTCAGAAAATCTTCTCAGTGTGACTTGAACACACACCCTTCTTGAATTTGGATAAAGAAGATGTGATTTTCACTTGAGTAAAAAAACGTACAACATAGGTGCAAAGCAGTTGTTGAGGAGTGCAACAGTCTTCCATTAAGGGTTCAACAAAAATGGAAGAAGAGTGCAATAGTCAGTAAAAATATTTCCAAAAAAGTTTGAATTGAGTAAAAAAATGTGCAACATGGGTGCAAAACAGTTGTTGAGGAGTGCAAAACAGTTGTTGAGGAGTGCAACAGTCCTCCATTCAGAGTTCAACAAAAGTGGAAGAATAGTGCAATAGTCAATAAAAATATTTCCAAAAAGTTTGACTTGAGTAAAAAATGTGCAACATGAGTGCAATGCAGTTATTGAGGAGTGCAATAATTCTCCATTAAGAGTTCAACAAAAGTGAAAGAAGAGTTCAACAAATTCATTACACCCATGTTGGTCCAAATTCAAGAAGGGTGTGTGTTTAAGTCACATTGAGAAGATTTTCTCACCATTGCACCCTTCATCCACTTTTATTGCACTCTACATTGACAACGGTTGCACTCTTCAACAAATTCACTGCACCCACATGGCCACATTGTCCAAATTCAATAAGGCCTTGCTTGGATGGATCTAAAACACCCCCTCAAAATTTATACCGGGTCAAAACCCTGGGTCCCACCCCATTACCACGCTTTGGCAACCCAGTTTACTCCCCCTCTTCGTTTTCCCCCCCATCTTCAGTTTATCGCGTACGCCTTCTTCTCCTTGATAAATTTTGGGCACCTCTAGGGCTCCCCAAAACTTATCCGGCTTAAGACTCCTTGGTTTTTGACGTTTGTAGCCCTTGTTATCTCCCTTGAGCAACCCTCACAGCTCCTTCTCTGTAGTTGTGCCCGAGTTCGACCAGAGAAGGGTTACAGTGTGCGATTTGGGCGATTTTCCAAGTCCATCGTTGCGATCTTGTTTCAGCACTCAGGTATGGGTCCTGAACTGCATTTTTGGAATGGGAAACCACTGATTTCATAGCCTTTGATCTATTTTCTGTCGATCTAGGGTTTCGTATGGGCCTGGGGTTCAGTCGATACATTCCCATGTTGATCTGGTTTGCTTGTGTTGGTGATTTTGTTGGATTTTTATAGTCTTTGACAGAAAAGGTGGGGTTTGTGATGTATGGGTTGCTTAGTTTCAATAGTGTTTGACAGATTTGGCTAAGCTGCAACAATGTTTGTTAGATTCTATAGTTTTTGATCTATGTTCTGCAATAGTGTTTGTTTGATTTATATGTTAGACAAATTTATGTCGATCTATGTTCTATGGTCACAGTGTTTGATTTTCTAGCAAACTCATCTGGGAGTATGACAGTAATAAGTGGATTAATAGGGCTGACTCTTGTTCTAAAAGAGTCTTGTTCATGTTGTTTCTGTTTAGTTAGATGTAAAAAACATATGTTTAGTGTGAGTGCAGTGCAGTGCCAATCTGGGTTTATTAATGAAATATGGCTGCCATTTGCTGTGCTAACTTGTATTTATATTTTCGAAAATCTGGGGTGTTTAGTTGTTGTGCTAACTTGAGCACTGTTAGCAGACTGTGTGTGCATTTCTTGTGGGTGTGTTGTTGTGTTAGGTGCTCATCAATTTTGTTGGGCCATTGGAAGCTCTGTTACCTTCTATTATGTAGTGCTCTGTTGTGTAGTGCTCTGTTGGGCCATTGGCAAATCTGGGCTGTGCTCTGTAGCTTCCATTGCATGTAATGCAGTTTTGGTTCTTGACTTTTGATTTGGGCAATGATGAATAAAATCAAATGTGAAGGTTACCTTGGCAGGGCAACCTTAGTTGCAGCCACGCGTACCCTTGTGGATGAGATTTTAATTTCTAAGTCCTTTATTGTTTGTTGCAATATACTGTTTGTGGCTGCTGCCTTGGTGCAATTACTGGTACTGTGATGCAAAAGTTTAATCAAACTTTGGGGCAATGATGATTTTGCTGAGCCCATTGCTACATTTGTACTGCCAAGTAAGTCAGCTTATATGGATTCATTTAAGAAATGAATTGTCATCGTCATGATTTCCTAATGTACTAAAAATACCTTGGATAAGTGCAGCTTGTGTGATAGATCCATGGATCAGGTATGTTCCTCTCTCTCTCTCTCTCTCTCTCTCTCTCTCTCTCTCTCTCTCTCTTCCAATAGTATATTATTACTGAATCTTTGGTTGTTTAGTACATGTTAGTTAATTGATATTTGAGAAATCTATTCACAGAAACAGTTTTTTGAATTCCTTATGCAGACAAACACTCAAATTGGGAACACCACATCATTGAGGAAAGCAGTGACAGAGAACATGTATTCTATAAGAGATCCGATGGAGTTCAAGTTTGAAGATAGAGAATTTCAAACCTCTAAATTTAAATAAACCACTGAGACTAGATATTATTTTTAGAAGGATAGAGATGCTCATTATATCTGGGTAGAAGGATAAATGACTTCCTGTGTTACCATAATCTTTTTGTCATTGTCGGTAAACAATTGTCAGTATATTGTGATCTCCAATGTTATGTTAGAACCTAATGTATTCACTACTTTATGGATTAGTGTAATGACTACTTTATTTTAAATTGGATGTGTTTGTTCAATTCATTATCGACGAAATGTTACACTTGTATAGATTCTTAAACATAACTCCATTTAATTTTCATATTGAACACCATCCAATTGCATTGCATTGCATTAAGATCATTCACTACATTACATATGCGGGTACGTGCCCGACCATGTCCAAAACGTGTCCGACTCGGGAAAAATTGACATTCCAAATTATAGGTTAGTTTTAATAATTTACAAAATATTGACATTCCATATTATAGGTTAGTTTTAATAATTTATATGAAATAAACAAACAGCTATTCAAATGGAAATATCTATAAAAAAAAACGTTTTTTTAAGTAAAATTATTTTAAAAAATTAAATTTTTAATGAAAGAAATTATTATAGCTTCAAAATGTCCAAAATTAATTAAATAGATTAGGTTTTGGAATTATATAATTAATATAATGAATAATCAAGTTGGGGACACCACAAGGGCAAAAGAGTCATTTGACAGTTTTTCCCATCATTTACCCCCTCTTATTTTTAAAACATCCAAACCAAGTCAAAAGTTATCCCCCTGTTTAATCCCTCATCCAAACAACAATCTTTTTTATTCCCCTCCATAAACATCACATCAATGTGGGCCAACCCTCTAAAACTTATACCCCCTCTTATCTTATCCCCCCTCCAAAACTTATCCCCCTGAAAATAATCCCTCATCCAATTGGGGCCTAAGGGGGTAATTTCGGTCAATGTTATTATGAGTACCATGTATATGCAATTAAAATAGTGTGTTTCATGTTTTGAGCAATTTCTAAAAAGTGTTTCATAAAATGGCAAATATTTGCCCCTACCACCATTTTACCGCAATTTCCCCTTTGAAGTCCTAACAACCAGAAAAGACTGCAGATAAAATATGAGTGTATCACCCAAAAATATGTCTTATACTCCAAATCCTTCGAAACAAACAAGCCCTAGTCATCTAAATAGGACCACAATGACCATTTAGAATCCTTCAAAGATGAACAATTGAGGCTTCTAAGTAATTTTGATGTTATTGACATGAAAACCACAAAAGAATTTTAACTCTACCTATCTACTCCCTCCGTCCCAAAAATGATGTCCAAAAATACTATTCACACTTCTCATAAAATTATCCAAAATTTTTTATTTATAATTATTTTTATATGCAATGTGGATCTTCTTTGATAGATCTCACTTTAGTTTTATTGAACAAAGTCTTATACATCATAAAAAATCTATATATATGAACAAATATATTTTTTTTTTGAAATATGTAAATAGTGCTTTTGGACATCGTTTTTGGGATGGAGAGAATACTACTTACGGGGAAAGGCTACAATACACACCGCTATTTGGGTGTGTATTTTTGTCTGGGCCAGCTTGCGCTCACCTCGACTAATTTCAAGGCTCTAGAGGTAACGATCGGGCATAACCCCGAGTGACCCTAAGAATTTGCTGGTAAGGGAAATCGAACCTATCCTAAAAATGTTATCAATCGATTACCTCTTATGAATAAAAAGTTCCGTTTTTTTTTTTGTATAAATGCGACGATGTTTTTATAAAAGTTACAAGACACATCAAAATGTTATGAACCATAGAGTAAATGTTATGAATCATATTTCTGAAAAGTTATGAATTTTAATATAAAAGTTATGCCTTATGAGACACTGAAAAATGTCACGATTGTCATGAGGTGACACAATATAAACCATACAATAAGTGCATATGGTACACACATTTAATGGACTAAATTTTAGTCATTCCCTTACTTATGTAGCTTTGTTTTTTTAAATGTCTTTTCGTTGGTTTTTTAACGAAAGTTCAAATTAAGTTCCGCATTAATACTTTCTAAAAATATTTGTTATATGACAAAAAGCAATAAAAGTGGGGCACAAAATTTGTGTGTTAGAGAATTGTTATATAGAGAGTGAAAAAGTGGTACATTTGACATAGTTAGGGTACTTTCAGTATGTTTGTAAGATTTTAAAAGAGATAGTAAAATAGAATCCACGAAAAATTACTCTTTTTTCTCTCTCTTCTTCGCTTTCCTCTCCTACCGTTTCTCACTACTCTTGGTCTTGCTACAATATACCCTGTCCTCCCCTCCTCTTTATCTCTCTCCTCGTCTCTTTATTGGGTCCCACAAAAGCAACCCTAGCTTTCTCTCCGCAAGTAACAAAAACCCTAAAGCGCTAGTGTTGAAATTGAGTGCAAAAAAGTATGTGATATTTTTGTTATCTAACCATTGCAGAAAAAATCAGATTCACTTGGGAGTGAATCTAAGCCATTAATTTCAAATTCTAGAAAAAATTTTGGATAAATTTTCTGGGTACGTAGCATTTCCCTACTCTATGCAATGCTATTACTCTTTAAAAATATGAAAATGTAAGACTTCTTCACAAGTATGGTATTTCTTACTAAAACAGGCCCGAGCCCGAGCCTAAAATGTAAGACTTCAGCATGAAATTTCTTAGGGCTATTTCCCGCCCGCTCCACAATTGGAAGCTGAAGCTCCACACGCTCCACTAACAAATTGAAAAAGAACCAATCACTCATTACTCCCCATGTGTGCGTCAGTCCCTTCATAGGGAATAGGGAGGTCAGTCCCGTCAGTCCTTTCTCTCTCTCTTTATTACAGTCTCTCTCTCTCTCTACCCACCCCACCTAGACCCCAGGGTACCCTATGAAAGTGCATAAACCTAAACCCTAGAGTACCCTATAAAAGTGCCTAAAATCCTAGGGTACCCTATGAAAGTGCCTAAACCATTAAAAACCTTATAATAGGAAAGTGCACCCTAAACCTAAACCCTAGGGTACCTTATGAAAGTGCCTAAACCACTAAAAACCCTATAATAGGAAAGTGCACCATAAATGCCTAAGCCCCGAAAAAGAGTGATTGACCTTAAATGGAGTTAGTGGTAATTAAAAAGAATGATTGGAGTTAGTGATAATAAATATTTGTTTTTGTATCGACCCGTAATAAAACCAATTTCTTAATAAATAGGCCCAATTCCAAGCCCATGTCTGCGCCCACAAGCAGTACATGAGCCCACAACAGGCCTACTAAGGCCAAGTTTTCCAAATGATTTTAGCAATTGGGTTGCTAAAATCTTTTGAAAAACTAGGCCTTAATCAATACAACCCATTATTTGATACTCCTGCGAGAAAGAAGTCAACTCTTCTTTTTTTTTTCTTTTCCCCAAAGCGAGGAGTGTGGGGTTAGTTTACGCGTACCTCAACCGACTCTCTCTTTAGTTTGGTAAAAAAACAAATCATCTACACCAAGATTAAGAGATTTACAATAAATTAGTTTCTTGCGGCCTAAGGCCAAGTTTTCTCAAATGATAAAATCTAAATTTGATAAAATCTAACACTTGATTTTATCAAATGAGGAATACATGCGATTAAATCAAAGACAAAAAGTAACATTTTTTATGTTTGATTTAATCGCATGTCTTCCTTATTTGAAAAAATCTAGTGTTAGATTTTATTACTTGGAAAACTTGGCCTAAGGTTGAGTTTTTCAAATGAATTTAGCAACCCAGTTGCTAAAATCAAACAGAAAACTCATCCTACCTCTAGAATCTGGGGGAGGCGCTGTGCGGTAGGTGTTGTGCGCCATGTTGTGCGGCAAAACTACGTCGTTTTGCTCATTTTTTTAATATATCCAAGGACCCTGTTTAGAGAGTTAAGTGTGTGGTTTAATTTTGAGGTTCAATTTTAGGGTATTTAGGCTCTTTGGGGTAGGGTATAGTGAGTTTAGGCACTTTGGATTTAGGCATTTCAGGTTTAGGGTTTAGGCACTTTGGGTTTATGCACTTTGTAATAGTTTTTTCTTCCTCCAAACAAGGCCCTTGGAAGCTTGGAAGTGTGCACAAAAATCAAGTAAAATGACATAATTTTACCACACAACACGGCGCACAACACCTACCGCACAACACCCACTCCGGATCCCTAACTCTAATACTCAAACCTGTAGATTGTGTGAAGAGCGAATCTGTCGGACTTGGGTCCGTTTGGGAGCCTCTTTTTTGATTTTTTGGTTTCTCTTTTTTGGTTTATAGGTGTTTGGCAGCCAAGGGGAGAAAGAGTTTTCCCAAAAACTGTTTCTCCATTTTTCGGGATAGAGAGCAGAAAGCAAAAAGAGGTTCATACCTCCTTTTCAACTTCTACTTATGGATTTCTCTCATCTCTCTCTCCCAAAATGCATTCTGCACATTTCTCCCAAACACTTATCCCAAATTCAAAAGTTATTCTGGTCATAATCCAAAAAATCAAAAAGCCAAAAACTTAAAAATGAAAAGCTGAAAAGTAGGCTCCCAAACACCCTCTTAAGTCAACCCTCCTCTATGCGTATGAGAGAGTGGACACCACTCTCCAAGTTTGAGAATGGGGGGTAATTGCATCTCAGAGAGTCGCAATTTTTGAGGCTCAAATGTAACAACAGCTCTTGGTAGTTAATCAGTTTTATATATCCCCGTTTTCTCTATAATCGAAGCAAATTTAAAATCTCTCTCTCTCCCAACAGCTACGCGGTCAGAAGAAGAAGAGAGAGGAAGAAGGGTTAGGGCAAACCGAAAGTGCGCCATACAACGATCTTCCCTAACCTACCTCTCTCTCTCTCTCTCTCTAAAAAGCTAGGGATTACTTTCCCTTCGCAGAGTTCGCCTCTGTTCGACTGGAACCCTAATCAAAGCAATAGTTGCTGAAAGATGAGTGGACAAGTCCCTCCAGCTCCCAGGCGCAACAGTTTGGTTCAAAAGCGTAACCCTTCATCGTCCACTATGAAGAAATCCACCTCTCAATCCGAGAATGGAACCACCAACGGTCTAACCCATTCCAAACCCTCCTCCCCTAACCATCCGTGAGTCTTTCTTTTTCGCCTACTCTGTGTCTTTATTTCTTTTTGAGTGTGTTACATACACACATACAGCATGTATACCTGTAAGTACAAATGGCAGAAGGAATTGAAAATCTTTTATTCTGCCAAATTGCTTCCAGGTCGGTTGGTGGTGAAAGGACGGTGAAGAAGCTAAGGCTATCAAAGGCCCTTACTATTCCAGAGGGGACCACTATCTCCGATGCTTGTCGGAGGATGGCCGCCCGCAGAGTTGATGCCGTTCTCTTGACTGATTCAAACGCTCTGCTGTCTGGAATTGTCACGGACAAGGTTTTGACGAGAAAAATGACTCATTTAGTGTTGTTTACCTTGGTTTGTAGATTTGTGATAGTTTTTATTTATTTATTATTGAGCTTCTATATGTGTCTTCGTATAGGACATCACCACCAGAGTTATAGCAGAGGAATTGAGGCCGGAGCAGACTATAATTTCAAAGGTTATGACGAGGAACCCCATTTTTGTCACCTCGGACTCATTGGCAATTGAGGCTCTTCAGAAGATGGTCCAGGGTCAGTATCATTTACCTTAGGTTTTGTTGTTTCATCTTAGATGACTAGTCAGGGGAAGTATTATATGCATGAAGTTATAACTTCACTTGCAGCGTGAGACCCGTGAATTCTGCTCACTGAGGGGAGCGATGAAAGATATTTATTCTTCTACTTATACGAGGATCAATTACGACATAAATGTATTTCACGTTTTTATTCCACGAACGAGAAGTTCAACCTGAATATCGTTCACATTAATCAAGTATATGGTGGTATTAGACTATTATAGCATAATAAAAGGTTCGTAAAATTATTTGATGCCGGAGGTCCAAAATGAAATTACTTGAATTTGGAGAGGCCAACTGAGTCTCTCTCTCTCTTCTCTCTCTCTCTCTCTCTCTCTCTCTCTCTCTCTCTCTCTCTCTCTCTCCACTGTCTGAAAATTTTTCTAGTATGCAAAAATATGCTCATCTGCCCTGTATGCTCGTTCTTCTGTCCAACTTGGTACGTTTTTGAGAAGTCAAATCATGAAACCTCGCTGTCTCCAAATAATCTGCCTCTTCTTTATTGTCTGGGAAATTAAGCTGGTATGTGGAAAATTGTTGGCTCATAAACAAGGTGGAATCATGACATTGTTTGCTACATGCATACTTGGCAGCCTGATGTCTTTGAAGTTGGGCATTTCCTTTCCTTTTCGTCATCTGCTCTTTTTCCTGTAGCTTTCCTCAATATTCCTTGTTTCCAGAAGTTCATTTCTACATTTTTTAAGGTTTTTGGTTTTGTTCCCATGGAAAAACTTCAGTTTATGTGTTTGTAACTTTAGTCACTGCAAAATTAATCCATTTATATCCCAATCATTCAGACGTATACACTGACTAGCCTGTCTTTAAAGGAGATATTCCTTGAATGATCCAAGCTTATTATTGTTTGGTTGGCAGGAAAATTTAGGCATCTCCCTGTAGTGGAGAACGGTGAAGTTATTGCCTTGTTGGATATTACAAAGTGCCTTTATGATGCTATATCCCGGATGGAGAAGGCTGCAGAGCAGGGTAGTGCCATTGCAGCTGCAGTTGAAGGGGTGGAGCGCCAGTGGGGGAGCAATTTTTCCGGTAAGCTGACAGTTTGAACATAAATTTTGTTGCCGTATTATCTCTCTGTTTTAGAAAATTGCCTTTTCAGCTTACTCTATCTCATAATTTTTTTGTCCAGTATCCATATCAGTGCTTCTTAGTGCGCTTTTGAAATAGATGTATCTGCAAGATGTTCCCTTTGGTCTGCTTGCAATCTTATAGAGGCTGCTAGTAATTTGTGTAGCTCAAATCTGAGTACAAATCTGAGTAGTCTTGGGGTGGGCTTTCATGTGCCCTGCAGCGTCTAACTCATTTTCTCAGCTTGATTTGGCTATCCTTGTACTATGCAGTTGCAAGGATAAGGATTCATACCAACTCAGCCCATGTGGTTCCTAATTACAAATTCTTACTTTGATTGAGGTTGTGGTATTCAATACTTGTGTTTCTTTTTTACTTAGTTATGCGATTGGGGAAGTTTGGCTTAACAACTGCCAGCTATGCTTCGTGAGACAAAATGTTGGCCTATAAAGAAACAATAATTGAGTAAGATGGGTGGAGTTGAGATGAGAATGTTGAGATAGATGTGTGGTAAGGCTAGAAAAGATAGGATTAAAAATGAAATCGTGTGTGAGATGGTGGGTGTAGCACCTGTAGAGGAGAAGTTGAGAGAAAATAGACTACGGTGGTTTGGACATATCTATCGTAGACTATTAGATACAGTAGTTAAGAGAGTTGAGAGGATAGATTTGGGTAGTAACGCTACAAGGAGAGGAAGACCCAAATTGACATTAGATGTTGTGCGCAATGATATGAGTATACTAAGTCTAAGTGAACATGTATCCTTTTGATAGAGCTCAATGGGAAAAAAGGATTCATGGACATGAGGCTCGCTTTGGTTTGGTTATAAGTACATCTATTTCGTTTGCATATCCCTCACATTCAGGTGAGTAAATGCATTTGCTGGATTCTATTTGTCTGATATGCCAACTTGGATTTCAGCTCCATCTGCTTTCATTGAAACACTTAGAGACCGGATGTTCAAGCCCTCTTTGTCAACTATTGTTGCCGAAAATGCCAAGTATTCCTCAGACTCGACTATTGGAATTTCTTTATTTTTGGATATGCTTTGTATCTGCGCGTTTGGTTGTGTTAACAAATCTTGATACTTTCTGTTCTTTTTAGGGTTGCTATAGTGTTACCATCAGATCCTGTCCATGTAGCTGCCAAAAGGATGCGAGAGTTGCGGGTTAACTCTGTTGTCATTGCCTCTGGGAATAAGATTCTGGGGATATTAACGTACTCTTCTTTCCTTATCAAGATTGTCCTTTACTTCTTTTAATTATTTGTTGGAGTTACCATTTTAAAAGTCTTTGCTTTATCCGCCTCATGGGGTTACCTTATAGTTGTACGTGCTATGCAGTTCGAAGGATATCCTAATGAGAGTTGTGGCCCAAAATCTCTCTCCTGAATTGACTCTGGTGGAAAAGGTTCTTATTTTGATACCTCTATTATTGAATTTGAGGTTATTACAGCATTATGCAGTATTTTTTCATTGCAATTGTTTCATGAGGATTAATTATTCAGGAAGATCAGAGTTTTTTTTAATACAATTTGTAGAGAATTTAAGTACTTAGATCTCTACTTCATTGTTACATATCTAGTTACATATGAATCTACTCTATTTTGCTTTGTAAGAACTCTTTTTTTGTTTGACTATTGTTGAAGTTTCTTGCTCAAAACCAATTGGCAATGGGTAGAGAGGCCTAAAACCCAGAACTCTATAGCCTATATGTAATGTGGGCGGTCCTGTTGTATAGATGTCGGACAAGGCTCTAACCCACTGCAAATGGGACACCCACTTGCACCTGGAGTGGCAGACTTAGAAGTTATAGGACTCTAGTACAGTAAGGACAACTAGAGTGTGTTGGCACCCGATAAATGTGCAATACTTTGTTTAAACTAATTATGTCATCTACATAAGATTCGGGATTTGATGCTGGTAAGAATCGGAAGATCATGAAGGTAATCGAGTTTCTGTATTTGTCAATTAGGTTCATTATTAAACTTGATTTCAACAAGAATAGGGAAATGCTCAACTCCGCCCCATGTTAAATCATTTCTATTGCTGGACAATTTTGCAAATGTTGAATGGCTGTCTGCCATAATGTGTGCAATCAATCACCCGCCCAAGAGAGTTCCATGATGTATTTTGGTTGCTAAAATGTGTTTCAAATTGATCATAAAGTCTGATTCTGTATCCTAGTATTACTCACTGATATATCAACTTCCTCTGTGATATTATAATAATAGGCTGCCATTGCTTTTGCAATGAATTTCTCTTCTTTAAATGTGTTGTCAATTTTTTGCATCTCAAGTTTCGAAGATGGAGAAAATCTTGTGTTCCATACGTGTTACTTTGAGCAACTTCTATCTCATTGTTGTAACTTAATGTGCAAAATGCCTGTTTCTTTTGTCTCATTTTCATTTTTATTTTAATTTTTTGATTTTTTTCTCTCAAGGTAATGACCCCAAACCCTGAATGTGCAACACTTGAGACTACGATCCTCGAAGCTCTGCATATCATGCACGATGGGAAGTTCTTACATCTTCCTGTCATAGACAAGGGTGAGTTTTAAGTACTTAAATCAGCGTTATGAGTTTCCTAGTCAGTTTCTCAACATTTTCGGTTAGACAGATGGATATATTGCTGCTTGTGTGGACGTTCTTCAAATTACTCATGCTGCGATCTCCATGGTAAGGTCGTTTTCTTATTTAGTTGTTTTCAAGTTGCTAGATGCTACTCAAGTATGTTATTGGCTTTGTTGTATGCTACTCACGTATGTTATTGTCTGGCACTGTTTTTTTAATGTTTTTTAATGCATCTCAATGTTTGTGTGTTAACTATGCAAAAGCGAGACGTATAGAGTAGGTTTAGTGCCTCCAGTATTAGACCTGTATAAAACCAGATGTTTTTGCTGTTGACTTGATAATGAAAAGTCTATGCGCGTCGCAAAGGAACTGAGTGTATGATGTATCTTTTTTAAGGTTGAGAGCGGCTCTGGAGCTGCTAATGATGTGGCACACACAATGATGCAAAAGTTCTGGGATTCAGCACTTGCCCTAGAGCCACCTGATGATTTCGACAACCAGAGGTAGCATTTTTTTGGTATCAAGTAATATGATATTTTGATGATTTCTAATTGGTAACCACTTGCATGTCTTGTACAGTGAGATGTCTATGTCTGCATTGAACGCATCAGATGGGACAGAACATGGCAAGTCTGCTTATCCATCTCTTGGTCTTGGGAATTCGTTTGCCTTCAAATTTGAGGACCGCAAGGGTCGTGTACACCGACTAAATTTTGGTGAGTTTCATTTTAAGCAAGGACCTCTTGCCACTTTGTAGTTGTAAAGGAAGGTAGTTCAAGAGGGCTATGACACGTGCTTTCATTTCTCTCTGCCTTTTAGTTTTTGGTAGTGGTGTTGTGAAAATGGTGACAAGTCAGCTTAGTTGCGCGGGGCGGGGGTGGGGGAGCAGGGATATATAGAAGTCCCTAGGTTGGGAGCGGCGAGATAATATTTAAGGAATATATATGTTTCTATGATTAGATTTATATACATTTTTATGTATGTACCTAATGTTTTATAGTTGCAAAGGGAGCGTGTTTATAAACATTTTATGTATAAGCATGGGTGAGAATTGTCATCCCAATAGATTTTTTGTATGCCAAATATATGGACTAAACACATAGATAAGTAGTAGAATGCAAGATGAGATCTCTCTTACTTTTTTTTTTTTCCTTCTTTTTCTTCGTCCTTCCATATATTTGGAAAGAGAAGTGAGAATTTTGTCCTTAAGATTAGTGTGGAAGCTCCCAGCCTATTTAGGAGCGGGTTCCCGTCTGGATGGGAGCGAGCTCCCATTTATGGAGCGCACCCATGTTAGAAGGATCCTACTTCTAACAAGTGATAATGAAGTTGGTGTTAGTTGGTGGTAACTGGGGTAGACCGAGAAAGGATACTTCGTGTGATGGAATGTGTTTTTGGGTCTGGTCATTGGCACTGCATGAGGAGCTAATTGTGGTGTATTGATGGTTTTAGTATGTTAGACAGCATCAAACGCTGGGAGATGATGTGTCATGTTCAGTCATTTGAAGGTTTTAATTTATTGGATGTGGTAAGCTGTTGGTCAATGGCGCTAATAATATTCGGTTAATGGTTGTGTTCGACTGTAGTGGTGGACTTAATTTTTTTATTCAAAAGCTTAGTTTATTGATTCATTCAAATCTCTCCTCCCTCTCTCAAGCAAGATGACTTTGAATGTCATATAGTTTTGTTTAGTTTTTTTTTTATTATTATTTTTTTTTTATTTTGAAAAGGCAAGTTAAATTAACATTCTAATGTCGTCTTTAACTTTCATCAGGCACCGAGAACTTAGGTGAACTTGTTGCTGCTGTTATGCAAAGGATAGGCGCTGTAAGCGATCAAGACCACCCTCAACTTTTGGTGAGTCGTGAAGTTTTTTGAATGTGATTCATTTGGGAGTTGATGTAAGATTTCGTGATCTGTTTTGTGGTCCGCTTGTAGTATGAAGACGATGAAGGTGATAAGGTTCTCCTTACAACAGATGGTGATCTTGTTGGTGCCGTTAGTCATGCCAGATCAGTGGGGCTAAAGGTATCGTGCTCAGAAGTCATTGAGGCTTCTCCGTCAAATGTTTTTTTTTAAAGTGTCACAAGGGGAAATGTCGAACATCTTTTTGGTTGTGATTAGAGTCTACGAAATTCAAATTAATCATTTATAGCTTTGAAAATGTTGGGGGTTACGTGCAACTTTGCAAATTAATCAGAAGTCATTCGCTATGTTGCGAGTATTCCTGACAGTTGTTGTAGATTACTAGTACTTGAAAACTAGTGATCCTTATTGTAGAATGTCTCCGATGATCTTAAATAATAGTAATACTTGCTGCTTTCTTTTGGCAGGTTTTGAGATTGCATTTGGATTTTTCTGATTCAAGTCAACAAAAGACAAGACCAGAATCATGTACTACTACCAGCACTGAGAAAACTGGGTGGCTGACCCCCCGATCTGGGATTTTCGTTGGTGCAGTTGCTTTGACGGGTGTTGGTGTATTAGTTTACTTGAAGCGCTCCAAAAATTGATTTTTCACTAATCTATTTAAGGGTTGGAAGAAAAAATAGGGCTATGAAGTTTTGATTGTATTAAAGGCTGTAAAGCATAGTACTGTATTATTTATAGGCGTCTGAAGATGTTTATAAAAGAATGGTTTAAATGAAAGGTTAGCTATTATTTATCCACGAGAACGGAAGATTGAATGTTTTGTTTTATGTCAGGAGAGGGAACACATTAATGTTCTTTGTAACGTTGGCTGCATATACTGCGAGTGTGAGTGAAATGGTGGTGTTGGTTTTTAAATCTTCCTAAAGGTTATTATGGCAATCAACTACTTAAGCGTGAGCTGCACAAACTGCAACACACCTCTTTTAAACACGGCTAATCACTAAGACGTAAACTATAAATTACACACACAATATAAAACACAATATAAAATCCATGCAGCGTTAATATACATATAACCCAACCTATACTAATAAGAAAATCCATGCCAAAAACACTGTTGAACTATGGCTTGCTTTTTGCCTATTTCTGACGAGAATGCATTGGGCTAGAAGCCTTGTGCTGAGTTCTTTGTGGGGCATTTTAGACTTTATACGCGTTTTGCAAATACCCATTGGTTTTTTATGAAAGTCGGTACGTGCAATGTCTTTGTTTGTTCAGTTGTATAACTATCTGCCTTTGTTGTTTTTTATTGGGATTTCCAACTTTGAACTTTCTATTTAGTGCGTTTGCTACATGTTAGTGTCTTACTGCCTTTGTTTGTTGTTTTTTCCGAATAAGTTGAAAATCCACGGATTAATCCGGAACCGATCCGTGACTCGCGGTTCAGATTGGAACCGAACCGTGAAACTTTTGAATCAGACACGGATTGTATTTTCAAAAAACCTTGACTCGCGGATTAGGATTGGATTAATGACAATCCGGACCGTGAGCACCCCTACTTCTTAGATTTGAGTGATGTAGTGGACAGTGATGAAGATTGTCTTTGGTAGGTAGCCGCTCTTGGAGCACGAGATCGAACCAAAAGAATTTAGAAAAGGGGGTGGGGCCCGTGGGGGAGTGTGGTCCTGACGAATGAGATTTTTAGGCAAACAAAAATGCTAAGCGCACACACTGAATGTGCAGTGTGTGTGTGTGGTTGGGTAAATTCTGTGTATCTAATTCTGGGTATGTATCAACATTGATAAGCAAATTGGGATGATAAAATACCATTGCTGGTTGGGTGAGATTTTAGGACGGAAGGGTACTTTAAAGACCACCAAAACAAAATTATTAAAATCCAGCACTCACATGTGAACCTTGATATCCTCTCCTCCACATGTGAAAAGCACCTTGGATTTTTTTATAGAGGCAAATTTGGGGGATACCAAGAGCATTAGCCCTCCCTATTCACATTATTAGAGAAGAAGACTTTGGATTTCTGGATACTAATTTTTTGGTCTGTCTGTCTGGATTAACATCATTGTAAATCTGGTTACTGTAATCCGATATAGATCGATTCAGGCAGATTTCTTTTGACCCATGCACACAAATCTCCCCTTATATAGACACAAACCAACGTAATCAGATGCACTAATTATATTGTAGAGAGAGAATAACTCAACTCACTCACTCAAATATGAAGAATTTGTCTCCTTTGGTCGTGCTGCTGCTGCTACTTTTCATTTCTGCAGGTATATCTATCTATATATATCCTCATTCATCTCATACAAATACCTTATCATTCATAACAATTTTGATCACTATTGTTAGCATTTTCTATTTATCTGATCTTGTTTTCGATATACAGGCACTGAAATGAGGATGGGGCTCGCATGCGAGTTGCTAATTTACTTCGACAAAAGTCCGTATTGCAATGAAACGATTTGCGGTCAAGAGTGTCTGCAGAAAAAGGGAAGCTCTAATGCACGTTGCAAGTTAGTCGACACTTGTTTCTGCGAGTATCCCTGCTAATTACTCCCTAAAATCCATGCCGGCTAACTCCTGCGCTTGTTAACAAGCTCTATATTCACAAGAGCAACTTAATAATAAAGTGAAAGGAGTATTATTACATATATATGGCGCCAATCTGAGAGGATCTATGTTTCCTCTTTCTTAAAGTGCGTGCACCCATGCAGGAGTGCGACTGTGTGTGTGTGTGTGTGTGTGTGTGTGTGTGAGAGAGAGAGAGAGAGAGAGAGAGAGAGAGAGAGAGAGAGAGAGAGAGAGAGAGAGAGAGAGAGTTCATAGCAGAACACCAGACTTCATAGCAACTGTGATTGTTGCACTTTCTATTTTGAGATCCAAGGGGAAAATAACCGTACCCTAATGGTTTGTGCTAAATCATGTGATAATATAAAAACTTGATTCGCAAAAAAGCGACCTAGTTGGCCTTCCCCTCGGTTGGGAAGGCAGAGTCAAGGGCCAAGAACACCGGGTGTGGCGAAAAAGACAGACATGAACCCACCCATTTGGCTTCTGAGCCAGAACAGAGATTTTTTGTAGAGACACAAGGCGCACCGCTTCCTGAAGAAGAGAGTGAAAAATGAAATGTTTTGATAACAAACTACTAAGGGGATAGATATATAATAAGAAAATAATGGAGTTTGGTCTCGCTATTTGCATGATATGTACCTCCCAATTGCTGCCAACCCCATCTGCAGATTGCATTCCTTTTGTCCGGATAGGATTGCAAAGCGTAGCCTGCTCTGCTGTATTCCACCCCAACCTACTGGTAGATTGCAGCAACCCTTCTTGATGACTTTGGTTAAGTTGGAGAGACACATGTTTTCCCCCCAAACTACCGTAGAGTGCATCTCTTTTGGTTGAAATTGGGTCAACCTGAATAGACACATGATTTTCTCCTTATTCATTTTTTCAAAGTCCAAAAGGTTGCTCGGAATCTTCCCCACAAGGGCTGGATCAATCCCATCTAGAATAAACCAGGATGACAAGACAATGTATATGTTATGGACGATTCATTTAAAGATGACATATATGTTATGAACGATTCATTTAAGAAAGTCATGTGACAGTAGTCTCCAGGCAGCAGCTCAAGAACCTAATAAACCAAACCAGTCTAGAACAAAACAGGATGACAAGACGATGTAATGTTGTTATCCACGATAAATTTAACAAAGTCAGGTGACAGTAGTCACCAGGCAACAGCTCAAGAACATAATAACCAAGAATGTGTTAGGTTAGGAGCAATTATATGCTGAGCTCATTAGGCCAGTAAACTTACGTAACAATGGAAGAGAATATTGCATTAAAAAGGAAAATATGTTAAGTCTTCCTGAAGCAAGGTTAAGAAAAATAGCAACATATTTGTCGGTTGAGATATCGTGGGATCGTATCAGATTCCAAATACATATACGACATTCCATTTTCTCCAACAAATAAGAAATGAGATTGTTGTCTCAAGTGTTGCAGAGCTCTTCTCTTCCATGAGATTATATCACTAAGAACATTTATCCAGTATCCGGTATGGAAGTTATTACCATTGACTATCTCAGAGAACGGAGGTAATACAGGAGGCTCACAGTTCAGCATCGCAAAGATTAAGATCAGACCAGAAGAGAAACAAGAGGGAACCAAACAAGCAAAGCACAAAGACAGACAAACCATAAGGGAGTAGGATCATTTTGTGCAAGTGCAGCTCATATGTGCACTAGCAAAATGTATCTTCCCATCAATAAACTTAAAACCATTGTTACCCAATCTACCTTCATTTCACGCTTATCCCCGTTCGGGCATTTTGATGCAAGTTTTGATCTTTTCCCTACAGCCCAGTAGACCTAACATCAAACAAAAATAAGCTACACTTTGCTACGAAACCATTGAGATAGGATAATATACTCATACCTGCAGATGGAAAGCAACTAATGATATTAGTGATAAGAGTATGATCTTTTGAACTGTTGATGCCATGTGCTTTTGCCCAAGCTTTCATCTGCAATGGTAAAATGACGATAATGGTATGCTATAGGCCTAGAGGCCAAGTGACATCTCGAGGTAGGCCGTGTATTTCATACACATACAGGCCAAATTTAAGTATCATGAAGGCAACAATCTAAAGACCTTGAGAACAACAGATAGACATTAAATTACCAAACAGCGTTGCTTCTGAAACCTTCCATCAATACAGGAAATCATGCGGACAATCTGGGATTTCAGAATTCAGTTTTTGTTCTCCACTGAAAGGTCACATTCTATTCCAGTTCCTCGATCAACAATTTTCAGGATGGGACCTTAGCAGTCAATATTGGCTGGACACTAGAAACATGCCCCTTGGAGTTACGACCAATTATGTGATGGCTTCTCTGAAGTTGGATTGCAGAGAAATCTCTGCATTTGCAATTCCAATCATCCATCTCGATAATCAAGAATAAAAATTAAAAAGATTCTTCTCATAAGAGTCTTCCCATAAATATAAACTATTAAAAACATTTTTAGACGGACAAGATTACAAAAACTACTCTCTACAATCCAACCTCATACTGCAGACAAGCCTAATTCTTTGTTCCTCACAAAACCATTCTCAAGTATCCATGGGTCCGCCAATGTAACTAGTGGGCTTTTATACTTTCAGGAGTTATTTCAAAATAAAAAATTAAAAAATTCTATCAACCACCAATAAATTTTACATCACAATTAAAAACTCAAACTCATTGGAAGCACAAAACCCTAAAGCTGAAAAACAAAAGAGACGAACAGCACAGAGAGATAATAATACACTTGGCCCAAAAATAATAAAAGAGGTAAAGAATTACAACTTATAATTAAATTAGCAAACAAAATAAGAAAAGTACATATTCGCCGTGGCATCAAGGCTTCAAGAATACAAGCATGATGGGAAAAATTGCTTAAGCAATGGCATAAGCGACAGTCTCTGTCTCTGTGGGGCGCCACAATGTCTTCTGTACGCATAGTAATCCTTCGTTGTCCTTTGAGTAGGTTAAGCGGATCTCCCAGTGCATGGCCTTGAGCAAGCTCTCGAGCTCGTTAATGGTTTCAACATCGTCACGAACTATAAGCTTTCCTTCCGGTCTTAGAATTCGATCAGCCTCGGCAACCACAGCCACTATATTGCACCTGCGGAACCAAAATTGTGAGTTGTTATTAGTCCAAACAAATTACTTGAGTTTCATAACTCAGAAATCAAATGTGGAGCTGACAAAACCCACTTCTTTTTAGTCTTGGAGAAGAGATGATCGGCATGGAGGAGATCATAAGATCTAGGATAGGTATTAAATGATTCGCACCAATTGTGATAGATTCCAAATAAACCTCGTTCATAAATTATGGGGAGTGTATCAGGAGAGTCTATCGGGACCACATTCATGACCCACACATTCAACTCTTTTAGAGCAGCTGCAAATCTGCAACCAGAGTCATTATTTAATCAGATCAAGAGAGAATGAATGAAAGGGAAAATAAATAAAGCATCCTGTAGTGGAAGTAAAAGCAATTCATAATGCAGGTTATGATATCCCCAAAAAACTCTCCAAAAACCACAATCAGAAATATTTCAGAACATCGGGGGTTGCATTTCACCCCATAAAACTGGAATATCAAGAATGCTGAGGTCAAGCTCCGCAACAAAAAAAGAAAAGAAAAATCATTATAATCACCAAATAATCTGTTAATGCTAAGTACTATCTAAAACAACGAAAACAGACAGAATATGATATATAAGTTCACAGGTGTTTGTGATAAGTATAGACCAGGCAGCCAACATATGGAGGGAAATTGTATTCAATTTTCACCTACAGTCTCTATGATCACACTTAGAATCAAATTATTTTACTTACCCTCCATAGATAGCTTTCATGTCCATGACATTTCTTACGGTGGACCAACTTATCCCCAACCCATGAAGATATGATTTAGTCACCACTCGCTTCCAGTGCGCATAGTCGGTTGAGAAATCCTCCGGAGCCGCCTTGCCATAAACTCCAATCTGGGAACTCAACAACCAGTATGGTGGTTTTTCCAACCTTAATGGCCACTGTTCTGGCCATTGGGACCCCCTTTCTGATGCATCAACAGGGACCTTGTGCAAACATGCTTGCAAAGGCACGTACCTATACATCACAGATATTAACAATATTTAGGGCAGTCAAGAGACTCAGAGCAATTGGCGTATCAACACCCAGAAATCTGTTTTGGTTTCTCCAAAAGTTATTGCATGTTTTTCTTAAGAACCTATTTTGTGTTCACTAAAAGATTTAAAATCTTCATGCTTTTATTAGCATACTCTAAACCGTAAGAAACATTAATACTACATGGACAGCATAATCAGTACAACATGCTATATATTTAATAGTGCAATTTTATCTTCCACCTATACAAGGTGGAGTTCCTTGGAAAGCCATCAATAAGAAACCGAAGAAGTAAATAACATTTTAACCAAAGAGAACAAAAAAATACCAGGCAGCATTTGGATCATCAGAGACTTGGCAGACAGGAGGCTCATTTAGCGATCTTTTCTCATAGCATTCATTTGATGCTGGCTTCTGAAATATAGCTATTCCCACTTGATTCACTCTATCCTTAGTTATTGAGACAATCTCCCAGCATATTGACTTTGTTAGTTGCTTCATGGCTGAAAATAATTCCCACAAAATGCACAATATATCACAATTAATCACTCACTCACTTCAGGAATACAATAATAGGTGGAGAATCATCTACCTTTCCAAATCTCAACATCTTCGGAAAGTTTCTGGTAAACAGGAGTAGCAGACCAAACGAAGAAACCACCAGGTCTCAACACACGGTTTAGCTCCAATAGAAGTTTACCGCCTGCATTTGTAGAACACAAAAGATTTCCACACGGGAAAAAAATTCCAATACATCAGGTCTATTCAAACGACATTGATCATATAATATAGGCCACAAGTCCTAAGAACTCTAGACCAAGACAAAATAAACAGAAAGTGACACAACTACTCTTTCAGATGCAAAATGATAGGTAGGGCTTAAGCTCTGATAAGCTTCAGATTGTGTAAGAACTATTCTCAAAACAAAGCCATGAGAAATGTAAATGAATGATATTACCTTCAATATGCCAGGGGACTCTACACCGCGCACAATGGACAACATCAAAGACTCTTCCTGGGAACGGAAGTCTCTGTGTGCCCATCACAGCCGATATAGCAGGGATTCCCCTTTCAAGTGCAAATTGGACCTGGGCTTCATGTTCATCTTTTGGGGCAAGCGACATGGTGAGCACATCTCTATCAAATAAGAAGCCTCCAAAGCTAGCAACCCCACATCCAACATCCAACACTAAACGGGTCCGTTTTCCCCAGGCAATATCAGGCAAAGCCTGTAGAAACAGACCACATATCAATGCTAATGACAACGTGTTGTCATTTAGTAAGCAGGACCATAAGAGTTGCACTGGAAGCACTTATAACCATCACTAGAACCATGAAAGAAGTGAGAACGATATTCCAACTGAGAAAGCTCCGAAAACTTTTAAGACTTCAAGGATACTAAATCCAAAAGGCTAGGGAACAAAAATATTATTTAAGCATCATCAGGTGCACAATTGTTACTTGTTAGACATTATATCACTTCAACAAAAGAGCACTACAGATGGTTGAGATAATTCCATTCTTAATTAAGCTTCTCTTTCCTACAACCCGGTTTGTTTTTCACTTGAAACTCATTCTTCTATCCTCCCTACTTGTCCAGATCCACCTGCCACTTATATGTCTAAACTTATAGGCTTAAGGACGAGACTTCTTCACCTAGAGTTAGAAGGGCCAATAAGTTCATAGTGCTGCCAAGAGCAATGGAGTCAGTTGTTGAAGTGTACCATTCTACACTTTGATTTCAGCAGCCTAATAAAACGGCCACCTTTTCTCGCCAAAGAACCAAAAAGGACAGAGGAGAAAGCAACTACAAACTACAAGGCTATCACACAAGTGCACTGTAGTGACTACAAACGTTTCAGGGAACACACTGTGACAAAAAACTAAGTTCTTACCAAGGCTAACTTCTTCTTTTTTTTTAAAGGCAATGAGACAAACAGAGAGAAATATTAACCTGTTGTATCACATCAATGTAATGAAGAGCACCATTCTTAAACTGGGTCCCACCACCAGGAAAAGTAAGGTAATCACCGCTAACTTTGACCCAATTTTGATGCCCTTTAACTTGTGCAAGTTTGGTATGGGGAACATTGTGGTACCATATCTGCAAGAACAAACATTAGAAATCGATTTATAAAGGAAAACAAGGCTATGTGAACATGCATTTCAAGTCAAATCCGTAAACCTTTTCTCTGCTAGTAGGCCACTCAATCGACCGTTGGTATCCTTCAGGAAGAGGAACAAGGCAGGTGGGAGGATCCTCTGGACAGTGCCTCTCCCTATGTTCATAGTGCTTAGTAGAATGAAGGCTCCTAATTGCTTTCCAATTATCGAGGCACGGGATGTAATCTGGCCCAGCAGTGACATTACAAAGTTTCCAATTGTACCCAGCTTGTTGATTTTGTGCTTCCTTTTCATTCTTCGATTCTGTTGCCTGTGTTGACCATGCCCCACTTTGAGTGGTGGTTTCATTTAAAAGCTCTGACTGAGCCCCAGAAGGAAACACTTCACCTGAAGCCAGACCTTTGGCCTGGCCGTCCTCCTTTTTACTGCCAGAGCTTTGATCGGATTCCTTATCTTCATTTTGCTCCACCTTCTCTTCTATCTGACCATCCACTTGTTCGCCATTTTGAGTCTCACCTGAATTCTCATCTGATTTCTTCTCACCTCCCTCTTCAGAATCTCCTTGACTACCAGACTTATCATCGTTATTCTCTGTTTTAGTCTCCCCAGCTTCAGAATCGCTGTCTTCCTTATTGGAATCCCCTTCTCCATTCTGTGTCTCAGTTTTATGTGCATCGTCTGACTCAGTCTCCTCTGCATTCTCATTTACAGGCTTAGTTTCAGGTTTCTCTTCTTGATTCCCGTCTGTGGTAGTGTCTGTTGTTTTATCTTGGGAATTATTGTCTTCCTCCTGAGCCGAACTCACATTGGTGTCCCCTTTTGTTGCATCCTCGGGTAAGTCACCGGGGCTATCCTCAAACTGCTTAGGATTGCTCTCATTATTTTCATTGCTCGGATTGCGCTCATAGTTTTCACTCACACGTTCCTCCACGTCATTTCTGCTTTCATGAGAAGCCACTTCTACATTTTCACCAGGAACTACTGATGTTGATGTCATCATCCACACCCCAACTAAGCAAAGGGCCACGAAAACAACCAAAGTCACTGTGGAACAGTAACTTGACGAAGATTTTCTACCGTCAACTCTAGAATATCTACCGAATGCCATGTTTCTCAACACCAATTATTCCTCAAGCAGTATATACCTGCATAAGAAAAACATCAGCAGGCAAGTATCTTCAAACTGTTTCAATCCCAAACAACTAGACTTACAAATCTAAACAATTGACTCAAACAAACTAGAATAAAAAGTCATCGACACTGAACAATTAGCCATTGATCTACACAAACACAGTCATTCGAGGGAGGGCAGATTAAGTTATCAAATACTCATCAATCATCATCGCATCACGTGACGAACATTCTTATCTGAAGATGCAAAAAACAAAAATACGTGGGGGGGGAAAAAAGAGAAGAAAGAAAGTGTAGTTTATAAAAAGCTATATTTGCACTTACAAATAATAGAGAAAAATCATAAAACCAGGGGGGTTCAGTTACAGGCAAACATCAGCTTTGAGTATCTCTTTTTGCCAACCGGATTCACTAGAGAACACCACTGTTGTGATGTATTCAATGGAAATACCCAAAGCACAAAGAAAGTGAGCTTTTGGTTGTATGTTGTGTAGAGAGAAATCGAAATTTTAACAGGAATAGTAAGTAGCTCACAGATGCCTTGGCGAAGTCGAACTAGGTTGTTGAAACCTGCCGATATCCATGCCAAATCACAGAAAACAAAACTACACAACATACAACCCAAACCAAAAAACCAAAAATCAAAGCAAAACAGAAAAGATTAGAAGAAGAGGAAATAAGAAGTAGAGAGAACAAGTTTTAGCTTGAAAACGGACTAGAAAGTTCAAAAATGGAAGCTTTAACAATAGGAAGTGAATGAATGCATCATATAGCCTTAGATCTGCATCAGAATTACGGCAAGATTAACGCAAAAGAGAAATAAGAGGAGGGAGATCTAGAGGGAGGGAGTTAGAGAGAGAGAGAGAGAGAGAGAGAGAGAGAGCTCAAAGGCACCTACCTCCGTTAGGTGATACAGCACAGATCTGATAGAAGATCAAGAGCTGAGGAGGATCATCGTCGTCGGTGCATATAGAACCTGTAGAGAGAGAGAGAGAGAGAGAGTGATGGGTTACTTGCGGGAACAAAAAAACGAGTGAAGTGAGAGAGTAGTGTGAAAACGGAGAGCAGCAGATGTATTTTAATAAGCGTGGAGACGGTGGAGTATGTATTTTGCTGGAGTGATGGGCGGGCCTGGGGGTATGGAGAAAAGTGGTCGTTAATTGGTCAAGAAACAGGGCAACCTCCTACTAAGAGCTTGTTTGGGAGCCTCTTTTTTGATTTTTTGGTTTCTCTTTTTTGGTTTATGGATGTTTGGCAGCCAAGGGGAGAAATAGTTTTTCCAAAAACTGTTTTTCCATTTTGAACAATCTGGGCCAGAAATCAAAAATAGGTTTGGAGGTGTTTTTTGATTTCTACTTCTCATTTTCCCTTCCAAAACACATTCTGCACATTTCTCTCAAACACTACTCCCACATCCAAAACTCATTCTGATCAAAAGAAGAAGGCTCTCAAACACCCCCTAATACTAATCCTAATTTATAGGGTGATTATAAATATTAGATTAGGTTAGGCTCCTGAAACGTCGGTGGAATGGAAGAAGTGCAGCTGCTCAAGAAACGCATCTTATATATACTCCTTCCTTGCCTTGGGCGCTTAAAAAACACAAAATTACTAGTAGTAGAAAGAATAGAAAATCATATCCTAAAATACTACTCAGACCTGCCAGACAGACATACTCCCAAAATACTAGTACTCTACAATTACACATAAATAAACAAAATCGCAATAGTATTATACTCCTACTATACTAGTAACTAGCAGGAAACCCGTGCTATGTACAAGACGAATTTAGGTGCACACAATTAGTTTAAATTGTCAAAATTCATAAATCATTCAACATCTTTACCAAAAAAGAATTACAATTTAACAAAATATCTAAAAGTAACATCACTACGGAAGTTCATTCGGAATACTTCAATACTCATTTACTACTCATCATTTCTAATTGAAGGGACAATAACTTATCCTATATAGTGGACAGTCACCGTAAGTTAATTAAATAACCGAGACAACATGTGAATTACTTCCTGTAGTGAGCAACTTGATTGAAAGAATAACATTCTTGTTATGAAAATTTCTTATAAGTGATGAATCCAGACTTCTTCGATGTTTCGATATAACTGAGAGAAGCATGATCCTTATAAGTTTAAGGATAACTCCCAACTATGCACCTCTTAAAAGTCATTTCAATAATTGGAAGCATTCTTATTGTTTTTGGAAGCTGAATCTGCTGCTGCAGTCTGGAAAATTCTATGTAGGGTGCTTGTTTCCTCTTCACCTATATTTTTCTGGTAGCTTCAAGTTAATCAACATGTACTCAATTCTAGTCTAGGAAGGAATGATTTTCACTTTCACAATCCTAGTTATTGTTCACGATATAGTAGTAAAAGTAATGGGGATCAGACCAATCTGTGTGGTATCTCCGATATCTCAAATTTTTGAAAAAAATTTGCATCCAAATCCAACCCAATCTCTTAAAACATGTCAACATCAAAACCCTTTTTGCTATTGAAATCCGAAACATAAGAACAAAAAGAATAAAATTTATTGACAACTAAACTAACAATACTCAATGGTTAAGTTACTCAAATCAATATTAGTGATGAAACAGAAACACCAAATAAGTATATACTAATACAATGGAAGATTGAAAAACTGCATGGAATTCTTTAAAGTCAGCACATTGAAAGACGACTGCTACGCACAACTATATTCAACCATGAAGGTATGCAAGTTTTCTTTAATTTTCTTGTATTATAACTGATTTCAATACTGTGATTTTATGCTATATATGCACACGACAAATTTTTAAGTGTGCACAATTTATGTTAATTTAAAGCAAAAGGCATTTACATACCAAAATTCACTAATTGTTCAACATAACTGTCGAAACTTAAACAAAACCTAATTTAGCCAAATATTTTTTCACTAATTGTTCAACATAAAACACGGACTAATGAGATTGGATTTGAATGGAAGGAGATAACTTAGAATTACCTGGACACGGAGTAGAAGTAATTTCTATTTAATTTGATAAACCAAAATCATGGAATAGATATGGATTTCCTTCTTTTTTATTGTATTTGACAGAATCATAACCATGTTCATTTCTTCTCCTTTTACAATTTTTTTTGGGGGAATTTATTGATACTAAATAGCGAAAATTATTTGTGTAAAATTAATTATCTAAAACCCAATCAAGCATAGCCACTTGTTGCGCTGAGAACCCTCCTCGCGAAAACCCATTCTGCAATACTAATATAGATGTATTTCCGTGAATCATCACTGACTTTATCGTCAGGTTGTTTCCCATTTGCTAAAACGGAAAATTTCATAAAAGTTGGGTTTTGGTAAAGTTGCCAACATCACTTTTATTTCCCATTAGATAAAAGCTAAGTTGCTGAAAGTCAATTTTCTCCCACAAGCTCTTTTGCTAAAATCACCTTGATGCTTTTAGCAAATGAGAGTTGGAGGTGCTAAAAAGCTTTGCTTTTATCAAACGGGAAGCTCATAAGTCTAAAATATATTACAACATAGTTAGAATTTAGAAACTTGCTAGTTTATTGTTTTACGTTTTATACATGCGACATAGTAATTCGTAACATAGACAACTAATCAAATTTATCCTACTTTTTTGCACATTTCATATCATTGTTAACTCCTTCCGGCAAAATACCCCCCGTGGGTTCTAAAACTTTGAACATAGGAGTACCACTCAAGCACAAAAGTATATCTACTCGAATCATTTTCTATGCGTACATTACATGGTGATCAGTTCGCTCATTACTTGATAGGTCAAAGATCACAAATCAATTTCTCTTGCAGTTCTTCACCTAAAAATTACCAGAGAGAATTAACATGTAACGCGATCCGAATTTCATGAAGAAAGTTGGTAAGAAAAACATTAAAAATAGACTTACATTTGACGAATCAAAGCAGTAATTTTTGGGTCGCTCTCTCTTCTAATCATGAAGAAAAGACGAAATATTATAGACACGAAAAGAGAAAAAAATCAGCGCCAATTCAAATAACCAAGTCTAATATCAACACACATCTCTCATAATTTAAACAACTTGTTTGATTAGAAGGAAGAGACCAGACAAAGAAGAACATATCAAAATAACCATCAGCGTGATAGAGTGAAGAGATGAATCCAAGGAATGTTGCATTTTGGTGTCCACTTATGACGAAATTGAGGAACCTGTGCCAGCAAACTATAGACATTGAAGCATGAAGTGAGGAAAACGTTTTAAGGTTAGAGTGGAAGGTGGTACAGTTGATTTAGGAAATCGCAAATCCTGGCTCTAAAATGGGCAAAAATTTCGAATTCAAATTTCCTATTTGAGCATGTGTATATTCTATTTGGAATTAGAGTTGATCAGTAAGGTATTCACCTCTAAAAATTTATTTCTTGAGGATCTCAATCCAAATCATGTGCTAATTGGGATAGATTCATGATTTCAAAATTCAAAATAGAAGGAGTATATAGGATGTGTTAAATGTGATATGATTAGGTCACATGTCTCACTTCAAAAATTGAATCACAATCCAATAAGTTCATGCCACTTGTCACGTCCCAGCTCTTCTCACAAAAAGTCATCATGCAATACTATATAAGATTACGATACAACGGCTTATTTTTAAGCCAAAAATAATCAAATTGAACCTCCATCTAACTCCAACATAAACATCCAAAAAAGAAAAAATCTAACTCGAACCCTATCTCTCTTGATGGCTTAGACCTCGCCTTGACCTCTCTGCATCTCTATTTGTTTAAATCAACTCATCACTTACGGTAACTTTCATGAATACTTGACCCATAAATTATATTCATGTTATGGAAGTGAATTGTAAAAAAATTGCTTTCATTGATGTAAGTAACCATAAGCCTAATATGTCTTTATCTAATAGGTAAAAGACTGCATGACTAAGAAATCTAAAACGACTTAAGAAACATACAGTATATAATAAAGAAATATTTGACTTACTAAGGACCATCTGATCTAATATAGTATTACAGAATGGATTTTCGTAAGGAGGAATGAAAATACGACATGTGGTAGTAATGAAGGCCTATGGATGCGAGACGTATCCATTTAGTTTTTTCCTATCTTCTAAATTCGAATAAAAAGATATATGTGTTTAAAAAGAATCTATGATCTAAAAGGTTAACATGATTTTCCAAAGAAAATCATGATCTAAAAGGTCAACATATAGTTAGGCAAGTTTACTAAATCAGTTTTAGTTTTGTAAGGGAAGTTTCCAAAGAAAAAGAAAAAATGTTAGGGGTAACAAAATATTTTTTAATCTTGAAAGTGGTTAAACTTAAAGCAAGTTTCCTAAAAAAAACAAATTTCAAAAGGAATTCTAGTTAAAAAGCAAGCTAATTTAAATCGATATGGAAGGGATAGACTATCTCAGTCAAATGGTAACATTCAAATTCAAAATTTGCCACGATTCTTGGAAAGCAAGCTAATTTTGTAATTTTATGTTTGATCTCGTGATCTCCATATCAAATTTGTACAATGAAAGATTTATTGATATAAAAAAACTTAACTAATTGGCTAACTTTTAAAATCTAATAAATTTCAGTTCCAAAAGAGATTTTAAAAGCTAATCATTTTATCCTTGATTTATGGGATTCTGATATCTTTTTTTTTTTCAAAACGTCCACGGAAGCGCAGTTTTAGAGAAGCGCAGTTTTAGAGAAAGCGGAAGTAATTTTCAACCCTTTGTTGGACTTTACCATGTATTTCTATTCTATGATTTTACTCTTTTACAATTTATTTTTTTTCATGGATTTCTATGATTTTGTTCTTGTACAAATTCACCAATAAAATCTCTATAAACAATAAAAGTTGTCTAGATGATAAATTGATGTTTAGTCAGGTCGAATATATTCAAATATTCATTGGAAGGCTAATTGCATGATGCAGAATAGAAATATCACATTATATAAAAATATTTTATTTAATTTATTTTATTTTTGTATGAGTTATTTTGGGTAGAGAGTCTTACTTTTAGAAACAAGTGTTCTAAAATATTTGATTTCAATTTATTGATAGGAAATCTCTATGGATTAGATTAATTCGGGGGAGGATTTTCAAAATAAATTTGGAAAATGGGTTGGAGGACAATTTACCTTTGCCCCGCCCTAATCCCCACCCCCGCGATCATGTGTTTTTCATTTATTTTATTTTTTTTAAGTTTTTGGATATCCATCCCCATTCCCCTTGTGGACCGGGGATGGAGGGTAACAAAATCCCGATGAAAGGATCGGGGCGTGGACGGGGATTAGATGTGTTTGGGGTTGGGGATAGTGATATCTGTCACAACATTGCTACATGTGCATGACAGGCACTCAATCAAATCACTTTGGCCACTCTCTCTCAAGCGAATCAGAAGGTTCAAGGAGGGTTCACCCAGAACAACCCCCACACTTGGCCTGGTGTTTTAGACAATATACATTTTTTGCGGTTGGTTTTGGACCTTTTGGCTATCAGGCTATAGAAAGTTGGCAAGTTTATAAGGTTCTTACATTGTGTTTGCCAACTGGTAACCCAACATGGTATCAAAGCTCTGAATCCAATAGGTCCTGGTTTCAAGTCCTTGTGTCATGGGTTCTTGCCGATCATTTGTGGTGGAGTTCGTGCACCTTGACATTTGGAGCATCCACAAGCTTTTCTCTAGTGATTCCTGTTGGGATTCCACCCTGTGTGGGCCGGATGGGCTTAGGCCCGGATGAGAGTGATTTTCTATTGCTTTTAGGATTTCCTATTGGGTTTAGGTTTTCCTATTGGGTTTAGGTTTTCCTATTGGTTTTAGGATTTGTATCTCTATATATACTTTTGTTGTCTCCTTTATTTGGTGTGTGGTAGCACAATGTGAGCGGGACAGACTGAGAGTGTGAGAAGGGGAGCCGGTTGTGGCCTCCCCCGGCCGGAGAGGTTTTTCATGTGTATGTATTAGTAAATATATACGGCGGAGCTTTTCTCAGATTTCTTGTGTGTGTTTGAGTGTGTGCGTGACCCGGATTGCATAACAAACTGGTATCAGAGCTCGGGTGGAGCGAGAGGTCACCGGATTCGCGCTTGAAACTCACGGATTTAAGAACGAAAAAAAGAAACGAAGTCAGTCGAAGATTTTGCTCACAGGATTTTGTTCGTCTCGACAAGACGAGTCCAACGGAGTGCTCGCGGTCAGTTTTGGTCACCGGTTCCTAGCTAATTGGGCGGTTTCGGATTCATTGGTGGGCTTGAATTTGGGTGATTCGAGCCGGATTTTGCAGTCCTAGACACATCCGGAGAGATTGAAAAGGATCCGACGCGGTCAGGTCAATCGGATGGGATGTTTTTGAGTACTTGAGTTGGAGGCAAACCATAGGAGATTCGATGGGAGTCCAGGAGGTGCTGGGAGAGCCAGGAATGGAACATGGATGAACCAGGAGTGGCGGATTGGTGACGGAAAAGGCAAGCGGAGTTGGAAGAGCTACACACCAGGAGTATTGGACAGACTTTGCAGAGATCGGAGGTTGACCGGAGCAATCGGATGATTGCGGATTCACGGCGGTTGAGCCGTGGTGATCAGTCGGAGAAACTAGTGAGCAAGGTTACATTCTTTCTAGTGTTGCATCTCTGTTTGGTGGGTGCGGATACACTTGATTGGTTAATGACACAGGCGCTTACTAGAGTGACAGATCGGAGTGGGTCAGCGGTGATCAGAGGCAGTCCGGTTCAATTGGAGCCACAGAGATCTAGCAGGATTTGTTCACATCCTGGATTTACGAGAGGTGTATCCCGGTTTTGGGGTGCGGAGGTACTCGGTGAGGGATGTGGTGTCAGAGAAGGAGTCAGCCTCATCACATATGGTGTGTGAGATCATTTGGAGGGATGAGCCTCTGGTGTGAGCAGAGGGTAGCTGCATTCTCTTGACAGGACAAGATGCTAGAGTGGCGGAGCGCGGCGATGAAGCTACGGGCACTCTATGAGGGGGTGCAGGCGCTTCTTTGGAGAGCGCGAGCGCTTGGTTATGGAGCGCATACACCTTGCAGGAGGTGTGCGAGTGGAGGCATTCCAGTTGAAGGGGTGCGGTACTCGGACGAGTGGAGGCATTCCAGTTGAGGGGGTGCGGTACTCGGATTTTCTGATCGGCTGCGGATTCTAGTTTTTGCAAGGATACACTCTTTCGGGTTTATGTACTATGTTTGGTGGTGCCTGGATGCTCGACTGGTTAGTGACACAGGCGCTTGCTAGAGGTGGCGACATGGGGGTGTTGCAGACAACTTTGCTCACTCGGTGTGGAGGGGATGATTGTTGGGATTCCACCCCGTGTGGGCCGAATGGGAGTGATTTCCTATTGCTTTTAGGATTTCCTATTGGGTTTAGGTTTTCCTATTGGTTTTAGGATTTGTATCTCTATATATACTCTTGTTGTCTCCTTTATTTGGTGTGTGGTAGCACAATGTGAGCGGGACAGGCTGAGAGTGTGAGAGGGGGAGCTGGTTGTGGCCTCCCCCGGCCGGAGAGGTTTTTCATGTGTATGTATTAGTAAATATATACGACGGAGTTTTCCTCAGATTTCTTGTGTGTGTTTGAGTGCGTGCATGACCCGAATTGCACAACAATTCCTCTGTTAGTTTTGTGCTAATTGGCTCACAATTAGACCCCCGAATTTGGGCCTTTTAGAAGCCTCAGTAACTGGAGCTTCAGAAATGCAGCTGCTACAACAGATTTCAGAGGCATTGAAGAAGCCTTTTTGTGAGCACCTGATCTCCTAGCCGTTGCACAACGTTCGTCCATTTGGCTATATAATATGTATTCTTCTCTTTGTAATGGTGTGGCAGAAATCCTTGAGATTGAGATAGCAATTGTTGAGTATATGTGAGGTTGAGTGTGATTGTAATCCTCCCCCACATATAGTGAATCCGTTGCCCCCGTGGAGGTACCCTATCTTGGGAACCATGTAAAATTGTCTTTCTTTCTTTGTGTTTGAATTGATTCAATCTCTGTGTTTGGTTTGCCGATCCTCGCACATCAAGTTTGATGTTTTGGTACTTAATATGGGACAACATTAGAACAGAGAAAAGCTCTGAGCACACTGGTGGAAGGCCAAATCTAATTAATGCGGCACTTGGGAATGCCAACTGCCAAGACCTCTATGGTTCATGCCGTCATGCGTTCATGGTATTGTCAGATGGGTTCATTATCAAATAACTTTCCATCTGCAACATAATGCTTTCTTTTTTTAGGACGATCTCTCATGGGGAATGAGACACTGGAGGTCGCTTTGACAATACTACTCTTGTGGGATGGGGCCGGGGAGAAGTCTTGCAAGCTAGCTGAATGTCAACCAAGCGCTCCTAAGGTGCCATTAAGGGTACCAAGGTGAAGATTTTATATATAACTGGTATTTCTCCACTCATGGTCACATACCAAGTTACAGTATAAAAGTAAGATGCGGTATGCAGGATTTATTGTACCGGTTGGTTCATTTCTGGCACTCTTGGCATAATGATAAGGTCTATCATTTTAACTAGCAATGTGTTGATGTATCATGATCGAAATCTACATCCTTTATGCCCTAAGGTGGTCTACTGTATTGATTTTTTTTTTTTGTGGTTTTCTTGTTCATGTAAATTAGATTTCTCTTTTACCAATGAATGAAGCTGTAGGAAAACATGTACCGGAAAAAACAATAATCGACAATTTTATTTCTGGAAAATGAGGAACACAAAATCGAAATTCAACAATAACGAATATGTAAAGGATAGAAAAACCAAGCCGGGGCCCGTGTTACACATGGTCTCCTTAAAGCAAATTCACCGCCCCACGTAGGGTGTTTGGGGTTTCGATCGGCGTCTGCTTCCCAGGATACAACGGCTAAAATGACCAACGTTAACACCTACCGGATCACCCTGTCGAACGAACAAGTGTCTGTTCTCTCTCCCACTAAAAATCAACAAATAATTTGTGTAGCAGTGGTGTGTTTCGGGTGTATTGAAATTCATTAGAGGAAGCACCAATTTATATACAAGCCATGGGGAGCCTTTTCCATTTAAAGTGTATTGATTCTCACAATCAACACATCAAAAATAACCATGGGAATTCAATTGGCAATTGATAGCCAATTAATAGCATTTGCTACACGTGGGTAGCAATACATGTAACTCATGAAGTTACAAAATTTGCCTTTGACATTTAAAAGGACACTAACTTTACACGAACTAATAGAGGGGCACACTGGATAGCAACTAATGGTAGATCTCACTCAGAGTTATGTTTTTTCTCCGGGTTGTATTCCGCCCGAATTAGAGTCTGTATTGCGGAAAGATTTTCCATAGTTCTTCCTTTATATAATCCTTGACATTTCAAAAAAGAGACTACTAGGGAACTTGTAGTATGCATCAGTAATATTATCTATGTGCACCACAAAAAAAAAGAGTAATATTATCTATGTTGCTGAATTGGGATACAAGAGTTCGTCTTGCTCAAATTCTACTTCTAACAATAATTATTTGTTGATAGTTCCCGAGGTATGTGCACGGTTAGCCATTCACAGGGGACCTGCATTTCTTGTGGAAGGACCAGCAACCTGGTGTGAAATTGCTATCATCTTCCCTGCATGACATGACAATGATATATAAGCGTTGGTTTAAGTGCAAGATCCCTTGTTTTATTTTTGTTGCCTGGCCTATATTTGCACGAATACGTTACAAAAAAGTGAGTTGTCGCCTTTTATGCAAAAATGGCCGGGAGAGGGAAGGATACTGAGGAATCAGGGGGTGACAGGGTGGGGTGTGTAGTTAAGAGGATTTGAAAACAAGACCCCCAGTTTAGTTTCTCTGACTCCATCCCTCAGATCAACTTTAGGTAAATACTTTGGAAGACAAGGGATCATCTTAGGCTGCGTTTGGTTTGGATCATGGAATTTCAATAAATTTAGATGTCCTTTATTGGGCTGTATTCAATCAAGAATTTGGGTATGGAAAAGAAAAAGGAAATAGAAAAGAAAATCTGAAAGCTCGAACACTTTGATCCTTTTTAACTTTTCTGTTTCCCTTTCCTTCTCCTTTTACTTACCCAAATCCTCGATTTATTTATTTTTTAACAAGGACTTCACTTTAAATACAGCCTTAGTAAAGCGCTCGGCAAATCTATGATCCAAACACAACCTTAATTTTATGCAGCTTATTAATTGCCTCTTGTGTTGGCCAAACACTAACTCTCAGAATAAAAACTGAAGAAATATACCTGCTGCTTCCACCGCTGCTGCTGCGGCTACTAATACTTCCACTGATGCTAGTTTTTCCACTCTTCTTACCATCCCCAATAGATAGAAACCTGACCTTCCACCATACCTTATCGCCCATCTTGTCCGATTGCTCCAGAGGTGGTTTCTGAGAAACTTTGGAGCGAGCAGTGGATTTCCCCTTCGTACCGAGAGAAGTTGGGAAGAACATCTTCAAAAGGAAAACTCCACTATCCATGCTTTCGCTCCGCGACATGATCTTCTTCTTTTGCTTCATGATATCGACATGATCAGGTTTGTATTTAAGTCTCCTCTCATCAATTGCAACGTTGTCTTTTCGTTCTGCTTCTTGTTGCTCATCAGCAACAATAATATCTTTGAAAGAGAGTTCGTATGAAGACTCTGGCATGTCTTGAATAATTTCCATGAGTTCCTTTCTACCATCTAGAATCGCTTGCAATCGCGACTTGGGGGACGGAGGAGGATAACTACTGTAGTGGTGATTCCGAGGCAGTAGAGGAGAAGTGCAAAACCGCGGTGAGCTGCAGGCACCATAGTTGTCAGAATTAGTGTAGTTATCAGAAACGCGAGTACTCCCTTGATCACCCCAGAAATCAAAATCTGACCATGTGCTGACAGAATTGCCATTTGATCGGTAAACCGGAGTTAAAGAAGAAAGGTAGGTATTAGTACTGGAGGGTGTTTTCTGAAGATCAAGCATGGTCTTTTCGATCGAGGGAATTGAAGAAGGATAAGCTAGCTACTGATGTTGTGGCCTGTGGGTTTCCAAGAAAGAGTTTGTGTTTGGTGAACACTTATACGGAGTACTTTGTATGGTAAAGACTTGGTCATTCCAACCAAAGTTTTTAGTTTTTTTGAAGTCATTGCCGTCTTTCATGGGTGGACTAGAAGGCGTGGAAAATTGGGTCCACTGTCCACAATTCTTCAAAAATTGGGTCCACTGTCTACAATTCTTCCCAAATGCCTAAAAGTCTCTTGACTACACAACTTAAGGGAGATTAAAAGTGAGATATTTTGAGAAAATGGAGTCCTTTTGACCCGGCAGATTGAATAAGGGAGTAGGATTAATGTTAGGGTATGAGTTAGGCTTGTTAGTACTCCCTTCGCCCCTTTTTAAATGATGATACCTTTGGAAAACGTGTATTTCTGTAGACGTTAAAAAATGCACTTTCGTAGAACATTTAAATTTTTTTTTTTTTGGGCACCAAATTAAAGTATTATAAAAAAACTAAAAAATTATATAAAGAAATATGTGATAGGTGACAAATCAAGTAAATTACACCAAAATATAGAAAGACATATCTTGGCCTAGTATTAAATTGTTTTAGATTTGAGAAAAGGGATAAGGAAGAGAGAGCTTAAACCATCACGACCAGTTCAGAGGACAATTTCTCTTGGCCTAGTAATAAATTGATCAGAGAGGTGACATCTTGACAAACTAATTGAATTTGAAATGGTACATGTCAAATATATACTAAAATGCAAACAATGATTCCATGACTCTTAGCACGCTGCACACAGGTCCTAATCTATTGATCTGTGTTTTATTATTACTATTATATTTTTTTAACTTCTATTGATCGATATTCAAAAAATATCTTCTCTTGTAACAAATTGAATTATGGCTAATCCCCCTAATTCAACTACATCATCGGCTCCCACCGGAATATTGCGAACAATACAATTCTAGAAGAACAGGGCAGGCTCAGGCCCAAGGCCTAAGAGGCCTGGGCCTAGGGCACTCGAAACCCCCCCCTCAAAAAAAAAAAAAATGGACACTTCCATCATTTTTAGTAGTATGCATGTGTAGGAGTCTTGTCGAATAAAAAAAACGAGTCTTTTATAGCCCAATAGAAAAATAAAAAGGTCCAATAAGAAAATAAAAGGGCCTAGAAAGTAAGACGACTCATCAGACCAGACTTTTTTCTCTTTTTATCCTTTGTTCTACTAGTTAAGGTATCAGGGGCGTTCGCCTCCTGGAATATATTGGCACTAGCAGTATTCTGTGTTTCACATTGGGCCTTCTAAATACTTGTAAAAACTGATATACACGTAATTTGGGTGGAAAATTGTATATGAATGTTATTTATAAAATCCTAGATATTTTTCTTTAAATTTACCTCAGAATAAGAGAATGTCATAATTAAGAGGATGGGTGATTTTTAAGTACTTTTATATAATTATAATTAGAATTAGAAAATTTTAGGAAATCAAATAAGCGGAGATTGGAGAGAGCAGACGATTTTCCATTCTCAAAGTTACAAAATGAGATGCCCTAAATTCTAGTAATAGCCGAAACGGATTAGAGTTGACTAACGAAATTCAAAGACAAGACCAGGTTGTACTTATTTAGTAAGTAGTATGTGTTTGACAGACAAAAGATCAGCTGGCGCCAAAATAGGGCCACAAATAGCAAAACCGAGCTGTACTTTCCTTTTTCAATCCCAACGGTCGAAAAATAGAAACAAAGAGTTTGACTTTCTGGTCTTCTTCCTCCTCCTCCTTTTTCGCCTCCCTTCCTCCTTATTTTCTCCCAGTTTCATTGATGTTTTTTCAAATCAGAAAAAAGGAACTTCCATTTGCTAGGCGCCGGGTACCAAATAAGGTGAACCGGTGGCCAAATTTTCTATTATTCGTGGAGGCTGCGGTTGTGGTTGAATTCCAGGACACATAACAATGGGCACGCAGCAAATGCCGGTAGTCATGGCAGCGCCAGGCCTGCTGGGGAATGAAACAGTATGTTATTCGGGGACCATGCTAACAACAAATGGAATATTTGCGCATGAGGCTCCACTTACATATTCACTGCCTGTCTTTGTCTTCCAACTCGTGATCATCACCCTCACCTGTCGCCTGTTCATGCTTCTTCTTAAACGTCTCAACCAGCCTCGCGTCATGGCCGAGTTCATTGTAAGCTTCGTGTCATATTTACCTAAATAAGTTTCATTTTACATTTTGCCTCCATATTTAAAATGCGCTGTGTATAAGTCATAATTATATGGTTGTTGAATGTCTATATACCCAACATTTACAAAATTTTAATCGCATGTTTGCTTGTAATATAAATACATGCATGTTTTGTGTTCTCATTATATCCAGCCAAAAAAAAAAAATGCTTTCTGAAAGGGCTTTCTTTGTCATATAATATGAGGAACAGAGGAAGCTCATTGCAACTAATCAGACCAAACCTTCGGTCCAAGTGCAATTCTGAACATTATATTAGAAAGGTGAAACAAAAAAGTTGTAATCATCCAAATTAATCCGCATATTTTGTCAGAATGTAGTCAATGGAACCAAAAAGAAAAAAACATTGGGACAGTCAACGATGAACAAGGCTTCCTGATGAATTTTAACAAATGAAGAATTCAACTACTTCGAAACCTAAAGGCCTAAACTAACCAAAAAATCAAGACAAAAAATGAGAATCTTAATATAGAAAGTGGATTCAACATAAAAATGCATTTAGAGATCCCTGAAATTCTTGATTTCCTTGTCTCATTTTATGTAGAGTATTTGCCTATCGGGTACATCGGAAGAACTAAATGCACAATTTTCCAGAAACAAAAAAAAGGGACAATCGTATAGATATGTAGAGGACCTTCATCCATTATGAGGACTCAAACTCTATCATCCTCCACTCGCGCTTTAATTTGGGAGAAAACTTCTGAGCAGCACCATCTTGGATCAACCAGAAAATTAAATGAGAATCAGAAGCAAAAAAATTTAACTACCAGGAAATTCTTCTCAACGATAACAGTAGGCCACATACAGGTTCCGAAATTTTGGCTTCAATGAACTATTCCTCTTTTGTCTTTGCCATAGTATCCATAAACCCACAAGCTTCTTTCACCCTGGATAGCCTGCTGCACTTTCATCTGCATTCAGCTTTAGTTTCTGTGCAGGATGCCAAATACTCTTCACAGTGAGACGGTGATTAGGCCACAAATTTTTTGAGGAATGGAAAGCCTCATCCATCTGTTTACCAAATGCTTGAACACTACTTTGGGCATCTGTGTAACTATGTCATTATTAACCAAAAAAATCCTGTTTCTTTCTTTTCAAATTTTCCACATAACAGTTCCAAAAATGGTTCCCCAAGCTATGTTCTAGGCTGAACAACCAATTCAACAAAAGGTTTTTACAACCCTCGTTTATCTACCGATGACTTCTTGTACATTCATATAAGTTCAAACAAATTCCATTGTACCGTTTCAACATAATTCATGAGACTTATTACTTGCATTACTGTATTGGTCTTTGTACTATGCTTTTGACCAAACGACAACAAGCAGTTTGGTGTAAGAAAATGAAAAATGTTTTCTATCATGTTGATTTTCATCTTTTGTTCCAGTATGATATTCTTGGAGATTGATACACCTCGGTCATCAAATGAGATAACTGAAAACCAAAATCAGAGCAAAAAATAAGGACACTTGAAAGAACGTTAAAAGAGCCACTAAACAAAGGAATGTAAGGTTTTTTCTAAGAAAGCTTAGCAAGAAAAGTTAAGAAATGACATGAAGAAGATGACAAAGGAGATATTCCTTAGTACGTCTTTAAGCCTTGAAAAGCACAATGTCAGTTCACCTAATTGCGTTGACTATGCGAACAGCAGAATGCAGGGGATGACTTTTTTACAACTTCTGTATTTTGCACTCACTTATGTTGGGTAGTAATGATCCAGGCATTGATTGTAATTTTCATGCTTTGCGCTCTGCACTTGGCTCTGAATTTCCCACGCCAACCATTGCACGTGAATTTCTCTTGTATTTGCGTCAACTTTAGCCACTTGACTATTAAATACTACTTTGTATTTCCAATTAAATGTTAAACCACCAAGTACTTATACTCTGTTGTATTTACCGATTCTGACACACTCCAGAAAATAATACTTCTGCTTCGTTTCTATTCTGCTCATGGTTGCAGGCTGGCATAATTTTGGGTCCATCAGCAATGGGACAGTTTAAGTGGGTTAGTGCAACAATATTCTACAAGAGTTCGCTGCTATTACTTGAGGTAATAGCCAATATCGGTATCCTTTACTTCGTCTTCATAATTGGACTAGAGATGGACCTCTCAGTTGTTCGAAAAAATGGGAAGAAGGCCTTCATCTTTGCCATTGCCGGTATCTTTCTGCCTTTTCTCATAGGTTGTGCCTTCTCCTTCTTTCTGCATCACATAACAGCCATGAGGGAAGACACATTCCTTATCTTCTTTTCCATTTCTCTCTCCGTCACTGCACTTCCTGTGGTTTCAAGGATCCTTTCTGAGCTCAGACTCCTCGACATGGAGATTGGCAACATTGTCCAGTCGGCCGCTCTCTTCAATAACATTTTCGGAGTAGTTCTAGTAGTGTTTGTCATTTCTTTGGCAGAGTCGCAAAATGTTTACAAAACAACCCTCTTCGTGATCGCAAGTAGCATAATTTTCGTCGTGCTTTCCATTTTCCTAGTCCGACCAGGACTCTCGTGGCTAGCAAGGCGAAGTACCCCAGAGGATGAAAGATTCACCAACTTCAGCATATCCATTGTTCTCGGTGCTGTAATGATTTTTGGTTTCGTAGCAGATTCCATTGGATTGCATCCAACTTTCGGAGCTTTTGTTTTAGGCCTGGTTTTTCCCAACGGCCCTCTTGCAGCCACGCTCATAGAAAGGCTTGTAGACTTCGTTACGGGTTTTCTGCTCCCTATCTTATATGTCACTAGTGGGTTCAAGACTAATGTTTCAAAAATCCCTGGAGCCTCCAACTGGTTTAAACTAATTATGGCGAGTATTCTATCCTCTGTTGGCAAAGTTGCTGGAACTGTCCTTGTTGCACTCTCTGTCAAGATGCCTTTTCGTGAAGGAGTTGCTCTTGGTTTGCTCATGAACTCCAAAGGACTCACTGAATTGATTGGCCTCAATCATGGGAAAGATCAGAAGGTATTCTCTCTCTCTCTCTCTCTCTCTCTCTCTCTCTCTCTCTCTCTCTCTCTCTCTCTCTCTCTCTCTCTCTCTCTGCGCGCGTGTGTGCGTGTGCACGAGCACATGTCTGTTTGTGTATTGGGCATGACACGCAGAGAAACCAATGTTTTGCAGGTTATAGATGATATAGCATATGCAATGATGATGATCACAACTATATTTATGAATGCAATCATCACACCCATAGTAGTACAAATTTATAAGCCAGCAAGGAGATTTGTACCTTACAAAAGGAGAACAATTCAACAGACAAAAGCAGATGCTGAGATGCGAATACTAGCGTGCATCCACACCCCTCGGAATGCCCCCACAATCATCAGCCTCCTTGAAGCTTCCTATCCCACCAAGAAAACCCCAATATCCATTTACTCACTCCACCTAGTTGAACTCACTGGTCATGGTTCTGCTACACTCATTGTCCAGAACTCTCAAAAATCCGACAGGACAGCCATAAACAGAATGCAAGCGCAGTCTGACCAGATTACCAACGCATTTAAGACCTTGGAGCATCACACCAGTTTTGTCTCTGTCCAATCCCTCACTTCCATTTCACCTTACTCCACAATGCACGAAGAGATTTGCAACTTGGCAGAAGATAAGCGAGTTTCCATCATCATTGTTCCTTTCCATAAGCAACCAACAGTTGATGGTGGGATGGAATCTGCCAATCCCAAAATCCGAACGTTGAATCAGAACGTACTAGCAAATGCACCCTGTTCAGTTGGGATTTTGGTTGACAGAGGACTGAGTGGGTCCAAAAGCTTGACTGCCGGTCAGGTATCTCACAACATTGCTGTGCTATTCTTTGGTGGGCCAGATGACAGAGAGGCACTATCGTATGCAATGAGAATGTCTGAGCATCCTGGGAATAGCCTCAATGTCATTCGTTTCTTTCCGGGTCCCCATGCAGTTGAGCCGGCAATGGACCAGAGTCATGATCTCAATGATACTGGTATACTAACTCTGCAAATAGGAAAAGAGCAAGACAAGCAGCTTGATGATGACTGCATAAAAGAGTTCAGGATGATGAAGGCTAATGACGAGTCATTTTCTTACATAGAAAAGGCCGTGAACAACGGGGAAGAGACAGTGGCGGCGATAAGGGCACTAGACAATATCCATGATCTTTTCGTAGTTGGAAGAGGAGGAGGACTGATATCGCCGCTAACAGCGGGACTTAATGAGTGGAGTGAGTGCCCTGAACTTGGAGTAATTGGCGACCTTTTGGCATCAGCAGATTTTGCAGCAGCTGTATCTGTGCTGGTGGTGCAGCAGTATCTGGGGGCAGGGCCAAATGATGATGGAATTGGAACACCGGACAATGCAAGTCAGCAGGAAGAGCAGTGTATTATGGCCTCAGCTCGCCAGTGAGGGAGTAAGCTATGCCTAAGCATAAATCAAAGGCCTCAGGTGCTTCTGAAACAGGAAAAAGTCTCAACCGGGAGTCAAGTTAATATCGTTTCTCTTATAAGTGCATCTAAGCACTCCCCTTTATATGACTACTTTATAAGTGCGCGAACTGCATTAAGTAAACACTAGTGGTACAATACCATTGTATGATCCTACTTCCTACTCTTTTCTTCTGACATGCAAAATCCATTTGGGCTTTGAGGCGTAGACCAAAACAAACATGCATTTGGAATTCGTACAACAGTTTCCAAAGGTAAACTTTTGTTTTTTTAGGGGTAAAGGATCAGGAAGGGATTAGGAAAGACTTCAAGAATAACTCTCAGCACACACTTTCCGATGAAACAATTTACTAATGTTTTGGTGTTAATTTATCTAATGCTTAGCATGGGAAGATAAATGACCAACATTCGGTTCATGGTTTTCAAGTTGTTGTACGTGGGGTTAGCATATTATTTCAGCTGACACTTGACCATTCCCAAGAGAAAGCAGTTCAAAAAAAAAGAGAGAAAGCAGTAAAACAAGCACTCCATCTGCAGAAGATACATAATTGATGATGGAGTTCCAGGACAAAGACGATTTCACCTCGTAATGACTTCAACAGTTGTAGAACAGGATAGAATTAAACCCAGCTCTTTCGGGGGGGTTTTTTTTTCCAAGTACATATCTAAGAGCTATGTTTCAACCTTACCCATATAGGCATATACTTGTGCAGTTTCCGTTTCTCCAGTTTCCTAACATGCAGTTTAAGACAGAATATTGACAATGTGTCCAAACTTTCCTCTAAAGATTTAGTTTTGACTTCTTGAATTTGAAGTTTAGGTTTTTTTTATAAAAATCTCACACCCCTAAATAACAGAGCATCAATCAGGAGAGATTTTAGCTAGTGGGTTTCCATTTGGGGGCGGGGTTAGTGTTCTATTGTCAATTCCAAGAGTGGTGTCTAAACCGATGTATCTCAAACAAAGAAGTAGATGTCCAAGAAAAATGGATTAGTTATATAGAAGCAAGACAGCATCTGGTTCAGTTGAAGCAAGAATATCAAAGCATCTGCCAAATTCATAACTCAACACGGCAGTTGGCTCAGATAACAAATAGAAGTTGAAAGGGAGATAGAAACCAAAAACAATAGCGGCATTAATGAGTATTGGTTTTTTAACACACGAAAAGAAATACTATAACTGAGGCTTGATGTCTGTCCCAGAATCAAAAAATAATGAATAGCAATGTCCTGAACTATCAAGTCTCCTCCATCCTCATTCCTCATCCTTATTTGGTTTCCTGTTCAACACAATTACATATTATATGTAAAAGAGCCAGAATAAGTGGATTATTTAACTTTTGGCTGCTGTAAAATGCTGGAAAGAACTAGACATTGAAACTATTTCAAACATACTCGAAATAACGAGAGGAAAAAGAAAGAAAAAACCTGATTCTTTCAACTGTTGCGCAAAACAATTCGATTATGAAGTTTTGTTCTCTGCTATTTTTTTCAGCAGGTATAACGCAGACAATAAGATCGAAAATCTAAAAACTTGTTACTGTCGAGCAATATAAACAATTGCGGAAAAAATTTCAACCAAAAAGACAATGAAGCTTCCAAATTGAAAGTTGTAGATATGAACAAATACCATCTGTTCATAATCGGAAGAGAGAGGAAGCCACGAGAGGATTGGAACGACGGAGAAGCCAGAGGGCATTGCGTTCTGTTTGGATTGGACCCATTTAATGTTTGCGAGAAAGAGAGATCTTTGCTTCGCAACTGATAGTAACGAATGAGGATTTTCCTTTTTTTGGTTTGATGGAAATCCAGATCGCAACTTGTGAATCGAATCACCAATTGAAAGATGTCAGTGAAGATTGGATGCTTCAATAGAGGAGGGATTAAGATCCGTTTGGAACGCGGGTGAGGAAACAAACTACTGTAAACAATTGGGTGTTTTTTCCGCCAAATTTCACCACCTTTGGTTGGGAAGTTGAACGTTTTACTTAAAGGCTCTGTTTGGTAGTCCACAGACGAAATTGTGAGATAAAATTGAACATTTTTTTAACTTTCCATTTCCTTTATCTAGAAACCAAACAATGAAAGGAAATTTTTCTTTTTCATTTCTCTCGAATCTCTCCCAACCCAAGTTCCAAACACATGTTTAGAGTCTGTGTTTGAAACTTGGGAAAAGAAAGGAAAATCTATTATAGTATTGCAGGATGGTTTTTGGCGAATGGAGCTTCCTGAGCTTGCCACGTGTCCCCCAATTCTTTGCACCTTTTAAGGTGATTGATGGTAATTTTTAAAATCCGGACAAGGATCTGCACGTGGCAAACAAAACCATATGATCTTCTCCCAATTTTGTTTCCTTTTGTTTCTCTTTCAAAACGTGTAAAGCCAAGGTGGTTGCTAAAAGTGTTTTCCATGAAAAGGAGAAAAAAAACGTATAATGTTAATACTTTCCCATGAAAAGGAAGTTTGTATATACTTTCCCAATAAGTTTCTTTCGGATTTACTCAGTAAAGGAGGCAAGAATACAACCGGTCAACCATTTAGTTTCCATGATCAAATATCAACCAAATATTTATCTTCCTTCCCAAGTTAGAATGCCGGAAAATATCAATCAAATATTACTCAGTAAAGGAGGCATAATATTTGCAAAAAGGCAAGAATACAACCGGTCAAAAGGAATTATTTCCTATAAATCCTACAACTGATATTAAAAGGAATTATTTAAGACTTATCGAAAAAGGAATTATTTCCCTACCGATTCTATTCGAGTGCTAACATTAATATTCTCTCTTAATTTTTCCCCTAAAATAAAAATCCTTTTGTACTTTTATGTGTTGTCATGCTGCAAAAAACGTGTAGAGGAAGACAAATCGATTTGTTCAAATTCAAGGTGTGTACACCGATTTCTAACTAATCGTGTACCCACTATTTTCCGTATTTTTCGTAATTGTGTACACCCACCATTTTTTCCGTAATTGGAACAGTTAATCAAGAGTTGACTTGCGTGTACAGATTGTTTGAGGCGTGGCTTTAGGCACAGGCACGGATTTGCGTAGGTTTTGTTTGCTTCAATTTCAAGGTATGCCTCTTTTTTAAACTTTTAGTACTTTTATGTGTTGGTTACTACTATTTTTTAATTTTGTCATGCTGCAAAAAACGTGTAGAGGAAGACAAATCGATTTGTTCAAATTCAAGGTGTGTACACCGATTTCTAATTTCTAACTAATCGTGTACCCACTATTTTCCGTATTTTTCGTATTTGTGTACACCCACCATTTTTTCCGTAATTGGAACAGTTAATCAAGAGTTGACTTGCGTGTCAGATTGTTTGAGGCGTGGCTTGCACGGTGAGATTTGCAGTTTGTTAGGTTTTGTTTTGTTTGCTTCAATTTCAAGGTATGCCTCTTTTTAAACTTTTAGTACTTTTATGTGTTGGTTACTACTATTTTTTAATTTTGTCATCTTTGCAAAAATCGTGTAGAGGAAGACAAATCAATTTTTTCAATTTCAAGGTATGCCTCAAGGTATGCCTCTTTTTAAAACTTTTTTACTTTTATGTGTTGGTTACTACTATTTTTTATTTTTGTCATGCTGCGAAAATCGTGTAGAGGAAGACAAATCGATTTTTTCAATTTCAAGGTGTGTACACCGATTTCTAACTAATTGTGCACGTACTTTTTTTTTTTTGAAAAGCCTACACGCCTGATTTATCACAATAATTCGTAACTAACATTTTTTCCATCTTCAATGCGTGTACCCACTATTTTCCGTTTTTTTCGTAATTGTGTACACCCACCATTTTTTCCGTAATTGGAAGCAGTTAATCAAGAGTTGACTTGCGTGTACATTGTTCGAGGCGTGACTTGCGTGTACCCGGATTGTTTTGCGTAGGTTTTGTTTGTTTCCTTGACGATGAGTTTCGGTTATTTGATGAACATGGTTTGATTAGTTGAATTTCCAGGTTGAATTTTGAATTTCAATCTCCGAAGAACCAGAGTTCTAGACGCCACCGAGTGATTTGATTAGGTTTTTCTCAGATCTACTTTTACCTCTCTACCGCTGACAATAGTTTTTATCCTTATGCATCTTAAAGTTTTGAACTATTTGGACATAAGACACAGGATGGATCGTGAGAACAGAGATCCGAATGTCAAACAAAGGTCTCAACAACGGTCTCAAAAAAAAAGAGCACTACTTGAAACTATCGAAAAACAACCTAAGGAAGCGGCAAAAGAATGTCGCCGTGTAAGAGCATGCATCTTGAGAGACAAGAAGAATGTCGGTCAAAACACCACCAACCACTCCATAGGTAATAGTCATCTTCATTTTGTATAAAAGTTACTTCTTTTCTCTTCTTTTTTTACCCGACTACGTAGTAGGTCGAATTGATCAACTTCATCGATTAGATGGACACCAAAAAGAAGTGGTAAAAGAAGGTCATTATGACAGTTTAGAAAGGCATTGGGGATCATTATACATGTCGAAGTAGGACTATCAAGGAATGACAAAGGAGCATTGGAATCATCGTGATGACAACTTTAGAAAGGCATTGGGGATCATTATGACAGTTTTAGATATTGGGTTAAGTTTCAGAGACATTTGTTTAGTTTACTTCTTCTGGATTGTGAGTAGATGTCATGAATTCTTTACGAATTGCGACAATTTAAAATATGTCGAAGTTTGTTTGCTTTGAATTTTGATTAAGCATGTGCACTTGGATTCGCTCCGTGCATAGCACGGGTTTGATGCTAGTAATTAGTATGACAGAAATGAGATGCTGTTAAACCAAGCTAAACCAAACCAAACCGATGCTACATGAATCATGTTTTTCCATTGAGCTCTGTCTAAGGCGACCTCTTCACTGAGGTTTAGTAAGCCCAAGTTCTTTCGTACGACGGCATCCAAAGTCAATTTAGGTCTTCTTCCCCTAGCCCTACTATCCCCTACTATCATATCACTCTTCTTGACTACTGCGTCTGGAGGTCTACGATAGATATGTCCAAACCAACTCAATCTATTTTCCCTCACCTTATCCTGTATTGGTATAACTCCTACTGTTTCACAAATAGTCTCATTTCTAATTCTATCACTCTTAGTCTTGTCACACATCCACCTCAACATCCTCATTTCAGCTACACTCATGTGTTCTCACTTGTTGCTTCTTGATAGGCCAACACTTCATCCCGTAAAGCATCGCTAGTCTGATAGCAGTTCTATAAAACTTCCCTTTCAGTTTGCTACGCATCCTTCGATCACATAATACACCTAATTGGCTCTCTACTTGAGCCACTCAACTTGAATCCTATGGTTTACATCGTCCATAATCTCATCATCCTTACTTAATATTGAACTTAAAAAAAATGAGATGAAAATTTGAAGAGAAATTGAGAGACAACTTGCGTTGGAATTCTTTACCAAAAAAAAAAAATAGTTGGAATTTGAAATTTTTCCTTCACTTTTTTAAGGGATTTTGTTGCTATATGCCAGAAGAGCATATGCTCGCGATCATTAAAAAAAAATAACTAAACCCATTTGTAATTCAAGATCGTAAAAGCTATTTTTTTTTGCCCTGAAAGTAATGACCGGGCATAACCCCCAGTGGCCTCAAGAGTTTCTTGGCAAGAAGTATATTAATATTAAATCCTAAAGGGCGTTGGCAAAGTGGTCTTGTCTTGATATTTAAGAGTTTGCGAATGCCATGGGGACTTGAGGTCGGACTGTTAATCTCCAAAATGGGGGTATTACAAAACCCCGGGTTGGTATTGGTAATCCAATCCCTCCCTTGTTATGGCAAAAATACCAAACTATCCTTGGTTCAATCAATTAATGTCCGAAATACCCAGGTTATACCCAAAACACACATTTTCCAAAAAAAAAGGAATGAGACAGCATTGTGTGTTTAATGAGAGGAAATAACATTACGAAGAATGATATAAACTATCTCATTTCATGGTTTGGTGCACTGGACATCACACGAACACCCTCACTCATTTTTGGTACTACTTATCCTATCCATAAATACAACAAAAATGATACAAGCCTCCCTCATTTTACTACATTAAGTTAAGCACCTCTCACACTTGCATTTTAAATTTTGAACACCCATCATAAGCTCACACATAAGTTATATACTTAATTTAAATAGATATGGACTACGAGATGTTATTTAAAATATTTATATATAAAGAAAAGTTTAAGTTCAATAAAATTCAAACTGAGATAACTTCAAAAAAAAAAAAAAAAAATCATATAGCAACACGCATTCATTAAATTGTACCAATTTTCAGTTCTTTCTTTATTTTTTTCTTTTTTTTTTGAATTGGCCTTGTATTACTTTAGTGTTGCATAAGGGTAAAAATGTCAAATTGTACAATTGTGAGAGTATAACAATTGTCCAGCATTAAAGGAAACTATCGTGGCTCATTCGCGCCTCCCTATCATGTATTACTTCAGTGTTGCATAAGGGTAAAAATGTCAAATTGTACAATTGTGAGAGTATAACAATTGTCGCAGCATTAAAGGAAACCATCGTGGCTCATTCGCGCCTTCCTAAAATAATTTGATTTAGCTATTTTTCTTCTCTTTTTTCTCCAAAACCAATCAAAGGAAGATGAAAAATATTTTTATTTTCCTTTCCTTTCGTTTCTTTTCCAAGGGTTCCAAATAAAGCCTACTTTATGAGGAGGAGTAGGGGAGTATATTATACAGTAGAAAGGGGAAACATGTTTCAGACAGACTTCAGATTCGTTGGTTAACCAGGGCCTTCAAACTGGGCGCCTCGGGGGAACATGAACGAACCTGCAGAATTGTTTTGACTCTCTCTCTCTCTCTCTCTCTCTACGTACATACATAGCCATTACATACGGTGATAAAAGAAAAGGATGGGGGACGGCAATAGCAACAACAGCAGCAGGGGCATCTCAGGCAGCAGCAACAACAACAGCAATAATAGTAACAGTAATAGGCCGGAATGGCTGCAACAATACGATCTGATCGGAAAGATCGGTGAAGGCACATACGGCCTTGTTTTCCTCGCCAAGATCAAGTCCAATCGGAGTAAGTCCATCGCCATCAAGAAGTTCAAGCAGTCCAAGGACGGCGACGGCGTCTCCCCCACCGCCATCCGCGAAATCATGGTCTCTCTCTCTCTCTCTCTCTGTGTGTGTGTGTGTGTGACGTACTAGAAATATGTGAATTCTTAGGAGAAGAAGAAAGAAAGAAAGAAAAGGATTTTTTTTCCTTTTGTTGGTGTTGGGTTCTTGATGATAATTGTGGAACCACTTAATTCGCGGATTATATATTAGAGAAAGGGGAAAAGCTCTGCACGCCTGGATAATTTTAGCATAAGCTCACTCTTATGTGGAACGAGGAAGGGCACAATGTTTGGAATGTTTTTATTATGTATTGATTTCCCTTCATTTAGTTGTTGTTAATCGCTGAGGGAAGTTATGGTAAACCAATGAACTGAATAATCATTATTCTTTCTTTCGGTTTTACTTGTACTGGGTTTTTTTTTTGTTGATAAAATCTAAATGCAACGAAAAAATGCACAATTCTATCACATTATAAGTATATCACAGGCTAAATACGCCAGTGTTTTCCAGAGGTTATGAAAGTTTGTGTTTTTAGTGCAAGGAAATTTGTTAAACCACTGGCGTGCTCACTGATGCTAGGATAGAACAATGTTTGGATATTTGTTTTGTTTCAGTTTGTTTCTTCACTGTAAAAGGAACACCTAGTTTTTTAGTTATGTTCTAAGGCTTAGGTCTGGTTCTATCCTGATTTGGATAGGATTTGCTCTGGTCCTATCATCATTATGATGTTATTGGTAGAGTAGGCTCCTTGACGATAAGTTTAATACTCCGTATTAAGTGCTACTCCATTGTAACAAAGTTAAGTTAATTGATGTGATCATACAATTACGTTATAAGGTTATACTTTATCACCAACTCGTTGACTCATCAAGCAGTTGTCTTGATAATTACGCGAGAGTTAGCATTAATCTGGTGAATGTGTATTATTGGGATAAAAAGATGCAATTACCAGAATGAGCCTAAAATAGCATTAAACTCCATCTAAAAACATGCATCCCAACAATCGGATGTCCAAGTGAGAATACTTGGCTTGCAAGTCAAACTAATCCATTGACACAACTAGAACATGTCAGAAAATTCAAACTAATCCATTGACACAACTAGAACATGGCAGAAAAGTCAGTTATTTGGGCCCTGGAGGATTGATAGGCTGAACTGCTAGTTTTCAGATACGAAATATCCATCCTAGTTACTATGGGGCGAATGTTCCCAATTGACACATATGAAGGACTCAGTTTTGGACTTATTGGATCATTATCAATTCATGAGAGGATTGGTTAGTGTTCTTTTCTGTACATTTGTTGGTCACTGCAATCAAATGTAGAGTTGCTGTAGAACTGAAATCTAAGAAGAAAGGGTGGTAATGCTTGGTTCCATTTTTTGTGAGTTACCTAATCTTGTTTCTTAATGATGTAGTTGCTTCGGGAGATTAACCACGAGAATGTGGTGAAGCTCGTGAATGTGCACATCAATCATGTCGACATGTCTCTCTATTTGGCTTTTGATTATGCTGAGCACGATCTTTACGTAAGTTTATATTTCTAGTTCTCATATGATATTTCTTGTGTCTCTCTTTGAGGCTTTATTGCACAAAGGTTTTGGTTGGATGATCAACCTGTCGTGCATGACTTTCGCTAGATATTTTCACCTTTGTCTACTCATTATTTCCGTTCCTCGCCGTCGCTACACTCTTGCATTTAAGTTTGGATATACAATTTTTCTCTCTACATTTGACACTGTTTGCACATAAGGCTAAGTTGTATCCATTGTACTTTCTTATACTGCAGTTCACGCATTTTAATTTAACTGATTCCTTCAGATTCCTCTCAACCAATTATCACACTTCTTGCATAGAAGTTATTGCAAGTTTGTTAAACTCTAGTTAGAATAACCACACAGAAGCCCAACTAATGCTGCTTTCGACTCGTATAGTCTCAGTTAAGTGACCATTTGTTCTTGTGAATACAGGAAATCATTAGACATCACAGAGACAAGGTTAGCCAAGCAATCAATCCGTACACTGTTAAGGCATTGCTGTGGCAGCTGCTCAATGGGCTCAACTACCTCCACAGGTAATGCGTATTTCTGTCTTCGGGAGATGAACTATAGTCTTTTGACGAATAAGCTACACTTATATCTATTGGAAATGTTGATGCAGTAACTGGATCATACATCGAGATCTGAAGCCTTCAAATATCTTGGTAGGTTTGTCGTCCTTTTTATGGGTTACTTAGTTGTCCTCTCTGACATTGGAATGTATTAGCATTCTCCACCATTTTCTTGAACCTCAATGGCCAGGTCATGGGTGAGGGAGAAGAGCAAGGAGTTGTCAAAATTGCTGACTTTGGGCTTGCAAGAATTTATCAAGCTCCCTTGAAGCCCTTATCGGAAAATGGGGTAGGATGCATTGTTTCTTACATATCTTCCAGTTGTTCTTTTTTTTTTTTTTTTTGCCTCCCTTTCTTTGACAAGAAAGGAAGTCAATTTAAGTTGATGGGCTCGATACTGCTTAGAGTTCCCTCTCCTGCAAATCTTTTATCTGGCTATCTCCACCACAGGTTGTCGTGACCATTTGGTATCGTGCACCGGAGTTACTTCTTGGGGCAAAGCATTATACTAGTGCTGTTGGTATCCTTAGGCATCAGATCCCACGTTTTATTCACTTCAAGAATTAAGTGTTTCTCTGCAATTTCACGTTTGCGTTTGTATCAATCAGAGAGAATATGCAAATAAGAACTTTACATCCTTAAGATTGCTATCAGATATGTGGGCTGTGGGATGCATATTTGCTGAGCTTCTGACTCTCAAGCCACTCTTTCAAGGGCAAGAAGTTAAAGCCACACCAAACCCTTTTCAGGTATGAAGTTATCTTAATATGGTTTGTTTCATATCCTTTGCCCATTTAGTTTTCGTTGCAACTTAACCTTATAATTTGCTGTTATGTTGGACATATGCTCTCACTGTCTCTTTCCCTAATGCAAAATTGACAATTTTGCAGCTTGACCAACTTGACAAAATATTTAGAGTCTTAGGTAAGAAGGTTCATTTTGTCTGTTCCACTTCCTCCCTTTTCTAGCGTTTCTGATCTAACCAGTGATTAACCATGGCATTAGGTCATCCCACTCAAGACAAATGGCCAACACTTGTGAATCTTCCACACTGGCAATCAGATCTACAACACATTCAAGGGCATAAGTAGTAAGTCTCTTTGGTCTTGGAAAATATAACGGAAGTCTCTTACGCCCTGTTTGTTAGAGGTAGATAGAAGGGGGATATAGAGAGAGGCCGGATATAGAAATCCGGGTGTTTTATATCCGGTGTTTGTTTAGGTTTTTGTTACCCGGATATAATATCCTGGGATTTGTATATCCCTTTGGGGAGGGATAAAATATAGGCACCCTCCCCCCAGGTTTTGCTATATCCGGCCTCCTATTCCAACTTACCCTTGTGCCAGTTGGCACTGATTACTGCTGCTGCTGCGAGAGAAAGGGACAAGCTGGCCCACCACTGCCATGCGTCATAGAGAGAAAGAAAGAAATGGGAAGTGGCAGCATGTGTTGGGACGCAGGAGAGAGAGAGAGAGTTGAATGGCCCCCCATTTTTTACTTTTTGACTTTTTTATTGGGGACAAAAATGGTATTTTACATTATCCAACCCCTCATATCCACCTTTTACAACAACAAAACAAACAAAGTTATTTTTTATCTCCCCTTCTAAAATAATACCCCTCCAACTATATCCACCTCTATATCCCCCTCTTATTATATCTCTCTTCTCCCCTCATATACATATCCCTTTAACAAACTGGGCGTTAGTTCTTATAATCCTTGGTTGAACTTTTTGAAGTGTGGGCTGTCAAATTCTTAGTTGTCATTAGTACATTACTTGTTTGCAGTGTATGTAATTAGTTTCCCTTATTTCGTCCTTTCTTCTCGCAGTGAAAATCCTGGACTTCATAGCGTTGTTCATCTCCCTCCAAAAAGTCATGCATATGATCTCCTCTCAAAGATGCTGGAGTATGTAGCTCTCAGTCTCTGAACTGTTTTACTCTGCAGTAATGAACTTATGATGTTGATACTGATGCAGATAAAAATTAGAGAGAGGGAGAGAGGCACAAGAAAAAAGTGGACAATGGAGTCCACCATTAGAAAATAAAAAGAGCAAAGTGCATCAAAGTCTCAAGCTAGAAATTAAACACTGCCCTGCAATCTCATGAATTAGAGAAAAAGACTAAGTCACCCACAAAAGAGGTGGAATCACTTTAAACAGGGGAGAAACAGAAGTCCAATTGTTTAGAATGAAGAAAAATGGAGGAATTAAACAAGGGAAGTATTAATCATTTTGTCAAAGAAAGATTTGCATGAGATCCCCAAAGAGTGATTTTGTTAAACAATGGGATTGCTTCCATTTTCATTCTGACCTATCATATTATATTATTTGCAGGTATGATCCTCGAAAGCGCATAACAGCAGCACAAGCTCTTGAGCATGAGTACGAATTCCGTTTGCCTCTATTGTATTTTGTATGTTACGTGTTTAAGTTCATAGTCAAGCTCTTCGATGCTGGGTCCCTTTTGTAAGGGTCAACATCTTCCTTTACATACAAAGTTCCCGCTAGAGCTTGTCCCACATTGGTTAATTATAACCTCCAAAGTTAGTATATGAACTGCCCAGGCTCATATACTAACTTTGGAGATTATAATTAACCAATAAGGGACAAGCTCTAACACAGTAACACTCCCCCGCACGTGCGACCCCTAACCCGCACGTGGAGAGATAAACAACGATTCAATACATACGACAAACTAAGGGGAACCAACCATCAATAATATATAGTCTTGTCCAAAAGCCTTAGAAAGCCTAGCTCTGATACCAATTCAAAATCAATTGGCCATGAGTTGAGAGGCCGCCTTTGGCTCATATACTAACTTGGGAGGTTATAATTAACCAATATGGGACAAGCTCTAATAGTTCCTTTCCCTTTTCTTGTATGGATTCTTATCACAGTCTTAAAAGTAGTATTCGAGAAACACGGTTTCGAAACCTGTGTGAGTGTCTCCATTCGTTTTTTGCCTAACGTTATCACTAAGCAAGAACCAACAAATAATTAAGGGCAAAGGGAGCATGTGTAAACATTATATATATAGGCAAATTTTCTAGTAAGGACCTCCCGTAAATAAGAAAAAATGTATTTTTTTCACGTTAAAAATTGTTTTTGGGAAATCCGAACCGTCCAATGTGTTCAGAAGGTGTTTTCAAGGGTCTACGCGAATATACAGTTTTTGGCGAAAAACTGCTTGGATCAAGCCCTTCCCGGTATTTTTTTTTGAAGATTTCCCGCGGGGACCCTTGAAAACACCTTTTGAACACATTGGACGGTTCGGATCGTCAAAAAAATGCTCGGATCACGAAGGTCCGGAAGTCCGGATAGGAAGTGGAACCTATATATATGTATATGTTGGATCATATCCAACGGCCAACGTGAAAAGTCATGAATTTACAAAAATCCGAGAGTTTGGAGGGGAAGTGAATTGTATATATATATAAACATGAGTGAGAAATGACATCTCAATATAGGAGTATTATTTTACGCCAAATATATGGACTAAACATGTAGATAAGTAATAGAATACAAGACAAGAAAGAGAGTTCTAAATCTCTCTTATTATTATTTTTTTCTCTTCTTCCTGGCATATTTTTGGAACGGGAAGTGAGAATTTCGTCCTTAAGATTAGTGTAGAAGCTTCCATCCTACTTAGGAGCAGGTTCCCGTTTGGATAGGAGTGAGCTCCCGTCAAGCTCCCATCTAGGGAACGTGCATTCGAGCTTCCAACTAGGGAGCGCACCCATTTTAGAAGGATCCTGCTACTAAGGGTGAGATTGGTCCCCAAGAATTAGTTGAAGTACGCATAAGATGGCCCGGATACCTTGAGTTTTTAAAAGAAAAACTTATTCTCATGCAATGCTGACATGACAACAGTTCATGGTAGTATAGCTCCTGTGCAGGAAATTTTAATTCTCAAGTCTCCTTTGGAATTACCAGACCAACCAACTTGTAAAAGTTTGGCAGTCATGTTGCAGTTCGTGCGGAGCTGCATATTCTCGTAGTCTTTATTTTATTTTATTTTAATTCTCTCTCTATAGATGTGTGTGTGTAGTATGTACTAGTGTTTTGCGTAATTGCGATCTATTGGTTGATCATGTGGAAGTTTTTTTTTTCCTTAGGTACTTTCGGCTTGAACCTCTTCCGGGACGCAAGTATGCACCATTTCTCTCTTACATTTGTACTTAGTGCAGTTATACTGTAACTGATGCATAGAACAGTATCTCTTTTCTTTTTTTTAATCGGCGCCTTTGTTGTTTATTTTTTACTTAAAACATTTTGCATAAAAGTAGAAAACATCTGTATACATAGTTTTTCTTTTTTCGGTGAAGCATATTTTTGCTCTGCACTTCCTTGGAAGTTGACCCGTAAATGTAATACCAATGTTCAGTGCACTTGTACCTTCTCAAACTGGAGAAAAGGTTGTCGCTTATCCTACTCGCCCAGTGGATACAACTACCGATTTTGAAGGAACAACTAGTCTTCAACCTTCTCAACCGGTATGTGCCAAGGATTTGCAACCTTTTTCTGCAATACTGATTTAAACTACATGAAGTCGAATTAATTTCTGTTGCCTTTGGCTTTTGCTATTGTTGAATATCTGCTCACAAAGATTTTCTCAGTATTTTTTAAAATGCAATCCATTGACCACTAAATGAAAGCAGTTGAGATGCGTTCACTTGCAGAATTTTTCACAGATGAGACACCCGATGCTAATTTGTTTTATCTTTTGTCACCCCCCCAATTTTCATATAATTCGGAAATATGATTTCTAAGAAGAAAGTAACCATGAACCAATTGTAGTAATAAAAAAACTATATTGTTCACCAAAATTAAAAGAATAGAAGTAAGCGGTTCACGTCCTAAATCCATCAATGTTTTCAATTAGCCACCAACGCCCACTAATACAACATAAATCCTTACAAAGTTCAACTACAAGTTTTTCTTTACATTTGCCAAAATGACACAGCAAAATACTTACGAGTAGAATCCAAAGTTCATAGTTACATTACATGTCAAATGTCAAAATATAATGTAGTCAAAAGTTAGCCTCCAATGCCTAACAAAAACAATACGAGATCAACTCGCCAAAACACAAAAGTAAGCTCCACCCCCAAGTCCATCAAATCTTAACATGTTTGAAAATACTAGTGTTTGTACCCATGCATCATTGTATCCCATTTTTTTGAACTCCAAAATATACCTGCTCGGCAATTAATATAACCAAGTCCAAAGAGATGAAACCAAAATCCTTTAAACATAAAGCAAGTCAAATTAATTAAACTCAATTAGCTAAGTAGAAGAAAATAGGAGTACATAACATCGAGGGCCCAAATTGTCAATGTTGTGTACCAATCCTTGGCGACTGATCAAGTCCCAAATTCATCCAAACATATGGGCTACTAACCCAAAGGCCTAACGGGCACCTTATCCCGCGCGGGTTTACGGACTATGCACCGGTGGATAAACTCATTATCCATATGTTTCTGGCTACACGATGTGTACCAATCCTAGGCGACTGATCAAGTCCTTAAATCATCCAAATTTATGGGCTACTATCCCAAAGGCCTATGAGGCACCTTATCCCGCCCGGGTTTACGAACTATACACCGACGGACAATTCCTTATCCACATGTTTCCGGCTACACAACACATAAAAATGGCCAAGCCGGCCTCCAATACATGGCTCACTAGCCGAAATGACAAGTATCAATTCCAAATCATCCAAACCCAACATGTAATAGCATCAACCCTCAAACTTCTTAACTTGAATAAAAACCAAGAAAATCCAACCCAAATAACAAGTATCAATTCAGAATCTTAACCCTTGCCTTATAATACATGAAACACTAAATATAGATGTTCAAGTGTCTATACTTTATCAATCATACTCCTCAAATACTTAGCAATTATGTCAAATAAAAGATAAATCCATCTCAACCATGTAAAACAACATATGTGCTCATCGCAAAACATCACAATCCTTCAATATTCCCAATTACTACTTACAAGAGAGCTAGTGTGGACAATGAACAAAATGACATATAACCTTAAAAAAACAACAATTTTCTTTAGGCAACGCACTACTAGTATATTGAATCAACTCCTAAACCCATCAATTTGAACATATGAGTGCCATTTCATACTCTCACAATACTAGTCATATTAGGGCTTCATATAAATAAAAAAAATACTAGAACACAAACAAGATAGTAATTTCTAACATGATAACTTGCATTTTAAAGAAACTAGTAGAAAACCCTACCTCTTGAGAACAAAACCCCCAAAATGCTAGGAATCCCGAAGTTGTGCGAAGTGACACTTTCTTCGGATCAACATGTAGCTCTCTTCGTGTAGATTAACTTTACTTCCTGCACTTCTCCATGGTCGATATCTTGATTTTGGATTTTGGAAAAGAAGAAGAAGGGTTTGTGTGTGTGTGTGTGTGTGTGTGAGAGAGAGAGAGAGAGAGAGAGAGAGAGAGAGAGAGAGAGAGAGACGCTCGAAGAAAAGAAAAAGGGGATCGGCTAGAGACTAGAGTGTGGAAAATACACTCCTCCCCCCTCAATTGTCTAATTATTATACTACCTACTAGCATATAAGTCCTTGCACAAGTAACCCCGGTACTAACCATTAAATAAATAATTGGTCCTACAAGTTTCTAAAACACCCCCCAAGCGTGGGTCCGGACACATTCGATCAAAGGCCTAGAATCCGATCACAGTCAAGTACACGTCTATACACATTTGAATATGCACAAGTATAAATAAATAAATAAATAAAAACACATATCACATTTTGAAAATATTTAATAAATAAATTTAAGCACGGGTCTCTACATTTTTACCCTTACTTTTCATAATCTTTCAAGCAAGGCCTTGCCTGTGTTTCAATACCATAACATGTATTCTCTTTACTCTCTATACATCAGCCTTCCATGGTCATTTATCAAAGAAAACAATTACATAGTGTCATAGCCACCATAGCATGATACCATGGAGAAGTTTCCCCTGTTTGTTTTTCTCTTCTTTCTTTTTCCTCTTCTTGAAAAAAGTGTTAAGTTATAAGGGTTTATTTGTTATGTTCTTAGTTCATAAGGGTAGTTTAGTCATTATTCATTTGCCTGTGTATACATGTTGCTGTGTATAGTGTTGTTTAGAGGTAATGAGAAAATACGTTTTACCCTCTCTCTCTGGAATCGTACATGGTATCAGAGCATGAGATCACCTCATCGATCCTTGCTTGGGCTTTGTAGAGAGAGACGATCGTGACTCACTGTTGATCGACCTCCAAAGTCGATCGTGTGAGGAGATCTCACGCTGTTCTTGGTCGAAATCACTGCACGATTGTCGTAACTTACTGGGTCTTGCTCGAAACTTACTGGGTCTTGCTCGAAATCTCTGGCCGACTGCCGACGAGCACTGTAGACGTCCGGCGAGCACTGTAGCTGTTCTATCAGCATTGTACGATCCTTGGTAAGCCTGTTCCGACCTGTTTTTTGCTTGAAATCGACTGTTTCACCCTGTTTGTCCGTGGAATCTCATTGGGTTGTCTTCATATCTACTGTACGACCTCCGACGAGGACTGTACAATCTCCGACGAAGTTTTTTTAACCCTGGTTTGTGCCCTGTTTGACTGAGACAGCTGGGTTTTGTCATTTGGGGTATTTTCTGGACCTCGTTCATCCTCCTCAATGCTGTGAGGTGTTGTTATCTCATTTTCTTGGAGTTTTTCAGCAGTTTACCACTGCCTTCTTCAAAACCTATCATTTTCAGACCTAGGGGAGTTGATTTTGCTCTCCCACAGTGTCATTTTGATATTGGTTTGCAAGTTCGGGGCCCGTTTTAGACTATGTGCCTCCGACGTCACTTGGCTGCTTCCGAGATTTGCTGGGTTACCTTTCGACAGCCTTTAATAGGACTTTATTTGGTGGTATTTGGTTTCGACATCGACAGATTGCTCATTTGAGCCTTTTACTGCGCTGACTACTGTTGTTTGGACCGACTGAGTTTTGAGTCTCACTTGGTGGTTTCGATTTGTTGCCAATTTACAGTGGTTTATTGCTCTTTTGGGAACATTGCCCAGTTGTTACTGGACTTCTGTTGATATGGCGGATATTTCCAAAACTGGTCTAATGGCTAGGCTTGACACTCCGAACCCCATAGCTTCCTCCACGTTTTCTGCTTACACAGGTATTCAAGCTAATGCATCTACTCCGTCATCTGCTCCTTGGATAATAGATTCTGGTGCAACGGATCATATGACGAGTTGTTCATCTTTCTTTGATTCGTACTCTACTTGTTCTGGTAAGGATAAGGTTCGAGTAGCTGATGGTTCTTTATCTGCTATTTCAAGGAAAGGTTCTATTCATTGTTCTCCAACTATTTCCCTTTCCTCAGTTCTCCATGTTCCAAAATTTTCTACTAACCTTCTATCTGTTAGTAGTCTTACCCAATCCTTAAATTGCTCCATAACCTTTTTTCCTACACATTGTGTCTTTCAGGAACTGGATACGGGGAGGATGATTGGCAGTGGTAAAGCTCATGGGAGCCTTTATTTTTTGGAGTCTGCACCTACTCCAGTTTGCCCACCTTTGTCATGTGGCCAAGCTCTTGCAGCAGATAAGGGTTCAGCTCTTCCTTTGTTACATCAGTGGCATCGTCGATTGGGTCATCCATCATTTGGAATTCTAGAAAAACTGTTCCCTAGTTTGGCTAAGCAATGTTCTCGAAGTCAGTTCATGTGTGAAGCTTGTGAGTTTGCGAAACATAAGCGCTCATTTTATGCTCCTGTCAATCAAAGGAGTGATTCGCCATTTATGGTCATTCATTCTGATGTATGGGGTCCTTCTCCTGTCACATCTCGGTCTGGTTATCGCTGGTTTGTCACCTTCATTGATTGTTATTCTCGTGTCACCTGAGTGTATTTGTTAAAGGCAAAAAATGAGGTTTTTTCGTGCTTTAAATCTTTTCATCAAATGGTGCGTACTCAGTTTGATGCTAACGTTAAAGTCCTCCGTAGTGATAATGAGACTGAGTATATCGATGGGGCTTTCCGGTCATACCTTAATGACTCTGGCATCCTTTTTCAGACTTCTTGTGTTGGCACTCCACAACAAAATGGAGTTGCAGAGCGCAAGAATCGCCATCTTGCTGAGGTAGCCCGCTCTCTATTGTTCACAATGCAAGTCCCTAAACATTTTTGGGGCGAAGCTGTCCTTACTGCGGCTTTTCTTATCAACCGCATGCCATCTAGTGTTCTTCAGTTCCAAACACCGATTAAGGTTCTTTTAGGTTCTCGGGTCTCATCTCTCCCACCCAAAGTCTTTGGTTGTGTGTGTTTTGTTCATGCTCCTAAGCACCCAGGTGGTAAGCTGGATCCCAAAGCCCGCAAGTGTATTTTCCTTGGCTATTCTCCCACTCAGAAGGGTTATAAATGCTATGACCCGCACTCTCGCAAAATGTATGTCTCCATGGATGTCACCTTTTGGGAAACCGAATCTCTTTATCCTCTGTCCACTTCATCTCTTCAGGGGGAGAATGATAGACAGGAAGAGATGTTGACATTTCATACTCCTGAGTCGTGGTCTTATCCTTTACCTCGTCATGGTGAGGGGGAGAAAGAACCTTTACCTGCAGAAAGAGCAGAGCATGATGATCGGGAAAGACTGGATAGGCCAAATTTACAGACCTTTTCTCGAAGGAATAAAGACAAGTCTACATGTGCAGTGCCACTTTGCCAATCTCCATCACCTACTCCAGTTTCGGACTCTTCCGCTGATTCATCTGGTAATGATTCTCTCCCTACTGTTGTTGATAATCTTAATGCTCCTATTGCTCTTAGAAAGGGAGTTAGATCATGCACTCAACATCCCATTTCCCAGTTTGTTTCTTATGACCGTTTATCTCCTTTGCATCGTGCTTTTGTTTCGTCTCTTTCTTCTATATCTATTCCACAGAATTGGCAGGATGCATTCATGATACCTAAGTGGAAAGGAGCTATGGTAGAGGAGATGACGGCTTTGAAAAAGAACGGCACTTGGGAGCTAGTATCTCTTCCGAGAGGGAAGAAACCTGTGGGGTGCAAATGGGTGTTTACTGTGAAACACAAAGCTGATGGGACAGTTGAGAGATACAAGGCCAGGCTTGTTGCTAAAGGTTATACTCAAACCTATGGTATTGACTACGAGGAGACGTTTGCTCCTGTAGCGAAGATGAACTCTGTGCGAGTTCTACTTTCTTGTGCTGCCACTTTGAATTGGCATCTTCACCAGTTTGATGTGAAGAATGCATTCCTCCATGGCGAATTAGAGGAGGAAGTGTACACGGCTATTCCACCGGGTTTTTCCTCATCTCAGACCGAGGGAAAGGTGTGTAGATTGAAGAAGGCACTTTATGGCTTGAAGCAATCTCCCAGAGCATGGTTTGACAGGTTTCTCAAAGCCATGTTGAGATTTGGATACAAGCAGAGTCATGCTGACCATACTATGTTCATCAAGCGGAGGAATGGTAAGATTGCCATACTTATTGTTTTTGTGGATGACATAATAATGACAGGTGATGATGTGGATGAGATTGCTAGCCTTAAGGCTCTTCTTGCTCAAGAATTTGAGATTAAGGATTTGGGGTCTATGAAGTACTTCCTTGGAATGGAGGTGGCTCGATTTGACAAAGGGATTTTTATCTCTCAAAGGAAGTACATCCTTGATCTCTTAGAAGAAACTGGTATGTTGGGATGTAAGCCAACTGACTCTCCCATTGAGGCCAATCATCGTCTTGGTAGCAATGCGGGGGAGTATACAGATAATGAGAGATATCAGAGACTTGTGGGTCGCCTGATATACTTATCTCACACCAGACCTGATATTTCCTATGCTGTGGGGGTTGTAAGCCAGTTTATGCATGAACCTCGTACTGTGCATCTTGATGCTGTTTATCGCATTTTGAGGTATCTCAAATCAGCCCCAGGTAAAGGAATCTTGTTCTCCAATCATGGTCACTTGAAATTGGAAGCCTTCACCGATGCAGACTGGGCAGGTTCTATTGATGATAGGAGATCTACCTCTGGCTATTGCATCTTTCTGGGAGGAAATTTGGTTACTTGGAGGAGTAAGAAGCAGGCAGTGGTTGCAAGGTCCAGTGCAGAGGCTGAATACAGAGCTATGTCTCATGGTGTTTGCGAGCTTTTATGGCTCCAAACCTTTTTACGTGATCTGGGATTCCCTGATGTTAGTCCTATGAAGCTCTACTGTGATAATAAGGCTGCCATAAACATTGCTCATAATCCTGTCCAACATGATCGAACGAAGCATATCGAAATTGACAGACACTTTATAAAGGAGAAGCTGAGCAACGGGTTGATTTGCATGCCTTTTGTGAGATCTGAAGACCAGTTAGCTGATGTATTTACTAAGGGTCTGAGTAGTAAAAGCTTTCACCCCATTGTGTTCAAGTTGGGCTTGCGAGATATCTTTGCACCAACTTGAGGGGGAGTGTTAAGTTATAAGGGTTTATTTGTTATGTTCTTAGTTCATAAGGGTAGTTTAGTCATTATTCATTTGTCTGTGTATACATGTTGCTGTGTATAGTGTTGTTTAGAGGTAATGAGAAAATACGTTTTACCCTCTCTCTCTCTCTCTCTCTGGAATCGTACAAAAAGAAAGGAGAAGACCAGATTGTTTTAAAAGATCAGGCTACCACCGTGCTGATAACCAAACGACCACCACGATTGCACCATGGCACCCAACAATTTGGACCCTAGCCCAGTGCCGACCACCATAAGCAACACTACCACATACTTCCATTCCAACCCTATGTAGCCATCGCGACCGAACCCTAGCCACCCTTATCCGCTGTTACAACTGTGAACAAACCATTTCCATCGTCCCATGCTGATTTCGTGGTAGGTGTGAAACGTAACGACTATCGGCTACTTTCATTATATTCTTCCACTTGATGCTACTCTCTTGCCTTTGCTCATGCCAAGAGCTGTCAGCTGTTGACCCAACCAGGTTCCCAGGGGGTGAAAAAACAGATTTTTGTGACGCCCTAGATTGTTTGGTGTCTCAACTTCGCCTGTGTTATCTTGAGCGTGATACATAGATTTCGATGCTGCCAGCCCCTGAATTGTCGACATCTTTTACCTCTTGTCAGACCAAATCCGTGTGTATGACTCCTAATGCACTTAAATATTTGCATACCATGACCCTGGCATACGACAACTCTTGTGATAAGGAGGATTTTTTGTTTTTCCATGGTAATGTGCATTTTCTTGCAATGTTGTCATATTTCGGTTGATTTGACCAGGTATCATCAGGGAATGCCGTTTCTGGGAGCATGGCAGGGCCCCATGTGCCAAGTAGATCTGGACCTCGGCCGGTGCCTATGGTTGGCATGCAAAGGATGCAACCTCAAGGCATGGCAGCTTATAATCTCACTTCCCAGGCTGGGATGGGTAGTGGAATGAATCCTGGCAACATTCCAATGCCAAGGGGTGTCGGTTCCCAGGCTCATCAGCAGCAGCAGGTTTGCTTTTTAAATTCAAGCTTGTTCTGTCATGGAAGTTGATTGTTTATTCATTTATCTGATTTGTATTGCATTATCTGTAAATAGATGAGAAGGAAAGACTCAGGAATGGGGATGCCTGGATATCCTTCCCAACAGAAGAGACGCTTTTGAGGTAACACTGCTTTCACAATCTGTTTGTTGTTGTATCCATCCACTCATCTTTGAGACTGATATGGGAAACTTCTAATTTCATTAATTTTAGAACCTGATAGAAAGCAACCAATGTTACATATCGTTGTCATTTATTTCCTTGAAATGGAAAGAAAGGCCTAGTGACTTACACTACTAGCATTTTGTTATTGTTGTTACCGGTCAAGAAAAATTTTGCTCTCTCTAGCAATAGTAGGTTCTCAGGTGAAAATGTTAATCTGATGAGGTCTAACTTATAAGTCCTTGGTTGAAGTGTGTCTCTCCATTCTAGAAGTTTAATAACCTCTTGAATGGAAAATTTATTTAGTGCGGAAAGACCTGTTTGCTTTCTACCTTTTCCGAGTGCGAACAGGAAAACAATGGTGGATCGAAGTGACTGATTTGCAGAGTGGAGCTGGCGTAGCGGGGGGAGAGGAAAGAGAGCAATTTTGTTCACCCTCCTTAAAAGAGGGTGAACAAAACCCTCCCTCCTATTGGTTGAAACGTGTGGGTCCCACCACAAAGTAATGTCATGCTTACCATAAAGTGTATTGCAAAGGTAAGCATGACATCACTTTGTAGTGGGATCCACACCAATTCAACTAATAGGAGGGAGGGTTTTGTTCACCCTCTTTAAAGGAGGGTGAACAAAATTGCACTCGAGAGGAAAATACCATGATAGTGGGTGCACCTTCATTAGTAATATCGACAAACTTCCTGAAAAACGGTTTGCTAGAAACAATCAAACATCTAAGAAGGGGTCACTAGTTCAGTGTTTAAAAATCCAGACTACTAACCTTAAGGTCTTGGGTTTGAGAACGATGACAACCTCTTTGTGCATATTACTCCAAAGGTTGGGCATGTTCCGAATCTACCCCTCCGAATACTCATTAATGGGTACTAAATTGGGTGTACCTGTAGCGTACACTATACATGCAGTTAAATTGTTGCATTAGCTTTGATTATTATGGAGAGAGACTAATATTCATGTAAGAAACCTTTTGTATTGTTTTGGAAGATGCAATAAATAAAGATTTGTCCTGGTAGCTTGGTGGATTTCCATCTTTAATTGCTCCCAAAGGTTCACCGGTTCGAGTCTTGGTTTGATAGAAACCTTTTGTACGCAATCCACAAGAAGTGAACGATACTTGCTGAATGATGATACATCGATAATGACACGAATTTTTGAACTTCCAAAATGAAGATGTGAATCTCTGCTTTACCTTCAGTTGGGGAACTGGTGAATTAGAGCACTTAAGGGGTGCATTTACGCTTTCATTTACTTTTGTTTATGTAAATCATCTGATCTTTTTATTGCCGACCCATTCTTTTCTGGTTAGAGAATGGTCGTATTCCATGCAAAACTTCATGCGGGGAGATTGTGTGAGTGAAGATCTGGGGTTATCGCCGGAACACCCGAACTCAAGTTCAACAAGTACACTTCCAGGAAGCAATTTTGAGGTGGTTCCCTCCAACCCCACACCCTTGATCCTGATTGCGAGTCATTACATCAGAATCTGTTGTACAAGAGATCTAAGTCCTACTTGTTCTTTCTTGTGTTGTACTGCCATGACCCTGCTGTAACTATAAAGCTTAGCTTCGCTCAGAACATTAGGTAACACTGATTCTCTCCTTTGTGTGCCTTCTGGCATAACGAATCTGCGATCTTACTCAAGTCTCAAGCTAACACTAATGTACATCGCTGTAAAAGCAGTTATTAAATATTTAGAAACAGTGTAATATTATTTGAATAGCCGAAAATAGCCTTCTCTTTTCTTTCCTTGATATGGAATTTAGCCAATTTGCATTTTGAAATTGTCCTGTTAGAAAATTGCAGATGATACTACTGCGTGTTTGTGCCGTGTTGGGGACAAAGGAAATTACTTCTACCATTTCCGGAAATGTATTTAGTTTTGGCTTCCACTTTTTTCCGTGCCCTCCCTAAACTTCATTTACCACCACTTGAGATTATTTTGGAATTACTAGTTCGTATGGGGATCTTTAATTAGTAATCCATTTAAGCAAGCAAACCAAAATCCAGAGGGCATGAGCACTTACAACCAAGCAAGCCAGCGAAAACCTAGCAAAGAACTCTAAAACCTCAACATTCTAATGATTCGAGCCTAAGAACCAAAAGATGCAGGAGGGTAACTTCCAATCCCATGCCAAAAGCCTAGTTCTTGTCAGATTTCTTTGTACTTTTGGCATTTGGCAAACATTAATGGCACCAGGGCTTCTCATCACAGTCAACTACGTCCTTCAGGCTGTCATCAAATAGGGTTTGGCTATTGTAGCTAGGTTTGGAAGAAGAGGGCAGGGAGGGGTCGGAGTTGGAATACCGAATCGTTCTCATGTTTCGCCCATCATGTAATACAGAATAGGATCAATCACGGTCATTATTTTGAAAATCGATGTGATCGCGTTTCTTAAAAAAGAACTGCAAAATTTGATGAGAACGTGTTTCTTAAAAAATGGTTCACGGCTTCACGCTCAGTGTAGGACTCACAGTTTAGGTTTAAATCTTCATGTGTGTTTGCGTCTAACAGCAGAGTTGCATTGGGCGATAAAAACATTTACCGCCAAGTAGTACTAAACAGTTCAAACTAAGTTAAATTTGCAAGAAAAATTCACGAAATCAGCAATGAATTTGCAATTATGATTACAAAACTCGTTAGAAAACATTCCAAAACTAACTAGTTCTGACATTCAAACCGGTGCCTTGGGGATTTCCCATAAATCAAGCCAAACACTCTGATTGATGCCCCCCCAAAAAGACACTAGTAGAAACAATAAACCATACACTCACCCAAAATTGTCAAAAACGGTGATATAACGCATAATATAGAGGGGAAAAAAAACACTAAATGGAAATATCAATAAATTATTCCCGCACGTTCTCATCTGCTTCGCACTAAACAATGCAGGCGGGCCTCTTTCCCAATCAAAAATTCGAAATCAAAGCACCCACGTCCGGCAGATATTGATGTCCATCTTAGATAAACGGAAACTGCAGCAAAAAAAAAACTAGTATAATCATACTCGTCTTAATATCTAGGTTCCACACACACACACACACACACAGCGCGTTACCTGTCCATAATCAATCATCCAGGTAATAGTAGGAACCGGCAGTTTTTTGCTCCCTATCCTTAGTAGATTCCAGTTTGTTGATTCTGGGGCGATAATTTGTTGGGTCCCTCCTAAACGTGATGTTCAAATGCTAACAGAGAAACAAAATAGAAGACCTTAGCGAGAAGATTGGTAAACATGAGATAACCAAGAGACTTGCAAACACAAAAACCTGTCACCTCACGTTGAGCAGAGTCAATTTTCTCTAGTTTGCAGTGGATTATTAGATAATAATAATCATATTGCGCTAAACTTTTTAATCTATCTTTTCTTCCAACATAATAGTCAAATTGGAAAGAAACAGAAACAATTTATTGCAAAAAAAAAACACACACTAAATGACGCTTACAGATAGGAAAAGATTCATCCCGGTCAAGAGCGACTGAGGTGCATTTGCAGTACAATCTACTGATGCCTTCCCCTCGTACACAATGACCCTATCTGCCAGATACGTTGCCATAATGAAATCATGCTCCACCACAAATGCAGTCTTCTTCGCATGAAGGATGAATCTCTTTATAACTTTTGAGGCAACAATACGCTGCTCAGAGTCAAGATATGCACTAGGTTCGTCTATCAGATAAATGTCTGCAGGCTGCAATAAATCCAACAAACATCACAAGTCACATATTAATGTGTTTGTTTTACATACAGAAACCTAAAACAAATTTCACTCTTTGTTTTGCATAAAAATAGCAGACAGAACCCCCACAAGAAGTCCCAAAGAAAACCATGCTCGCAAGCCAAGAATAACTCCAGCTCCATAGCAACCCTAATGCCCTTCTGTAAGCTATAACTAGGAACTAGCAAAGATTTAGTCAAGTGACAGTTGTCAAGGCTTTGAGATGAGTGGTGCTACCACTTGACGCCAGGGATTCTGCAGTGGAGGCTAGGAGGTTTAGTTTAAATTTCTGATTTTGGGGCACTCAGTCTCTGGTTTTGCCTTTAAGACGGCAAAGTTTACCATACTGAAGATATTATGTGCTTCTATTGTAGAAGGGTTTAGGGGTTATGACTGGGTAACACTGCCAGCTATTTGCAAACTCTGAGCCTCTACAAGTCCTAAGGGCATTGGCTGGATAGTTGGCATGCTTGTCAAATCGAGAATTGTATGGTACTATGGTCCTTTTCCAAATTGTGAATCAAATAGATTCTTGAATGCTCAGATTCGGTCATGATTTCTGTAACATGTCAAATTCTATATCTATGCCTTTGGATTAGAAATATTTATCATGGAAGTAATTATTTTAGGCCTAAATCAATAAGAAGCTTGTCTAAAGTGATGAATTGAGAATCACATGGTCTAATAGAGAAGACCCTTGCATTGCATTGCAAGGGATGTGGATTTATTAAATCCGATTTCTGAAGGTCCTATAATCATAGTGCTCACCTCAAAAGGCTTCCAACACTCGAACCGTCAAACTTAGTCAAGCATCTCACTTTTTTAGTACAAATTATTCATTTTGCAAGCGAAGGATTTTGATAATGTGAATTGAGTTTTAGGTGCATCAAAACGAATAGTACATACTACGTACATTTAAGTGGGCGAATCATTTGATTATCGTGTTCTAGCGATTTGCCATTTAAGTGGGCGAATCATTTGATTATCGTGTTCTAGCGATTTGCCCTGTAGCTACACATCGGTAGCTTTGGTTTTCCACATGGATGAGGCTATGAGTCGCGAATCGTATGGTCCTGATAATAGAGATTGGGGGTGGATCTCCTACTTTTCCCGACTTTTTTTTTTTTTGGTTGCTCGGCATGCCCGACTTGTGGTCACGATTCATTGATTATCCTTGCACTGCGGTAAATGCAAAGAATTGTAGGTTAGGTTTTTTTTCCCCCCACTCATTAGTGGGAGCTCTTTTGGGTGGTAGGTAGATATAAATCCCAATGGAGGGCAAGCTTGTAAAGACCTTGGGCATTGCCCCTTGAGAATATATAATAGTGCTTTCTTTTCTCCTCATAGCCTACCGAAGTTCAACCACTAGGAAGCAATTTTTGAGGTGGTTTCCCCTAGTGCATTCTCCACACCAAGGCATATTGGAGTTATATGCCCATGCAATAAAGGGATAAATCTTGCCCACCAACGAAATTCTCACAGGGTTCAATACTTATCAAAAGAGCTCTATTTTGGTTTAGTCAGCTTTGGGGCCTTTCTTTCCTTCGTTTCCAATTGTATATGGGTGGCATCCCCTTGATGCCTTTACACTAAATTTATTACTTGCCCAAAAAAAAAAAAAAATTTACTGAGAGTTGGTCCATTAGAGAAAAGAACTAGTTAAGAGATTTGAGATTTGAAAAATACAGATAAAGGGAAAATAAACAAAAAAAAAAAATAATTGATCACAAAAGCTATATATTTTGCAGTGCAGCACAACGCAGTGAGAAAAAAAATACCTTTCCAAGGCACAGAGTTAATGCAACTCTTTGCAACTCCCCACCAGAAAGATTCACAACTTCTTGATCCATTAACTGCTCAATCTGAAGAGGCTTCATCACGTCGGAGACAAACTGGGGATGCATATAGGAATCACGTATTTTTTGATGTAGCAAGTGCCTGACTGAATGCTGAAACTTTGGACTGATCTTTTGGGGCTTGTAGGAGACATTGAACTCAGGTATCTCCACATCAGAATCTTCTATGACATCAGGTTTCAATAAACCAGCCTGCATATTTTACCAGTTACACAACCCTTTAAACACATCACTATCATGGATACAAATTTAGTAAAAAACCACAACAACCAAAAAAAAAAGTTTACCAGCATGCGGATGAATGTCGTCTTCCCCGTGCCATTCTCACCCAACATTACAATAATTTGAGAATCAGTGAACTCACCCTCAACCACTCGAAGCCTAAAATTTCCCTGAGTCTTGGTCATTGTAGGGTACCTATAGCGTGCATATGTTTCAATCTCCTCAGCACTTTCTTGTGGAGTCTCAGCAACCTGTAGGCAACAAAAACAAGTGACCACTGAGGTACTATACAAGGGCACTACACAAACAAGAATGTGACCAGTTTACCTTAAAAGTAAGAGATTCATCGCGAAAACGAAGATTTTCTGTGGGGACAAATCCAGCCAAAAATATATTAATTCCTTCTCTGACAGAGAAAGGAAGGGTAACAACCCCATATGCACCAGGCTTCCCGTAAAGGCAGCAAATGAAGTCCGACAAATAATCTAGGACGCTGAGGTCATGCTCCACAACAATAACATAACTGCAATTCAAATACAGTTTTCTACTTTATACAAGAAAGAAAATCTTTGCAACATTCAGATTAATAAAAAATCGAGACCAAGTATACCTGTTAGGCCTTAGCAGAGATCGAACAACTTGGGCAGCTTTAAGCCTCTGTTTTACATCAAGGTAACTCGAGGGTTCATCAAACATGTATATCTCTGCATTCTGTATGGCGACGACGGCAATAGCAAATCTCTGTAGCTCTCCACCAGACAAATCCCCTACGTTACGATCCAGCACCTGATTCAGTTCAAGATCATTGCAAAGTTGTTCTTTCATCTCTCTTTCGTCTTTCTGTTCGAGCACTTGCCCTACATTGCCTTGCACTGCTTTTGGGATGTGATCAACATACTGGGGTTTAATGATCGCCTATGAAACACAAATTACATCAAAGGGAGGATACTTAACTAAAATGACACCCATTTGAGAAATTACGACAAACTATATCAAAGTACCATAACTTATATATAAACAATTCATCAACATAGCTAGAGTTCCAAGCACCAAAAAGCAGAATTTCTTTTTCTGGGCTTCTCCTATCCCAAATCTAATACTATTCGATGAGATTAGATTGATTATCTTGCAGGACAGAAAGCACTGTGGCTCGAGTCATGAAAATGTGGAGAGTACAGGAGGTTAACCTAACTATTCATGAAAAGGGAATGAGGGCAGTGCTAAGGTTACTAATGTGTCCGAACGGACTGAACCCACCGCCTGTTCAGCAAGTTGCTGCAGCCTATAATTAATTGGTGCCAGTAAATTTGCATCTTTTGACAATCTGTTGAATGCAAATGTGTCGCATCACAAAAATGTAAAAAGGGAATAATAAAACCTAGCAATGATTGTCGAAACGATTCCTTCGAGCATGCCATGATGTCCACGGTGTTCCATACCAATTGCCACATAAAACATTGCATTTGCCAAATTTGACATAAAAATTGAACAATATCAACTTCCCCAGTTGATTTCTTAACATCTTCTAATGAGCAAGCTGCAAGCATAAGTAATAGATCATATTATACTGGGCTACCACAGGATAGATTCACCTCTGTGGAGTGGTGAATGAATGCATTCTGTTCTCAAAGGAATTAGATACAATCTTTTTCCATGTAATGTTACATACAAATACATAATAAATGAACATCCACACTTTCAAGACTCCACAACGAATATCTACAAATATGGATATAGCTGAGAAAACAGACTTGTTCCATGTTTAATTAAGTGTTGACACAAGTGAACATAATTGATACGAGAACATTACTTGAGACGAAAATGACAGAGACAATAGCTTGATTATTCATAAATCATAAGAATCATAACCACAAGAACTTAAGGACATAGTTAAAGAGTACACACTAACTCCCAAACGAATCCAGATATGGTACTACATCAAGGCATCAAACAATTGATATTTATCCAATAAGCGGAACAGGCAAAGACATGATAAAGACATCCTAATTGAGATGGCACCTTCAAATTATCTTCCAAAATACGAGTGAAATAATTCTGCAACTCGGACCCCCGAAAATATGTCAGGATTTCTTGCCAATCTGGAGGATTCTGCAGAATAAGTATCCACGTGAGTATAAAACTGAACTGACAAGCACAAATAGAGATACCAAATTATAAAAGAGGATTACCTTGAAACGGCCTAGATTAGGTTTCAGCTTCCCAGCCAAAACTTTAAGGGCAGTTGACTTCCCAATTCCATTTGTGCCAACTAAGCCAAGAACTTGCCCTGGCCTCGGGACTGGTAACCTGTAATTTTGAAATTGTAATTGTAAACTTTCTATAAAAAAAAAAAAAAAAGGAAGTAAAACGAAACCATTGCGCAGCATAACTGCACCTGTGTAATTTGAAGGTATTGGGGCCATAACGATGAGTTGTGTCTTTATCCAAATCTTTGGGCAGGTTGATAATTTGAATAGCTTCAAATGGGCATTTCTACACCAACCAGTAAAAAAATAGTAAGATACACCAAAAGAAAACCATATTCACTGATAAGCTACGGATGTACACCGAAAATGCACATTGAAGTTCACAAACCTTGACACAAATACCGCATCCAATACACAACTCCTCAGATATGAAAGCGAGTTTAGATTGAGGAGTGACCTCAATACACAATTTACCTGCAAAATACAGGCGGGCAGTGGTGAACAATACTTTTTTCTTTGAAACCGATAAATGGACTTCGTTGGTGGAGTAAAGTATATTATATTACATAGATTCAACATTTAAATCTCTTAAAGCCCAATTTGGAATGATATTGTAAAAGCACAGTAGCAGTCCCACAGTTGAAAAAACATAGTACAAAATAACTAATCTGGCTCAAATGAGATACCCGTTAAGAATTTTCAACCACCACAATAGAAGTTCATCATTCTTAATATGGTCAAACCAGGGAGATCTCTGACAACCAAATGATGTGCATTAATAAAAAAAATAAAAACCAAATTACTTCAAACCAGTCCCGGGAATAATTGAAGCTAGACCAGAAACAAGAGTGGGTCAATAAGGATGCATGAGGACGAGGACACCGTAAAGAGTAGAAATTTAAAGAAAATTTAACAAAAGACACAGTTAACAAATCGAAAAGTAAAAGCTTGTGTTTGGTTTACCGGTTTTGACAACAGGACAGCTTTTTTTGCACTCCTGGCGACATTTCTTGGGCTTGCACCGATCGGAGCTGACGATGGCAATACGCGTTAATCGATCCGCCATCTCTCTCTACCTCTGTATGTATGAATGTATTTGCTTTCTGTACAAGAGAGGAAAAAGATAATCGCTTAGTCGGAATCAGTAGGGAACAAAAAGCCAATCAACAAAATCATCAAGAAATGAAAAGCAGAGAAAAATACCCTGAAAAAAATTGGAGGTTTTGAGAAGCAGAGAATAAAGGAGAGGATTTGTTGCGTGTGGGCGGAAGGAGAGAGGTTAGCTGAAGGAGAGAGGTTAGCTGAAGAACAAATCGAACTCCCACCGCCAGAAGAGAAGGCGTGTGGCGTTGTGTGGACGCGTCAAGTATCTTTCTTCTAGGGTTTTTTTGCCCTGTGTAAAGAATGTTACGACGGAGTAACCTTTTTTTTGTCTTTGTGATTATTACGCACAACTCCCCAAGATTTTACTCCCTCCGTCCGGATTTGTTTGTCCCTCGTTCGATTGTAACCGAATAAAAAATTAGTAATATCTTTAAATTGGTAAGTAATTATATATTCAATATGAATCTTGTTTGATAGATCTCGATTAATTCTATAAGACAATATTTTTAAAATTACATAAAACATTGTAAATTACAAGATATAATCATTTGAAAAATGACACGAACTCCCAAAATGAACTAACAAATCCGGACGGAGGGAGTAACAATTACTCCATAAATCCCTTATTTTGGTGCGTGCGTGCAACGGAGAGGCTATTCCATTTCATTTGCTAAAATCAATCCATTTTTTGAAACAGTCAAGTCATATCATTAAAAGCCATCCGGCAAAGATTACATCACTGAATACAGGAATGAACCAAAACTACCAACATCTAAGACTCGAGCTGCTGAAAAAGCACACAGGCTTCACATCTCATAGACACACCTGCCGAAGCAGACCCGCACTAGGTGCCGGCACAGAATCCGTCCTCGATCTAGTAGTAGAGAATCCGAAGGGGACACCCAGCTCAAACCATTAAGCATAAAACGCGAATGAAATCTTGAACAAAAACACTCCGCGTAGGGAGGTACGCAAAGCACCCGTAGAGGGGCTAATCAAACCACCGAAAAAAGGGGTAAAAATAAACTAACAAAAGAAAAAACAGAAAAAAAATAAAAAAAAACCCCTGCCAAAAGAGTGTCGCCGGAGCCGCCGCACCGGACTCAAGAGACTTATTTGTCGGGGACCTCATGCCAAGCCATCCAAGGTCCAACTTCACCAGATCTGATCCACTACTGATCTTCCCCAACGGTTCTGATCCGAGGAAGGGAGGGGAGCTGAGGGTGAAGAACGCGTAGAGAGGAGGGGGGCGTTTATGGAGGGAGGATCTGAAACCGAAGGGGGGGGGGGGGGGAGTAGATGGGTGAAGAAAAGTGAGAGGAGAAGGTGGGGAACCGGTGAGGAAAAGAGGGGGGGAGGTGGAGGTGGGTGAGGCGGCAGCCCCACCCCCCAAAACAGCAAACCCTAGCTGGGGTTTTTTAAGATACAGTCACGTGGTTTGAAAATCCACCAAATTGAATCCTAAACAAATCAATCCATTCATTTCATAAAATTCACATTTTAGCAAATGAGAAACTCAGAGTAAATTACTACACGTTATGCGCTTATTTCATGAAGCAAAAACTCTATTATTTTATTAAGCTAAAGAACTAGATGTTGGTTGTTCTTATCTTCACCTCTCGAGATTGTGTTTAATACATTGGAGTATTTATCTCAAGAATGATTTGAATGGTAATTTAAGTATCTCCCAATAGAACGGCCGTTGATTAGTAAAAATCAATGTGCTATTTTTCATCCAACCAAACTTCAGATATTGTAATCCAAAGTGATAATCCTTTAATTGCGGCTTCATTCCAATGGCCAAATAATGTCTTATGTTGTTATAATGCGGGTTATCTTACATTGAACTTCCAAGAAAGTAATTCTTTTTTTCCCGATCAAAAATAAATTAAGTGGTTCTAATTTATACTGTCTCAAAACGTAATCTTGTTTGAAAATATAGAGTCAAGTCTTTTTACTTTTACCAGCTAACCGGGGCCATACAGTGTGAAGGAGTTTGGTTGATATGCCTTGAAGATCATTTGCATTATATTGGACTTTCTATTGTTTCTGGAATTGCCTTTTACTATAACACATAACATTCACACTTCATTTTACAGACAAGAAGGGAATAATTTCAGCATCACAAATTCACACGTTTAATCTGTATAGACAACAAAGGATTGATAAATGAGAGAATGTTTGTTTTTGTTTAGTTTCCCTGGTTTTGTGTGTCCCCATTCATCTTTTCCAATACAATTAATTCATCAATAAGCATGAAGTTCATTTTTAGTTTCAATTGTTGTCTCGTAGCCCCATATAGTAAGTGCATACAAACGGTGAAACAACATACAGACGGCGAAACAGACAACCCATGTAATAAGAGGAGGCTTGCTCAACTTTTATCTTTAACCCATGTGTTCTAGAGACGCCCTCGAATGAAGAACAAAGAATACCTTCAAGGCTTCAATTATCATAACAGTATCTCTCATCTTTCCATTTGCCTCCAAAACCTCTTACTTCATCACCATATCACAACACTTGGGCCATTTCCTAGCTTTCAAATTCAATGAACTTTGGTCTCATGCTTCGTTGAAGAAAATCCCAAACTAAACAATTGTTTGAGTTGCTTATAGCCTCATCTCCGGATCCGGGGTGGGTGTTATGCGGTAGGTGTTATGCGCGTGTTGTGCGGCAAAACTACGTCATTTTGCTTGATTTTTGTGCACACTTCCAAAGCTTCCAAGGGCCTTGTTTGGAGGAAGAAAAAACCATTACAAAGTGCCTAAACCCACTATACCCTACCCCCAAATAGCCTAAATCCCCTAAAATTGAACCCCAAAATTAAACCCCACACTTAACTCTCCAAATAAGGCCCTTGGATATACTAAGAAAATGAGCAAAACGACGTAGTTTTGCCGCACAACATGGCGCACAACACCTATCGCACAACGTCTCCCCCAGATTCCTCATCTCCATTTCCAAAAAATGAAAACCTAATCCCCATTAATTAAAATCTTATTTGTCTAAAGATTAAGTGTTTCCGTGTATTATTTTTTGAATTTTTCACACCAAATTAAAGTACACGAGGAGTACTTTAATTTGGTGCGAAAAAAAATCGAAAAACGATACACGGAATCACTTCATTTTTTTTATTTCAAAACCATGATTTTAGCACCTGCTGAACTCATTTGCTAAAATCATGATTGATTTTAGAAAAACTTGTTGTGAAATTTTAATGTACTCGCAAGCGCACGAATCGGATTGAAGTATAGCAATGCAAGTGCGAGGTCGAACCCACAGGGACTTGTGTATTTTTATAGGAAACTAAATAAATTTAAATCGATAAAACCCTAACCTAGTTCCAAAAAGTTGTGAATTGGTTTGACTAAAATTAAACTAAAAATGACAAAAGAAAACAATTGAAATTTAACGGAAAAGAAAGTGAAGATTACCGATTGGAAAAGTAACTAGAGTTTCGGAATCCACACCCATGTATTCATAGTGATTTTTAACAAACTCTGATTTATTTTTCTCTAATTTTCTTCACAGTAATTTGGCGGCTAAACTCTATTACTGTGGAAAGTATCTTCGTTAGGCTTGTTTTAAAGAAAAATCTAATGTACACTCTTCCTCGCCTCAAAGTTCAAGACACGAAAAATCCAATGTATCCGTTAACAAACAAATCACAACGGATATCCAATACTTGAAATCAAAATCTAATAACCATGCAAAATAATTAACTAGTAGTTTCAAATCATGGAAAAAACATGATTGAATCCATATCAAAAACTACTGAATTAAATTAAAAAGAGGTAAGAACGATTATTCAATGAGATTATAAATGAAGAAAAATTAACCAAGAGTTTGTATCTAACCACTACTAAACATGGGGTTTCATCCTCCACCCTAGTTTAAACGACTAGCCGCTCATGGAGTCAAAACACATAAACATATAAGAATAGAACTCCATTGAATAAAGCTTACGAAAAAAGAAATAAAAGATGTATGCCTCAAGCTCTTATTCTGCTGCCCAGCCGTGACCTTTCTCGAGATGCTACTGCTTTCACTGTTTATTTTTTCCTCTTCTCTTCCGTGGGATCGGTCCTCTCACAAGGAAGCCATTATCTTCCTTTTATAATGGAATGACCAGTGCACGTACGCCTTAGGAAGGCCTTCCCAATTGCCTTTCTTAAAAAATCCTCTTATATGCACCGAATAATCAATACGGGAAAATGAATTTCTTTCCAACCAAGTCAAGTTCTTCTTTGGCAATAGTATATTACTACTATATATTTTTCCACGTAAATTCTTCCAATATTATTTCCAAACCGGCCTGTGGAACTCTTCTCAATACTTGACATATTGCTTTGCACGTGAATATCCCTTCCAAGACTGACTCCGGATTTTGCTTCCACGCCAAGTAAAATAATATTGAGCCTCCAAATACATTTGCTAACCGGACCCCTCTTTTAATTGAAGTCGCATATTAGCAAGTCCAACAGCCGAAGCATAAGGCATTATCACATTTTTCCTGCAAATTAATAACTAAATGTAAGTGACTAAAAAGATAATAAACAGAGATAAATACGCACATTTTAGGAACTAACATAAATGATATGGGGCTCCTATATGTCAATATTTAGTGCTCATCAAACTCGGTTGCTAAAATCTTTTGAAAAACTATGAGCATCTCCAACATTAGCTTCTAATTTGGACGTGTAAAATTTTTTATTTTTTTCCCCGGCTGTATGAGGTGAAACGGTGGGCTCCTAATTTGGTTGTTTTAAACGGCGTTTTTTTTTTTTGTAATAAGGGAACTTCAAAAGTTATTTTACTCGTGAAAGGAACTTATGGTGGGTCAAGTCAAAGCAAACTGAATGGTACTTTCAGGGTTGGAAACAAGTTTTGCACTGCAAGAATGAGAGCTATAAGGAAACATATATCCCTTCGAATAACTTGGATTCATGACCTAAGTCATATAATTCGCATGAGCATAGAGGTGTGTTTTGGCCTAAAAAGTTAGTTGGCTTATTTTTTCGTCTTTATTTGATGGACAAATTTTGCCGCCGACTTGTGCATGTGGCCTATGGGTTGGACTGTGCTAGTTGGCTGCCTCCCTTCCTTTCTCCCAGCTGTAATTTTCATTTATCCCTTTGAAGTTGGAAACTGATAGTAAAAGTGTTGACTTTAAAGATGGACAGACTTGCCGTATGTCCTAATTTGACTCTTTTCTAGACCTAGAGGTAATAATTCCTTTGAAAAAATTAGTTTTTTGGTTTTTTTCGTTTTGTTCTTATTCAAAAAAAAATGCATTTGTTAGTTTTCGGTCGACTTTTTGTTGTTTCTTGGCTTGTCTCGACGAGAGGAATCTAAAAAGTATAAAAGTGTTAGCCAAACTTAAAGTTTTGTGAATAAAGACGAAAAATAATCTAAAAAACTGGTTTATTTTCGGCTTTATTAAAAAACTATTACTTTTGACCATAATTTTATACTCTTTGGATTCGTCGACGAGATAAATCCAGAAACCACAAAATCTTGACGCAAAACTAACAAATGCAATTTTTTTTTGAATAAGGACAAAATGAAAAAAACCAAAAAACCAGTTTTTTCAATTTAGCCAAATCAATAATTGTCCTTATTCAAAAAAAAATTGCATTTGTTAGTTTTTGGTCAAGATTTTGTGGTTTCTGGATTTATCTCGTCGAGTCGAATCCAAAGAGTATAAAATTATGGTCAAAAGTAATAGTTTTTTGAATAAAGCCGAAAATAAACCAAAATAAACCAGTTTTTTGGATTATTTTTCGTCTTTATTCACAAAACTTTAAGTTTGGCTAACAATTTTATACTTTTTAGATTCCTCTCGTCAAGACAAGCCAGGAAACCACAAAAAATCGACCGAAAACTAACAAATGCAATTTTTTTTTGAATAAGGACAAAACGAAAAAAACCAAAAAATCAGTTTTTTCAATTTAGCCAAATCAGGCATAATTCTTCAAAAAATGTATGGCGAACCCGCTCCTATGCCTTGCATTGCGTTCGTGTTCTCAATTCTCGCTCTCGAAGATTTTAATCTATATTACATTACACAACGGCTTTGAGAAATGTCTCTCTCACAATTGTCCTCTGTGGCAGATTGGAGGGTCATGATTGAATTTTTAAGTTTCTTCTCAACTAATCCGAGGGCTGAAATTACTTTTATTTCAAATTCAAAACCCTAAATTAAAGGAATTATCTTATACGGCTAAGATTGAGAAGAAACAAATCAAATGGCTTAGAGGGATTCCACTTGATTAGGTAGGTTAGATTAAATGCAGACATTAAAATACCCTCACTGTCTTCTAAAGAAAAAAATGCTCCATTAGGCTTCAGATCTAGGATTCAACTTTGGTCTCCCGATTAGTCATCTTCTCTCGATTTTAACCTCCTGCAGATGGACGAGAAACTCTCGGCCCCGATCAACTTTGGTCTCCCGATTAGTCATCTTCTCTCGATTGTGTTCATTTAAGTTGTTTTCCTTTTTTTTTTTTTTTTTCTTTCTCCTTTTGTCGTTCTAACCGCTTACAATTTGTTTTTTCACCAGGAAACTACCTCCTCATGGTACCTGGTAAAGTCACTCTCTTCCTATTTTATGTTAAAATGATGAATAGAGTTCATGATTTTGAAGGTAACAATAGATTTTAGCCTTTGCTTGACTTTTTGTTTCGGTTTGTGTTCTAGCAATAATAGTGGCACAATTATTGGTATCAACGGTGATTATTGTGTTAGTACTTAGTAGTATATTTGTGATGATAGGTACATAGACGAACAAAAAACAAAAGTGAGCAAGAAGGCAAGGGAGGAAGAAGGATGGAAAAACTAAATGATGACCAAGAGTAGTTGAATTTGGTCGATTTGTTTTTTAATCCGATGGCCAATAATTATTGGGAGGTTGGTTCGGGGTAAAAGTGAAAGCCATGCACTCAAATGGCCTATTTCCCACTCTTCGAACTTGATTTGGTGACGGAATGTTAAGAAGAATGCATTTTTTTTTTTGGATAACTCACCATCCGAGACAGCTTATGTGCACTATATTTGTAACGAATGCATATTCATTTGTTCCGTTATTCATATTTCAGAATATTCAATGAAAACACTTCATTGGAGGAGAAATTTTTTGGTTGTGTTTTGTTAGATAGTTTAGTTTAATTTTGATGATGTCAGCAGGTGTCATGAGTGGAGAGCGATAGAGAGAGCCTTTGTTTTTGTTGTGCCAAAACTCGAAGTAGAGAATATAACCAAACCAACAAGAAAACAAGAGACAAGGATTTACGTGGTTCCCTCCCAAGCACGAAGCTCTAGAGGTACGTCCACGGGGAAAGAGCAAGAGGATTCACTATCAATGGGGAGAAATTACAAAGAGTCGGCTATACCCGTAACTCTATTTGAAGCATCCAATAGATATCTAGGAACAAATCTCTGTTAGAAACCCTAACAGAGCATCAATGTCTCACATACACGAAAGAGACGACTCCAAACCCTAGATATCTCAAATCCCAAGTCAAGACCAAACCAATGGAACAACCAAGAAACCCTAACACACTACGGAGAGCCCCATGGGGGCTTCCTCAAAGGGATACTCAAGAAGTCCAAACCCTAATAGCCCCCAAGGCCTCTATTTATAAGAAACACAATCAAAGCATTACCATGGAAGTCTAAACACAATAGGAAATCCTAAACGCAATAGGATTTCCTAAACGAAAACACATTAAAACGCACAGTCAGTCGCCCCGCTCGAATAGGACCAAGCTTACCGGTCCCAGGACCCAAGATCGGAGCAAAACTACACCAACCGGTACCCTTCGCCCGGGGACCGGTCGGACTGGTCCGGACCAACTGCGGACGAACACTACTGCAAGCTCCCAAAACGTCCCAGATTCGCTGGTCTGGAAGCGGTTTCCCTTGGTCCGGTCCAGAGATGCTGAAACTGACATTCTCGCACCAAAAATTGTACCTTTCTTCGAACGTTTTGAATTCAAGGCATATCTCCAACAATCTCCACCTTGACTTGAATTCCCTTCCAAGCCAACAACATAGTGCAATCCTCTCAACACTCGCTCTTCCCTCCAATAGCACAAGGGTAGATCACCAATGGCACCACCACACAAGGCTCAAACACACCTGTTTGACCTTGCAAACACGACCAAAAACTAGCCGCAAGTGCCTCCAAATTGAGCCTCCATCTTGAAACGGGTACTGCTCACCCAATGCATCCCTCCAAGAATGCCCACGAAGATCCACTCGAACTCCACCCGAAGCTAAACACCAAAACAAGCAACCATCTTCCACCAATTGTGCACCCAACGCATCCATGACTGATGCCAAAGAAGACGTGCTCATAACTCCACACGGAGTTAACCGACTCTACCGCAGAGCCCCATGACCCCACCACGGAGCCTTGTATGCCCTCACGCATACTCTCAATAGTTGAATCGGAATTATTAATGGACCCAAATCTCCACAACAAAACCCAACATGAAGCACCCCAAACGGCCTCCATAACTGTATCTCAAAAGGAGCATAACCAAAAATAATCTGAAACAACTCACCAATAGTCTTTCTCAGGCGTACCTCCTTCATACGAATCGCATAAAGGCGCTGCTTCAAATCCAAAATTCTCCCAAAACCACATTCGCATGAAAATCCTCGAAAACACCATCCTACGTATCAGCAGGCTTCTCAACTTTCTCCAACAAAGCCTTGCTTGTTTCTTGTTGCACCAACAAAGCCTTCATCTTGATACGCCACAAACTGAAAGAAGCGCTTTGCCCATCAAACTTCTCAACTTCAAAGCGAGTCGCCATTGAAAACGACTTCAAATGCACAAACGCAGCGGAAAAACACAAGCCTCGGTTTGAACCCGGAGCTCTGATACCAGTTGTTGTGCCAAAACTCGAAGTAGAGAATATAACCAAACCAACAAGAAAACAAGAGACAAGGATTTACGTGGTTCCCTCCCAAGCACGAAGCTCTAGAGGTACGTCCACGGGGAAAGAGCAAGAGGATTCACTATCAATGGGGAGAAATTACAAAGAGCCGGCTATACCCGTAACTCTATTTGAAGCATCCAATAGATATCTAGGAACAAATCTCTGTTAGAAACCCTAACAGAGCATCAATGTCTCACATACACGAAAGAGACGACTCCAAACCCTAGATATCTCAAATCCCAAGTCAAGACCAAACCAATGGAACAACCAAGAAACCCTAACACACTACGGAGAGCCCCATGGGGGCTCCCTCAAAGGGATTCACTCAAGAAGTCCAAACCCTAATAGCCCCCAAGGCCTCTATTTATAAGAAACACAATCAAAGCATTACCATGGAAGTCTAAACACAATAGGAAATCCTAAACGCAATAGGATTTCCTAAACGAAAACACATTAAAACGCACAGTCGCCGCCCCGTTCGACCGGACCAAGCTTACCTGGTCCGGACCCAAGATGCTGGAGCAAAACTACACCAACCGGTACCCTTCGTCCGGACCTGGTCCGGACCAACTGCGGACGAACACTACTGCAAGCTCCCAAAACGTCCCAGATTCGCTAGTCTGGAACCGGTTTCCCTTGGTCCGGTCCAGAGATGCTGAAACTGACATTCTCGCACCAAAAATTGTACATTTCTTCGAACGTCTTGAATTCAAGGCATATCTCCAACAGTTTTCCTGATCGGCAAAAAGAATTTCATTCTCCAATTTGTGTTGACATACCAATCTAGCTCACAATAGTAGCGAAGGAACTCACGTTGGATGTAGATTTGTTTTGACTGCATTACAAGATGCGTAGTCTTTTGATTTATCTATGTGTATTTCTAGGATACGATTTTTACAGTTGAACATAACTTTGATTTCATTGTTAACGAAGTAGTTGTCATGGGTCATATGAAAGTTGTTCACGAAATACACAGAGATTTTCTACGAGTCATATTTCTTGCAAAACCATCTATAGAGTATTTTTGGCTTTCATTTTTAGCCTATATTTGGTTTTTCAATCACTGTTACATGTGTTAATTTTTTTTTTATAAAAAAAGTGGCACTATATTGGTTCACCTAGATTTTTATGTTCACAGCCTACTATTCTAATTTATATATTTTGTTGTGTTGTTGTGATCACACTTCTTGAAAGGAGCTAGGTTTTAATTGTAGGTCAATGTTGTAGAAATTAGTGGTGTGCAGTCAGATTATTTGGGAAGTGCCCTTATGCAGAAGCATTCGCTATTACTCCCTCCGTCCCAATTTGTTTGTCAATTATTCCATTTTCTGCTACGCCTTAAATTACTTATATCTTTCAATCTATAATGTTTTTCACAGTTTTAAAAACTTTGTATAATAGAATTAGTCGTGACCTATCAAACAAGATCTACATTGCATATATTTGGAGATCAATATTAAAAGATATAAGCGATCGAAAACTGACACGGTTATCAAAAAATGACAAACAAAAAGGGACGGAGGGAGTACTAAACAGTCTTGCACATTTCTCATGAAAAAACATTTTGTCTGAAATCAATATATGTATGCTAATTGTAATATTTTCTTAAATAACCAGGTGGTTGTGCATGCTCCAAAAGGTACAAAGGTGTAGATACGAAGATGGCAAGCAGATACAAAAATGTTCTAAATAATGATGAAGAAATTGAAGATACTCAATATTAGAGGTGCCTACACTGAGCATAGAGACTTCTTTAGAAGAGACCCGTGGTTTCGATTTTGCTTTTTTCGTAACAGATGAAACCTATGTTCCTCCTTTTTTTAATTTGTGTTGTTTTTTCATAAATTATCATTGCACTCAATTGGTTTGGCGTATAGCTTGGTATAAAAAAGGCACGGCTTGCCAGCATGTTGGCTATATTTCAACTTCCTTTCGGTATGAAGAATTTGTACATATTTTGGTGTAATTTGATTGTATTTGACAGGTAGATGATCATTGATTAAATTTTGAGAAGTTATTAATTCAGATGTGTTGTGGTTAGAACGTGTTGTTTCATGCCTTTAGATCAGACGTGCCTTTAGGTACGAGTAACAGTGCATATGTAAAGATGGTTAAACAAATACGTACACTCAACAGTAAAGAAGGATAAATCCATTTAAATTGTATTCAGAACGTGTCGCCTTTAGGCACGGACAATCCCTAGTAATTTGACAAGTTAATCAAAGATATTTCGGTGAAGTTTGGCCTAAAAAGCAAACTTAACTTATTTTTTTGTCTTTATTTGATTTTTTTTCGCGTTTGTTAGTTTTGCATCGATTTTTTGAGTATTATTGGTTCGTCTCGGCGAGAGGAATCGAAAAGTAAAAAATTATGATAGAAGCATAAATTTTTTTGAATAAAGACAAAAATAAGTCAAAAAGTCAATTTTTTTTTTCCACTTTTTTCGATCTTATTCAAAAAATTGAGGGTTCTAATCGTAATCTCTTACCTTTTTAGATTCCTCTCGTCGAGATGAACCAATAATACACAAAAAAATCGATGCAAAACTAACAAACGCAAACAAAAAAAAAATCAAATAAAGACAAAAAAATAAGTTAAGTTTGTTTTTTAGGCCAAACTTCACCGAAGTATCTTTGAATAACTTGTCAAATTATTAAAATCTTTGAGAGCGAAAATTGAGAACACGAACGCAATGCAAGGCATAAGAGTATACATTTTTTTGAAGAATTATATGATTAAATGTTTCCGTGTATTATTTTTTAAATTTTTCACACCGAATTAAAGTACACAAGGAGTACTTTAATTTGATGCGAAAAAATCGAAAAATGATACACGGAACCACTTCATTTTTTGATTTGAAATACCATGATTTTAACACCTGCTGAACTCATTTGCTAGCTACAAAGTTTGTTTCTTGTTCCTTTAATTTTGTTCCTCGTAGTTGTAATAGGGTGGCTGATGTGATAGCCAAGTTTGCCCTATCTTTGGACGACCCTCTAATCTGGCAGGAGAGTGTTCCAAACTGGATTAGTAGGGAAGCGATCCTTGATGTTTCTAGTATGCAGTTGAGTTGAATGAAGTTCATAACGATTGACAAAAAAAAAAAAAGAACTCATTTGCTAAAATCATGATTGATTTTTAACAACTGAATTACTGAAATCAAATGAAAAACTAAGCCTAAGCTAAGTACATACGGCAAGTTTGTCCATATTTAAAGTCAACGCTTTTACTATCAGTTTCTAACTTCAAAGGGATAAATGAAAATTACAGGTGGGAGAGAGAAAGGGAGGGAGGCAGCCAACCAGATAAGACCAGCAGCACAGTCCAACCCACAGGCCACATGCACAAGTCGGCGGCAAAATTTGCCCATCTTCAAAGTCAACCCTTTTACTATCAGTTTCCAACTTCAAAGGGAGGGAGGGAGGGAGGGAGGGAGGGAGATATCCAATCTCCTCCTCAAGGACCTCAACCAAACCCAGCATTATCATCATCATCTACCCATCCCTCCTTTAATTCTCTTCCATTTCTTTCACAGAAGAAAAAACCACCACCATAATACGCTAGCTAGATTAAGATACAAATTGGTTCCGGAGCGTTTGGCACTGTATACAAAGGCACTATGCGGGACAAAACTATTGTTGCAGTGAAGAAGGTCACTAGTTTGGGCGTCGAGGGTAAGAAAGAATTTTGCACTGAGATTGCAATAATTGGGAATCTTCACCATGTCAATTTGGTTAGGCTGAAAGGTTTCTGTGCACAAGGGAGGCAGCGGTTTCTGGTTTATGAATATATGAGCAAAGGCTCATTGGATCGCTTGCTCTTCAGTCATGAACCTGTTCTGGAATGGCAAGAGAGATTTGAGATCGCCTTAGGTACAGCAAGGGGTCTAGCGTACTTACATAGTGCTTGTGAGCAGAAGATTATCCACTGTGATGTGAAGCCAGAAAACATTCTGTTGCATGACAATCTACAGGTAAAAATATCGGATTTTGGGCTTTCAAAGCTGCTTAGTCCTGAACAATCTGGTTTGTTTACGACTATGAGAGGAACCAGAGGCTATCTAGCACCCGAATGGCTAAGTAACTCTGCAATCACTGATAAGTTAGACGTATACAGTTATGGAATGGTTTTACTAGAAATAATTAGGGGGAGGAAGAACTGCTCACTCCAAACACAAACTTCCAGAACAGATAGTTCTAACCCCAGTGGAAATGGTCAATCATCATCTCCGTCTTCAATTTATTTCCCACTAGTTGCATTGGAAATGCACAAGCAAAGGCGGTACTTGGAGCTTGCGGACCCAAGGCTTGAGGGAAGGGTCACGAGCGAGGAGGTCGGAAAACTAGTTCGCTTGGCATTGTGCTGTGTGCACGAAGAGCCAATGCTGAGGCCAAGCATGGCTAATATTGTTGGTATGTTGGAAGGTGGACATCCAATGGGTGTGCCGCGGGTAGAGTCGCTCAATTTTTTGCGGTTCTTTGGCTAGAGATTTACTGAGGCGTCTAGAATAGAAGAAGGGCATTGTGAATAGAATGCTTTCATACTGCTCCCACAAGTAAATGGACCCTGTAATAACAGTTCAAGCAGCTCACACAACTCCTATTCTTACATTTCGTCGCAGCAAGTATCAGGTCCTAGGTAGGTAGTCCTTAATTGGACTGTGCTTGTGTAGAGAATTGTTTGTTCTAGATAGCTAGGACACCCTTCTTATTGCTTGAAGTTAATGCCTAGATACTTGAGGCTGCCGTGGATCGGTGGATGTATATATTTCTATTTTACAGCCCTAGTCTTTTCGTTTTGAAAAGGATTGTGAAGCCACGAATGCATGCTTGGTTTCATCCTGGAAGATGTATGAGCTATCCTTTCTCATGAAAAAAGGCATTAGAGGGAGGATATGTATGGGAGTAGAAAGTAGTATAGATTTGCACATGCCAATTAATTGTGTTATTATTGCGAATAATTGTTTTTCTGGCAATTTGTTTGAGGTATTGGTGTTACCTTACCTTTTTGGTTGATGAATCAATAAAATAAATGTCAAATATTTCAATCTTTGGTATTAGATATACTGAAGCTGGATGTCACTGTTAAAGATAACAATGAAACTTACTAATGTGAATAAACTTCTTGTTAACAGGAATCAGTGAAGATGGTCAGTAGTGTTATAGACTAGTGGTTCTTTTCCACGACAGTGGTAATTTAGTTACTCGTGTTGGGAATGCCACACTCGGAGATAGGTTTTGATTTGTATTTCTTTCTTCAAATTCATTCTCTTGGACTTGATTCCTCTTTTTTGCTCAATGAGTACAAGAGAGATTATGGAAAACTGAGGACACAGGCACAAAGCACATGTTGGTCTCCCCTTGCTCGGTTTATCATTTTTAGATAATCAAGATGCATTCTCCACTGTCTTTCGTTTCAGCCTCTTCTGTCTCTTCTAATTAAGGTTTGTGAGTGGATCTTACATTTGTTCAAGATTTTGCATATTGAAAAGAAAAAGTAAAGGAAAAAAGAGAAATATTAGATCTTTATAAAAATGAGAAGTTTTGTATTATGCAATGTGACTGGTGTAATGTGGCTCTCTATCATTGTTACTAGTATTTTGCATTTGAAATGCTAATTCTTGGTTAATAGAAGCATTGAGAGCTGTAATCAACGTGAGAGAACTCCTGTTGGAATCAGCCATATGAAGCCAATTGCACGTCAGTTACCCATGTTCCACAGCCCATGAATTCTCATTTTCTTTGGCGATGAATTTTCATTTTGGGACCTGAAGTCAGGTTTGGACCATCCTTTTCATGGATGGTGTCTGAAATTTTGATAATCATCAGTGGGGTGAGGGATGTACAACCTATTTCTTGTGAGGGATGTACAACCTATTTCTTTTGCCTGCTAGGTCACTTCCCCCAGACCAGTGTACAAGAGAGACTAATGTGCAAGTGTTGGGCCATTCCTCCTATCTATTATCAATGATCAAACAGTCTCCAATGCATGTTCATTTAATGAGTATATGCATGCGATGTGGGTGCAACACCAAGTGAGAGGGCTCAGAGTAACATGGATGCGTGCACCCTGTGTAAACTTTATATCCATCTCAAAACTAATTGGCAATTAGTGGAGAAGCCCAACATTATATTAAGTGATCACCCATTCCTTCCCCAAACAATGTGAGACAATATTTCTTAACATTCCCCCTCATGTGCAGCCGCATTTGTGGTCTGTCACGTATAGCCTCTTTTTGGGTTTATCATCGTACAACCTTTTTGCTGGTCTGTCATCGTGGGGTGTGGATTGTGAACTTTTATAAAAAGTGGGGTGGAATGGGTCCGTCTCTAATACCATGTGGAAACTTTATATCCATCTCAAAACCAATTGGCAATGAGTGGAGAAGCCCAATATTATATTAAGTGATCACCCATTTCTTTCCCAAGCAATGATGTGGGACAATATTTCTTAACATTTGTGGAAACTTTATATCCATCTCAAAACTAATTGGCAATGAGTGGAGAGGTCCCCACATATATTAAGTGATCAACCATTCCTTCCCCAAGCAATGATGTGGGGTAATATTTCTTAACATTTGTGGAAACTTTATATCCATCTCAAAACTAATTGGCAATGAGTGGAGAGGTCCCCACATATATTAAGTGACCACTCATTCCACTCCTAAGCAATGGAGGACTCTAGTTCCTTAACATCCCCCCTCACATGCAGCCGCATTTAAGGTCTGTCACGTATGGCCACTTTTAGGGTCCTATCATCATGCAACCTTTTTGTTGGTCTATCATCGTGGTCGTGGGGTGTGGATTGTGAATTTTTTATTTTTTAATGTGGGGTGGAATGGGTCCCGCTTTGATACCAGGTGGAAACATTATATCTATCTCAAAACCAATTGGCAATGAGTGGAGAAGCCCAACATTATACTAATTGATCACCCATTCCTTCCCCAAGCAATGTGGCCAGACTTATAAATCCTCATACATACTGATCTCCTCTTAGTAACATGCAGAAAACGAGTGTTCACTTATGAGCCCTACCTTAGGTAAGGACACTTATTTATTTATTGGTACTTAGGAAATGATAAGGATACTTATTGCTCGGTGGGTAAGCAGAGAACTGAAACTGTCATATTTATGCTATATTTCCTTAAGTTTTAGATATGCACCCTTTATTCGTTCCCTCTGCTTATAAGAGGAAAGAAAGTCTCTTTGAAACAACGTACTCAAAGAACAAGCCTACATAGAGATTTTGCCACCAACACTTTGAGTCAGTTCATATAAAGTATGTTATTCCATAGGAAGAATGGTTATTTGATCAATGTGTTACTATCAACGTAAGCACATTGGCCAATAAAGTTTAACAATAGTTACCAAAATGAGAGAGAATGAAGAAGACAAAAGATGAAAATTGATGATGGTTATTTGAAAATCATCATTTTTCGTACTATCCATCATACTTTCTTTGTTGTCTGTTTGGGGAGCAGTATGCTTAAATTCCTGTTGCTTTTGTTCCACGATGACTGTTTAGTTTTCAGGAAGTGTTTCTAATAGTTTTCATACGCTATTGGCTATAACTTCCTGACCATATGAGTTTCTTTATGCTCTTTAAATTTTCTTTCAAGTTTATGATATTGCTTAGGTTATGTGAATACCTTATATATTTCCGAAGTACCAAAAAAAAATGGAAAAGGCTACAATACACACCCCTTGTTTGGGTGTGTATCATTCACACCCCTACAAAAGTTACGAATTTTTTTGTAGAAGTTACGATTTTTTTGTAAAAGTTACGAATTTTTTGTAGAAGTTACGATTTTTTTTGTAAAAGTTACGATTTTTTTTATAAAAGTTACGAGACACCAAAATGTTACGAATCATATTGCTGAAAAGTTACGAAAAACTAAAAAATGTTACGATTGCTGATGAGGTGGCACAATCTGAACCATACAATAGGTGCATATGGTACACCCAAATAAAGGGTGTGTATTGTAGCCATTTCCAAAAAAAATAGAGAAAGAACTCTGTTATACTTTTGGGTTTCTACTTTGTATCGACTGCAGGATCTTTATAAACAATTGTACCTGTTTAGTTTGAAACTACCACCGGGTTAACAACTTGCCTATGCCATAGATAATAAGTACACTTTTTAAAGATATGTTTTGTTCTGTTGTTGTTCTCTTATGAAGGTAGAATGATAGATCGACCTCTATATGCTGCTTTCTTAGACAAAAAAGTTAGATTTTGAGAATACAGTTGTTGATGAGAGCCAAAGGCAGAGGCTTGTTGTAGGAGGGCTTGCCTGAGGCCGCAATTCAGGACAGTGAGCAGACCACGAAGAGCGAGTTCTCAGCTTTATGTAGTCATCTACTGCTTCATCAACAGAAGCAGCTTCTACTCCTTGACACAATGCGGCAGTTGGAAGTATGTACTACAGCTCGTAAGCTTCTATGTTTCATTTTGCACCTCCAGTTTGTTTTTCATTTAGCCTTTATGGTATCTAATCTCCCCAAGTGGGAGAAAGACTGTCTTAATATGGAATAGATCAGTCTTAATATGGAATAGATCAGACTGCAAAGTTGTTTGCCACCTGTGAATACAGTGATATTGAAAATATCTTCCAGAAAATACCTTTCTAAAAGAAAGAATAAAAATTCTCTCTATTGGTTCTTGTTTTTTCTTTGGTTTCTTCGAGGTATGTCTCACCCTTGCTTCTCTGGAATTATGGATTTCGAAACATCGTGTTTGTTTGGAACTTGTAGTTACTTAAGTTATTACTATGATTATGTTTCAGACATTTTCAGCATAGTGTGATGCCAGTCTGTTGATTTTCTAGAAGCATATGGCAGACAACTGGAGATGACGTCGTGTTGAATCTCTGTTACAAGGAAATTCCTGTGTAATCATGAAAATAACTCTTTCTTGATTTCCATAGAAAAAATAAAAATCACAAAGAGGCCTACTGCTTTCTTGTCGTAATAATAAGCGTACAGCTGCACAGTAGGGCTCTTAATAGTATGATGCATATGTTGTTTAGTTTATATATATGTTGTATCCTTTTTCTGGATTTGTATGTTATGAAATCGTTGCTGCTAGTTCCCTTATCTTCCTTCCCGATCATGTGTTGCCTCAAGCTAAAGATTACCTTCTTGTATTGCTGTGTAGGGCAATAGCCTTATGAGGATCCTTGATTTAGCAGCATTTTCCGTGTCAGGTATTCTTCAACAGACGGAATATGAGGCCGAGTATCCAGATAAGGGACTTCGTTTTGTCTCTGAGAAGGTATTTTAAAAATGGTTGCTTCAAGATTCATATTTTTTCTTGACACGAATTATTCTCTTTTGTCCAAGTTTGTGCTTTTTGTTCAAAATCCCCACCAGGTGCCCTTTCCTTGTTTTAGATATTATCCCTCCTCTCTATTAAGTTAAAATATGTGATCTCTATTTTGCTATCGTTAGTTGTGTGTGGCGCGCTCTCTCTCTCTCTCTCTCCGTGTGTCCGTGAACGTTCAAGTAGCATCCCATCTCTCGTGATATCCACGTTATTCCATATTGACTAGCAGTGTGTTGCATTTGACATTCTTATTTCTTTGTTAACTGAAAGCATTGAGAGCTGTCATTGAAGAGTTGGGCCGTCCCTCCTATCCATTATCAAAGGCCTCCTAAGAGGGTTCACAATAACATAGACGCGTGCACCCTCTTGCGGCATTGCTCCAAAGAAACCCGAAGCCTTCGGCCAATCCTCGGATGTACCAATCCCTATCCATTACCCCGTCATTCGAGTTCGGGAGTCCTTGCCGGCTATACTTTTTCTAATGTATTTTTAATATATTTTTCGCCCATTACACCAAAATCGCACTATATAGACATGTATTCCTTAAAGTTTACTTATTTGTCAAGGAGTAATGTTTCAGCAAAAAAAGATTTTCAAAAGCAAAATTTCTCTGATACATATTTCACCAGATAAAAAAAAAAAAAAAAAAGCCTTCACACACTGATTCAAAACAAAAATGATACATGTACAACAAAAGTCTCTAACACACTCACATACTGTGTGGAGCCCACACACACTTACACATCCTATGAATGTGTTGGAGACTTGTTGGAGTCGTTTGTTATACACTTATCATTATATGAGCCGATTTCCCCGGCGAACTACCACCCTTTCTCTCTCTGTCATAGCAATCTGATTTGCGGGAGTGATCTGATGACACATTTATTATACTTTTTCAATGATCCAATATTCCAATCCAATCCAATTGGATGAAATCAAAATGAAAATCAGAATCGAATGCATCCATTTTGCCGCAGAGTAAGCGAGAGCGGGACCCTGCCCTGGCGACTTCTTCCCATTCGGGGGCGCTGGCGGAGCTGCTGAACATGCCGCAGCCACCGTCCACGTCGTACCGGTCGCATTCTGCTACACATAGGAGGAACACCAGTATCAGCAGCAGACGCGGTGGGGGTGGTGGATCTTCTTCGCCCACCGCCGCCAAGCCATCCGCTCCCTCTCCAAACCACCGCGTGATCCAACGATCCGCGTCTGAATCTCTATCTCGGCTGCCGTCTGTTCGGATCGACGGCATAGTTGGGAATGGAATATCGGGGATTCTGTACAAGTGGGTCAACTACGGCAAGGGGTGGCGACCCAGATGGTTCCTCCTTCAAGATGGTGTTCTCTCCTATTTCAAAATCCATGGCCCCGATAAGATCACCATCGATCAACAAACTGAGAAAGGTTGTAAAATCATCGGCCAAGACTCCCTCCGCTTGATCACCCGCCGCCCTCACACCATCCGCTCGCAGCCTCTCCCTCTCCGCCGCAAACCATTTGGTGAAATCCACCTCAAGGTCTCCCTTTTTAACCACTCTATCAAATCAATTCTATTAAACGTAACTGGATATATATTCACAGAAATAGCAGAGTGGCCAAAGAATACAATCTCGATTGATTGAGTTAGACAATGGGCTTAGTTTGGTTTGACTTTGTTGTCAGGTTTCATCGATACGAGAGAGCAGATCAGATGACAAGAGGTTTTCGATTTTCACTGGGACAAAGAGGCTCCATTTGAGGGCGGAGACGCGGGAGGATAGGGTGGCGTGGTTGGAGGCATTGCAGGCAGTGAAGGATATGTTTCCACGAATGTCCAACAGCGAGCTCATGTCTCAGATGGGCAATGCGGTGGCCGTTTCCACTGACAGATTGAGGCAGAGGCTGTTGGAGGAGGGCTTGACCGAGGCCGCAATTCAGGACAGTGAGCAGATCATGAAGAGCGAGTTCTCTGCTTTACGTAATCATCTATTGCTTCTTAAGCAGAAGCAGCTTCTTCTCCTTGACACATTGCGCCACTTGGAAGTACGTACTAGAGCTCTTAAGCTTCTATGTTTCGTTTTGCAACTCCAGTTTGTTTTTGCCCTACCATCTTAAAGACTAAAACTGTTGTATGGAATCTAATCTCCCCAAAAGGGAGAAAGGACTGTCCTAACATGGAATGGATCAGACTGCAAAGTTGTTTGCCACCTGGTGATTAGCAGTTTTCTCTGATGAGTGAACTGTCTTGGTCCTTCACGTGCTTCATTTCTCATGCTATGTTTCTTCGTCTCCTCCCAATAACATGCAGAAAACAAGTGTTTTTACGCAAAAGTAGGCAAATATGCACTTCATTATAGAGAACTGATTACTTATGAGCCCTACCTTAGGTAAGGATACTTATTGCTCTGTGGGTAAGCAGAGAACTGTACCTGTCACATGTATGCTATATTTCCGTAAGTTTTACCTATGCTCCCTTTAGTATTTCCCTCTGCATAGAAAGAGAAAAGAAAGTTTCTTCGAAATAATGTATTGAAAGAACAAGCCTACTTAGAGATTTTGCCACCATTATTTTGAGTCAGTTCATATAAAAGTATGTTCAATGTGTTACTGTATCAATCTAAGCTCATTGGCCAAGGAAGTTTAGCAATAGCTACCAAAGAAAGAAAGAATGAAGAAGCCAAGAGATGAATGCTGATGATGGTTATTTGGAAATCACCGTTTTCCGTACTATCCATCATACTTCCAGTGTTATCTGTTTGGAGTGACAGTATGCTTAAATTCTGTTGCTTTTATTCCAGGATGACTTTTTAGTTTTCAAGAAGTGCTTCTAATAGTTTTCATACGGTGTCGGCTATAACTTCTTGACCATGTGAATTTCTTTATGCTCTTCAAACTCTGATATTGTTTTGGTGATGTGAATATCTTACGCTTAGGCATCACAAAATCTTGGTTGTACTTTTCTGGATTTCTACTTTGTGTTGACTGCAGGATCTTTGCAGACAAATTTACATGTTTAGATTGAACTACCACTCGGTTAACAACTTGCTTATGTCATATTATATAAGTGGACTTTTGTATGATGTGTTTTGTTCTGTTGTTCTCTTATGAAGCAAGAATGACTGATTGACCTCTCTACGTTGCTTTCTTAGACAGAAAAAGTAGATTTGGAGAATACAGTTGTTGATGAGAGCCAAAGACAGTCAAAAGATCAAGCGACTTCCTCCAGACTACCGCAAGACAAATACAGTGGTATTGTGAATATCTAGCAGAAAGTACCTTTCTAAGAGAAAAAATTAAATTCTCTCTTGGTTCTTATGTTTCTGTTGTTTCTTCGCGGTATGTCTCAGAAGGAAGCCCAAGTGACACTGATGATGACAATGACAGACATGATGCTATGGAGGAAGAGACAGATGATGACAATAATCCATTTTTTGATACTCGGGATTATCTCTCTTCAAGTTCTATTAGAAGTAATGGATCCGATATTCGAAGGTTGTCATTTGATTCAGAGGATGAAGTGGATCTTGATTCTGATGATGGTATTGATTCTTGCATTAGATCTGTTGGATCTAATCATCCTCATGTTAGGCGGCGTAAGAGATTGCCTGATCCAGTTGAAAAGGAGAATGGAATTAGTCTGTGGTCTATGATCAAAGATAATATTGGGAAGGATCTCACTAAAGTTTGTCTTCCAGTATATTTCAATGAGCCCATCTCTTCTTTACAAAAATGTTTTGAAGATCTTGAATACTCGTATCTCCTTGACCGAGCATATGAGTGGGGTAAAATGGTGAGTTTCTATTTTGAATATTACCTTCACTCTTGCTTCTCTGGAATCATGGATTTCAAAACTTCGTACTTGTTTGGAACTCTAGTTACTTAGGTTAATAAGGCACCAGCTAGTTCAGATGATTATGTTTCCAGCACAGTGTTACGCCAGTCTATTGTTGGTTTTCTGGAAGCATCATATGGCATACAATTTGTTTGAAATTTAAGCTTTGTATCCCTCATTTAAGTTCCAGGGTTAGTATTTGTCATTTCATCAGTATCACATTATTTGAATAAGAAACAAACAACAGAGTTTTGTGGTTATGCTATTGTGAAGCAAAGTCCCACATTGCCTGGTTACTAAAGTAATATGAAATATAGAAGCTTGAGGGCACCCTCACTTCATGAGTTAGCTTTTGGGGTTGAGTTCAACCTAAGACCGGGTATCAGAGCTGGGTAGTAGAGATGGGTAAGGTGCATGTCTCTGGCCTGTACGTGGCGGGTGCTGCCGAGTGAGCACGCTGCGCGTGAGGGAGGGTGTGAAGCAAAATCCCACATCGCCTAGATACCAAAATAATATGAAGTATATAAGCGTGAGGGCACCCTCGCTTCAAGAGCTAGCTTTTGGGGTTAAGTTATACCCAAGACCGTGTAACATGGTATCAGAGCACGCTGATACCATGTGTCTGGCTTGTACGTGGTGGGTGCTGCCGAGTGAGCACGCTGCGCATGAGAGAGGGTGTGAAGCGAAGTCCCACATTGCCTGGATACCAAAGTAATATGAAGTATATAAGCATGAGGGCACCCTCACTTCAAGAGCTAGCTTTTGGGGTTTGAGCTCTACCCAAGACCATGTAACATGGTATCAGAGCTGGGTACCGGAGATGGGTAGGGTGTGTGTCCCTGGCCTGCAAGTTGCGGGTACTGCCGAGTGAACACGCTGCGCGTGAGGGAGGGTGTGAAGCGATGTCCCACATCGCTTGGTTACCAAAGTAATATGAAATATATAAGCGTGAGGGCACTCCCACTTCATGAGCTAGCTTTTGGGGTTGAGTTCTACCCAAGACTGTGTAACAACTATTGCCTCTAGAAATGCTCATTAATCTTTGTTAGTTGTTACATAGTATGTGTCTGTTAGTTATTACTTTGTCTTGCCACTTGGGTTTGGAGTTTCGTTAGGTTACATGCAGAGTCTAGGTTTCTTATTTTCTGTAGATTTCATACTTTAGTTGATCTCCGATTTTATCGCATTCCTTTTTTTTTTTAACTTCTGCAATTCGATATATTTGAAGTCTCAAGCTAAAGACCTTCTTGTATTACTGTGTAGGGCAATAGCCTTATGAGGATCCTTAATGTAGCGGCATTTGCTGTGTCAGGGTATTCTTCGACAGATGGAAGAAATTGCAAGCCATTTAATCCGTTATTGGGGGAGACATATGAGGCTGAGTACCCAGATAAGGGACTACGTTTTGTCTCGGAGAAGGTATTTTAAAAGTGGTTGCTTGAAGATTCATTGTTTCTTCTTTACACCAAATATTCTCTTTTGTCCAAGTTTGTGCTTTTTGATTTTGATAGATCCGATGTACAGAAGTTTCTACGCACGTCGATAAGTACATTGTTAAATTAAACCCGCGCGTGTTATCGAATGATACTCTAAGTACAAAGAACTGATTTACTGCCAAAGAACCAATTCAGAAAAGTTTAGAATTGAATCTAAAACTTAAAAATCAAGGATAAGTTTGTCATTAAGAGTAAGAGTACATTACGTCAGTTTAATCTAGCCTGATGAGGCATCGTAGTGCCTGCCATCTTCATGGAAGGCCTTATCACATTGGCATTCACTTCCACACTAATACGATGATAAGTTCCTGAAGATTTCTTGTTGTCTCCTTGACTTCAAATTGCTCACCATGGAAATTTGTTCAGCATTCAGTGAAAGGGCTCCCCTTGAAGTCAATCCTTGTAATTTTAGTAACCAATGGGTACTCTGGGTTGTTTTACTGCTAGCCATAAGCATGGTCATGCTATTACTTATTCGTGAGATATGACACACATGTTTTCTTGATGATCGACATAATGCTAAGTTGATTTTCAGCTTCCTTTTTTTGTTTTTTTTTGTTTCTCTATTTCTATTTCTCCAGTCCTCCCCTGCCAATACCCCCACATCAATTGGGGATTTCATTTGTGCTGTTTGTTGCTTTTGTTGTTTACTCGCTGATTTTATACAGTGATTTGTTTATTTTGGTATAGGTTAGTCATCACCCGACGATTGTTGCATGCCATTGTGAGGGGCGTGGTTGGAAATTTTGGGGAGACAGCAATCTAAAGAGTAAATTTTGGGGTCGTTCAATTCAGCTTGATCCTGTTGGTGTTCTATCCTTGGAGTTTGACGATGGAGAAGTTTTCCAGTGGAGCAAGGTAAGTTACCTGCATTGGCAAGCATTTTTCTCTTTGTAAAATGCCTTCTGAGTGATTGAACTTTATACATCAGGTAACAACATCCATCTACAACCTCATCTTGGGAAAGCTCTACTGTGATCATTATGGGACAATGCATATACAGGGAAATCGTGACTATTCTTGTAAAATAAAATTTAAGGAGCAGTCGATCATTGATCGAAATCCCCACCAGGTGCCTTTTCCTTGTTTTAGATATCATGCCTCCTTTTTCTTAAGTTAAAATATGTAATCTTCATTTTGCACTGCATGGTCGTTAGTTCTGATAAAATCACACTTACTTTATTTAGTCATTGGGAGTTATATAACACAGGGCCTCTTGGCAGGAGACTTTTGATCCTATTTTTTTGGTTGTCATTCTTGGATCTGTTGCAATTCTTATTTAATTGGTTTTATACTCTGCATGATTATGGTAAAGGGGACTTTCTTTCAGACCTTTTGATGAATTGCATCTCCCCTTCATGAATTGGGTTACTGATATTTTAAGTTTGGTCACAGGTACAAGGTATCGTGCAAGATAAGAATGGAAAGAACGTGGCAACATTACTTGGTAAGTGGGATGAGAGCTTGCATTATTTCAATGGAGACTGTTCTGGAAAAGGAAAAGGATCGGGTTCATCAGAAGCGCGTTTGCTTTGGAAACGAAGCAAGCCCTCCAGATTTCCAACCAGATACAGCTTAACACGCTTTGCCATCACCTTAAATGAACTCACACCTGGCCTAAAGGTTTTCATTGCTTCCTTACTCCTTGCCTTGCCTTTTATTGGTGCTTCACTTTTTCTCTATGCATGATAAAGTCTTCCTTCTCTTGTTATCAGGAGAAGCTGCCGCCAACAGATTCACGACTCCGACCTGATCAGAGATATTTAGAAAATGGAGAATATGAAATGGCAAATTCAGAAAAGTTGAGGCTGGAACAGAGGCAGCGTCAGGTGATACGGATAGATGTATTTTGCTTTTAATGATGTCGTTTATTTTACAACTCAAATTTTATGGAATGCATTGGATGATTATGCATGGAGAAAAAGAAGTGTTGAAATTGAAATTGTGGTTTTGACAGTCTCGGAAGATGCAAGAGAGCGGTTGGAAGCCAAGGTGGTTTGCAAAGGAGAAAGGCAGCAGCGATACATACTGTTTTGTTGGAGGGTATTGGGAAGCCAGGGAAGAGGGAAGGTGGGAATCATGCCCTGATATTTTTGGACAAGTGCCTACCGACATACAGATTTTTTGACTCGTTAGTTAGCATTTAACAATGTTGTATTTTTCATTTCAAAAATTAAAAATAAGCTCATATTTTATTCTCTTTTTTCACATTGTATAACTTAGGAACTGTATAGGATGATAAATTTAGATGTCGTGCTCGCCATTCCGAGCAATGCACGGACAGATAAGCTTGAAACTATCAGAGGTTATTATTGTTTAGTAAGTAGGGCTGGAAATGAACCAAGCCGTTCGTGAGCTTGGCTCGAAAAGAGCTCGTTCGAACTCCGTTCGTTAAGTTTTTATTGAGGCTCAGCTCGAGCTCGAGTTCGTTAAAAGCTTAACAAACAAGCCTGAGCATGGCAAAGCTCGGCTCAGCTTGACTCGATAAGGGTCGTTTGCATTTTAGATGAATAAAATAATATAACTTCTTATTCCAATTTGATATCTTAATGCACTATCTTTTCAAAAACTTATTAAATTTCACTATTATTTTGATATTGAGATTATTTTCCTGTAGAGTATATAAATATAAACCATATATATATATGCACAAGTAAACTTTGTTGGTTATTTTAAGCCTATGTGCGTATATAAATATATTTTTTCGGTGGTTCGTTAAGGCTCGTGAACAAGCTCGAGCTCGAGTCAAGCCTAAACCAACTCGGCTCGAGCTCGGCTCGTTAAGTTTTCACTAAGTTCGAGTTCGAGTTCGTTAAAAAGTTACTGTAATAAACAAACTTGAGCATAGTAAAACTCGGTTCGGCTCAACTCGGCTCGTTTGCGGCCCTGCTAGTAAGAGAATCTCTCTCACACTCCTTGTTCAAGAAACCATCAAGTATCAGTTGAGACATGATTTAAGGAGTAATTTTTTATTTTATTTTATTTATTTTGGGGATGAGGGAGTGTTGTTCCCTCGAGCCCAAACATGTTAATGCTTTTCAAAAAAATTCAAACAACTCAAGTGAGTTGTGCGGCGCGTGTGCAATTTCCATTGGTTGATTGGTTGAACGACTATTGGGGAGATTTTTATACGAGAAATTTTTCAGTGCCGAGTGGTTATTGCCCACGTGGTACCCGCTCGGCAATCTCAGCCGTCCATAACGCAATCCTACAATCCGGATTTTAAAGAGAGAAAAGGAAGAGAGAGAGGAAATCAATCCGGACCGTCTAAAACACATGTGGACGGCTCGGATCATGCTTGGGTACCAAATGACGATACTCACTCGGCACCCAGAAATTTTACTCAAATAAGTGTTGGGACCCATGCACTGCACCACCAGTGCGTGTGGGACCCCAGTACTTATGCGTGTGTGTAAAATGGGTATAATAATGGATTGGCAAAGAAAAGGTCTCGAAAGAAAAGGTTTATGTGTAGTGCAACTGGAATGTAAATGCGAAGCTATAAATGAGGTTTGTTGGGTTGGTTGCTTAGCAAGTTTTAAAAGTCTTTTCCCTCGCCAGTATTCTCTCCTGAGTATACTGCCAACGCGTCACCATCCAACAAACATTCCACAACAAATTTTTTTTGAACGGCATTCCACAACAGATTGAGCCAATATATACTAGTAGTATATTATCACCCCGTTTGGATGCCGGATTTGCCTCACACCCGGATTTTTTGCAATCCAGGTCCCATCACAAATCGGCGTTTGGTTCGCATTTTTCTCCCCCGGATTTGTTTACTGTTAGGACTACATATCCAGCTTCACCCAGATCACCTAACGCTAGCCCAGACCCTATAGTTACAAATCAGGGGGGTTTTGAGCATTTTTTGTACCATTCTACCCCTGCAAATTAGGGCGTTCTGTTCCTTCTTGCCAGCAAAGAAGAAATCCACAGGGTAATCAACAAAAATTGAAAACCAATTTCATGGATAAATTTTCAATTTAATCAACAAACACAGGGTAATTAGCAAAAATTCTTGATTCCCACAACCCCTCAAAATACAAAGACATACCGATGTCGCGATTGAACCTCGTCGGCCGAAATGAACCTTGTGATCTATCCTTGTGTAGCGGCCGGGGGATCCGAGGGGTCGCGGTCCTCGGCCCGGGGTACTTTGGATCACCTCCGCCGAGGAGGCTCAAGAAGGTTCGGGACCCTTAGTCCTGGACGGGCAGCACCCCGGGGGCGACTGTAAATGTCATGGCCGGGGTCCCGTTGACCAGGGGCCCGGTCCTCGGGAGCTCTTTGCCCTCGGCTCGCCCTGCTCTGGGGAGTACCAGAGCTGCCCCTGGGGGAGGGCCGGTTCCCGAGCGCCTCCCGGGACAAGTCGATCGACCTCGGTACCAGGGCGGCGAAGGGTCACGTCAGATGTTGGGGGCTCGATCGAGGCACGCCTGACAGTCTGAGCAACTCATCGAGTGGACTCAACCACCCACCTGCATTGCATTTATGGTGAGCCACCAACCCTGCAACCTACGCCTGCAGGGGGTGGGGGACTTGATTGATAGGGACACCAGTGGCAGGTGACGACTCTGGGGAGCGGCCGAGACGCCGCTTGAGGGACATACGTCAATCCATGCATTCAATGCGATGGTGAGGACGGGGCGCGTGAGGCCCCCGAGGGGCGTGCGGAACACGCGCCCCCATGCCTATAAATATGTCCCTCTCTCCCCTCTTACAAGGACGTCTCTCTGAGGTTACTTTCTCTCTCTACACTTAGCTCTCAGGCTCTCAGCTGCACTTTCTCTCTCTAGTTCTCCACTAAACTTCTCCCTCCGTTGCTGACTTAGCCATCGGAGTACCTTCCCGGACCACCACCGTCCGGGCTAGGTACTAACGTGGTCGCTCCCTTGTGCAGGTCCCCCTCCGGCACACCCCAGGAGCTCCAGCCCTCTTCTCCGACGAGTCCCTAGGGATCCATCGAGGTTCAGCCCAGCTCCACCCCCCTCTGTGCACTACCAAGCGGGCAAATAGGTCATTTCGGTGAAGCGCCCCCCCACACCTTGTTTGGCCTTCCATTCGTCGACCCATTCAAAACCACCTACGGCGAACGGAGCCATCTGGGTACTACTGATCTTTAGAGAGAGATTGGTGAGAGACAACAAGAGAAAGATTGGTGCAAATTGACGATGGGAGAAGAGTCTCGACCTCTGGTGCTGCTCTGCTTCTAATTCTCTGGTAAGAGATGACGATATTACCAAAGTGGCAAAAATAATTTTTTTTTTTTTTTTGAACAGGAGAAAAGCTTTCACATTCAGAAAAGCCCAGCGGGCACTTACAAGGATTACAACCAAATACACTGAAAATAATCTAGAGAACAACCCAAAGAAACGAAAGATAGGAACAACTAAGCCCAAAGTAAGGATGTCGTCTCAGGTACCAAAATGTGAGCCTAAAGCTCGCTAACCCATACTGCGCAGCGCAACCATCCATTGCGTGGGCAAACCGAGTCAAAGTCGGGTTTAGGGTGAATCAAGATGAAAGAGACTAAACTCCTTACGGATCGTGAAGATTACAATCAGATTAAAACAATAATCCCAGGTGCAATCCAGAACCAAAACAACCAAACAAAAACTAACTAAAAACAACCATTCACAACCCAATAATACAGATCCGCCCGGAGCATAACTGAGTTGAACCGGGACAGGCCGGGATGCATTGAGTTGAGGATGAATCGCTTATTTCCCACCACCATCCCACCAGATCTGATGGTTTGCTTCTTATCACAATGCCCAGATCCAAATGGTCCATATTCATTGGGACCAATCCAACAGCCAGAGTAATTATTGGTTTATAATAATATATAATGAATTTAGTTTTAATTACTACTCCTATAACTTAAACAATTAAATTTGTATCTACATAATTTATTGTAATGCACAATTGTTGGCTATATAGTTTAAATATTTTTAAGATAAAGTCAAAATATTTTATCCCCCCAAAAATGAATATAATGTACTTATTGTAATTATCATGGAATTAATTTAATTTGTTTATTAAAACAATAAAATGGGGACAATTAAGTCTTTTTACAACTTATCCAATCATATCCACCTTCCATATTCCCTTTTTCAAAAAACCATCCAAACACTCAATATACAAATTAGGGGTGTCAACGGTTCGGTTTGGTGCGGATTGGTATGAATCCGAGGACCGAACCAAAAGTCTACGGTCTAATGTAAGACAATCCGTGTCCAAACCAAAAGTCTACGGTCCGGTTCCGAATCAATCAAAAAAATCACGGTTCGGTTCACGGTTTATCCACGGATTATTACATTCCACAAAATAAAAAAACATATTTCACATTCCACATTCACATTCTCATTGTAACTTTTGGAACCCATTCATCATCAGTAGCTTTTATGTTTTAATAAACAACACCAAGTCACGACAACAGTTCTTCAAAATGATTCAAAGAGGAGTACCACTAGCAGTAGCAAAAAAAAGCAAAAACAACATAATATAAAGCGAGTAAAAAAAAGTTTTCACCACAACCAGTCCAGTCCCGATACAATAAGTAGCTAATATACGTGCAAGCAAAAATAAAATTACAATTGTTAGTTACAGTTTGCACGTTTACTTTTCAGTTATAGCACATCCACCTATTTAGGGTTTAAAATTAAGAAAAATATGTTTAATTATAATTATTATCCCAATATATATATATATATATATAATATATATATATATATATATATATATATATATACACCGGTGATCCTGTCAAGGATCCCGGATTGAAGCTTTTTCGGTGTTTTGAGGCTTTTAAAAATTGTTTTTGCAAAATCCGATCCGTCCAATGTGTTTAAAAGGTGTTTTCCAAGGTCCACGCGAGAAATCTTCAAAAAAATTAGGAAAGGGCTTTCAAGCATTTTTTCACAAAAGCGTATATATACTTTTTATGAAAAAATGCTTGAATCAAGCCCTTTCCTGTATTTTTTTTTGAAGATTTCCCATGTGGACCTTGGAAAACACCTTTTGAACACATTGGACGGTTCGGATCGTGAAAATTTGATCCGGAACTATGAATCCCGGATCCGGGATCCCGGACTAGATAAGGACTCTATATATATATATATATATATATATATATATATATTGATTAAATTCTCACGGTCCGGTTCGGTTTATCCACGGTTCTTTTATGAAAATCCATGGACCGAACCGCGAAGCACGGTTTTCTAATTTTTCAATCCGTGTCCGGACCATTAATCCACGGACCTAATCCAAAACCTACGGTTCGGTTCGGTCTGGTTCGGATTCACGGTTCGCGGGGTTTTTTTGACAGCCCTAATACAAATCCATTATTCTTAAGAGGTGGGCCTACCCTCGTTACAAATGCACCCCTCATTACAAATCCATCTTCAAATCCACACTCGTTACAAATCCACCCAAAATCATCTCCGGCATCCAAACGGTAATCTCATGACTTGTATTGACAATAGTAGTTGTTTCTAATTTATTTGTTTGTTTTTGGGCATCGGTTAAGCAAAACAGTTGTCCATTTCTGACTTTAGTAATTGGTAGTATTGGGTGGAATGGCAAGAAATGTATTAAAATAAATGCTACCAAGTACAAATAAATACACCTAAAAATGGACAAAATACAGTACTATTAACTATTGCAACTCTGTGAAAATTTGTTAGAGTTGGATTCTTTATTTATGAAATTATGCACAGGAGAAACAAGTCCTAGAGGGGGGGTGAATAAGACTATCTATTTAAAATTCAATAGCACCAAGTATATCGCATTCACCCAAATTCCATTTCTATTCAACCAACTCAACAATATCAATGCAAAGTAAGTAAAACAAAAAGACAAAGCTCACGATTTACGTGGAAACTACTTAGGGTCTAATACCCTAAGCATAAAACCACGGCCTTACTTCTACTTATATTTCACAATTCAAAAGGTACAAGGAGTCCAAAGTCAAGGAATTTACCAACAAGCAACTTTCAATTCCTAGCTCCAACCCTTGAACTAGCACCCGGTGCTCCTTCTTGAATTCGTGAAATCCACGAGCATCATCATCTCGATCTCCGCAACTCCGCGGCTCCGGTTCACCCGGCCATGTAGACTCCAAGGCAAGCAATCGTGACAAAAGATAAAGATTTGATTTTTGAAAAAGTTTTGTCTAACCAACTCAATCTAGAGGTGATCCATTAAGAGGAAAACACTAGAATGAGAAAAGATGATTGAGGAAGTCTCAAATCATCACAAGAAGTAACCTAGCACACCAAGAACAAGAGAGATGAAGGGGAGCCTTTTCTCTCTCTAAAAGTGCTGAAAAATCTCTCAAGTGTGTATGGAAAAAGTGCTGAAAATTGGCTTTTATATGTGTGAATTTCGTGAGCACAAAGACAGCCAATGAGAAGCTGACACGCGAGTGTTAACTGACGCGTGCTAACGCTTATCCAGCCCTCCTCAAAGATTGGACGGTCAAGATACGTACACATGTACAGAAAATGACTTAATCTCAGGAGTTTCAACTGACGCGTGCTAACGCTAGTCCAGCGCGCCTGAAAAACATGAACAGTCAAGATCTAGACACATGTCCAATGAAACCAATCACACAGATACAACAGCAGACGCCAGGAAACGCTTGACTGCTGCCACTACAATGCCTTAACCAAAAATGTGAATTTTCATGCAAGACTCAAAGCACTCTCCTAAGGTATGAAATGAAGGCATGAACCATGAAGAATGAGTGCCAAAAATGTGAAGCTATATGCAAATGACCAATGCATGAATATACCTTTCCGGAAGAGCTTCACGATGCTTGGTGCGACAAAGGCTCGAGAGCAAAACTTGTGACTTCAAGTGAGGAGCATCTAGACACAACCACTAAAACTCTACCACCCGAATAACCCAAAACAATTACAGACTCCGAAAGGTTCGATACATCCCTGAAAAACGCCAATACAACTAACAATTTATTAAACCCTCAACAAATAGTGATTAAACTATATTGATGATAATATCAATTGGGACGGCAAATTGTGAATTAACATGAATCCTAAGAAGAAATATAGAGAACCACGATTTATTGACCTCTCTAATATCTTATTACTAGTGCTTTGCCCGTGTCTAAAGGCACTTGATGAAGTTCGACAATTTTAACCAACCATGCAATACTACCTGCAATGCTCTTGTCATCTAGTGTTCCAGCTAATGCTATGCCACCACACCAAATCATGCCACTTCCCCTGTCATGATTGTGCAAGTTCAATAAGTGAAACCAAAAAGGAAAAAATAAATAAAACCAAACTAAAAAAGAAAAAGGAAAACCAAACTACTAACATCTAATAAAATCAAGTGCTTTATGTACTTCTACTAACATCTAATAAAATCAAGTGCCTTTAAGAGATTCTTTCTTATTTTTTCGTAATTTATCAAATTATAATATTCATTTCACAACTAAAATTATTTGAAAAGGAGAGAGAGAGAGAGAGAGGATTTTTTAAATTTGAAATTCTCAAATAAAAGGATTGTTCTTTTCTAGAAATGAGTTTTCTTTCACTTGGTATTTTTTATTGATCCGCTTTCCTTTTTCTTTTTTTGTGATTAACAAAAAATTATTTTGAAAATGCAAGTTTTCTTAGACTGCGGAAACACAACTTGACCCGTAGGACATGATTAACTTTTAAGATAAGATTTGAGCCTGATTATAGATATTGTTAAAAGATAAATAAGATATCTTTGAAACATGAAAATGCCATGTAAGACATTTTGTCAAAACCGTTGTGTAATGTAATATAGATTGAGAGATGTTGGAGACACGATGTAGTGGTATCTATGTTTCATCTCATAATTACTCATTTCACCAATTTTTCCTTTTCTGTGACACGATATACATCAGCGGGGGTTAGCGCGGCGTGGGAGAATCATGAAATGTCAATTGAGCTACCAACTGGGCTACGTGTCCATTGGCCATTTCATTAGTTCGAGGGGGAGTACATGTGTTCGGCGGAGTGTTTGAAAATTGAACAAAAGCTACTCTACACGTGTCCACACTCTCCCAGTTCCACATCTACGTCTACGTACTACAACCTCTCTCTCTCTCCAGTCTCTCCCTGTAGAGAGCCTATACGTAGGACATACATACAGCTTGTATGTATCTGTAATTGTATATACAGCGTTTTCTTTCTTTCTTTCTTGGAAGAACGGAGTAGTTTTGTTTGGGATTGTGAGCGGGAAAATTTTGTGAAGGAAGGCGGTTTGAAGTGGATTCCTTTGGGCTTCATGGTTGCGGCGACTACTACTCCCGATTCTTCTTCTTCTTCCAAATCCTCTTCCTCCTCCTCCTGCTTCCGTGACCTTGACCATGTCTTCTTGCAGGTCTCTCTCTCTCTCTCTCTCTCTCTCTCTCTCTCTCTCTCTCTCTCATTGGATTATCTGTCTGACTTGTTCAATTGGTGACCATTCCAAAACAGAGGTTTTTCTATTGCTTTCAATTTCCTCCTCTCTACGTAGTAAATAGTAATTGTGTCCGTCCGGCTAATTTCAAATCATTAAAAAAAGGACCATATCTGCATTGGAAATCAATAAGGATATGTGCAGGGAAGATTGAACTATATACTAACTAAGATTTAGGTTCCGTTTGTCTGGATGTAAACTCTTTGGAGCAAAAATTCTTTAAAGACAACGTTGCTTTCTAGAACGGTTAACGGAGACAGTAAAAGGAACGTTTCAAGAATTGGATGGAAGAAAGAAAGAAAGTTTCGTTGAAAGGCTCGATGGTCCCACTCTTTCGATCCAAGAGGAGGTTTGTAGCGTCAGGTGTAAGAGGAATTCGGATCTAATTAAGGAAGCCCGGGAGAACATGAAGATGAGTGTTCGATGTGGTGTAAAATTTCATGGAAGAGAGAGCTTTAATATTAAGATTTTTTTTTTTTGATAAGTAATATTAAGAAATTCTTAGAATTGAAGGGTTTTGAAATTTCAGAACAGGAAATTATTGCGGAAATTAAAGCTCTTGACTTATTGGAGGGTGATGCCTCCATATCAATGGAGTTTTGATTTGCCTCATGCTTGTTGGGAGCTCTCTAGTGTTTGGAGGTTTTTGGATTCTATGATTGTTTTCGTTGCTTCTGGATATGCTCGCTCTTGTTTGGCTTAGGGGAAGAAGCTCTTAGGTTTCTTTGTCTTGTTGTTTTTGGGAGTGTCCCAGGAGTTCTCTTCGGATTTTGGTTTAAGACTTTAAGTTTTGGTTGGTATCTTACCACCCTCATTGTTTTTGTTTTTTCCCTTTGGGCCCTTGGCGTTTTCAGTCTCGGATCCCTTTAATCTTTGTAATTCGTTTTCAGAGATTAATAAATTCTTTGCTTAGCAAAAAAATTTGTAAAATAAAATTTTCAAAAAGAATGTTTTTGTTTTTGTTTTCGGATGTTTGGTTGGTAGTGGGAAAAAAATTCCCAATCCGAATTAATACTAGTAGTACACTGTAATCAACCAGGATAGGCAAAAAGGAATTACGGAAATGATGGAGTTGGCCGGTGCAATAGATTTGCTACTGGCTTGCGAGGGAGATCGGGACCAAGCGGTAACCAAGCAGTAAAACAACTTACAGGGGTTTTGGCCAAAAGTCATTTTACCTCCATTTCAGGAAAAGATTTTACTCTTATTTTATACAACCAAACACTGAAAAATTGGTAAAACGTTTTACATGAAAATAGTTTACGTCCAAACAAATGGAGCCTAAAGGCTGTAAACCGCAACTACACAACATATGAATCATCTTTTGTTGTTTTGTTCGACTCGCTTAACGAACAAAAAAACAAAGAAAAGAAAAGAAAAGAAGTAGCTAGACACGAAACACTCTAGAGTGAACTCAACAGGGGAAAAGTTTTACTTTTTTGGTGGGAAAATATCTATCCAAAGTAAATCTTCGTTATAAAGATGGACGCAATCTCCAAAAGATTCGATAAGAGATTTTAAGCATCTAGGAGTAGAAATGTTGATTTATTTATTTTTCATTGCTTCCGGGAAGGGCATAACTAATTTTACCCAGTCAAAAGGCTGTTACGAATTAATTACCTTATTTTTAATTGCAAAGCCTGATTTCAAACCTCTCTAATCGTATCCAGACTCAAACAAGAATATGGCTGGGAGAAGTCCTGCACACAAGATTGGATGCCCAACTGAACATTTCTGATTTACTTGCTGATGGGGAACTTCTGTATGCTTCGCTTTTCTCCTAATAATTTACCTGGCTCATGGATACTTCGACACACGCTTCCATTAATATCTTCAAGTGTTTTGTATCATCAACTACACTAATATGTAGGTTTGAAGTTTCCCAAATATTATGGAAAATGTTGTTGGCAAAGTGCAAGGAGCTAAGACACGTAAATGGCCATAAATATAATCCCACTGGGTCCAGGAAGAGCAGCGGCAGATATAGGCCTTATAGTAACGTTGACTCTTTTCTGAAGGTACACTTCACACATTTCTTTTACTCCGTTTTTGTGGTTCCATAATCTGCAGTCTTCAAATGTGCCGTACCTTGTAAGAGTTCGATTTTATTTAAATTTATTTTTTTTTATGACCTGCACCAACATTGCTACTAAATTATTAAGTGCAAGGAAAATTGAACAACAGTTATCTTTAAAGAAGTACATTAATCTCTTCCAGATTGGGGATGAAATATCTACCAAGCATTGATCCTTTTAGAGGAAGCACAACAGCCTTTTTTATCGTACTAGGATCCAACTCAGCACCATTTCTCAGCATTGTTTAAAGTTATAGTCGATAGAGTCACTTGAAACCTATCTGGTAGAGCGAAATTGCATGGAAATTTGAATGTGCATCTGCATCTGATTCAGATACTAATGAGGTTTCAAAATTGTACCTATCTAGCAATATTAGGCCTAATTTAGTGGTATTTGCTGCCTTTACAGACAATGACACGTGTTAAGAGAAACATTTGTAACTTTCTAACCTCTGCCAGAAGTGGAAACGATGATAACTTAGGGAGAATAACGAATATATTACTACAAGTTGCTTTCGGGGCACAATGGACTAAAGTTTCAATAAAAATTAGCATTGGGATGCCAGATGAGCTGATTCTCTGCTTTTTTGTGAAACTAAAAATAGCCTGCTCACATAATTTTTTTGCTTTTATATAAATTTCTAACTGATGGATGCCCAAGCCCATGTGTATGATTTACGTCTGATTAGTTTCTTTTGTTTTGTGTTACTAATCGTACATATTGTCTGTCAAAACTTGGATCTATTATCTGACAAAGAGCATGTGAATGGCTCTAATTCTAAATGTTTGTTGTTTCTCATAGGTATGCCGAATATTGGGATTGAGTTGTATTGATCTCTTCTCACCTTCGGATGTTGTTGAGAAAAGAGATACTCGGAAAGTCTGTATTTGTATACGTTCCCTCTCAAAGAAAGCCAGGTCTAAGCAATTACATGTAAGAAACATAGATGCATTTTTTTCGCATGAGTGTCTGTGTTCAGCTTCATCTTGAGCTGTTAAGAATGATAAGTAGGTACTAGCTATAATAAGAGCATTATTTGTCTTCTATGCTGGTTGCAGGTGCCGGATTTTGATATTGTTACCTATCCAGTAACAATGCCCACCAATATGGTTGGATGCCTCCGTAGAAGCTTGGAACGGTCAAACTGCAGCTTTACAAGTTCTGCAAATTACACTCCCTACAGACAATCGAAATTAAAATTTAGACAGGTATGCAAGTATTGTATGTATTGCTAAACGAGAAACTGCTGTTGAACAATTGGAGTCATTGCCATGAGGAAAAGATTGTATCCTTAGAATACACCAGAATACTAGATATGAAAGTCACATGTTTGCTATTTTACCGGCTAATATATTCCTCCTCCTTATTGCTGTAGGAAAATTCAGTTGATGATTGTTATTCTGAAGCATCTGATGATACGGCAAACAATTATACGGGCGTTTCGTCTTATAGGTCATCAACAAACTGTTCTTCTGATTCTGTTCCGCTTAAAGATTCAGATTTAGAAAATTCACCTGGAGTATCTTCAGTGATAAAGAAGCCTACTTCAGAAATAAGTGCATCACAAGGCTATAATAAAGACCAAAATGGCAATGAATATGGAGGACACCCTACATTATCTTGTTTAGCAGAACCAGCAATATATGTTGAGAGTGATCAACTGGACAGCATGTCATCCCCTACCGTCGATTCTCAACTGACATCATGCAGCAGGGTTTCACATATAAATACGGGAGGAAGGTATAGGCACAAAATTGGTGGACTGGAGCTCAGTGAAGTTGATTCTGGCAGTAGAAATGATGATTCCATCACGTGGGATTCTCTGGATGATCATATGGAAGAAAGATTTTTTACATCCCATCAGTTGCAATTTCCAGATTTGGCTGTCTTTGGAACTGATAACACTTATCCTGTTGTATTTGATGAAGAAGACAGCGTGTTTAGTTTGCTATGGGGTACTGATTCCCATGTATTAAACTCTACTGGAAGGGCTTCACAAAATGGATATGTAAGGAGATTATCTGATGATTTTGAAGATGTGGAAGTGTCCTCTGTCACCAGCATGAGCTCTTTAGTACTTCGAGTGCTGAACTTGGAGTTTGATGATCAATTTGATGTGGATGATTTGAGAAGTGCCAAAGTCAACTTTATTGACTTTCATAGTTGTGAGGATGACAACAGCCTGGACAGGGGTTCAACAGGGGCATGTGAAATTCAGGACATGGCCAAGGATGAAAACATCATGCATGGTATAGTTTCTGAAATCTCCCATTTTGAAACAAAACTCAGGACCTTCGACTTGTCTACACCCGCCGTGGGGTATGAAGAACATGTACATTCATTTAAGAGTGAAGATGGTGCATCTCGTATGAATTTATTAGAGGTCCTGCCGTTGAAGGATACAGAGTTTTTTATACCAGACAATGCCATGGAGGTGAATGGTGGTGTGACCATGGTTGAATTGGATTCGGTTGTTGCAGCACATCAGAGCAATTGTCTTCCAGTGGGTTGCAGAAGCATTATTATGGATGGAAGGCACGGTGATTCAATTGCTTCAGGACATGGTGTTATTGAAGGGGATGAACAACGCCACAGGCTGAGCAACACGGATGATGAAGGTGGCTTACAGCATCAGTCTCTATCGATTCAATATATGAATAGCCGAGGTGCACCGACAACCTACATGGTTGATGTAGATAACCATGCGGTTGATCATAATTTTGTCAAATGTCAACCTACATCTGAAAAACATCTGTGCTTAAAAAGGGAATGTTCAGATACTGTAGGTGGAAAAGATCATCGAGAATCTGCAGAACGCAATGAACATCTTCATCATTGTGTAGAACATCACAGTATGGTAAATATCAAGTGACTGATTCCTGGCGTGTTTTTCTTTTTTATGTATTCTTCTCGGAAAATGTTCCGCTTGCTTTTTTGTATGTTTTAGTAAGTCCTTTCAACTAATCACGTCATTTTCAATAGGAGAAGATTAATCATGACATCGAAGATGATCTGGGTGAAGCTTCAGAAGGGAGAGAGGCTGCAAATCCAAGTCCATCACCAGGCAAGCCCCACAGAAGGCCACTGCTGAAGACAGTTGTGAGAGGCACAGCTCTGTTTGGGATGTTGTTTCTCTTGCTTCAGCTCAGGTGTGTAGTTGCATCATAATTACTCTCAGACTAAAACTTTTGGTTTGGAGTAACTGATTCTGTGTTGTAAAATTAGGATTCTTGTATCAGCCTGTTTCTTGCTGTTACTCTTCTTGTTGATGCCCCCGATTCACTGCAGGAATAGAAACGGCAGAGAGAAGGGGGGAGGTAAAGTCAGCAAGGAATCGAGTCAGGTTCAAACAACAACTAGGGCGGAGCGTACACCAAGGAAAGAGCAACAGGGAAGTAGAGCAAATGGGTTCTATCCAGCTGAAAAGTTAAAATTTGGGAATTAGATTAGTTGTCATGATTTTTCACACAAACCAATATACATGTTACATCTTTGGACACTTAGCAATTTAGTCACTTCTCTTCAGTCAAAGAAAAGGGGCGGGCATTATTAAGTTATACCACTAGAAGGGGAAAAAGAGAATTAGTCATTTTTGTAGAAGAGGAATCTTTGTTTTTAGCACAAATAGTTGTAGCTATTTTCTCATGGTAATATTTTTTTGTGGATGCAGAATGTTGTAAACTTTACGTGATGCGATTTATCCAGTGTACTGCCCTTCGTGTATTGAACTTTTCGAAACGAATGATAGTTTGTTTTGCCGTTTGGGGTAACGGGTAACGTTTAGAGTTTGGATATGTGGAAAGAGAAGAAACTGGTAAGGGAAAAATATGAAGAGAAATAAAGTAGACGATTTTTCTTCATTGGATTATGACAATGTCAAGCAAACAAATGAGCATCTCAATAATAAAAATCTTTTTACGTTAAGATTTTGTGGTTTCTGGATTCCTCTCGACGAGACGAATCTAACAAGTATAAATTTATGGTCAAACCAAATATTTTTTTGAATAAAGCCAAAATACGTGGATTATTGGTACAATTTTGGCTTTATTAAAAAAAATTGATTTTTGACAATAATTTTATACTTGTTAGATTCGTCTCATCGAGAGGAATTCAGAAACCACAAAATCTAGATGCAAAACTAACAAATGCAAAAAAAATTTGAGTAAGGACAAAATGAAAAAAGGGGCACTTAAATAATCATCCTTTTAGTTACTTGAAATTAGAAAATCATCCTGAGCCTATTTAGAAGTTATGTTTCCATCCCGAAATTCAAATAAATCCTAAAATGCCCTTTATATATATATATAATTGTAACATATTATGGGATTGAGGACTAAATTAAAAGTCGCATATATGGGGCGGTAGGTAGTGGACCATTTTCAAAATTATGAGGTCCTTTGGTGCAATTATAGGAATGAGGATTAACCCCATCCCCATATTTACGTAACTGCCTCCATTCCTTTAGGGATTGGGGATTAACCCCATCCCCATATTTACGTAACTGACTCCATTCAATTATAAAAACTAGAACCCCATTTATGCATTGCTTGAAATTGAAAGACAACATTTTTGTGGACGAAATCATCACTCACGGGGTCCCAAATTGACGTCCCAAAAATTCACTTCTCGCGATCCCGTTGCCGGCGACAATCCTCCCTTCCGACTAAATCGGCGTCGTCTCCTCGCCGTAACAAATCTTTCGTCCTCGCCTTCCAAAATCGTCGTCCCAAATCGAGATCCATCAACATTGGCCTTCACCGCAACCCATTGCCGATCACTCCTATCTCTCTCCGCTGGTGCAAACCACTGGTTTTTTTTTTTTTTTTTTTTTACGACTCTACATTCGGTGTATTCTAAATCGCTTTTGGATGATGAAGCTTGGCTTTCAATCACAATGAAGGTTATGCTAAATTTTAAGTTGGCTTTTCTCTCGGGACCTTAATTGGATGATTTTCCTTGTTTTAATGTAGTTGATGAAATACTTAGTCTCTACAGTGCCTAGACTGAAGAACAAATCTTAGAATTTGGCCTTTCTTTTCTTGATTTTGCTTCGTTCCACGAATCAAGCACTGGTCAAAACTGTTGTTTATTTTTTTACCATGATTACCGAAAGATATGGTGGATATACAATTTTTACCATGATCAAACTTTGGTCACCTATTTCATTTTATTTTTTACCATGATTATTGAAAGATGATGTGGATCAAACTTTGGTGGCCTTTATTTTATTTTTATTTTTTTTACGATGATGGACATACTATATTAACCAGGATAATAGGAGTATTGACTTTTATAATGTATTTCGCCATAAAAATACATAAAACTGGGATTTGTTTTGATATTTTTACCATGATTTTTGATCATTTTTTTATTATTTTTACCATGAAATGTAGATTATGTGGTGGATATGTTTTACCATGATTCAAATTCTTAATTTAACAATTATTATCATGTTTAAAAGTTGTTTGAATTAACCATATTACTATTATGGAAACACATTTTACCATATTTTATTTGTTATTGGGTATTTTTACCATAATCATTGAAAAAAGTTCTTTACCATGTTATTCAATATAACAAGTCCTACGAATTAAACTGTGTTACTAATCCGGGAATCAGATTTTACCATTTTTCTCTTATGTAATTGTTTAATTTTTACCACAATCATTAAAACATGATTTGAAAATGTTTTTACCATGATTCAATGTAACAAGTCATATAAACTAATTATACGCGTTATTGAAATTATGGTAAAAATAACCAATAACAAATAACCAAGTTTAATCTCATTCTCTGTCATCCAGTCTCATTCATTTTCATCTTGGTTCATAATGGAATATATCATTGGATTTAAATTGTGGCTTTGATAAAAAAAAATTGTCCAAAAAAACAAGTTCTGGTTCATCATTCACTTTGAAAAATGCTGAGATTTTACATGATAATTAAAATTTGTAGTAAACAAGTCGAACAAGTTTTTTACCATGGAATCATGTGAAAAGTCGTTTGAATTAACCATGTTATTGCTATGGAAATGCATTTTACCATGTTTTATTGTTATTGGTTATTTTTACCATAAAAAAATGAGTGTGGATTGAAATCATCCCCACTAATTTTGAATTCCCCGGCTAATCATTAGTTTCCGTATTTGTGGTAATCAAGGAATTAGTTGAAAATGAAAATCATATCGTCTCATTTTGAAATCCCTAATTATCCAAATTTAGGAAATCAGTTATACATGGGAACAAAATCATCCCCACCTTTTCAAAACTCCCTAATTTCCAGCAATACAACATTATTTTGATTATGTATGTCATAACAAGGGCAAAACCGGTAAATCACATAAGAAGAGGATGGAAACATAAGTATGAATAGTGATTGGGATTAAAACGTACAGGCCCCTAAAAAAGGGATGATTATTTAATTACCTCATGAAAAAACCAAAAAACTGTTTTTGGTTTTTTTGCCAAAGGAGCCCTATGCTACGTTTGAATGTTAGATTTGTATTGGAAAAATAAAATAAAGCAAAAAGCGGGTAAAGAAAACGTCACCCGCGAAGTACTGCTTACCCTCCTCCATTACGATTTCCCTTCAACAGATCCAGATGCACACATATAGATCAATTTGCTAGAAAACACGACAGGAATTGGCTATAGAAAAGCAATAGATTGATCACGAATTCCTCATACTAAATCAGAGGGCAGTGATGGTTAGTCCTACTGTTGGCCTGAAAGTAATGAAATGTAAACCGCAAAACTCTTAGTTCCTAACAATCAATACAAAACAATAATGGAACCTGAACATGGGCTAATAATTCTGTCTTATACATAATTATACACATAGGTACGTAAATTGATCACAACACTTCCTTTTCAAGTTTAAGTACAGCCATGAATGCTTCTTGAGGTACATCAACTTTGCCAATTGCCTTCATTCTCTTTTTCCCTTCGGCCTGATAGGAAGAAAAAAAAAAGAAAGAATGATAAATCAAATTTTCAACAAGAAGAAATGTTCAACAAGCTCAACTTTTACAATCTCAAGCATTTAGTCCCTTAACTGTGATCCGATAACTAATGAATCACACAATTCAAGTTCAATCCAAACTGAGACTGAGAATGTTTCACAAATCAATATCGTTATCCAACATGTGGTATTTCCTCAACATGTTCAAATCGGACACGTTCAAAACACTTGAGTACCTAGACGAAACGCAAAACTATCTAATCTTCTCCACAAAGAATTGGATACAATGATAAACATGTTCATTCTTGTTTAATACTCATCGATCCCTCGTCCTTTAGACTAGGGACAGTGTGTTAAATGATGTATCCCCGACATGATACATTGATTTAAGGGATTATTCTCAAAATGTTATCTTTAACTCCCTTTGTCCCAAATTGCAAGCTCTACGGAAAGTCCTGCAATTTTGAAATAAAAAAATAAAATACTTTCGTCCATAATGTTTGAAGCTTTTTTACACCAGATTAAATACTTTAAGTATTTTAATTTGGTGCAAAGAAAATTCTATAAATTAAGCATGGAAGTACTTTATTTTTTAATCTGAATTGTCCCACTTTTCGTAGGGGCTGAGCAATTTCGAACTGGGTAGTATTTTGTTAGTCTTTTAGGCAAGTTTGCGAACCACATAATAGGGCTTAACTCGGACTTTATGATTTTTCAGTTTATTTTGGTATGTGTTGTGTTTGTTTCACCTACATAATTTACGAATAAAATCACAACATTTATGTTACGGTTACATACTTTTAAGGCTACGAATACAATTCCAATTTGACATAAAGAAAATGTAAAATATAAGTTCTGAACTTGTACCTATGCATCGCATTTTAAAAATCATAATGTGGGGGTTCTGTGTAGTGACAAATGTCCGTGTTTGTCCCACTTAGTTTAGAAGTTCGTCCAAAGAAGTCGGCCCAGTGCCACTAGAATGGCAGTGGAAAAACCATATGCTTGTAAAGATAATAGAGAATCAAGCTAGCTAATCCACTCAGTCATTAAAAAATCTGAAGTTTAGTACACTTGAACAACTAGATAGGTATAGGGCACTTGACCTCTTAATTGTCACACAGATTACATTCCCAACTCTATTTGTATAACATCAGCTCATTATTTAGGTGTTTAGGCTGCGGCCAGGAAAGGAGGGAGGGGCAGGGGGGGAAGGTAGTGGTGGCAAAAGAGATAGGCTAGGGAAAAGGATGAATAAGTTTGAGGTTTCCTCTAAATAAGTCCTATCTATAAATTGAACTTTCTGCAGGAATGTTGAGCTTGCATAAAAGAAAACAACAAAAAGGTGCACCTGTTTCTTGAGCAATTTCTTTTTCCTTGTAATGTCGCCACCTACAGGAATAATCAACAAGTGATCGAGAACTTATAGTCAAATCATGGGTTATCTTTGACATAAGCAAAAGTCTGCACATAATTTCAGTTTGGTAATAATAAAAACCAATGAAATCAAATTGCTTCGCTGCTATTTTCTGAAGGTTTCATATTCAAAAGGAGCAGATTTGTTCATCTTACCATAGCATTTCGCCAGAACATCCTTTCTCATTGCGGACAATGCTTCACTAGCTATCACTTTAGCCCCTATGGACGCCTGTCATGGATGTGTTTGTTAGAAGCTCTGATTCCACGGTCCAAGGAAAAACAAGAGACTAATTGTATTACTTCAGATAATAAATAACATGAAGCTAAGATGGTTTATATGGTCTAGCCCTATTAACCTTCGGCAAACCTTAATATGACACAATGACTACACTATCCTTACAAACAACAATAAAAGACAATAAAAACAAGTACTAAATACTACGTTCACCAGTGTTCTCATACTTCCAATCCAAACCAGCGTAAAAAATTCCATCATAAGTACTAGGATTTTGATTCCTCTAATCCATTCACATTGAGGTAGATTCAAGATTATATACATGCAACATTCGAGCTTCAGGGCGTCCAAATTGAAAACACAATTTTTGGACCCAACTCCAGTGGCTTCTCTTCAGTATGTTTTCAATTTTATCCTAAACTCTCTTAATTGACATGTAACCATTCCAATGCAACCCCCAGATTTAGCTTGTACCGGAAAAATTTGGACTGCAAAAGTGTACGCTCTAACACTTGCGTGTCCTAGGCAGACAGTAATCTCACCAAAATATATTGATTAACCAACATTGAGTGTTGACTACAACAACAAAGTGAATTATGTAATTAAGCTCTAGAGTGGCCTATGCTTTAGACTACAACCATAGTTTTTCCTCACTGCATATCATTGTTTTCCTATTCACATATGACGCTACTTATATATAAGCCTTACTTAATTGATTGTGTTTTCAGAACTCCGTCTTTTGGACACATTTTATTTTTTCTTAATTGCAAAATGTTCGATCAGCAACACTAAAACTCACTGGATAGCAAGGAGAAAGAAATGTCCCTTAATGGTTACCCAAGTATTGTGAAGAATAAGGAATGATTAGTAGAATCTGAAGAATAAAGAATGATTTGGCAGAATCTTAGGAATAAAGAATGATTTAGCAGAATCTTAGGGTTTCCTTGTTTTGTTATTTCCATATTTGTCATCTCTTATTTAAACACTTGTAATAACGTAGGTTTATATATTCAAAAATATACATTCAGTATTTCAATAATAATGCCTTGGTTTGTTTCTCTCCCCTTTGGTTTCTATCATGGTATCAGAGCGGGTTTCGATCCTGTATCAATTCTTCTCCCTCCTCTGTTTTCGGCATCAGCCTCTCTCTTTGCATCTCTGACAGACCCTCAGTCGTCTCTCTCCCTCTCCAATAGCAGCAAGCAGCAATAAGACATCAACAGTAGCATCCAGTAGCCAACAACTTCAACATCCGTAGCAGCAACTCATGTCCCCGACAATGTTCCGACCACCCCAACTGCTGACGGACCTTCGTTTGACTCCAGCGACCCTCGTCGGAGGTTCGTCTGACTCCGGCGACCCTTGCCTGAGCTCCGGCAGCTTCCGATGATTCTATTTTGAGCAGTTCTTGCCCAGATTCCGACTTTGAACCTCTGTTTTGTTCTTTTTGGCACCCCTCTGACTCTGGCAACCTCGCCGGAGCTCCGCCAGCACTCCGGCAGCCTCCGACAACCTCTGAAATCTGTTCTTCGGTCTCCCTCTGGAAAAAAAAAAATCTGAATATTTCTTCTCTAAACACTGGGTTTGTTCACTCCCTCCCCTCTCAGTCTGTAGTTGTCCTCTCTTCTCTAAACACTGGGTCTGTTCTCTCCCTCCCCACCCAGTCTGTAGTTTTTTTTCTAAAATCTGAAGCCGATTTCTGTTCGGCATCTGTTCCTTCCTCCTATTTGTAGCCGAAATCTTTCGGCATCGGTTTCTCCTCCCATCTGCAGCCGTTTGGCATCGGTTCTTATTTGCATATGTTCTGTTCTGGTTCTTATTTGCATCGGTTCAACGTTTGGCATTTTCAGCATCAATGGAAGCACTTTGGTTGGAATTGGCTTACATCCTTGGCAAACTCACAATGCTCTCCGGGCTCGCATCATGAGTTTAAGAGGGGGTGGGGGGGTGAAGAATAAAGAATGATTAGTAGAATCTGAGGAATAAAGAATGATTTTGCAGAATCTTAGGAATAAAGAATGATTTAGCAGAATCTTAGGGTTTCCTTGCTTTGTTATTTTCGTATTTGTCATCTCTTATTTAAACACTTGTAATAACGTAGGTTTATATATTCAGAAATATACATTCAGTATTTCAGTAATAATGCCTTGGTTTGTTCTCACCCCTTTGGTTTCTATCAAGTATCACTATTTTAAACTTTGAAATATCAGCAAGAAAAAAAATTCATTCCATATACATCATGCTGCTTTCCTGCTCTACTTTTACTGCTGCCTACTTTCTCTCAATGGTCAGTGGTAACCGATGAATTCAGAATCACGAATTAGGATGTGTCAAAAAGCTACTAGAAACAGTTCTTTGATGGGAACTTGATCTTACTTGGATGGGAACTTTAAACAACTGTCGCGGTATAAGTTCTTTCAGCTTCTGAGTCAAAGCCCTCCCTACAGTGTATGCCTGGAAAACAACCATTAATTTGGTAAGTCTCTCTCTCTCTCTCTCTCTCTCTCTCTCTCTCTCTCTCTCCCCTCACTTTATATATGCAACCAAATTAACTTCATGAGCAGGAACAAAGAAAAAACAAAAGATTACAAGCAGGACAGGAAGAGAACGACACTAAAGAGCAGAGAATAAAGCCCAGAATTCAAGCCAGATGAATGCAGCTAAGGTTATCTATGTTGATACGAAAGTTCACAGTTTAACATTAAATATATAGAGCTAACCCTTGGGAATGTGTTATCCTATTCTTCTAATCTCTCTCTTCCCTAGTTTAGTTAGTGCCATAGTCTGATTCATGGAAAAGTAATTCTTATTCCCCTCTTTGAATTTTTTTTCTTTTTTCTAATTGAATGAACAGAAAAAAGAGATCATAGGGCCCTACAATATCCTCCAACCTCTGATGCTGACAAGTAGCACAGCCAACGACCAGTACAGCTGAACTCAATCTCACATGGAAAAGTAATTCTTATTCCCCTCTTTGAATTTTTTTTCTTTTTTCTAATTGAATGAAAAGAAAAAAGAGGTCATAGGGCCCTACAAGATCCTCCAACCTCTCATGCTGACAAGTAGCACAGCCAATGACCAGTACAGCTGAACTCAATCTCATCTAGGACCACCGTAACCCCACTGGCAAACAACTGACAACTCTTCGATGTATAAAGCGTAGCCATTGCTTACTCAAAAAACCAAAGTCTGACCCCTCAAATTCCATGTGCATCACGATTTCTATTTCAAATTTTTGATTCCGGCAACCCAAAACACCAACTCTGGCACCCTGAACCCTTTTCCTAACAAGTACTTCGTCATTTAGATTTTTTTCATCATTTTCAGCATTATTCACTCAAGCTAATAATTTATAGAAAAGAAACCGTGCTTAGTTATTACGCATAATAGAATACTAGTGAGAATAAGTTTTGGAGCACTGGCACTGATAATTTAGAATTTTGGAATATGAAAGGATATCTGTGTCTTTTCACGAAATTTAGCAAAATGGGGATCGCTTAGGATGTCATCAGCTTAAGAGCCACACACAGTGCATATGAGTTTCAAGTGAACTTTGGAATTGGACCATTAAAAACTAAAATAAGATATATAGGAGATGCAGTTACTTGGAAAAATAACTCGTGGATTCGGAGAGCATTGAGGGAGAAACTTCGAAAAACAAAGTGGGGACATCATAAAGCCATTTTCTCTCTACAAATCACCATTTTCAATTTACCTTAAGAATAGGACATTATAATCAGATTCCGATATCGTTTTCCTTGATTAATTTGTATTTCATCTTTACATCCATAGTTTTAGTATTCCACATGCATGGAAATTGGAAAGTCTTATGCAACTCCTTTTTTTGACTGCATTCTAAGCCTCGTCATCCAGCACCAAGTTTACCTTAGATGAAAGCCAACTCTCTTTAAATCCTCAAGCCTCACAAATACATTACAGAATCAGAATATGAAACAGAAGTCAACAATACCTAAATTACCTTCTCTTTGTGAACAATAGTTGCCAAAGGATCCACAATATCACCATTAATCAGAATGTCCAGCTTTATCAAATCACTTTCCTTGTACCTGGTACATAAAAGTGACAATAATAACCAATCAATGAATTGCATCTTCATTGGAACGATGAAGACAATAAGAAAGACAAACAAGGGATGACTAGCATGCTGAAAAGTAGTAGGTACATGAAAAACTTTCCAGAGTGGGTTCAGTAAACTTTTGTTAACCAGGAAGGAGAGAGAGAGAGAGAGAGAGAGAGAGAGAGAGAGAGAGAGAGAGAGAGAGAGAGAGAGAGCACAAGTGCCTAACCAAGTTCAAGGATGAACAATATATAGAAAAAGAAACATGGACTATTTTCTAAATGAACCTTACAGCAACTTGAACTTCTGATTTTTGCAAATAGAAAAATGGATGTAATATCGACATTTAATGTAAAAATTATTATCCAAACTATGTTCTGCAAATTACGAACTTCAACTGGACATACCCAACAAAAGAGTAATCCATGCTAGCATAACCCTTACTTCTGGACTTCAGCTGATCGAAAAAATCCCCAACCATCTGCACACAAGTTCACTGTGGAACTAACCAAAAGCAGAAAAGGAGATATATTGCAAGCTTAAATAAACAAGACAAAACACTTTAGTTGAACATGATTTATATGTAATCTTGTCAAGTACAATAGGTGCAACAACTGCACAAGGCTACCTCTGCTAAAGGCAAAATATAGGTGATTGAGGCTCTATTCTCAGTAATGAATTTCATTTCTTTGAACTCTCCTCGTCGACTTTGAGCAAGCTCCATAAGTGGGCCAATGTAATCTTTTGGAGTTAGCATCTCAATCTATAAAATTATCCAGAGGCAAATACTAGTCATTTTTCGAGCTGACACCTCTAAATAGGAAATCATCTAAAGTATCAGCACTCACCTTTACAAAAGGCTCTTCAATTGACCTCCTTTTCCCAGCTTCAGGAAGTACAGATGGATTTGAACATTCGACCTAAATCAACACAATAATTTTAAAGAGAACTAAGCCAATAATTCTTTCGCCTGTAACCACTATGATGGCCGACAATGAAACGTAACTTTGAAAGATAAGAATGCCAATGGAACACTTTTAGAGATGTTTTAAATCTTACTTTGACAATAGGAGGTAAAATTGTCCATTTCAAAACATATTATCTCCAAATTTGGGAATACACCCAATATACTGATACTATTTGTCAATTTGTCAATACTTTCAGTTTTCGGTAAGAGGCAAAAGCATATCCTGAAAAGGATTTGAACTTTGCACTTGATCTTTAGCGGCGATAAAATAGAAAATCTAAAAAGATAATGTTGAAGTTTACTCTTCTTTATTCTTTGTTAAGCGGCAAGAAGGGGACTCAATTTGAGTCTTTAATCATTTGGGGATGGCGCCCTAAGCCACTTTGGCCTCCTCTATAGCTGTGCCTGTTTAATGGATACGGAAGGTTGGGATAATGTGGTTTGTAGTCCTTGAGCCCTACATCTTTTTTGTTGTCTCCACACTATCACCAAGTCCCTTCTTTCTCTTAATATTTCAGTTTGGATGTATTCTCATGCGCTCTCGACGGAGCTCAATGGGAAAAAGGGTTCATGTAGCCGACCCCAATCGCCGGGGACTTTAGGCTCGGTTTGGTTTACTGATCTCCCTTGCGATTCTATATTCCCCAAAATGAAGAATAATATTTTCAAGGGACAAAAACCGTACACAAAATCCAGGGTATCACTCATCCAGTAATAACTAGGGGCCTTAGTGTTATAATGGTTATAGCACATCCACCTCCTTGTCAGATGGTCCTCTATAGGACGAGTGAGATCAAGAATTGAGCTTCAGCATAACATGCAAATTATCAGAGTTTTGCAGGGTTTACGGCTTGAAACTTGGACAAGCTTAACTCTCTGAATTCCTGGCATATTCAGGAAAACCACAAGTCCACAGTTACTCTTATATGCATCAGCCAGTTACGCATTAAGCTATAACTAGAGGTCCTGATACAACCCTAGTACAATTAGGAAGCACACATATCCACACAAAAAAACACAGCACAGAAGAGTACTTTCCAAGCAATGTTCTGGATTTCTTTTCTATCCTAATTATGTAGGCCTGTGTAAGTACTAACTGTCCAACAACAAAAAAATAGTATCCACTCAAGATTCCTAAAAAAACCTTAATATTAAGGATATCAACTAAAGAAGGAGTTCAGGATTTAGCAGAATTTACAGTATCACCATTTATACAGTTCACTCTGTATACAACACTGGGTGCAGTAGTTATTAGCGTCAAATTGTATTCTCTCTCAAGCCTTTCCTGTGAAACCAAAACATCATCAGCTGAGCAAATCAAGATATACAATTAACATCACTACAAAAAGACATGATCACGAGAATGACAAGGACTGAACGCCGGACCTGAACAATTTCCATATGAAGAAGCCCCAAAAAACCACATCGAAAGCCAAAACCCATGGCACTTGAGGATTCAGCTTCAAACTGCAAAAATAACATCGGAACAAGCAAGAAGCAATTTTGATGAATCATATCACATCAGAGCAAGTAACATGTTATGTGACTAAAACAAGGAATACCAAAATCTTCTGAGTGTCAATGATCAAATACAAGGCCTCGACGAAGAACACAATCAAATAATCTGAGACACAAATTTTAGTTTGGGAGAGTATAAGCAATCTTACATGTACTCTATTATATTTATATGTATGAACAATATGTGTTGGACACTCAACACTAGTTTAAGGGCATGGGATGGGTCCAACCTTGTAGCTAGGTATTCACTTAAAAAATGTTAGGTTATGGGTTATTTTGTTACATATTTATTACATAAGAGTAGTTTAGTCTTAGTACTTGTCATTGTAACCTTGTCCATATATATATACAGAGCATATCTAGCAAAGGACTCCCTTATATAGGCTTTGGTGCGGGATTTTTTTGTTTGGGATCGAATTTCGACGATCCGGACCTTAAAAACACGTTTTAAACACATCTAACGGTTCAGATCGCCGAAATTAGATCCCGAACAAAAAATTCCGCACCGTAGAAAGTAAGGGAGCCCTTACTGGATATTTGTTGTATATATATAGAGAGAGAGAGACAAATGAGGAAGGGAACCCCTAACCTCTCACATTTTCACGTCATCTCTCTCTACAATTTTACATAGTATCAGAGCTCTGATCATGGATTGGGCTTCATAAAGGATGACGTTTGTGATTTTTAGTTCATCGAGTAAGAGATCTCATTTATCTGGTAAGTTGTTTGGTGCTCTCGTTGAGGGTTGAACTCAATACGACTTCTGTACAACTCAGATACACGATCAATACTTATTGGGTTTCCTTCGAACCCACTTTACGACCTCCAACGAGGACTGTACGACCCTGGCGACCTTCGAAACCACTATACAACGTCTGGCGACCACTGTAGCAACTCCGGCAACCTCTGTTTAAGTTTGAAAGCCACTGGACAACCTTCGCAATCCACTGGGTTTTCTGCACAGTGCTCTTCTTACTGTTCAACACTGTTTGGGCAGTCAAAACAGTGATTCGAACCCAGATCTGCCATTGTCGGACCTTGAATCAATGATTAAGACCTGCAAAACTCCATTTTGGGCCTCGAAATAGTGTTTTCTACCTGCTATCTACTGTTTCAGCACTCAAATCAAGCTTTTGGGTCTTCGATTGCCTTTTTCGGAGCTCAAATCAGCGATTTCGAGCTTGACCCAGTGGTTTCAGCCCTTGTTACTGCAATTACAGGTTTGATTTAACATGGGTTTGTGTTGATTGCTGAATTTTATTGCAATTTGGATTGTTTTGCAATGATTATCGGCGATTGTGGGCTGTTTGGGACTGATTTAAAGCTCCTTGGGCACTAAGTCCACTGGTTTTTTGGTTGGTTTTTGGGACTGAGCTAATTAAGTTTCAGTTAGTTGACTCACTGTTTGGATTGTTTGGGTGGTAGAATCGATTTGTGGTTGAGTTTGCTGATGACTGGGTAACAACGAAATGAACTGGGCTTGATTATTCGAGGTCTTTCTGTACCCTTTCTATCTTTTTCAGAGTTTTTGGGTGTTCTCTGGTTGATATCTGGTTGTTACCCCTTTCCCTTGCGGCATTTAGCAGTCTTCTACTTTCTTTTATTGGTGTGGCTGCTGGTATGTCGATGGTTCCTAAAAATGGGGTCAGCTTGGGGATGAAGGTTGTCCTCTTTCTCAGGGGGAGTTACAAAGTCTCAGGCGCCTATTGGCTAAGCTTGACACTCAATCTACTACAGCTTCTACTTCTACTAACTTTGCTCACATAGGTATCCATGTCAATGCATCCAACCAATGAATAGAACCTTTCTCCGAACCAGCAAATAAAGAACCATCAGCCACTCTAACCTTATCCTTACCAGAACATGTAGAGTAGGAATAAAAAAAGGATGAACAACCAGCCATATGATTCGTAGCACCAGACTGCTATTAACCATCTCTTTCTTCAGTTCTTCATGTTCCAAATTTTTCTACTAACCTTCTATCTGTTAGTAGTTTTTACCCAATCCTTAAATTGCTCCATAACATTTTTTCTTGCACATTGTGTCTTACAGGAACTGGATATGGGGAGGATGATTGTGTAAGATTTCTAAGGAACAAGAAGAAAATAAGCGTAGTACTACCAAACCAACAAATGTACTTTCTTATTGCATTGCAAAGACTTAGAGATTACAAGACTAATTCAAGGGGTTATATAAGCTAAGCCTGAAAACTCTGGCAAAACCCTAATAACATCAAAGGACTAAGTTACCCCTAACGTAAAAGATAAATAACAAATTAATTGAAACCTAACAATTGAAAACCCTAAATTATACTTCCCATCCCCCATCCCCCCAAAAAAAAAAAAAAAAAAAAAACTCATGATGCGAAACATAGTGAGTTTGCCAAGGAGATAAAAACTGCAAAGAAACGACTGCAAATCCACTGATGCCAATCAATAGGGGCCAAAGCATTGCCAATACCAATGCGGATGCCAATGCTAATACCAATGCTACTACCAATAAACTACTGCAAGTCGTACTATGAATCAACTGACGAATCTACTGTTGCGAAGGTGCCGAACAACGCAAAGCGGTGCAAAACTAGAACATGCGAATGGGAAAAAGAACCGATGCCGAACAGATGCAAAGAGGAGGAAGAACCAAAGCTGTACAGAGGCCAAATTGCCGATGCAAATAGGAGGAAGTAGAGAGAAACTTTGACGATGAACAATACCAGTGAACAGTGACCTTCGATGAACAGTGACCTTCGATGAACAATGCTCCATGAACAGATGTGATGAGTGCCCGGCGGGCGGTGGCGAGGCATAGCCGCCCACCGGGGAGCGAATATCTCACAGGCGTAGATCTTATGGCTCCGATACCATGATAGATTTCTAAGGAAAGGGAAGAAAACAAACGTAGTACTACCAAACCAACAAACGTACTTTCTTATTGCATTGCAAAGACTTAGAGATTACAAGACTAATTCAAGGGGTTATATAAGCTAAGCCTAAAAACCCTAGCAAAACCCTAATAGCATCAAAGGACTAAGTTACCCCTAACATAAAAGATAAATAACAAATTAATTGAAACCTAACAATTGGAAACCCTAAATTATAATTCCTAAAATTATACTTTCCTAAATTATACTTCACCCAAGACCGTGTAACATGGTATTAGAGCTGGGTACTAGAGATGGGTAGGGTGCGTGTCTCTTGCCTGCATGCAGCAGGTGTTGCCGAGTGAGCACGTTGCGCGTGAGGGAGGGTATGAAGCGAAGTCCCACATCACCTGGGTACCAAAGTAATATGAAATAAATAAGCGTGACGGCACCCTCACTTCAAGAGCTAGCTTTTGGGGTTGAGTTCTACCTAAGACCATGTAACAGATTGACAGTGGTAAAGCTCATGGAGGCCTTTATTTTTTGTCCACCTTTGTCATATGGTCAAGCTCTTGAAGCGGATACGGGTTCAACTCTTTGTTACATCAGTCGCATCGCAGATTTGGTCATCTATCTTTTGGAATTCTAGAAAAACTGTTCGCTAGTTTAGCTAAGCAATGTCCTAGGAATCAATTATTTATTTATTTTTTTAAACTCGTGAGTTTGTGAAATATAAATGCTCGTTTTATGCTCCTGGTAACCAAAGGAGTGCTTTCCCGTTTATGGTAATCAATTTTGATATTTAGGGTCTTTCTCCTGTCACGTCTCTGGCTATCACTGGTTTGTCACCTTTATTTGATTGTTATTCTCGTGTCACTTGGGTATATTTACTTCGGGCTAAAATGAGATTTTTTCGTGCTTTAAATCTTTTTATCACATGGTGCGTACTCAATTTGATGCTAACGTTAAAGTTCTTCGTAGTGATAATGGGACTAAGTATATAGATGAGACTTTTCGGGCATATCTAATGACTCTGGCATTCCTTTTTCAAACGTCTTGGTTGACACTCCACAACAAAATAGAGTTGCAGAACGCAAGAATCGCCATCTTACTGAGGTAACCCACTCTTTATTATTCACCATAATGTTCTAAACATTTTTGGGGCAAAGCTAACTTTACTGCAGCTTTTCTAATCAATCGCATGCCATTCAGAGTTCTTAAGTTCCAAACTCCTCTTAAGTTTCTCCTTGGTTCTCGGGTCTCGTCTCTTCCACCAAAGGTCTTCGGTTGTGCGTATTTTGTCCATGTTCCTAAGCATCCTCGTGATAAGTTAGATCCCGCAAATGTATTTTCCTTGGCTATTCCCCTACCCAAAAAGGCTATAAATGTTATGACCCACACTCTAGCAAAATGAATGTCTCTATGGATGTCACTTTTTGGGAAACCAAGTCCTTTTATCCTCTCTCCACTTCATCTCTTCAGGGGAGAATGATTGCTAGGAAGAGATGAGAGAGGAAGAGATGTTGACATTTTATAATCCAGAGTCATGGTCTTACTTTCCGTTACCTTGTCATAATGAGGGGGAGAAAAGGAATCTTGGGGAGGAGCCAACATCCGCAGAAAGAGTTGAACATGACATTGGTCGACGACTGGATAGGCTGGAAAAGCCAAATTTAAAGACTTTTTCTCAACGCGAAAAGGGAAAGTCTAAATGTGCAGCGCCAATTAGCCAATCATTATCACCTAAGGCTACTCCAGTCTCTAACTCCTCGGCTGACTCATCTGGTAATGATCCTTTCCCTAATCTTGATGCCTTTGTTGCTCAACATCATCTCTCAGTTTGTTTCATATTCCCGTTTATCTCCTTCGTATCGTGCATTTGTCTCTTCTCTCTCTTCTATATCTATCCCACAGGGTTGGGAAAAAGCTATCATAATACCTAAGTGGAAAGAAGCTGGTAGAGGAGATGACAGCCTTGAGAAAGAATAGCACCTAGGAATTAGTGACTCTTCTGGAGGGAAAGAAACCAATGAGATGTAAATGGGTGTTCAAGGTAAACATAAGGCAGATGGGACAGTTGAGAGATATAAAACAAGACTTGTTCCTAAGGGCTTTACTCAAACATATGACATTGATTATGAGGAGCCCTTTGCTCCAGTGGCAAAGATGAATTCTGTTCTGTTGATGATAGGTGTTCAACTTTTGGGTATTGCACCTTTCTTGGAGGAAATCTGATTACTTGGAGGAGGAAGAAGCAGTCAGTGGTAGCTAGATCCAATGCAGAGGGTGAGTACAAAGTTATGGCTCATGGTGTTTGCGAGCTTTTATGGCAGCTATGGCTCATGGTGTTTGCGAGCTTTTATGGCTCCAAACCTTTTTGCATGATTTGGGATTCCCTGGTAATTGTCCTATGAAGCTCTACTGTGATAATAAGGCTGCTATAAACATTGTTCATAATCCAATCCAACATGATCAAACAAAGCATATAGAAATTGACAGACATTTCATAAAGGAGAAGCAGAGCAATGGTCTAATATGCATGCCTTTTGTGAGATCCGAAGACCAGTTAGCCGATGTTTTTACAAAGGATCTTAATAGTAAAAGTTTTCACCCCATTGTGTTCAAGTTGGGCTTGGTAGATATCTTTGCACCAACTTGAGTGAGAGTGTTAAGTTATGGGCTATTTTGTTACAAGAGTTTAGTCTTATTGCTTGTAATTGTAATCTTGTCCATATATAGAGAGAAACGAGGAAGGGAATCTCTAACCTCTCACATTTTCACGTCATCCCTCTCTACAATTTTACAGAAAACTCTCATTCCACACATGAAATGCTACACAACAGCTTATAAATACCATTTGTCAGGTTGTCTACTAGACCAAATCTACGGTTTATCTCGTTTGAGCATAATGCAAGGATATTTTAAAGAGTTTTTTTTTTTTTTTTTTTTTTAAGTTGTTGAATCTTTGACGGATAGAGTATGCTACTTGTCTTCCTTTTGGGCTCTATCTCTCCTATAGTTCTTCCTTTTTTACTTTTGGATATTGTAGAACGGTGTCTTAATGGTAATTTACTTTTTTGTGGACATTTGGGCTCCATCTCTCCTGTACTTCTTCCTTTTTTACTTTAGATTAGAAATAATCCTTCTGTTTGCTGATTAAAAAAGAAGACAAAGTGGGGTTGGAGGTTGAAGCACACAAGAAAGCCAAATTAAGACAGGAGAAAGACCCAAATCCTTGCTGTGAATTCTCCTCCTCTGTAAATTACTAATAATAGAAACAAGAATGCAATTTTACCCTGCAAACTGATAGTACTAATCAACTTAATAGCATTACAATTACCTCCAATGCAGCATCATTGAGTTGCAGCTTCTCCAATGCATCACGTACCTCTGGGAACCTAAAAAAAGTCACAGATTATGTGCCACTAACATCGGTCTACATAAACTTTCAGTATAAAATTTCATTTAAAGTGGAAGCACAAATTGAGGGAAATATCAATACTGGTCTGCATCAACAGGAAATAGGCCGCAGAACACCATTGGAGTAGCTTGTTTATACCCGGGCAATGATTGTTCTGCTCTTCTACTGTAATGCGTTATAGTGTCACCCACCCTAGCATCTGCCACTGATCGTATGGAAGCTGATAGGTAACCCACCTGTTGCAATAAAAGACAATATAGACCGCCAAGACATACATTACCACTTGCCAGTGTAAACAGAATAGCAAAGAAAACCTTGTCGTAGTTTGCAGCAATTAATTTAGTCAGATAGATAACTGGATAGTGGATACCTCTACCATTTCTTTCCCTTATTCCATTTGTTTAGGCACCAGGTAATGTACATAGAAAATCCAAAATGGTTCAGTTAGAGAATTTAGTTCCCAATAGTTTTTTGAGCTTCCTACCGGGAAATTGAGATGTTTATAAATAGTTTAGATGCAAACCAAAACAGCTAAATAACTAACTGGGCTAATAAAATAAATAAAAGAATTATTCCAGCGTAAAGGTAATTATGTATAGTTAAATAAGTAGACCATTACATGAAAGATTTGAACTCGTGTCATGTTCGAGGTTTAGTCAAAATGTTGCCAATCCCAAACTAATCAAACTAATACAATATATGATAACTTGCTGAAATGTATGAGCACGAAAATCGTTAAGTGTTTATCACATTGTCTTGTGTAGGACTCAACCCCAAAAGCTAACTACTCAAGTGCGGATGCGCTCATATACTTAATATTATTTTGAACTACTTCGCCTCACACCCTCCCTCACACGCAGCATGCTCACTTGGCAGCACATGCTGCGGTAGGCCAGAGACATTAACCATAACCCTTGCCGCTACCTGACTCTGAGACCATATTTCACTGTTCTCGCACTTGTATACTTCATATTACTTTGGAAACAAAACAACGTGGGACTTCGCTTCACATCTCATGCTTAAAACTGCAGTCCTTTAGAAATCATTTAAATATCTGGTATGGTCTTTAATTGTTGTATCAGCCAGGTAAAAGTGTAACACGTAATGCCGGTATCAGTAGTTTATGAATGTCAATTTTTTCTTCCACCACTACCATTCAAATACAAAAAACACATAATGCTTTGACCTTATTTATCACATTTTAAAAGTTTGTCTCGGTTTCCAATGAACACCGTTGCCCCTCATATTCTCACTTCAAGCTCTTACTTGTGTTAAGTGTGGAGGCTAACTGAACTCGAAAAGTGTCCCCAGCACGTCCTTTCATATCCCCGACATCTCAGACTGACAAATTGGACACCTTTTGAGTGTGTCCGACACATGTCAGGAGCGTCTGTCAGGACTCGGAGCATTTTTGAACCTGTAGGCATCTGACAGGTAAATCTGTCTGTGCTTCTTAGAAACAATCAACTAAAACTTTCAAGCCTCAACCTAAAACCTTAGATGGGTGAAGGAAATTAAGTACTAAATTCAATAGGCACTAATAGACCCAAACCATCCCTGAAAGGCTGAAACTAGCCAAACTGCCAAAGAAAGCCACTAACCAAGAAGCACCAATGACATAAAAACATGAAAAGAGATCTTGCGCATACTAAATCATAGCGATGCAACATGTATACCTCACCAGCATATAATTCGTCAACTTGCAATTGACTCGGAGACAGAACTCCTATCTCATCTGCAAAATAATCCTGCAACATTTGGATTACGCAGTTCCAAAGTTAGCAGAAGAATGCTCTGTGCTTTCGGGCTACTAAAGCACAATGCCAAAGTAATCATAATTCCTCTTGATGAATTATTTGAACACTCAAGAATCAGTACCATTAATTTCAAAGGGGGAGGGGGAAGGGAAGAAGAGTGTTGTTACCTTGTCACTGGCCATAAAAACAATTCTGTCTCCTTTCTTTATAGTACCATCAATTACTCGAAAATACACTATAACACCCCTATAGGCATCATAGTAACTGCACAAACAATATAAGAACACAAACAAAAAAATCAAAGGCTAACAGTTTTATGGAGAAAACAAAGTTAAAACAGAAACCAAGTACCATAATACTGATATTAACAATCCTACTTATATTGCTGAAAACAATTATAATAAATATGATCTGAAGATACAAACCACTGTATTGCAATTGGTTCCAAGAAAAACAACTGGATAACACCATTTTCAACTAGTCAATTATAAAAATTTTGTTGATAAGAATTTTATTTTCTCAGAAGACACTTCATAAGAGCCAAAAGAGTTTTTATGTTAGAATGAAGGAAGAAGTACTTCCAAAGTGGGAATAATGGTGTATGAGCTAACTGATACACAATAGTATAAATTTGATGCATCAAGCATTATTTTTGTCCATTTTTTCCATAAGGACTCATCTGCATAATTGACGTATATCTAGGATTTATAGATTCAGTTGTTATTTTGGGCTTTACCGATTTAAAGCATCATGATATGAGGTCAGTCTCATCTTTATATTATTCTTAACTTTTGGAGAACTCCATATAAGTGACTTCTACGGACATTGTTTGAATAAGTTTAGGTTATGTAATGAAGTTCTCTATTGAATTGGCGTGGATGTCTTTACTTATCCATATATTTTGGATTTCTGGGGCACTTCAGGTGCGGATTCCTAAGGTCCTATCTTCTCCGTTAATTGTCCTGCATTCATGCCATTTTCTTCTTGGAGATTATTTCTAATATGATAGTTAATATGGAGTACTTGCTTCAATCATAATAAAGTATGCAAGAAAGACCTTCAGGTTAGAAATCAATGGTCCCAAATAAACTAATTGGAAATGCTAAGAAACCCCTAATGAGCGGTACGTAAATTTGGTGTACGTTACAAGAGTCCTACAAAATGTATGAAGTGTAAAAGTGCAACAGAATATGTAAAATGCATAACAAAATTCTAACCTTGTACCACTGCCCTCTGGGAGTGGTTAGCACAAACCATGAACAATATATGCAAGTTACAAAAAATGAAATGTGTTCAAGACAAAGTTTAACCATGATACCTATCAAATATTAAAGCCCTCAAAGGTCTTTCAGCAGTATCAAGAGGTGGGGGAATCATTTGAACAATCGCACTCAAAATCTCAGAAATACCTATCCCCTCCTACAAAGAAAGACGAGAACAAATAAGAACGCCAAATTCCCCACTTAGAACAAAACAGAGAAAACCTAAATTTGCTTTTGTTTCTCACCATGCAGAAAAGGATGGAACACATTCACTTATATTTGAAAAACAAACCTTTGCTGAGCAGTGGATTGCATTACTACAATCTAAACCAACAACCTGCACAGAAAGTCATATCAATTAAGAACTATTTCAAGTACGTGATCAATCTGTGTCTTGTTTCTTTCCATTTATATCCTAACAGAAGCACCAATAGTACTACATACGTAAAACTCAAGAATCACGAGTTCTGTACCACTGAAAAGTTTGGTCTTTACCAAGTTAAAACTGCAACCAACTTGGTGAAAAAAAGAAGAAAGTTCACATAAGAAAAAAGGCTGTAGCATCTAGATTAAGATCACTGTTTTGCAAGTGCAAGTTCTTTGTGTGGATTTCCAGTAGAGATCGACATCAAAGCCACGTTTTGCAAGGGACTAGGCCTAACGGATTTTATTAGCTTTCGTCCAATCCCTCCACTGCTAGAATCACCCCATCAAAACTGGATAATACATCCTCATAGGGTTGAAATTAAGGGGTTCAAATTCAACCCATCCAGCAAATATAACTGAATCCCATTTTTAAGGGGGATGAGCACCAACCTCTTCAATCTCCTGGGAAACACGACTTGGTTCAGCACCTGGTAAATCTATTTTATTCAAAACCTGCAGCAGAGATAAATGTTTTACTTAAATTACGTGTATATTCATATTCAGGGAGATAAAATTTTGAAATTAAGAGAATGCTCACTACAAAATGCCAACGAAAACTGGAACACAACTAATGCCCACCGCCCATGATAGCAAAGCCAGAATATATATATATTTTTTTCTTGAGATCAGCAAAAAAAAAAAAATTTGAACCATTTAATGACGAAAAACAATGGAAGCAAGAAGGTAATAGGGGACAAGAAAACAACCACTAGAGAGGAAAAAGTAGAAGAAGCCAAAAAAAAAATTTACGAAAACAAAAGTAAACTTTTGAATCGTAGGAGGATGAGAACGAATAGAAATGAGAAGATACAGTACGGGACAGTAAGGAAGTAGGACAGGCCAAAGAGAAAAACAAATTTACGATGCTAGCAATTCTTCATACATGTCTTTATATCACCATATCCACAAGCAAAACCACCCAACAGATCTCTACTGACAAACTCAATAAAAAACTCAGGCAGCATAGCGTAATAGTTTCTACTTTCATTAATAGCTTTCTGGTTGAACTTTAAACCAAGAGACACCAAGTTGGTGCCACTCAGGTGTACTAGATGTGTAATTCATATGTATACAAAAGCAAAATGAAAAACCTCCAAAGTTTATCCAATCAAATCAATGAAACAAAAGAAGACTTTTACAGATCGCCTTTAAGCCATAAATAAAAAAATGAAATCAATAGGCCTATGTATAGCTGGCTCCATGTCCTTGTTTGCTTGATTTAGTCAATTATGCCACATCATTGCTACACCAAAGCCTTTCCCAGCTGACCAACTCCCATAAAAAGCTGACTGAAATTTATTTCAGTTAGTGTGTTGAAAGATGCTTTGAATTGCTATTGAGTGTCCAAACGAGGGTCATGTTGGTCCGGATGACCCAGTACGTGAAGCCCTACCAAAGTCTCCGGGTTTTCGTCTAATCGGGAGTCAAGTCCATCCAAATGATGCAGACACAGAACAGGCACATTTATGTCAGTTTGACTTGTTTTTTAGGGCTTTTTCATATAAAGCGGTAATGGGGAGTTCTAGGGGTTGTTCCTCGATATTGTTGCCTCTTGGAGAATGAATCCTTTCTCGCACTTTGCCCGTGGATGTACGTTTAAGCTCACGATTAGAGGAACCACCTAAATCCTCATGTGATGTTTGTATATTTACCCTACTTTGTGATTGTCATAATATAGTGATAGTATTTCTAATAATTTACGGTTACACAACGATGCAACACAACAAAAGGAAGGAAAAAAAGAAAGGAAAAAATAAAGGGAACAGTAAGGAGAAACAAAAGGGCAGAAAAGAAAAGAAAAACAATAGAGACGGAACCAGAGAGAAGAAGCAGAGATAGATAGATCAAGGTCATCATCATGTACTATATATACTTTTCAAGAAATCAAACCTATAAATCAAAATCAAATTGGGGACAAAATAATCAAATGGTTACATCGAATGCTGAAAGGGGCACCAGAACCACATTGAATAAACACAACAGCAGTACGGAGGGCCACTCACTGGGATTATTTCTAGGTTGTTTTCCAATGCCAGATAAACATTAGCCAGAGTCTGAGCTTCAACTCCCTACAAGATGAGTTCAAATTTAAAATGAGAAAATTACTTACCAAAGAATATACTAGACTAAGAATAATGTTTTAGTGTAGAATTATGTGTAGTTTATGACTAAGAAGATGCTTCTAAGATGAAATCTTCCAAACCAGCAATAAGTCCAAATTCGTATAATAAGAATCATATCCACGACACTGAAGAACACGAAAATCTAGAAGATGTATAGACAGAAGGTGGAATGAATTACCTGAGAAGCGTCCACAACCAGAAGAGCACCCTCGCACGCAGCAAGAGATCGTGAAACCTGGACATAAAGGAAATAGTAAAACAGTCAAGTCAATAAATATTTTGCAGCAAAGACTTCTACAAATTAGAACTCTTGACCGAAGTGATTAAACCATGAGATGCGACAAAGTAGAGAGAACCAAGATTGGATGTTCAACTACATATTCTGTTGCAGTCCAAATCATTTCTGGTTTAGGAAAATGAATTTGAATACTGCCACAGGAAGCAAACCCAGTCCAGAATAGCATAACATACCGACAAGTGATCCAGAATCTACTCCATGAAGTCCATTCATGCCAAGATAGGTGATTAACTACAAGAAATGCCAACTACAAGTGGTTTTTCGTTGACTAATTAAGTAATGTGATTAGACACCCTTGGTGATGGTAAAGAGATAAATACAAACCCATATAGCTTCAAGTTTTGGTGTCCAAAACTTTGAAGAGAAATCAGCATTATGCATTTTTACTCGAGCAACTCCATTATTGTCGTATTTTATCCATCCCGTTTAATTTAGCTGTCATGACCAAAAGCAGATTGGAGAGATGACAAGTGTTATGGGCAGATGCGTTTAGGGAGGATCTATCCTAAGTTGAATGGTCCACAGTTTTACTTCTTGAAGTTCAAGCCGTCCCATATTCTTTTCCTTCTAGTTCCGTTTGTCCTTGTTTCACAAAAGCTTTTTGGTACCCGTCGCCACATAAAACTTCAGCAATTGGATTGCATTGCAATTTGAACATGGTAATGATTTTTATCAAACAAAGCAATCTTGATCCTCTTTACTAATTAAGAAACTCTTTGTAGATTGTAAGAGAGTTTGTAAAACGAAACTATACTTTGACGCATGTACCATCTCTTATGAATATAGGTTATTATCAAAACTAGTTGATATTATTACGACCAAAGAACTTTCTTGAATCTACATGTTCAAAACAGTAAGTATCAAAATGTTTTACTCACGACAAGAGAAACTTTCATCATGCAAGGCCCAATTACAACATCAACAAAAATGACTTGCAAAATCAAATCGCAGTCAGAAAATAAGAATGTTCCCAATTGCATTACTATCATACCATGATACCAATTCTTAGATCATCTACGAATGATTCACATACCTCATAAGAGAAGTCCACATGCCCTGGCGTGTCAATAAGATTTAGGCAATACGGTTTATTTTCATAAATAAAGCGCATTCGAGCTGCCTGCAACAAGGCATGAAAAGGAAAATGGAAATGCGGTTGCTTTGGATGACCGAATAATTCATCAGGAAATACTAAATCATAACGAGGATGGTGCTAAATTGCTTTAAACACGGAAGGGTATCAATTTCCTCATGCAGTCATTTTTTATGCAAACCTGAAGTTTGATAGTGATGCCCCTTTCTCTCTCTAGATCCATGTTATCGAGAAACTGTTCCTTCATCTCTCGCCTCTGCACTGTACCAGTCATTTGAAGCAACTTATCTGCCAATGTTGATTTTCCATGATCAATATGTGCAATAATGCAGAAATTTCTGATATTTGACGTAGGAACCTGCATATTTCTCAAACAAAAATACCAGTGTCATCAGATTTCCTCTCACGAAGACATACAGAATGAAGGGTAACCATGTTTTCTAAGAAACAAATGTTTGTGGAAAATCTAGGGAACAATAAAGCTTCAGATCACCTGGCCCCATAGGAAATGGGAGGCTCAGTGCCAAGGTGATGGAAGCTATAAATTCTCTCTGTATATCAGTATATGTAACCACGTAAGTCTATATAAATTACTATGTAAGTCTACATAAATTCAACCACCTAACACCTTAACCTTCCCACTACACTTGCTGCAATGTTTAAGAAAATCATCTATTTGGGTGGAGAAAGTGTTCTCACTTCCGAAAAAATCAATTGTGCCTTATCTTTATTGGGGGAGAGGGAGTTCATGATGATAAATACATATTTTAAATTGTTAGTTTTCCTATTGGATCCAATGGTGGAAGGACTACAAACTACACTAAACTTGATCCCAGCTTTATATGGTGAGTCTGTGACTACAAAAGCACTTTACCAACTAAAGGAGTTGGCACTATGAAGGTTTGTGAATTCTGATCAAAGGATTTAGTGGCCAATATTTTCATTTTTTCTGGGAAAATACCAAACTGCTTAAGCCTCTAACCTAGGAGGTGATCGAAGGGGAGGTCCGATATTGAACTGGCCAGCTGGGCGAGCAGAGTGAAGTGTGCCAACCCAAGCTCTAGTTGACAATACTCGATAGTAGTTCCTCCCGCACAAATCATACCACATGATTCCCCAAAAAAGATCGTCAATTGAACTATTTTCATACAAGCAAACCTACAAGGGACTAAGGCTAAATTTGGCATGCCAATATGCCATCCACAGGAGTCAGGACGGGCTGCGGGCCATGACACTCGTTCCAGCTTCCCAAACTTGTTCTCCAGTTCGGTAAGTCGGAACTAAGTGGGAACCTCTGTTCCGCCCATTGAACGTGGCATTTGGAACCACTCTTCTTGAACTGATGAACGCCAGTTCCATTCCATCCTTGAGACAAAAATATAAAGAGAAAAAAATCACGGGCTCCTTTTCTTCCGCTGTGCACTCTCCTCTACTACCGTTCTTGCCTGCTTCCAACAAGTAGATAGACCCGCATTTATGAAGAGTCCGAAGACGTTTAGTTTCTTTAAGCAAAGCTACTTGAAGTAAAAATAATAGAACACACAAACATGAAGGGAAAGATTACCTTGAGAAGACGATCTTGACCAACAGTAACACCGAATTCGATGTCAGAGCTTTCTTTTGATTGTTGTCTATCAGTAGCCTGACAAATGATGCGTGGCCTAGGCCGAGCCTTGGCGCTGACATTGTTAACAAAATGGCAAGTACGGATCTTTCCAGGAATATGGCATCTAGAGAGAGAGGGTAAAGGGACTGAGGAGTTTCTTCTTCTGGTTTGGAGCCGGTGGTGCCGCGGCTGTGGCGTGTTATCGGATAAGGGAAGTATGAGGGAGCTGCAAAACGCCGCAGTGGCCATATGACAGAATTTTCTGCAAATGGAATTTTGATACTGACGAGGAGCGAAAATTGCCTAATAAATTTTCAATTCTATTTTTTAATACTAATTGCTTATGAGTATGTGAGTATGGCGATTACATGGCACGGAGGGAAAGAAATTACGATTTTATGTTGATGGTTTCGGAAATAATTAATACATGACACGGAGAAAAAGAATTTCACATCTGCACTGCCCAAAATATCGCTGAGTGTATTTTTTTCCTCATATTATGCAAAAACCTAAGTGCAATGAGTTTGAGATAAGATGCAAAGTTAGTTCATACATGGTGCAAACCTAATTCTGTTACGGTGTAATGTTTGAAAAGTCTATCCAAACAGTTTGATTTGACCTCACAATGACAAAGAAAAGTTGACCTAACCTACTAAATGCAATGAGTTTGAGCTAAGTCATTGCAAAAAAATAGCAATCTTTTCATTTAAGGAGCAATTGTCATTTTTCCAAAAAATAAAATAAAATTAGACATCATACGGGCAGCTCAATCTTTCCTTGGAGTGCAATGGTATATGTTTTTTTTTTTGAACGAGCAAAAGTTATTTTTTTCAAAACCAAATGGTTGAAATTAGACGTCACAAAGCGAACACAGTTGTCCCCACTTGAGTGCAATATAGTTTTATACATGGTGCAATAGTGTTTCATCCGGAGTGCAATACCTTTTGATTCAAGGTGCAATATATAGTTTCATAAAAGAAGCAAGAGTTTTTTTTTTTTTTCCCCATCCTCATTCGGGTGCAATTTTAGTCTTAGGGGTCATTTGAGTAAAAAAACCATTTTTGTTTTTTGTTTTGTCCTTATTTAATTTTTTTTTTGAATTTGTTAGTTTTACGTCGATTTTTTATGGTTTCTTGGTTTGTCTCGATGAGAGGAATCTAAAAAGTATAAAATTATTAACCAAAATAATCCAAAATTGTGGTTTTTTGGATTTATTCACAAAACTTTAAGTTTGGTCAATAATTTTATACTTGGTTTGTTCGAAAAATTTCAACCGATAAGTTGAAGACCCAATCAAACAGATTTCTTGGTTTTTTATTTGATTTCCGTGCATTCACTTCCGAGATTTCTCTCTTTAAATTTCTTTGCACAGATGTGATGTGTGTTCAACGACTTTGATTTTGAAGGTTCTACCCATCACCTTGGTGACTTCCCACCGTGGAGTGGTTTGCAGGTCATGAATCGAAACAATCTAACTTTGCTGCATCGCAACTCGGTTAGTTCTTTATCTGATTTATTTGTTGTTTCTCGGTTTCGTATTTTCCTATGAATCTGCAATTAGTTATACAACTGGGTGGTGTTCTGTCTTGAGTTGAGATATGATCGAGTGTTTATCATCTTTAATCAATTGCTAACAGTGTTTAATGAATACTTGATTTGGGGGTTCGACATATAATCCCAGGGTAATTGTTTTCATTTACATTAGCTAATTTAAAATGAAGGTTTGAACTCTCCATTTTTTGTTTTGATTTGCTTATTGATATTTGTTGGTATTGGATGCTTTATGGTCAGTTCTTCTGTTGATCATAAATCCTTCTAATTGAGAAGTATTGTGGCATCTAATTTTTTTTTTTCATTTCCAGATATTATTTGGCGATTGTATGGAGGTCCAAATAGAAATCACTTTTGATGGTATGATTTTATTAGTGGTATTTATAAGTTAAAAACTGCTTCAATTGTGGCTGAAATGTCTGGCAATAAGTTGGTGAAAAAATAGCCAATGGAAAGGATTAGACGAGAATAACTTTTGAGCATGCACTGACCCCAATTGATTGGAACATAAGGCTTAATTGGTTTGGTTTGGTTCATGTAGATGCATGTTTGGTTCTGCTTGAAGAGTGCTGTAGGAACACCTGATTAAGCCGACGTTGGTGTTAATTCTAGAACTCCTACTGTCATTTTGATTTTTGGGGGACTTCAATTTCTGTTTCTTATTATGATACTTCTTAGAAAACTCAAAAGAATAGGTGACAGATAAATTTGATCCGATTTATGTAACTTATGGCTCTTGGTAGGGATTGGGTAGTAGGTGACAGTATTTTAAGTCAGACAATCGTGTCAAAATCTATGATGATCATTATTTTAAGTCAAACAATCATGTCAAAATATATTATTTTAGCTTGGATTGGGTGAGGATCCTAGCTTTGGGGTTTTTTTTTTTTTTTTAATTTTTCCCAATGTGATTTGAGTTGATTGGACTTTTATTTCATCGCAACTATTGGTAATTGTTGGAGTTTACACTCCATGTATCGTGGTGCTCTGTTGTGTGGTGACGATCTCTCCATCTCATGGACCCTGTCAATAGTTAGGTTGGGTTCATATACTAGGCTCAAATCCAGCATTTATGGATGACAAATTGTTTCTTTCCGACCATCTCAATAAGATTTTTAGCCATTTTCCTCATTGATCCTTTGTTTTTCAAACGGTAGTTTTATAACCCTTTGCCCTCATTGGTCATTTGCTAGATTGGTTCTCATTTAAATTTGTGTATGAAAATGGTTTGGCTTTGTGGTTCGTGTATGGAAATGAGTTTATGTCTAATTTTCAACATTCTTAGTATGCACAACTTGGGTTAGCAATGCATTTGACGTATGGTAGAACGTGCTTATGCTTACACATTGCTAAGGACAAAAGTCATGATGCCAAAACTTTTGAGTCGTGTCTTTAGACACGGGCATGCGCTAATTACAAAATGAACAACATTTCATTAGGTTGAGGTCAAATTACGTCGCGCCGTGCCTTTAGGCATGGGCATTCCCTAGTAGTTTTATATATGGTGCAATATTGTTTCATCCGGAGTGCAATACCTCTTGATTCAAGGTGCAATATATAGTTTCATAAAAGAAGCAAAAGTTTTTTTTTTTCCATCCTCATTCGGGTGCAATATTAGTCTTAGGGGTCCTTTGGGTAAAAAAAACATTTTAGTTTTTTGTTTTGTCCTTATTTAATTTTTTTTTTGAATTTGTTAGTTTTACATCGATTTTTTGTCGAGAGAAATATAAAAAGTATAAAATTATTAACCAAAATAATCCAAAATTGTGGTTTTTTGGATTATTTTTTGTCTTTATTCACAAAACTTTAAGTTTGGTCAATAATTTTATACTTTTTAGATTCTTCTCGTCGAGACGAACCAAGAAACCACAAAAAATCGACGTAAAACTAACAAATAAAAAAAAATTGAATAAGGACAAAACAAAAAACCAAAATGGTTTTTTTACCCAAAGGACCCCTAGAGGAAGTCGTGTAAATTCACTTAAGGTCCAACGTTTCCAAAATAAGGAGCAGTTGTCATTTTTTCCAAAATAGTGTGGTGAGATTACCAATGAAATTCCGGGAAAATAGTGTGTTGAACAAAAAGGAGAGGTGTTATGCCCCCCTCCCCTGACAATCCCCCACACACCGGCCCCACTCTCCTTTCCCTCAATACCCTTCCCCAAACACCTTTTTTCGGCCCAGATTTTCTCTTCTTCTTTTTTCTCCTCTTTTTTCTTTTAACTTTATTTATTTAATTAGTGTGGTGAAAAAATTGTTGACTCTCTCCCCTCCATATTATGCGTGTACTTTGCGTTTTGCGGGTTGTACTGTTTTGTGGGTGGAACACCTGAGAGTTTTTTGGGTGCAAATAGAAATCTTTAAATTAGTGTGAAAAAAAAAACTATAGAAGTAGGAGTATAGAAATAGATATATTTTCTCTGAAAAAAATTATTCAGTCTTGGGGCACCGCGAAGTGGTGTTAAGCCGTTATCCACCACACATTTGTGGGATCCAGTATTAAGTGTATAGAATCAAACAAAGGTGTAGTGGATAAATGTGCTAAGTTGCTAAGTGACAGTATTTTTTTTCTCATTCTACCAATAATTCCGATGTAGTGTATAGACTCAAACAAACGGTCGATGTTGTCCGATCGGATCCCAGGATATGTTATTTTTCATGTAGTGGCGTGTATTTTACAATACGAGGTTGCCGATGTCTTTTCACGCGTCTCGCTTCATCAGACTTAAAAATAGTAGGCCTTTTTTGTTAATCCGGAGCGGCGGGGCAAAATGGGGTATCAACAATAATTAAATAAAAAATTGAATAAATAAATAAATAAATAATTTTAAAAACTGAATTAAATAATTAAATGAATTAATTTAAATAAATGAATTAAATAATTAAATGAATTAAATAATTAAATGAATTTATATAAAGAAATGAATTAATATAAATAACAAAATTAATAAAAAAAAAGTAATTAAAGGAGGGGAGGAGGGGTAAAATAGTCATTTGGCGCGTGTCAGGGGGTGGGGCCGTGGGGGGGGCGCTGTGTCAGGGGGGGAGCGTATCAATTTCCCATTTTAGTGAGTGTAAATTTATGCACATGGAAATAAATCGGGCCAATGATCAAAACATGGTATTTAAAAGTAAATATCCCGATTTTATTGGCATGGTTTTTGGAAATCACAAAAACATGACAAGGGAAAAAAAAATAATTACACATACATGGCACTTGAAGATTTGATACCCTTACATTTTTCAAAACCTCACACACCCATACGCCCTCTTCTCTTTCATTGCGCCTATTTGACCCACCACTTCCGTCAAATCTAAACGGGTGCAAGTATTCTGGATAATTTAAAAATGGGTTTGATAGCAAAAAAGCTTAATTTCATCACTTGAATGTTGATTTTGATTTCGGTGGGCCAAAACTACCGTCTTTTTTAGAAAGAACGCCATATATGGCTCTATTTTTTTTCTTTTTGGTCTACAAATTGGTTGATGAAATGCCTCACAGAAACAATCTTGATTCATTTGGTTTATGTATATAGTATTATTTATTCTGGAACTTTCAAAAGTGAACGTAGGTATTGTTGGTATTGTGGAATGTGGACTATGACTATCCCTTTTTGTTGGAAATTGATATGCTCCCCTGATATTGTAAATAACTCTTTTATGTGACATGAAAAAAATTCGTCATATTTTTCATCCGTGAAACTTCTCGAAAAAGAACAAAAACATCTGTTGATGCAATCTAGCCATCTAGGTTGCTGGAAAAGGATTAGTGGACCAAGTGATTTTGCAAAGAGGGAATACTTTTTTTAGATTGTGAATTGTCGAAAACAGATTTTTCAGTTATAATGAAAGCTCTTAAAAAAATATTTAGACAACACCATATACCAGATGGATTTTGCAAAAAAATGTTCTTATTTTGTGAGTGAAAATATGATTAGGATTGGAAAAGCTCATTAATGGGTGTGTAGAATGACAGATTGGGTAGGTGAGCTCACTTGCAGAGTCGGTTTGGTACCTTGCGACTTCTAAAGAGTCGGTTTAGTTCCTTGCGACTTCTAGCTAGCTTCTTTTCCTCCCCTTCGGGTCGTACACGGAACATAGACAGCTTTCAAGACAAAACAACACTAAGGGCCCGATTGGCTGTGGGTTTAGATGGGGGTATAAGTTATACCCCCTCCCCTTATCCCGGTCCCACACATTAGTGAAGGGTTTGGCAATTTTTTGGGGAGGGGTATAACTTATACCCCTCCAGATTAATACCCCTCAATACCCCCTGGAGGGGTACTAATTAATAACAGGGGGAGGGGTGTTATTGTTTAATACCCCCCAATACCCCGAGTAAAATTACTCCACTACCCTCCCTTATCCCTCTTGGCTTACCCCTAAAATTCGTTCACTGTTTAAAATGAAAAACCGAAACTCATTTTGAATGTTTACGAGCCCTTGCAATTTTCTTTGGATAAAAAAATGAAGTACTTTCGCGGTTATTTTTAATTTTATTTTTTACACCAAATTAAACTACTAATCGAGATCTTTAATTGATACAAAAAAGTTTGAAAAATTTTATACTTTAAGAATTTGACATTATTGACTTGCATTGCAATATCCTTTGGGTAAAAAAAAAAGTACTTTCACATTAATTTTTTTTATTTTTTTGTACCAAATTGAACTACTAATTGAGATCTTTAATTTGATACAAAAATTTAATTTTTTTATATTTTAGAATTTGACATTTTGACAAGTGAGCGCAGGGACTAACGAGTTATTATTTGATTGCACTGTCATTAATTTGAGTTGACTAACTCAGAAACTTTCCCATTGGAAGCTGGGGGGTGCTGCACAGCTTGTGTTGCGATCGGAGGCATTCACCGGATAGCCCTCTGCTTGCGCCCTTGGATTGTATTCCAATGATATTTCCCCAAGCGTAGGGTTTAGACCGGCGGTAGCATGATAACCGGTAAGACCGGGTCGAATCCACAGGGAACGAACGCACCCGGCGTGAGAGTTGTCTTGCAAGTGTAGGATTTCGGCCTTGAAGCGGCAAACTTAGTTTGTGATTTGTTTGGTGGAATTTTCTCGACTTCGAGAACGACTCGGAAGATTAAAAAGACAAATTAAACTAAGGCAAAGTTTAGGGGTATTTAACTACCATGACTCGGGTTAATCCATCCTCTCTTGATAACCGGCTCGGGGCATCGTTAAATGCCCCCGAACGGAAGATTTTGATTTTAAAACCATTTACAAGAAAAATGTGTTTACCAAAGATTAGGGGTTTTCGGTTCATTTGGCAAACGATTGAGTTGACATCGCCCAAAGCATCACACGTGTCAAGTAGTTAAACCCTTGGCTACGTGTGATCAAAGGGATTAACAAACCCAAACTTTGGTACATAAAAGTGCAACCCCAAATACGTGATAAACAAGCAATGTATGCTATTTGTCGAGATGGACGGATTAATCCCAAGTCATGGAGTGTTAATCACCCCATGACTAAGCCTATTAAACTACTCACTCATTATGCTAGAAATAAAACTTAGGAATTTGTAGAAAACCAAAAACATGCTTAATAAACTTGAAAACTGATTTTTAATGGAGATTATAAGTCTACCTACAACTTTAAACCTTAAGAAAATCACAAACAATAAGTAAAAGCTAAGGTTTAAGAAAGAAATGACTAGAAAATGGAGAATACAATTTAACCGATAAAAACGAAAACAAACTTGATTTATATAGAGATCCAACGAGTAGCTAAAACATTAATAAACGAAAAATTAAAGGGAACTTAGTACTTACTTGAGTATTCTAGAGAGAGAGAGCTTAAACTCTCTCCAATGGAGGAGAGAGTGAGGAGCAAAAACTAAGAAAGAAAATAAAGAAGAAGTGTGTGAGAAGGAGAGAGGAGAGAGCCCAATATAGTCTTCCACCTCTCTCTCTTACAAATATCCAATAAAGCTCTCACATTAACAAAAACTTGCCATTAATAGAATGTACATAAAGTGCACTAAATTGGCTGCTCGGAGTGTTCTGGATCGATCCACTATAGGTCTGGATCGATCCAGATTCGTCTGTTGAGGCAGATTTTTGACCCAACTTCGTGGGCATGCCCCGGCTTCATCCGAACTCGGAATGATGCGATTCTTGAACCGTTGGAAAGCTCTATGAGTCTACTTTCCAACCTAATTGACCTCATATTCATAGCTTTTGTATCTTGAAAGTAATGAGCATTTTTCTATCAGTTGGTCAGCTTTTTTCGAGGCTCATAACTCCAAATTTCTTGTTCTTTTGTTTCGGGCCTTCCTTGAACCTTCCAAAACTTCTTGAATCGACTTCTAAGCTTCAGAGATTTTCCTCCATGGCATTGCGGGACCTTGGGTACTTCCGGATACAACCGGGGATTATTTGGAGCTTTGGACACACCTTTTAGCTCCAATTTTCTGAAACTCATCAATAATACAACTCGCGCAAAATCAATCGTATAAAGGCACAAAATGCACGTGTGTGTGTGATCACAACGAGGGAGATAAGCCCAGATATATACAACATTTGGGGCTTGTCACCCTCGTTGAGTACTTTAAGTGTACCAAAAATCAACTTGATCGGATACCGTTAAGTGCCTAATCAGAACACAAATAGATTGAAATGAAATGGAACACAAATGCACAAAAAACTTTATCCAAATCACTGAACCCATTTTTTTGAAGCTATTTGTGTTCCGATTAAACACTTAACGATATCCGATCAAGTTGATTTTTGATACACTTATAGTACTTGACGAGGGCTATCCGGTGAACGTCTCAGATCGCCGGAACGTGGCCGGCGCGGCCGCGCTGTGAGGCTGCACAGCACGCTGCGCAGCACCCACCCCAACTTCCCTTTCCCTTAGGGTTCATGCCTTAGGAGTGAGCCTAGTGCTTCGTTTGATAGAAGAACGAGGCAAAAGTCTTTCAAATGTAGCTTTATCGTCTGATGTTGTGATTCTTCTACAGCCGACTCTTGTCTTAGTAGACAGACTGCTTAGCCCTTCAGCTGCAGTTAACGAATCTTTAATTGATATAGCTTCCTTGGCCGACAGTGCCCTTCCCTTCCTCTGTACTTACCTTAAGAAGCCAAGGGAGTAACAGGGAAAAAAAGAGATCTTCTTTTGAACAGGAAAAATTGGTCACGTAGATCTTCTATTTCACTGGAATTAGTTGATTGCTCCGTACGAATTTACAATGGAAAAATCAACTTAATGTTTCAAGATATAAAGAAGACAAAAAGTAATGTGACAGGGGCCAAGCGTACCCCACATTTAGGGGATAGGATACGACAGAGGTGCATTTGACACACCTTCTCGTGCTGCTTAGATGAAAGGGCCCCCCTATCCCATGTATTTCTCCTCGCGAAAGAGCCATGCATTCATCTTTAATAGGGCTGCAAACGAACCGAGCTGCTCGCGAGCAGCTCGTGGCTCGGCTCGGTTCGATAAGTAAACGAGTCAAGCTCGAGCTCGATTTTTAGGCTCGTTTAGTTAACGAGCTTGCTAAAGCTCGGCTCGATTACATAGGCTCGGCTCGTTTAAGGAGGCTCGTTAAGTAAATTACCCTGGCTCAGCTCGACAAGGGCTCGGCTCGTTTATGACCGAGCTGAGCTCGAGCTCAATTTTTCGGCTCGTTTACTTAACGAGCCGAGCTCGAACACTACAAAGCTCAGCTCGGCTCGGCTCGTTTGCACCTCTAATCTTTAATGTATACATCTATGATATGAAAGTTCGTAATCCCACTAGAATGGTATGGAGTTTTTCGGTCAATTATTAGTATTAGTGGTAGTTACTAAATTTACTTAGTAAAAGTAGCTGAAAGTTCTACTTTTAGTAAGCGTCACAAAGAGCTTACTCTCTCTCCCCCCGGAAAGCAGTGACACCGCTTACGAGAGCAAGGGATGATTAGTTATAAAATTTTGAACATGAACAAGGGTAGGATTTCTTTGGGTTGGTAGTAATGGAATGCTCTCATTATCTAAAATGAAGAACATTTCCCACCAAAAGATCAGTCCAATAATACCACTCACTGGTAAATAGCGCAATACTTCTTCGTGAATCTTTGCTATTTGAATATGGAGATTCGGATGGAGTTGTGGGAGCCCCTCAACCCTTAGATCCTTACCATCGAAGCATCTCGTTTGTAGATCTTGCTGTGAGGATTTATTCTTCTTAGCCTTGGGTGCTTGTTTGATCTTCGGTGCCACAGGGGCGACGAGTCCATGTTTCATCATATATTCATACTCAAGCTGTGATTCCTATCCGTTCAAATAGCAATCTTTGCAGTCGCAACCAATGTCCCACCAAATGTGACATGTTTCATCTTTTCCTTGGCAAACTGGAGCACCATCCAACTGATAGGCGAATTGACACATCTGATCAGGCAGGGAATTAGCGTTTGGAATATGAATGCTATGAGGCTTGGGCGAGAGAGCAGGTCTAGAAGGATCTTTAATCTGCTCTTCAACTAAAACAACGTTGGTAATAGGGTAGCTAGGCCAACCGCTAATAGATCCAATTCGGAGTGGGTAAACGCCATCTAATCAAATTCTTTATTTTTTATTTTTATTTTTTAGAAGGTGTTTTGAGAACATGCGTTCAAAACTAGTTCACAATGCAAAATGGAAGATGAAGCGACCAAACAAGTCCAATGTCATTGTTATTATGAAAGTTGTTTAAAAATATAAAAATAAAAAGACAACATTTGATTTATTCAATTTTAAGTTAAAAAAAAAAAACTCAGTATAGTCGCACTACAAACTCTCACTATTTTAAGCTCCATATAACATAAGTAGGGGCAAATCCAAGATTAAGACTTGAGGGGGCACAATAAGAGGAATTTTTTTTTTTTCATGAGATGATATATACTGTAATACATTTACTTAATCTTTTTTAGTTTTATCATTTTTTTTTAATGAGATGAGAGACAAAATTTTGAGTGCTATTGATAATATGTACTGTATCAATAACATCATGCAATATTCAATTACTATATGTGCATACTGAACCCCGACATATCTTCTCGTCCCAGTAAGCGGAGCCTTCGTCTTGTTCCTATACCTAAATTATATGGATAAATGAACATATTTGTTCCCCAGCAATGCTACATGTAGAGAAAAAATTTGTAGGGAATCACACCGGGAAGACATTGCGGGGCTCAGTATAGATCCCAAACGGTTAATCCGAGCCGTTCAAGAATTTTAGAAACACATTTTGGATGAGCCCGCTAAAAATCAGCTCCATCCGATATGTGTAGATGCTCGATCTAAACTTTCATTTTTTCTTTTTACATCCGAGCCATTCAAAAATGAAAGTTTGGATCAAGCATCCACACATATCGGATGGAGCTGGTTTCTCACAAGCTCATTTGAAATGTATTTTTAAAATTTTTAAGTGGCTCAAATCAGCCGTTCGGGATCCATACTGGGCCCCGTAAAACCTTTTTTGCGTGATTCCCTGCAAATCTTCCTTCCATATATCATTTTTGTTTTTTCCCTGGTTCATAATAGAACTAGTAGAAAATATTGCGCCGTGCTATTATTTATTTATTTGGCGGGGGCTGGAGATGCCGCCCGCCTCTTGATTCCTCCGTCCAATAACGAACGAATAAAGAACTAAGAGGAAGATAAAATAAAATAAGATGGTTGAAGGATAATAAAACAAAGAAAGGAAATATTACATTTGAATCCTCAAGTTTGACATGGCTCACAATTTAACCCAAAACTTGTTATTTCTCAACATAGATCCAATATTATAAACTCCAATTTTTTAGGTAAGTTTGAAAATTTCTAACAGATCGACTCATGTGAATCCTTTGTTTTTAATTTTTACACTTGTAAATAATAATTTAGGTAGAAACTTGAATACAACGTCCCTACACAAAGAAGAGTTATTGAGTGCTCATGCGGCACCGTCGCATGATGTTCCAACACTTTCACTCTTTTTTCTTCTTAAATCTATTAACAACTCGTGTTATATGTTGAAGAGAATTTGTTTAGAATTGAAATATCATTAAATTATTTGTGAAAGTAATTGGTGGGAATTATAAGTTAAATCCTAAAATTATATTTTCATTTTTTCTTCCCAGCCACTTTACAATAATTTGATGTTTAAAATACATTTTTTAGTAGGAAAGATATTGGGAACATAGTTCGAAAGAAAATCAAATTAGGTGTGTTTGATTCTTGCAAAGGAAATATATAATTATTTATCCAAAAGAAAGTTACATGAGTTGTATTGTGCCCACTAGTACAATTTATTAGCTACGCTACTGAGTCACGATGATACGTTCTGACAATATACACGAACTAATTAATGAAGACAATTTCCATAGGCTAATGAGAGATTCTGTTGCAATATGGAGAGGATAAGGGTAGGGGAGGCGATATAGGATGTTGTTGAGGCTTGTAGTGGCATGATTTTATTGATTTAGCAAAGGAAAATGAAAAGCGAGTCAAACATATATAGGTGGCAAGTGGTGGATTAGTGAGTTGGGTCCAAAAATGGTGATTGTGTAAAGAAGAAAAGGAATAAAAAAATAAGGGTTTGTTTAGAACTTAGGGAAAGAAGTGGAAAGGAAGAGAAATTAACCGGGAGAAAAATTAAGAAAAAAGTTCAAGATTTTCTTTTGTTCATCTTGATGAGGAAAAGGAAATGAAAGCAAAAGAAAATAAATGTCCCTTATTTGGTTTGAAAAGGAAAATGGAAAGAAAATAGCAAAAGGACTCTAATAAACCTCTAGATTTTCTATCCACTTTCTTTCCAATTTTTGTACATTCCCATTAGTATTTCCGTTGTATTTTTTTCTCTCTTCTTATCTTGCCAACCAAACACATAAAAGGAATTTGTTTTTTAATTTTCCCTTATTTTCCCCTTCTTTCCCCATGTTCCAAACAGAACTTAAAGGTTTTATAAACAAGGTTACAGTTAAGTGGCAGGCTTCTGTTGGCATTGGTTAAGTAGGCATGTGGATGGTTGCTGTTGTGGAAATGCAGGATTAATGTTGAAAGAAGTATTAAACTGAGAGTTGAATATAGGAATCGATGAAACTTTGGAGATCAAAGTGTAATTGTCAGAGGAAGAAAGAAAAAATCTGGTTGACTTGAGTCGGCCGCCGGTCTGATTCAAAATAATACAACAACCGCATTTCCTTTCCTTGAGAGAGGGAGGACTTTTTGATTCTCGTTTTTGGCTTTCCCTTTTCTACCTACTATACACAAATACTCCTACAATAATAATAATAAATTGATTATACAGCCAAATCAAATACTAGTCCGTAGTTACGAAGAGAGTTGGTGTACTGTACATGGTTGGTTGGATTGGTCATTGATTGGTACTATTACAGTAATTCAATTTGAGGGTTTCTTTGGAGGTGCCTGAGCCTGCCGCACTTCTGTTTTTCAAATCCTGCAAGATTTCATGGGGGCTTCTGCTGCAGCGTAAATAGTTTGTATAAACTGCTATATATGTAAATGGCAGCAGCAGGAGGTAAGGACAGTGCAAGGCAACTCAGGGCAGCGGCGGAGACGGCTATAGAGTCAATCGGGTTGGGATATGATCTGGCCGTCGATTTGCGTCTCAAGTACTGCAAGAAGCAACAACAGCAGCACCAGCATGATGATCCGAGGCTCATCACCATTGACAGCGATGATAAGGTTCGTGACATCACCATCCCAGGTGGAATTTTGATACCAAATGTCTCCAAATCCATCAAGTGCGATAAAGGCGAAAGGTTGCGATTCAGCTCTGATGTTCTCTCCTTCCAACAGGTACACACACACACACCCCTCTTCCTTGTCACTCACCATGACTGATGGTATCATCATTCGTTTTCTAGTACTGGCCACGATTGTTTTGATTTGTTTCTTCATGCTGCAACACTAGGCCATTGCATACATAGATCGATTTTTGGGTTGACTTAGTCAAGTCAAACTTTGCTAATTGTAATTAAGTTTGTGAAAATGAGCAGGCATATCCATATGTGGGAATTGGATATTCAGTACTACTTTTCCTCTTTTGCACAAGCGAATAGTATGAGACTGTTGGCTTATTTGTCTGATATTGGGAAATCCTATTTGGATTACTTTATTGTTTTTCGCCTTTTGTTCCTGGATTGCACTTTTTTTTTTCCTAGATACCGTAACGATCAAATGATGTTGTATGGAAATGCCTAACAGCAAATAGTTTGAAATCTTCCTGGTAGCTTAAAATGCTGCCTTCGTCTACTAAACCTAACAATCTTTAGCAGAAAATAGCTACGTATTTTATGGACATTGACATGGAGTACAAATAGGTGAAAGAAGCGGAGATTTATAAGCTTTAGTAGAGCTAGGCATTGGATTGCCGTGCATGACATTATTGTGAAAACTAGCATGAATTCACATAAATTAAATAATTGTATGTGCAACTTTAACTCATACATGATTTTTCTTTTTTTTAGATGTCAGAGCAGTTTAACCAGGAACTCTCACTTTCTGGTAAAATCCCGACGGGCCATTTTAATGCTGCCTTTGAATTTAGTGGTTGTTGGCAGAAGGATGCTGCCAACACTAAAACCCTTGCTTTTGACGGGGTCATCATAACACTCTACAGCATTGTGCTAGAAAAATCCCAAGTGGCACTGCGGGATCATGTTAAACAAGCTGTGCCATCATCATGGGATCCAGCTGCCTTGGCAAGGTGAGTTCATGGAAATCTGTTGCTAAATTTTGTTTAGGATTTGAGATTGAAATCCTCATTAATGAACCTCAGGTGCTTCACTCTTGTGATTTTATCTCACATGCAATTTGGATCCAGTGTAGCTATGGAAAAGGAGCCTATTTTTTGGGAGGGCCTGACATTGGTGGCAAATTGGATCAGCTTTAACTTAGAGTGGAAACAATAGACAACGATGTAGCACCAAGCCTTGTCTAACTAGTTTCGATACACCTTTTGGGCAGTTTTGCGGACACTTGTGTCCCTCTTTACACCTGACATGCATCGGACAGGCATCTAACTAGTTTCTATTATCGTTTATTTGCTAAGAATTAGGCACTCTCTGGATACCTAGGGACAATGGTGTTCCTCGCTACTTGTCTAAAGCACAACCAGTTTAATGCAAATAAGTTGGAATGCAATGGTTTAAATGAAAAAGATGTGGTTATCCCTATTTAATCCCTTTGCTTTAGGTTTTTTGAAAACAATTTATTCTCCTTTTGATTTTTCAAAATTTAGGAACTCTTGTGCCTAAAGCTTTTAATATTTTTTTTTTCTGAAGGAAGCTTTGTAGTGTTTCAAAAGTCACATATCAAGTGACTGTTAATTATACATTTTGTAGTACAGCAACAAACAGAAGTCTCTGAAATTAGTGTTCCTACTTGAATAAGCGTTGGAGTACAAATAAGCCCTAAGTTGTATTTGACCTGAAGATTTTGCTACCTTAGAAATTTGTACCAAAAAAAGGAAGCTTAGCAATCAGCTACATCTTATTCCTTGTTTTTTTTTTTTGTCTGTTTGTGTCTTTGACTCTCTGTGCATTTCTAGGTTCATCGAGAAGTTTGGTACCCATGTTATCGTTGGTGTGAAGATGGGGGGAAAGGACATTGTGTATGTCAAGCAGCAACACTCATCACCTCTCCAACCGGCTGATTTACAGATAAGATTAAAGGAAGTGGCTGACAAGAGGTTTAATGATGGAACTGGACACCACAGTAATGACCCTCGGAAGCTCTATGAGAAAGAAATGGTTTGCTACTGACTAAGCTATTGCACATCCTTTTGTAGTTCCTGATTTTAAAGCTCAAAAGAGGCAAATATACACTGTTGTAGCTCCTTGAAGGATGAAATTGTAGTGTTTCATGTAGTAGGGTCCCGTTTTGTCTTTTTGCTTGATGTGTACTCCCTCCGTTCCAAAATAAGTGTGTCCCATACTCTTTCTTACCATTTTTCAAATAAAAAAATTAAGTACTTCCGTGTATCGTTTTTCAAACTTTTTCCGCGTATCGTGTCTCTCTTACCATTTTTTAATTCGGCGTGAAAAAGTTTGAGAAACGATACACGGAAGTACTTAATTTTTTTATTTAAAAAATTGCATGACTTTTCGTAGTGGACACTTATTTTGGAACGGAGGAGTATAATGCTATACTAATGACAGGTGTGGAGGTTTGTTGCGTCTTTGGCACATATAATGCTCAACTAGTGAAAGGCATGGAGAATCAAGATCTTTCTGTAGGAAGTTTGAAACCTAATGTACAACAAACCTAGTTGTATATTGGTGTATTCATCCATTAATTAGGATTACGCATTAGAAACGTGAAAGTTCATCAAAGTTTCGTGAACACGAGATAGTAATTTTGTGTACCATTCAGAATCCTGAAGTTATATGTAGCTATATAGGTGTACATGATAGACTATAATGACTACAACTATAGTACAAAGGTTACAAGGCTGGTTGCGGTCTACAAAATCTCACAAATAATGGTATGAGTGAAATAAGTTACCATCTGTACCTTTGAAGTTAATGATTTCAATCAAAGATACACATTTTGATTTGAGAAGTGAAACCATGTAGTTTCAGTCTTCTTGTATATAAAATTTAGTCATAAATGAGCTCTGGCTAGGCGTCATTGGGACGTCTAAAGCATGTCCTTTCTGAAATTTATTTGGTATTGAGACCCAAAAAATGTCATCTTTATTTCTTTGTTCGGGGCAAATATTGTCTTGGTCGAGGAGATGGCTTCAGCATGCTATTGTCTTGGTTATTGTTTTGATTGCTTTGATGGTTATTCCATGTGCTGTTTCTAAAGGACACGTATGTTCCATTGAGCGTAACTTACACCTGTTCTGTATTCTCTAGCTTGAGATCAAGGATCAAGGGCTGAGCTTCATGGACTCCAGTACATTGAGTTCGTACTCTCCGCAAGAGGTAAGCATTATTGCAGAAAAGATTTTAAGTTTATTCTCTACTATTGTTTGCCTAATGTAAGAGCCTGATTTTTGCTAAAAATTGACCCCATGTGCATGTCAGAGCTAAAGAACTTGCATCATTCTAATACATCAGTGCATAATCCATAAATGTCTCTTCAAGGTTTCGGGTGACCATTGGACCTGATTTTATTTTCTCGAGCCTTCTGACCATTTCTTTGAATGAAGGACATCACATTCTTCTGGAAGAGGAGAGGTGGAAACAACCATAAAAATTTACCACATGACAAGTGGTGTCAGACTGTTCAACTGGAACCTGATGTGATCTCAATGTCTTTCATTCCGATCTCGTCTTTGTTGAGTGGAATTGATGGAAGTGGATTCTTGACCCATGCCATTAATCTCTATCTTCGTTGTAAGTAAGAAAACGTATTTTATTTATGCTATTACTATCAGTATATGCGTCTGCAGATTTGTCTTCATAAGTGACTGAAGTAGTCTCGCATGCTTTATTGCAGCACATGGTTGGTTTGTGCTCCCAGAAAAATAATTCCACCAATAATTATTTGGGGTGATTTTTTTTTTTATGTAATTTTTCTTTCTAAATCTATTTAAAGATCCTGTAAACTTGAGGAAGTGGAGAACTAACTTCCAACAAATTACAGGTGTTTGATGGTTGTCATTGTCTTAGTGACTCAACTTGAATTAGTACAGGCTTATCCAGCTGTTTGCTACATAAAATTCTATGTCATTTGGTCCCCTGTTGAATCTCGTCTCGTAAATTATAAATAGTCATGCAATAGTAACATACAAAGTTTGAATTTTGAACTTTGAGCATACCAATAAATGGGGGGTTTTTGTAAACAAGGGAACAACCAACTAAAAGCCAAAATTTAGGAAATAAAGGTAGAAACCTATTGGACGTAATTCCCAAGTTAAGCTTAAACTCTAGGGTGCATCCATTTATGTGGAAAATACAGTTGAAATCTGCAATCACTATCCCTGACTTAGAAGAACTCAATTATGTAGTTTGGGTCAAAATGGGGAAACTCATGCCTCATGACCTGCATACCAATTGTGTTTGGGTGATTCCTCCATCTTAGAAGCACCAACAATCTTTATGAAGCTTATACTCATATTGTTAGCTACAAGAAATATGCATCATAGAGTAGTATCTTACAAATGATATGAAAAGGTCGCTTGAGATGAATTGTATTGAAGCAGTTTTTAGTATGATAGGAATTGTATCATAGGAAATGGGCTCAAACAATATATGATGCAAGACAGATTGCTGAAGAGGTTCTCAAGAAGTTGGACCGTCGCAAGTCAAAGTAGTCTAATAATTGCTTATTAATTCTATGAGAATTCTAAATAAGTGTCTTATAAAGTTCCTAGGTTGGTACTTTGTATTTCACACAGGAGTCGAAGGGTCAGTCCAAGTCATTAATTGTTAAGGCTTATCTGGTTATCTCTTTTTCTAGTATAAATATGGGTTGTAATCCTTAGGGAAGATAATTCAATCAAACTTTATAATTAAGAGATTTCTCTAGTCCTTTTGTACAAGGTGTTTATCTTATTCCTGTGGATTCAAGTAAACTGTCTGTTAGAACAAGATCTAACCAACTCGTCTACTAGAACGATATCTAGTCATTACGTCCGCTACAACGATGTGTCAATATATATCAAGTTATCTAACACCCTCCCTCACGTGCAATGCCATCTTACACCTGGAGATGCAAATATCCATACATACTGCGAAAATGAATGCAAATGGGAGAAACATAGTGCGAATGGGGGACAAATGCAAATAGAGAGACTTGAACTCAAGATCTGAGCCCTGATATCATGTTAAGTTCCCAATAGTCTCAAAAGCTTAAGCTGTTAGGAAATTGGCCCAACTATGTATATCAAGCTATCTAACAAATGGATGAGCGGTGGTGGTAAATTAATGACGCCAATAGGCAAGCAAGGGAGTCTAGGGGTAATGGATTAAGGTTAATATGCGGTTTTGGGCAAACATAGGGGATAATCTTACAAGTAATGTTAGGTGGGCTTTTGTACGTGCAGATTCTTAGATTTGTATCGAATGAGTATGGCGTGTAGGTTTTTTTTTCCCTGGTAACATATTTGGTAGTTTGTGAGTTCGCCATACAGTTAGTTATACATAAAACTTCCATATGAAACATGAAATGCTCTTAGACACCTTGTAAACACGATATTGTCTGAGAAAATAAAAGATACACAGGACAAACATTATTGTTTTGATGTGTCCCAGAGTAATTAGACATGAAAAAATTAGAAGATTTTGATAATTAGACACAAACTTGTAGACGAGGCCATGTAGCGTTGCTCAACTGGATGTTATCAGTAGATTGATTGAAATTCAGCCATTATAGACCCAGTACGCTAGTAAACCTGTTTCAAAAGTACAATACCACATATAATCCTTAAACTCCTGGAAAATCATGCAAAAATCAGTGTAAATGGCATGCTTTTCTAGAGAAGAGAAAGAAGAGAAAGGGAAAGAAAGGAGGGAGAAGAAGAAGGCAGTTGGAGGACATTGAGAGATTATTGACTGACAAGCTAATGTGATCTCTTTTAATGAAAATTATGTGAAAGTTCTTTGATCTGATCCAATCGACCCATAGTTTTAGTGATCACATTACAATGTCCATGGATGTGGATAAGACTTGATTTCATATTTCTCAAATACTCCTTGTTAGAATAAGTTTATATTAGTAGTTGATGTTTGTCCCACATCGCCTATCTTAGTCATGTAATGTGGTACACACTAATATAAATAACATTGCTTGTGTTGGGGTTTGTTAACACCCTACACTTCTTTCTCTTCTCTTTAACTAACATGGTATCAGAGCCCCATCTTAACCCACCCTAGTTACATTAACCCTAACCTTAATTCCCACGTCAGCCTTCCATCATCATCAACCATCGTCACTCAAAACCCTAACCTACCATAATCGTCAGCCGTCGTCCTTATCTACCCGTCATCATCCATCATCAGCCAGCCTAAACCCCAAAATCGAGTACCAAAATCGACCCTAAATTAAACCCAAACCCTAATCGAACCAGACCTAGTCAATTTCGAACCAGATTCGACCATTTTCTTTAGATTTCGAGACTACCCAGTCAATTTCGAACTTGATTCGACCATTTTCTGTGGATTTCGAGACTACCCAGTCAATTTCACCACTCGAAAATCACTATACAGTGCTCGAAATCACACTACAGTGCTCGACAATACCTGTTGCTGCTCGAAAATGCCTCCTTGCTCTTGAGAGGTGCTCGAAATCCTCTGAATCATACGTCTCTATTGTCGATTGACTGTCGATTGTCTTTATTGTTGGTGTTCTCTGGTTGCTATTGATTGCTGTTACTGTTGGTGTTCTCTGGTTGCTGTGATGTTCTCGTTGCTTGCCACAATCGATCTATTCTTTCTGGTATGGTCACATGTCTTGTTAGTATTTGATTGGATTGTTTGGTATGAATAGTGACAGAGGTTCAGTGATTTCGTTCAATTTGGACAATTGTTTATCTTAGTTCAAGAGATCGGTGGTTGGTTATTGATTGTTGCTTATTTAGCTGCCAGTAGTTGGTTGTTTGTGGTTTGTTGGTGATTATTTTCCTCTCTGTTGTTGTTTGACAACATGTCTGAGGAGAAGTCTGCTTCTGGTTCTAGTTCGAGTACTATTGTTATTGGCAGCTCTTCTAGTTCCTCTCGGCGTCGTGACAGGGATTCTATTACCTCCATTCCTTTAAATGGGCACAATTATGCTATTTGGTCTCGCGCGGTTAAGGTTTGTTACATGGGTGAGCGCAAGTTTTGTTATTTGATGGATGATCCTCCTGCCAAAGAGGCCAAGGACTATAGTGATTGGGAAGCTGAGAATTGTCATATACTGGTTGAGTTGTGGAATAATATGGAACCTCAGATTAGTGCCCCTCTGTTTTATCTCGACACTGCCAAACAAGTATGGAATCGACTTGCCGGGATGTATTCTGGTGTTAATAATCTTCGTCGTACATATGATCTTCACCACCAGTTCTTTTCTTTGTCCATCGGTTCTGGATCTTTGGAGGACTACTACTCTAAATTTCGTGGGACTTGTGAGGAACTCCGTGTTTATGAGTCTATCTCGAGTGATCCCCAGGTTATGGAGCGTCAGCGTGAGCGTTTGGAGGTCGCTCGATTTCTATTTGGTTTGTCGTCCTTCTATGATCCAGTTCGGTCTCAGATACTGGGAGAGCGGGAGTTGCCCTCTCTCGATGAGGTGTTTAGACGTCTTTGCCAGGCTTCTTATTCCGATGTGGGTTCCGTTTCTCAGCCACCACCTGATCGTTCTGCTTTAACTGTTTCTGGTGGTTTTGGATCGAGTAGTGGCCGTGGTCGCGGCCGTGATTCTGGGTTTAGCAGTCGTGGTCGTGGTTCTGGTAGTCGAAGTTCTGGTGGGTATGATTCAGGTGGTCGTGGTGATTCTGGGTCCAGTAGTCGTGGTGGAAATAGTCGTGGTCGCACGTCAGGGGGAGGTAGTTCTGGTCGCGGTGGTTCTGGTCGTGGCCGTGGTACCAGATTTTGTACTCATTGTCGGGGTACAAATCATACAGTGGACTATTGTTATGATCTGCATGGTTTTCTACAGGCTCATCAGGTTGCTCATTTTGAGGATGCTGGGCAGTTTACTCATTCTACCAATAGCAGTGTGACTATTTCAGCAGAGGAGTACCAGCGTCTTATGTCCATTTAGACTTCTGCTACTGCAGCTTCTTCTTCCACAGCTACGTTCGCTGAGACAGGTTCCTCTGTTGCTTGTGTTGCCTCTTCTTCTTCTCCTTGGGTTATTGATTCTGGTGCTACTAATCATATGACTGATACCTCTACTATCTTGTCTAATTGTCAATCTATTGGTCAAAAATCTCATGTTACCTTAGCAGATGGTTCTACTACTGAGGTTACTGGGTTAGGTTCTTTCTCAGTCTCTTCATCTCTCACTTTGCACTCAGTGTTACGTGCCCCTCGTTTACCTTTTAATCTCATGTCTGTTAGTCAACTTACAAAATCTTTAAACTGTTCCATAACCTTTTCTTCTCATGGTTGTGTTTCAGGATCTCAAGACGGGGAGGACGATTGGAGGCGGTGTTGAGCGTGGTGGGCTGTACTACCTGACCCATAATCCTGCTAAGTCTATTGCTCTTCAGTCCACAAAGTCCTCCTATCAGCAACATTGTCGGCTTGGACATCCCTCACTTCAGACTTTGAAGCGTTTAGTGCCCTCCTGTGGTTCTCTCAAAGAGTTGTCATGTGAAGTCTGTGAGTTTAGTAAACACAGTAGAGTACCCTTTTATCCTAGAGTTGAGCGTTGTGCGTTGAGTCCTTTTAAGTTAGTTCATTCAGACATTTGGGGGCATATTCATGTGCCTAATGTTTTTGGTTTTCAGTACTATGTTGTTTTTGTTGATGATTTCTCTCGTATTACATATCTTTATTTTATGAAAGAGAGATCAGAGTTGAAGACTGTTTTTCACTCATTTTATATGGAAAAAAAAAATCAGTTTAATACTTGAATTCGTATATTTCGTTCCGATAATGCACGCGAATATTTTCATGACACATTATCTCAGTTTTTTGATGATCATGGTATAATTCATCAGTCATCCTGCGCTCGGACTCCACAACAAAATGGAGTTGCCGAACGCAAGATTCGACATTTATCAGAGGTTATGTGTGCATTGCTATTTCAAATGCAGGTTCCTAAGTCTTACTGGACTGATGCGGTTCTTACCGCTTGTTATTTGATTAACCATATGCCCTCTATTGTCCTTGGAGGTGAGATACCTCATACGGTCTTGTTTCCTGGTCATTCACTCCACTCATTACCTCCTCGGGTTTTTGGGTGCACGTGTTATGTCCATGCTTTGGATCCTGACCGGAGCAAACTTGACCCTCGATCTATTAGGTGCTTTTTTCTTGGCTACTCTCGCACTAAAAAAGGCTATAAGTGTTACTCTCCATCTTTACGTCGTCATTTTGTGTGTGCTGATGTCACCTTTAATGAATCACTTCCTTTTTATTCGGAGTCTGTCTCTCCCAATGATTTGCTTGCATATGAGTCTGTGTGTCCTATACGTGTCCCATCTAGTACTGTTCCCCCACGTACTGTTCCCCCATCACCACCTTTGTAGGTATATCATCGTCGTACTAAAAATCCACCAGTGTCATCTCAGCAAGTTCCACCTCCGTCCGAGCCATCTCCGCCCGCAGCCCCACCTTCGCCCACTGCTTCGTCTTCCTCTCCGTTGCGCGATCCCGACGACCTTGATCGTCCTATTGCCCATTGTAAAGGTATTCGATCCTGCACTATACATCCTATTGCTCACTTTGTTTCCTCTAATCATTTGTCCCCATCCTTTCGTGCTTTTACTACTTCAGTCTCCTCCGTTTTTGTTCCTAGCACTGTTCAGGAGACCTTTTCTGTGTCTGAGTGGCGGACAGCTATGGAGGATGAGATGTTTGCTCTTCATCATAATGAGATTTGGGAGTTGGTAAGACTACTGTTGGTTGTCGTTGGGTATTTACTGTCAAGTATCTTCCTGATGGCACTGTTGAGCGCTATAAAACTCGCCTTGTTGCCAAAGGCTATACCCAGACTTATGGGGTTGACTACTCAGAGACCTTCTCTCCAGTTGCCAAACTTGGTTCTGTTCTGATTCTTATTTCTTTGGCTGCAAATCTTGGTTGGCCGTTATTTCAACTGGATGTCAAAAATGTCTTCCTCCATAGGGATCTCCAAGAGGAAGTCTATATGGAGCAACCACCCGGGTTTGTTGCTCAGGGGGAGCGTAATCAGGTGTGTCGCCTTCGCAAAACTGTATATGGGCTTAAGCAGTCCCCTAGGGCATGGTTTGGAAAGTTTAGTGATGCTGTGTTGCAATTTGGCATGAAACGTTGTCATTCTGATCATTCTGTCTTCTCTCTCACATCTGATCAAGGGAAAATATTGTTGATCGTCTATGTAGACGATATTATTATTACAGGTGACAATCAAAAGGGTATTGATGACTTGAAACTGTTTCTACATCGTCAGTTTCATACTAAAGACTTGGGAAAACTGAGATATTTCTTGGGTATCGAAGTGGCGCGGTCTAAGGATGGTATTAATCTATCGCAGAGGAAATATGTGTTGGATATTCTGAATGAGACTGGCTTACTGGGGTCAAAGCCAGTTGAGACTCCTATGGATCCTAATGTCAAACTGTGTGTTGATCAGGGGAAGTTGCTTTCTAGTCCGGATCAGTACCGTTGCTTGGTTGGGAAGCTGAATTATCTTACTGTTACTCGTCCAAATATCTCATTTGCGGTTAGTTTGGTTAGTCAGTTTATGTCAGCTCATCGCTCTCCGCACTGGGAATCTGTTCTAAGAATTGTTAAGTACCTCAAAGCCCATCCAGGACGTGGTCTGTTACATAGAGCTAATGGACACTTGCGTGTTGAGGCGTTCACTGACTTTGATTGGGCGGGAGGACCATCTGACAGGAGATCCACTACAGGATATTGTATCTTTCTTGGTGGGAATCTTGTTAATTGGAAAAGTAAAAAGCAGACGGTAGTTGTGCGGTCTAGTGCAGAGGCAGAGTACAGGGCTATGGCTCACACAACATGTGAGGTTGTGTGGATACGTTCTTTTCTTGAAGAGATCGGATTCCCTGTGCAGATGCCTATGAATCTTTATTGTGATAATCAAGCTGCAATTCACATAGCATCCAATCCGGTGTTTCATGAAAGGACTAAACACATTGAGATGGATTGTCATCTTGTACGAGAGAAGTTGACTGGTGGTGTGATTGCTACTCCATTTGTGTCTACCGGTGCCCAGTTAGCTGATATATTTACTAAGCCATTGTTCAAGACGCGATTGGAGTTACTTTGTGACAAGCTGAGACTGTTTGATATTTATTCTCCAGCTTGAGGGGGAGTGTTAGAATAGGTTTATATTAGTAGTTGATGTTTGTCCCACATCGCCTATCTTAGTCATGTAATGTGGTACACACTAATATAAATAACATTGCTTGTGTTGGGGTTTGTTAACACCCTACACTTCTTTCTCTTCTCTTTAACTAACACTCCTTGTATTCATAGGATGAATGCTGTTTACCGTATGACATAGTAATTTCATGAATAATGCGAGTCCTATTCCTGGTTGTTTACTAAACTCAACTACGATGTCATACTTAGCGCACTGGGTTTGAAATACTTATGTAAATTATTACAGTTCCTCCTCCCTGGGAAAGTTAAACTATCTATAGTAGGTTCATTTGTTTGGGCTTGTTATGTTTTTTCACTTGTTTTGGTGTAAATATTTGTCTTATCATTAGTAGCTATATTCCTTTTCACAATACTTACCTGTAAATTTATATATTTTCAATTTCTGGGTTCTTGTACAAAATACCGATTGGGACATAAGGCTCGATTTGGTTTGTACAAAATACCAATTCCTATTACTTTTTTTTTTTAAGCAATAAAGTTTCACATTCTGAACCTTTGGTTTCTGAATGCAGATAAACCACCAATTGAAGAACTTCATCAGTTTTTAGAGTTTCAACTTCCAAAGCAATGGGCACCAGTATTTGGTGAGCTTGCTGTTGGTCCCGAGAGGAAGCAAAGTGGTGCATCTTTACAGTTTAGCCTTATGGGCCCCAAGCTGTATGTCAATACTAATTTGGTAACGCTCCTAACAATTTAGAAATATCAATGCCTTTCTTTTCCGAGCCAATTTCTGTTTTTCTTGGCACATATGATACTCAATTGTTTGTTTCTACATGGCATTTCAGTGGATCACCAACCATGCTACCTAGGATTACTACTTTTGAGAAAGAAGAAGGATAAATATTACTACCTAGTTTACCATTAGTTTTCTATCAGCTTGGTGTTTGGAATATTCTTTTAGACATACAGGCCAAGACAAGGGCTTAAGGCCAGCTTATATAGCTGAGGTAATAAAAACAAAGCTATGTTAGATCCGCAAGGTTTTTGAAATTAAGTAAAGTAGTAAACCTCGTATTACTTCAAGTTAGCCTAACTTTTTTTAGTCTTGATTTATGTATATAGTATACATGAGCAGATATAAATACATAATAAGGGCAACGCACTGACTACGATTGTACGTGGCTTAGAATACAGCATTCGGGTGCCAAGCTTGATCACTGATATGAATAAGCAGCCTGGTTCACTGGAGCATGAGCCAGCCTGTCATTTGTACAAAATAACGTCTCAATTTATCCTATTTCACATCCGGGATGTGACATGCTTCTAAAGGTTGAACAAGATATCCATTGATAAATACTCCCTCTGTTCCAAAATAAGTGTCCTATACTCTCTCTCTTACCATTTTTCAAATTAAAAAATTAAGTACTTCCGTGTATCCTATTTCGAATTTTTTTTGCACGGAATTAAAGTACTCAATGAGTACTTTAATTCCGTGTGAAAAAGTTTGAAAACGATACACGGAAGTACTTAATTTTTTGATTTGAAAAATGGAACGGAGGGAGTAAGATTTATTTCATGTTGTGTGCATCTTCATCCTATTTCAGTTCCAAAGAAGATTTCATACTTGACGAAAATCCAATTTGAGATTTATTTCATGTTGCGTGCATCTTCAATGCCCTTTTGAATTCCAGGAAGATGCTATCCATTGATAAAATATGGGTTGGTTGGATGCCTTTTTAACAACAAAAAAATATTTGTGGGCCAAGTGAAAATGCTTTGCGTGATGAACTGATTGCTGCATGCACAAATTTGTTGACTACTATGGTGCTGAAATCCATGACAGGTAGATGTGGGTAAGAGGCCAGTTACTGGCCTACGGCTCTATTTGGAAGGAAAAAGAAACAATTGCTTGGCAGTTCACATGCAGCACCTTTCCTCGATGCCAGAAAGCTTCCATCTTCAGGATGAACCAAACCGGGGCAACTCCCGAAATTCTTCTTACGATCGCAGGTACTATGAAAAGGTCCAATGGAAGAGCTTCTCTCATGTGTGCACTGCTCCTGTTGAATCCGACGAGGAGCTCTCCATTGTTACTGGGGCCCAGTTTGAAGTTAGGGACTCTGGCATGAAGAAAGTTCTTTTCTTACGCCTCCAATTTTCCAAAGTCATGGGAGCTATTGTGGTGAAGAAACCTGAATGGGATGGTTCCCCTGCCTTGGTTCAAAAATCTGGAATTCTCTCAACATTGATGAGCACTCATTTCTCAACAGCTCAAAAACCACCACCACGGCCATCTGACATAAACATAAATTCTGCATTGTATCCTGGTGGGCCGCCTGTTCCAGCACATGCAACAAAACTTCTGAGGTTTATTGATACAACGGAGATGACAAGAGGAGCACAAGACCCGCCTGGGTACTGGGTTGTGTCTGGAGCAAGGCTTATGGTCGACAAAGGTAAGATTTCTCTACGTGTCAAGTATTCTCTCTTGACTGTGGTCTTACCCGATGAAGAGGTTCAATTACAGTTCTAGAATAAGTCTAAAATGTAGGTGCTTTGGAAAAACGAAAAAACGTGAAATAGGGTGTTGATATTTGTTTCTATGTGCGTGGCAGAAAATACTTTTCTTTTACAAATCCTGATTTCAAGGAAATGTTGGAAATGATATTATTTTGTTGGGAGAATCACTGATAGTGTATGTATAGTAATTTCTCTTGTATGAATTTGGTCTCTGTGATTGTCGAACTTTCTTCATGCTGTTGCTAATGTTATAGGAAGTAATCTGGTCTTCCTGGCCTACTAATAAATGCATGCGGGATGCTACTGAATGATTTGGTCTGCCACATGATTAAGAAACTAGATGTGCTTATGGATGACATTCCGTCCTCAAGCCTGCTTTTGGATCATGGATTAGTGGAAAGATTAAAATCCAAAGTATGAGAAAATATTTAAAGGAGAGTTACATTAATCTTTCTCGCCTCTATGAGTTTATTTTCCATAAATAGTCACTCCACCAGTCAATAATCCGAGCACATGATTTTTTCTCTCTATACCCAGGTTTTACTGGTTGTGTTTGGTTAGATAGTTTAGTTTAGTTTTGATGACGTCATCAGGTGTAATGAGTGGAGAGAGATAGAGAGAGAAATGAGGGAAATGATGATGTCATCAAAACTAAAACTAAAACTAAACTGGGAAATGAACAGAGCCACTATCTTTCGTTCACCACCAAATCTAAAATAGTAATACACCGTAAGAGCATCTCCAGCAGAATTTACAAACGCCAAAATGCCAAATTTGTTATCTCTGACAAGTTTTAGATGCTCCAGTAGAGGTAGCAAATACCAACTTATTTAACCCAACTTTTAAATCCATCTTCTCTCTCTACATGAGTAGCAACCTTCAAACTCTAAAACACAATATTTTGTTAATTCTTTTAGCATATACACAATCATATATCTATATAAACTAACATGAATCATTCATATACAAACGAATATAATATACAGAAAATTGGTGTAAAGGCCAAATTTAGGGCTTTAAATGGTGTTTAGTCCAGTTTAACTTATTTTAATCCTTCCAATACATTGATAGAATTTTTTTGAGGGTTCAAGGACAACACTAGACAAAAATATCCTTAATAATAAAAAAAAATTACAAACCGAAAGCTACAGCTTGAAAGCGACGCGACATTACAAACAGTATGCCAGCGACATCCCTGGCTCCCTTGAAAGCGACGTGGTTCCTGGCTGTGACTAACCTTGAAAGTGACATGTGGTCCCTGGCTCCCTGCGTCACTTTTCTTTCATGCCTGACTCTCTCTCTCTCTCTCTCTCTCTCTCTCATGTTTGGGTCCTGAGTGCGACAATATTAATTGTCTCTTTAATTTTGGGGTTGAGTTCAATTTTAGAGCTCAATTTTAATTGGGTTAGGCTATTTTGGGGTAGATTATAGTGGGTATAGGCATTTTGAGTTTAGGCACTTAGGGTGCACTTTCCAATTATAGGGTTTTAGTTGTTTAGACACTTTCATAGGGTACCCTATTGTTTTAGGCACTTTCATAGGGTACCCTACGATTTAGGTTTAGGCACTTTCATTAGGTTTGAGAGTTTAGATACTTTCATAGGGTTTTAGGGGTTTAGGGACTTTCATAGGCAAGCGAAGGCATTTTTGGAATGTATAGGTGATTTGTCCTTTTGGCATTAAAGAATTAGTTTGTGTCCTATTTCCAAGATTAACTCATATATCATGTCCTTCCAAAAAACGGACTCAATAATATATGTCTAAATAATATGAACGAACTTCTGTTTTTTTGTCGAATCCGTGCTTATTTTATACGGAGTACTACAACTCTACAAGCCACAAGGCTTAGAATCAGGGTTGGAGAAATATATCTCTTGCAAGATTGTTCTTGTTTAAATTTGAACTCAGGGCTCTGCTGTCCCTTAGGGACGGCATGCCCTACCAACCCATCCTCCACTCCATTTCCACCCCACATTGTGCGGCGTAACAGTTACGTACGCAGCCGATGTAGATACCTCAAATTTGATTTTCTGTATTAGGTCCCGAAAAAGATGATCCCTAGTAATGAGGACTATTTTTGTTTAATTCTTACTCTTTCCGCCCCGAATTTCTTGTCCCTTTACGGGCATGTGTGCCACTTTTCAATTGCTTATATCTTTCAATCTATAATGTGTTTTACAATTTTAATTGAAAACTTTTTATAATAAAAGTCATCGAGAACTATCAAACGAGATCCATAATATATATAGCAAATTTTCTAGGTATATATATAGACAAATTTTCTAGTAAGGACCTCCCGTAAATAAGGAAAAATGTAATTTTTTCACTTTAAAAATTGTTTTTGGGAAATTCGAACCGTTCAATGTGTTTAAAAGGTGTTTTCAAGGGTTCACGCGGGAAATCTTAAAAAAAAAATACCGGGAAGGGCTTGATCCAAGCAATTTTTCGCAAAAATTGTATATTCTTCTGAACACATTGGACGGTTCGGATCGTTAAAAAAATGCTTGGATCATGGAGGTCCGGAAGTCCGAAGTCCGGATAGGAAGCGCTCCATATATATATATATACTTTGCTTAAAGTCAGGACCTCATATTTCCCAATTGAATTTTGATGATCCGAATCGTCCAATGTGTTTAGAATGTGTTTTTACAGGTCCACGCGAGGAATCAATAAAAAAAATGACCGGCAAGAGCTTGATCTGAGCAGTTTTTGATAAAACTGTACATATATAGTTTTTATCAAAAACTGCTCAGATCAAGCCCTTCTCGATCATTTTTTTATTGATTCCTCGCGGAGACCCTTAAAAACACATTCTCTCTCTCAAAAAATCATCAAAATTCAATCGGTAAAGGTGAGGTCCGCACTTTAACCAGTTTAAGGGATCCCTGACTAGAAGCCCTCTCTCTTTCTCTCTCTCTCTCTCTCTATATATATATATATACAAGAAGTTTCCTATGAGGGCTCCCTCACAAAAAAAAGTGCGGGAAAACAGTTGTGGGCCGTTGGATCCTATATATATAGCATTATACAATTGAATAATTTTTTGAGGTGCTGTGAATAATGCAAGTGGATAAGAAATTTAAGACGAAGGAAGTACTGCCACCGAAAAAGGGCCACCGAAAAAGGTTTCTAACGAAGGGCTCGGGTGCCAAGTGCCAACAGGCTTCTGGTTCGATTTGACCCTAACAAAGATGATGTTGTACTTCAAAGAAGTCTTTTACGATTTGGGTGCCGGATTTGGAAGGAATTGAAGAAAAAATATATTGGAGAAATGAGCGAATTAACAAACTTTATACTGTTTCTAATTGTTATGGCTCATACCTGCATTCTGTAACATACTGTTTTTATTTTTTTATTTTTAATACTGTTTTTTTTAATTTATATATACGTGTACTTTTTTCATTGGGCAATGAATTTGTTCTTATAGAAAATATTCCCTCCGTTCTGAATTGTTTGTCCTACTTTTAAATTTCAACATTTTAAACACAATCCACAATGATACTCAAAACTTGTAACTTTTCAAGTTTGCCCTTCATTAGTTGACTCTAATAAAATAGGAGTTAATCAAATATTAAATTTGAATTGTTTTCCGAAAAGCAGAATGTCTTGCCGCCAATTTAATCAGAGAATTTTTTCAAAATTTTAGAGCGCACTTTAAACTTTTCAATTCTTCTTTTGGTTTAATTTTTTTTTATTGTTAAAAGCATCTCAAGGGCATAAATGGAATTTTACAAGTTTCCTTTGTTGAAAATTTTAAATTGGCCCTATATTTTGGGATAGTAAAAAAAAGAAAGTCAAACTTTTTGGCACGAAGGGAATAGGATATTTTGAATCGTAGCATTTCAGGGACAAAATTACTTAACGTGGGTAGATTGTAACAATCCAATTTTTTGTTGATACTGTATTGCATTTTCGATTTATGTTAAGAGTTAGTATTTTTTTTCTTCATGTTCGCCAGTAAAGAGTTGTAGTTATTTGCATATATTGAGGATATAAATGAGGTTGGTAATGGAATTACTTAGTTGAGAGTATTATTAAACTATTAATGGTGCAAAAATTATGAGGGTGTGAGAGGCGTACATTGGATATAAATGAGGTTGGTAATAGAATTACTTAGAATTAACTACTACTCCAAAGAATAGTGGCTAAGTTTGAGTATCGATCCACGGAGATAGAGTGGATGAGTTACACTAGTTTTGATTGGTTTTTAATTTAATTCGATGAAAAGAAGAATTGGTTTGGTTTTGAGAATCACTAAATTAAAATGAGCTATAATAAAATTGAGTGCCCAGTTTTTCAAAAGATTTTAGCACCCAATTGCTAAAATCATAATATTTCAAATAAAAAAATGAAGTGGTTCCGTGTATCGTTTTTCGATTTTTTTCGCTCCAAATTAAATTACTCCTCGTGTACTTTAATTTGGTGCAAAAAAATTCGAAAAACGATACACGGAACTACTTCATTTTTTGATTTGAAATATCATGATTTTAGCAACTGGGTGCTAAAATCTTTTGAAAAACTGGGTTAAAATTAATGGAGAGAAGATCTAGGTTATTATTTGAATCGCAATTGTCAAGAAAATAATTGAGTTGTTCACAGGCATGTGCTATTCCATAGCACGGACCGTCTCACTAGCATAACTCGTAAGCCGGACATCACGGCAAGCCGCATCCTCTCTTTTCAGCGGGAACGGAAGTGTAGAGAGAACAAATGCAGCTAGAATGATAAATACCCAAAAGAAAGTGTATCCATGCAGCACCACCACCACCCCAAAATAAAGTGTATCAAATGCCTAGAACACTGTGGAATGGTAAATGTAAATTAGCAAACCCGCAAACAGATCCACAAAGACCCTTAATTTGCCAACAATTTCAAAAAATAACTCCATTGGGTTATATATATGTGAGGCCCCTTCCTACGGGGATCTCACACTTTGCTAAAGTGTGGGACTCACCTTTCCCGATCAAATTTTAATGATCCGAACTGTTCATTGTGTTTAAAACGTGTTTTTAATGATCCGATCCTTTGGTAGTGGGTAATGGGTTGGCAGGCAAGGGTGGACCTTTTGGTCCTCAGAATATTCTAGCCACTACAGTTTGACAGATGAGTGGATCAATTTTTGGATTTTCCTTTTCAAGATTAGCTAGGTTTGTTTGGTAAAGGGGTCGGTATCTAGTAGTGAGAACGTACCTATAGTACAGTAGATTTTTTGTGGCCTTATAAAAGGGACTCGTAGCTTAGCTATTTTTTACCAAGTCATTAGCCATGCCTACTGCTACTGGTACAGAAAAGAGCAGCTGCAACAGAATACTTGTAATTGGAGCAAGTGGGTATTTTGGTAAACACCTGTTGAGGACATGCATCTCCATGGGACACCCCACTTTTGCCTATGTCCGCCCTGTCAAACCCAATTCAGAAGACCCTTCCAAGCTCAACTTTCTCAATGAATTCCGCTCCCTGGGAGTCACTTTTTTCCAAGTACGTACTGCTTGCTATGTACACACATTCCAATCATTTCATTTGTATATTAATTGTTGGATGAAACTAAATATATTAATTGTTGGATGAAACTTTTATTGGTGATGATATCTGTGATGATCGATGGAGATGCATATAAAATTATATGACTAGGGTACCCTTAAGACTAAGGTACCCTACGACTAGGGTACCCAATGAAAGTGCCTAAAATCCTAAGGTACTCAATGAAAGTCCCTAAACCACAAAACCCTATAATAGGAAAGTGCACCTTAAACCTAAACTCTAGGGTACCTCTAACCCTATGATAGGAAAGTGCACCCTAAACCTAGTCGTAGGGTACCCTATGAAAGTGCCTAAAATCCTAGGGTACTCCATGAAAGTGCCTAAACCACTAAAACCCTATAATAGGAAATTGCACCCTAAACCTAAGCTCCGAAAAAGAGTGACTTACCTTAGTGGTAATTAAAAAAATGACTTACCTTAGTGGTAATTAGACATATCTTTTCTAGACCTAGAGGTAATAATCCCTAAAAGTATATGATATATGTGCAATTAATAACTAATACTACTACTCTACTAATTAGTGAATGATATTGTTATTGGACGGACAGGGAGAACTGGATGATACAGAGAAGCTAGTCTCTGCAGTTGGGGAGGTGGATGTTGTGATTTCTGCACTGGCAGTGCCTCAACATCTTGACCAGCTCAAAATCATTACTGCTATCAAGCAGGCTACAAATAATATAAAGGTGGTGATGATGCATATATATAATTACAAGTACAATACAATAGTTATAACCACTTTAATAGAACAGATTGAATATGAAAGTTAACAAATACTATTACTCTAATGCGGAATGAGGGGGGCCAGGCCTATAGTGAGCTACTCACTACAGGCATGTAGTGAGCATCTGAGCTTTTCATTTCGATAATCAATGGTTCAGATATGTTTTATACTCTCACTGGTAAGAGTACACTTTGACCGGTAAGAGTGCATAGCAAATCTGAACCATTGATTATGGAGATCAACGGTGCACTACTCATCCATTGAGCTTAATCCAATTGACATCTCTTGAAGAAGGTAACTGGCTACCACAGAAAGAAATTTAATCATAATAATTAAGCTTTTAATAATTTTAGTATTTTTATTTTTGGTTTTCCACCTTCCATTAAGTATAGTATATACTTCATGCATTCGTGGTGTCAAGTGCAGAGGTTTGTTCCATCGGAATTTGGGAATGAAGCTGATAGGGTAAGCGGGCTGCCACCATTTCAAGCTATACTTGAAAACAAGAAGAAGATAAGAAGGGCAATAGAGGCAGCTGGGATACCCTACACCTATGTCTCTGCTAACTCATTTGCTGCCTATTTTGTTGATTACTTGCTCCATCCCCACCACCTTAATACTACTGATGTTACCATCTATGGCAATGGTGAAGCCAAGGGTACGCACCTAACCTACCCATTACTTTGTTTTTATACACTACTATGGTTTCGAACACCCCCCCACCTGAAGTGAAGAGACAGTAGTTATTGTCATCGGAAGGGATAAGATAAAGAAGTGGGAGTATATGGTGATGTAGTGGGAGATTGATGAAGACAAATATATATAGGGAGAGAAAATTATGATTGTTTTGGTAGTTAATTTGAACACGTTTTTTAGCAAGCATTTGCATATTAACCCATTGACAACTCAGAGTAGTGGTAGTTGTGTAGCTAATTAGTTGTTAGTTTGTGATATATATATATATATATATATATATATATATATATATATATGTATGGTGATGTGTGCCCTCACGTGGATGCAGCTGTGTTGAATTACGAGGAAGATGTGGCTGCTTATACTGTGAAAGCTGCAACAGATGAAAGGGCAGCCAATCGAGTCTTAATCTGTAGGCCCCAAGGAAACATTGTTTCCCAATTGGATTTGGTTTCTTCTTGGGAGAAAAAGACTGGCCGAATATTAAACAAGATTCACATTCCTGAGCAACAACTTATTCAACTCTCACTCAGTAAGTTAATTGTAATTCAGAATTACTCCTTTCTTTGTACGTACACCGAGGCAATAGGATTCATTACATGCATCCAACCTGAGGTGTGGTTCTGTAGGTTGTAGTTTGTTTTTCCTTGCTGGTGCAGTGGCGGCTCCAGAAATCTTGAACAGGGTGTTCAAAAATTACTTTAATTCTACTAGGTCTATTAACTAGTCATACATAACCCCCAAATTTTTATGGAGTATATTTGTGTGAAAAATGCAACCAAATAATACAAAAATACGTAAGATGTCACAATTACATGTTTTCTCTGCGAATTCTATATTTTAGGCCAAGCAAAATTAAATCGACACATAAGAATATTAGTTTTTATTGTAGAAAGTAGTTTGGCGAATATGTTCCCATGGATTTTTTTTTTTGACATATGCTCTTATTTTTGGAGATATAGAGTACGATATCTATACCCAATAGATACTTTTTGTCTCTAATTTTTTATTTTTATCATTAAGAGTGTGTGCTTTGGTTTGAGCTTATACCATGTGTTAAATTGTGATTTTTTTGGATTGATGGATGTTCACAGTGTATGACTAAGTGTTCAGACAAACACGAGATAAAATTATTACGTATAATATAAAATATAGAAGAGTTTAGGTTGTTCAATTGATGTCTTTGAGAAGCTACGGAGTCGCTTATGACTTCTAATTTGGTTGTTTACATTCCATTGGTTTGTGGGTTAATTTTTTTGGACTAGTTGTTCAAATTTTTGGGTTAGGTGTTCAAATATTTATGAGTAGGGTGTTCAAATATTTTTTGATTGGGTGTTCAAAAAGGCCTAAACTCAAAGGAAACTAAAAATATTACATATATTTGAACAAAAAAAAAATATTTGGGTGGTCAATTGACAACCCAAAGCAACATGTGGAGCCGCCAGTGTGCTGGTGTATCTAGTCTCCTGTGTTGGCTAGATGCCTGAGTTTGTTTTGTCTGGGGCTTCCCCATTTGCCTCTTCGGCTTTGGTTCTATAAAACTTTATTTACCCAAAAAAAAAAAACCTGAGGTGTGGATGAATGATAATGACTAGTTTGTCCAAAGATTATTTTGCTCATGTTTGTCTTGCCTTTGAGAGAGAGAGAGAGAGAGAGAGAGAGAGAGAGAGAGAGAGAGAGAGAGAGAGAGAGAGAGAGAGAGAGAGAGAGAGAGAGAGAGAGAGAGAGAGAGAGAGAGAGAGAGAGAGAGAGAGAGAGTGTTGAGGATTTTTTTTAGCAATGAAAACATTTCTCACAAACGTTTAGTTCCTCTCCTCCTCAATCATTGCAACTCCATTTGTTTTTTTAACAGAACTGGAAGATTTTCATCCTGGAAAAATAGGACTTTTTTCCCATTAGATAGGATCGTTTAGTCACGAGTGTTATGGATGATGTCTCAGCTCCTCTTATCATCACTAGTTTGTGAGGTGTGGATGAATGATAATGACTAGTTTGTCCAAAGATTATTTTGCACATGTTTGTCTTGCCTTTGAGAGAGAGAGAGAGAGAGAGAGAGAGAGAGAGAGAGAGTGTTGAGGATTTTTTTTAGCAATGAAAACATTTCCCACAAACGTTTAGTTCCTCTCCTCCTCAATCATTGCAACTCCATTTGTTTTTTTAACAGAACTGGAAGATCTTCATCCTGGGAGTTGCAATGACCCGCGGCCACAGCCACCGACCACCAACACAAAAAACTCTAAAGCAAGGAAACTAAAAAGTGTAACTGGCCGCTTAGTAAGAACAGTAGTTGAACTTGCATGTTTTATGTTTCCACTTAGATTATCGTTTCTTTTATTAGAATTTGATTCCGTAATTCAACAGTGCAAGATTTTTGGAACTTTGTTGTTGTTATTGGGATGAGTTTGTGTGCAGTGCTACCGTTCCCAGAGAATGTTCCGCCGGCCATTCTTCATAACATATTCATAAAAGGTGACCAGATGAGCTTTAGACTCACAGAGGATGACTTGGAGGCCTCCAAACTCTATCCAGACTACAAATACACTTCTGTCAATGACCTTGATATTTGTTTGGTTAATCCTCCCAAACCCAAACTAGCTTCTTTTTCATAAAGAGATCGAGAACAGTATTCTATTATTTATACCTGTATATATTCTACTACATGTAATAATCATCTGAAATAAGGTGTACTCGGGACCAAAATCCTACAAGACCCGGGTGCTCCGCTTTATTAAGCCGCAACATTAACTGGTTAATCTGATAATGAAGACAATGATGCACGTTTACCGTATAATGCTTGTACTTTTGTTACTTAATAACAGGGGCACGTTTGATTTCAAATGTCTGACTTCTGTCGATTACTTAGATCCTAGAGGGCAACCTCCTACCTCAATGCTTATCTTGTGTGTGTGTGTGTGTGTTACTATGCTTCAAAAACCTGGAGTATGTGTTTACATGATTGCTATAAACAAATAAAAGAATATCTTAATTTTCCTTGTATTCATTTGCATCATAAAGTGAATTCCTTGTAATCAACAAAGAACGAACTAACAGTAAAAGGGTCAGATCCTGAAACATCTATTGTTAAACCCCTGGAAATTGAAAAACAAAGTGAAAACGAGACAAAGAAACAACTTTGACATTGGCTAATATGCGCGCTCGAAAAATTTTTAAGTGACACCGCAATTCCATTTCTAATACGGATGCACATGTACTTCATTTATAAGGTGGAGACACCTGCCTGCAGTTAAACAAATATGAGAAATCAACTGACAAATTGAAAAAACAAAAATGAATATACGTAGCAAAATGGGGTCTCACATCTGTAATTATAAACATGTCCGATACGCTTAGTGATGGCAACAACCACTGTGACAGATATATTGGTGAATTATGATGCTTGCTGTCTTCATCTTCAACACAACAAAAACAAAAGAATTCCCATTCAGTGAAGAAATGCTCAGAAACCAGTCATTTCTACTAAGAATGAAAAAGAGGAGACAAGAAAAAAAGAGAACATGTTTGGGCCGCAAATCCTGCTTGCTAACCTGAAGCTCGCACAAGTATTCTGTGTGTGACAAAGGACTGCAGCAAATCAAATGCATAAAATTGTAAGGATATCAATGTAATTATATTGATGCATTGCCATAAATACTTACGAACAAAACAGTGAGCTGAAGAGTTTCGAGACTAACAATACGGCAAAGTCTACAGTATCTTGCTATTTTCTAAGATTGGTTTTCAGCTGCAGAGAGGATTCACGTGAATAAGAAATTCTGGTTCAATTGCAATTAATTATTAACCAACTCCAGACGCTTCCCAACAGAGGTATATAAAGTGGAAATATAATCGCTCTCTTTTTCACTGTTACTGGCTGACCGTAATCATCAAAGGTAATGCAGTCCGACATAACCAAAATTTTCTCCATGAGGTTCAAAATTTGAGACCAAAATTTTAGTTTCATATTTAACACCACATCGAATGAGAGCACAAGACAACTAAATATATGCTTTCCTCAGCTTTCTGTCATCAGTAAAATCCACAATACAAAAATAATAAGCAGTTGTCATAAACCTTCAAGATGAAACTTTGCAACTTTGTAAAACAAAGATGGAGACAGAATTACCAACAAAAAAGTACCTGCCAGATTGAAGGCATGTATTCGCGATATGGAAGTTTTTTTGGACCATTCCCTACTGTTCTCATATCTGAGGAATTTTCTGAAGACCATTTTTTGGAATTCCTGTGACAAAGATGTGCTCAATATTTCAGTGTAATATACAATCTACCACAATCTCCCTGCATATAGTACAATTTCATGTAAAGACATGTCGTTTTGGGGACACGCAGAAAATAAGGGGGATATAGTCTTCCTTTAGGACGGCATCCTTCCAAGAAAAAAGAATGTTTCTTTGTTTTTTTGTATAAGCAAGAATATCGTATCTAAGGTAAAGGGGAGAGAAATGAACTCTAAACTTTAACGAACTTGGAACAAGCACCTAACCACTTGGGCTAGCTTGCAATAGCCGGAGAAAAAGGAATGATTTGTATGCCCTCTTTGTACAATAGAGTACAGCTTCATGGAAAAGGAAGAATACAAAGAAAGGGGCAAATTGAATAATTGAAAAACCAAGACTTTGTCCGCTTTGGTTTTCCAGAACAATCCTCCTCTCTCAGCACGGTACCCAATAAGTTCTCTATCCAATTATCACTCTCATTTCTCTACATCTCTCCCTTCACTCATTACCCCCAACCTCCTTAAAAACTAAACCAAACAAAGTCCAAAGCTCTTCAGCAATATTTTTCTTGCACCAGTATGTTTACTTATTCGTATGTGGTTCCGCCACAATCTTCTAAACATTCCGTTATTTAAATACATGTCACAATCTCGTGTGCTTTCCGTTGATCATTTTTGAAACACAGAAGTAAAATAAAGGAAAACAGAAACATTTAGGTCATTTGTGAAGGAACCCAAACAGATCTATCAGATCTTTTGATGAATTACCTTTCCCCAAGATTTGCTGCTTTTGTAGCTAAAACAAGCATGGGATGCACCAGCAAAAGTTTTCTGATCTCCTGAATTATGCTTTCCGACACAGTTTGAAGAGTGTGACATTTCCTGCACGCAAAACATGAACTGTATATCACATACACTGAACAGACTACTTAGATCGTAAGGTGGCTACAGATAGTGGAAGAACACATACGCACATGCATCAGACAAAAGGACCAACATTCATTTCACTGCTGAATAAAAGGACATATAAGGTGTACATATGAAATGGTAGAAAATAAGTTTGAAGTCTAAACTAGTTATGGATGTTAAATGACATTGAACTTAAAGAGTGAATATTTCTACCCTAAAAGGAAGAGGAAGGCCTTAGGGTTTGTCCGGAACCGATTGGCTAGGTTGCTGAACTAGGGCCTGACTTCAGTGAGTAAGAATGACTTGTTTGCTTTAGCCTTTATGAAAGGAAGGAGATCATCAAAACAGCAAATTTTACCTCTTTCTAATAACTAGCCCAAGATAAACACATGAATAGAGATCTTATCCCAACAATACAACCCCGGACCCAAAGGCACATCCACAAAATTTTGTGAAATTATCAGATTACATCATAAGCAACCAACTAGACCCAAGAGAAAGACAACAAAAGTCCAATACCAGAACTTGCTGAAACTAAGGAAACAAATGGCCCAATGACATTCCCAATTTACCCCCACAGCTGCAGTTTTAAAAAAGAAAACAGAAAAAAGTGGTTGAGATAGTGGAGGGGTTGAGCAAAGAATACTTGAGATGCTACCCAAGGAGTTAAAATGATCCCATTCATTTAATTACCTGTTATTGCCCTTTATCGCCACCGATGTTGAAGCCCGATCAATCCAGTAAAAAGCTCCAATGCTGGAACAAAGAATTTGAAGAATCAGATCCCAATGATTCATCAAACTAATTTCCTTGAATATTATTTCAAGCACAACAAAACTTCCACAAGTTCACAATGCAGTAATGTTCGGGTTGAAACCAAGAAACTATGGTTATTCCTTTGTACATTGCTATTCAGTATTCTGCATCAAATGAGGTGATTTAGAATACTTGAAGAATTTGGTAATGAAAGTTCATCACATCCACACATGTTAACAGCTTGATATTCTGAAAGCCTTGCCACGAACTCAATTTATAGGTCCAGAATGAGAACAATCTCCGGATTTGTTTCTTTTCCTGTTTTCTTTTTCTTTTGATTTTTAGGAGCATATTAAATGAAGTGACTTATTCTAGGTCTATCCCATAGAATAACTAAATAACATAGAAGGGCAATCATGACAATGGTATCCGTTATTCTAGTTCAACCCTTTTTTCGAACGCTGTAATTATTCTTCATGTGGAACTTATTGCTTCAAATGATTTGCAGAATAGAATATTGACAAGAAACCATGAACCAAAATAACAAATCAATGTCACCATGATAACAGGTATACCAGTATAGAATCGCAACATCTTATTTGATTGAACACAAACCTATCAATCATAAGGAAATGAACATCAACTCCATGAGTTTCTCTTTCCTTTTGGAGCTGATAATGCAATGTCTGTAATTCGAAAAGATGAACGAACAAAACAAGATCAAGAACATTCGCAGTGTCTATCTTATAAGAAAAAAAAAAACACACTCGCAATTTCTATCTTTGACATAATCTATCATCAAACGACAGAGAAGCACTAAAGAAACTAAAGGGCATAAGTCAAGTACCCTGCGTAAGCAAGGCATTTCTGCTCATGAATTTGCCTTCACTGATCTTTGGTACGAATCATATCAGAGGCAAATTACACCAATTACTGAAAAGGTCGATGTAAACTTCCTACAGTTTCTCAATTACTTCTCTGGCTCGCCATCATCATCACAACTGCGGATTTAAATTTTTACCCCTCATCATTGTCAAAATAGAGCAATCTTTATTCATCAGCAACATCGAATGCCTACCTGCCTATACTTCAAAAGGTGAGTTTTGAGGGCATCACAACATGAAATCAGAATCCTTAATTATACCATCCCCAAAGCGACAGAGCAACCTTGGTGGTGCCACAGGCCACTTTGTTACGTGCCACAGGCAGAAACATAAGGGAAATTAAAGACTCAGCTTTTTATTTTATTTTAAAACTTCATCTCCTTCTCATCTTTCTTAACAACTAACCAGATATCATGGGGAACAGATACATGAGATGGATAACAGAAACAATGAAGGAAGGTTTACTATGAGTCTGATAATTTAGAAGGAGTCGGATAATTTAGAACCTTTATTCTACTATGCAATAACCAACTATAAGTGGAGGAGCTTCTCACCTTGAGAGTGGAAAGGAATTCTAAGCTATCATAACAACGGACATATAAGAACCGTCTCATACATGAGGAAAACAATTCTCTGTCACACTCAATATGGGGGCCCTTCTTTTGGTTACAATTGAAAACATCAGCATCTCCTTGCTCCCAATTAGGATTAGCCCTTGTTCCTGGACAGGATCGAAGCTTTAGCACAATAACACAATCAATTGCTGAAGTATTTGAATGAATACAATTATACAGACAAGTTAATGTAGGTTTCTAGCACAGAATAACACAGCAAAAAATGCAAAGCAGATGATAGTGCGGCTGAAGTTTATTTTGGGATGTATGCCCTCCTCAATGCTCAAACCAATGGGATTCATTCCATTATTATAAGGCTGAACTTACAGTTGTTTTTTTCTACATATTTATCATAAGTCATATTTTAGATTGATTCCTCACAAATCATCTAACACTTCAGATCACACAATTTTATTTGCAAATGATGCATACTTTGAGATGTAAGTGTAGATTATTTGCAATAACAACTAAAACACATCTCCAGTCATTAGTTGCTTAAATGGGAGAAGAACAAAATAAGGATAATAACAACAAAAATAAAAATCGAAAATCTGAGCAAATTCATCTCCATTGAGAGGACCTAAAACAGGCACAATTAGAAAACTACAGAATCAATCTCACTGGCAGCACCTAGTCAGCAATGCTTAAACAGCAGCAGACTAGTTAGAATTCCACTCTTTCACCTTTCCATGTAGCAGTGAACGTCCTCTTGTCCCTTCTAAACTGGCGTTCAGCTTTTCTCTAATCCCAACCAGTCTCATAATCTTATAACCGACCCACGCTTCACCCGAGGAACAGAATTTTATTTCGTTTCTCTAGAAACAGCCAGATGGTTCTATTTCCTTGATACCTGAAAAGGGAACATTCGTGGAATCCCAAAATTCCAATGTACCGAAACATCTTGAAATTTGCTAACCATACTTGAAAATCTGGAAATTGTGCTAACAATACTCAAACATATACTGAAACATCTTGAAATTGTGCTAACTGTACTCAAACATTCAGCTGTTACCTACTAGAAATAACCAATGGCGACACTTCCATACACTACAAATTCTTTTGACATTATGCTTATATGTTCCAGCTACATTTGGCATCTGCAATATGTTTCCACATTTTTTCCAGAACGTTTGATCCTTGGAAGTAGATATTATCATTCGTTAAACACACACCCCGCACAAATAAAAGAAAAGGATGTTATTTTGACCACTACGAAGCAGATAGAAGAGTCACGTCCAAACCTTTACTCCATTAATTTGTCAAACCAGCACTCAATAAGCAGGAGTACGAATCCTATTCCAAGGCATTGCTGGAAGCAGCCTCAGGGATTTAAAAGGGGGAAAGAATAGCCAACGAAGGAAATAAATGTTTAAATGAATAACTGAAGCTTCAAAATCAGTTCTTCTCTAACATTATATTGAAAGCAGAAATAATGATGTTAACCAAAAGAGAATACCGAGGACATCCTTCTAATGAGGACCCTACAAGATCACTTCATAAACTTTGCAAGAACATCAATGTTTCTTTAAAAAAAGGCACAGAATTATCAAGAAGATTAGACCCAAACAACAAAAGTTTAAGAACGAATAGATATATAAATTCTACACAAGCAAAAGACAGGATATAGCTTACCATTAGCTTCCATGATTCGGTGCTTTAGTGCTTGTGAAAGGCGTAAAATCTCAAAGCGACAATCCAAGTCAAAGAACATCACTAAATTCCCCAGGCCTCCATAATTCACACCATTCCACTCTTTGGGAAGAATGCAACTGACAGCAGCCTAATAATGAGAGCATAAGCTATGAGATTTTATCTCAGAGGATGTTGTTAAAACATCATTAAGGTCCCTTTGTCGGGCCTCCAAGCAATTATGCATGTCCGAAAATGCAATTAGAAGTCTGAACAAAATCCAAACAACAATCATCACTGTGTACATTTTGGTAGTTATTCGTTTGACATCTGTATATAGTCACGGACTATGAAGCACGGACACCTACACAGATACGGACACTGAAATGGATATGGATAAGGACACGGGACGCGTGAATTCTAAAAAATGGACACCGACACGGCGGGGGACACGGCAAAAATAAATAATTAAATAAATAATTTTTTATATAAATAAATCGTATATGTATGCAGTAACAATATATTATATATATACATAGATATATACACTTTTCTTTTGATATGTAAGATATCTACACTCTTATATACTAGCATATATTAGTACACACATATATGTAAGATATATTCCCACAACGGAAATATATATACCAGTACATACATACATACATACATACATACATACATACATACATACATATACACAGCGAGAGAGAGTGTATATGTGGGACATGCGTGTCCATGCCGTGTCCCCCTCCAAAAAATAATTTAATTTAAGGGACACGCCACGTGGCATGTCCAATACGTGTCTTTGCGTGGGACACGCATGTCCCCGTGTCCGATACGTGGACACATCGACCTCTAGAAGTGTCGGTGCTTCATAGGTCACGGACTTCATGCCTCAAGGATGCTCCAAGTTTCACTCAGACGTAGCTCCTTTGGGTGATATTTATTTGATTTATCGTATTTGGTTGATGGTTAAAAAATAAACCATGAAACCTCTCTCATTGAGTGGTACATAAATGATAAAACACAGAAACTCTGACAGTGTTACCAAGGCTCTCTTCCATAAGCGAGCAAAACATGTGAAAGTATTATTAGGTAAGTGGAGAAGTTTCAGTTTGCACACAGAATCTGTTGTCTGCTCTGTACCAATTCAAATCGTGAACTTGGTATGAGATATGTAACCGGGGTGAAAACCTAAGTTGTTGTAAAGGGGATCAACTATTTATCTGTTTTCTCAACACAAACAAAGTGAAGAATATCACTTCAGGATCAGTCCCGCTGAGGCAGACGAAATATTTTATCCACCTGAGACAATTTTGAAACGTTGGTCTCTGCTTCTTTTAAATTGTTAAAGACAGACACCCAGATCAAACATGCACTATGTTTTTAGTTGAATATTACGAAATTTCTCCCCAATTGTGTTGCTCTGGAAAGACTCAGAAATAGATTATTTTTAAAAAAAAATATAGAATAGAGAAATGAGGGAGAAAAAAGGAAAATATTCATCGGCAGCGGCAGCAGCAGCAGTAGCAGCAGTAGCAATAGGAGTACCTGTATTAAGAGGTGGGTTTTTGAAGAAGGAGAAGGGCCCACGATCTCAACAACGTTGCCTAAGCGAAGAGGAACCCTATCAAGGGGAGGAGGAAGAAGAACCAGGGACAAGGGCTGCTCCCTCATAACCCTCGATAGCATTGCTTTTGCACTCTCCGCTCCTTCTAACCATCCTTCCACCACTTCTTCTTCTCCCATAAAATTATACACTCTGCTGCTGTTTAGTAGGAGTATTTGATGCAGGGGCGGACCTGGGGGGTGCCAGGGGGTGTTCGGCCCCCGCACTCCCCCAATTTTCGACAAATTTTCAATTTTTTCAGTGTATTTTTTAATTTTTCTGTATATTTTCTATGGAGTGGCCCCCCTTTCTATGGAGTGGCCCCCCGCAGCTACAATTCTGCGTCCGCCACTGATTTGATGGTGGATATATATATATATATATACACACACACTAGGTTCATGGCTTCGTGCTAAGCACGAGTATCGTTGAAAGTTGTTTCAAATTAGAAGGCTGAAATAGTCATGTTCTAAAGACCGGGGCCACTCTGTCATATTTTTGAAGTTTGTTTTTAGGTTCACTCTGTGACATATGAAACTCTGGGGTTGCACTAAATCTTCTCCAAAAGTCCAAGGGGGCATACTGAAATTATTTCCAAATAACCCAAACTTTATTACAGTAGCCTGGTTTTCTTTCGGGAATTCACCGACGGCAATTTGGCAGCCGGAGATAAAGTCAAAACTCCGGCAACATGATCTCAAACCCAACATCCTCTAAATCGTTAAAACTCTGGCCATGAGTCCAAATCCGTCTCAAAACTCGTCGGCTTTGTCGTCGATTTCTGTTTCTCAGATCCAGTCCGGCCATGGGTTCTCGGACCCAATTCCGGCCATGGGTTATCAATCACACAAAGAGAGCAGAAAAAAAGACGATGGAGAGAGAGAAGATTTCAACCATGTGGACGGGAAGGACCTCTGCCTCGGTTAGAAGAAAAACAGGATGCTGAATTACACTCCATCAAAACTGGGACTCACAGAACAGTGGAAAACGCGTCCTCCCGAAAGAATAATGCTAGCGGTACAGACTTGAGGAACAGATGATGTACAGATTTGAGTTGGCAAGGTGACGTGGACAAGCTGACTTGGCTACTCTCTTTCTCTCTCTCTCTGGCAGACCCGATTGGGCGAAAAATTCAAATTTTGGGGAAAAAAAAGGGCCCACTCATTCTTTAAGAGGAAAACCCTCCTTTGCTATCATTTTCTCTCTCCACGTCTCTATAACCTTCTCTCTCTCTCTGTCTCACCCCATCACCACCACCACCACCACCACCGACGACGGTAGCCCATAAAAAAACAACGAGCTTGGTCATCCTCAGTCCACTACCGAGTGAGGCAGACTCCACGCACCGCCACCGAGCACTGCCGACGCTACCGACCGCCATGGACGCCATAAACCACTACCCAGCGACCACCACCCACCGGGCCACCGGCACCGACCACCGCTACTGATGATTTTGGTGGATCTAACTTCTGATTCTTGGGGATCAAAAAAAAAAAAAAACTTCTGATTCTTGCGTCTCAGCCTTTTGTGTCCATGAGGACGAGCTCCATCATCATCCGTCCACTACAGCAACAAACGTTTTTTTTTTTTTAATTTGATTTTACCGTGAGCATGTTGTAAACGAAATCTCTACAAATACGTAGGAGTGGAAGATCAGGACTCAGGAGCATGGGGGTTAGCGAGATATTTGCTCATTTTCATTTTAATTTGAAAGGAAAAAATAAGATCGAAGGAAAAGACTTGACATGGACATAAATTGGGATGAATCTGTTCTTGCCATTGTTATTTGTCATGGATTTTGCCCATTTGAAAAGCTTAGGATTTTCTAATATCAGGTTTGTACTACTGTGAATGTAACATGGTTGATGGTTGAAAAGGATTGGAAATAGTTTGATTGGCATGGTGACTTGGGAAAACTTTCTACGTCCCCAAAAATTCCGATCTACATTTTATCTGCTAGGTTTGAAGTTACTCAATTTAGATGGGATATGGAAGATCTACTAACAAGATTATAAAACTTTCAATTCCAGAACCAATGGACACCAAAGGAAGCATGGTTCCTCCATCAATTTAACAGTCTAAATGATCCAAAATCCATTGACTTCTCAGCGACAATTAAAAGTTAATTCAAAATGGGTTGTCTGAACTTTGCCTTTCCCACCCTTGTTGTCAAAGCCACCGCTGTCAATCACTGATTTTTTTAGCGGCTGTCGCCGTCGTTATTGGTGGTGGGTTTGAGTTTGCGGGTAAGAAATGAGCAGAGATATCAGGGGTGGAGGAGGAGAAGGAAGAAGAGGGGGTTTATGCTTTTGATCAGAGTTGGACGGCGTGGCGGTGAGCGTCGGTAATGGCGGTGGTGGTGGTGAGACGGAGAGACAGAAGCTTAGATTGGGTAGAGAAAACGATAGCAAATGGTTTTAATTGATGCTCTCAAGGAATGAGTGGGCCCAATTTTGATTTCTCAAAATTTGAATTTTCCGCCCAATCGGGTCTGCCACAGAGAGAGAGAAAGAGAGTAGCCCAGTCAGCTTGTCCACCTCACGTTGCCAACTCAGATCTGTACATCATCTGTCCCTCAGGTCTGTACCGCTAGCATTATTGCCTCCGAAAACAGTACCATTCGGTACCCAAAAAAATCTCCTATTCACCACACTCACACATAAGGGACACAGTGGGAGTTTTCAGAAGATTCCCCAAGGACTTTTTGGTAATTGTAAAAATTACGACATAAAGACGGAATCACCCCTGATGTCATAACAGGAGCCAAACCAATTGATGGACAAACGTGTCCAAATTGGACCAAAAGTAGCCTAACATGAAATTGGAAAACCTTTCATTACTGGCCCTTTGGGTTTGGATACATACATATAGCCATATAGGATCATGATCCATTGAGCATCCTTCACGGAAAATTTGGGGCATACCACTCCCATTTTCAACTTTCCGAACTAAATTTTGATGATCTCTTAACCGCTTAATGTCTTTAAAACGTGTTTTTAATGACCTACACGAATATAGATTTTATCGAAAACTGCTCAGATCAAGCTCTCCTGGGTTTTTTTGGCGATTTCTTACAAAGGCCCTTAAAAACACTTTTAAAACACATTGAGTGGTTTAGATCGTTGAGATTCGACCTTGATCTATGAGGTCCGCAAGAAATTTCAGAGAGGGATCCCTCAATATATATATATACACCGGTGATCCTGTCAAGGATCCCGGATTGAAGAAAAAATGGTGTTTTCGAGGTTTTAAAAATTGTTTTTGCATAATCTGAACCGTTCGTGTTTAAAAGGTATTTTTAAGGGTCCCCGCGAGAAATCATCAAAAAAAAATACCGGAAAGGGCTTGATTCAAGCAGTTTTGCACAAAAACTGTATATATACAGTTTTATGAAAAACTGCATGGATCAAGCCCTTCCCGGTATTTTTTTTTTATGATTTCTCGCGGGGACCCTTAAAAACACCCTTTAAACACATTGGAGGGTTCGGATCGTGAAAATTTGATCCGGAACTACGAATCTCGGATTCGGGATCCCTGACAGGATCGGGACTCTATATATATATATATATATATTGTACAACACATCTCTCGGTTTTCGACGGTCCTGATTTTGAATGAACTATTCGCGGGAATGAACTATAGTTAACTATAGTTTTGAATGAATTATAGTTAATTATAGTTAACTATTCTCTCGTATAGTTCATTTAAAATCTGTACCATCAAAAGCTGAGATGGACGATTGAGAATGCGTGTTTTACAACTCTGTTGCCACTCCAAAAAGTCTAGGTACCCAACCGCAATTCAATCCACAATCTCTCACATACACGTGGGATCTACACACAAGTATAGTGTGGGGTGTGTGTGTGAGCCTAGTCCACCTCAAGTGCAATTTTGTTTGGAAGTGCAGTTTCTTGTAGTGCACCTGCGGTGTACATCCGGATCGTTCATCTTGACAATTGATGGTTTAGATATGTTTGTTAACTCTTATTGCTACGAGTGTGTTTGCAAATCTAGACCATCGATTACAGAGATGGACGGTCCAGATGTGCACTACAAAAAGTGCTCTATAGGGTCCCACCCTTATACCCTTGGAGCTTGTTTGTTTGATCGGAGATTAAATGATGGGATATAGAATCCCTGTGATATGAGTGAGATATGGAATCCCTTGGGATATTGTTCAGGATATAAATGGATGAAGAAAATCTATATCCGATATTTGTTTTCAATGGGATATAGTCATTGAGAAGCTCTTTTTTTGTTATAGCACATGGGCAACAACGTAAATCTCATACAAATCCCACCCCCGATGGGATTTTATATCCCGTATGGATTCGGATAAAAAAGGGGCAGGGATTTGAAATCCCATCCAAATTAAGGGCAACAAATACTGGATTTTGGGTCCCACTCCATTTCACCTCATATCCCACCCTTCAAATCCTACATAATAAGTATGAGGTCCACAAAATTAATACTTTTTTAGTAATAATAGAGTTAGATTGTGGTGAACTGCGCACCTTTTCCGTTAATTAAAACGAGGATAACATTCACCTCCAATTGGTGAGGGTAAACAAAATCACGCTCGTCCACCTCCTTCTTGTTCGACCCCACCCAATGCCAAAAAGGCATTGGAAACCTTCTACATGCAAACACATTTTATCTCGTTATTACACCTAAAGCAAAAACAATTTTCTTATCTCAACTTTGTCCGAAATTACCAAGAAATAAATTATTATGGGAATAAATTGTATTATTTTAGAAAGTGAAAATAATAAATGTTTCTGTGCATGATATTTTATATTCTATCAAATTTAAATATCTCAATTAGCTCTTTCAATTAGGATAAAAGTCGTGATATTATATACTCCTACAAAAATACTTTGCTTCGTAAGTTCAAAAATAATTACTATGATTTTCTATAATACTAGTACAATGATTTGATTCCAAAAAGAGGCCCAAGTCACCTAATAGTGTGCTGATGCCTTCTACGTGTTTGCCGTGTTTGCCTTCTACGTGGTGTCCCGTGCCGCTTCTGGTTTCAAAATTTATGTAATACACACACATACACACACACACCCCAAGCTTCCTATCCATACCCTAAAATGCGGACCTTTCGTTTACACCTTACTTTTCCGACCAAATTTTCATTATTTGAACCGTTCAATGTGTTTAAAACGTGTTTTTAAGGGTTCACGTGAGAAATCATCAAAAAAATGACCGGAAAGGGCATTTGACACAATAATAATCGGAACCCTACACTAATAATCGGAGCCGTTCAATTTGTTTAAAACATGTTTTTATACCTATAAAAATCAACTCAATTCAGATATCAATAATGATTTGATCGATTCATTTAGTTTTTAACATGTCAAATTTAGTTACAAATACCAATCAAGCCTTTACCGATATTGAATGAGTTGATTTTTTACAGGAGCTCCAAAAATATGTTTTAAACAAATTGACCGACTCCGATCATTTGCATGAGACTCCAAAATGGGAGTTTTACATTTGTTGATTAAAATATTGTGTCAACGGAACTGGCTCCACACATACAAAAAAATGAATGATTCGCGTCATCAAAACAATATCTCAAAGATTTTTACTTAAAGAACACAGGAGAATTCAAATCTTTATTTTTTTTTTGTTTTAACAAAAAAAAAAAAGTCAGGACGAAGCCTGACTTTGCAATTAACATTTTTATTCATATTTTTATTTTTATTAAAAATACATACCCTAATAAAAGTATACAACAATACCAGTATACTTTCGTTAAATATAGTGTCACTATCAAACTTAAATTCTTAAATTCTTAAATTCTGACTCTGTCCCTGGTGGAAGTGTTGTTTTGGCTTTTAAATAGTAACAATATACAAAACTATTTTCGAATTGCACCTTTAGAGGTTCGGCACGACGACACCCATACTGTGTGTGTCAGTACGTGAATACATGTGGTGTGCAAGTGGGTAGTTGAGTGGAATGTTGGGTATATAGAGTGAGAGTGATTATATATTTATCACTTTTGACAGTTAGGGTTCCGAAATTAGTTGAGGTGTGCGCAAACTGATTTGGATATCCGGTTATTAAAAAGAGTGCACTAAAACCTTTTTTCATGGAGTTAATTTTGGAAATCACTTTTTTGACTAGTGGTAGATCTAGGAGTTCCACATAGGAGGGTCACCTTTTAAGCATAACTTTAAAAAAAAAATCACAGTCTAATATGCTTATAGTGACTACAAATCATGCAGTAAAATAATGGGTCACAAAATCTCTAAATCAAAGAGTAATCAAACTTATAATTAAGTCTCTTTCAACAACTTTTTTTATTTTAACCCTCTACAAATTTCTTTAGATATGCAATATTGCAATGCAATTATAAGTACTTGATCGAACCTTTCAAGATAATTTTTTAAACAAATGCTCTTCTTAACATACCATACAATATGTACGATTAAGATCATAGGGATAATGAGCACACAATTATCAAACTTTTATTCAAAATTCATTCGGTACTTAGGGTCCTAAATTCTTAATGAAAATTTGAAAGGTTCGATCAAGTATGTGCAATTATTCGATTGACCTGATTTTTTACAATACCAATTGAAAAATTATTTTTATGGTTATTAAACGGTTCGGATGTTTAAAAAAAAAAATTAGTTTTTGGAAATCCAGGGGGTCACATGACCATCCTATGCCCTTACATTTGCCACTATTTTGTGACACATGTTTACAAACAAAAGTGTTCATGCTGGAATGGATAGCCTCTTTCTATGTTATACACTCCCCCCGTCCTAAATTGCTCGTCCCTTTTGGAGAATCCAACTTTTTAAGGAGACAAAATTATTGTCTTAGGGTTCCAAAATTATCCTTCAAAACTGTGAAGTTTATTAAGTGGTTTTAAATTGTTTATATCTTTCAATATGAATCTCAAAAAATATGCAATATGAATCTTGTTTGATCGATCACAATTAGTTGTTTTGTCACACCCTCAAATCTAGAACATAAATAAATAACATCCTTTCAAATTAAAAACCAATATATTCATTAGTCAAAGTTCAAAAGTCTCCTCACGGATCAAAGTCACACATGAATTCTAGTCAACGGTTTCCCGCACCCCAAATGTATAAGTGAAAAGTAGTCAAAAGTTATTACATTTGTCCATGTCAAAAGATTGGGATAATCACAATTTATTGTTCCAAAATACATTACACTTGGTAGTTAAATGACTCATTCATGCATGCTTTCAAAGATCCAACTCATTCCATGCACTTCACTTCATGCTCCTTAATGTGTACCTGAAAATGATAGGGTTAGCTACACTAGCACAGTAGGAAAATCTCATCTACTATCGCTAAATGCAATTGGAATGAAATGAGCACAAGGATATGGCATGATACAGGCAAGTGATGAATCAAGATTCCAACTCAAGACCAAAAAAGAGAATTTAAGTGTCCAAGTGCTCTTAAAACTTCTTTTCGTCAATGAAAAATTTCTTTCTAATTATTGATGTATCTTTACTACAATTTGTGTCAAAAACCTTCTTGTCATATTCTTTGTGTCAAAAGTACTTCGCCAATAACTGTATATTTAGAATTTCCTTCCCGGCATTCCAGAGTTAACAACCCCTCATAACTAGTCAATCTCAAGTATACTCCTTCATTTTCTCATACATATTTAGGAGTTTTGGGACCCGTATACCCCTGCTTGGATTCATAAATCCCTATATTCATATCCACAATTCCACTGATTCACAGTACTATCATCCACACCTAATAACGGTGTTCTCAGCAACACACCTAATGGTGGTCCTTGGTATTAATATAATAATTTCCATCAACACACCTAATGGTGGTCCTTGGTCTTTATATAATCATTCCCAACAACACACCTAATGGTGGTCCTCAATACTAATATAATCATTCCCAGCAACACACCTAATGGCGGTCCTTGATATTAATATAAACCAACGTTTTCGTAATGTGACTCATTATATCCAAAAATTCATATAGTATTCAATTCTCAATCACGAACAAAGGGTTAGTCACGCGTCCACCCTTAACATATAAGATCTCATCTCTCCTTGATATCCATGCGTCTTCTTATTTCTAGAACAAGTCATTCATTCTCGTTCTCAAGGAAGTGTCTATGCCTATCACACCACCTCATCGTATGTCAACCAAACTAATTAATTTGAAATCATTTTGTACGTCACTCACCTCCCATGAACAACAATACAAATTCCTTAAAATTATAAATCACGCTTCTTCATTTGATTCATCAAAACATGTTCATTAGGTAACTCTAATCGACTCCATGTGTCCAACTGTGTAAAACGACAAGTACCGTCATGTGTCCACCACTAATTAATTCAACAAACTATGGGTGAACTCACAAGGCCAAACATGTAAGGAGAAGGTTTCAATTTAAACTACAAGCATTAAAACAATGTAACAAGTATCAAACAAATGCCAAGGAAAGGGTCCAATCAAAAGGAACAAAACGGAACACCACAATTAATTTAAGAATTTGGTTATCATGAATTATTAAGGTTCTATTGATAGGGAGTAATGTCTTATTGATAGGATAACAGAGGCTCCTATCGATAGGAGAGCCATCAGATTGGCCACTGGAAACAAAGGGGCTCCTATTGATAGGAGGTCAAGTCCTATCGATAGGACAACAGAGGCTCTATCGATAGAAGATCAAGTCCTATATATAGAAGAGCCATCAGATTGGCCATTTCTAATGCACAAGGCTCCTATCGATAAGAGGTCAGGTCCTATCGATAGGAGACCAATCAGATTGGCCAAAACACAAGCAACAATACCTCAAACTTGGTGTTTCCACCCAAAACTCATCAATAAGGTTCAAACTAAAATTTTTATGGTACCAATGAACAAATATGCATGGTACATGATAGAATCATCAATCAAACAAAGGATTCAACAACTCTCACCAAGATCAATCAATGATTTCAACTAAAAATCAAGAACAAGATGGGTTGCAAATGTAGGATGAAAAACATGGTAGATTTAAGAATAGGTGCAATAAATCAACTCATTGCATGTAGAAATAGGAGAAGAGAGATCCCTACCTCAAGGATTAAGCTCCAAACAAGTAGCAAGCCAAAACCCTAACTTCAAAACCGAAAACCCACCAAGATACGGCTTCCCCGAGCTCCACCCCGCGACGAGATTAAATGTTGAGGATATGAAGGATTTGAAGTGGGTTCATAGAGATTTCCAATGGTGGTAATGGATTTTGGTGTTGGGGGGAGAGAGAGAGAGAGCGTGCCAAATGAGGGGAAGAAAAGGAGAGAGAGATTTGATTTAGGGGAAAAGAAGGAGAAAAATGTCTCTGTCTCTCCTATAAGCCCTATATAGTGCCACTACAATATAGTACCACTACACCCCCAAGTTTCACATGTGTTTCAATTCAGACCCAAGACAAACAAAATTTCACATTGACCCAAACTCCAACCCTTAAATCTGTTTTCATGAAATTCCTGATTAAATAAAAAAAAAGTTTGTGAAATTTCGGGCCTGTACATGTTTAATACAAAGTTTTAAAAATCATGAAAAACATGATATACTTAAAGATATAAACAATTTAGAAATGACAAGAATTTCAAAAACTGTGAAATTAATTAGGAGGGAAAGAGCATTTTTAAGGGTAAAACTGGAAGCTGAACATATTTTGATAGTTGTTTTTAGAAATAAGACCAACATTTTGGGACATTCCAAAATAGAAAGATTGACCAACAATTTGGGACGGAAGGAGTAATTAGTAGAATAGATTAATTAAGCTAAATGATCTGCAAAATTTGCGGCAAATATTTCTTGTACTAAGTCATTGCGCGTTATAAATTAATGTTGTGGAGGGGACTCGGGACTCGCAAAGTGGGTGGTTTATACCTTTTGATCTGCAGAAAGTCTCGTTCTGGTGAAACTAAAAGACGTCTAACTAGAGATAAATAAGCATTTTATTTATTTATTTATTTATTTTGAACTGCAGAAATTTGAGATAAATAAGCATTGGATGGTGTTTTCTCTCCATTAAGAAAAGTACATATATAGACGTAAACCGGATATTCGAAGTAGTACTGTATGCGTTCGGATGGACTTTCGAAAGCTTTTCAAAAATAAGTCTTGAAACATTTTTAGAAAACCCAACCAATGGGCCCCCCACTTTTAAAAAACGCTGCTGTGTTGATTTGGCCCACTACCTTCAGATTAAGATTAAGAAATGAATTATCAGACTTTTCCTCCTCTTTTTGACCAGGAAAACCCAACCGTGGGCCCCCCACTTTTACTCCTGGGCCAGTGGGCCCCTCACTCTCAAACCCAAAATGCATCTCTCTGTGCAAAACTGGGCGAGTGGGCCCCGCACTTTCAAACCAAAAATGCCTCTCTCTTCCCTTGCAAAACTGTACTGAACAACAAACTCAAAAAATGATTTCAAAAACCAGTTGAAGTAGGCAACCGACTGTATTAAAATGAAGTAGAGTCTAGCAGCTTCACAATCACAACCCAAACTAGCTCTCTCTCACACCTCATGCATTGATCATTCAGTACACAACAACAACAAACCAGCAGGTAATAATAATTAATGTTGTCCACCAGTAGGAGCATGCAAGGATATATATATTTTTTGATTTCTAGACCACCTGAGTAGCACCACTGGAGGCCTTATAATCAAGATTATCATCGTTATAAAAGCCGCTGCCATGCTTGGTAATGTCGTACTTTTCCCCATCACCCCACAAAGCATATGCCTCTTCCCCATGCACAGCATCGTCCCCAATCTTCAAATCCTCCTCCGACATCCGCAGCGGAGTCACGATTCGTATCACATTGCAAATGATTGAGGTCACCACAATGTTCCATCCAATGATAAACAAAGCCCCAGCAATCTGTTTGCCGATTTGGGTTCCCCCGACCCCTCCGTACACACCCCCCCGGGAGTTTGTGACGGGCAAGAAGAGGCTGCACAGATTGGGCTCCGCAAACAGCCCTGTGAGAAAGCCCCCTAGAGACCCAGCCACGGCATGGGTGTGGAACACGCCCAGTGTGTCGTCTACATTCTGTAGCAATGCTGACCTCTTGTGAACGATCATCATCGTGAACCATGGCACGCTTCCCGACAAAATTCCCATGATTATGGCTGCCCATCCTTGAACAACACCTACGTACGTGCATACCAACACCACCAGATCATTGATCCAACGATAGATAACGTATACAATAAACAGATCCATCAATTAAAAACACCCCTCTCATCCTTTACTTTATTTTTTCTTTTTTTTGAAAATGATTATCAACATTCCCTTTTTTTGAAAAGTGCGTTAATTGATATGCTGATCGACTTGAATATTTCATGGATTGATGAACTAGTTTAAAATAAAAAGTGAAATTAAGCAATGCGTAATAAGCTGATTTGAATTGAATATTTGAAAGTATATGTATGTATGGAGTAGTATACACACACACACACACACATATATATATATATATATATATATATATATATATATATGTAGTAGTAAATAAATATGCACTTACCAGCAGCAGGGGTGATGCAAACGAGGCCGGTGATCATGCCCTGAACGGCACCAATGACGGAAGGTTTCTTGAAGAAGATGACATCGAGACATGTCCAAACAAGTAGGCTAGTGGCTGCGCATATGTTGGTGTTTAGGACTGCCATTGAAGAGTCTGTGTTTGCGGCGTAGGGATCCCCTCCGTTGAACCCTGCCCATCCCAGCCACAACAACCCTGCTCCCGCCAGCATCAGCAGCACGTTGTTCGGCGGAAACCTTTCTCTGTCGTTTAACGATCTTGGCCCCACCTTCATTTTTATTTTTTTAATTAATTAACTAATTAGACATCATGCAACTCATTCATGACGTGATGCAGATACCGAAATCTAGCTTAACTAGCTCCATATTTGTTAATCCAAGTCAAATGCAACTAATTAATTAAATATAAAAAAAGGCATAAAATTACATCATCAAAAAATTTACCAATTAAAGAATATTGCATTGATCAGTTGTAGCAAAGCAAAACCATCATTTTCTTAATTGTCTTCCTTGATCCAACACAGCTTAAAATACACAGCTTATGTACGTGCATTTAGTGTAAGCTTTTAATTCTTTCTCCATTAAAAATAAAAAAAAATTGAACTACCGCTACTCACCATGATTATTATACTAATTATATATTGTAGTGTCAATTGGATTAATTCCAAAGCCTTATTATTAATTTCTTTTGACAAACTCACCTATTGTTGTGGTCAGTAATGAATCGCATGCATCGACAACTGTAGTTCTGTTAATTAAAACAATTTCAATAGGACTCAATTAATTACTACTACTACTACTTTTTCCATGAAATTCCTTCACAAGATCGATGTCCTCTTTATCGAGGTGTACACGAGGTATCATCAACTCACACTTTTTTGGATTACGAGTTACTCATATAGTGTTTTGCGCGCAGTAAGTGACTAAGAAAACTACATAAGCTATCTCACATAGTTCATTCAGATATATATATATATATGAAGTCCACTATATATTTTGTGACAAGTGTTAAATATGATGTCTATGCATTTAAGCTTTATGACAATGTTTGGTCCGGTTGAATGAACGCTGTAACAAAATTGTTAATTCAATTGAATTTATACATATTTCAATGTTGGGTTCATCAATAAATGAAAGATTAATGCTAATTTCAAATGGAATAGCTATTCACCAAGATAAACTAATGGTTATTCCGTTAAGAAAATTATACTGTTTCACTGTTTCTTTCTAAATAGTAATTTCGGCTTCACCACCATAATTACTACTTCTATCCAATAAATAATCATAATGTTCACATGAAAATTCACCATCCCCACACCAAAGTTTACTATCGCGAAACTAATATATATATATATATTTCTAAAGACAATAGATGAAATAAGAGTATTGGGAATGGTTATTCTTTACCATAACCAAATATGGTTCTTTGTACCCATTTTTTGGTATTTCCATGTACCGAGTGAATTGTAGCTGTAGGAGTGCGTGATTTTTTTTTGAAGCAGACAATCTTTAAATACGATCATGCAATTGCAATTTACTTGATACATGGCTAATACACAAAATGGGTCGGTAGCCACTATTTGTCGCATGTGCTGCCGCACAAGTAAAGAAATAAGGTGAGAGTTGTCTGGGATGACTTATCAAAAAAGAAAAAAAAAAACACTCTGTGATGACTTGTAGGAATCATGTACTCAAATAACTTAACAAAGGTCCCCTAAAAAAGCTCCACTTCTTTTGCAAAAAGTCAAAACTCAAAGGAGATTGATTTTGAACCGGATGTGTGTATTTTTTTTTATTGGTAAGGGCCGTTCTCAACCCTTAGTTTGTGTTTTTTCAAAAATGTATGAGAAACAATTACTCCCTCCCTCCGTCTCATATTGCAAGAAATATAACTTTTTAATTAATGTGACATGCAATTAATTAATACCTGTCTTCTTAGAAAGTTTAATTGGTTAGATTTTCAATGTTACTCCTTATTCTCTTCATTGAAAACAACTTAATAATCATTTATGAGGGGTACTTTGTGGAAATTTACACACTTTTTAATTTGACTTTTTAAACCGGACAAACATTTTAGAGATTTTAAAATAGAATACTCGACTAGCAATATGGGACGGGGGAAGTATTATATATATATATTTTATTGTTGGTAGACGTCTAAATTAACTTTAGTGTAAGAATTTAGGTTAAGGTGGGTTGACTTGATCGAGAACAAAAGCAGGGAAGGGACAAATGGAAATTGGAAAGCAATATATGACACGTATTGGCCGGGGTTCAAAACAAGTGGAGTACTAATTAATTAAAATACTGATCAAGGAGATCGAAGCTTGGAAAACGTAGATCGATGCATGTAATATTAATAACTTACCCAGTAAGCAGCTGTGAAGCCAGCAATACCAGAAGAGAGATGAATGACATAACCACCGGAATAGTCAATGACACCCCAATGATACAAGAAGCCTCCCCCCCATAAGCTGAATGCACCCACAGTGTATGAGAAAGTCAACCACAATGGCACAAACAGCATCCATGCCTTAATGTTCATCCTCCCAAGCAACGACCCCGCCAGCAGTATCAGCGTTATAGCCGCAAACACGCACTGAAACCATACCATTGATGCCATCGGATACAGCTGCTGCGCCATCGCCGTCTCTACCGTCGTGTGATTGTGGTACCACTGGGTCGTCTCCGGCAGCTCCGCCTGCAGTTTAGTTAAAAGTTTATCACTCCATATATATTAGTATTAGGATCGTAATCGTACGTGTTATTACTATAAATTAAAAAGAAAAGAAACCGGCCTGTGCGAGGAGGTAGCTCTGGCCGAGGGCAGGACCGGCCTTACCCCAGAAGGGGAGGAGCTTGTCACCGAAGGCCATCTTGTAGGCCCAGATGACCCAACAAAGGATAACGGCGGCAAAGGCGTAGAGGGCCATGAATGCGGAGTTGACTGCCCATTTCTTCTTGACTATGCTCCCGTACAGGATAACTAGGCCCGGCATACTCTGGAGGCCCACCAGCGTGGCGGCTATCATCTGCCATGCGTTGTCTCCTTTGTTCAACCATGTCGGCACGGCCGACGTTAACGATCCGTTCTGGTACCCTACCGGCACATATAAAGACATCTTTTATTATATATTCCTTGATTTATTTATACTATATATATATATTTATCAATTGGCCGGTGATTTACTCCTACTACTTCTACCACATACACGAAATGAGGAGGAGGAGGAGGAGGCGGCGGCCAGGCTAGGGAGGGAGGGAGGGAGAGAGGAGTTCTGAAAGTTTTTACAACATACTAGTAAATAAATACTACGAGGAAACACAAAAGAATACTGTAGAGAGAGAGAGAGATTGAATATCCTGCAGCCGCTAGCTGCGATTATTAATTTATTATAACGATCGATCGAATAGTAGAATACTGTAGAGAGATTGATTGAATATCGAGCTGCGCTTTTAATATTACTCGTACTGATACTATATATAATACAGAGAGATTGAATATACTTTGCACCAAACAAAAAAGAGATTGAATATCCTGATGGTGAAGGGTTTGATTTTTTTGAATATTTTTTCACAAAATTAAAACCGGCCGGCCTGCTAGCTTCTTGTCGTTTTGTGCCAACATGTACAATATTCTATTTCTATATTGTTTCATTTTCTATCTCAAGAGAAAATTCCTTGAAATTAATTAAGCCCCCACCGAATTACTACTGGATCCTAATTAAAGCGTTGACTTGTTTAAAGAACAACTTAAAATACAGCTGTACGTGCTCGTAGCAGCTTAATTATGTATATAATTTGCTTCAATGATCTGTCAATCGTAGGCAGCTTAATTAATTATATAATTTGCTTAATTCAATGGTCTGTCAATCGTAGGAGTATTTACTAGCTACTACCTACATAAAGGTTCCGTCGTCAAACAGAATCAAGTATATATTCACAAATACTTACTATGGTCTTCCGGATACTACGGACCATAGTAAGTATATGATCATCACTATCAAACTATCTGTCATCATGTTTTTATTTTATTGAAACACAAAAGATACTGGTATTCTCTATTGGCTAGTTTGAATTAATACATTGGTATTCTCTATTGGCTCCTATATCACGTCATATTTTTGCCAAAGATCGAATGATATTAATTTTCTTTATATCGACCTATATAGTACTGTATTAAAAAGAGATTCAATGATTCATCCCACCAGATTCTGCTTGATTAATTTTGCCTTCCATTTTGTCAATTTGTGCACCCATGCATTCGATCCTACCAGAGTGTCGTTAAGCAGTAAGTAGGTTCAGGGTAACTTTTTTTTTTTTTTTTTTTTTGGGATAACCGAGTGTCCGGGCCAGCTTGCGCGTATCTTGACTAATTCCGGGGCCTTGGAGGTAACGACTGAACATAACCCCCAATGGCCCCAAAAGTTTGTTGGCAAGAGAGAAATTGAACGTAAGACCTTAGATGGGAGCAAACCCACAAGAGTTTGTTGGAAAGTGGAATCGAACATGATACCTTAGTGAAATCAAACCCCCAAGTCCAAGCTCATTGTGCTCCCAATCAATAAGCCGACGAACCTTCCTATCCTCTTCTCTTATTATTTCTCTAATCTGACTAAACTGATTATAATCAGTTTAAATTAGACTCATCTTGCTTTGCTAGCCGGTTTATATTAGAGTCATCTTGCATTAATTGCTAGTTTTTCAACCAATCAAATATATATCTACAGAAGAGCATTCACGAACCCTGATTTTGGTAGTTGCCTTAAAAAAGACACCACCTATTTGCAAGAAATGAAGAATATGTTAAGTTGTTACCATTTTCAAGAAAAGATCTTTGATATATAGGTAAAACTATTTCTAGTACTTACTTAGGAAACAAATTAGTACTAACAAACTATTAGTATATAGGGAACATTTCTTACACCACCAGTGTAAACAAAAGTTTTCTCCAAATCAATTATATTGCTCCATGTGTCCAAACAGTAGTCTCAAATAATAGAACGTTGACATATGGCTCAATGCAGTTGATTTGGAGGAAATTTTCGTTTACATAGGCGGTGTAAAGAATGTTTTCTCATTAATACGTACGTACTTAGGAAAACAGAGTACAAATTACTAAAAAAACAATAATGTTAGGTACAAAAGTTTGGTACGTACACTTTTTTCTCCCCACATGCAAGTCCAATTGGTGTACCGCAATATCCCCAGTAGAAGTCGTGTTCTCGGTGGTCTTTCAAGTCATTCACCTCAAAACTCTGGCAGACTTAAAACAAGCCCTATCCATTTTGGATTGAACCACAACAAATCTCCAGATTAACTAGCTAGCTAGGCGAGAAACTGTAAACTTGGATACTCGTTCTTCCTTTAATTAATAGAATAATTTTTGTTGCTGCCCTTGTGTTGGTGTGCTGCTTCTTTGGGGTTCAATCTGCTGCTGTCCTGGTTTAGCCTGTAAGGACCAAGTTCCAGAGTTCTTCATTTTGACAATTTCGTTTGACAAAACACACATTTACATCGAGTTGTAATTTTATTTTTTAGAGTGTCTGTTTAGGTGTGGAAATGAATCATCTCTTATGTAATGGTTGAAAGTGCGATAGTATGTATTTTAGTGGTGAGTTGAGTAGGTTATTTTACTAGTTCAGAAGTTGCTCAAGACTTGCTCGGGCAACATGTCCAGCAACTCTTCTGCCAAGAATAACTCCAGGACTTGCTCGAGCAACCTGTCGAGCAAGTTGGGCGCGGACAGCTTCTATAAATATCGACGTGCTAGGGTTTTTTCATTATCTCTCATAACTTATAGCAACCACACTTTTTGGAAGAAGAGAGAGAGAAATTTCTTGATCTTTTGAGTGATTATAACCTTGGAGTTTCAACACAATCGAACAATCGTACAACTACATGTTCATCTCCAAGAAGTAGGGGTGAAAATCGGTCGGTTCGGTTCGGTTTTCGGGGTGTTCCGGACTGAACCGATCGGTTCGGGGTGATTTTTCCGGGAACCGATCCCGACCGAAAAAAACAATGGACCGATCGGTTTTTTCGGTTTTTTCGGTCCGACGTTAAAATTGAGATGGACGGCTGTGATTTGTTATTTTTTGCAGGGTCAATTTCAGGAAACCGAGATAGGGGTGGTTTTCGGTCCAAATAGGGGTGGTTTCGGGGTAATTCGGTCCAAATCGGGATGATTTTAGGGTATTTCGGTTCAGTTCGGTTCGGTCTAACAAAAATTCCGGAAAACCGAAACCGAACCGAGATGCATTTCGGTTTTTTCGGTTTTTTTCCAGGTTGGACCGACCGAAAACCGAACCGAATTTTCAATTTTTCGGTCGGTTCGGGTCCCGTCGGTTTTTTTTTCACCCCTACCAAGAAGTTCTCTACAATCTAGAAGTGATTTCTAGGGAATACTTTTGGTGGGATTCCAAAAGTATCCAAGGAAGGCTTGTGCGATTCAAGGCGTTGGCGATCAAGATCACTGGGTGCGGTGTACGTGTGGCTCGGCAGGTGATACTTAGAACGTTGTGAGGATTTACATCGTTTGGATAGGTATATCTGTAACTGCACAATGAGTATAGTGATTTTGATTCCTTCCCGTGGTTTTTTACTCATTTAGGGTTTTCCACGTATATCTCTGTGTTGCGGAATTTGACTGCTTGCGTGAATTTCTGCTGGTAGTATTAACTAGTGATTCGCATTCATACTGTTAGGGCTTTTACAGATTTTTAGGGAACCCTGATTTTTCAATTGGTATCAGAGCTAGCTGCTCCTTCCGTTATGATTTATTTTCCTAGAGCAGATCCATCATGAGTATGAATATGAATCACGTGTCTAGAAATTTGCATATACTTGATGCTAAATCTGATTGCGATAGTGCAAGTAATATTTTTTGTGATGATGAAACTAACCAAACAAGTGATGGAGAGGATAAATATGATATCGAATCTATGACTATGACTATGAAAAACTTTAAATGTTCTTTTAAGAAAAAACCTGATTTAGGGTTAGCCACCAAGCTAAAACAATGCGAGAAAGAGAAAATTGATGTCTTGCATGAACTTAATGTGTTTAAATGCAAAAATATGAATCTTGAAAATGATGTGCATAGTATTTTTGAGACTAACAAGCTTCTTGAATTAAAAGTAGCAAAATTGCAAGTTGAGCTTGACAAGGCCACTGCTATTTTTAAGAAATTGAACACAGGTACACAAGTCTTGAATGAAGTTTTAAGTGCTCAAAAGATAACTTCGAACAGAGAAGGGCTTGGATATACAGGAAAAGCTTCAACACATAAGGTGGAAGGAAAAACGAATTTTATTAAGCCAAGTAGCAGTGCTCCCATTCCTCCTCCCGTGGCCAATAAAACAAAGTCGCGTATCAAAGAGAACAATGTCAAACAGACGCACACAAAGCCAAATTTTTCGATGGCAAACGCACAAAGTACCATATGTGAATATGCCACCACCAAGCGTGGTGAGGTAAAATTTCCTATATATAGATTGCTTCCCCTTCTTGTACATCACTACTGTCCTGAAGTACGGGATCTCCAAAAGTTTTTGTTTTCCTTAATTAAGGATGAAACTTGGGGGGCGATAAATCCAGGGGTACCGACGCTCCTGGTACTGACGGCGCCGGAGACCCACTTGTGGGTCCCCAACGGTTGATCTGATCCGTCCATTCATTCAAAAATTGAATTCCCAGTGGGTCTACGCGGGAATCATCTCAATCGGACGCTCCTAAGTGCTCGAACCAAAATCACCCCATTTCGTTCAAAATTTTTGGAACGAAATGAGGTGATTTTGGATCGAGCACTTAGGAGCGTCCGATTGAGGTGATTCTCGAGTGAGCCCCTCGGAATTCGATTCTGGAATGAATGGACGGATCGGATCGACTATTTGGGACCCACAATGGGGTTCCCGGCGCCGTCGGTACCCCGTCGATACTGTTTGGTCTGTACCGGTAGAAACTTGGGGACAAAGGCAAGAAAAGTCCCCGAGTGTCTTTTCACTGATTTTAGGGAGAGCAGATAGATTGCTTCCTCAAGCAACATTGGTCCATGATTTGAGCACCATATATAATAGATATTCCTAGAACCCAACCACCCCCCACCCCAACCCACTCCCCGTCTCTCAAAAGCCCCAGGACAATGCTCGGTTTGAATCGGTGCAATGAGTTTGGCCACAGAGTCTCAGTTTTATGTATGTACTTTGCACAGGCAGTCATCATTTTTATCAACATGGATGAGTCTCTGGAGGCCTTGCAAATGAATGGATTTACAAATAAATTGTTTCAACAAGCCATTAAGAAATGTCAAAATGCCCTCACTCAATTTTGTTGACGCTGCAGTGCTTCAACGTGAACTAAACCCTTTTGTTCCACTACCCAGTCTCTCGCTCTATGAAGGCTACTGAGCATCAAAACCCCGTCTCTCTCAAACCTCTCAAAACCCTCGCAATTTCTCTAATGTAGAAAACTTGAACGCCATGGATTCCAAGAAGTTCGATCTTCACTTCGGCGATGGCGCCAGTCCAGGTTCGTGTCTCCCCTTTCTATATGTGTATTGGTTGTCTTAAGCTGGTTGGGTTTCTTGCTTACGGATATTTTTATTACAGGATTAAGGAAGTCATTCATCGGTGGATTAGCTAAAGATGCTACATTAGGTTTGCTTATATTTTCATTTGAGTTTTGTTTGTCTTTAATTTGTGTCATTTTTGTAGTCCGATTGTGAGATTTTTTGGTGGTGGTGAGTACGGATCAATTCGTGGAATACTTTGGAAAGTAAGAAGAGATAACAGATTCAGTTATCATGCGAGATAGGAACACAGGTCGACCCAGGGGCTTTGGGTTTATTACTTTTGTTGACAAACACTGTCATTAGACTCATTACTGAAACCAATATTATCAACGGAAAGCAGGTGAGTGATGGTTTGATGGGTTTTTCTTTCTCGGGCTGTGCTATTTTTCTTTCTTGCTTTATTGTTGATGACAAAGTCTCAGGGAAAACCATTGCTTTTGAAAATTATTCCAAGTTTCAGTGAAAAAAAGGTACTGGAGTTCTCATGTACAAATGGAGGGAAAACCATTGCTTTTGAAAATTATTCCAAGTTTCAGAGATTATGAAAGAAGCGAAGGAAGAGAAGGAAAGCGTTGAGCTGAAAAACCCAACATATGTTATTCGATCTGATGCAATCAAGGAATCAAAAAATGGAATTGGGGCTTGTGAGTCTTGCTACCAAAATCAAAAATTTTACAGATTTCGATTGGAGAGTACGTAGTAAGTGAATATCATTTCAGAATATGCTTTGTCCTTGTTATTAATTTCTTCACCATTCTTATCCTGAGACCTTATTTTATTTTAAGCAGTATAGTACATTACGGCTTGGGATCAATCTGACTTTATTGACTTGTTCTATGTTAGTACTAAATACTAATAGCAACCTTTTCAGTAATCAACAATTTAGATGCTCAGGTCTGTGTCTATTTTTGGCTCTTACTTATGTAATATGTTAGGGGTTATGTTAGTTGTTTTGAGATCTAAAAAGCACAAAAATAGGCCCAAGACATGAGACACGACAATTCTAAATAAATGGGATACAGACATGGCAAATCATGTGCATCAATATACGCATGGATTCAATAAAGTACAAGAACAATAACTACAAAAAAAATCATGTGCATTAATTTGATGTGTAATTATGCAGACTTTTGCTTTCAGCATGTGTGTTATGTACTTTTTGAATTGTGCAAACTCGTGTCAATTATATGTAAGAGATCAAACAAGCAATTTGACAAACTTTCAGTTTTGCATCTTCAGATTGACGAGAAGACAAGCTTGAATATCGGATTGGAACCCATCCTGTTGGCGTTTGAAATAGGGTGCTGCCATTCATGGTCGTATAGATGATAAGAGATCCACAGCCGCTGAGAGGATACTGGCATCGAGGTCACCGCCAAGGTGTTCACACGAAAGTTCTTTACTTCTGAAAAAATTGTCTCCCGAGTTTTCCACAATTTTAGTACTTGGCTTGGAGATAAGTTGTAAGAGACCAAGCCTTTGAATTTCAAAAGCAGGTCTCTGAGCCATTTTGGCCGGTTTTCATTGGTTCTAAAAAAGTAATGTGATCTTTTTGGGTGAAAGCAAATGTCTGTTGAGTATTTTACTAATTTGGCTATGAATTTTGGGATGAGTAGGGAAATATTGGCCCTTGATCGAGTTTCGAGGTAGGGTTACACACTTTCTTTGTGGGAACATTTTGGTTTTATTGATTATGTTCCGTCACGGGAGTGCATTGTCACTATGAATTGTTCTTTATTTCTACTTTTGTTCCTTGGTATTACTTAGGGGAAAATTGGAAAATGAGTTGATGGGCCTAAGATTGCACGCATCGCGCACTTACAGTAACATCACTTGTGGACACTCTTTCATCGCATTCATATAGATGTAAATTATGGACCTTTCAAGTTATGGAGGCTTGAATCTTGTATCTATATTTTGAACCCTAGCAGATTATGTGTTTTGATATTGTGCACATCTTTTGTAAAAGTGAGCACACCTTTTAATATATATATATATAACCGATCTGTTCATAATATTTCTCATGACTTATTGTAATGGTAAGACATAGTATTGCATTGCAATACCTGGTGGCAGCTCATCAGCTCTTTGAGCTTTCTCAAAGCTCTCAGTTGTAACAACTTCACAAAGACGATAGAAAAGTTTGGTTAAAACAACCCAAACTTAGCTTCTCAATAACAACGATCAAACAAATGACATCCACTTTAATTGCAACAACCTATCAAAAAAATAACCACTGAGAACGCTCTGTTATCCAATAATTGGTTTCAACATTGTTATGTAGGAAGATCACCCACCAATGTTTGCCAAAATGAAAGTTCTTCATCAACCAATTTAGACGTATCCTCTCTTACTTTAGTCATTGTAGAACCATTTAATTTGCAAACCACATTAAAATGATAAAATTCCACAAACTTCGGCAATAACAAAAACAGATTCACAATTATCATTAGCCAAATTAGATCCTCACTATCCATAACCAAGAGATGATCCAGAATGGACAATAAATGAGCACGTCGATTTTCAACTAGTAATAGATAAATATACTTGGAGTTGTGCTGGAGAGAGGTGTTGGCCCAGATAGCAACACAAGAGGGGGGTGAATTGTGTATCTAAAAAATAATGCGGAATAAAATAAAATAGCTGCAACACCCAATAAAATTAAATAGGTTCAAGCACACAAACAATAATTGTATGACAACAAATAAAGAGTAGAAAGGAGAGAGAAATCAAACACAGAGATTTATCGTGGTTCGGTCCGCAACTTCACGGCCTAGTCCACTCCCCGAGTGTCCAACTTGGGATTTGCTGCACTATCTCAAATAGTAACACTTTCTAGCTTCGCGGGTGCTAGAGAAACCTTTACAACGAGCAATATCCCCAATCGCTCCAACTATTTTTGACTCCGTTGTTAGTCACACCTAACCAACTAGTTTTGACTTCGGTGCTAGTCACACCTATCCAAGTAATTTTTTCTCACACAAAAATCACTCACAAAAGATAATTCTCTCACAAGGGTGTACAATCCCTTTTACAATGAAATCACACAAATTAAACACTCTCAAAATTGTAAATAAAAACAATATAAAGCTCTAATTTTTCCTATCAATAAAATAACCAACTTTGAAGCTCAATTGAAAGTATTTCTTTTTCCAATTCTCTACACACTTTTTCTGCCGTGCATGGCCTTGTTTATATGCTTCATCATGTGCTTGAACCCCAAGTAGCCCTTAGTCTTCAATCACCAAAATGAGCCATCAATTAAACACTTACCATTTCTGAATTAGCCGTTTGAACCAAGATAAACAATTCCTTTTCTTGAAGGATCATTCACAATTCCTTTTCTTGCTCTAGCCGTTGGACACAAGTCAGTGACTTGATAACCATCAAATATACACTTTCCATTTCTTTGCAAGCCAATTGCTACTTGGAAATTTGAATCCCATTTGAGCTGTGAGGAACTTCCATTATTAAGCCAATCAATCCCTTTATTTAACTAGCCGTTTGATCTCAATTAGATAAGAAATCATCCTTACAATTTTATTCTCCGTGGCATGTGCATGTTACTCCCTCAAATTCCTTCTTCTATTAACAAATTAAGCTTTCACATTTCAAAGACAATATTCACTTCCCCAAAGAACAATTGTAGCCAATGAAAACTTGGGAGAAGATTTGTCCTTAATCTTCACCCCTTTGATTATATCTTGACTATTGGAGATAATGTTTTGGTGTAGAAACTCTCCTTGTCTACATCAACCAATTCCTACAAATACACAATCAATTCAAATGAGTACCAATATCACAAAATAAATTATATTTCTCCAATTAATAAAATCAATTTTTTATTATCAAAAAATCACTAAGGTTCTATAAAAACCTTTGGGCTAACAAGAGGGTCTCCTATGCACCCCTAGTACCGCCCTGATTGAGAGGTCATAGTGTTACTGTACAGATCTGAGAATGATCTGACGCTTTTGGATTCCCTCCGTAATTCCATATGGTGGTGGTGGTAGGCACTAGGCAGTGAGTCAAGACTGCTTTTGGACTTTTTGCGTCAACTAGTTTCTTTTTAAAAAATGCTACTTCTATAGTTATTTCAACTCCAATCATTTTATATACTCGTACATCCTATACTTGTAATTATGTGTGGATTCTACTTGTACGTGAGGAGTTGTGGTTGAAGCACACGTACATATATGTGAGGAGTTATAAATGATTGGAAGAAATAGTTGTACATGTATGATTGTTGTTTTTGGGGCCTGCGAATTGATGCAGAGGGAGAGTACAGGACCCCACCCCGACAGCCCAGGCTCAGCACAAACGAAAGTACCCCTAGGTTCTTACTTCTTAGTTCTTTAATTGGAATTGGATCCTCATACGAACTTCTTCTTCTTATTGTCCTTGTTCTTCTTCTTATTGTCCTTGTTCTTCTTCTTATTGTTGGAATGGATTATCTGATTCAATTGGCGGGAGTTGTGATGCATGGGATTTTCTGATTGAATTGGGAATGACTTGTGGCTTCACCAAGTCGTAGGTATTCATTATTTATCAATCTGAAAACTATCTGATGATTTGTTAATTCTGATGAGAATCTTGAAGTCCTATTTGGGCCTTTTCATTCCATGTTCACATTCACTCCACGGTGATAATTCGTACTTGCAGGGTTTGAAGAATCTGAAGTGAACCCAGATCTTTTTTTGTTCCTCTCTCTCTCTCTCTCTCTCTTCCCTGCATGTTCCAAGTGGCAATAACTGAAAGAACTGAGAGAAAAAAAAAAAATTCCATTTCATTTCCAGGTCAGGGTTTCCAAATTTGCTCTTGTTACTTTGCAAGGGGTTTCTGTTTGGGAGGGTTTGAGGGTTTCAGTCGATTTTGCTGTTTATCTGTTTTGGGCGTATTTTTGTTTTTCTTGTATGTGCTGGAACGTTTGGTTTAAGCGTATAATACAAGCATAGATAAATCCATTAAAAGTTGTAAAATTCATCTGCTCTGATATGTTGTGTGATCCCTGTGGATCGAGCTTGCTTGTAGCTCTGCCTGAGGATGTGTTTGCCATAGTCACCCAGTCCCTTTCTCCAAGAGACATATGCAATCTAGGGTCCTGCTGCCGGAGCCTTTATGCTTTTGCATCTTGTGATAAGATTTGGCACACCCAATGTGACCTGACTGGAGTTGTCCCACCTCGTGACCTCGTTGAGTGGCGAAAAGGTGTTGCCTCTTACAAGGCTCTATGCCGGTTCCTTGTCGGTGTTCAGCCCTTACTTGGGATTTGGGTTCACCAAAACCCAGAGCTCGGGAATGTTGTTTATGTCATGTTTGGTTTTATTTCGGTTGTTGGGTGCCGGATCATCCCACAAGAACTTGGTCCATTGGGCATTGAAGAGGGTCCAATTCTGTGGGCTCCAGTTTTTGAAATCATTGCAGATTCCGACGGTTCTGCCACATTTTTCCTACATGGGAGGGAAAGAGAAAATGACTACCTTTATCCTGGTTCACTCAATCCCGTTGACAGGACGTGCAATGTGCTATTGCTTGAGGTTGAACCAAGGCAACAACGGAGTGGGGGAAAATTAGTTCATAGTAAAAGCTTTGCTCATTATTTCGACAAGGAGTCATCCACAAACATTTCTCGATCAGATAGTGGGCTTTCAAGATCACAAAAAGTCGTTGGAAGGAATGCGTTGGCGGTTCCCTTCAGCCGATTGGCATTTGGTGATAGAAGAAAACTAATTGAGATTGTCACCAGCCAAGTTCGTTTGCAGATACCTGATCCTACAAATGCGCTAATCTTTCCGCGTTTGAGGGGTGATGAGGAGAGTTTTGACCTGGATATAGCACTGTTAAGGGACCGAAGGCTCTTACTTATCCAACTGTGTACGCTTGGTGGGGGTTGCAGTGATCAGAAGGGTGATCCTGAGCTCTATCCGGATCCCACCCAGTTGGAATTAAGTGAGATCAGGAAGAGTCTTGATCGTTCAAGTGGTTTTCGTAGTTCTCTCAATGGAGATGATGGTCGCACACAATGGACCAAAAGAAAAACCCTCGGTGGTTATTGTAGGGATGGACTTAAACAGATACTTGGAAAATCAAGCTCAATCTTTGGTAAACATGAAATTTGGAAGAGTGGTTGTTCAAGCAATGACAATAAGCATGCCCAACTACATGAGTTTTTGCAGTCAGGTGATACGATAGCATTGACTCTAAATGCATCGACATTGAAGTTATCTTCTTATAGAGCGTGGCCAAGTATGCATGACAGTAGATTTGCTCTTTACAAGTTGCCTCTGCGGGCCCCAAAATCAGGCCAAGAATACGCGGGTCTATGGGGAGGGACTTTTGGGTGGCCTCCAGGGAGGCCTACCATAGACAAACCCGGAAAGGCTTTGTTCTTGTTTTTGCTCTCATATGAAGAATCCCAAGGGCAACAACTTCTCATTGCTACAAAGATACTAGAAGGAACACATTATGTTTTGCATCCAAATGGGTCTGCAGTGTTTATAGTGAATGTTGATGAACCTTCCCTTGAGCCGTTCCCTTGGGCTAGTGATGGAGATTCCCTCCCTGTTGATGTTAAGCATGCCTTTGTGGGGGAAGGCATTGCAAATGGATATGGCTTTCGGTACCCTGGCTCGAAGCCTGGTTCACTATTCGTGATTCAAGGTGGATTACTTGCCTTCATATGGAAGGAGTCCCAGGTTGTATTGACCTTGCAGAGGCTTAATTTGACAGAGCTTCTGAAGAAGGGTGAAAGGGTTCCTGCTCTACCTCCAATTTCAAACTTCTCATATTTAACAAAGTCCTACTCAAATGTTTTTGCTGGCTTTGCAAATACTTCGACTTGTCTATCATCACCAAGGTTCGAAATTATCAGACCATATATTGATGCATATGCAGTCTTTTCTTCTCTTTTGCTTTGTTTCCTTGCCTTGCATCTCTGCTTTGCTTGTACACTGCAAAGCTCAGGTTGGATAAAAATGCATGATGGAAATTGTGTCATTGGGTACTAAAGTTTTCTTTTTTGGTTGGTGGTTGATAGAGATTAATTCTTTTGCTTGAGATATGTGTGCAGATCAATTACTCTTCATAAGCTTTCTCGTTTTCCCCCTTTTTGAGAGATTTTGTTTGTTTGGCCTGTAATTTATTTATTGTTCTGTTGTAAGTTCTCGTAGCATGATAGTATTTGGCCCCCTGGGGACTGTCTTTTAAAAACTATAATATGTCCTACTTTGATGATGCTTTCTGTAATTCCTTTCTCTATGTCCTGATTTTTGTGACAGTGTTAGTGTTGACTGTTATTAGTGGTAATTGTCCCTTAATGTAATTCGTAATCAATTAGGTGGGTAGGATAACTAGGAATCAATTAGAGATGTTCTTTCCTTAATATTTTATTTCCTTATTATTTTCTTTCCTTATTTACTCTGTAATGAGTCGATATATTGTACCTTGACATGGTATCAGAGTTGCTTTCGGAGGCTTTTGAACAAGACTCTCTTGATTGTTTGCTCCGTTGTTTGTGCCGTAAGCACACCGTGTTTCGTGGTTCATTGTGATCCCTATCTTATGGATCTGTTGTTTACTTCTTCATGTGCGGGTTAGGGGTCGCACGTGCGGAGGAGTGTTACTGTGTTAGAGCTTTTCCCACATTGGTAATTATAACCTCCAAAGCTAGTATATGAGCCTGGGCGGCCTCTTCCCTCATTACCAATTGGTTTTGAGTTGGATGCTTTAACAGTTAGGATGAGGGCCTAAGCTTCTACTCCTTTGATTCATTATCTCTCTACTGATTTAAGCTGTGTAGAAACTGATGTGCATACTCTAATTCTATTTGTAATATACCATCAATGTGCACAACACTTTCTTAGGTGATATGCTAGAAGGCTTATGAGTTATGACTTCGTAACTTATTTGCACTTCACTCGGCTTTTTATCCTTAAGGTTATAGGTTCGAACCTAAGAGATTTTCCCATGCACCCTTAAACAATAATAACACTTCAGCATTTGAAATACCTTTAAGGCATGTCAAGGTCCTTTTTCCATGCCTTGAGGGTGGCCTCGGAAGAGCCTGTCATGCTATAAATGCTGTTTGATATGTTAGCTCCACTAAATTTGCATGCCAAATTTAAGGGATCAACAGAGGATGTTTATCTTAAATTTCACAGCCAGATAACTTAAGTGCCTGCCATGGTTTTACACTCCACTAAGTAAATGCAACTTTACAGGGAGGTGGCTTGCTTGTTCAGTGATGTGCACTTGAGGGTAGGTAAAATCGTTTAGTCCAAATTGGATTAGTTTGAGATAACTTTTAGAAAATACAAGGAAGAACATATTAAGCCTGTGAACAATTCGGGTGTATTTGTACAGTCAAAGAGTCAATCCATTGAGAGAGGGAATTCGTTAGCAGAATATAATGACATTTTCGGCTGACGCGTGTGATGAATAGTGATGAATAATGCTGCTAGTTCGGCTACCTTGCGTATCGATAAAGCTAAGGGTACCGACTCATTTCGGTACCGAAAATGTACATTGGCATGTGGAGCCCATTTTTGGATCCACATAGAGGCAACACCTGTTTAGGCTCATAACTCTAAACATCTCCATCTGTTTCATGTCTAATGGTTTGTTTTCTTTAAAATTCACCTTTCGGGCTTCATTTGGTTTATAAAACAAGATCGAGTGGCTGGTTCAGGTAAATTGTCCACTTAGAGAAGAATGAAGTTCCAGAAATCCGAAACTTGTGAACAACATAGCTCTGTTAATTTTTTATTGATTCACTGTTGGGACTAAGATGTTCACTTGAATGCACATTTTCCTCTGAACTTGTGTGATTCCAAGTTGCTTACTTCTTCTTTTAAATCGTATAATCTGTAAAGTGTTTTGGAAGAATAATATTCTAATGTGCTTCCATGTCTCTATTTGACAGGCAGAGTCATTAATAGACAATTTGAGTGCAGTTAGAATTCTGCGTAAACATTTACAAACTGTTGAGCTGCCATGCTTTGGATCCATATGAAAATCTGGAAGCTTATTGAGTACAATCAATGGATTGGTGCTATTTGCCTTCATTCATCATCCTAGTTCTCATGGATGATTTCACTTACTGCTTGTTGCGCAGAAATCTCTCTCTCAGATGTGGTAAAGTTTGTGGTAATCTTCTCTATATTTGATATGAGATGATTTTATTTGTTAATGATAGGAAAATAATGTTATTAGCACAGCTGAAACTGTAAGGCCATATTTGTTATCTTATTTTAGGGGAAAATGATATTTGGCTAATCTGAATAAAGTTCCTCCATGCACTTGTTCTGAGGTTGGATATGCTGCACCCTCTATAAAATTTGGTTTGAAACCTCTGATGAGGCCAGTAGTGTTGTTTTGGGGAGAAAAGGGGGTTAACTGGTGAGAAGTCTCAGTCTTTTTCTTCTTTTCAGTTGTTCACCATATATCATTGTCTACTTCTCAATCTCTATTAATTGGACTTCTGTTGCATTCACTTTTCTGTCAGTGTCTCTTATCTTTATTGTCCACAGATTGGTCATAGCTAGCTGAATTTCTTCGCCATGATTGCGATCCGGTTCTCACTTGTACTATGCGAATTTGTTGCAAGTATATTCTACGGTAGTTGTTGGAGAGTTGGTTTACTTGGGTAATTTTTGCGAGATATGGTTGTGAGCTTGCATTTGATTCATGTGATTCAGAGATTTTTTTAAACTTCACGTGCGTCATTTTTATAATACTTCTTCTCTTTGTTTGGAAAATGCAGTACGAGTTCATTAGCTTATTTTGCCTTGATTTTTAGCTCATTGTTAGATTATGAAGTTAGAGATTTTCTTTATTCACTACTCAATCCTTTTTCCCATTTTACTAGTGGGAATAATTGTTTGTTTGATGCGATTGAAAGACGTGTCGTAGCTAGAAACATGGTACTAATTTTTTGGTTTTCGAAGACAACTGAATTTTGCTGAGGGTTTTGTATGGCGTGGAAATTTGTGTTTCTTGTATATTACTGATTAATGTTTGTTGCATCTTTTCTGGATATCTGAAACCAAGAGAGATGGATGGTCCATTGATGTTACTTTGCGAAAATGGCAAAGTATGTTTACTGCTGTGAAGGTGTTTCCTAGTTATAGTTAACGGATACATTGTGTCAGAAGTGGAAACATGACCCTTTCAAACATCTTCTCATGTACTATTCAAGTAGTTTCCTCTCTTCTTTTTTCTCACCGTCTTCTTCCGTATAGATTAAAACTTTTTTGTTTGGATAAACTATTCTTCAATTGTTTTCTCTTTTATTGTGGGTGGATTGTTGCCTTGGGAATGTCCAGTGGGTGCAGTTGAACAAGGACCTTACGAGCATTATACGGGCTTCCCTGTACAAACAACACAGGTGATGGCAATTCCGGTAGATGAAAATTATATACTAGCACTAGTTTCTCCAGAGCATAATGAAAGTATTAAGTGCGTTTTTTCTACAATGTTTTTTAATTGGAAGTCAGAATCCGAGGTACTAATATGGATCTGAACTAGTTTAACAGAATCATAAAAACAACATGGCACTTTTAGTGGAGTATGATTTTTGAGATTGGTTATCTAATGGTATGCCATATGCAGAAGAGGCATTTACTATGGGATTCGTTATTGATCTCTACTCGGGTTTAATTGACCAGCCAACCCAAAAGTGAAGGGATGTAGGATGAATATCAATAGTAGTAGCTTGTAAATAATGAGGGGATTAGTCACACACATCAGATCTTAAAAAATGTATACTCCAACGCAATGCCTCTCCGAAACATGCGCATTAGTAAAGTCTCCCCTCACCCCAGCATCTATAGTCCTCTTGTACTATGATGTACAGTAAAATTAAGGGTAGAAATGTCATTTTAATGCCCCTTAGTGTGTGTAGGGTTTTGGAGTCTATAAATAGGTGTCTTGGGTCCTCATTAGGTAGTTTTTGATATATTGATTAAAGAATATAGAAAGCTTTTGCTCCTTATATCCCATTTTGGATCCTCTATCTCTTAATTGAATCTATCCCTTTATTTTGGTTTGCATCATTTGGTATCAGAGCACTGAGCTTAGATCCTGACCATTGATCTCACCTGAACCTCGCCGGAACCCTACTCCTCGCCGGAAAACGGCGCCGGAAACCTCGCCGAAAACCCAAAACACCTCAGTATACTCGGAATCCTCAGATCTGTCCATTTTCAACCTCTCTCAATCCTTAATTGAACCCATACCCTTTGAAACCAGCACTTTCAACCATTTCGGCACTTGTTCTACCCTTTTTTCGACAGCCTAAAACCCCTTTTGGTACTCGAAATCATTAGAGAGGCCTTCGAAACCCATTTTCGACCTTCGATTTGCAATATGCAACCAGTTCGAATCTCGATCTGTTGAGTAGCAACCAGTTCGACCTTTGTTCAGTAGATTCAAAGTCTGTTCGACCCAAATTGGAGCTTGTTCTTGCTCGAAACAGTGAAATCGACCCTTGTTCGAGCTTGTTCTTGCTCGAAATAGTGAAATTGACCTACGTTGGAACATTTCGACCACTGTACCAACGATATTGGTGCTCGAAATTGCACTTCAGGTCTTCAAAACCCTATTTTAGTGCTCAAATCTGACTGTTGGACTGACTTCAAGTTCGTTACAGTGATTTCAGGCCTCTACAGTACAGTTTCAGGTTTGATTTCAGTGTGTTTTACTACTATTTGCTTGGGTTTCGTGATTTTGCCTGGGTTTATTTACTGTTGTTTGTTGCGATTTGGTTGATATTTGGAGTTGTTATTGGTGGTTGCTAGTGATTTGTTTGAAGTTTGGGGTCCCAATCGATTGGGTGTTGCTTGTTTGGGTTTGATTTTGGTTATTGGAGTGATTGTGGGTGTTGTTATGGCTCATAGAGGAGGTAGAGGAAGGAGAGGAGGTCGAGGAAGAGCGTTTATGGTGAATAATGGTGATGGAATTGATAACTTTGGCAACCAAAATCATTTTAGGAATGAGATTGAAGAGTTGAGTATACAAATTGCTACCTTGAATGATAAGGTGCAATTATTATTGTTGAAAAAACGACTTGCTACCTTGATTAAGAAGGTGCATTGTTTACTACCTCATGAAGGTATTTATGATTTTCATAGTCAAACTAAGTTTAGTATTGACTACAAGGAGGAGAACATTATTGATGACCTTGAAGAATCTTATGGACCCGTCAATCCGGACAAGTTTGAGGGGGAGATGAACCTCACTCCGGATGTGTCTGAAGAGGTGCAAGAACTCGGTTATTATTTCAATGAATTTCCTATCTTTGATGAATATCCAAGTGAAGAACTTGAAAGTGTTCTTGAAGATGATTGTGCATTTGAGATTGAAGATGAGTTTGAGGATTTGCCTATCTTTGACGATTCTCCAAATGAAGACTTTGGAGGTGATTTGGAAAAAGTTCCCGTCTTTGATGAGTTTGCAAATGAAGAGTTTGGAAATAACTTTGAAGACGTTCCCATGTTAGAAAAGTTTCTTAATGAAGATATTGATGATGATGTTCTTTCCATCTTTGAAGAGTTCCCACATGAAGAGTTTGAAAATGATCCCCTCTTTGAGACCAGTGGTGATTATGAAGAAGTTCCCATATGAGACAAGTTTGAAGGAGAGTTTAGTGGTGAAAAAGACGAAAAAGGAATAATATTGTCGGTCAATGAATCATTGTTAATACCTTGGAAAGATAGTGAGCATATTTGGGAGGCAAGCCATGAGGTAGAGCAAAGCCATGACACGGACTTGGAGATGGAATGCGCTCAATACTTGTCTTCCAACTTGTCCATGGTGCAAGAGATGTAAGATGTCCACGTTTATGTGTCATCGGTGTCCGAAACAAGTCTTATTCCATTGTATGCCCTTCCTAAGGTACCAAATGCGGGCAACAACTATTTGAAACACCTTGAAGACCCTCTGGGTATGGTATTCAATCAAGCAAGTCTTGCGTATGATCCGAAGTTGAAATTTCTAGATCCTATGGTTGAAGACTTTAGTGATGTTTTGGAGCCAAGCGTCATTGCAAAGGTCGAGTGGGTGCTGATCCATAAGAGGCATGCCAAGTGCGTGGCGTCTTGGCACATAAGTATGGACGCGGTGGATGTATACAAAAGGAAGCTCATATTGAAGATTGGTTGTGTTGACGGTGACACGTTGATCAAGGAATGCAGCAACATGTCTACTTCGAAGCTGCGCAATAAAAATTTTACATTGTCTTTATTTGTTGTCTTGTGTCATGTAGTCCAACCTGAGGACAAGTTTTCCTTTTAGAGGGTGAGTCATGATGCAGTAAAATTAAGGATAGAAATGTCATTTTAATGCCCCTTAGTGTGTGTAGGGTTTTGGAGTCTATAAATAGGTGTCTTGGGTCCTCATTAGGTAGTTTTTGATATATTGATTAAAGAATATAGAGAGCTTTTGCTCCTTATATCCCATTTGGGATCCTCTATCTCTTAATTGAATCTATCCCTTTATTTTGGTTTGCATCATACTATATACAGGAGAACCAAAATGCAGGTAAACAAAATGAAGAATTGAATGTATGGTTAGAGATGATCAACGGGCTTGATTGGATGCGAGATCAGTTTTGGGTTGATAAAATGGTTAATGGATAAGATAGTAGAGGTTTATTTATGAAGGGTGGACCCACATTGATGTGATATTTATGAAAAGTGGATAAAATAGTAGATGGTTTAGAAGATTTTGGTAATAAGGAGGGGATAAAATAGTACTTGATTTTTTTGTAGTAGTAGAATTTTTTTTTTGTAAGATTTTGGTGTAGATTGGGGGTATTAGAAAGTCCTCATCTGAGAGGGTACTAATAAATAACTACCCCTGAGGGGTCACTAAATAATGAGGGTGTAGAAGGGGGAAGGGGATTAAGCATGAGGGAATAACTCATTCCCCTCTTCTACATGTATACAAACCAAGGATGAGGAGTGGGCCCGGGATTGGTCATCCGGGTCCAAAAATAATACCCCTCCTCATCCTTCATCCAAACAAGGCCTTATTTCCTTATTTGTTCAACCTGAAATGAAACAATCGATTATAGAAAAAGGATGGAAGGAGTAATAAATAAGAGCTTTTAAATATGTATGAAGGAAGTAGGATAAACAAATAAGTGTGTGTTTTGAGTTGTAAAATTATTATTTTGCCTTTTTGAAAAGTTGGTGGATAAAATGTTAATGAGTAAAAATGGATGATAATTTTGGAAAAGGGAAAGTTGAAGTACTCAGCCCTGATTTTAAGACCAATGATTTTAAATTCAGAATAAATTCTAAGGAAAATTAGCCATAAATACAATAAAATAGTTTTAATTTCGTGGAAGGATGATAGCAAAATACTTTTTAGCAGATCCTTTCACTTTCAAAAAAACCCAACCCTCTCTCTCACTCTCTCTCCTCTTCTCAAGTGATGCACTGCTTTGGGCGGGCATGATAAATTACTCTATGTTCCCGTGTAATTCAACACAAGTAAGGATAACGATCGAAACAATTTCTATCGAATTCAGATCTTTATTCCTTGTATAATTAAACAGATGTGTAAAGATCAAAACAATTTCCATCAAAATTTGTGCGAGATTTTCCAATTAAGTGAGAGAGGATTGCCGGCTGGAAATGAAGGAGATTTTTCCCAACACGATTTGCAGATTGAAGCGTCGTGAGCGAGAAGCAAAAGGCCCTCGTTAACAATTTTGATCAGATCATTCTTTCACTTGCAAGTCTTGTTCTTGTCAATGATCTAAGAGATGTCTCTCAGCAAGACTCGCACATGGAATCTAACTCTACAAAACAAAAATTAGAAAAACACAAAATCATACGAACCGCAAAAGATGAATCAGACGAAGGAGCTGTAATCGAGTCGCCAAAACCACTACACGTATCAAATTCGTCATCGGAGCTGTCACTGCATCGGTTATGTCGTTTTACGATGATTAGTGAGATTTCACTAGTTCAGAAGTTTGATATATTATTATGCATTTTATAATGATTAGTGAGGTTTCACTAAGTATGAAGTTTGATATATTATTGTACATTTTGGGATGATTAGTGAGTTTTCACTAGTTTCAAGAGTTAGTAGTTGACTAGTTGGTTGATTTTTTGAATTTTTTTTTACAAAATTAGAACTTTTAAAAACTAGTGAAATGTCATTAATTTTTTGGGTCGTCGGAAGTGGTCAGTCGAAGGTGGGGTGGTTGTCGGCTGAAGGTAGGGGTTGATTTTTTGAATTTTCTGTACGAAATTAGAACTTTTAAAAATTAGTGAAATCTCACTAATTTTTTGGGCCATTGGAAGTAGTTGGCCGAGGTGGGGTAGTGGTCGGCGGGAGGTAGGAGTTGATTTTTTTGGATTTTTTGTATGAAATTAGAACTTTTAAAAATTAGTGACATTTCACTAATTTTTTGGGTTGCCGGAAGTGCTTGGCTGGAGGTGGGGTGGTCGGCCAGAAAAAGTTGAATTTTTTGAATTTTCTGTAGTAAATTAGAATTTTTTAAAATTAGTGATATTTCACTAATTGTTTTTTGTCTTTATATTCCACTGCAAAAGTTCATTGTCCTTCCTTTTAAAAGTGTCAAATATTTTTTATTTTTACGTTTGATTGTAAAAGTTTATTGTCCTTCCCGATAAAAATGTCAAAAGGTTTTGAATTTTTGACTAAATTCTTAACTGTATTTACTGTGTTGCAGCACTGCTATAAAAAAAATTGGATATTTTACGGAGGATCGGTGGTTTGCGAATTGGAAACCGGTGGAAATTAGGAAGGCAGGCAGGCATAATTCCTAGAACTCACACGAACACAGTCCAAGGTCAACACCAGTAGAAGGAAGGGTTCGAAGAGGAGAAAGGAGCATAGCAGTGATCATCCTCCTAAATTTGTAGCAGAAGATGAAGAATACTACTGCTATGTTGGGTTTACTATTATTTCTCTCCCTCCTGATTCTCTCCACTCCATCATCATCATCAGCATCGTCATCAGAAGTTGAGGTGGACCCCAGTCCTACTAGTGTTTGCATAATCGGGAGCGGCATCGGTGGATCCTCCGTTGCTCATTTCCTCCGCCAATACTCCTCTCGAGTACAAGGGATCCGAATGTTCGAACGCTATGGCGTGGTCGGCGGTAGGATGGCCACTGTGTCCGTCTCCGGCGAGACTTTCGAAGCCGGCGCCTCCATTCTCCACCCCAAGAACTACCACGCCCTCAACTTCGCCAAATCATTCAACCTCACCATCCAGACCCCCTCTTTGGACTCTGACTCCTCATTCGCCATTTGGGACGGCCATAAGTTCCTCTTCAAAACCCTCGCTTCTGATTTCAATTATCCCTTTTTCCAGAAGATCCTTTCTCTCGCCAATTCATTCCTTATGTTCTTCCGTTATGGCTTCTCTCTTTTCAGAATGACTAACTTTGTCGAGGTCTCTCTCTCTCTCTCTCTCTCTCTCTCTCTCTCTCTCTCTCTCTCTCTCTCTCTCTAGCTATTTACTAGTATATTACCGCCTGTAAACTTTGTGGCACACACGGTATTGCAATAGATAACCCAAATCAGAGAGGGAAAAATGGAGATTCGAAACCTACTGGATTAGGTATCAAGATGGTACACAGAAAAACAGTAGGGCTGTGAAAACTCATGCTAAACGGGTGGCAGGACGACTTGATGAGAAGAAAAACGGATGGAAGAGAGATAAAAATACGGAATATTGAATTAATATAAGTAGTTACAAGGCATGAGTCATCTTCACTTTTTGGTTATACTTGCATAATGAAGGTTTTTTTATGGTTGGTGCAGAGTACTGTGGATAATTTCTTGAAGTATTATCAAAGCTTTGAATCGAGGCCGGTCTTTGAGACAGTGGATGATATGCTTACATGGGCAGGTTTGTATCATCTAACCACTCGCACTTTGCAAGAGGAATTGGTAGATGCTGGATTGTCTCCTCTGCTGATACAGGAGCTTGTTACCGTAAGAAATCCAGATGTTTCCTCTTATTTCTCTCCATAATTTTAGCTGGTTGTGTTCTGCGAATAATGCAGATAGGTTCGTTTTCTTTTCTGATTTTACTCAGCATCATGGTTCTATGATTATAATGTCATTCTCAGTTTGACAAAACTATTTGGGAAGCATCATTAGGCTTTGCAACTAGATGTTTGGATGAATTAAGCACCGGTTGGGTTGTATGGGTATGAATTCATTTTGGTTTACAGTTATTTTTTTATCTTTGTTTTAAAGCTAAATCAAAATATAGGAGCTAACGTTCCACCCAACTGGGGCTGCACCCATATGGTCCATACCTTTTTGAGTCTAGATCAATGTTGGAGAAAGAACATTTTTTACTAATATTAAATGGGTTACAATGAGATAAAAATAGCCCAACCCAAGCTCTCAAGCTCACTAGTATTTTTATCTTCCTCACACACTCACACAATATTCTCAAACACTAATATTGAATGAGTTACAATTAGATAAAAATAGCCCAACCCAAGCTCTCAAGCTCACTAGTATTTTTATCTCCCTCACACACTCACACAATATTCTCATATTCTCAAACACTTCTCTCTCTCTCTCTCTCTCACACACACACACACACACAGACACACACTATTCTACTGCCTTTTTTCGCCACATAGCCCCTTATATACACACTAAAAGAAAACTCTTCAACTGCGAAGAATGATCTAGACCAATCACAACAAATGCTCCATGGGACTTGAGCATGCACAACCGGCTTTACTCCCTGGAGTTTCCAAAGAGCAAATAACAAGAGCAATAAATGCTCACCAACCACCCACCAATCTTTTCCAAAAGGCATTTAACTAGGAAATAAACCAACAAACACCCCTTTTTTTGACATGAAAATGCACCCCCTTCTCAGGCACCTCGCACCCCCCGCCCAAGTGCCTAATCAAAAATATCGGAGACCAAATTTGGTGCGAAAGTGACCCTTTTTCTTGTATGCAATTTTCTTTAATTTTCTCAAACAATGCTCCATCCGAGGCCATCAAGTTATGCACTTCTTTTTCGATGTTGCTCTCCACGCATAAAGATTCATTTTCATGCGCCTTTACACGCCACACTTGCATAACCCGGCGCCCATCCTTTTGCATGCTCGGTATCCAACATTTGCGCGTTGCACCTCAACACGGCCTTGAAGCTTTTACAAATTGCCCACCATTTTTCCTTGCAACATTTATCATTCTTGAAAACTTCAAGAACGCCATCCGTTGACGCAAAACTACAACCATTTGAATCTAACATCCCCAAGAAATTAAATTTTTCCTTAATCCCGGCACATATCGGACTCCGGTCAACCTCATAAACCTTCCATCGGCAATACAAAATCGTACCGTTGCTATGCCAACAACCTTATTCATCATGTTGTTTGCCATCATTTTCGGCGAAGCTATCAACAACCGCCGCTTTGGATTTTTCCTTCTCTTCATCTATCTTCGCTTTAAGCTTTGGGTAAAACTTCAATATATGTCCTTCATTATAAAAAGAAAAATGGGCACACGTTAAGGTTGAAAAAGTGTATTGAAATGTGTGAAAATTGTATAAGAATATGTGAAAGTATATTGAAAAGTGTAAAAGGTGTATTGAAGTGTGTGCTTTTTGTTTGTTTGTTTGTGTGCCCATTGGGCACACGTTAGCAAGACCCTTATAATAATAGCACTTCCTTTTGTCGATGGCCCGCGACTCTCCACCTCGCGAGTGAGAACGTCCCCTTGGCTTTGAACCATTTTGCCTCTCGGTTGTCCTACCCCGGTCTTGACCACCGTTGGATGCAACCATGAGACGCTCCTCCAAAATCCTTTCGCTCTCCTTCCTTCGCATCGACTCGTGGGATAGGAGTGTAGTGACAGCCTCATCAAGCCCAAGAGTGTCTTTTCCGTACATCAATGTAATCCGGAGATGCTCATATGACGGCGGCAATGAAACCAACAAGAGGATCGCTTTATCTTCCTCCTCGATCTTTGCACCAATGGCATCCAACTCCGTTAGTAGCCGATTGAACTCATCCAAATGATCATTGAAGTTTGCTCCTTCGGCCATATGTAGCGCATACAATTGTTTCTTTAACGACAACCGATTCGTTAAAGATTTCGACCTGTACCTACTCTCCAACTTTGCCCAAAATTTCGCTGGATCCGTTTCATTGATGACTTCCCGGAGGGTGCTATTTCCGAGATACAATTGGATCGTGCTATTTGCAGGCTCTCTCATCTCCTCCCATTTACATCCGTCTCGTCTTCCGGCTTTTCAGTTTTTTTCTTGAGTGTCTTCGCCAAACCTTCTCTCGTCAACATGTTCTTCACCCTTTGTTGCCAAAGAGTGAAATCATTGTGGCCGTTGAAAAGTTCGATAGCAAACCCGGTGCTTTTTCCCGCCATACCGTAGCTCTGATACCGCTGTTGGAGATTTAACACCCAAATCCCACCCGCAATGGAAGCGTAATGAAAAACACAAGCACAAAAGGAACACACAAAGTATATGTGGTTCGGCCCCAATGCTTACTCCACGGGAGAAAGAACAATTTTTACTAATATTGAATGAGTTGCAATGAGATAAAAATAGCCTAACCCAAGCTCTCAAGGTTACTAGTATTTTTATCTCCCTCGCACTCGCACAATATTCTCAAGCACTTTTTTGTTTCACACACACACACACTATTCTACTGCCTTTTTTCACACACAGAATAGGCGGCGCATAGCCCCTTATATACCAAAAGAAAACTCTTCAACTGCGAAGAATGATCTAGACCAATCACAACAAATGCTCCATGGGACTCGAGCATGCACAGCCGGCTTTACACCCTGGAGTTTCCAAAGAGCAAAAAACAAGAGCAATAAATCCTCACCAACCAACCACCAATCTTTTCCGAAAGGCATTTAACGAGGAAAAATTCCCAACAGAGCCTCAGTCAAACAATCCTCCATCCGTTCTATTTTTTTTCATCACTTGCCTTATTCTTAGGAATTAGCACACTTCACCTCAAACTGGTCGGATAACATCTCTCCTATTCCCATGCGGTGTTTGGATTTCTGAATGCACTGCATCAACACCTGCTGGTTCTCGAAGATATTAACTTTCATTTCACTCTTATGTCTCTTGATACATTTGCTTATCAATCTTTTTGAATTCCCTGTACTTGCAGATTAATCACGTCAACACATGAATTGTTCTCATCCAAAGAACTTCTGTTGGCTATCTGGCCTCCCTTTTCCCTAGTACACTTGTTTCTCTTTCTTGACCGCCTTTGTTATTCTTGCACGAGTTCTTGAGTAAATGTTTGTTCGTTTCCTTAGAATGAAGCCGTCCTTCACCCGAGTTTGCAATGTTTTGCCCGGAGTTCACTGTAACCTCATTGAAATCAAGCTTGACCTCCCCTCTGCTGCACTTTGAGGCCGTCAGCCCCAGCTGCTTCTGAAGCTTCAGCCACTCTCTCTCTCTCTCTCTCTCTCTCTCTCTCTCTCTCTCTCTCTCTCTCTCTCTCTCTCTCTCTCTCTCTCTCTCAGATTTCCTGAACTGAACAGTTGGATTCTGTTGTGGAAGCACAAGATGCCTAGATTCTCTAAGAAATGGTAAGATATTCCTGAAATGCCGGAACCTGCATAACTTGGGATACATCCAAGTCAACCTGCATAGCTTGGTTTTAATGGAAGTAAAGAAACTCATCATTTCTCCTTCAGGTGGATTGGACTGTTACTTGGCGAGGAGGTTTGGAGAATGGAGAAGTGTTTGAAATCTGGCTCCTTTACGCTTGACTTGTTGGTTTAGGGAGAGGCTTAAATGGGACAAAAGACACTGGTCTTCTAATGTTTAGGGTGTGGACCAGCCGAGTTAATAGTAGATTTTGGTTCCTATGCAACCAATGCTCATTTAGAGTAAGCGACTTCCATTTTGGTCCTCAAAGATGACATTTTTTTTATTTATAAAACACTAATAGTTAGGAGCAATGGATGAAAGATATTGCAAGATGAAACCGCATCTGGTACTTTATTGCAGAGAATTAAGCTATAAGCATAAAGGGAATCTTTTCTATGCAACCTTTAGAAGTAGGAAGAGGTGTTTTTTGTTGGTCATCGTGATCCAATGAACTTAGTTTACATTGGAAATTGTTGTTCTTGGAGTTTGTGATTTTGTGGTTTAGTTTTCCATTCATTTAAGCTTCTCATAAACGCGTAAAACAGTGCTCTTCCAAATGAGAACCCTGATGCTATTTCAGTAATTTTACCTGCCATTATTTCAATAAGATAGAAGGGCAGTCCGGGTGCAAAGGTAAGGTTGCCCCAATGTGACCTTGTAGTCACAGGTTTGAGTCGCGGAAACAGCCTCTCCACTTACAGGGTTAAGGTTGCGTGCATCCAACCCTTTCCCTGATCGTGTAGCAGCGGGAGTTCCATGCCCTTTTATTACTTCAATAAGACATCGACATAGTGAAGCTGTTTTTTTTTCTTTTTTAAACTTTGTTTACCGGTTTTCTGGAAGGAAGAGAAAGTCCTGGATACTGGCGTACTGTAAAATTAAAATGTAGATCCATATTTCTAGCACTAATTGCTTTCGTAAGGTTACATGATTTGTTGGACATAAGGCATGATTAATTGCATGTTCTACCATATGTTTTTTAAATTGGATTTTACGTGAATTTTTTCAATCTATTCATGCGAATCTGTTAAAAATTTATATATTTTTTGTTCGGCAAATCTGTTAAAAAGATAATGGCATGAGGGATGTTCTTTGCTGCTTATGTACAGTTGATCCAAAAGCGGAAGTCGAACAAGTCCCTTCCCTTGCTTTTGGATACTCAACTTATTTAATCTACTTTTGGGACGTAAGCGTTCCCCAGAAGTTGTGCCAAATACATTATCACAGACTTCTGCGTTTAAAAAAGCTCAAAATAGCTCTTTTGTGTCCCAACTAACGCACATCAACTTTGAAATTTACGTTTTTTGTAAACTTCAATTAAATTTCTTTGGCAGGTAATAACAAGAATCAATTATGGTCAGAGTGTCAGTATCAGTGGACTTGCTGGTGCAGTTTCCTTGGCAGGTGCTGGGGACGGATTGTGGTCAATTGAAGGCGGGAACTGGCAGATTGCTGCTGGATTAATAAATAGTTCCCATGTTGAATTACACCTCCATGAAGAAATAGAATCAATTTCTTACCTTGGAGATCACTATGAGCTTAACTCCACTGAAGGAAATAGTTACGCATGTGAGGTCACTGTTATCGCTACACCCCTGGATGAGCAAAATATTAGCTTCAATCCCTCAATTTCAATACCAAATAGGAACTTACATCACACCCATGCAACTTTCGTTAGAGGCTTCTTGAATCCTGTGAGTCTAATAGAAACCACTTTTATCATCCACAATTCATTTGTATATGGCCTTCCTTTTTTCTAAAAGTCAATGTTTTGCTATGCCCAGGCATATTTTGGTGTGAGCTCCAGATCAGAAATTCCAACACTAGTGGGCACCATAGAGAGTCATGACCTTCCATTCTCAAGCATATCTGTTCTCAAGCAACACGGTGAGAAAGATGCAACTTGCAAGATATTTTCTCGCGAACCAATGGCTGATGCATTACTGGATCGCATATTTAGGTAAGTTAAAAGCCTGTTCATTATGCACCCTGAGTGGTTCCTTTCTTTTAGTTTGTCATTTTGAAAAGTTCATTTTCAACAACTGAAGGTGTACTACTAGTATTTGCTCGTCCACCAGTTACACAATTTACAGAGTGCTGGTTGGTTAAGATGCAAACCAACAACTTGGGATGATGTCATCACTTATTTCATGAAAGCACTGAGATGTATTCTTGCTAACCTTATTTTTTTTTGAACTTTCCAAAGTCATTGGCATGCGTGCTGTAGTTTCAGATGGACTTCATGAGCGCAGGCATGACGTACTTGGAATATGGAAAATCTATTGCACATATTTGATCAATACTTGTGTGCGCTCAACATAATTGATCGTCGTTTCTAGTCTTTGTATTCCATTTTGAAGTTATAAAGAGTAACTCATTTGAACCTACAAATAGGTAGATGCTTATGTTTAGTTCTTGCCGCTTGTAGTGTACGGACAGAGACTATCAGAATAAACTGGGGAGCCTACCCTCATTACAATGCTCCTGAGAGGTTTGCACCATTCGTGTTGGACGGTCATCATTTGTACTATGTGAATGCTTTTGAGAATGCAGCCAGTACCATGGAAACAAGTGCCGTTGCAGCTGAGAATATAGCACGACTCATTCTATTACGATCTTCTGATAAAATGAAATCAAGTTCATCAAACTTGAATAGCTCTACCTCTCATGCCTACGATCAACATTCAGATTTGTAAGTTAATTGGCCATCATGAAACTTCACTAATGTTGAAAATTTGGCACATGATGTAATTGTGGTTCTGAAATGTTGCAAAACATTGGAAGTTGTATGGAACTGATGGTTATCAATATGTGTGAATGAAACCTGATAAATTGTTGGGATTTAAAATAATTTGGGTTCGTTTTGGGTGTTTTATCACAACCTTCATTGTTTTTTGAGAAAGCTTTTAGAATTTGGGCTATCCCACATTGCTTAGACGGGAAAAGGTTGAATGAATTATATATGTGGGAGCACATCTTCTAAGTTCACTTTATTAGGGGTAAATTTTAGTCACATTCCCTGAGGTTTCTGACAAATACACCGACCTCCCCTGAGGTTTCTGATATTGCACTGCCCTCCCCTACTTTTTCTGACACCAGGAACAGACCCCCTTCCCGCCTAATACAACCCCGTTCCTGCGTAATGCACCCACACGGCGTTAACTTGTTTGTTAACTGGGAGAGGAAATGTCTGAGATGCCCTTAGGTATTTAAAGGGACACTTAGGCATCCATCAAAATCAGTTGTTTCTCTCTTCCAAAACGTAGAGAGAGAGAGAGAGAGAGAGTGAAATTGAACGCCAAATGCGATGAAGAGTCAATCGAATGTCCTATGGTTGTTCGATTGCGCGAAGACCTGAAGGAGGAACTCGAACGATGATCGTGTAGCCCAACCTTTTGCACACCGACTGCTCTTCAAGCTATTACAGGTACAAATCTTACCTACGATAGTACTGTGAAGGGTTTTTTATTTTATTTCTTTTGTGAGTTTCGAACATCTATGTTAGGGTTTGAAAATTTTTATGGGTTCTGTGTTAAAAAAATTGGGTATTTTGAAATTTAGGGCTTCTTACTGCGTTATTGGGTTGATATTTGAGTTCATGTACATGTTTGTACAAATATAATGCACTGCATGGCTGTATAAACGTAGTAATACAGTTACTGTAAATGTAGGGTTTTTGAAATTGGGTTTTTTGTGCTTTTACTTGTCTGAAATTCGTTTTTTTTAATATATTATTACCTCATTTTGTGCTTTACTGATTAGGGATTTTTGCTTTCTTTGATTTTCTTATGTTCTGCAGTCATGTTTGTTCATCCATATTTTGACTTGATCTTCCATTTCAATGGGATAGTGGGTCATTGTAACAATGTTGACCCTGAAATGTATAGTTATATGGACATGTTGCAAGATGTGAATAAGGCTGTGTTGTCTAAAATGGCCTCAAATATTGGAGCATCTATCACTGTTGTGTATGAATTTCCTGGTACTGGGTATAGGTTTGAGTTAAGTTCAGACAAAGCTGTGATGGACTTGTTTTCTATGGAAGGTATTCCACCTACACTTAACTTGTTTGTAGAGGTGGAAACACTTATTGCTACTGTGTACCCTGATGTAGGAGATGATTCTGATGTTGAGGTTGTTAAAAATGAACCAAATGAGGAGGATGGTAGTGCATACCACAAGGATGATATCTATGAGATGAGTGATGAGGACAGAGAATGGGGTAGTGCTATAGATGGGGATCTGCAGTATGAAAATATAGTAGGTATGGGAGATAACAATCTGTTTGATGATGAATTTGATGAGGAAGTTAGTGACTACCAGTCAGGGGATGATGAGGGGAGGTATTCCAGTGAGGGTGAGGGTGAAATTGTATCTAAGGGGAAGGGAGTTGCTGCCACAAGTTATGGAAATGAGCCATATCTTGATGGTGAGGGTGAAGTGGTATTAGAGAGGCATATGATATTTGAAGATGTCAATGCATTTAGGGCTAAACTAAGAGATTACATTGTGGAAAAGGGGTTCAAAATAGTGAGGGATAAGAATGAAAAAGGTAGACTCACAGCTCATTGTGCTGTTGTTGGGTGTAAGTGGAGGATTCATGCCTCCCCTATGTTTGATGGGACAACCTATCAGATAAAAACATTGCCTTATGAGCACACATGCATTAGGCATAACCAGAATGATGAGGCCACCTCCACTTGGATTTCAAAGAAACTCTTCCACTCATTCAAAGAGAACCCTCACCTGACTTTAGATGCCATGCAAGAGAAACTCCATTCTAAGTATGGACTAGAGGCAAGCCATAGCCAACTTTATAGAGCCAAAAGAAAATGTCAAGATGTGCTAGAGGGAAATCATGGTGAGCAGTATAAGCTACTACAAACATATGCTATGGAGGTCAGAAAAACAAATCCTGGTAGTTTGTTTAAGATGCAATATGATAGGCCATCTTTGACTGTAAATCCAATGTTCCAAAGGCTGTTTGTGTGCTTTGAGGCAATGAAAGCTGGTTTCTTGAATGGTTGTAGGCCTTTTTTAGGCATAGATGGGTGCCACTTGAAAGGACCTTATGGTGGGGTTCTTATTTTTGCAGTTGCTTTGGATGGTAATAATGGTTTGTTTCCAATTGCAATAGGTGTTGTAGAGGTGGAATGTAAGGAGAGTTGGGGCTTTTTCTTGTCTAATTTGCAAACCATTATTGAGTCTAGTAATTATATTAAGCCTTGGACTATAATGTCTGACCAACAAAAAGGGCTGGAAAAACTTGTCACTGAATTAATTGCAGAGGCATCTCACAGGAAGTGCTGCAGGCATATTTTTCAAAATTTCAAAGCTAGATTTCCAGGGTTGGTTTTAAGGAAGCAATTTTGGGTTGCAGCCAGGGCATACACTGAGAGACACTTTAATCATGCTATGAACATTATTAAAGACACTAACACTGAAGCTCATGCATACCTTATCAAATTGGGGGTTCATACTTGGGCAAGACATTGTTTTGATGATAGGGTTAGGAGTGACCATATAACAAACAACCTAGCTGAATCATTCAATAATTGGATTGGTCATTGGAGAGGTAAACCAATTCTAACAATGCTTGAAGGTATTAGGTGCAAGGTAATGACATGAATTCAAAAGAGGCATGAAAAAGGGGTGAACTGGGGTGTCATGGAATTACAGCAAACATTAAGAAGCAAACTGTAAATATGGCTAGGATTGCTAGGGATTGTCAGGTTCAGTTTTGTGGAGGGGAGGAGTATGAGGTGAAAGATACATGGGGGGTCAGACATTTAGTCCATTTAGGGGTTTGGAATGTGTGTGCAGGCAATGGGAAATTAGTGGAATTCCATGTAAACATGCTATGGCTGCCATAACCTATGGTAGGAAGAATGTGGAGGACTACGTACACCCTTATTTCTCAAAGGAAATGTATCTCAGAGCCTATGCAGGGATGATTCATCCAATCCTTGATCACTCTATGTGGACAATGTACCCTGGTGACCCATTAGACCCTCCTCCACTTAAGAGAATGCCTGGTAGGCCAAGGAAAAACAGGAGAAGGCAAGAAGATGAGGATGCAGCTGGAACCAGTCAATCCAAGAGATCCCAGACTTTGAAATGCACATGGTGCCAAGAATATGGACAAAACAAGAGAACATGCCAGAGGGGTCCAATCAGGGGGAGGGGTAGAGGTAGAAGTTCTGCAAATGGGAGAGGTTCTGGAAGTGGTAGGGGTTCTGTTGGTTCTGGCAGAGGTTTTGGAAGTGGGAGGGGTTCATCTGCTGGGAGGGGTTCATCTGCTGGTTTTGTTCCTGTAGTTGCTGGAAGTGGGAGGGGTGGTTCTGTTGGTTCTGTTACTGGTTCTGGCAGGGGCAGTGGCATGGCAATAGGAAGAGGAAGAAGCATGACAAGAGGGAGAGGGAGGACCAACACTAATGCTAGAGGAAGAAGCAATACCAGAGGGAGAGAGAGAAGCAATACCAGTGCTAGAGGAGGAAATGTGAGTTAAGATTGACCCCTTGTTTTAAAAAAAAATATGTTGGTGGATTAATGTTATGATTGTGTTTAAATATTTGCTTTTCTTATCAATGCAATATAGGTTGGTGACAATGGAGGCACTCCAATGCCTTCACAATGTGTTACACAAGACAGTCACTGGGCATCATTTTAGTTGGTAAGAATTACTTTGTTATTTACCCTGTTGTATCAAAAAATAATGAGACAAGACATGGCTGAACACTTCATTTTGCTGAACACTTCATTTTTTAACTATGCAGGTTGATGGACAACTTTTTGTGTGCATTGGGAAAATAGTTCATAATTTGGTATAGTTTGGGCATATTTTGGTATAGTTTGGGCATATTTTGGTATAGTTAGAGGCATACTTTGGTTGGTAGTTATGAATGTATAGCCTTTTTTTGTATAGCCCTCTTTTTGTATAGCCCTTGCAGCATTATACCCTACTGCTGTTGATGTTTTTGGTTCTATGAATGACTTCCAGTTTATGTAATCTGAAATCTATGGTGACTTTGATCTATTATGGCCACCAGTTTATGTAATCTGAAATCTGAAATATATGATATTTGACTTGTTAGTTGTATCCTTGGTAATGTAATGGTTTCATTAGTTGGCAGTTATTGTAATGCTAGTGCTTGCATCATTCCAGCCAAAAACTTGCATTTCATTCATTCATTTCGTGAAGTGAGAATACATTAACATGCATAGCATACATTTATCATATTTCATTTCACATAGACCAGGACAAAGATGATTCCAAAACAAAGGAGAATCATCTTCTTTAGGAAAGTTTGGGCTTGTAGTGCTTCTACATTCTGAACATCAGCAGCAGCCATAGTTGTACCTTCATCTTCGTTGTACCTCCACTTTCCCCTTGTTGATTGCCCAACTGTAGTTGGGTTAACTGGGTTGCACCAGTTCCAAAAGGCACATTTGTCACTTTTGCTTGCATTTCCACATGCATAGTAAAGTCTCCCTTTGTTAGGCTCTGATCCGGTGACTCGAATTGCAGCCGTCCATCCGCAATGAGAGATACAACTCCTATACCTGAGAAATCCAGTGGCTGTGCTTGAAGATGAACTCATCTTCTACCAGTTTTGAAAATCTGAGAAATTTTTTGAAGGGAGAGGGAGAGAGAGAGAGAGAGAGAGACAGAGAGAGAGTGGGTGAGTAAATTAGAGTGTTATTTTATGGGATCTTGACTATTTATAGAGACAGGGGGTAGATGGAGGGCATTTATGGCATTTATAAGTTATATAACCATCCCATACACTTTGCCGTCCAAAAAGTAAATGGAAGGGGGTCTGTTCCTGGTGTCAGAAAAAGTAGGGGAGAGCAGTGCAATATCAGAAACCTCAGGGGAGGTCAGTGTATTTGTCAGAAACCTCAAGGGAGGTCAGTGTATTTGTCAGAAACCTCAGGGGAGGTGAGTGAAATTTACCCCTTTATTAGCTTAGCTCTAGAGTGGCTTGGCTCCTATGGTGCTTTGCACCCACGATTCACTCACCTGCGCTCGTGCATGATGGCGGACTTGGCGCGAGGCGCATTGTAGGCGCCCTTTGTTATTGCAACTTGGTAGTAAGGTGGCGCTGACGAGATGTATGTGTGGCAATTGAGTTACACGGGTTCTTCTAGAAGCACAGCCATTGGGCATGCCTGTTTGGGTGAACCGATTGGGTGTAAGCGGTTACGGCACAGGTTTGGAAAAGGTGTAATCTGCACCATAGGATCTAATCTAACAGCTCTAGATGAACAGGTACGAGCCCATTCGATTGGTTACATCTGGGTCTATAAATAGAGCCCAGATCACAACCATTCGACACTTTGGAAAAATCTAGTAACACTCTCGCTCTCTTTTACTAGCTTTCTTGTATGTTAATTGTTACTCTACAGAAACGGAATTAAAAGACCTTTGGTTCATATGATCCTATTTTTGGCTATTCTGTCGATCTTTCATTTGTGAGTCACATTTCAGTGTCGCTTTCCGAAAACAGTATTTGCCCCCACCAAGACGTTCATATTCCAAAGTTCCCAGATTCTGCACTAAACAATCAAAAACAGTATTTATGGGGTCAAGGTCTTTGTGACAATTGACTCGGGATTTCATGAAGCTAGCAAGTTTGATGGCAGAAACTTCAGATGTTTGCAAAAGAAGGTGCATTTCATGCTTATGACTCTCAATGTCGTTCTCACCACACTCTATCCAGAGGAGAAAGAAGAGGAAACATGGGAGGAGGCTCGGGTGAGGATGAAATTCGGAAATGGTGACTATATCTGCGATGGCCATATTCTGAATGCGCTGTTCGATGTGTATTCGAATATGGACACTGTGAAGGAAATGTGGGATTCGTTTAGAGGGGCAGTATCTGACTAAACATGCAACATGCAAGAAGTTTCTGGTCAGTCAATTCATGCACTACAAAATGGTAGAACTGACTACAAAATGGTAGATAACAAGTCTTTGATTGATCAACTACATGAAATTTAGCGTATCTTGAATCAGTTTAAGATTAAGCATATGAACATGGATGAATCGCTCATAGTTTCATCTGTGATCGATAAACTTCATCCTTCCTAAAAAGACTATAAGAAAAGTCTTAAGCATAAAATTGAGGATCTTACGCTAGAACAATTGGTTGTCCATTTTTGTGTGAAGGAAGAGTCAAAGCGTCAAGAGAAGGAAGAAATTTGGGGCTAATACCTCCAAGATTCATGTGGTGGAGGAAGGAAAGGGTTCCAACAAGGGTAAACAAAAGCAACGACCGGGGCAATGACCCGAAAAGGAAAAAGCCAAAAGTGGAATGTTGGTGTTGCGGTCAGCCGAGGCACTTCAAGAAAGACTGCTAGTCCAAAACGAAGAAGGAACCAAAGGCATCGGGGTCTAAAGGATAATTTTGTGGCTGTCTTGTCCGAGATTAACAGTCTCAAAGATGCTGGAAACTGGTGGATCGACTCGGGGGCAACAAAGCATGTGTGCATTGATAAGATGTTCTTCACCGACTATGAACCGGTTGAAGATGGTGTTGTTCTCTATATGGGAAATTCATCAACTACTGCTATCAAAGGAAAATGAAAAGTGGATTTGGAGTTCACTTCTGGGAAGATTCTGACTCTGATTCAGGTTTACTGTGTACCAAAAGTAAACAAAAACCTTGTATTTGTAAGCCTGCTTAACAAGTATGGTTTCAAGTTAGTGTTTGAGTCAGACAAATTTATTTTGTCCAAGAGTGGTAGTTTCGTAGGGAAATGTTTTTTGTGTGAGGGCAATAGCCTTTTCTTACTGTCATGGTTACTTTCTTGATTCTCTTTCTTTATGGTGTATTTGTTTGGCGCATGTTAATACTAGGAAGATGGATATTATGGTTACATTAGATTTGGTTCCTTAATATGATGTTGATATGGTTCAATGTAATGTTTGTTCACTTACTAAAATAACCATTTTCTAAAATTGATAGAACTTTTTTGTTAGAACTTGTTCATAGTGATGTGTGTGATATGTGTAACACTCCTACTAGAGGAGGCAAGAAATGCTTTGCAACTTTCATAGATATTATTTCAAGTATTGTTATGTAATTTGTTGTACTCAAAAGATGGAGTTTTTTAAAACTTTATTGCTTTCAATATTGAAATCAAAAATCAATATGGAACAATAATAAAATGTTTAAGGTCTGATAGGGGTGGTGAATACCATTTTCCTGATTACTAAGAATCGGTTTGGATCATTCATGAAAAGTTGCACCGTATGCTCCACAACAAAATGGAGTGGCTGAAAGGAAAAATCGGTCTTTGACTGAGATGGTTAATGTTATACTTAGCAATTCAGGATTAGGTACTGATTTGTGGGGTGAAGACATACTTACCGCTACTTATATACTGAACAGGGTGCCTCTCAAGAAGTCTAAAATAACTCCATATGAGTAATGGAAAAAGAAGAAACCTAACATCAGTTACTTTAAAACTTGGGGTTGTATAGCAATCTCGGAACCTAAAACGAAGAAATTAGGTGAAAAAGATATTGAATTCATATTCCTTGGTTATACTTTACATGACATATACGTTTTTGGTTTTTGAGCCCAATCATTCAATAGGGGAAAATACCATTATTGAACCGCATGATGCTGTGTTTTATGAGAATAGGTTTGTACCTATTCCGAAGGTGGTTAATGAAGTGAATGAACCAATCTCTTAGGGGTCTGATACAGAGGCTGAACCTTCAAAACAGATCAAACTTAGAAGAAAAAAGGGCTTGACTTGCAAAGTCCTTTGTGACTTTATAGTTTATTTAGATGTAAGAACTAGAGAAATTACTTGTAATCACACCATGATTTCATTCATGTAGAATCGGATCCCTTGACCTAAGGGGAGGCTATGAAATCACAAGACTATACTTTCTGGAAAGAAGCAATCTAGGATGAAATGGATTCTATTATAGGTAATAATACCTGAATTTGCTGATTTACCTCCGGGTTCCAAAGGTTGCAAATGGATTTTTGAAGAAAATGAAAGTTGATGGTACAATAGACAAGTTTAAGGCATGGTTAGTTGCTAAGGGCTTTACCTCAAAGAAATATATTGATTACTTTGATACCTATGCGCCGATGGCAAGAATCTCCACAATTAGAGTTCTTTTTGCTTTGATTTCAATTTATAAACTTCAGATTCACCAAATGGATGTGAAAACTGCATTTTCAAATAGTGAATTGGATGAAGAGATTTATATGAAACAGTAGGAAGGCTCATTTTGTGCGGACCTCATGGATCGAGATCGAATCTTGACGATCCAAACCATTCAATGTATTTAAAACTTGTAAGGGTCCACGCAGGGAATCGCCTAAAAAATGACCCAGAAGGGCTTGATCCAAGCATCGGATCAAGCCCTTCCGGGTCATTTTTTTTAGGCGATTCCTTGCATAGACTCTTAAAAACATGTTTTAAATACATTGAACGGTTCGGATCGTCAAAATTTGATCGGGAAAGTTGAGAAATGGGTGAGGTCCGCACGAAATCGTCCGTGAGGGATCCCTCAATGGTTCGAGTCTCAACATGTATATTTTGTAAGCATATACAGTCCCCTGTTTCTGTTAGCTATCGAATGGAAAGAACATTGTCCCAGTACACTTGGATATAGGACAATTTCAACCCAAAAAATAGAAAATAATATGGGAAAAAAACTAATGCACTATTACTATATAAGTATTAGGGGGCCCCATTTACTATGTATAATTTATAAGTTTTTCTTGATCTATTTCTTTACCCCCAAAAAGCTGATGCACTTGTCAAAAGGGAATTTTTTGTTTTGTAATAAAAGAATGTTGGACAGAGTGTTGGCACATTGAATGTGGCAACATTGAATAAGGAAAATGAGACAATAGCAAATAATAGCAGACAAATTACTCATTGCATATCAGCCAAAATCCACCTCACTCCTAAAAAGTATAAATTGTTTACATTTAGTTTAGATGCTCTGTGGTTGGCAGCACCAATTGCTTCTCATACATAAAATAGGAGATATCGTAAGTTGAAGCATAAGATCATCCTTTTTTTAAGAGGAAGCATATGATCATCCTGACCAACAAGCTGTTTTCCAATGTCTTGTAATTGTTGTCTTAGAAATTCTAAGTAATTACATTATTTTAATTTGGCTTAAAATTGGGGAGATACAAATTATGTTGACAGTTACTTGAACGTAGAAAAATGGAAGCTCTAGAAATATCACCCGAATTTGATGGAGATGACATTGATCATATTCTGGAAATAGATTGTGAGGATTTGTCCCTGGAAGGAAGATCAAAATTTGAGGGATATAGGGGAACCTAAGGTTGGAATGTCCTTTGATTCAAAGAATGAAGATCGTAACTATTATGTTAGTTATGCACTTATGCTAGAGTGCAACGATTTGGTGTCATTACAAGAACCTCCAAGAAGCGTGAGAATAGACAGGACAAATATAACCTACTCTTGTCATAGGTGTGGAAAGCCGAGAACGAAGGCACTCAACCCAGTGAAATCTCGTCCAACAGCAAATATAGGATGTAAAGCATCAATTAATATGTCTTTGCAAATCGATGGAAAGTGGATGTTGAATACAGTTGAACTCAAGCATAATCATGAAATGTGCCCGATCAAAGCTCAGTATCTCAAGTTCAATGGGATTATCCCACCGTATGCGAAAAGGATATTAGAATTGAATTGCTTAGTTGGAATAAGAATAAACAAGACTATTAGCTCTTGTGTGATCGAGGCAAGGGGCCCTGAGAATATGACATGGTCAGAAAAGGATGCAAGGAACTATATGGATCAAGTGAGACGCTCACAACTCAAGGAAGGGGATGCCGAGGCAATGGTTACGTACTTATGAAAGCTGACAATGGAATTTTTTTTTATGCCATGGATCTAGATGAAGAACACCGGTTATGTAATGTCTTTTGGGCCGATGCAAGGAGTTGGGAGGTATTCAAAGAATTTGGTGATATGGTCACATTTGACACCACTTAGTTCACAAGTATCATATGCCTTTTGCCCCAGTTGTAGATGTAAACCATCATGGGCAATCGATCTTGTTAGGATGTGGTTTGGTATTACGAGAAGACACCTTCACTCGTATGGCTTTCTGAGAAATGGATTACTTGCATGTTTTGGCAATCTCCTAATGCCATCATCACAGACCAATGTAGGGCCATGGAAAATGCGATAAGTATCGTGTTTCCTTATGCAAGGCATCGTATGGTGTTTGTGACATATCTTGAAAAATGTCCCGGAAAAGTTGAAAGGGTATTAAGATTATGATTCAATCAAACCGAAGCTCTTTAATGCTATATATGATTCATTGATTGAAGATGAATTTGAAAAAAAATGGGGCAATGTCATCGACAAATATCGATTAGGGGATAATGAATGGCTAAGTGGTTTGTATGAGGATAGGCACCGATGGGTGCCGACATATGTGAAAGATACTTTTTGGGCCGGGATGTCAACCCCCAGTGAAGCGAGGGCGTCAATGCCTACTTTGATGGCTATGTCCATTCAAATACAACCTTGAAAGAATCTGTATAGCAATATGAAAATGCCTTATGTAAAAAGGTGCAGAAAGAAGAAGAGGAAGATGCCCATTGTTTCAACTTCCAAGTTAAGAATGTGTATCCTTATGGGTTTGAGAATCAATTTCAGGAAGCATACACAATTGAATAATGCAATGACTTTCACGCTCAATTAGCTGGTAAGATTGCATGCAATTTGATCTTCATAAAGACAGTAGATGGTGTTTCAGAATTTGAGATAGAAGAAGACATCAAATTTGGTGAGACTGGCTTTTTAAAAACTGATACCTTCCATGTTCATTTTAATAAGGACTTAAGAGAAGCTAATTGTAATTGCCGGTATTTTATTACTCCCTCCGTCCCAATTTGTTTGTCAACTATTCCATTTTCTGCTACGCCTTAAATTGCTTATATCTTTCAATCTATAATTTTTTTCACGGTTTTAAAAACTTTGTATAATAGAATTAATCATGACCTATCAAACAAGATCTATATTGCATATATTTGGACGTCAATATTAAAAGATATAAACGATTGAAAACTGACACAATTATCAAAAATTGACAAACAAAATGGGACGGAGGGAGTATAAGGGTATCGTGTGCAAGCATATTATCATGGTTTGGTCAGAAAAGAAGCTTAATAAAGTGCCAAGGCCATGCAAATTGGAATTGGAAACGCAAGCCCAAATGGAATTGCTTTGACGTTATGTACAATGCTTTTAAAAGAGCCGCCAATAAGGCCATGCATTCCGAGGCTAAGAGTGAGAGGGTGGTGGCTAAGTTGCAAAAAGTAGAAGCGGAGAATGAAGTTGGTGATGACGAGTGTGTAAGCAATCAGGCCATGTCCGTCAATGTACAAGATGATATTATAAGTTCCAAAGATAACGAAAAACCTGTGGGAGATCCAATTAAACGTTGTAAGAGAGGGCGACCACCGGTAAATAGGAAACAACCAAGGCTTGAGAAAATCATTAGGAAGGTTCAGCAATCAAGGAAAAATGTCCAAGGAAGTTGAGGCAATGCCAAGAGTAGATCGGTATAGCAACTAACTTTGAGTAATTTTTAACAAGAAGCCATAACAAGAAATTTAATTGCTTTATAATTACATTAACGTGTTACATTATGTGTATGCGCAGGGTTTGGCAGAGAATGGAAATATGGAGGTTCGAAGTGTCCACACTCATGCTATGGAATTCGACAAGAGTATCACTCAAGAGAGTGTAAACTTTAGTGTAAGTATGATTATTGACCTTCTTTTGTCGTGTCATTTTGAAACTTATCCATTCTACATAACATCCCTAATGATTTTCTTTTAATTTTAGACATCCCAAATGATTGGGCCACATCTCGGTATGTTGAGGTGTGACCTTAATGAAGCTCTAATTGATTTGAAAAATTGAGGTATAATATCTTCTTTGTCTATAATTTTTTTTCATGTTTTGTTTAGTTTCTTAATAGAAGTTAATAGCTATTTTAGCTTTCCATGCAGGCTTTATGACCTTAATGCTTCTTTGTAGGTGCTTTTGTTAGCAGAAATATTTGGCAGGAAATGCATGTGGGGAAAACTTTTTGCTTTATATTTGAGGAGACCTTTAGTTACCAGAAATAATTTTTGATCAATCAATGTAATAGTTGGCAGAAATATTTTGCAAAACAATGTGAAGTGCTGGATATGTGAGGAAACTTTTTGTTTTGTATGTTTGGGAAATCTGTGTAATTATGTCATGTGTTGGATCCATTGATGAACATTTGAAAAGTTTTTGGAACTGGAAAGGGAATAACAGTTTATTTTTCTTCTTTTCGTACAGCTGTAATTCAACTTTGTACATTTTGTTTATTTTTAGTGAGTCTCCACAAAAGCATGCAAAAGGACAAAACAGTGTTGCTTAAAGCGTGTAATATATTAGCTACACAAAAAACTTCCTAGTGGCAAAGGATGTTCTCAACAAAGCAGGGGAATGGGATCTCTTGATATCCACAAGCAAACACACAACCAAAAGACAAATTCTCATTTCTGAAGCTTAACACGGATTGGATTACCAAATAGTAGTAACAAAAAACTGCCACATTTCATATAGCTGCACAAACAAAGATCAGGTACAAAAGGGATACAACCAAATTGGAAAACAAGACACATGCAAAGGCCTTCAAATAAGAACTACAAAAAAATTACTAATATCATTCATAAACAGCCCACAATGGTTGATTTTCTGGGTGATTGGGCTGGAGAGTTGTAGACACCCCAATTTAGGCCCTCTACAATTCTCGAACCACGGCCTAAATGGCCTCCCCAATGATGAAATGAACCAGTAAATACCTTGAAAACAATGCAGGATAAATGCTCTCAAGGACTTTCAAGCCCAAAGCACTAAACCAAATTCAAGCGCCTTAGTTGAACTTGGGCACCATGGTTCAACTTGGGCGCCCAAATTCAACTTGGGCGCCCGAGTTCCCCCAAATTATGAAATTGCAGAGCATCTGCAGGGGAATCAAATGATGGTATTCTCTACTTCTGAAACCTTGTGGAAATGCTGGGAAAATGTTCCAACTTACCCTTTTTACCTCTTGAACCCTTTGAACCCTTTCCAAAGCCTATATATACCCTCTCATGGCCCAAAAACGTGGCTAACGACTCCTTCACTCCTCCTCGATGATGGAGTTATGGAGTAGTGGTTGGGAGGGAGGTGGAGGAGGTGGAGGTGGTGGTGGTGGTGGAGTACTGATGGGAGTTGCGGTAGCGGTAGAGTGATAGTGGGAGTGCTGATGGTGTAATGGTGGTGGTGATAGTGGTTATGGAGTGGTGGGATCTGGTGGTTGAAATGGTGGACTGGTGGTGGGAGTGGTGGAATGGTGGTGGGAGTGTACAAGGGAGGTGATGGTGGGAGTAGTTGTAATGGAGAAGTGATGGTGATAGTGGTGTAGTGGCGGAAGTGGTGGTGGTAGTTGTGGCGAGAGTAGGGTAGTGGTGGTGGTGGTGGTATTATTGGTGGTGATAGTTGTGGCAGGAGTGGCAAAGTGGTGGTGGTGGTGGTGGTGGTGGTGTAGTGGTGGTAGTGTAGGTGGCGAAAGAGTGTTTGTGGTAGTAGTGGAGTGGTGATGGAAATGGCAGAGTAGTGGTGATATCTATAGTATTGGTGCTAGTGGCGGTGCTGGATTGGTAGCATTGTGGTGGTGGGAGTGGCGGAGTGGTGGTGGTGGCGTGAGTGGTGGGAGTGACAATGTGGTATTTCTCAAAGAGTAGGATTCTTGTGCCATTTATACAAACATTTTGATTGACATAGCCCTAAGCATCACACGTGCCAAGTGGTCAAGCCCTTGGCTACATGTGATCAACGGGATTAACAAATCCAAATTTTGATACATAAAATCAATCTGTACTCTTTGATTGACAAGCAAAGTTTGCATTATGGCGAGGAGAGTGAATGAACCTAAGTCACGGGGTGCTAATCACCCCATGACCGAGCCTAAAACGACTACTCAATCATAACTACGGGAAACATGACTATTTTTATAAAGGAAATAAAGAACATAACAAATGACTTTAAAAAGTGATTTTTAATGAAGATCCTATATTTGCCTAACACTTCAATACTTGAGAAATTAAGTAACAAGGTTTTGAACAAGGATTTTTAAGAGAAAATAACTAGAGAAACATGGAAATGAGAAACTTAACAAGAACGAAAATAAATTAGATAGATAGAACAATCTAAGTACGAGCTACAACATTAATAAACGACAAATTAACGGGAGAGAAGTGCTTACATGAGAGTTCTAGAGAGAGAGAGCTTGAAAATCCTCCAATGGAGGAGCAAAAATTAAACTAAAGTGAAAGAGTAAGAAGTGAGAGAGAAGGAGAGAGCCAAGTCTATTTAATCCTCCCAATCCTCTCTCTAATAAAGTTGCATAAAGTCCTCACAACTACCCAAAGTTTCCATAAATAGAAAGTGCAAAAAGAGATCAAAAGTTGCATTTTGGAGGAGTTTGGATCGATCCAAATGTTGCTGATGAAGAATTTCCCAAGTCTGGATCGATCCAACCCCTCTTTGGATCGATCCAAAGAGGTTTGATGAAGAATGGGTGAAGTTGGATCGATCCAACTTTTCTTTGGATCGATCCAAAAGGCTTTGATGAAAAATTGATGAAGTTGGATCGATCCAACCAACCTTTGGATCGATCCAAAAGGCTCTGCTGGAGAATTGATGAAGTTGGATCAATCCAACTTAAGTTTGGATCAATCCAACTTCTCCTTGGCTTGAATTTCACTCCTTTGATCACTCCGCTTGAATTGTGTGCTTCCGGATTTCTTCCAAGGAACTCAAATGGATCGTGTGACCCTCGGGGGAGATGGTCCTCGGTCTTGTGAGTGCTTGTTCAAGCCCGGACCCCACCAGCAGTTTTGATGTGCGTGAGACAAGGCTTGTGACTTTTCACATTCCCGGGCCTTGGCCGAATCGTCATTTCGTGGCTCGTGAGGCCCGGTGTTGGCGTGCCATGGGGCACGTGGCCCTCGGTAACGTGGCACGGATCTCAATGCACACCAAACGCACTCATTTTCCTTGTTTAACCTGTAACTTAACAAAAACACCACTACACGCATATCAACCAAATTAAGCGCGAATTCGCGTGTGTGTGTGTGGAATAAATGAGCGAGATAAGCCCCGGTTATCTACAATATTGGGGGCTTATCAGCCGGTGTAAAGAATGTTCTCCCTTTTAAAAAACATAATCTTCTAAGTAATGTAAAACATAGTTACCAAGCCTACTTAATCACTTATTACTTAATTCATTCAGTTTTAAGTGTTGAATCTATGTTATGAAACAACGCCTAAGATTCAAATGAAACTTTTCCATCTTATTGAGTCTTAACTAGTTGAAAATTGACGTGCTTCGTACGCCACTTATTGCCCTTTGTAGATCATTTCTTTTCGTGAAGGATGGTCCACTTTTTGGATTTGATCGTAAGTAGATATTTGATGTCATCGTTCCTTGTAAGGACCAAGTTCCGGAGTTCTTTGTTTTGGAAATTCCATTTGAAAAAACACACATTACATCGAGTTGTAATTTTAATTTTTAGAGTGTCTGTTTAGGTGTGGAAGGAAATCAATATGTAATTCTTTTTATTGCGGTCTATATTTTGATGTAATTCAAGAAACTTGCTCAAGCAACATACAAGCTTCATATCAAGCCAGTGGGCTGCCTTTAGCAACTTGCTCGAGCAACTTGTCCATCAACTCTTCTGCCAAGAATCTACAGACAAATTTTCAGCAACCTTCAGGACTTGCTCGAGCAACCTATCAAGCAAGTTGGGCGCGCATAGCTCTCTATAAATACCGATGTGCTAGGGTTTTTTCATTATCTCTCATAACCTATAGCAGCCGCACTTTTTTGGAAGAAGAGAGAGAGAGAAGTTTCTTGATCTTTTGAGTGATTACCTTGGAGTTTCAACACAATCGAACAATCGTACAACAACATGTTCATCTCCAAGAAGTTCTCTACAATCTAGAAGTGATTTCTACGGAATACTTTTGGTGGGATTCCGAAAGTATCCAAGGAAGGCTTGTGCGATTCAAGGCGTTGGCAATCAAGATCACTGGGTGCGGTGTACGTGTGACTCGACAGGTGATACTTAGAACGTTGTGAGGATTTACATCGTTTGGATAGGTATATCTGTAACTGCACAATGAGTATAGTGATTTTGATTCATTCCCGTGGTTTTTTACCCATTTAAGGTTTTCCACGTATATCTCTGTGTTGTGGGACTTGACTGCTTGCGTGAATTTCTGCTGGTAGTATTAACTAGTGATTCACATTCATACTGTTAGCGTTATTACGGATTTTTAGGGAACCCTGATTTTTCATGATTTGGATGTTGTTAATTATGAGTGGAGCTCAATTTCACATGATTAGGTTAATAGTGATTTGTCTCCATCTGGTGAGTACTTTTTTGGTCTTGTATAATTACCAATTGTATCTTTTTTGTAATCACTTTTTTTTTTTAACTATTTGCTATTGAATTTTGGTAATTAATAGATGCTGTTAAGACTTTGTGTCTTCCTTCGGATATGTTACATAGGACTATATGATGAGTTTGGTCATGTTTCCGGTGTTCGAAATTCTATTCTTGGGGTTTGTTTTGTTGTGGGTTTAGTTGTTTTCAAATAAAGGGTTAAGGAGCCGAGCAAAAAAAAAAAAGGGTTAAGGTTTTGTTTTAATACTACGTGTGTTCTCTTTTTGATATGCACTTGCAAGTCGTTTTGTGATGGTTCTTGATGATGCTGATGTTGTAGAGATTACTATTCGCATGAGAGATCGGTGTTGGATTGTGGGTGGAAGAAATGGATGATCGAATTGATCGTAAAAGTTTGAAGAGTTTTCTGAATCTGTAATTTTGCAGTGTTATGATTTCCTTTTGGTGATCGTCTTTGAGGCATCAGATGTGTAAATTGAAGGATGCCGGTGCTTTGTGCTCACTTTTAAAATTATAATAACACAATTGGTTTCTATAGTTGGAAAATTTTGTGTTTGTGAATAACCTAAGAGATACAAGTGAACCAAGACACAAATAAAAAAAACGCCAACAAATAACACAAAGAAACTATCTGTGCCAAAATGGATGCTTTGAAAATTCATCGAAAAAACCATTTACATGCTTTTATACCATTCACATTTTCATTTTTCTTAATCTGTGTACGAGTCGGAGAAAATCTCTTTTGCTCTAAATGCAGAAATGAGAGTGACACACAACATTGATAAAAAAAAACTATTGAAAACAGAAACCAAAGTGGCTTATTAGTCAATGACTCAATATGAACCCCCACTTTCAACCCAAAACAAAAATAGAAATATAAATAACTTTACAAGTCAAAGAAAGCCAGAAAAGGGAATGAAAACTCACCTTGAATTTTTAAGCTTGAGTGCGTTTAGAAGAATCTAAGTCCTAACCTTTGGTGGGGGCTAAAAGCAATGAATACCTTAAGAAAAATGCAAAATAGATCACAAGAAACAAAACAAGCTCTACATAGTTACCTACTTACCTTCAAAGAAAAACACGCATAAAAGAAAAATTAAAACCAATCAATGTAATCTTCACCCTTTTTTTCATCTAGATTCCTAAACTTCCAGTGAAATTGTTTTGAGAGCCTATAACAAAATCACAAAACAGGTCATGAACACACAAACAAAATACACTGATAAACTGTCAATATATGATTAAATATAAAAAGGGACTAACAAAAGAAAGCAATCCATCGAATTAGAACCCAAAAATGGAGTTCAAATAGACAAAAGAGAAACAATACCTTATTTTCTGGATATACTTTCTCGAAACACCAGAGAGAGTAAGGGAAGGGAGTATGCAGATGATCTGTAAAAAAACAAAAGAAGAAGTTAGTTTTCGGTTTCAGGTTTCTTCGACTAAATTTGAGAGAGAGAAGACCAAAAGAAATGAGAAAGTGCATGTAGGGTCAGCCCTGACATTTGGGAGGCTTAAAGCGAATTTAAAAGATAAGGCCCTTGGTTTTTTATCAAGAAAAAAATCAATATAAGTGGCTAATAAAATGTAAAAAGATAAAACATGGTATTTTAGCTTGATAATGTAACGAACATAAACTTTTAAATTTTTTATACCATGATTTTTTTCAAAGTACCGTTCATCAAGTTCTTTTTATTTTTTTTAAATACCGCTCAACATTATTAGTTTTAATGATTTTCTATTGAAGTTTGTTGATTCAAAACAAACTATTTTAGTTCATTGGTCGTTGTGAAAAGTGATTTATTTGTGAATGTGATAGTAAAAGTTAAACATAAAATTGAAATAAATAAAACAAAATATTAAAAAAAACTTATCAAATATGGTGTGCAAAATATTTGAACATTAATTGGACTTGAGAAACATCTACCACTAAAAACTCTTTATCAATTTATATTAATATTATGGGTGCAAGAGTTATAGGAGGTTGCTTATCAAAAAAAGAGTTATAGGAGGTAGAAAACAGGAAAAACAAAAAATTACATAGCATAAGCCGCTCGCAAGTATTGAATCCTAGACGCCAGAGATAATGTGGAAGCGCACAAACCATTGTAACTACCTTTCCGTTTGTGTTTTATAAGTAATAAGTTATATATATATATATTATAAAAGCAACTTCTATTGAGAATGGGCCCCCATTTTTTTGCTTAAATTACGGGCCTAAAGCCGCCACACCTCCGGCTTTACCTCAGGGCCAGTCCTAAGTGCATGTAAAAAAAGCAGGTTAATAAGACAACTTTTTCTCTTCCATGAATTCTTTATGCAAGTGATGCCGTGATGGTGAGAGAGAGCAGTGATGGTCACACCCAAAAAAATTACTCCAATATATATAGAAGGAAAAAGGCGAATAGGAAGAGTGAGGGGCATGAAAGAGTCTCCAAAAGCATGAAAATCTGTCACAATAATTGGGTAGCCATGATTTGTTTACACAATGAAAAGTACTACATGTATGGTACTATATGAGCCACTCAACAGTAGTTGTAATATAATAATAACAAGAAGAAAAGAACCAATTACGGCTGCAAGGACTCAGCAGTAGTAGTAGTAGTTCCCCCTGTCACATTTTAAATGTCCACCTTTTTATTTTGGGATGTCCCAAAATAAGTGTCCATTTTCTATAAATAACCATCAAAACATAGTACTAAATTTTCAATTTTACCCCTAAAAGTACTCTTTCATTCCTAATTGATTTGACAGTTTTTGGTATTCATATCATTCTTAAATTGACAATATCTTTCAACATATAATATTTTTCATGATTTTGAAAACTTTGTATAATAGAATTAATTGAAATCTATCAAACAAGATCCATATTGTATATTTTTTGAAATTCATATTGAAGAAGGATATAAACAATTTAAATACATTTAATTGACTTCATAGTTTTTAAGGTTCCTTTCGGAAATTTAGAGCGCAAATTTTAACTTCATAAAAAGCTCAATTTCCGATCGAGGACATTTAAATTGGGACGGAAGGAGTAGTAATAAAGAGGAAAAAGAGAGGATACGAAACAACCACCGTCCATCATCAAAAGTACTAAGCAATGACGCAAGAACAGTAGCACAAGTACCACATAGAAGCTGAATTTCGGGAGACCCAGAAGTTGGGATTTTTTTCCCTACTCCGTGCAGTACCTGTTTTCTCCTAATGGGTAACTTTTGTCAAACAAGTTGTGGTTGCCCATGTTTTTGGCTTTTTTTTTTGGAAGACAAATTACAAAACAAGTTATAAATTCCAAAAGACCAAACTAACCCCACCAAGTTATAAAACCAATGGCATTTTGGTCCAAAAGTGGCAAGCCAACTTGTGTTCTTATATATATAAGGTTAGGGGATAGATAACAAATAGAACTTTTCTGTTTGGCCTTTTTAGCCATCTCTTGGATCTTTGAAATCCATTTATAGATCCACACTAAAAGCATTTTGTTAAAAGGTCCTTAAAAAACTTATGAAAGGGTCCCGTTCTCATCACTGTCTCAGGGCATCTCCACTCGCATAATTAAGGTGAAACTAGTGTAAGAATTAGTATAGTTAACTACAAAATATGTAAAAATATGTTCCAATAGTGTTGTTTGTGTAAGAACTAAAGTGGCAGGGATTAACATTTAGCTTGTTTCAGCAATACCTGTGATGGTGCGGCAAACTAACAAGAGAGAGAGAGAGAGGTGGGAAAAAGGTGATTTTTCGTGTACTGCTTGTCTGCTGGGAAAAAATAGAGAGGAGAGGTAGAGATAGAGAGAAGAGAGAGAGAGGGGAAAAGAAAGAAAAGTTGGGTCCCACCTATACCTATATATACATATATATACATATGTATTTGTGTACCTTTTTAACAACACCATTGCAACACTTCTTACATTAATAACAGATTTTGTCATAACACCACAAAAATGGGACCTACTTTTTACACTTTTGTGTCATATAACACCACAGTTTTGTCATAACCACTGGAGATGCCCTCATAACCAAGATCCATCCTCCTCTTGAAAGCCGCACCAAAGTAAAGGCAAATCATGTTTCTTTGTATTCCAAAGGGATCCAAACATCAGTCTATCAATGTTTACAAAATGGATGCCGATTTTAGGCATAAAAATCGCTTTTGTTGAGAAATATTATACATATACACAATCCTTGCCCAACCAAACTAAAGAATACGAGTGGAATACTACGCATACAAAAATAATTTGTCCAAAAACTTAGGTACAGATCATTTAAAAAGAGTAAAGTAACAAATCGATTCGATGACATTATCTTAGACCTCCTTTGAGTCCTTACAAATTCAATCTGTTCATCTGTTTTCTGGTACCATCCCTAGAGAGCAGGAATGCTGAGGGAACCCACGTTGAGCAATCTCGGCAGTATCTGCACCAACAAAACCAAGGAATCCAACGTTCAGAAAAGCTTTCATGCACCGTCTTATGCAAGTGTAAAATAGTTCCAACAAACCACACCTCTCCAAGTCGAGCAGTGATTTTTAAGGGAACAAAGTCGTCAGCTCGTGTCACGCCTACATTTACAATTGCAGTAGCAGCACCTGCCTCATGAGCGGCTCTGCAAACTCAATTTAAAGAGTGAAACCAACCTGAGATTACCAGCGGATTTGGAGAACAAAATGCACCTCTCTTTATTCAACTGGTTAAAAAATTTTAACAGCAATAGGATTGAACAGGAGCTTTGTTTCCTAGTTTCATGGCTGCTGAACTGAACACAATGACGGAGAGAGGAATCCAGATACTGCATAACTATACTGAACTGAATTGGGTGATCGATATGTATCAAAAGAAATCACATGGTTCAGATTTCATTATGATTGTCATATATAGTCACAACTGTTTAATCAACAAAAGATGCATTTGCACTCAAATGTGATTTGCATTCTAAAGAGTTATAGCTGCTATAACTGGAGCAGCGAAAAATCAAGATGTGGCTAGCTCCATGACAGGACGAGTTATAGTTGCATCAATTCCAGCAATGAAAATGAATGCACTAGTTACATAATTAGAGCATGCATGATTCAATATAGTCATCTCTACGAGCAGAGAGAATGGGCATGGTGTAAGTAAACTTAATTCATGGCAAGTTAAACTTGGGAGTGCAGATAGTCCATAATCTCCAGAACTTTTGTCATCACATTGGTCTACCATGGGAAACTAACGTCAGTGATGATATGATCGTCAGGTTTTCTAGGTAAACACACATAGGGAATGTTTCATATTGACAAATTATCTGGTAAACAGCACTCTTTGTCTTTGATGAAAAGAAAAGCAAAAACCATATGTACCTAACAAGTCTGAAAGCAGACATGGTCATCAGAGATGATCCAAGTGCCAGGAAAGCATCACATCCTTTTGCAGCTTCCATCGCTTTATCGGCTCTATCCTTGGGGACATTATCACCAAAGAATACAACCTTCAAATCAAACACGTAAGGATATGTGAGGTATCACCTCAGGATACTGCTTTCTGTATGAGTTCAACAAAATAAGTATGCAAGATAGAACTCAAGTAACTACCAAATGGATAAAATTAGAGCAGGAAGGAAATTATCAAAACACATCAAACTACATGGACCAGAAGAATAAGCCTATGGGTCCTCTTTACAAGCAACCCATCTTAGTTCGAACGCTATACCTGACGGCTGTTCAAATTCACATGTTTTTCACCTGGACCCATAGATTAACATAATGTTGAAATGCTAGGAACTTTCTCTAACTTAGAAATCATACGAGACTAGCAAATGTTGAAAGTCTACGCATCTTGTTCAGTGAACGCTAACTATTTAATCTACAGTGTACAAACACCCATCTTAAAGAGGTGGATTCAAATTTTGTATAAAACAACTTCTAACCTGATGGCCAGGGCAATCTTTACCCAGCCCACCAAGTACCCAAACTACCCAGGGCGCATGGAGCTTTCTCCAACTTGAGGGAGTTTCCAGGGGCAGGTTCGATTAAAATATCTAGAACCGCAGCGGGTTGGGGCGGGAACGGGTGCTTGCCCGCACCCAAACCTTGTGTTAGGTACATTGTAAGAGAATAGTCCCACATTGCTTGGGTACGGAATGAGAGATCAGTTTATAACACAAGGGACCTCTCCACTCATTGTCAATTGGTATTTTGTTGGATATAAAGTTTCCACATGGTATCAAAGCTGGCCCATTCCATCCCAAATTAAAACTGAGAAAGCCCACATGCCACGATGATAGTTCCTGTTATTTGATAGAGAGAAAGAAGTGTAGGGTGTTAAATCAACCCTAACACAAGAGAACTTTATTTATATTATCACGAGACAGGTTACACAATATAACTAAGCAATGTGGGACAAATACATATAAACTATTCTAACAGTTCCGAAAAAAGCCTGCACGAAAATAAACCCAAAAAAGTGGCTACAAGTGATTGACCTATATGCGGCTGCAAGTGAGATGGGGTGTTAGAGAATAGTCCCACATTGCTTGGGTAAGAAAGGGAGATCACTTTATCACACGAGGGGAGCTCTCCAATCCTTGGCCAGTGGTTTTGGGTTGGATGTAAAGTTTCCACATATATTAACAACTTTTAATAAGTTAAATTATCCATATACTATTGTGAGTGGAGCTTACCACTTATCACACAACTTCTTATTCCCTAGTATCCGTTCAAAAGGTACTTTGCTGTCTCGCTTTCTTCAGTATATTATTAACTTTTAGGATGATTTTCCTGTTTGCTAAAATCTTTGCTTTTAACACCTCCAATTCTCATGTGCTAAAAGCAACAGGGTGATTTTAGCAACTTGTTTTTAGCAAAAGGAGTATGTGAGAGAGAAAGAAATTGGCTTTTAGCAACTTAGCTTTTATCTAATGTGACCAAAAGTTACTTTAGCAACCTTGCTAAAACTCATTTTAGCAACCTTGCTAAAACTCATTTTAGCAAATGGGAAACAAAGCCTAAATACTGTGTGTGTGTGTGTGTGTGTGTGTGTAGCCGCAGTCACCCCCACAGGTTTCTCCTTACAGTATACGGCACCCACCACCAGCTCCAAGCACCGTCTTTCACTTGGTCTCACCGTCTGTCACTCTGTCTCATCTTTTTCCGTCTTTCCATTTCAACCAGTTACATAGATATGAGCAAGTTTGTTGATCTGCGATACACAGACAAGAAAATATGTATAGCTTCTCATCTCCCTATATCTGAAATTCATAGTTTATTTGGACTCTGGATATAGCTGCAGGGGGAAGGGTTTGAACAACTTCCGATGCCAAGCCTCCTCTCTCTCTCCACTTTGTCAAGGCTGCCTCAGCTTTCCCCCCCACCACCTCCGACCTTTACCCAGAGCACTCCGACTATACCATCCACAAGATATACAAGAGGTTTATCTGAAACCATTGGCAAAAGGGTATGAAGATCATTTGAACCTCACACATTGGTATGAATAACAGATTCTTCTTCTTGAATTACAACTACCAGCATCCTCCAGTAAATTAAATTGAATTAGAGAAACTCGGTTTAAACCAGAATCTCTTACGTCGGGTTTGACAACTCCATTGCATTTTTGGCAAGTGGGGATGTGAAAATCCTCCTCCCAAAATTTTTCATCAATCTCTATATCTCCGTCAGGCCTTTGCTTCATGCCAAACTTCTTGTCTGATCTGCTGTCATAGTCCAAACTTTCAATTGCTGCTGCCCACTGCAGGAAAACATTATGTTCCTCAACTGCTGTCTCAAATAAGAAGAGAGAAAACAGAAATAATAAGGATTCAAGGGTATTGTTATAACATCCAACTCAAAACCAATTGGCAATAAATGGAGACGCCGCCCAAGATCATATACTAGTTTTGAAGGTTATAATTAACCAATGTGGGAAAAGCTCTAACACTTCCCCGCACGTGCGAACACTGACTCACATGTGATGAGGTAAACAAACAATTACCACATACGACAACTATCAACCATCCACGACAAGCAAATGGGGAACCAACCATCAACGACAGAGTCTTTTCCAAAAGCCTCTGAAAGCCTAATTCTAATATCATGTTAAAGCATCTAACTCAAAACCAGAGTGGAGAGGCTGTCAGGCTCATATACTAGTTTGGGATGTTATAACTACCTAATGCAGAACAAGCTCTAACACTCCCTCGCACATGCAACCCCTAACCCGCCCGTGGAGAGGTCAACAAACAATTTAACACATAGGACAACTATCAACCATCAAGGACAAACAAAGGGGGAACAAACCATCAACGACATAGAGCCTTGTTCAAAAACCTCTGAAAGCCTAGCTCTGATACCATGTTAAAGCATCCAACTCAAAACCAATTAGCAATGAATGGAGAGGCCGCCTAGGATCATATACTAGTTTTGGAGGTTAGAATTAACCAATGTGGGACAAGTTCTAATAGGTACCAAAGTCAAATATCAGTTTCAGTGTTCTAAAAGTCGTTAGGCGCTAGTTGGGCGGCCGGGCACTGCCTAACGCCTAAGCCGATTAATCGGCCCCTTGACAATAGGGCGTGATTTCCCATTTTTTTATTTTTTTAAAATATTCTCCTATACCCTCCCCAAATTTTGAGAGCAAATACATCAATAAAAGTTGAAAAAAACATTAAATAACATGGAAACTAAGTAATAATGCGAAGTTCAACGTTCAAAGTTCAAATAAAATGGAACTAAGGAATACCAACTACCAAATAACTAGTCAATAGTTAATTACTAAGTTCAAACTTCAAAGAATCACAATAAAATGGAACTAAGTAGTACTAGGGCTTGTAAAAGTTTTGATCGTGTAAACTGTAAATTGCTGGGTATGTTTTGTTGTTGGTATACGGTATATATATAGATAACTACACCCAACCCCCTTAAATTCTATTACGACGACACTAAAGCCCTTAAATTTCTAAAATTGCATATTTTACCCGACTAATGGTCCGATTAATTGCCGCCTTTCTCCGCCAAGCCGATTATTCGCGCCTAGCCCGCCTAGCCGATTAATAGCTGCCTGCTCCGCCTAGCCAATTAATCGCTGCCTTGTTCCGCCTTATGGCCGATTAATTAGCTGGCTGCCTTTTTAAACGCCTCGACTCCTAGGCGTGGTGGTGGGTCACTGCGTAGCGCCTAGGCACCAATTAATCGGCCGCCTCAACCGCCTTTTAGAACACTTATCAGTTTCTACCATCGCAAGGTAATCAATACGAAAAGACATTTGAAATGGAAACTACAGAAATCATTCATGTGTACTATGCTCGAATGTAAACAAATAGACTACCTAAAGACGTGATACAGGAGCATTATTGGCGTGAAAGTTTATTTAGATTTATTTAGTTTTCTTGTTTCCTATGTCTTGTTATTTTGTGTTGACTGTCTTGGAAATGTTGCTTGCTTTGGAAAGGTTTGAAGCAATAAGTGTCTAGGGAATAGTGAGTTATGTGGGTAGTCTAAGAGTCATTTATCTATTGTAATCTCTATATATATCCATTTTAATGAAATCTGAAGTAGTTTTTGAGAGTCTAAAAATTATTTACAAGTTCTCTTCTTGCTTGTGAGTGAGAGAGTCCTAACATCAAGCATGTGGCTTGGTCGCGTGAGTGACATCCGCGATTAGCAACGTCGAGTGACATCCGTTGCCCCCGGTGAGTGGCATCCCGGGACTATCCCTAGTCTCCTAGTTGGGACCTTTCGGTTTCAGCTACTCTAGCAGGTGTTGGCCTGCATCAAATTGGATGGGTAATGACTGTTCAAGAAGATGATCAGTGGCTCAAGCATAACATCTTCCGAACTTATTGCTTGACCAACGAAAAGAAGTGTATCTTGATGATTGATTCTGGAAGTGTGGAAAATATGGTGTCCAAGACCATGGTGGAGAAACTGAAACTTCCATGTGAGCAGCATCCCAAGCCCTACAAAGTGTCATGGTTCAAGAAAGGAGGAGAGGTTTTGGTGACACAAAGATGCCAGGTGAAATTCTCTATTGGAAAGTATGAAGATAAACTCTATTTTGACGTCCTTCCCATGGATGCTTGTCATTTACTTCTTGGAAGACCGAGGCAATATGATCGATGTGCTCAACAGGATGGGAAGAAGAACACATACACGCTTAAGAAAGGTGGGGTAACATTTGTATTGAACCCTTTGAAAGATATCCCCACAAGCATGGCATCACAAAGCCAAGTCAACTTGCTGTCCCACAGGACTTTTGAGCAAGTTTTCAGCGAAGAGAAAGTGGCTTATGCTTTGGTGGTTGTAGGGGAAGCTAAGGAAGATGTCAGAGATGTTCCTGAAGAAGTTTCAGAGTTACTCCACAGATTCAAAGCCCTCATTCCAGATGAATTACCTGCTGGTTTGCCGCCTCTTCGTGACATTCTGCATCAAATCGATTTCATTCCAGGTGCAATCCTTCCTAACTTGCCTCACTATAGGATGTCACCTAATGAACATGCTGAATTAGAAAGACAAGTTGATGAATTGCTGAAAAAAGGTCTGATTAGGGAATCACTAAGTCCTTGTTCTGTCCCAGCCCTCCTAACTCCAAAGAAAGATGGAACTTGGAGGATGTGTATCGATACTAGGGCTGTGAACAAGATAACTGTCAAGTACCGGTTCCCAATACCCCGTCTTGATGACATGTTTGATATGCTTCATGGTTCAAAGGTGTTTTCTAAGATTGACCTTCGAAGTGGATACTATCAAATTCGAGTTAGATTGGGAGATGAATGGAAAACAGCCTTTAAAACAAAGAATGGCTTGTATGAATGGCTCATTATGCCATTTGGGCTTTCTAATGCCCCAAGCACTTTTATGAGGCTGATGACTCAAATTTTGAAGGAGTTCATGGGGAAGTACGTTGTCGTTTACTTTGACGACATCTTGGTGTATAGCCAAGATAAAGTTCAGCACCTTGAGCATTTAACAAATGTGTTCAAAGTCCTGCATGACAACCAGCTGTACATTAATCTTAAGAAGTGCTCTTTTATGACTGATCGGGTTGTGTTTCTAGGCTATGTTGTGAGTGCAGAAGGCATGCAAATGGATGAGGAAAAGGTGAAGGCGGTTCTTGACTGGCCAACTCCTAAAAGTTTTACCGAAGTGCGAAGCTTTCATGGTTTGGCTTCTTTTTATTGACGGTTCATCAAACATTTCAGCACTCTTGTTGCTCCTATGATGGATGTCTTGAAGAGCAAAGAGTTTCGGTGGACTAATGAGGCCGAAAAGAGTTTTCAGCTTTTGAAGGCAAAGCTTGTGGAAGCTCCCGTGCTAGCACTGCCCAACTTTTCTAAAACTTTTCAAGTTGAATGTGATGCATCAAATGTGGGTATAGGTGCTGTCCTAATGCAAGAAAGAAGGCCGATTGCTTATTTCAACGAGAAACTAAGTGATGCCAAGAAGAAGTACTCAACTTATGACAAGGAATTGTATGCAATTGTGCAAGCTTTGCGACATTGGGAAGAATATCTCATTGGTGTGGAGTTTGTTCTCTACTCAGATCATGAAGCTTTACGGTTTCTCAAGGCACAAAAGAAGCTGAATTCTCGACATTCTGGCTGGGTATCTTACATGGAAAGGTTCAGTTTTGTTCTAAATCACAAGGCAGGTTCCTCTAACAAGGTTGTTGATGCTTTAAGTAGAAAATACAGCTTATTGACTGTTCTCTCTTTTGAAATTGTTGGCTTTGATCTCCTGCCAGAATACTATGCAGGAGACTCTTTCTTTTCAAGGGTTTTGCAAGAGTTAAGTGATGGGAAAAGCCAAGATTATTTGCTCATGAATGGGTATCTTTTTAAGGGAAATCAGTTGTGTTCCAAAGGGGTCATTGAGGCTTTTTGTCATTCAAGAGTTGCATGGTGGTGGACTTGGTGGGCATGGTGGTGGACTTGGTGGGCATTTTGGAAGGGACAAAACTGAATTGCTGGTTAAAGAACGCTATTTTTGGCCATCCTTGAAGCGGGATGTTGCTCGTTTTGTGCAAAGTTGCTTGGTGTGTCAAAAGGCCAAAGGTGGAGTGCAAAATACAGGTTTATACCAGCCACTTCCTATCCCTAATGTCCCTTGGGAGGATATTTCAATGGACTTTGTCCTAGGCCTGCCGAGAACACAGCACGGGTATGATTGCATTTTTGTGGTTGTTGACCGCTTCTCAAAAATGGCTCACTTATACCATGCAAGAAATCCACTGATGCTTCCCATGTTGCTACATTGTTTTTCCGGGAGATAGTTCGTTTACATGGTGTTCCAAAATCTATTGTATACGATCGTGATGTGCGATTTATGAGTCACTTTTGGAAGACACTTTGGAAGCTTTTTGGAACTCAACTTCAGTTTTCTAGTGCTTATCATCCTCAAACAGATGGGCAAACTGAAGTGGTGAATAGATCGCATGGAAATTTATTGAGGAGTTTGGTAGAAGACAATCCAAGTCATCATTCCTCAAGCTGAGTTTGCTTACAACAGTTCTTTCAATCGATCAACAAAGAAGGCCCCATTTGAGGTGATTTAAGGTAGAAAACCTCATCAAGTGATGGATCTCTTGCCATTAAGTACCCAAGTTCGAGTTAGCTTGGAAGCGGAGGAGTTTGCTGCCCACATCAAAAACATTCATGATCAAGTTCGAGAGCGCTTAAAGGAAACTTCTAAGTATTACAAAGCCAAGGCTGATGCACACCGCAGGAACAAAGAGTTTGAAGAAGGTGATCTTGTCAAGGTTTATCTGCGCAAGGAAAGATTTCCGGCTGGTTCTTATAACAAGCTCAAGCAAAAGAAGTTTGGACCATGCCCAATACTCAAGAAACTGGGTCCTAATGCTTATCGACTTAGAGTTGCCAGCAGGATTATCTATTAGTCCAGTTTTCAACATTAGTGACCTGTATGCTTATTATGGAGATGATGATGGTGATTCCTTGAAGCTTGAAGACTTGACTGCTGTACCAGCAACTTCCCATCAAGAAATCATTGATGTCTTGGATGTTCGCTCCACCACTACTCGTCGAGGAACCTATACGCAATATTTGGTTCATTGGAAGGGAAAAGCACATTGTGAAGATGCATGGGTTTCAGCTCAAGAGCTCAAGAAGCTTGATGAAAGGCTTTGGGAAGATTTGGTTACAGATTCGAGGAAGGCTTCTTTTTCAGCGGAGGAGAGTGATGCAGGAGCATTATTGGCGTGAAAGTCTATTTAGATTTATGTTAAGTTATAGGGCTTATTTGTTATGTTCTTAGTTCCTAAGGGTAGTTTAGTCATTGTTCTTTTACCTGTGTATACATATGATGTATAGGTTTGCTTTGATGTGAAGAGAAAATTCCTTTGGATCTCTCTTTCTCTCTCTACAATTCAACATGGTATCAGAGCACTGATCATGTGCTGGGTTTGATAGAGAACTTTACATTTCGTGACTCTCCTACACAATCGATCGTCCTAATGTGCTTTTCACGCTAGTCGATCGAGTAGGGTGTGGTTTTTCACGTTAATCTTTCAGCAACAGTGTATCACGCTACTACAGAGAGCAGCGTTGTTCACTGTCGATCGTACCCAGTCCACAGATCCTTCACTCCGATGACTACCCAGCCTCCGGCGACCCTCGTCTGACTCCGGCGAGCTCCGGGGAGGCTTGGCTGACGTCGGCGAGCTCCAGCGAAGGTTTTCTGACACTGTAGCTACTGGGTTTTGTTCGACAACTGCTTTACAACCACCGGCAACCATCGGCGACCACCGGCAACCATCGGCGACCACCGTACGACCTCCGGCGAGGTCCACCGACGTCCGTACATGTGCCATTTTGGGTTTCTCAGCCTTTTGTTGTACTTAGGTTCAGTTGGGGGTTCAGTTAGGGTTTCTCAGTCTCTATTTAACCTGTTCCGCGAGTCGAAAGGTTCAGTTGGGGGGTTCATAAGGCTCCTCTGTGTGTCAGAAGGTCCAAGGGATCATCTGGGGGTTCAAACAGCTCATCTGGAGGGTTCAGTGGCTTGGAAAAGGGTCAAACAGCTCATCTGGAGGGTTCAGTGGCTTGGAAAAGGGTCAAACAGCTCATCTGGAGGGTTCATTGGGGTCCAGAAGGGTTCGTGGATCCATTTTGACCAATTTTGACCACTTTTTGGGAGCTCCGAGGCTTGTTTCTGACTAATTTCGACGTTTCGGATCCATTTGCGGGGTCGGTTTAAGGTGATTTCAAACGGAAATTGTTGGTACAATGGAGGTTTCCAATGCCCCTTTTTTCTGAGGGGGAGTTACAAACTCTCAGGCGCCTATTGTCTAGGCTTGACGCTCCATCTACCACTGCTTCTACTTCCACTGCTTCCACTGCTTGTGATTTCTTTGCTTCTGTCCATGCTAGTGCTTTCAGTGCATCTAGCTCCCGTCCTTGGATTATAGATTCGGGTGCCACGGATCATATGACGGGTTGTTCATCTTTTTTTGATTCCTACTCTACTTGTTCTGGTAAGGATAAAGTAAGAGTAGCTGATGGTTCTTTATCTGCTATTTCCGGGAAAGGTTCTATTCATTGTTCTCCAACCATACCTCTTTCTTCCGTTCTCCATGTTCCCAACTTTACTACTAATCTTATATCTGTCAGTAGTCTCACACAATCTTTGAATTGTTCAGTGACATTTTTTCCCACTCATTGTGTCTTTCAGGAACTGGGAACAGGAAAGACGATTGGTACTGGTAGAGTTCAGGATGGCCTGTATTTTTTGGAGTCTGTGCCTTGTCCATCTTTTACTCCCTCATCATTGGGTCATGCTCTTGGGGCGGATACGGGTTCAGCTCTTCCTTTATTGCATCAGTGGCACCGTAGACTAGGCCATCCCTCTTTTGGTGTGTTAGAAAACCTTTTTCCTACTTTAACTAAACAATGTTCTAGAAGTAGGTTCTTTTGTGAAGCTTGTGAGCTTGCGAAGCATAGACGTTCATTTTATGCTCCTGTTTATCAGCGAAGTGCTTCTCCTTTTATGGTTGTCCACACTGATGTCTGGGGTCCTTCCCCTATTACCTCTATTTCTGGTTATCGCTATTTTGTTACCTTTATTGATTGTCACTCTCGTATAACTTGGGTGTATCTACTTCAAGCAAAAAATGAAGTTTTCTCATGTTTTCAGTCATTTCATAAGATGGTGCACACACAATTTGATACAAACATCAAGATACTTCGTTGTGACAATGGGACTGAATATATGAATGGTCCCTTCAAGTCATATCTTGATGGCAATGGCATTCTTTTCCAAACTACTTGTGTAGATACACCGCAGCAAAATGGAGTCGCGGAAAGGAAGAACCGGCATCTTGCTGAGGTGGCTCGCTCTCTTATGTTTACTATGAATGTTCCTAAACATTTTTGGGGCGAGGCCATCCTTACAGCTTCTTATCTCATTAATCGAATGCCATCCAGTGTTCTTCAATTCCGGACTCCCCTGGATCTCCTTCCTGGTCACTTTCGGGTCTCTACTCTTCCTCCTAAGATTTTTGGTTGTGTTTGTTATGTGCATGCTCCTCGTCATCCCGGTGGAAAGTTAGATCCTAAAGCTCGCAAATGCATGTTTCTTGGCTACTCCCCTACTCAAAAGGGGTATCATTGCTATGACCCTCTCTCTCGGAAGAAATTTGTTTCGATGGATGTCACTTTTTGGGAACACCAACCCTTCTATCCCCTCTCGTCCCCATCTCTTCAGGGGGAGAGTTCTAGAGGGGAAGAGATGTTGACATCTTGTGATTCTCATTCATGGTTATTCCCCCCAACTGACAGTACAGAGGAGAATGTTGGTAAGGGGGAGAATGTTGATACAGGGGAGAACACTGGTGAGAGAGAGGAGGCATCTCCTAGCCCTAGTAATCCTGAAAGGGAAAGAGAGGAACCTGTATCTGGAGAAAGAATAATGAGGGATGCAAGAGAAAGATTGGACAGACCTGATTTAAAAACTTTCACTCGCAAGGAAAAGGGCCAACCTGGTGCATTATCACAGTACCAATCGTCATCACCTACTCCAGTTCCTGACTCTTCAGCTGACTCATCTGGTAACGATCTTTACCCTACTGTTGTTGATGATCTTGATGCTCCTATTGCTCATAGGAAAGGTGTTAGAACTTGTACCCAACATCCTATTTCTCAGTTTGTTTCATATTCCCGTTTATCTCCTTCGTATCGTGCTTTTGTTTCTTCTCTTTCTTCTATATCTATCCCACAGGATTGGAAAGAAGCTATCATAATACCTGAGTGGAAAGAAGCTATGGCAGAGGAGATGAAAGCCTTGAAAAAGAATGGCACCTGGGAATTAGTGACTCTTCCAAATGAAAAGAAATCAGTGGGATGTAAATGGGTGTTCACTGTAAAGCACAAGGCAGATGGAATGGTTGAGAGATATAAGGCCAGGCTTGTTGCTAAAGGGTACACTCAAACCTATGGCATTGACTATGAGGAGACATTTGCTCCTGTGGCCAAGATGAATTCTGTTCGGACCCTGCTTTCTTGTGCTGCTACTTTGGCTTGGCCTCTTCAACAGTTTGATGTGAAGAATGCATTCCTCCATGGTGACCTAGAGGAAGAAGTGTATATGGACATACCACCAGGATTTTCCTCTTTTGCAACAAAAGGAAAGGTGTGTAGGTTGAGAAAGGCCCTCTATGGTTTGAAGCAATCCCCCAGAGCATGGTTTGACAGGTTTCTCAAAGCCATGTTGAAATTTGGATACAAGCAGAGCCATGCTGATCATACTATGTTCACCAAGAGGAGTGATGGTAAGATTGCCATCCTTATAGTTTATGTGGATGACATAATTATGACAGGTGATGATGTGAATGAGCTTCAGATGCTTAAAGCCCTTCTTGCTAAGGAATTTGAAATTAAGGAGCTGGGGGCGATGCAATACTTTCTTGGCATGGAGGTGGCTAGATCTGAGAAAGGGATTTTTATTTCCCAAAGGAAATATATTCTTGATCTCTTGGAGGAGACAGGGATGCTGGGGTGCAAGCCCGCCGATACTCCTATTGAGGTCAATCATCATCTTGGCAGTGTGGGAGAGCATGCAGATAAGGAAAGATATCAAAGACTTGTGGGTCGTCTGATATACTTATCTCACACACGTCCAGATATTTCTTATGCGGTGGGGGTTGTCAGCCAATTTATGCATGACCCCCGTATTTCTCATCTTGATGCTGTGTATCGTATCTTGAGGTACCTGAAATCTTCTCCAGGCAAAGGTATTTTGTTTTCAAACCATGGTCATTTGAGGTTGGAATCCTTCACTGACGCAGACTGGGCAGGTTCTATTGATGATAGGAGATCTACCTCCGGCTATTGCATCTTTCTGAGAGGAAATTTAGTTACTTGGAGGAGTAAGAAGCAGGCAGTGGTTGCTAGGTCCAGTGCAGAGGCTGAATACAGAGCTATGTCTCATGGTGTTTGCGAGCTTTTATGGCTCCAAACCTTTTTACGTGATCTGGGATTCCCTGATGCTAGTCCCATGAAGCTCTACTGTGATAATAAGGCTGCTATAAACATTGCCCATAATCCTGTCCAACACGATCGAACTAAGCATATTGAAATCGACAGGCACTTCATTAAAGAGAAGCTGAGCAACGGCTTAATTTGCATGCCTTTTGTGAGATCAGAAGACCAGTTAGCTGATGTATTCACTAAGGGTCTTAGTAGTAGAAGTTTTCACCCCATTGTGTTCAAGTTGGGCTTGATAGATATCTTTGCACCAACTTGAGGGGGAGTGTTAAGTTATAGGGCTTATTTGTTATGTTCTTAGTTCCTAAGGGTAGTTTAGTCATTGTTCTTTTACCTGTGTATACATATGCTGTATAGGTTTGCTTTGATGTGAAGAGAAAATTCCTTTGGATCTCTCTTTCTCTCTCTACAATTCAACAATTTATTTAGTTTTCCTGTGTTTCCTATGTCTTGTTATTTTGTGTTGACTGTCTTGGAAATGTTGATTGCTTTGGAAAGGTTTGAAGCAATGAGTGTCTAGGGAATAGTTTAAGAGTTATGTCGGTAGTCTAAGAGTCATTTATCTATCGTAATCTCTATATATATCCATTTTAATGAAATCTGAAGTAGTTTTTGAGAGTCTAATAATTATTTACAAGTTCTCTTCTTGCTTGTGAGTGAGAGAGTCCTAACATCAAGCGTGTGGCTTGGTCGCGTCCGTGACATCCGCGATTAGCAACGTCGAGTGACATCCGTTGCCCCCGGTGAGTGGCATCCCGGGACTATCCCTAGTCTCCTAGTTGGGACCTTTCGGTTTCAGCTACTCTAGCAGGTGTTGGCCTGCATCAAGACGTTTCCAGAAGGCAAATGGTATGAGCTATGGCAAGAAGTAGCATGCGATGATGCATGAGTATATTATAGTAATTTATTTTGAATAATTAACTTGCACATCAAATTACTAACCTTTGAGTTAAGGGCTTTCACTTGCTCTTGAAATAAATGCCGGCACAAAGAGAAACCGCAATCTAAACAAACCACAGTATACACAGTACCATGTAATTCAAGTGGATTGCTACCAGCCTGATGATGCAGCCTGGGGAATATATTGATGCATTAGTCCCACCAGACATGCCCAGGGCACTTCAGAGTCCCAAAATTTAATAGAGGGCAACGTGCCATTTACCTGTCTACATTTTGTGTAATCATAAAACGTATTCGACTGGCTTTCTCGAGAGATGCCAAAGCAATATGAGCAGCACCTGGCCTTGATGCAGTGAAGCGTCTCCATCCTGCATAGCTCCTCGCCCAGTAGCGCCTTCGGGCTCTACTTGAACGGAGAAACTCCTACTCATCAAACATCCCAAGAGACACTAGTTAATAACAAATTCCAGTACATGTAACCAAGAACAAATCTTATAGTGCACATTTCCAGTTTCTCATCTGTTGGGCCAAAACTTTTGAAAATCCTCTTGAGGACATTTTACCATTTAATCTTCATAATGTGCATGGAAAAAAAAATAAAGAATTATAGAAGTTTGGATATCTCAGTTTGCATAGAACAGTAAGTTGTCACAAACTCAATAGAAATATGTTAATGCTGTCAAGGCTGCATCATGAATATGATAGACATACTTTGTTTCAGAGTACCTATGTCTTTTCCTGAAATGTTATTCAATTTTTATAAGGCTACCCTTATAAAAATTGAAACCATTTTAGAAGTGTGCTTCAGATTTATACAACACAACAACAATAATAGAACCCATTTAGTCCAACACTCATTGGGGGTCAGCTTTATAAAGACTATAAAATTAATAAATTATATTCTTCTGGAAAATATATCTCAGTTCAGTGTAGTTCATATCAATAGTCGCCAAAATCTCAAAAAAATACAAACATCCAAGTTTTTTTTTTAAATGCAAATTATAACAAGCATTTAAGTCCAGAGAATTTGGAATATCTTTCACACATGTGATGTTCATTCCAAAATCCGATCCATCTACTTCTTCTGTTCTTTTTACCGTTTCTCATTTTATCTATATTATCCAAATTGCAAAAAACATATTTACCAGTTCTGTTAAAGCATCCAACTCAAAACCAATGGGCAATGAGTGGAGAGGCCACCCAGGCTCATATACTAGCTTTGGAGGTTATAATTAACCAATGTAGGACAAGCTCTAACACTCCCCCGCACGTGCAACCCATCCGCACGTGCAACCCCTGACCCGCACGTGGAGAGGTAAACAAACAATTCAACACATACAACAACTGTCAATCATCAACGACAAACAAAGGCGGAACCGAACCAACCGTCAACGATATAGAGTCTTGTCCAAAAGCCTCCGAAAGCCTAGCTCTAATACCAAGTTAAAGCATCCAAATCAAAACCAATTGGCAATGAGTGGAGAACCCGCCCAGGCTCATATACTAGCTTTGGAGGTTATAATTAACCAATGTGGGACAAGCTGTAACAAGTTCCTTTAAATATTCAACAAGGACATCCATGTCGTCACGATCACCATATGTTTTCTGGCTACTGATATATTCCTTGTTGAAATTGTTGGGTAATATGGAAAAGACTGTCAGTCACTTTCTTCTATTGCATAATACATCTCCGCCTCTTCGGTTTTCACTCCACAGGGAGCTGCTACTCATTTTTATTACTCCACCACTAGTCCTCACTCCAATTTCTTTTCTTTCTTTCTTTTTTTCTAGAAAACCCGGAAGCCAAACAATTAATACCTTCTACTTTGAAAAATGATAACGTAACACTTCAAAATATCAGAGTACATGCCTTCAGATCACCTGATGGGTAATTGGTTTGAAGCCAGAACTATAAGCTCCATTTGGACTGCAATAAAACAAAAATGTCAGGATGCATAAACGCTTGGGTAGCAACGACACGGACACACGACACGAAATGTGCTCTGCAAATATTTGCTTTGCAACGACGCGGACACGCGACACGACGCATGCTCTGCAAATGATTGCTTTTGCTGCAACCACTTGATGGTTGCCAATTCAAAGGGATGGAAAAAAAGACTCTTGCAAGTACAAATTACCATTCAGAATTGCAAACATCCAAAGGATACACCAAACTATGCTGCTTAATGACTTGGCCAGATTGCAAGCTTAGGATTGCAAAATTCTAGTTTCATAGACATACTTTGTCATTCACGCGGTAAATATATGAAGATTTGCCCCAAATTTTTTTGAGTATTTAATAGCTTAGATTTCAGAAAAGTGGAGATAGAACCTTCTATAATCAGGAATTCCACATTCTGTGCTTATTCCAGCTCCAGTCAAAACCACAAGCTTCGTACTGCAGAAATAGTACATGACCATTACAAGATAACCTATTAAAAACCTTGCCGATATTTCCGAGTGATTGCAAGTCTTCAATTGCAGGTAATAAAATTCTTTGAAAAATAGTCCAAAACACGTTTTCAACCTCTGGTCAAAGAATTGATACAAAAGCTCAACATCATTGATGCTTGGGGGATCTGAATCAGGAATCAATAGTCTGTCCTTCAAAATGTTTGAAGAAAATTTTTGTTCAGTTGTTGATGAAGTCCCAGGAACAGTGACTCGGCATGTTGTTTGTACAGATTTTGCAGATCCATGAAATGAGAGAGCACTTTTTGAGCAGCTTGGCATTGCAGTATCTGTAAAGTGGACAGATAACAATAATCATACACAACAAAGCTGTAGTACAAACAGGATGGACAATGGACATAAAATGATGCTGAAGAGCTGGAACACAAAAAAAAACAAGCAGACTTGCCTGCCATTAAAGTTCCAAGCACTCCCCTCACACTTCTGGCAAACTGTTGTTTAAGTAACAGAGATGAGAGTTTCATAAATTCCAAAGCAGGACTACAAAAAGTAATGGGATATGCAATGAATTCATTTACGTTACACGAACTGTTTTATAAATATGTTAAGTGCCCATGTTGTTACAAATAAGACCCTCATCCTGAGCATAAAATGCTCTATGCCAAATTGTAAACACTTCTTGAACCTATATAAATGTAAGAAGTGTTTCTTTTATGGAGTAACTGAAAGAAGTGGTTAATAGAACCCTAGACATAGACACAGAGCTGGACCTCACACTTGTTTAGAGTCCATGAGCATAGGAATTCACCAATATACCATTTCACAATATTTTTATTTGAGCTTTTCAATTTAGTGTAATCCAATATCTAGGTTCCAGTCCAGATAGTTTGAAATTTCATTGATCAATAATCAAATAATGACTAGTATAAATTTTGAGCTTGGGAAAGTATCATTAATGGATACAATTACTACAGTGAAATCAGTGGTGTATATGGTATAAATTTTCTCATAGTCACCAAGTAAATGGGCTGTAGCACTATCCGGTATAGCTTCTTCTGCTTGCAAACATCTTACTATGATTCAGTGGGGGCAAAAACATAACTGTTCAACCGATATGATAATGAAGAGCAATTTAAACCAATTTTCACCAATTTGTTCCCTACACCACATCCTTGTGCTCAAATTTTGACCATGCCACTTGCCGATGACATTTTATGCCATGGCTTTTGATATCCATATTGAAAACTTACATTTGCCAAGGAGCAACGATCAAATATGATTTACTCGGGAAAAAAACCGATAAAATGGAAGTTAAAAAACTACGGTAACTTGTACCAAAATTTTCTTTTTCCTCTATATTGAACAAATGTCAACAGAGAAATTCAAGATATCCATTCCCGTTAATTGGAAAACTGTGGGGGAACAGCGAAAAACATAATGGTTTAAGCATATTTGAAACAAATTCCCAGTTTTCAACTCACTAATCAATGAATTCATAATCAGAATCCAAAGGCAGGTAAATTAATAAAATCATCTGAGAGAGAGAGAGAGGGCTTACAGAGATGAAGGATAAGGGAGGCATTCGCAATGCCATGGCCATTAAGAATGAGTTTGTTGTTCTTTGTTTCCTAACTCAATCCGATGACGAAGAAGAAGAATTGTTACTGCTTGTATTTATAGGGTCTCCTCCTGCGACGGAGGTGCTGTCTTAATGGCCGGTGGACCTGTGTTTCCACGTTGCACACTTGGCCGCCGCTAAATGTCCGGGTAGTGTTATGAAAACAACAAAAATTTAAAGAGGAAATAATTTCTACCTCCTTTTTAAATTACCAAACTATTCTTTACCTTATTCACACTTTTTCTTTTTTTTTTTTTTTTTGAGAAATGGGAAGATGATTCATTAGATCATTAGACAATAACCAGGCATACAACAGATAAGTGCTGAAATATGCAACTACAAACAAGACATAAACAGAAATTACACAACATTAATGAGCATATTAGCACTAGAAGGCTGAAAAGAAACTCCTTCGCCATTGTCCGGGCGAGGAACAAAAAAGTCCAAAGCATGCTTAACAAGGATATGAGCTCGCTGGACATCATGACGCACAACCTTAGTGATTTGACAAAAAAGACAGTTTTGAGATTTCTTCATCTATGTTGCGCAGCAAAAACGTGTCATTGTGATGACACTCAGCCTTTCCTGCTATCTGCATTATTGCATTAAAACAGTCAGAGAACATATAAACCATATTATAGTTATGCAATAAAGCCCATTTAATGGCTTCATAACATGCTCAGATTCCTGTCTGGGTAGGTGTCAAAGAACATGTTGATAGAGCTTGCTTAGCAATAAGAATTCCATTGGGCTGGCTAACCGTAAAACCTACTCCACTCCAAAAATGTCCCTCCTTCCATGCACCATCCACGTGCAGGTGACAAACACGTCGGTCAGAATCCGGAAGCTGAATGCGTCTAATGGTAAAAGTTGGATTCCTTACGAGGGGTGAAGAACCTGATTGTGGTGGAATAGAAGAATTGACATTAGAAAGCCAACTTAAAGCTCGCAAAAACCATTGGGCCCTTTTCTTAGCTATTGCAAGAGTGGAGTCTGTACTGAATGGGATATTCGAGAAGACTAAGCGGTTTCTACTTTTCCAGATAGCCTAGAGAATCGAGACAAATAGAGATAAATTTCGCTTGTCTCTATGAAATTGTGTTAACATGTTCAGAAGCCAATCATTGAAAGAGTTTCCTTGAGAAGTACCCACATCTGGACTATGGAAATTAGTACCTTCCCAAACAGAGATAGTTCATGGACAATGGCAGAAAAGATGACCAACTGATTCATTATCTTTTTCACATAAAGGGCAAATGGGAGAGATGTGGTAAAGACGAATAGCCACATTTTTTTAAAAACAGTCCAAAACACACCTTATTCACACATTTTTTACATATTAAGGGCATTTTTGTTATTCCACGTGAATAAAGATAAGAAAAAGGACGTAAGTAGAGAAAAAAAAACGGGTGCAAAAACCACTATCTTTTTAAAAATAGTACTAGTAATTTTTAAAATAAGAATCTACAACTACCTCTTAAACTAACAATTTATGAGAATATATAACGCTTAAACGTATTGAAATCTTTATATGCATATTTCAAACATTTATGCATTTTAACTTTTATTTTGATAATACGCTATCACTTAAAATATTTTAAATCGTTTGTGAGGATTTAGTTTACTATTTTTAATACTTTTTTATTTGATTTTTAACAAAAGAATTTTTAATTTCGAAAGCATCTTAAAATAAAATGAAAGACTAAATTAATTGTCTTTAAATACATTCGGTATTATTTAACTCTATTTACTTTTTTCAACTCTTCGTAAATTTCTGCATCATATCGTTTTGCATAATTACTAATGTGCAGGGGCGGACATCGTATCGTGTTCGTGTAGTGTCATTCCGTATTCGGATCACAATTCTCTCAACTCTAACACGACCTGTTTAGCTTTTCATGTTATCGGGCTGTGTCATATTTGTGTTTCGTGTCAGAAATATCCGTCCCTAACCCGGTAACTTTGTGTCGGGTTCGTGTCATGTTATCGTGTCGTGTAATATTCGTGTTTCGTGTCAAAATAGCCGACCATAACTCGCTAACTTCGTTTTGTCTTCTCGTGTCATGTCAAGAATTCCCACCGAGATTATCTTTTTTTCGGATGATTTGTAAAAAGGGGTTTGCACCAAACAAATCTCCGCCGTCTATCCCGAGATCCAACGGTTCGGATACCGTGCAATTGTTTGTTTTGTTTTCAAATCCAAGATGTTTTTAATGAGGAGAGAGAGCGTGTGCACGTCATCCGAGCCATCGGATCTCGGGATAGACAGCGGAGATTTGCCCAATGCAAACTGCTGCGGGTCATCTGTAAAAAAGATAATCTCCACCTACTAATGCGCGTGGGCCCTGTCGGTAGTGGTATTAACCGTCTTATTGCTAATAATATGGTTGAGGAACAGCCTCCAGTCGTTTCCAATCTTTATGAGGAGAGTAATAGTTATGGCTTTTTCAGGCGTAAGCTTCCTCCCTTCAAACCTAGTCCAACATCACACTGGAAGGAGTAATATCATACTCCTATTTGGATCGAAAAGGCTTTCACCGATAACAATCTCTTCTTCTTCTTCTTGTCGCAAACTCACCAGAGAATTGAAAGAATCGGCCAACGACTATCCCGCCATCACAACCACATGTTTGAGGAAAAGAATGCTCAACCTATCCATTCTAGCACTTATCTTATCCCTACCCATTTCCAGCAGCATTTCTAACGTAGTAATGGCTCAAGATTTGGAGCTTGAAAGATACACAGATTCAAAACAGGGCTTCACTCTCCTCAAACCCCCTTCTTGGGTTAAGGTCTCTCTCTCTCTCTCTCTCTCTCTCTCTCTCTCTCTCTCTCTCTCTCTCTCTCTCTCTCTCTCTCCACACGTGGAATTGTTGTGTCTATGCATGTATGCAAAGTTTTTGTATACCTAGTTATATTTGTTTTTGTGGATATCTTTTCAAAACTGATTGAGTTTGGTTTTATATCTACGTATTCCCAAATCTGTTTCTATTCTGAACGTTTTAACCGTGGTAGCGTTTTGGATGGAATAGGTTGAAAAGTCAGGGGCTACTGTACTTTTTGAAGAGCCAAACAAAGCAGCTAACAATTTAGGTATTGTGGTTAGCCCTGTTCGCCTTACAAAGCTAGAAGAATTTGGGAGTCCTCAGTTTGTTGCAGATAAGCTTATTCAAGTTGAAAAGCGCAAGGTAACTGGTTGCTTCCCTCCTGTCTTCCCCAACCATCCTCAGCACAACTGATAAAAGTCTCAGATTGAACAATTTCTGTTTCTATTAGAATATTTGGAAGAGAATATTGTACTGCACTGTTAATTAAAACATGTTTGTGGGCTATACAGTATACCTAGGAGGGTGGAGTGGTGACCTACTAAATAATCTAGACCCCGAAATAAGCTGTGAAAATAAATCTAATAATATCATTCGCAATATATTCTAGCAAATCCAATATTGGTATTTAATGTTGTTGGGATCCAACCCGTGTGGGCCGGATGGGCTTAGGCCCAAAGTTGTCTAGAGTTTCATTAGAATAGCCCTAAGATTTAAATACTCTTGTCTCTTTTATTTTGTTTGTGGTAGCATAATGTGAGTGAGACAGGTTGAGAGTGAGAGGGGGAGCTGGTTGTGGCGTCCCCCAGAGTGGGAGCCGGTTGTTGCTCTCCGAAGAGGTTTTTCAACTTGTGTATTGTGTAAATATATTCAAGGAAGTTTTCCTCAGATTTCTTGTGTGTGCTTGAGTGCGTGTGTGACTCCGAAGCACAACAAAACTGGTATCAGAGCCAAGGTCGAGGGTTCAACTCTCCTAGATAGCATGCTGCTTACGGGCAGGTGCTGGAGGGGGGAATTTTTGGGTGGAGGCCAGGTGGGCCAAGTCTAGCATCCTGCTGGGGCAGAGGCTAGGTGGGCCAAGTGTCAGTTACCTGTTGGTGCTCGGGCGCGATAAGGAATAAGGAAATAAAGTTGTGCTTTCACTAACACCTGCGGGTTTTGGTGAGATAGTAAGCGCTTGATCCTAACAAGTGGTATCAGAGCCGATGATTGACGATCTATGGTCAGACTCTCGGTGCGCCATGGATAGGCATGCATGGTGAACTCCAAGTGATGGAAACAGAAAAATCCAATAGTGCAAATAATGCGGTGTGCCCGTTGCAAGGTGATGCAAGCGAATGGAAAACGTGTTGCACGTTGACTCGTCGGGGAGCATGGTGCCAGTGAATGGGCACGTTGACTCTCAATGGAGAATTCGATGGATGGATCTGAATCAATGGAGTTGGTGTGGAATAAGCCTAGTTTGGAAGATTGGGTTGAGAGTGTAGATCAGAATTAAGAGGGAGTTTGGATGCAAAGAAATAGGACAAGGCTCAATGAACGGTTCACACATGAGGGGGAGATTTGTTGGAACATATGTGAAGGTTAAGTCTCACATTAGAAAAATATAAAGATGGTTGGACCTTAATAGACAATTGGATGACTCACCACTTACAAGGCTTAGCCTTTTAAGTATATGGATTATTTAATGTATATTGGGCCCAACGAATGTGGTGGACTCCATAGATACTCACCAGAAGTTTGGGCCTTGTGCTCGCCGGCGCTGCGGAAGCGATGGCGGGATCGATGCATCTTTCAAAACTCCCAACAAATGTTTTGTTACACTGCCTCCTTTAGGATGTTTCGTGATAGGAATTCTTTTATCATCTGCTTGTGTTCATAATATACGAAAGGATCCTATGGTGTTCTGGTAAACACACAAAAAGGGGGCGACACTAAGTTGGTGGCGAAGTGGTTTGGTCTCATTTGTCAAAGGGTTGACATAAAAAGGCAACTTGTTATGTGATTTAATAGCACCATTTGGTTTGTTCTAGTACTAATGCTTGAAGTTTTGATTGGTTAATTGGCTTTGGAGGGTGTGTTAGTGAGTGGTACATGGAGAAAGTTAATGTTTTGAAGTATGATAAGGACAAGATGATTTTGTCAGCAAATATGTGAGAGATGCTTATGAGTGGAGCTTTAGAGAACTATCAGGGAAGGATAAGGAGACTTAATTTCGGTAATGGGAAAGCAGAACAGAAGGGTTCAAAGCGGAAAATGTCTGGAACATGAGATGTGGAAGGAGACCTTTCAGTGGAAATGAGCCTCTGTGGATGGAATTTTCAGTTTCTGCTTGAGGTTTTCACAATTGGCTAGAATGCTAGAATATCATACAAGAATATAGTCAAATTGTCAAAGAGACCGGTAGAAGTTGGAATAAAAAGATGGGAAAATCAAAACGCATAAGAATTGATTTCTTGCTTTTGTTAGTTGAAACATGGTTGAAATATGATTGTTAACCTTCTCGCAATTTGTAATGCTACATTTCTAGCAATAGATTTGACGGAAGTGTTTTTCTTCAATAAAACTGTTATGGGGTCCATATTTGCTTGAGACTTGAATGCACAAGCATGAAAATTTTCTGTTTATTTTTTTTCCTTTCGTTTCCTTTTGTTTCCTTTCTTTTAAACACAGCCTTGAAAGCAGTAAATCAAAATCTGTTGGTGGAATCCCATTTATGTTATAGGTTTTTACGATCTTGGGATTGTTCAGTATTTCTGAAATGCAGTGCAGTTGAAACTTTAAGGGCTAGAGGTGCTAGTGAGGTCTAAGGAACGGAATAGTTCATTACCAAGAGATCATTATATAACTGAGAGATGTTAGGATAGCAACTTTCTGACAAAAACTGCTAGGGTGTGTACCTTGTGCAGAATAGCTTATTCCTTGGATCGCCCTCTTTGACAAATACTTGAGGATGAGTTGTTTTTTTCAGTTGGGGTTTTACATTTTTAAGTTTGACGAGGAAAAACTCATGAACAATCACTACCGTTCCTTGTTGGGTAGAGGGTCATCATGTAGCTTTGTGATTCCTTGCTTGGAATTTGCTGGCCCAGTAACACTATTCAGGATCGAGTGGGGCATATGTTGAGTGGTTTTTGGTTGATGGTGTCTGAATTGTGAATGAAAAGGATTATTGACTAGAATGAAACCTCTACTATTCGAAACTGTTGACTCTCTTTGGAGTTTGTCTCTTCTGCACTCAAAGGCTGCCCTTCGTTTGGTGTATACTTTGGAACAAGTACCCACACCTGGAAAACCAGAGGAGCCCTCCAGCTAAGCTTACGTCATCACAGGGCTGAATCATTCCTTTCCTAGAGTGGACAATTTCTACCCACTGATTAATCATCATGGACACCTTGCTTTCCTTTTTCGAAAGACAGTCAAAATGTGTGTGATGTTCACCATTTTTTTCCTATTTCATATCAAGTTACATGACAGTTGGTTACTCTTTCAGCTTCTTCATATTTTATATACAACATTGGTGGCTATGTTGACACATGCATTGATATTATGAACTAGCAATGCCTACTTGGCAAATATGAACATCCATTTTTTCCCGATAAGCTAGCAATCAAGAACACTTGTGGCGCTGCTATCGGCCTAAAGCCAGCTAAACATTGCAAAATCTGTTTTGCTAGTTTTTTAGCTACTGATTGTTTGGATTGTGATGCATGATACATCTAGTTACTGGTCTTATCATGAATAATGGAATAAGTGATGGTGATTCTTAATGTCTCTGAGGGAGATACAAGTAAACGGGAGAGCATTAGTGGACTGATGTGTACAGTGTCGAGCTATCTACGTGGCATTTTTTTTTATATAAATCATAGGCCATTCACAAGTGGTGGTTGTTGATTAAGGTCTGCAACCTATTGTATAAGCCCAGTAACATGACTGCTCAAATAGATAAAGGGAGTTACTATGCTATGCCAGGACGACCCAAGCCGAATGCAATTGGTAAGAGGAGGTCTGTGTGGCTGCTTCTTATCTGACCTCTCTCCCATGGTTATTTTTTCTTTTTTGGTAGCTGAGAAAATCATTGAAAGCACAACTATACAAAACAAGGGATACCTTCTAGTTACACAAGTGCACTAACTAAACTATCTTGGAAACAAAAGAGTTAGACATTTGCCAAGATTGGCATAAGGCATGACTAGGGGAGAAGGTTGGGGGGTGGGGGTAGGTTTTACATTTTATTGGACCCTTCAATTCTAGATAGAACTGCAGTAGGAGGCCTTTGGACACCTTTGGCTTTGAATACCCGGCAATTTCTCTCAGCCCATATGTAATAGATTGTGGCTGCACAAGAAATTTTCCTGATGATGGAATGGATTGATTTCCCATGGCTCCTGCCTTCGAACATGTTGGATAAAGTTTTTTTCTTCCCTATGATTGATGATGACGGTAATCTTTGGCTGCCTTATGTTTTAACAGTAGAACCACGGGAACTGATGAATACTTTCACACTTCTCTCGACATTTCTGTGAAAAACTTCCCAGATGTTCTATTTTCTTCAAATGATTTTGGAAAACGATGCCCCAATTTTGCATGCATCAGTTGATGTGGGAGAATATAAAATTTCTTTGGAAGACTCCTTTCCATGGTTTTGTGTGTTGAGGAAAGGTGGTAGATAAAAAGAAGAGGAGTAATTATGAGAGAAAATTCAAAGCTAGGATGGAAGCTGAAAATCTCAGCCAATGGCTTTATATGCTCAGATGCTTCAGTGTTCTGTCACCAGTTGGATTCAGCAAGCTGCACTTAGAAAGCAGGAGGAATAAGAATTCTTTCAGTTTATTTATATAGGTCTTTTTATACACATAAACGACAGTGATTTATGTATGTGCAACTTCGAAGCGGTCTTTTTTATTCACGTGTTCTCAAATATACAGGAAAGTACCAAGGATGCTGACATAATCGCAGTTTCAGAGAGATCAGGAAATGGAGGCCTCCAAGTGTACGAGTTCGAGTACAAAGTTGATAGCACAAGGGGAGGAATGAAGAGGATCTTTACAGCTGTGTTTGTCGCTTCTAAGAAGCTCTACATTCTTAATATTGCCCACTCTGACAAACCAGAGGGTCCTCTGGATGTGCAAAGAAGAGGGATATTGGAACAAGTTCTTCATTCCTTTGATGCTGCACTTTGACATGAAATGAACATAACTAATCATTCTTTTCTGACAATTACTGCATGTTTTCATCTGTGCTCTACCGGTCAACGCAATAGGTACGTCACTAACATTTCAAAATTATCTTGAAGTGCAACTTAAAATGGAGATGCATCGATTGTGTCTTTCCTTGTCACATAATTTGATAAACTTATCCTTGGTCCGGTGTGAGGCTTGTGGAAAAGAAGGCGGCCGCAGCAACAACAACAACAATAATAGAACTCATCTAGTTCCCAATCATTGTTTGTGGGAAAAGCAACGGACAAAAATGCCTCATTCGGCGCTGCATGGATTCCCACTAAAATGTGACCAAAAATTTGATTTAGAAAGAACTTGTCCAGTGAGTTGTCTCCCACGAGTCCAGTGAACTTTTCAGTCATGATACCATGGATCCTGCGTTTGTGTGCATAGACCAGACAGCGTATTGTTAGAGAGTGGCCAGAGAAGGCATGAGATTTCAAACTGTTTAAGTTAGATTGAACTAGCATTATGTTGGCATTTGACCATGGTTGTCTGTTTTTCAGGTGGTAAAATGAAGGCATGGCCTATGGTCAGAGGTTTCCAAGGTAAAGAATGAAAGTTCATTTTCTTCTCAATGATAGGGCCGTTAGTGTGAGGATTCCATGATTCTTTAACCTAACGAGAATATTCTTGTGTTAAATATGGAAATGGGATTGCCAAACAAGGTAGAAGAAGGCTTTGCATTGTATAATACTATGTGGCCAATGTAAAAAAATGATCTTCGTGTTGGATTTTTGACGGGTGTTATTGGTTTGGGCAATTCAAGTTGGAGTGATTTTGTTTGCGAAGAAGTAGGGTGGAATGGTATCGTAGTTGTGAATCTGGTATTGAGGTAGTTGGTGTAATGGTGTTGTTCCATTCCAATTCTTTTTGGTAGTAGGTGCTGGGATGTTCTTTAACTTAGCTAGCTAGATATGCATTGTCACACCGCATTTGTAAATTTGTGCTTTTTTGGGGCGACTTCTCATGACCAGTGTTCCTTGTTGAGACTTGCAAATGGAATTAGATGTCGGCAGCCACATTTTGAAATGGTGTTGATGTGTTTGGTTTTCTGTTTTTTCTTTTTAGTAGATGAAGTTTTGCACATTATTTTGACGTCTATGACCGCAACATTAGGAGGTAATAGCATCTCTAACAGATTCAGCCATTTTTTTTCAAGTAGAACTGTTAAAAAGCTAATTTTTGGCTTGTACCTTGAGAACGATTGTTGGTTCACTTAAATCATTTCAGATTTGGAGCCAAGGTTGGAGATACGATGCCCAAAGTGTCTTTAAGATGGTTCGGACTCTCGGAATGTCAAAATACCATGGTTCAAAACCATAACTATCACCGCATTTTCAACAGTTCCCATATCCCTTCTGTTAGAAACGGGAATAGAGACAAGAATGTTGTTTCCATTGATGTGTATAAAACATAGCCTAACGTGCCATTATAGGTTTTATTACGGGACGGTACAAAAAACAAATATTTATTACCACTAACTTCAATCATTCTTTTTAATTACCACCAACTCCATTAAGGTCAATCACTCTTTTTGGGGGCTTAGGCACTTAGGGTGCACTTTCCTATTATATGGTTTTTAGTGGTTTAGACACTTTCATAGGGTACCCTAGAATTTTAGGCACTTTCATAGGGTACCCTAGAGTTTAGGTTTAGGCACTTTCATAGGGTATCCTAGGGTTTAGGTTTATGGTGCACTTTCCTATTATAGGGTTTTTAGTGATTTATGCACTTTCATAGGGTACCCTAGGATTTTAGGCACTTTCATAGGGTACCGTAGAGTTTAGGCACTTTCATAGGATTTGAGGTTTTAAAATTAAAAGTAAAAAAAAAATTAAAATCTGACGGCACATGGGGACATACGGGCTGCAGAGCTGTCGGGAGAGTTCTTGGAGTTACTGGTGTATTCTTGGAGTGGGAAAGGAGTGCCCGGTAAATGGTCTTAAAAAAATGGAGCGGCCCGTCAATAGCCCGCCATTATATAGGGTAGAAGATTTGATGACTATGAGACCTAAACAACTTAGGAGTAAATGTGAATAACAACCTAGCTTACACAGGAAACACAATAATAAAACCTAGAAAACGTGGTAACATAATATTTCCTAATATTAGTCTACCATCCCCCTCAAACTCAAGTCTATTTACCAACTTGAGCTTTAAAAAGCCATTAGCCAGGAGCTAGGAGCCAGGAGCTAGCAAGGTGAAGCCAGGAAAACCAGGAGAAAGTCAAAATTGAGACATAGAAGCAATGATGTTCCTGTTGAGGTGGTGCTTGATCCCGGTGGAGAAAAACAACGGAAGCTGAGAGATCCGGATGAGTGAAGGGAAATAAAAAGGATTGTGGTGATGGTGATAATGACGACGATGGAGATTAATTGGAGGTTGGTAAATGGTAATGGTGGTGTAAATCGAGATTAGTTGACGATGGCGGATTTGAGCATACTTTGAGACTTGAATCCCGGTGGACAATGTCGAGGCTTAGGCCGCCCCCCAGAGAGGAAAAATCCACAAGGCTTAGATGGCTCTGATCCAACGAAATATATATTTGAGACTTGAATCCCGGTGGACAATGTCGAGGCTTAGGCCGCCCCCCAGAGAGGAAAAATCCACAAGGCTTAGATGGCTCTGATCCAACGAAATATATATATAGTTACAGCCTTGGAAATCTATTGTGAAATTATCAAAAAAATATAGTAAAAAGCATAGATGTCCTTTGTTTGTTATACTTTAATTAAGGTTCTTAAAGTCTTAAACTACACACAAGACAGCAGCTGTAATTTGTAGATTAATTTTAACGAAGCACATTTACGATGTAGACCACGTTAATTATTTTATTTTGGAACTAGATTTTAAAATTATGATAGAAATAATTTTTATTGAATTCACATTCAAAACGACGTGTTCTTCATATGTTGAATAGCTTCAAAATGTGAACGACTTTTGTAGGAACATTTTTGTCGAGGGAAGAGAGGGATCCGAATCACGAGTATAACTTGTCCCCCTTGTCTTCCGTCCGAACGAGGACCAGAAAAGGGAGAATTATTTGATGATATTGGAGCATCGACACGTAGTGTTTCAACACCATTATTCACCACACTTTTTCTTAGGACCGTACACTTAGAACCGGACCTCATAGAAATGTGTAGTGTTTAAAGGTGATGGAGCACCACGGGGCGGTCTTGGAAAAGAGTGGTAATCACGTGAAGAGATTCTGGTGAGTTCTACGGCTCAGTCTGCATTTTACATGTGAAACCAAATCTTGGCCATAGCTATGCATGCGCTCTATCTTTGCCTCGTGTTAATTCATACACCCCCTTTTACTGCTAAAAGCATGCAGCGAATGCGGCATAAAAAATGAAGTAATTCATGATGCAGTGTGATTTGTTTCCCTTTGCATGCATTTGGATTTTTGTATTTGGGACTTTCGTAACAGACAAAAAAACAAAACATGGAGCATGCTGAATATCGATGCATGGCAGTTTTAACGTGACTTGTTTTTCAGTAATGTGTACCAATTTTAATGCTTCTCCACCACCTATAGGCTATAGGTGTGTGCGAGCGTGTATAAGTAGGTAGGGATTACTCCATAAGAAGTGTGCATGCGAAAGAAAGCCGAGAGATTAATATATATGGAGATGGAAAGGAAGACGTTTGGGCTCCTCATGTTGCTGGTGATAATCTTGGCTTCTCGTAAGATCTCCCTCTCTCTGTGTCGATATGGTTTTTATTTGTCTTGATTCTCATGACTAGTAAAATAGTGAGTTCACTAAATTAATGTGCTTTGGTTTGCAGGGGATAAAGTGGTGATGAAAGTAGAGGGAAGAGTATGCGAGTCGCAGAGCCATAGGTTCAAGGGTCCCTGCACCGGTAATCACAACTGTGCTCTGGTTTGCAGGAATGAGGGTTTCTCCGGTGGCAAATGCCATGGTTTTCGCCGTCGTTGCTTTTGCACCAAGCTCTGTCCTAGTACTACTAATTGATTGCGATATTTGTGTACTGTGTGCTTGCATCCACGGGGACCATCCATCCTCGATCCGTGCCCACTACTACTGTATTTCATCCATCATCGTAGCAACCAACCATAAGCGTGACCATAAGCTGCATCCTATCCACTTTCTTGTATATTTAATAAAAGTACTAGACTTGACTTAGCCATTCCTTTTCTTTATTTCATGTATAATAATAACTCTTTCGATTCGAGTAAAGGATCCGCAAGATACTGCCCAAAAGTTCGAAGAAGACAAGGAAAACATAAAAGAAAAATTTGAAGAAGTTAGCATAAGTTTCTTTTCATCTCCGTCACTTTTTCAAATTAGATAAAATACCAAGCTTTTTTGAAAAACAGAAAAATTAGAAAGTCATTCCCTGCAATATTATTTCTAAGTTACTCCTACCATTTTAAATTTTCATGTTATTCTCCCCCATCCCAATAATTAATCCTTTTTAGAGAGCTGTATCAATTAATGTTCAGATAAAAAATAATAATGTTCTCGAAAATAATTTTCTAAACTTCGTTACACCGATTGAAAAAACTCTAAATGAGATTTTTTGAATGTCATAAGAAAATCTGCGAAGTGTATTTGCGAACATATATTAGTCCAAGTCCACCAATGGATGCACAAATACAGACCAAGAGTAACTCGGACATGAAGATTTTTCGAGCAAAAAACGACCCTAGAGTAACCCATTGCTTTTTTTATTTCTTAGTCGCTGTTCGTTCGAAACGGTACCACAGTCTCGAAAATCGCAATACATTTTGGTAGTTAATACCCGAAATTTACCTATAAAACCGGGAGTTTATATCCGAAATTGGTGATGGTAGTTAATATCCGCAATATTGGCAATAATTCAGTAGTTTGTATCCGAATTATGTGTTTAGTTTCAGGAGTAAATATCCGAAATGTGCCAAAACCAAACGAGTAAAATAGCGGCGATTTCTTCGACTGGTTCGACGGAGAGGGCGATGGCCGAGGTTAGATGGAGGGAGGAGGGAAGAGAAAAGGGTTTCGAGAGTTTTGAGTGTTGAAATTTGGGACAAAAATAAGGAGGGACAATTTTGGAACTGTACTGGGTTATATGAAGCAAATTTATAAATTTGCCACCTCACCAGGGTTGTATTTAGCAAACGGGTTGTATGAAGTCCAAAAAAGGTTGCAAATAGACTCACCCAAATTGAACTCACGTTTTTTAGGAGGAGTTTCGAGTTGAAGCTCCAGGCAGGAATGTGTAATATTTTTGTCCTTAGACACGGCGTGTATTTACGGAAATGCCACTCAAAAGTTAACATGTGAGAGGGATAAATTTGGACTGTTAGATTTGCAAGGATGAAAGGTCGAGATTTGTAAGAAAATGAATATTTTATTGAAAAGTAGCTGTGTATTGTTATATAGATATATTGAATTACATATTCGGGTCGGGTCGGACATGTTCGTTAAGTTTAGACTCGTGAACCACTCCGAAATCCAAAATTTACTTAAACTAACTCGAATTGACCCAATGGAACTTCGAAACAGCTCGATACCTTTCAGGTCGGGTCGGGTTGTCGATTTTCGGTTTTTTTTTCTTTTCCCTCACTCCTAGTTTTGGTAGAAATTTTCAGGTTGAAGCCGTGAACGAGGGAGTTAGGCTAAAGGGTTCTTTGACAAAAAAAAATGTTATTATTTGGATCTGAATAGCTTAAATGCTTATTACTGTTGGGGAATTCCTATATTGGGTGGCTAGCTAAACTATATAAATGATATATTTTTTAAGACATTTCGCCTAGGAACGGTTGGAGATGGTCTAACATTTAATCCATTCAGGGACAGATTTCAGTTAGCACAAGTGCTAATACTGCTAAAATGACTGAAAGTTTTAAAAATAATTGATGTATGTGAAAAAAATGATGTGTCTCGAAAACTCATGTTTAATACTTTTAGAAGAAAAAAAGGAAACACACCTATACAGCTCGATTGGATGCATGATGAGTTTTGCGTGGATACATAATAATAATGGGTGGTAAGGTAGTGGATGGTATTACTTATGGAGTGTGGACCTACGTTGATGTAGCATATATGGAAAATGGATAAAATAGTAGTTGGTTAATATTTCGTTTGTTTTGTAGTTTAAATGGGATATAAAGATAAATTCGAGAGTCCAGAGTGGATAAGCCCGAACTAAGGAGGTGTCATTCGGTCGGATCAAATATGGATTGTCCATAAATATCAAGGTCAAGCCTTTTCTCTCTCAAACCATGGCTTAAGATTGAGCTTGGAATTACTCATCCGGACCCAAACTCATCTGGGTGCCCAAGTCCTGTCCAAACGAACCGCTGGTTCTAAAGACTTTATAGTGAGTTTTCCGTTTGCTAAAAACTGTTTGCTTTTAGCACTCCCAATCCCCATTTGCTAAAAGCACTAATGTGATCTTAGCAACTTGTTTTTAGAAAAAAAGAGTATGTGAAAGAAAATTAACTTTTAACAACTTATCTTTTTAGTTAATGAGGAACAAATAATGACCTTATTCGTTTCATAGTTTTAGTTTTCTTTTGTAATTATTACACTAATTTCTCTCTCTATCTCTCTTCATTTATTATACTATTTTTCAAAATTAAACTAAACTAAAACTACTAATTGAACAAGACCAATAATTTTTAACAAGTTAACACTTTTATAGAATATTGACTCTTACTAATTGAAGCTAGAAACGAGAAACTCGGACCAAAACAAACCATAAACCAAAGAAATAAAAAATAACCTTTCACAGTTTTCCAAGTACATGATTGCCGCTTGAACCCGTCAAATCTACATCTTTGCCATTTTAGTAACTTCCAAAACTGCCACTAGAAAACCAAAAAGCATACTCGGGAGATTGATGAACAACACTGTCTCTTAATAAAAACGATGGGGGCCTATGGGTAATTTCGTTGACAACAAGCGCTTGGGACACTTAACGACTAAGGGTATTCTCATTTGGCTCCCCATTTTAACTTTTGAGTTAAAATAGGGAGCCAAACCCCAAAAAACCCACAATATCAGCCTCTCTATACTCCCTCTTCAAATTATTTTTGCTACAGTACCGCACCAAATTTGGTGCAGTACTGTTCACGCACCAGTTAATTTTTTATTATTTCCAGTTGCTGTGCGCGTCAGAAACAACAAGAGGAGAGAGGGAGGGGGGACACGTGGCGGCGGGTCAGTGGGGGAGAGAAATGTTAATTGCTGAAGGGGGGTGGGGGTCCTGACACGTGGTCCACCACTTGACTTTTGTACCAAACATCTCCCCAGGCGGGAGTTTAGGGAGGATTTTTTTTTTTAATAGATTTGAGAGGAATAGTTTAATATAGTAAAGTTAAAATAGAGAGTCTGATTTTGTGAGTTTTTGATAAAGTAACTTGCTAATTTATAAAAGATATTTTTGAAGTTAAATTTGGTGAAAATTTTGGTGCTCCAGATAAGAATGCTCTAAGATATCAAGCCCGTCCCAATCTCTCTCACACGCACTGAGACACATATATCTACACATACAAACCGACTCTCTCTCTCAAATTAAAAAAAAAGGATTTTGTTACCATTAAACATAAAAGTACCAAAAAGTCCCAACGCCCCCGTCGTCAAGAACAGACACAAGAAACCCTAATTTCAGCCACCAACACAAAAAACTAACGTTGCCTACCCCCCTTCGCTTGTTTGTTATAATTGATTTCTGATTTCTGACAATAAAAAACACGACGTACATAAAACATCTGTATGTATATGTTTGTTCTTGTTCTTATCTGTGATATTATTGTGAATACAGAGTTTCAGATCTGATCTTTTTATTCTAAGATCTGAAACAAAACAAAAAAAAAACTGCAGATCTGATTTGAAGAGGACTAATCATGGTCGTAAATGGGCGTCCTTTGAAGCGGATGAAGAGGAGGAGAGTCACGGCCGACCTCAACGACTTTCTGACGTTCCCCTCCGCCGCCGTCGTCGAAGACGTGGGATCAACCCCTTTCAGGACTAGCGTGAGGGCGTTCCTATCGAAGCACGCCGCACTTCCGCCGCCGTCCTCCCTCTTCCCTCACTTGCTATCGTGGCAGATCCTTTTTCAGGTTGGGGATCTGATGGCTGAAGGCCCCGACGCTTCACCAGCCGTGGTGTGCCTCGATGTTGTTGAGGAGGACGTGGCCAGATCTAGATCCGTCTACTGCGACCAGTGCCGAGTCGTCGGTGAGTTTGTCCACCGAGTCGTCACCGGTTTATTGCATACGTCAATATTTTTTTTGTATATTTGTCGTTTTCTTTCCTCCTTTTCCCGCTTTTGTTAAATAGTAAATAATGGCCTAACCAAACGCTATTTTTTTTTTATGGGGGGGGGGGGGATTAACCCGAAGGTGGTCCCCCCAATGAATATTTGCCATGTGTAGTGCGACCGAAAATGATGTTGTACTGTATGTTTTAGGCATTAAACAATGAAGATGCGTGGCCTCGTAGGACCCAGCCGTTTTAAGTGATTTTTTTTTGGTTGTTTTCTCCCCGTTGAACTTTTTTGATTAAAAAAGTTTGGCATCCAGGGTCACGGACCGACCATACGCTGCTCAATAAGTGGAACGCATTAGCACTCTCAGCTTGGATAGTAAGGGTTGGAGAAGGGCAATCATGCATTCTTACAACCAGTCTTAGACCAAAGAGAAATAGCAGCCATTCTTATGAATCGTTTTCCCCAAAACAGATGGACCGAACCAAGTATCTTTTGACTCTACTAGAATAATTAAAAACGTTGCAGAGATGTAGAGATACGGGACAGAGTTGAAATAGTTCAATTATCTTTACATTTTTATACTCTTATGTTCTCCTTGTTGAGATAAATGATGTGATGTAAAAAATATGGGGTGAAGCAAAAGACAATAATTGGAATTCAATTTATACTGACCCTCTTTAACAAAGATGAATTTAGTCCAAATGTATCTTTTAGTCATACAAAAGAACCCTCCCTTAATAGAGCCCTCTGCCCCCCTTTTAATCACTGCTCTCTATGAAATTTTAATAATTTGAGGTAATTTTTAAAAAATGCTTTTATGGTTGTTTAAACGAGTATTATGTTACTTGGTTACATGGCACCACGCCCATTGTGAAATATTTTGTGGGGCCATTAGACAGCCATTGAACAGCACTGAATAACTTCTCCCCTTCACCACTGTCAGTGACTCAATGGACGAAGAATGTTTGTATTGGTTGGCACTCATTGAGAATGTGATCTCGTCCTCGGGAAAAAAAAGAGAAAATATTGTGAGTTGCATTGGTGGAGATACATGTGGAAAATTGTCCAGTTGTTGCAGGCATGCCAAATTGCCAACCCCCTTTCTCTTTGTTTGGAACTTATCATCAAGCACACACATCATGGCTTTGGGTCGACGAAAAATCATCCATTGCCACCAACGACATGCCCATTATCTGGCGCCAATTCAATCGTATGTTTGTGGCATGCTGCACTGAATAGTTACTCAGAGCTGTCTTGGTATCTATGTAGCAGGGATACGGACATGGGAATTTAAAAAAAGTGGGGACAGACATGGCAGGGGATGCGGCAATATATATATATATATATATACACCGGTGATCCAGTCAAGGATCCCGGATTGAAGGTTTTTGGGTATTTTAAAGGTTTTAAAAGATGTTTTTGCATGATCCGAGCTGTCCAATGTGTTCAAAAGGTGTTTTCCAAGGTCCATGCGGGAAATTTGCCAAAAAAAAATACCGGGAAGGGCTTGATCCAAGCAGTTTTTCGCAAAAATTGTATATTTACAGTTTTGCGAAAAACTGTTTAGATCAAGCCCTTCCCGGTATTTTTTTTTGATGATTTCCCGCGTGAACCCTTGAAAACACCTTTTGAACACATTGGACGGTTCGGATCATGAAAAATTGATCCGGAACTATGAGTTTTCCGGACTTAGGGATCCCGGACTAGATCGGGACTCTCTCTCTCTCTCTACACACACACACACACACACACACACACACACACAAACCATGATTTAATTATCTCATCTCATAAATTCATATAGGACATGTCTTCCTTAACGCGTGCATATATATACATCTGCAGCTACATGGTTCAATAATTAAAAAAAAAGAGTGCAGTAATAGCTATCCATTTAAAAAATAAGAAAAAAAGTAACAACTAACAGTATATGTAAAGAGAGATGCACAATTCTTTTCTCATATGTAAGGTCTATATATTGTTATACTAGTACACACACAAATATATATATACAAACACACACACACACATCCACAAATTCTCAACTTTCTCGATCAAATTTTGACGATCCAAACTGTTCAATGTGTTTAAAACATGTTTTAAGGCTCCACACGAGGAATCATCACAATGACCGGGAAGTGCTTGATCCGAGCAATTTTTGTTAAAATTGTACATTTAAGGTTTTTATCGAAAATTGCTCGGACCAAGCCCTTCCTGCTCATTTTTTTCGATGATTCCTCGCGTGGACCCTTAAAAACACGTTTTAAACACATTGAACGGTTCGGATCGTTAGAAATGTGATCGGGAAAGGTGAGTCCCACACTTTAGCAAAGTGTGTAATTCCTCATAGGAAGGGGCCTCTGTATGTATATTAGTCCGTATCCTGTAAGGAATCCTTACTTTCCTTCCGTGCGGACCTCCCATTTCCCGATCGAATTAATGTGTTTAAAACATGTTTTTAAAGGTCCCCGCACCTGCGAGGAATCAACAAAAAAAAAAAGACCGGAAGAGTTTGATCGGAGTAGTTTTTCATAAACATGTTGAACCGTTCGGATCATTGAAATCCGATTGGACAATGGGAAGTCCACACAGAAGGAAAGTAAGGGATCCCTTACTTGATCCGTGGTTTATATATAGAATGACTCAGCCTCCTGCTCTTCTTTTTTTCATCTAGCATTTAAGCCTTCTCCTATTTTCGGATTTTCTGCCACACGTACCCCTCCATTATTTCCTTGGTCGAATGATTTTGGTTTACCAATGGAGCAAATAAGATGAAATGACCAGATGGTTATTTTTGCAATGTGTATCTACCTCCATTGTTTTTCAAGTCTTTTATGTTTCTCTCTTCCATAAAGTTGCCTTTTTTTGGAGGAATCTTAATATGAATTCTTATTTGAAAATTGGTTGGTTAAAAGGTTGGAGTGGTAATCCGGTATGTGCAAAACGTTACCATTTCATAATAAAGGCGGATGGTGGTTCTATTGGTGGGTATCACAAGTCCTGTGCAGGCTGTGGAGAGGTTCTCCATCTCTCAGAGTCTAGGTGAGTAGACACCCTCTCCTTCTCATTTTTCCTCCTCCCTCTTAACCAACCAAATCAACCTACAAACTCCTCCTTTTCTGTTTTCATTTCTGATAATGAAATGATCTCTGTATTTCTGTATGTATGTTCGATTATTTCATGCTCTCCCTAACTGTCTGCATAGTTCATTGAAGCTTATATTAGATTGCATGGTTTCTTATATTATTATGCTCTGATTTGTCTGTATGTAATTGTTGGTGTGCGTGGTTATTTATTTAGGACTTAAATTTAGTGGGAATGTCCACATATTCTCTGTTGGTTTGGTGTTGAGAAATTCTTTCATGGAGTTCAACATTATTATCATTTTATGTTTGCTTATTTGAGAATCTTTCTCCTTTCATTTGTCTATTTTTTGCCAGCTATCCACCCTCTGAATTTCAATTTGCAATCTAGGTTGGAAATAATGTCTTTGATTGATTGTCAGAGAATCAACCAACAACTTCAAACTTTTAGATCTACCTTATGTTTGAGTAGTAAACAAAGATAATTTACTTCTGCATGTTGTCTGAGTTTATTTACTATTTCGCAAATATATTTGTGATAATGGCATTTGCCTAGACCTTTATGATGAAGTTAATTGTTATGTTTGACGTCGTCTTTGAATGGAACAGTTGATTAGCTCTTTTCTTTTTAGTTTGTTTGCCTCAATCCTTGGTTGCCATCAAGATTTACCTTGGCTTTCTGTAATTCATTTCTATCACCTGTTAGAGGACAATTTCTAACTGGCAATATAAGCTGGTGGGAACTTGAATTTTTTTGTACATCAACCTGTAGAGGTCTAGATTTACTCCATTATAATGTTGCTTCCACTGGAGGAAGGGCTTATGACTGACGGTATCCTGTATGAGAACTTGTTGAAATTCAGCTTCTGAAACTGCCTGATATTAAAGTGTTCATTCTGCTAAGTGGTCATATCCAATCGATGAATTTCTGCCATCTTTTCCCACTTCTTGAAATTTTGAATTCATTTTTTCGTCCTTATTGATTGGTTGCTGTTCATTAATTTCTAGGTGCAAGTCATGCAACCGTGTTATGACTACTGAAGATGTTGAAGACTCGATATATCACCAGCTTGAAGACACTACTCATCTTTTGCATGGTGTTGTGCACACTAATGGTTTTGGACACCTTCTTAGGGTCAATGGCAGAGAAGGTGGCTCAAGGTTTCTTTCTGGATGTCATATCATGGATTTTTGGGATCGGTTGTGTAAACTACTGGGAGTCAGGTTAGAGTTGTTAGTCCATAGAGCACTGCTTGCTTTTTGTATCAATGAAAGTGATTCTGGTACTTTCGAGGGCTTTGTTGCATTTTGTTTTCCGTGTTCATGTTGTTAAGCTTTTCTTGCAATGTTGATTCTTTTTTAGAGAGTTGTTGCTCTCTTTTTTGGGCAATTTGTAGGTTTAGGTATTTCCCTTTTTTCGCGTCCTACTACTTTGACTCACACTTTGACATAACATGCGCATAAAAGTTGATATAATCCTATAATATTTGGGGTAGTATAGGCACTGATATCAAAAAAGCAAAGATGTAATGGTCTTGCACAAGCTCAAGTTTTAAATACATGATATCATAGGAACTCTTTAATTTAATGGAAAGGTTAATTTAAGAGCTCAAGTTTTGCCATCTTTTCCTATTTGACACATCACAAGTGCTATTCTTTTGACTCTGGGATGATGTGGGAGTTTCCTGTTTGGGCTCAAAAGCAGTCTTGTCAATCTCGTACCCGTATCGGCAATGAAACGGTACATGTACCTTGGTGTTCTGTGCTGGCCAAAATACCTGCTTGTACCGGTCATACCGGGCTTGTACCTGGATCTATGCAGGCACAAAAATATTTGTATTTTTCTCTTGCTAAAAAAGGCTTGAATTTGAAGAAAGTTTAACAAAAATTTGGAGTGTATTATGTTTTTCTTGTTAATTTGTTATTAGGACTAATGTTAAGGTGTATCAAAGTGAGAGAATTTATTGCGGTTAATCCTTAACGTCACCGAGGTACACACCAGTACCCGTACGTACCATCCCAATAGAGCAAACAGTACATGGACAGATGGCCTCTTTTGGATGTATGAATTTTCCGTGGGGATTTATCAATTTTGAGTTGTCAATCGAACACATTTTTGGTTTGGTCCAAGAGTTGTGTAGTTGCACTTAGCATAAGTGCTGTGAGGCTGTAGGTTCAAGTCCTATGGAGAGGAAGTTGATAACTTTGTTGATGACTTTGGTTGGGGTCAGGGTAGTGTGGATTCTATTTAACATTTGACCCAAAAAACAGTGAACTATATGGGAATGCAATCAATGCATTATGTATGATGCTCTCTATTGCACCTTAGGAAATAAGCGAAGTGCGTGTGGGTTTTTTTGTTGTTGCGCATGTCGTTGAGATGATGTGGAAGGATCTGGCACTATACACATTCCTGCACTTGATACCAACACTATGGCCCAGTAATATATTTCTGCCTTTACGGTGTGATCTTAGGCTTTCCTTGTTCTGAGTTTGCCCTGTGGTATTATAACTTGTTTCAAAACGAACGAACAAATGCCTATGCCTTCAGAAGCCCTCCTTATTTTGGACTATTTCAAACACTGGAATTCTAATTTAACCTTGTTTCATCCGGCAGAAAGGTCAGTTTGTTGGATGTGTCGAAAAAGTATGGCTTGGAGTACCGGCTACTTTATGCAATCACCAAGGGCCGTCCCTGGTATGGTGACTGGGGGTATGAATTTGGTGCTGGTAGTTTTGGTCTCACTGTTGATGCCTATAAAACGGCTGTGGAAACCCTCTCCAAACAACCGTTGTCCGACTATCTCGCTCAAGGACGGAAACCCCGCACTCGGCTACAGGATTTGATCTCTTTTTATCAGTCCTTATCTGAGCGTGAGCTTGTAAATATTAGAGATCTCTTCTGTTTCTTAATGAGTTTGATCCATGATGCTCACAAGAATTCATCAAGGGTTGATGATGCCACCGTGGGCAAGAAGCTTCGGATTTGCACCTCAAGTACATTGTGTGCTTGGACTAGCAGTGACGTTGAACGAGTAGAAGAAGCAATGTTTAGAGTATTACGGGCTGTGACGGGCCCCAACTGGGTGACTTGGCGTGCTCTTAGGGGTGCTGTTTGCAAAGTGGCTCCACCAGAGCTCCTGGATTACTGCCTTAAGGAACTCAAAGGGAAACAGACTGTTGATGGGATGGTTGTAAATGCACGTTGCCATCCTGACTCAGGTGCTAGTGAGTACAGGTCAGCAATTTCATTCCTGTCTGCGCACTTTGTGCCTTGTTAACGGCATTTGTATTCATATTCACATCCCACTTTTTCCTCACTTTTTCCGTTGGTAGAGGTTAAAAATCCATAGAAGGGAATGCAAGAGATGCTGGTAGTAGTGTAATTACTAGTATTTCTACGTGGGAATCTCCCTTTGATCTTGCAAAGAATTTTAGCTGTGAAAACTTATTTTCCATTTTACTATTGCTTGCTTGGAGCTTTATGCTATATTTAATTTGCTCTTCAACTTTGTCAGACTCGAGCAACTTCGAATTCCTGCTAACGGAGATGCCACTAGCACCGCTGTTATTCCAGTTACAAACTACCCTTCTGAAGAACATTTAGTGCGGGACCTGAGATACTTGTACGGATCCATGCTTCACCCGCAAACCTTGCTGAACAATGCACCTCAGCCAAAGAGGCATGTTGCAATCATCTCAGCTAACAAAATCCTTGATTGCAAGCAATTTGTGAAGAACTACCACCCTGAAAACAAGTTAAAAGTTGATGAGCCACCTGCAGTACACCTCACATGCGAGCTGGAACTTATGGAAGAATCGGAAGAAGATTATGCCACAGATCCTCCGCCTCCCGAACTACTTGTCCTATCTCCAAATGCTACTATTGGTGACCTCAAGCTTGAAGCGTCGAAGACTTTTCAGGAAGTATATTTGATGTTGAGAAGATTTGAAGCTGTAGAGCTAGTTGGCTATGGCGGTGTTGACGAATCCACCCAGGTCAAGCTCTTGTTAGGAGGGGGGTCTACTGAAACTGTTAGAGTGAGGGGAAGGTGCTTGGGAAAAGACGGGCTACTCCTGCTGAGTAATAGTAGGAAGAAGTTTAGGATGGAGAGGGGAGTTGAGCGATGGACTGTGGATTGCAGTTGCGGGGCTAAGGATGATGACGGCGAGAGAATGTTAGCTTGTGATGTATGTGGAATTTGGCAGCACACTAGGTGTGCTGGCATTCCAGACATGGATGCCGTTCCTGCAAGGTTCCTTTGCTACCGTTGCTCCTCCAGCAGCAGCAAGGCCTCCTTGGAGACTCAGTTTAGTGGGCTCTGCAATGAAGATATCACCACTGTGGGCTCTGTTGCCATTGGCAGCGGCTGTTTCAACAGCTTCGGAAGGGCTTAACAAATGCAGTTTGAGTAGAATACTTGTTTCTGTAAATGTTTTGGTTTTTGTTGTGTTTTTTCCTCTTTGATTATTTATCATTATTGCAAAAGAGGTTCATCTGGCCTAAAAAAGATGTGTACATATGGTCTGCGGCCTCAAGAAAATGCCCCAGTGCAGTTGTAGATGCTTTTCCTTGATCCTACCGAGTTTCATTTCTTTTTCTGCATCAAATATGTTACACTGCTCCCTCAAAATGGCAAAAGAGAAGTGGACACCTCCAGTTGCCTACTTTCCTCAGATCATTCCTTTCTTCTCTATCGATATACAGTAAAAGAAACCCTTCAGGTGAAGAGTATTCTCTTCCATGTGTGGATGGCCCAAAAAGGTTAGAGAGGGTGGGAGAGGGTGAGAATCAAGAAACCCTTCAGGTGTCTTCTTTGTTTGTCACCCAAAAGTGGTGAGATTTGGTGAGAAGAGAAAGCGGAGTAGGGGGGGTAACAAATTACCAAAACACGGCCATGGTTTCTCAAATAACCAAAACATAGCAAGGAAAATGTTAATTGAATATACTCCCTCCGTCCTAAAAAGTTTGGTCTACTTTTAAATTTCAACATTTTGTGTACAATAAATAATGTTACTCAAAACTTTTAACTTTTCAAGTTTGTCTTTCATTAGTTGACTCTAATTTAATAGGAGTTAATCAAGTTTTGAATTTAAATTGTTTTCCGGAAAGCGGAAAATCTTGCCACCAATGTAATTAGAGCTCTTTTTCAAAATTTTAAAACGCACTTTAAACTTTAAAATTTTCAATTATTCTACTTTTGGTCTTATTATTTTGATTGTTAAAAGCATCTCAATGGCAGAAATGGAATATATCAACTTTCCTATGTTGAAAATTTTAAATTGGCCATATATTTTGGGACAACTAAAAAAGAAAAGTAGGCCAAACTTTTTGGGACGGAGGGACTACATTGTAATTTTTCAGTGCACTACCTAAAATATCCCGAGTGTATTTTTTTTTCTTTCCCAAATCAAGCCTAACCCTTTCTCTTCTTCATCAGCCGCAGTACCATTCTCTTCTTTTTTTTTCCCTAGAATCTTGAATCTCTTTTTCTCAGCCCATGTCAAGCCGCTGCCGATTGTGGATCTTCCTCCTTCGCTCTCCCACACGCGGCCACGATTTGAGAGTTGAAGAGAAACTCAACGATTCTCGAGTTTACAGGGTTTGAGAGACGAGGAGTTACCAAAATTCGAATGGTACTTTGTTCGGAACAAAAATTGGGATTTTTCGAATCATCTCAGAATTGCTTCAAAATTATACATGTAGTTTCAAACGTAGAGAAAAAAATCTGTCCCTTTTTATAACACCTTTCACATCAATTGTTACCTTCACTTTCCAAAATTATCCTCCACTTTTATCTATTAAATCTTTACCCAATAACTTTTCAAAAGGACAAAATAATAATTTTACAAATTTTTACCCATTAACTTTTTAACTTTTTAAGAGACGCCAAAATGAAATAGTCAACACTAAAAAAGGGACGAAGAGGGTAACTTATTCTGCTCATGTATGCTTCTTTGGTCAGGCAATATTGGCGTTTTGAGTAATGATGACGATTCTCTTTGTACCTTGTGTATTCCTCGTGGGCATGGAAACGTCTTAAAAAATGATACTTGTACAACTATTTCATCTCCAATCATTTACAACACCCTCACATACATGTGAGCCCTATGTGATGTGAGGGTGTTGTAAATGGTTGGAGATGAAATGGTTATATATGTAGACTTGTTCAAAAGTTTTCGGAGTTGAGCCTGGATAGGGAAAAAAGTTTTATGTTCTTAATTGCACTTCTTGGCTCTGTTTCTTCGGTCGGTTTACAGTTTCATACTTTTGTTGGTGATTGTCTGATTTACGCTAACTGCCTCCCCTAAATGCTACCACCCTATTGGCATCCATCAGCTCCCAACCACCAAAATTCTGGATACTGTAGTGGCTAATTTATTGGCTGTCTATTAGTACGATACATACTGGTGCTGATGAGAGACCGGGCACATTTCGGGTTTAGGCCAAGCGTCTCTCTGACCTAATAATTAGTATCGCCTTCATGCCTAGCTCTAAGGCACAATTCTTTTGAAATACCTTATGAAGTTTCTCATGACCCAATTCTTATTATTAGAGCTTCATCATAGAATTCGACCTTGGGATCATTGTTAGTTTCCCATATAAAAAAAGTTAGCATAAAGCCGTCAAAAAAATAAAAATAAAATAGCATTAATATCTAAAAGAAAATCGAATTTTAAAAAGTCTTGTACTGTCTGGTACAGACACTGGTATTTGGATAAAAAGAAAATTTCTGTTCTAAGGTCTTGGATTTGCTCAAAAAGGGTACGTATGCACCATATTCAAATCATTGGTTGCTTTAACCCACCATCACCATCTCTTCATGTAAATACGCAAGTGCGACTGTTGGACTCCAAAACTACCACTATCCACAAACAGTCTCAATTTCAAAGCCATCTCAAATTGAAACAATGAAACAAGGGGGTTTAGATCACACAAGCAATTTTGAACATCCAACCCTAGCAACTAGAAATTTTTAATAAATTCAATTTGCCCAAATGCACGATACAACCTTCAAAGAACACTCAACAATTGAGACTATTGAATTCTAAAATGTACTGGGTCACTCAAGTACTCAAGTGAATTGGAAAACATCTGGAGAAGTACATCAGTCAGTAAGACTGCTTCATCTGGCATTTGACCTATCTTCCAGACCTTGAAGTCTGGAGGGAAGTAGTTAGCATCCCCCCAACATTTCAGTGATTCCAATGAAAAGGGGCCCTGCACATTTCCCCTGGGATCCATATAGTGCCATATCAAACTACCAGGGTTGTGCTCATTGAGACTCAGGTCTCCATAACCAGGGTGGCCTTCATCTTCCTCACTATCATCGTCAAGCACTTCAATCACCTGATTTGCCACAATCTGCTTGTCAACCATTCTGCAAGCTTTCTTTGACTCCTGTTGTTCGACAAATTGAGCAGGCGGATCATCTGCATCAAATGACCAAACAACACAAAGTTCCAAATTTCAAACTAGTTCACGTACATTCAATAGGTCTTACCATGAATAAAATTATTCTTTTTTGTTTTTTTCATGTATTCAGGAAAATAAATTTGAACTTAGTCACACGAAACCAGAGCGGGTGCGGGAGCGCAAGCGTGGGAGAAAGAGAATATAGAAGCTCCCAAGGTTGGGAGCATGAAAGAAAAGTGTACATATATAACGAAAATAATATAGCTTAGGAAATGCACTTTAAAACTACGATCATTTTAGGGAGTAAAAACATAAGGGCCAAGTCTACCTTAAGCATAAGAAATGGGATAGGGTAAGAATGTATGATTTTCTTGTCAAGATATCATGACTTGGGCTATGTATATGAGCTAAATCAAAGACAACTTTATAGAACTCAAGTAATAAATTACTATTTTTCTGTACCAGTATCATACAAAAACTCCCATTTTTGTAAGGAGTGAGCTTCCATCTCAATGGGAGCGGGCTCCCGTCAAGCTCTAAGTTGGGAGCACAGAATCGCGCTCCTAAGGTGGGAGCGGCACCACTTTAGGATCTCCTTGCAACTAAGGATTTGAAACCTCAAGTCACCCATGACCTAACCAAATACAGTGACAAGCTACCGCCGTTGCTTAAAACAAACATTCGGCAGTCATGGTATATGAACAAGTGAACCGTGCTTGATAAACTACAAAAGTAGCTGAACAATTTGACATGACAGAGATACTGTCAGTTCTACATTTGCAATTACAATTTAATGATGATTAAAATATTTAATGACATCAAGAAAAAGATAAGAAGAGTCTCTAATTGTACCTCCATATTTTCACATCTATATTACATTACACAAAGGTTTTTTCAAAATGTCCTACATGGCATTTCCATGTTTCAAAGATCTCTTATTTCTATTTTAACAATATCTTATAATAAGGCCAAGTCATCATTTCATATGAGAATTTCAAATTTCAAAAAGTAAATCTCTCTCTCTCTGACATCCAATCCAGAAAAAGGAAAAGCGGATAAAAAAAATACTCTCTCTCTCTCTGACATCCAATCCAGAAAAAGGAAAAGCGGATAAAAAAAATACCACATGAAAGAAAATTCATTTCTAAAAGAACCATTATTTCATATGGGAATTTCAAATTTCAAAAAACACTCTGTCTCTCTCTTTAACATCCAATCCTTCATAGGAAAATTTCAATTTCAAAATACTCTCCCCCTCTCTCTCCCTCAATTACAAAAAGAAGAAGAAGAAAGTGGATAGAAAAAAAAACACATGAAAGAATCTCATTTCGCAAAATAAACACCATCCTTTAATTCATATGCGAATTTCAAATTTAAAAAATCCTCTCTCTCTTTCTCACACACACACACACACATCCAAGCCTCAGAGAAATTTCAAATTCAGAATACTTCTCTCTCTCTCTCTCTGAAATTTCTCTTGGATTACAAAAAATACACAGTCTAGAATCTCTCACACAATCTACTTTTAAAATGATTTGGATTACTGGTTTGAAAATCATAAAGAAAAAGAAAGAAAGATTCTTTTAGTGATCCTTCAAAATTGTATAATTTTTGTTCTGCATGAATCGCTGGGTTTAATTACTCATTCCCTTTTGCAAAGGTTGTCAAATATTCCATTTTGGGATGTTTCAGAAAGTTTGTGCATTTTTAAAAGCTTCCAAAATACGTGGGAGAGAAGTGTTCATCAAATCTATTCATTCCTTGGTTAGTTGATTTTTAAATGGTAAATGTTTTTTGTTCAAATTTTTTTGCTCTTATATTGCAGAAAGCGTGAATTGACCAATTAATTGGTTTTTCTATTTTTTATTTTTAGTTTCACTTAATAATCATGATAGGGGTGCTAACATAGCATTAGCCGGCATAATCAATAATGAGATGAGTGCATTTGGAATGGCTTTCGAACTTCGTCAAGTGCCTTTAGGTACGGGCAAGACACTAGTTTATAATATGCTCACAAAGATTCAATAAATTCATCCCACTTATCACACTATCGCAGACCTAAATTGGAATGCGATGCTATATCAAGGAAGGATATAAATTTACTGAATCTACATGAACATATAGCCCACGGAAAAGCAAGATGACAAAATGAATTCAAGCAGTACCCTACCTGATTGGGAGACAAGCATAATTTGGTTTGGTTCCCTCCATAAGAAAAACATTACGTTTTGATAACCCTAAGCAGGGTTGTATTTATAAATCTTAAACAAACAAATAATCAACGATCAACTGCTCTAATAGCAGTTGCGATTATATGGTGGTGTGGACCATGAATGAAGGAAGCATGGTAATGAGCACAAAAAATGATTTGGGTCTTTAGGGCTGCCCTCCCTGATGTCTTTTGGCTTTGATTCGGGGGCATGGTTCTCCAGCGAAACATCCTTGTAGCTCCTCGGTTTTTGGAGGTTTAGGAGGGCCACTGTTTCAGTGGTATTCTGAGAGGAGCCACTTTGTGCATATTGCCAAAGGTTAGGTCGATATCCAATCATCCCCGCCCGTACGCCCAATGATTGGGGACTAGATGGGTTCTGTTATTGTTATTGTTTGAGAAGGAAAACCTACTGGGTATGTTGGTTTCCTCCTAATGTAAATTTCCTAAAGCCAAGGACTCATTACTTCATTACTTCGTATCCTATCACTCGTTATATGTTTTTCAATCTGAATTAATGAAATACCAAAAATAGTAACTCGAAGGTAATTTAACTAAAGACACTCCCTACAATGTTATATACAAGAACGATGACTTGGCAAAAAAAAGGAAGAAAAGTGAGTAACATATTGACCTTGCTTTCTATCAGATACATCTCCACTGCTGAAATATCTGTTTTCTTCTCTGGCTAGAGGTGAATCACAGAGAGTAACTGTGGAGGAAGTGGCCATATCTGCAGAGCCTGAAGCTACAAAAGAGATGTGCAACAAATATAAAACGTCACATAAGAAGCTCCACCCACATAATTTTCTAGATCGGCAATTAATAAGACCAAGACATAAGAGATGCATAACAATAAATGTAACTTTGTAAAATGGAAATTATGCTTTCTATAGCTGACCGATAAACTTCAAAAAACTTCAAAAGTACAAAACTGCCACTATAGCTGACCGATAAAAACACCAAACCCATCTGAGAACCAACACCCTTCTCTGTGTATGCGTGCACGCACGTGCAAACTGCAGCGATTGCACTTGTATGTATCGATATCTGGCATCCATCACGAATTGCTCCACAAATAATGGTGGACAACGGAGGCTTAACTGGCGGATGATGATACTGGCCACGGGAAAATTGAGAGACCCACATGATATTAAATCCAAAAGAACTAATAATGAATTGGGCGCAACCAATTGGTGGAGTTCGATTAAACAAAGAAGATTACTCAATCTAGCTTTGTCATTGTTTTCGAAAATTAGATGTTTCTATAGAAGGGGAAAATAAAACAAAATGTCATCTCTCTCTCTCTCTCTCTCTCTCTCTCTCTCCCCCTCTCTGTGTATATATGCATATATCACTCTCGTATATATATATCCCTTTGCCACTTCCTTTTTTTGCCCCCATGTCTTACTTAGATCCAAATTAAAGCTGCTTGCAAAAATTTTCAGCTAATCACATTGCATTGATTGGGTTAAGAGTTAGGAATATGATGGATTAGGTGGTTTTGTGGGTGAAAAGTTTACACGGATTATGTTTTTCTTTTTGGGTAAATTTCAGTGACCTCTCTGGAGGTTTCTAACAAATACAGGAACCCCCCCAAGGTTCTGACAATTGCACCGACCTTCCTTACTTTACAAACTATTATCCAGATTTCCCCAATTCGTCAAGTAACGCCGTTAATTTTTGCTACTAAATGACTAAAATTCCCTTGAATATTAGGTGAACTAAACAACCTAGTCTTTTCTTCTTTTTTGTTTGTGGAAATAAGAATTTAAGTTCAATTTGTTTCAACACTAGTTCACTAATAGGGAAAATAAGGATGAAAATAAATGAAGATTAAAGGACATTAAACTAACTTTGTTTTATCAAAAACTAAAATTAAAAAGTCGCGATGAAATTTTATAGGATGGATTAGGCATTTAATATCCCTTCCATTTCTCAAAATAGGATTGGATGTCTATCTATCTCACCACGCTCCCCCTACTCCTATAAAGGCCGGCGGAAGGAATGCTCTGCTTATCTTTCTTACGGCTCGTTACTACAGCAGCGCTCGTTCACCCCTTCAGCTTCTTCAATTCAAAAAGTATTCTTTTTCCAATTCTAATTGGTAAATAGCGTCTTGAAGCAAAGTCAATATTGAAGGAAAGAGATCGGCAAGCATGAGCTTGACCACTGAGCCAACGAAGGAAGTGTAGTTCAAGCTCCAAACACAATCAACGGCACATTCAGTCGCAATATATGCTGGTTTGCCAGAGGAAGGCGGGGTGCTTACCAGTTACTCCCTTCGACCGACCTCTCATAATAGCAATTCATCAAACAATTTTATTAAGTAGTGTTAGAATTAGTTTGTGTTAGTAGTTTTATGTTTGTCCCACATCGCCTATCTAAGTAATGTTATATGACTCTCAATGATATAAATAATAGTGTTATGTGTTAGGGTTAATTAACACCCGATACACTTCCTTCTTTCTCTCTCTCAAAACAACATGGTATCAGAGCATTACCCACATCCACCCTAATATACATCCATTATCGTCATCAACCTCTTCCCTGGTATTGAAACCCTAAATCGACCAACACCCATCATCTTCAAACCGAGACCTCTAACCCTAAACCCTATACCGAGACCTCTAACCCTAAACCCTATACAACTACGTTCGCTCAGACAGGTTCCTCTGTTGCTTGTGTTGCCTCTTCTTATTCTCCTTGGGTTATTGATTCTGGTGCTACTAATCATATGACCGGTACCTCTACTATCTTGTCTAATTGTCAATCTATTGGTCAAAAATCTCAAGTTACCTTAGCAGATGGTTCTACTACTGAGGTTACTGGGTTAGGTTCTTTCCCAGTCTCTTCATCTCTCACTTTGCACTTAGTGTTACGTGTTCCTCGTTTACCTTTTAATCTCATGTCTGTTAGTCAACTTACGAAATCTTTAAACTCTTCCATCACCTTTTCTTCTCATCGTTGTGTGTTTCAGGATCTCAAGACGGGGAGGACGATTGGAGGCGGTGTTGAGCGTGGTGGGTTGTACTACCTGACCAATAATCCTGCTAAGTCTGTTGCTCTTCAGTCCACAGAGTCCTCCTATCAGCAACATTGTCGGCTTGGACATCCATCACTTCAGACTTTGAAGCGTCTAGTGCCCTCCTATGGTTCTCTTGAAGAGTTGTCATGTGAAGTCTGTGAGTTTAGTAAACACCGTAGAGTACCTTTTATCCTAGAGTTGAGCGTCGTGCGTCGAGTCCTTTTGAGTTAGTTCATTGAGACATTTGGGGGCCTATTCATGTGCCTAATGTTTTTGGTTTTCAGTACTATGTTGTTTTTGTTGATGATTTCTCTCGTATTACATATCTTTATCTTATGAAAGAGAGATCAGAGTTGAAGTCTGTTTTTTACTCATTTTCTATGGAAATAAAAAATCAGTTAATACTTGCATTCGTATATTTCGTTCCGATAATGCACGCGAATATTTTCATAACACATTATCTCCGTATTTGGATGATCATGGTATAATTCATCAGTCATCGTGCGCTCGAACTCCACAACAAAATGGAGTTGCCGAACGCAAGATTCGACATTTATCAGAGGTTATGCGTGCATTGCTATTTCAAATGCAGGTTCCTAAGTCTTACTGGACTGATGCGGTTCTTGCCGCTTGTTATTTGATTAACCGTATGCCCTCTACTGTCCTTGGAGGTGAGATACCTCATACGGTCTTGTTTCCTGGTCATCCACTCCACTCATTACCTCCTCGGGTTTTTGGGTGCACGTTTTATGTCCATGCTCTGGATCTTGATCGGAGCAAACTTGACCCTCGATCAATTAGGTGCATTTTTCTTGGCTACTCTCGCACTCAAAAAGGCTATAAGTGTTACTCTCCGTCTTTACGTTGTCATTTTGTGTATGCTGATGTCACCTTTAATGAGTCACTTCCTTTTTATTCGGCGTCTGTCTCTCCCAATGATTTGCTTGCATATGAGTCTGTGTGTCCTATACGTGTCCCGTCTAGTAGGATCGGGACATCCATTATGCAGGAGAAAGGATAAAAGAAGAAAAAGGAGGAGATTCAAGGGAGCAGGGGTTCTAATCAAAAGAGCTTGAAGTCTTTTGTTTCCATGGCCAGCTAAACATCATTTATAGGGTTAGATGAACAGTTTCCTTTCAAGTAGCTTGAGTTTTGTTTGTGTTTTAAGAGTATTCATTTGAATCTTGAATGTATGACTAAAGGATAACTTCATTTTGAATGAATGGTCTGAATGCTTCCTATTCTATCAAATTCTTGTGTTTGTATTCTAGACTCCAAGCACTTGCATACATGGTTTATTATTAGTTATTGGAATAGGTTGAGATAGGCTATCATTGGCAAGACAATGTGTGTTATGAGACGGGTTGAACGTAGTACGGCTCTTGCTAGTAAGAAAATTTGTACTACGCTAAGATAACCTATGCCAATCGGTTATCCAAGATTATCTTATATTGGTTTGAATGGATAGTCTTTGACTGAACAACTCAAGTTATTAGGGGGAAACCGGATTCGATATCCTAGACCTTTCTCCAATTGTTTTACAAAACCAAATTTCCTTTTCGTTTTCTTGGTTTTAAAAGTCAAAATCAAAACTTGAAACTCGTTCTTGAATTGGAATAATAGTTTGTTGAAACCGATAAAACGTGTACTTGTCCCTGTGGAGCAGCGATACTCGGACTTTTGCCACTATTCTACGGAGTAGTTGTAATTGTTGTGTTTTAATTGAAAATTTTGAAACGGTAACGACAAGGTCAACATTAGTTGAAAATTATTGCACAAATGATTAAAATGACACGATTAAGTTAATAAGGACGGAAATGACACGATTAAGTTATATTTTGTAAGGACCAATGTAACAAATAAGTCTTACTAAAATGCTTTCCAATAATTAATCAGAGTGAAACCGTAAGAACTGAAAAGGCAAAAGTAACACGACCTAATTAGCAAATAACTAAAAGAGCGTTTCATGTTCTTGGCTACAAAGCACCATGAATTACCTCTCTCCCCCTCAACTCCAATTCATTCGGCGCCATGTACGAGATTAGAACCAAGACATGAGCTATATGTATCCACATTGGAGACAAGGTTCCTAGGTGATACGTGCAGAAATATTCAATTCGTGCCCTCCAAACTACATTTGTTAGTTGTTTATAATTGTTATTTGATATTTATTTTGTCCTTTTTGTGTTTATAGTAGGGCTGCACACAGGTCGGTTTTTCAGGGTTTGGATTGGGTTTGACCTGACCCAACATATCATTGGATGTAGAAAATCCTACCCGACTCCGACCAAAACCCTGTTCGGGTTCCGACCAACTGGGTAGTCGGGTGTGCCGGATCGGGTCGGCCGGGTGAACAGGTGGAGAGAGAGAGAGAGAGAGAGAGAATGAATTTTCATTTTAACAGATTTCAACCCAAAAAACGAACCTGTTTCACAACCAAAACCGAAGAACATGTGACAAATCAAAAGAAAGCAAAGAAAGTAGCTACAATAGTTATGTTCAAGGAAAAAAAAAGGGATCAAAAGAGGATTTGAAAATAAAATCAGCCTCTTTGGAAATAAAACCAACCTTGAGGGACACAAAGATTACCCTCTCATATGATTTAATTGAAAGAAAAAGAGAGATCTGAAACTTGATCTCTAGTCTCTACTATAGCCCAGTAGCCCACCGTCCATCCGTGAGCAGTGACGCCGATGAGCCCACTGTCCAGCCGTAAGCGGTGATGCTGGAGAGCCCACCGTCCAGCGACTCTAGAGTCCACCCCACCATTTTACTCCTGAGGTTGAGCCGCCGCCAGAGAGAGAGAGAGAGACTTCATGCACGAGAGAGAAATCTGAGATGGGAGTTGAATCACGATGGTAATTTGGGGGAGATCTGTGGGAGGGAGGAGTGGAGAGTAGAGAGTGGGGAGTCTGGGGAAGAGACGAAGAGTTACAGGGTAAAGATTAGATGGGGGGAGGCGGTGGGTATAAGTTTATATTTAGGGTTTTTTACTTTGTCGGTCGGGTCGGGTCCACCCGTTTTATTTTTCCCCAATCCGAGACCCTACCGAGAAGCTGAATTTTCCAGATAATAAAACCGAACCCCACCGTTTAACCTGGTCAGACGGGTCGGATGTGTGTTTTTTGGGGTCGGGTCTTGTCGGATGGTTGGGTCGCAGGCCAAATGAACAGCCCTAGTTTATAGGGTGATTGAGCTCATTGTCCAAGAATTTGGATAAAAACAAGATTAAAAGAAGTTTGGGGGTTAAAGTGCAAAGAAATTAGAGTTGGATTATTAATTTATCATTACCAAAAGTTCAAAGGGCTTTAATGTGATTAAGTCATTTAAACCGTATATATGCAACATGACGACTGACTTCAGCAGTCAGCATTGGAACGTGAAATCGATTCTGGACGAGGGACATGCAAGGCAGATGCAGAAATCAAGTACTGGGAAATCCATGGCTTTCTTCCACCAAGCTTCGATGGGAGTCCATGGTTGCCTAAACCCCTCTTCTAGGATGTAGATGAAGCTCGAACCCTGAGTAACTTTATTTATGTTTTGATTTAGGTTTTTACTACTCGAATCATGGTTGTATGGCTTACAAAGATTTAATATAATATCAGTACTTCCTATCAAATCTTGTGTATGAATTCCCAGGTTTTATGCACGTTCATACAAAGGTTCATAATTGTTTAGTGATAACTGGTTGGATGGATTATAATACGTAAGACGCGTCGTGCTGATGAGACGACTCGTGCCGAATTGAAACGGTTCATACTAGTAAGACGATTCGTGCTAGACCAAAGATAGTCCATGCCGATTGGTGATTCATAAATTATTGGGCTTGCAATCCTATGGTAACCGGAATGATTCGAATAATAGGCCTATAATTGAAATATATTTAAGTTACGAGGGAAAGAGTGGATTTGAAACCCTAAACCTTTCTCCCATCAAAACTTTCTTTACTTTTTTAACTGCTTTAACTTTATTTAGCCTTCATAATTTTAGGAAGTCAAATCAACGTATCTTTTTCTTGAATTAATTCAGGAATCAACTGAAATAACTATGACTTAGCCTTACAATCCCTGAGGACGATACTCAGAACACTTGCTACTATTCGTTTGAGTAGTAATAACTGTTTCGTTTTAGTAGTTATTTTTTATACGGGAACGACACAATCTCTAGGTCATCAAACAATAACCGCCACTAATACTCTGATATGCACCAATGCATACACCCAACAACAAAATATCTCCATTTTCAATAGGCATTCCCCAAATTGTTGTCCCAGATCCCAAACACATGATAAGTGTGAGAAAACGTAGAGAGAGAGAGAGAACACAGTATGTGAATTTCTAAGGTGTTAGGGCACACTCTGACCCATTTCACTATATATATATGAACACATGTAAATGTACAAGACTACCCCTAGGAACAAGTAAAGATAACAAATAAACCCATAACTTAACACTCCCCCTCAAGTTGGTGCAAAGATATCTATCAAGCCCAACTTGAACACAATGGGTTGAAAACTTCTACTACTAAGACCCTTAGTGAATACATCGGCCAATTGGTCTTCGGATCTCACGAAAGGCATGCATATCAAACCGTTGCTTAGCTTCTCCTTGATGAAATGCCTATCAATCTCAACATGTTTTGTTCGATCATGTTGAACAGGATTGTGAGCAATGTTTATGGCTGCTTTGTTATCACAGTAGAGCTTCATAGGACCACGATCAGGAAATCCCAAATCACGCAAGAAGGTTTGGAGCCATAAAAGCTCACAAACACCATAAGTCATGGCTCTGTACTCAGCCTCTGCACTAGATCTAGCCACCACAGACTGCTTCTTACTCCTCCATGTAATCAAATTCCCTCCAAGGAAGGTGCAATAGCCAGAAGTAGATCGCCTATCATCAATAGAACCTGCCCAGTCTGCATCAGTGAAAGCTTCCAATCTCAAGTGACCATGATTGGAGAACAAAACTCCTTTACCTGGGGCAGATTTAAGATACCTCAAGATACGATAAACTGCATCAAGATGACTAGTACGAGGTTCATGCATGAACTGGCTCACAACCCCCACAGCATAGGAAATATCTGGTCTAGTGTGAGATAAGTATATCAGGCGACCCACAAGTCTCTGATATCTCTCCTTTTCTGTAAGCTCCCCCACATTGCTACAAAGATGATGGTTGGCCTCAATGGGAGAATCAGCTGGCTTACATCCCAACATACCAGTTTCTTCCAAGAGATCAAGGATGTACTTCCTTTGAGAGATAAATATTCCTTTGCCAGATCTAGCCACCTCCATTCCAAGAAAGTACTTCATAGACCCCAAATCTTTAATCTCAAACTCTTGAGCAAGAAGAGCTTTAAGGCTAGCAATCTCATTCACATCATCACCTGTCATGATTTTGTCATCCACATAAACAATAAGAATGACAATCTTACCATTACTTCTCTTGATGAACATAGTATGATCAACATGACTCTGCTTGTATCCAAATCTCAACATGGCTTTGAGAAATCTGTCAAACCATGCTCTAGGAGATTGCTTCAAGCCATAGAGTGCCTTCTTCAATCTGCACACCTTCCCCTCGGTCTGAGACGACGAAAAACCCGGTGGAATGGCCATGTACACCTCCTCCTCTAATTCACCATGGAGGAAGGCATTCTTCACATCAAACTGGTGAAGAGGCCAATCCAAATTAGCCGCACAAGAGAGTAGGGTCCGAACGGAGTTCATCTTGGCCACCGGAGCAAATGTCTCCTCATAGTCAATGCCATAGGTTTGAGTATAACCTTTAGCAACAAGCCTGGCCTTATATCTCTCAACCATTCCATCTGCCTTGTGCTTTACAGTGAACACCCATTTACATCCCACTGGTTTCTTTTCATTTGGAAGAGTTACTAATTCCCAAGTGCCATTCTTTTTCAAGGCTTTCATCTCCTCTACCATAGCTTCTTTTCACTCAGGTTTTATGATAGCTTCTTTCCAATCCTGTGGGATAGATATAGAAGAAAGAGAAGAGAGAAAAGCACGATACGAAGAAGATAAACGGGAATATGAAACAAACTGAGAAATAGGATGTTGGGTACAAGTTCTAACACCTTTCCTATGAGCAATAGGAGCATCAAGATCATCAACAACAGTAGGGAAAGGATCATTACCAGATGAGTCAGCTGAAGAGTTAGGAACTGGAGTAGGTGATGAAGATTGGCAAAGTGGTACCGCACATGTAGGCTTGTCTTTTTTCTTTCGAGAAAAGGTCTGCAAATTTGGCCTATCCAATCTTTCCCGAACATCATGCTCTGCTCTTTCTGCGCAGTAAAGGTTCTTTCTCCCCTCACCATGACAAGGTAAAGGATAAGACCACGACTCAGGAGTATGAAATGTCAACATCTCTTCCTGTCTATCATTCTCCCCCTGAAGAGATGAAGTGGACAGAGGATAAAAGGATTCGGTTTCCCAAAAGGTGACATCCATGGAAACATATGTTTTTGAGAGTGTGGGTCATAGCATTTATACCCCTTCCGAGTAGGAGTATAGCCAAGAAAAATGCACTTACGGGCTTTGGGATCAAGCTTACCACCGGGGTGCTTGGGAGCATGGACAAAACACACACACCAAAAACCTTAGGTGGAAGAGATGAAGCCCGAGAACAGCCGGGGAGAAACTTAAGAGGAGTTTGGCGAAGAACACTAGATGGCATGCGATTGATAAGAAAAGCGGCCGTAAGAAGAATGCGACTTCACCCCAAAAATGTTTAGGAACATTCATGGTAAACAACGGTGAACGGGCTACCTCAAAGAAGATGACGATTCTTGCGTTCAAAGAACTCCATTTTGTTGTGGAGTGCCAACACAAGAAGTCGAAAAAGAATACGAGTTATTCAAATATGCCCGAAAAGTCCCATCAATATACTCGGTCCCATTGTCACTACGAAGCACTTTAATGTTAGCATCAAATTGAGTACGCACCATTTTGAAAAGATTGAAAGCATGAAAAAACCTCATTTTTTGCCTTAAGTAAATACACCCAAGTGACACGGGAATGACAATCAATAAAGGTAACAAACCAACGATAGCTTAAAAGAGAGGTAACGGGGGAGGGGCCCCAAACATCAGAATGAATAACCATAAAAGGAGAATCACTTCTTTGATTAACAGGAGCATAAAATGAGCGTTTGTGTTTTGCAAGTTCACACGCTTCACAAAAAAACTTATTCCTAATACAGTGCTTAACTAAACTAGGAAAAAGTTTTTCCAAAATCCCAAAAGATGGGTGGCCTAATCTACGGTGCCACTGATGTAGTAAAGGAAGAGTTGAGCCCACATCTGCTTCAAGAGCTTGGCCACATGACATAGGTGGACTGACTGGATTAAGTGCAGGCTCCAAAAGTATAGTCCTCCAAAGAGCTTTACCACACGCCAATCATTCTCCCTCGTATCCAGTTCTGAAAGACACAATGAGTAGGGAAAAATGTCTTTGAGCAGTTTAAAGAGTGAGTAAGACTGCTAACAGAGAGAAGATTGGTGGAAAAACTTGGGACATGAAGTACTGAAGAAAGTGACAGGGTAGGAGAATAATTTATAGAACCTTTCCCTGAAATCGAAGAAAGGGATCCATCTGCTACTCTGACCTTATCCTTACCAGAACATGGAGAATAGGAGTCAAAGAAGGATGAACAACCTGTCATATGATCAGTAGCACCAGAATCTATTATCCAAGGAAGTGAGGATGAAGCAGTAAAGGCACCAGCCTGAATACCTGAGTGAGCAAAGTGGGAAGAAGTCGTAGAAGTAGAAGCTGTAGTAGATGGAGAGTCAAGCCTGGTCATAAGACGCCTAAGAGACTGTAGAGTCTGTAACTCCCCCTGAGAAAGAGCACCACCATAAGAACTATCTGAGACTGAAGGGTGTGAACGACCTCCACTAGAATCCGACAAGGTCTCCACAATAGACTCCGAAGCATGTGCATGAGAACCTCGACCTCGACTACCACCTCGACTACCACCCCGTCCTCGAGAGGGACGCCCTTGGAGCTTCCAGCAAAACTCCCTGGTATGTCGAGTCTTGTGACAATAGTCACACTGAAGCAAATCACGATCAACAGAACTGCTCCTATCCCCAACCTGAGCCTTACCATCCCGTGGAGTAGGAATGGCAACCAAAGCCGAGCGATCTGGAATAGAAACAGGTACCATAGCACTCCGTCTAATCTCCTCCTCCTGAACACAGGCATAGGCCTCTCCTAAAGAGGGAAAAGGAACACGGCCCAAGACCTGCACTCGAATAGGGTCATACTCCACGTCAAGACCCCGCCAACCATTTGTTGATATGCAGTGGCATCAACAGTAGAAGTAGGGTGAAAACTCTTATAGTGATCAAGTTCCTGCCACACGCCATTCAAATCGGCATAGTACTCGGCTAAGGACCTATGGTTTTGGTCCAACCCCCGAAGTCTCCTTCTCAAGTTAAACACTTGAGCATCATTACCCTTTCGAGAGTACGTTTGGGCCACAGAGGTCCACACCTTATGTGGAGTGTCAAGGAACAAGTAGTTATGGCTAATGGTGGGTAGCATGGAGTTGAATAACCATGTAAGGACTTGAGCATTTTGAGTAGTCCATGTCACAAAATCTGGACTAGTAGCTACCGGTGGTGGAACAGGCTCCGTGATGAATTTCAACAGACCATTGGCAGTGATGGCCAAAGTAAAACTCCGAGACCAAAGCAAATAGTTAGAACCATCCAACTTAATAGTTGGAATCTGGAATGGAGCATTAGTTTGAGTCACAAATTGGCTCCCTTCATTCTTCGCACTGCCAGAGCCCTCTTTGGGTGTCTCTGCCATACCTCACAGTGGGAAAACAGGTAAAAAAAAAACTCAAGTGAGGTAGACAGGGTGTACCAGACGTACAACAGACCCAAACCAATCAAAGACAACCCAAATAGCACCTGTACGACGTCAATGAGCCTCGCCGGAGGCTGAACAGTGGTCACAGGTGGCTGAACAGTGGTCGCCGGAGGTAAAACAGTGATTTCGGCTTCAAAAAAGGGCTGCCGGAGCTCGCCGGAGCTTCACCGACGTCAAGGGTGGGCCGCCGGAGGTCGCCGTTGTCGGACGAGTGTCGCCGGAGGTCGTGGGGGTTGCCGGAGTAAAGACCCAGTGGTTTCGAGCACTGTAGATCAGTCACTCCAGCAGTCGAACAGCGTGAAAATGGCGTGAGGATAGCGTGATGAAAAATAGCGTGATGACCACTGTTGATCACCATCGTAAGCCACCATCTTCTCTCTCTACAAAGCTCAAGCAAGGATTGAGTCTCTCATGCAAGGATCGAGTCTCTCAAGCTCTGATACCATGTGAGAAAACGTAGAGAGAGAGAGAGAACACAATATGTGAATTTCTGAGGTGTTAGGGCACACTCTGACCCATTTCACTATATATATATGAACACATGTAAATGTACAAGACTACCCCTAGGAACAAGTAAAGATAACAAATAAACCCATAACTTAACAATAAGTTTCTGTAGTTGGTCTAAACCACTAACAAGTGCCTCATCAAGGTGCTTCTTTTTCTATCCAAGCATATGACTGACTACATGGTAAACTACGGACACTATTTCAGTGGCTTTACAATTAAGGAACCAGCATTAATAAGTAATTCTGCGTGGTAGCAGCCAGGAGAAGCCTACAGCAGACATAGGACAAGTCCAACAACTGGTGGACATTCGTCTAACGCAGGTAGTAACTTCAAACATTATGGTGGAAAAACTCCCATAGCCTACTCCAAGGAAAGGGTGAACTCCTTATCAGTTCTGTTGCTAAGGGGGCAGGTGAAGAAGCTAAATCTGACTAAAAGGCTTCAAATCAAGTTTGTAAAAAACGCTTCCACAATCTTCTTCCAACTTCGCTGATTTGATGGTCACTCCTACTCCATCGAATAAAATGATCTCAGAACCCATTTCAGGACTATTTTTTGTCGCTAGAAAACAGCCTTAAGGTGCCTACGAATTGTAATTGAGAGTCGAGAGAAAAATATACAAGAGGCAGTTTATTTTTCCACAACCTAATGCAAATGAACTCGTTCGATTTGAAAACCAAAAAATTAGAATAGAGGTCAATCTACTAGGAGAAACCTAAACAAATCATTTTACAAGTCAGTCCAACTCGTATAAAATCAAGAACTATCTAAATCCTATCTCCTCTTTCCTCTTTTTATAAATCAACTTGACGATATTTTAGATCTAAAAGACTGAACAACTTTCAAAAGCTTACGAAACAGACATGCACACCTGTATGTTTTCATGTGACAATCAAGTGCGACCTTAACCGATCGAAAAAATATATATAGCAAGAAACGAGCAGGCAAACAAATGAACTTATGCTAATGACGCACCTGCTGCATCTGCACTGTCAGAGTTTTGGGTCAACAAGGTCTGATTTGATACTAAGTCATGACCAGAAATCTCTATTGCCTCCCAAAAAATTGATTTTGGGGAGGCATTATTTCCCTCCTGTGGTCTAGCTTCCTCCTCTATTTCATCTGCAATTACATCTGGAATTTCAAGCAACAGTCTCGACTGTTCACATGGCGTCTGAAGTAGCTGCTTTTTTTTAAGGTACTCATCCAATGTAAGGGCTGAAAACAAGTCAAGGAGGCCACGATGCTTAAGAAGTTGATATGGTTTTTCTGTCGACATACTGGTCACCTAAGGATTTGTAACCATTGCAAATAATTTGACACGCCTGCCAGTTTAAACATAAATGCAAACAAAAATTACTTGCTCAGATATGAACTAACCACTGTACCAGTCTGAACTACGGACTCAATGTTGGATAGTGGATCTGCAGTATCAATAGAGAAGCAAGAGTATTGCACATAATTTCCGTGCACACAGTTCCAATGGGTAGGATCAAATCGTTACTACAAGGCTATCGCAACTATTACAGAACTCAAGAAGAGCTTGAGGAAGGAATTTTGTCAAGCAAACTAAAATGGAATATACATATAGATCATACATAACTAGACCCAGGATAAACTAGACCCAGAAAAGACTAAGATTCTTGCGCTCAAGATTTTGTGAATGGTAACTTTGTCGTGATGGAAAAAAAAAATGGTACACTGCTGTGGATGCTTCTATGATTCCGCTGATAGTTCTACATAATGGCAGCGAAACATTACCCATGGCATTCAAAAACTAGCATCCAAAAGACTCTAAAAATTCAAGAGTCATATGGGAGGTTCTCAACTCCAATAAAGGTGATGCTACCCAAGTTCAAAAAGAAACAAATATGGGGCCCCAAGGCAGTTTATACACCTTCAATCCATTTAAAAGATGGTAGAAATTGTTAAGTTGCTGAAGGCATGAATTCAGCTGCCCGTTATCCAACTTTACCAAATAAACCTTAATAAGTTAGGGTGTGCCAATGCCCGAAAGCTCCAAAATTCCAATCAGCCCATCGAACTTGTATAGTACTTAAAAATCGGAACCTGAGCTGCTTTTCCTAGTTTTCGCATCTCTGTACTACTTCAACTACGGATAGAATCCAACACCTCTAGGGGAACACAATTCATCTCAAACAAGCTAACAAGGGGTAGCAAGATTATTAACTGATTTCCCATTTCGTTTTCTCACATGCAATGCCAATCATAACTTACCAGCCACACCATAAGAACTCTCATGAAGACGACAAAAATTTTAAAAGCCCGATATTGCAAGTTTCCATTTAAAAGGATATACACAAACTCTAAGATCACCCTCCCTTCCAAAACTACTAACCCACCTTTGCCTTGAACAATCACTCTCCAAAAAAGGGAAGGAAAACATACCTTAAGCTTCTTCTCCCTGCACCAAACCTTACTACAAAATTCATCCCTGTTACCCTTTTCAAAAGTAACCCAGGTAGTGGTGGAAAACACATCCCCAACGACTTCAAAGTCCCTTCCAAAGGCTCCTACCGTAGGGAATAAGAGATTGAAATAAAAGTTGAAACCTCGGTATTTTGAGAAACCACCATATTCTGTAATAATCAACCAACATTGCCTTTACCAATCAAATTCCGATAAAAAGAAGGGAAACCCACTCCAGCTTTTTTCATGCACCAGACCTTGTTCCAAAAATTTATTCCTTTTTTCCATGCACCAGACATTGTTCCAAAAATTTATTCCTTCACCATTTCAAAACGTCCCAGGTAGTAGTGTAAAAATCATCCCCACTTCAAAGTCACTTCCAAAGGCTCCCGGCATCAAACATTGAAGTAGAGGCCAATCTCCCCACAAGTCACTCTACTCTTTAACCACCACATCCTCTAGTAATCAATTCGAAGATAGTTAACTCGCAAAACTTGAGTAAAGGCCTCCAATTTTCTAACCCTAGGATCACCCTATTCCGCAGCTGAACAATTAGAGGTAGAACTCCTGTTCATAATAGAAAGCACTTCAGACATTTAAGCTAATATGTGATCATTGCAAAATAACCAATCCAAGCCTTACCATTAGTCAATCAATTGGGGTCGGCTACATGAACCCGTTGTCTTGTTCTGTCCAGGATATCCAAGAAACCTAGGACCTTTCGAACTACGCCTCGAAGGTCAATGTTGGTCTACCCATCCTCTTAGCACTACCATCTACCCTAACCATATCACTCATTCTAACTACCGTGTTAGACCTTGTCCCACATTGGTTAATTATAACTTCCGAAGCTAGTATATGAGCCTAGGCGGCCTCTCCACTCATTGCCAATTGGTTTTGAGTTGGATGCTTAACATACCGCATCGACCGATTTACCATAAACGTGTCAAGCTACCTTAATCTATTCTCTCTCACCTTATCTTCTATCAGAGCTTGCATGCTGTTTTTAGTTCTATCTTGCAAAGTCAAACCACACATCCATCTCAATATTCTCATTTCAGCTGCACTCATCTTACTCGCATGTTGTTTCTTAGTAGCCCAACACTTTATACAATATAGCATGGCTGATCTTATGGCGGTACGGTAGAATTTTCCCTTCAACTCTGTGAATATCCTGCAGTCACACAAGACTCCCAAAGTACTCCGTCACTTGACCCATCCAACTTTTACTCTACGCGACACATCCTCCGTAATCTCTCCATGCCAACAGTTGAGCCAAGATACTTAAAACGCTCACTTTTTGGTAGCTCCTAATTTTGGAAGGTCACTCTGTCAACACTAGCACTTTTTGACTACCACTAAACTTATATTTCATATTCTCCATTTAACTAGTGCTGATCCTAAATCTTTTTTCCTCCAATGCTTCTGCCAAGCTTCTAATTTAGCATTACCTTTGTAGTTTCATCTACTGAAACAATACCATCCGCAAATAACATACACCAGGTATAGCACCCTAAATATGCCTAGTCAATTCATCCAGAACTAAGGCAAACATGAGGATTCAAAGTGGATCCCAGGTGTAATCCTATCAACTATGAATAGGAATATGCTTGTTTATCTAAATGCGGATCTAATAATAGTGACAACACCTTCATACATATCCTTAAACGCATTAATATACCCTATTGTCACATCCTTTCTCCCCCAGACCCACGCTAGAATGTCTCTAGGCACCTTATCATATGTATTTTCTACGTCTATGGAAATCAGGTGAAGGTCGTTTTTTCTCTCTATACTTTTCGACTACTCTCCTTAACATATAGATTTGCTTCCATAGTTGATCAACAATAAACAAATCGAAAATGATTCTCCGATGCCATTATCATCATTCCTAGGCGATGATCAACAACTCTTTCCCAAAGCTTCATCTTATGGCTCATCAGTTTAATACCTCTATAGCTATAACAGCTTTGTATATCCCCTTTATTCTTATATATAGGCACTAAGATACTCATGAGGCATCTTTCTAGTTAGAATAATCATATTGAACAGCTTTTTTCCAACCACAAACCTCCCATATCGCCAAGGCTTTCCATACCTCAAAATAAAAGTGGTTTCATCCACTTTTATAATCTGTGACAAAACATATATTATTCGCTCCCACTTCCACTAGAAGCGCTTGAAGAAGGACTGGGACATGTACCTCCTCTTTCGGGGTTCAGATTAGTACACCTTTGTAATGATAAAGGGACGGCCGCCTGAACTCAGCTAAGGGCATGCCACCCATTCATAAGATATTGAACAGAGACTATAGAATACTCGATGTATTTCTACAAGACAAATTCTCATACATTGATTAAACAAAAAACAAAGAGAAAACATATTTAAAATAAATTCTAAGGACTTTGGAAAAAGCAAATAAATATAAAGAACATAGACAATCTAATATCCAGCTGATAAAAAGAATCATTTTCAAACAAGATGAAACATTATTGCATCCTCAAATAGAATGTACAATATATACTTGGCTAAAATCATGCCATACCCTAGTTGTCCAGAATGAGTAGAGTTTGTTTGTTGACTTTGAGGGGGAAAACAAATACTACAAAGTCATAAATTCGTAAGCTCCTATGTTGCACGGATTCGCCATTTTTTGCAAAGTACCCATGTCGACAAGGGTGCGGGATACGGATCCGACACGGCATATTAAAAATGGATCCGCCATTGGTAGACGTTGGATGAAGATCAAGATCTAACTCTGTCATCAAAGAAGAAGAAAGAGAAGAGAGAAGAAGATGAAGAGAGAAGGAGGACTGAAGAAAATAGAGGAGTACCTAGCTTTGAGAAGGGAGAGGCAGATCGGCCATGGCTGCTGCTTGCTGGTTCTCTGAACTCTCATCGTGGAAGACAAAGACTGCACCTAATAGGAGTATGTTCTAACAGAAGTTGGGCTGGAGTATTAGATTGGGATACATGCCTAATATGTTATAATGGGCCTATTCATTTTTCTTTGGGCTACTAATAGTTTGTGTATTTGGGTTAAAGTGGTTATACATAGTTGTTTTGGGGCTTTTATTATCCACCATAAAAGAATTAATGTACTTTTGCGTCATAAAATGTTTATTATTTCATATATTAAATTAAAAGTTACTAAAACATATTTGAAAATATTAAAAAACCTTTTTAAAATACTAAACAATATGTAATTTAAAAAAATATATTATTTGACTCATCCTCGTACCCGTGTCCACATCAGGATCCATAACTACACATCCTTTATTTTTCAACTTGAAGTGTCGGACATCTAGATTCACACCCGCACCCAATTCTCGTACCCGAGTCCGAGCAACATAGGTAAGCTCCACACAAACAAGGATGTCATACATGATAAATGAGGGCTTACCTACAATCCCGCCAAATGCTCGCATCGACAACATTAGCAAAATCTAAACTATGATAAATACTTTGATATGATTGAAGGATATTCTTTGCGCCATCCCTTCTCATTGGCTCGATCAATGAGATTTTGCAACAAGTTGAGCTCTCTCACCAGCCACTGTCAAAAGCTCAGAAAAAGATGCAAAAAGGATTAGTTCAATCCCCCTCAATAATATCAAAAGAGCCATAAGGTAAATAGAGTAGTCACATAACTTGATACAACAGATGCAAGTAGTGTTTTGGATTGAGGCCAAGAGCTCATAACTTTGTGCAAGGGATCAATCACAAGAGTGCCATCCCCTTTTTGATGGTTCTTTTAATATTTTGACAACAAAATGGAACAAAGATATTTAGATATGCCATGAAACATTAACATATGAACTTTTATGGGTATTGAAAATATTGAGATGGTGTCCGTATATGTTCGTCTTTAAAATTTACTGACAGATATTTCCATTTCTTAAGAGATAAAACAAGTCCATTTCCATTTCCTTAAGTTTGGACGTTGATGTTTCTTATTAGTTTGGACTCATTCAGGTTGGGATTGGGTTCACTAGATCATGGGTCTGACGCATTCTGGGCTGGGTCATGTGTTTTAGTAGGTAGGTCAGGAATACGATCTGTGATGGTTTCGGGTTAGGATAATGGGTCACGACCAAGCACTAGTGTTGCTGCGACCAGCACTGAGAGCAGCAGCTGCTGAGGCTGGCTGACAGTTTCTGTACCATATATAAAAGCAGGAACGATGTTTTCCATCCTCATTTGCAGCTAGCTGCCTATGGTGGGATGAAAAGTATGCCTGATAACTTTGTATGTGGAAGGAGCTAAGGGATAGGTGGGACCCGAATTTGTGGACCCACCGCACATAACAAAATAAAATGTTCTTGTACAAACAACCAACTGGTGGGACCCGCCACACATTTTCCTACCCGTGAAACCTCGGCTGGATTACAACCAAAATCAATGTAGCTGGTTGTTCATCACGAAATATGCTTTATAATTGGGATAAACTAACCTTCATTAATTTGTATGTCATCTAATTCCATATTCATGACCTTTACTAATTTTGGCATGTGGAGTAATAGAAAGTTTTGATGGAGATATGATAAGCGCGATATTAGAGGAGAAAAGAGATCATAATTACCTCATATAATTAAATTGCTGATTATTGACAAAGAAAAGCAACAACACTAAATAAGTGAAAATGAGTGTTCATCAGTCCTTAAATTGGACGGTGTTACTTGTAATACTTAATGCCACAGCGAGCTGGATAAGAGAATGAGTTTTCATCAGTCCTTAAATTGGAAGGGGAGTAATGATTAAAGCCACCGGTCAAGAAAAATAACATCTCCAAATGCATCACTTATATGAAAGGAAATATGGATGAGGGAAGCAACGGATCAACGACAACAATAAAGAAAATCAAATTAATAATTAGGTAAAGATTTTTAGAATACTTGTAGAATGTAAAAATAACATGAATGAAGGTAAAAAAAGTCTCATAATGCACGTGCGAGAGCGCCACCATGAAAGTATCTTTCTAAAATATCTCAAACTAATAAAATTTGTTAGTGCAAGTATTGAGAGCGCAAGCGCAGAGCGAGCATTGAGAGCGGGAACAAAGGGCCTTATTGAAGGATATGTACCATCGCTACTTAGCACGTGCACCGCATGTGACTGGTGCTAACCTGGTGAAACACAGCCAGAGATGGTGGAGTAGATGGCAAATGACGATTGGAAAGGATACCAATAGCGGACAATATCACAGAGGTGTGGCAGGGTCCTCTGTTGACAATGGGAGATCGTGGTGGCTGATGTTACCGGTGGTCGGAAGTCACAGACCGCAACTCCGGGGATGATTGCAGTGTGTAAAGCTCAACATTAATAATAATTGAGTTCATATATCAACACAAATTAATTTTTCCCGAGTACTCAAACAAAATTCCAGAAAAAAATCCTCACTGCAATTTTCTGACAAATATATTGAATGCTTTTGTTAGGACGTTGACTGAAACAGAGAAGAATCTTTGTTATGTCCAATTATCGACATAACACGCCAATCAGTACGTTTTCCACTCAAACATGATAGTTCCCTTCTGTTTTATTTTGTGGTTCAGCATACCTTGCTTTATGTTTGTGAATTTACGCGTGTATGATGTTCATGACTTGGTCAAGTAATGTCTACTCGTAGTGAATCCAGAAGTCCATAAAACATCTTCCCATGTACTCCCCCATTTTTAAACATATATATGAAAGACAATTATTAAAACTGAATTTAGTCTAACTTTATATAATCCTTAGTTTGGATCTCAACAATTTCCTGATGCCGATGAAAGATAGATAACAAGTTATACATGCGAGCCTATAAAGGTATCAAAAGAGTCCCTAAACTCGTTGTTACTGTTTATCTTAGTCAGAACAGTAGTACATACATGCTTTGTGATATCTTCATGCAACATTTGGGCTTTCTGCTGAAACTCCACCTGCCAAGAAAGGCCCGTTCTATAATTATTTGAAACATATAGACAGAAGAAATTAAAAACAGCTAACAACAATGAAAAGTTCAAAACTAAGGGAACTTGACTGCGTCAACAAAGTACAACATTTTCTAATCAATCATACGCCAAAAATACTTGAATGAAATGCTAGTTAATATCGTATTTTGAGATTATCACCCTTATCTCAACAAAATAAAACACACAAGAAATAATGCTTTGTGCAAATGGAAATATAAGAAGGAAATGAAACACGAAAAAACCGAACGCTCAATATTTAGCAGAATAATACTAAACCAAATCAAACTAACCCTTGTTGGGTTATCAATATGGGTCAGCCAAATGAATCATTTTTCTCCATTTTATTGTGTCAAAGGCTATGGATTCACTTAAATTCAATGAATTTTGTAGCCTTTTCTATCACATCATCCCAAGCAAAAAAAAAAGGCCCTGTAAACTCCCTAGCATTTTCACTCTTAGGAAAAATGTCATTCACAAACCTAGCTCTCCCCATAGAAAATAAAAATGTCACATTCTAGAAGGAACAAGAACTATTCAAGAATAAGAAAAGTAGACGGGCTCACAATTCTGGAAACCTAATGTTTCCGCTAGTCTGCTAGAATACTCCAAAGCAAACAAAATACTTCAATCGCATAGAAAGAGGAATCTCGTTACAAGCATTGGAATTCCTAGTAATGGAACTATATTCCTTACCTTTGGAATTCAAGAAAATGTGGCCTGGAATCTTACAGATTCTTTAACTAATTACCCTTTTGATCAGCCATTCGGCCTGAAAACTGTCACATAACTGGCAGTTTTACAGAGAGCCCAAAAGGTCATGCATTAAATCAACTTCGATATCCTTCCACATATAAATTCCTTAACAATGAAATAAGAGTCTTTTCTTGGGCACAGATTTGAAGCAAAGACCAGGGCTAGTGGGCTAAAAAGGTCAACTTTGGGTAGCCAGGTAAATTAGTACATTAAGAAACTTACAGCAGTAGGCCTTTTGAGGGATCCACTTTTTACTCTCTGACGCAAATCCTCACATTCTTCCTGCAATAACCGTCACAGTAGTCAGAGACACAGAATGCAAAGACCATCCGGCGGATGTTTCATGCTCGTACAGAAGTCATTGTTCACTTGACTGATTATATTCGGCAGTCCGGTCAAAAGTAGCAAAAGAAGTTCACACCACCATAGAATAATCCAAAACTTTTTTCCATGACGAAGACCGTCTACGTGTCTTAAGGTCTCCAAGCATTAAAACAACCTCAATACCCAAAAAAAAAACAGATAAGTCAACAGTTGAAGCCATGATCTGATCTAGAAGCTGACCATAGCTGAGCTGCTAAGTAGCACGGACACAGATACGGCAATTCTAAAAAATGGATACGGACACGGCGGGGGTGTGAAGTATAAATTAGGAATTACAATTTAGGGTTTCCGTATGTTAGGGTTTCAGTTAAATGGTTATTTATCTTTTATGTTTGGGGTTGTTTAGTCCTTTTATGCTACTAGCACCGATTGAGGAACATGGTTCAAATTTTAAAGAGAAATGTGCCTTAAAAAATAAACAGAGACATACACTTTGTCATCTTTGTTTTTCCATCCCACGTTACATATACAATGATACAATAACATATATACGCACACATGCACATTGTGAGATATATATATATATATATATATATATATATATATATATATATATATATATATATACAGTCAGGATCCTATCAGGACTCCCTGACATAGTCTTACGTCCACACCTCCTATCTCCCGGCCATTTGGTCGGGATCCGATCCGTTAGATGTGTTTAAAATGTGTTTTTAAGGGTCTACGCGAGAATTTGTCAAAAAAAAATACTCGGAAGGGCTTGATCCGAGCAATTTTCGATAAAATTGCACATAAATACATATATTGCAGTTTTATCAAAAACTGCTCGGATCAAGCCCTTTCGGGTATTTTTTTTTTATGAATCCTCACGTAGACCCTTAAAAACACGTTTTAAACACTTTGGACGGTTCAGATCATCACAACATGGCCGGAAAAGTGGAGGTGTGGACGTAAGCTATGTCAGGGAGTCCTGACTGGATCCTGACTGATATATATATATATAGAGGCCCGATCAAGTCCGGGAGTCCCGAATCCGGGACTCCACCTTCCCGATATTTTTTTGACGATCCGAACCGTCCAATGTGTTCAAAAGGTGTTTTCCAAGGTCCACGCGGGAAATCTTCAAAAAAAAATACCGGGAAGGGCTTGATCCAAGCATTTTTCCGCAAAACTGTAAATGTACATTTTTTGCGAAAAAATGCTTGGATCAAGCCCTTCCGGGTATTTTTTTTTGAAGATTTCCCGCGTGGACCTTGGAAAACACCTTTTGAACACATTGGACGGCTCGGATTTTCCAAAAACATTTTCTAAATGCTTCAAAACGCTTCAATCCGGGATTTCCGGGATCCTTGACAGGATAATTCGTGTATATATATATATATATATATATATATATATATACATATGGGTAGGCTTCTAAAACGGGATTCCCGTTTCCGGACCTCCATGATCCAAATATTATTTTGACGATCCGAGCCGTCCAATGTGTTCAGAAGGTGTTTTCAAGGGTCCTCGCAGAAAATCTTCAAAAAAAAATACCGGGAAGGGCAAGATCCAAGCAGTTTTCGCAAAAAATATATATTTACATTTTTTGCGAAAACTGCTTGGATCAAGCCATTCCCGGTATTTGTTTTTGAAGATTTCCCGCGTGGACCCTTGAAAACACCTTCTGAACACATTGGACGGCTCGGATTTTCCAAAAATAATTTGCAACACAAAAAAAATCAATTTTTTCTTATTTTCGGGAGGTGTGGAATAGAAGTTTTTCGTATATATATATATATATATATATATATAGGATCAACTTCTAATGAGGGATCCCTCATTTTAAATAAAATGAGGACCAAGCAATTTTTCCACTTTCCGAACTGAATTTTGACGATCCGAACCGTTAGATGTGTTTTTAAGGTCCACTGCGAGGATTCGTCCAAAATAAATACCCGTAAGGGCTTCATCCGATCAGTTTTTGTTAAAAACGCTATATATAACGTTTTTAACAAAAACTGATAGGATGAAGCCCTTACGGGTATTTTTTTTGGACGAATCCTCGCGGTGGACTTAAAAACACATTTTAAACACATCTAACGGTTCGGATCGTCGAAATTTGGTCGGGAAGCATGAGGTCCTCATTTTAAATAAAATGAGGGATCCCTCATTAGAAGTTGATCCATATATATATATACGATCCACTTCTAGTCCGGTCTTTCCGTTTCCGGTCCTCATGATCCAAATATTTTTTTGACGATCCGATCCGTCCAATGTGTTCAGAAGGTGTTTTCAAGGGTCCACGCGGGAAATCTTCGAAAAAAAATACCGGGAAGGGCTTGATCCAAGCAGTTTTCGCAAAAAATGTATAGAAGGGCTTGATCCAAGCAGTTTTCGCAAAAAATGTATATATATACATTTTTTGCGAAAACTGCTTAGATCAAGCCCTTCCCGGTATTTTTTTTCAAAGATTTCCCGCGTGGACCCTTGAAAACACCTTTTGAACACATTGGACGGCTCGGATTTTCCAAAAAAAATTTGCAACACAAAAAAAAATCAATTTTTTCTTAAATCCGGGAGGAGTGGACTAGAAGATTAGCCTATATATATATATAGGAAGAACTTCCAATAAGGAACCCTTAAAAATACATTTTAAACACATCTAACGGTTCGGATCGTCGAAATTTGGTCGGGAAGCATGAGGTCCTCATTTTAAATAAAATGAGGGATCCCTCATTAGAAGTTGATCCATATATATCTATATAACAAAACAACATTTGTTTTCAATAAAATATTCATCACCAACCAAATCTTAACCATCCATTCCTCCAAATCTAACGGCCCAAATATATCACTCTCACAAACTAACTTTTGGATGGCATTTTCGTGAATACTTTTCTATATTTGGACAAAGTATTATCTCTATTTTTTTTGGTTCAAATTTTGAAACAGAGTTTTATCTCTCTCTCTCTCTCTGTGTGTTACTTTCCCAAATCTGTCTTCCCCCCAAAATCTCACGAACCAGAAAACCTCTCCCTCTTCGATAAAAAAAAACCTCTCAAAGACGTCTCTCTCTCACGCACACACGCCTCATCTCGCCGCCTCCGCCTCCGCCCAAAGAACTCTCGCTGCTCAAAGAACTCTCAATACATCAATGGATTCAATTGCTAACAGTGGTTCAAATCACCAGATTCACCACCGTGGCTTCATTGTCGCTCGCACACATCATTGTCAAGGCATCTACCCTCCGTAAGCTACAAAGGTGTGAATTTTTTTGGCCCTTATTTTTCTGTTTGATGTAAGTTATGAAATCTCCTCTTTCTTCTGTTATATAAGTATCTCCTCAAATGAAATCTGATTTCATTTTTTTCACAGTACTGCTTTTCGGCGCTCGCACCTGTCCTCCTCACAAAAATTTGTAAGTATATATGAGTTTTAGAAAATCATTCGGGTACCATTTCTACATTCATTTTACGTGTTCGATGAAATGCGCGAGAGACAAACCCATTTCTACATTCACTATGTGGTTCAATATGTGGTTCCTTGCAGATGAACCTTATGTTTTGCAGATTAACCTTAACATTTTTTTAGCTAATCCACCCAATGGCTGATTTTCTATTGTTTTTTTCCCTGCTTGAAGGGCATAGTTCCACAGATTTAATCAATTCCTTTACTAGGTGCAGCAGAATACGAAGTCACTGATTTGACTTCCAAATTATATCATGATAGATAACACCTTTAACTCATTATTGAAAGTATACGTAACAAGTGGCAATGAGGGACCCTTATATAAGTTAAAATGCGGACCTCACCTTTCCGAGCCAAATTTTGATGATCCGAACCGTTCAATGTTTTTAAAATGCATTTTTCAACTGTACGTATGTACAATTTTACCGAAAACTGTGTGGATCAAGCCCTTCCGGGTATTTTTTTTTGAAGATTTTCCGCATAGGCCCTTAAAAATGCATTTTAAAAACATTGAGCGGTTCGGATCGTCAAAATTTGGCTCGGAAAGGTGAGGTCCGCACGGAATCTTGTTTAAGGGATCTTAGATCATTTATGTATATACATATTGTTAAGTTATAGGGTTGTATTTATTATGTATTTATTTCCTAAGGGTAGTTTAGTCATTGTTCCTTTGGTCTGTGTATACATGTTGTTGTATAGTGTTGTTTCAAGTAATGAGAAAAAACCCTTCATCACTGTTTCTCTCTCTACATTCTAACATGGTATCAGAGCCACGATCGATTGTCGATTGGGCTTCGTAGAGGAGTGCTGTTGCTGTTGAGATTTCTCAGTCCATTGTCGATCAAGAACAGCAGGTCAGCTGTTGTTTTTTCCGTACGTGAACGAAGAAGGACCCAGACTTCAGACGACTCACGGGATGAGATCGTAACTCACTGGGTCCTCATCGTCCGTACTGTACGACATCCGGCGAGCCTCCGGCGTACTTGTTGGTGGTCGCACAGTCGATTTGAACACCAACAGAAGCTGGCGGAAGGTAGTCGGCGAGTTTATGGGCTATTAGACTAACGTAGGATGATCGTAATCGATTTTTAAGCATAGGGTTTTGTAGCCCTTCGAGAGGCCACCACCGTGGTAGTTCGCCGGTCGCCGGAGTCTGCCGGAGTAGCCCACACGCGCCGGTTGAAGGCGGCGCGTGCAACACGCGTCAGATCTGGACGAGCGCGTGTCGTACACGCGCGAGGAGGTTGAATAGGGTCTGGTCAACGCAGGTCAAAGGGTTCATCCACGAGTCAAAAGGGCCAAGCGGGGGTTCAGGAGGGTCCAGCGACTGAAAAAGGGGTCAAATTTGATTTTTTAGGGCAAAAAAGGCCATCTGGAGGGTCCCAGGGAGGTCCAAAAAGGCTTTCTGGACGATTTTGACCACTTTTGAGAGGTCCGAGACTTGTTCCTGACTAATTTCGACGTTCCGGATTCATTCGCGGGGTCAATTTCAGGTAATTTGACTGTTACGGACGTGTTTTGACTGCTCCGGACGTGTTTTGACTTCTCCGGACCATTTTTGGGAGGACCGAGACGTGTTCTAGACAAATTTCGACGTTCCGGATTCATTTGCGGGGTCCGTTTAAGGTGATTTGAAACGGAAATTGTCGGTACAATGGAGGCTTCCAATGCCCCTTTTTCTGAGGGGGAGTTACAAACTCTCAGGCGCCTATTGTCTAGGCTTGACGCTCCATCTACCACTGCTTCTACTTCCACTGCTTCCACTGCCTGTGATTTCTTTGCTTCTGTCCATGCTAGTGCTTTCAGTGCATCTAGCTCCCGTCCTTGGATTATAGATTCGGGTGCCACGGATCATATGACGGGTTGTTCATCTTTTTTTGATTCCTACTCTACTTGTTCTGGTAAGGATAAAGTAAGAGTAGCTGATGGTTCTTTATCTGCTATTTCCGGGAAAGGTTCTATTCATTGTTCTCCAACCATACCTCTTTCTTCCGTTCTCCATGTTCCCAATTTTACTACTAATCTTATATCTGTCAGTAGTCTCACACAATCTTTGAGTTGTTCAGTGACATTTTTTCCCACTCATTGTGTCTTTCAGGAACTGGGAACAGGAAAGACGATTGGTACTGGTAGAGCTCAGGATGGCCTGTATTTTTTGGAGTCTGTGCCTTGTCCATCTTTTACTCCCTCATCATTGGGTCATGCTCTTGAGGCGGATACGGGTTCAGCTCTTCCTTTATTGCATCAGTGGCACCGTAGACTAGGCCATCCCTCTTTTGGTGTTTTAGAAAAACTTTTTCCTACTTTAACTAAACAATGTTCTAGAAGTAGGTTCTTTTGTGAAGCTTGTGAGCTTGCGAAGCATAGACGTTCATTTTATGCTCCTGTTTATCAGAGAAGTGCTTCTCCTTTTATGGTTGTCCACACTGATGTCTGGGGTCCTTCCCCTATTACCTCTATTTCTGGTTATCGCTATTTTGTTACCTTTATTGATTGTCACTCTCGTATAACTTGGGTGTATCTACTTCAAGCAAAAAATGAAGTTTTCTCATGTTTTCAGTCATTTCATAAGATGGTGCACACACAATTTGATACAAACATCAAGATACTTCGTTGTGACAATGGGACTGAATATATGAATGGTCCCTTCAAGTCATATCTTGATGGCAATGGCATTCTTTTCCAAACTACTTGTGTAGATACACCGCAGCAAAATGGAGTCGCGGAAAGGAAGAACCGGCATCTTGCTGAGGTGGCTCGCTCTCTTATGTTTACTATGAATGTTCCTAAACATTTTTGGGGCGAGGCCATCCTTACAGCTTCTTATCTCATTAATCGAATGCCATCCAGTGTTCTTCAATTCCGGACTCCCTTGGATTTCCTTCCTGGTCACTTTCGGGTCTCTACTCTTCCTCCTAAGATTTTTGGTTGTGTTTGTTATGTGCATGCTCCTCGTCACCCCGGTGGAAAGTTAGATCCTAAAGCTCGCAAATGCATGTTTCTTGGCTACTCCCCTACTCAAAAGGGGTATCATTGCTATGACCCTCTCTCTCGGAAGAAATTTGTTTCGATGGATGTCACTTTTTGGGAACACCAACCCTTCTATCCTCTCTCGTCCCCATCTCTTCAGGGGGAGAGTTCTAGAGGGGAAGAGATGTTGACATCTTGTGATTCTCATTCATGGTTATTCCCCCCAACTGACAGTACAGAGGAGAATGTTGGTAAGGGGGAGAATGTTGATACAGGGGAGAACACTGGTGAGAGAGAGGAGGCATCTCCTAGCCCTAGTAATCCTGAAGGGGAAAGAGAGGAACCTGTATCTGGAAAAAGAATAATGATGGATGCAAGAGAAAGATTGGACAGACCTGATTTAAAAACTTTCACTCGCAAGGAAAAGGGCCAACCTGGTGCATTACCACAGTACCAATCGTCATCACCTACTCCAGTTCCTGACTCTTCAGCTGACTCATCTGGTAATGATCTTTACCCTACTGTTTTTGATGATCTTGATGCTCCTATTGCTCATAGGAAAGGTGTTAGAACTTGTACCCAACATCCTATTTCTCAGTTTGTTTCATATTCCCGTTTATCTCCTTCGTATCGTGCTTTTGTCTCTTCTCTTTCTTCTATATCTATCCCACAGGATTGGAAAGAAGCTATCATAATACCTGAGTGGAAAGAAGCTATGGTAGAAGAGATGAAAGCCTTGAAAAAGAATGACACCTGGGAATTAGTGACTCTTCCAAATGAAAAGAAACCAGTGGGATGTAAATGGGTGTTCACTGTAAAGCACAAGGAAGATGGAATGGTTGAAAGATATAAGGCCAGGCTTGTTGCTAAAGGTCACACTCAAACCTATGGCATTGACTATGAGGAGACATTTGCTCCTGTGGCCAAGATGAACTCTGTTAGGACCCTGCTTTCTTGTGCTGCTACTTTGGATTGGCCTCTTCAACAGTTTGATGTGAAGAATGCATTCCTCCATGGTGACCTAGAGGAGGAAGTGTACATGGACATACCACCAGGTTTTTCCTCTTTTGCAACAGAAGGAAAGGTGTGTAGGTTGAGAAAGGCCCTCTATGGTTTGAAGCAATCTCCCAGAGCATGGTTTGACAGGTTTCTCAAAGCCATGTTGAGATTTGGATACAAGCAGAGCCATGCTGACCACACTATGTTCATCAAGCGGAGTAATGGTAAGATTGCCATACTTATAGTTTATGTGGATGACATAATTGTGACAGGGTGATGATGTGGATGAGATTGCTAGCCTTAAGGCTCTTCTTGCTCAAGAGTTTGAGATTAAGGATTTGGGGTCTATGAAGTACTTCCTTGGAATGGAGGTGGCTCGATCTTGACAAAGGGATTTTTATCTCTCAAAGGAAATACATCCTTGATCTCTTAGAAGAAACTGGTATGTTAGGATGTAAGCCAGCTGACTCTCCCATTGAGGCCAATCATCGTCTTGGTAGCAATGCGGGGGAGCATACAGATAAGGAGAGATATCAGAGACTTGTGGGTCGCCTGATATACTTATCTCACACCAGACCCGATATTTCCTATGCTGTGGGGGTTGTAAGCCAGTTTATGCATGAACCTCGTACTGTGCATCTTGATGCTGTTTATCGCATTTTGAGGTATCTCAAATCAGCCCCAGGTAAAGGAATCTTGTTCTCCAATCATGGTCACTTGAGATTGGAAGCTTTCACTGATGCAGACTGGGCTGGTTCTATTGATGATCGGCGATCTACTTCTGGCTATTGCACCTTCCTTGGAGGGAATATGATTACCTGGAGAAGTAAGAAACAGTCTGTGGTAGCTAGATCCAGTGCAGAGGCCGAGTACAGAGCTATGGCTCATGGCGCTTGCGAGCTTTTATGGGTCCAAACCTTATTGCATGATTTGAGATTCTCTGATCGTGGACCTATGAAGCTCTACTGTGATAATAAGGCTGCCATAAACATTGCTCATAATCCTGTTCAACATGATCGAACAAAGCATATTGAGATTGATAGGCATTTCATCAAGGAGAAGCTGAGCAACGGTTTGATATGCATGCCTTTTGTGAGATCCGAAGACCAATTGGCCGATGTATTTACTAAGGGTCTGAGTAGTAAAAGTTTTCACCCCATTGTGTTCAAGTTGGGCTTAAGAGATATCTTTGCACCAACTTGAGGGGGAGTGTTAAGTTATAGGGTTGTATTTATTATGTATTTATTTCCTAAGGGTAGTTTAGTCATTGTTCCTTTGGTCTGTGTATACATGTTGTTGTATAGTGTTGTTTCAAGTAATGAGAAAAAACCCTTCATCACTGTTTCTCTCTCTACATTCTAACACATATACATATACATACAAGAAGTTTCCTATGAGGGCTCCCGAACAAAACAAAGTGCGGGAAAACAGTTGTGAGCCGTTGGATCGCGTGAAGGGCATAGGATCCAACGGCCCACAACTGTTTTCCTGCACTTTTTTTTTGTGAGGGAGCCCTCACAGGAAACTTCAGTGACAGAGAAGCAATGAGAGAGAGAGAGAGAGAGAGCATACGAGAGGGAGATCTCGAGCAGAGAGAGTCACAGAGAGAGGATGATCGACCTAGGGTTTCCAGACCACTGATAGATGAGATCTTGGTACTATAGGAATATGTATACATGGGTTAATTACACTATAACCCAAAAGTTTGAGAAACATCATGTTTACCCCTGTGACTATCAGCTTAACCATTTTTACTCATGAAACAAGAATTGACCTGATATTTAAAAGTTTTAGTGGAATGAATGTGAACATATTCATACATTCTATACAACGTGGGAAGAACTTAAACAAAGCTGCAGAGAGAAGAAGAACAAATTAGTCTGCAGAAAGGGAAACAGATAGGTCCGTGTCCGACATGTATATTTACACTTCCTAGATACTCTTGGATCGAACAGCCTTTGTATTTATGGAAACAAGACACGGGTACTAAACACTCGTGCAAGCTGTTCAACTGACAAACTTTGAGCATCAACTTTCTTACAGAGAACCTTTTTATCTCCTCTTTAAGTACAATACAGCATTTAAAAGTACTTCAAAATGTGTCCTTCATAAGTAAAATCAAACTAAGGGTTCCTACAAGGTAAATCGACTAGTCTGACCATACCATAGGCAGAGTAGAGCAATCAGCACTCCCAAACATCCTCTGCGCTCTTGTTACAATCTTTATAGTACATAAATGATAAAATTACACTTACCCAAACCAACGCAATAGGGTACATACACTATCCCTCCCATTCCCATTTTCCCCTAATGCTTGTCTCCAAGTAAGCTCTTCTATGAATCTCACTATCGCTCTCATAATGAACTGTTACTATTTGCTTGAGTAGATGTCATGGGAAATTTCCAAGGTCATTCAACTCTCATACTGAAACATATCTGAAGTCCAAGAAAGAGAATATTTGATTGCCTTATGTCATCTGTGTTAGAAGATTTTATGTGTCTTTGTATCTTGTACTCACACACTATAAATATCAATAATGTGTGTTAGGGTTAATTAACACCTTAACACTTTTCCTCTCTCTAATAACAATCTGTATTCTCTATGTCTATTTCTTTCTATAGTCTTGCAGATTTTCATCTCTCCATACAACCACAAACTTTTTCGGCTAGCTAGAAAGGAGAGGGGGGGACCAGCAGAGCAGCCTGATCAACACCAATGGCTTCACCAGCCCACCTTACGGGGCCACAAGTATTGGTGAAAACTCAGGCCCATCAAAGAGCACCAAAATATAAAATCCAGCAATAATGCAAAAAAGACATAGATTCCTAACAATACCCCAATCCCAATACTTCCAGCATCAGGTAGGCAGGCATCATAAATTAGTTCAATTGTTTCCAAGGGGCAGAGCTCCAGACCAAGGGTTTTGTTGATGAGTAAGTTCAAGATTTGCTCAATGTATTAAATTCTGGTCAAATAAGTTCGCAATAGTTTGTCCCCTCGAGCTGAGTAATGCCACTGCAAATTTGGGCTTTCATCAATTGACATTGGGCTCAACCTTGCACGAAGTAAAATATTCGGAAATCATTTTTGACTCCATGGGTTCGGGACATCATAGAGCTTTATTTTGGATGTTCCCATGTTAATTTTGGACTTGGAATAGCACCGCCTGTCCATGCGCTTCTTTATCTATTTCTATGTTATTTCTTTGATGGCTAAGGCGTCACCTTTAAAAAGGGTTTGGGAGTTCTGATTATAATTTGTTCCTTGGAAGACTACTACTTGTTCCACTTGAGTGGGATACCTCTCCTTGGTTTCTACAATTGTTAATTTTGGACTTGGAATAGCACCGCCTGTCCATGCGCTTCTTTATCTATTTCTATGTTATTTCTTTGATGGCTAAGGCTTCACCTTTAAAAAGGGTTTGGGAGTTCTGATTATAATTTGTTCCTTGGAAGACTACTACTTGTTCCACTTGAGTGGGATACCTCTCCTTGGTTTCTACAATTGTTAAGACTGCTACTCAATGAATACAAGCTATGGCTAATACCCGAGGCATAAAAGAATTTCTACGGGATCCCGAAACCACCAGCCACCCCGACTTAATCCATGATGAGCTGACCAACTTCCTGGCAAGATGCCTACGGTTAAAAACCACCAACATGTCAAGACCCAAATTCGAATTGGTTCCTGGTCCTGGTCAGAGACCACTGTGTTCGCGCTGGCGAAGTTTTGGATGATGCCTGTCTCAAAATATAGTACTCCGAACCAGGGGAAGAAATCAGAAGCAAGATCCTGTTCGAGATCAATAGCTTTGCCTACATAAAATAACAAGGAAACACCAGCAAGCAGCTAAGATAGCAACGCCAGCATCAGCAGTAGTATATCCAGCAGCATCCGTCGGTTAAGCAGTAGATTAAGCAAGTGATTTAGTTGTTTATGGGCCCCTGGTGATGCACGTGTAGTTATTGAAGGAGTTGACTGAGGGCATCTCCAGTAATGTTACTAGTGTAAGAATTAGCACAGTTAGCTAGTATTTTTCATTTTTTGTGTCCCAATAGTGTAATTAGTGTAAGAGATTTCGTGTCAGATACTAGAAAAATGCTGAGAAGAGGAAAGTGGCTCAGACATGGGCCTGTTGGGAAGTGTGAGAGACGAGGGAGGTAGAGATAGGGATGAGAGAGAAAAAGGAGGAAAAGCTTTTTTTTGATCAGTAAATTTTTTTATTAAAGAGTCTTGACAATAGATACATCGAGGGGGAAAAAAGATCCAACCAAAAGTTGGAACATGAGGGCAAAGCCCGAACACCCAGGGGCCTAAAATGCAGGATAAAACAATGAAAATACACCTGAAGGCCTAAAAACCCAAATTTTACGAAGGAGCACAAGCCCAACAAAGAAAACCCAAAACCTAACCCTAACCCAAGTGCAAAACATTCGCCATTGCCGCCAACCTCCATGACTACTGACAGCCACCGACCCCACCACCGTCAACCACCGTCACCACAAAAAACCACCAAAACCTCCATGGGTTAACCAAGAGGGAGACGGAGCCAACGAGCCCAAAAAACCCAGACTGTCTCGGAAGCTCACTGAGCCGTTAAGCAATATCCACAGTACCCAACAGAAACCGTAGAGGGAGACCACGACAACACCCCAAAACCATAAACGCAACCCCTCGCCGTTAAGCAAAAGCCAGAGAACCCATAAGAAATCCAGCCGGAGAAGGACATGGAAGAAGATACCGAGCATTCATGGCAGCAAAACAATGGAAGATCCACCGAGGAAAAGGACCAGGGGGTTGAAAAAAAAGACTGGAGAGAGAGAGAGACATGAAGAAGAAACCATACCGAAAGCCGCCCTCATCAACATGAAAAAGGAGGAAAAGTTGGGCCCACTTATATCTATATATACATATATAAATGTGTACTTTTTAACATTTTAACAACACTCATTACCTTAACAACACATTATGTCATACAACACACTAATGGGACCCACTTTTTATACTTTTGTGTCATATAACACCACATTATTAAGTCCACGACTGGAGATGCCCTGAGCAAAGGCATCAGAGTAAGCGTCAGTGGATTTTCTGTCATTTCCACTTGGACCTTCGATAGCTAAGCTACACAACAAGGGATATAGGAATGGAGCTTATTCTAGATCGTGAAGAGCCAGATGTTCTTCAAGGGGAAGTGGGGAAGTACACCATGAGGAGACCTCAAGCCAAGGAGTCGGAACAAGATAAGCACGCCGCCCGCCTGCTGGCTGGGAGAATCGAAAATCTCTTCTGGTCAATTGTCCACCCAGTCAAGTGCAAAAAACACAGAAAAATCACGCAACGCACACTGCTGGTGTGCTGCCTGCTCCCAAGGAAAGAAAGAAGAGCGACAAGGTTCAGTTCAGATTTGACTGTTTGCAGCATGGGATCAGATTACCCAAAAAATCCCTGGGAACAATGAAAAAAAGAAAAGAAAGGATATCTCGGTAACGAAAACTATAGGGGGCTGTATTGGCATGATCCAATGGTGAACAACTGCCCAAAAGAAAAACTGCCTGGAAGTCCGAGGTCCTTTACTACTCTACCCCCGAACCCCCTTCCTTGATCTTTAAGAAAATCCATCCCACAACACAAGATATTGATTCCAAAGTGGGAGCCTTAAGAAGTCCTTTCAGAGAATAAACACGGACCCTCGCTTTCTATTATTGTTCGAAGTCCACGGACAATGACCGCCTAAGCGTGCTCCTAAGAAGTTCTTCCTTCAATTACTAATCCGTTAGTTCTTTACTCATGCTAAGACTTCTTCTCCAGAGTTCTGTTGGTCATCAATATGACCCGTCCTTAATAGGACCGATTCGATTTTCTGAACAATCGGAATTTCGTACTTCTGTCGTATCCTCCATATCTCCTGATCAAGCTTGTGTAGGTAGATGTTGCCGGGTAGGTCCAATAGTAGTACATTGTGTGGAATGGAGGAAGGGCCCTTCTCACCTCCTACGAGTTGTCCGGCGGAAAAGACTTCTTGAATGGAGCAAAAGAACTTGGGATCTCAATCTTTGAAAGGAAACTAACTTTGGCATGCTATGTTACACGTATGCAGGTACGTGTATCTCGGGTAAAGGTGCATCTTTGTTGGGATAAACCTCGATCACACCCGCTACAGAAGCTTGCAACAAAAATGCTGAACTTGTACAACAATCTGTTGTTCTTGTGCAACAATGTCTGGTTGTGTGCAACTATCTATTGTATGAGAAATATGCAAACCACAAGTCAAACAAACACAAAGAACACACAATATTTACGTGGTTCGGCCTCAATACCTACTCCATGGGAGAGAGAACAATTTCCAGTATTGAATGAGTATAATAAGATAAGAAATACCTAACCCAAGCTCTCCAGCTCTCTGTAATTTTATCTTTCACACACTCGCACGATATTCTCACACTATTTTCTCTCTCTTGCTACACCAAATAAGAAAAAGGTTGCACACACACTCTTTTTCTCTCTTTACACTTCTCTAGATCGTTCTTCTTCCAATAGCTTTTGGACCAAACATCATCGGGCCTTCCCAATAAATATCCTCCGGGCCAAACATTACTAGGCCTATTTTCATGAGCAAAAACCCAACATATTTAAGGGTCGGACACTACGAGCCTGAAAACAGGGGATTCGTGGATATGAATCTAGATTTCGAAACGGATACGAGGATATGCTGAAAATCTTATATATACTTATTATTTAGAGGAATATATGTATTAATTATTTTCAAAATATCACCAGCTTTTTAAATTTTACTTATTTCAGCACAAATATAAAAAACAGTACTAAATAGTCACGGGTAAGCACATGACTTTATGGTCCATTAATAAATGAAATGACTTTATGGTCCATTAATAAATGAAATGTCTTTATGGCCCACTAATTGAGAAATGCAAAGTCTTCAAGTAGCCTTAAATTTAAAGGCCCAGTCCATAAACCTAACTCAGTAGTCAATAATAACTGAGATCTCAGCACAGCAGCTGCGTCATCGTCTCCGATGAAGAGCAGCAATGATGAATAAAGGATCGGTACCCTTTCTCTCCCTCTTCCCCACTTTCTCCTCCTCTGCCGTGTCCAGATTTACAGTGTGGATTCCTGTGTCGTGTCTACCCCAGTACTTCCCCCAAAATGGGGCATCCATGTAACATAGTTGGCATGTATTAGGCTATTAGCTTAAGGAAGGAATCTTTGACCATAAATATAGCATGACTTTATCACTTAGGGTTGAAGTGTCTCAAACTACCGTATAATTTGTGCAGATTGAGAACTTATTTAGGGTTGCTTGCTTCGTTTGGTTTGGGCTTCCTCGGTTCAAGTACTTGTTTGTTTTGCAATTTGTTCAGTTTGGGTTTATATTGACAGAGCAAATAAGAGATCTCATGCATGCAAATTTGTTTTGTTTGGCATCTTTGTATTTATGGTCCTTTTGCTACAACAGTTATGGAGGTTTAGGGGGGCCACTATTTTAGTGGTATTCTGAAAGCAGTCACTTTGTGCATAGTGCCAAAAGTTAGGTCTGTCTCCAATTCATCCCCCGCCCATAACCCCAATGATTGGGGACTAGATGGGTTCTGTTATTATTATATTATTGCTACAACAGTTGGATATCTCACCAATGTGTAAATTAGTTGAAAATTGGCTCGAGTTTCAGAGTATCATAATGGAGCTGGGGCTCACTTTAGCCAGGATGCCCATGTCGAGTTGAGTCATGTTATTGTAAATTATAGCTTTTGACCAGATGGGCTCCGGTCTGAGCTAATTTCTAGTAAGGCACAAACATAACCTGTTTGGGCTTTGACCCAATTCTTGTTGGGGCTGGGACTCAAGTTCAGCCCATCTAGGCCTTAGTGTTCTTGACTTATTTGGGGTTGGAGTTAGTTTAGAACTTCCAAAAGATTTGTTTTGGATGCTTCCTTGTTGGTTTTGGACTTGGAGTGCAAGCAAACCATGTTTGACATGAATTAAGTTTTAGGAAGGATTCTTTGACTATATACATAGCCTGACTCTGCCAATTAGGGTTGGACTTTCCACAATATTATAGAAATTGGCTTCGGCAACTGTGGTTTATCATGTTTGGAAAGAGAAGAATTTGTAGAAATATCTAGGGAGTATAGGGCTTGACCAATTCATAGATTGGTTTCATCATATTCATACTCATGGTCTGATGGTAGGGTATAGGGCTTTTTCGTAATTGCCTCCTTTCGTACATGGGCGACATTACATCAATGCCTTGTTTCTATTATATTAATTTACTTATGAAAAAAATCTAGGGAGTTCAAAGACCCATCTTTAGTCCTAAAGAAAATTAAGTCTGATGTTGGAATTAAAGGGTCCCAATTCTCATATGTATATGTTAAGTTAGGGGTTTAATTGTTATGTGTATTGTTTCCTAGGGGTAGTTAAGTACGTGTATCTTTGTTCATATATATACATGAATGAGAAAGGGGCAGACTAACCTCTCACATTTCTTCCACGATGTCTCTCTCTCTACAACTTTACATGGTATCAGAGTAGTGTTCTCGATAGATCTGGCCTTGTAGAGGAGAAACGACTGTGATTGTCTGGTAATCGATATCAGGTGAGAGATCTCAGTGTTGTGTTCAGCTGCTTAGTCTCTCACGCTATTTGGTATCTATGTATGTCGACGTAAACTGCTGGGTTCTGGTCAATACTGGTGTATCACCCTCTGGCGACCTCAGCGACCACTGTTAACCCTCCAGCGAGCCTCGTCGACGTCTGTTCACCCTCCGGCGAGACTCATTGACTTCCGTACAGTCTGTTTGAAGAACACGACTGGATTCCAAAGTCCACTGTGTGACCAAAGTCCACTATAGTCGTGTACCCATCAGTTGATGACCACTGAAACCTAGTCCCCAGTACCAGACGACTTCAGGCGAGTGGAACTCTGACTCCGACAACCTTTGATAGGCTTCAATTGGTCGTGTTCTGTGACCAATTGCTGTTTCGATCTCCTTTCCAGCACCAACAGTGTCGGCCGTGTTGGGCTCATCAAGATTGGAGCTTTCCCATCGTCGGCTGTGCTTAGTTGGTCAACATTGGGACTTGTTGCAGGCAGAAGACCTTCTAAGGTTATTTTTTTCCTTCCAAAAACCATTGGGTTACCACAGAAACTCACTGAGTTGCACTGGGTTGCTGTCAGAATCCTCTGGGCAGGTCCAGTAGGTGCTCAATGTGCCTGAATCTGAACATCTGAGGCATTCTTTGGCTATTTCAGACCTTTTTTCCTATTTGATAATGGGTAACTCCTATTGATCTCCGAAATTGAGTGGTTGACCTTGAAATCAACTGGATTTGATTCTTTAAGGGGTCTTTCTGTAACCTTCAGTCCTTTTGAAGTTTTGGGGGCTTGTTGTCTAGTGGTTCGACCCTTGGTCTTTGCGGCATTTTAGCAGTCTCTTACTGCCTGTTTGTGATTGATATGGCATTTTAGCAGAATCCTCTGTTCGGGATACTAACCCACCTTAGATTTATCAAACCCTACCACGTTTCTCTCTCACAACCACGTCTCATCATCATCGTCAACCATCATCATCATCGTCAACCATCACTAACCCTAATCCACCAGAATACAAACCTAAAACCCTAAACCGAGACCCAGAATACATCGAAACCCATAACCCAGAATACATCGAGACCCACAGATACATCGAAACCCATAATCAATTCGTGTTAGCCTCTCAAACCTCAAAATCGTCACTCAAAAAAAAACACATAATCAGTTCGTGTTAGCCTTCTAAACCCTTCAAATCACTTACCCAGTTGACTTGTTCCACGAAAACCCTCCATAAGCCACTCGAAATCCTCTGGAAACCCTGTTCCTACCGAAATCTTTTGAAGCCTTGATCTTCATGCTCGAAATTGGTACCTACTGCTCGCAAAACTCTTTAATCGCTAATCCAAAAGTTGGTCTTCACTGGTGTTGACTTTGGCTCTCATAAGTTGTTTCCAGAATGAGTTCTTGGACCTGCTTTGGATTACTCTGTTCTGGTTCACAGACAGATTGCATGGTATTACCCCCTCTCTACATATGATCTGGTAACCTGGTCGTATCCTATTTTTCGAGTTTATTCCAATTTTATTGTTACTGGCAGTCAATTGTTATGTTTCGGTGTTGTTGACGGTGGTGGTTGCCTGCATTGTTTGGTGACTTGTTTTATTGGTAGTTGATTGTTGGCTTGGTTGCTTAGCTGGTTGTTTTGGTGATATTGGTGGTTGTTTGTCTTGCTCGGTGACAAGTTTCGTAGTGGTTGGTTGATTGGTCGATTTTGATTTCTTATGGTAGGTATTAGGCAATGTTGATCGATTGATTTCTTATGATGGATAGTAGCCGATGTGGTTGTTGTTGTGTTAGTAGTCACTCAGTCTGTTGGTTATTTGGTTGCTAGTGGATTCTACGTTGGTGTTTGGGTTTGTTTATGATGAAGTCTGCTTCCGTTGTTTCTGGTAGTTTTGGCCCTGTTTTTGGTGGTCGTGGTTCTAATTTCCATCGTCGTGGTGGTTTTGGTCGTGGTCGCATGTCAGGGGGAGGTAGTTCTCGTCGTGGTAGTCCTGATTATGGTACCCGACAGTGTACCCACTGTGGGGGTACAAATCATATCGTTGAGTATTGTTATGATCTTCATGGTTTTCCCCAGGCTCAACCGGTTGCTATTTCTGAGGATGCTGGACAGTTTACTCATTCTTCTGCCAACAGAAGGGTGACTATCTCAGAAGAGGAGTATCAGCAGTACCAACGCCTACTGTCACTTGAGACCAATTCTTCCATTGCTACGTTATCTCAGACAGGTTCCTCTGTTGCTTGCATTGCGTCTTCTCATTCTTCTAATCATTGGGTTATTGATTCTGGTGCATCTGATCATATGACTGGTAATCCTTCTATTCTTACTGGTCGTCAGTCTCTTGGTAAACCATCTCGTGTTACCTTAGCTGATGGTTCTACCACCAATGTTACTGGTTTGGGTTTTGTTCATGTTACTTCCTCTCTTACTTTGAACTCCGTACTACAAGTTCCTCGTTTTCCATTAAATCTTATGTCTGTTAGTAAACTTACCAAGTCTTTGAATTGCTCAGTCACATTCTTCCCTAATGGTTGTGTGTTTCAGGATCTCAAGACGGGAAGGAAGATTGGTGGCGGTGTTGAACGTGGTGGCCTGTATTACTTTACCGATGATGTTCACCCTAGCTCAGTTGCTCTTCAATCATCAGTGTCACCATATCAACATCATTGTCGGCTTGGTCATCCATCACTTGAGAACCTCAAAAGGCTAGAGCCTTCATGTAGCCGTGTGAATGCTTTGCCATGTGAAGTCTGTGAGTTTAGCAAACATCATAGAGTGTCTTTTTATCCTAGGGTTGAGAGTCGTGCATCGCGTCCTTTTGAGTTAGTTCATTCTGATATTTGGGGTCCAATGCATGTTCCTAACATTTTTGGCTTTCAGTATTATGTTATTTTTGTCGATGATTTCTCTCGTGTTACCTATCTTTATCTCATGAAAAAGAGGTCCGAGTTATCTTCTATTTTTAAGTCATTTTATATGGAAATCAAAACCCAGTTTGATACTTGCATCCGCATATTTCGTTCTGATAATGCCCGTGAATATTTTAAAAATACTCAATTTTTTGACGATCACTGTATTATCCATCAGTCCTCTTGTGCTCGGACTCCACAACAAAATGGAGTTGCCGAACGCAAGATTCGACATTTATCCGAAGTTATGCGTGCAATGTTATTTCAAATGCAAGTTCCTAAGTCTTATTGGAGTGATGCAGTTCTCACTGCCTGCTATTTGATTAATCGTATGCCCTCTAATGTTCTTGGAGGTCAAATACCCCATAAGGTATTGTTTCCCGGTCGCCCCCTTCACTCATTACCCCTTCGGATTTTGGGTGCACCTGTTATGTTCATGCTCTGGATCCTGACCGGAGTAAACTTGACCCTCGCTCCATTAAGTGCATTTTTCTTGGTTACTCTCGAACTCAAAAAGGGTATAAGTGTTATTCTCCATCTTTACGTCGTCCCTTTGTGTGTGCTGACGTCACATTTAATGAGTCACTCCCATTTTATTCGGAGCCTGTCACTATCAATGATCGGTTTGCATCTGAGTCTGTGTTTCCTATAGCTGTCCCCTCAGGTATTGGTCCTCCACCAAAACCTTTGCAGGTGTATGTTCGTCGTCCTAAAGAGCCACCAGTGCCATCTCAGCCAGCACCATCGCAATCTGAGCCATCTGAGCACCCAGGCCTACCTTCGCCCACCGCTCCGTCTTCCCCTCCGTTGCGAGATCCAAATGATCTTGATCGTCCTATTGCCCATCGTAAAGGTATTCGGTCTTGCACTATACATCCTATTGCTCAGTTTGTTTCATATAACCATCTGTCACCATCGCTTCGTGCTTTTACTACTTCGGTTTCTTCCGTTTTTGTTCCCAACACTGTTCAGGAGGCCTTATCTGTGTCTGAGTGGCGGAAAGCAATGGAGGATGAGATGTCTTCTCTTCATCATAATGGCACTTGGGAGTTGGTTTCTCTTCCTGCTGGTAAAACTACTGTTGGTTGTCGTTGGGTATTCACTGTCAAGTATCATCCAGATGGCACTATTGAGCGGTATAAGGCCTGCCTTGTCGCTAAAGGCTATACGCAGACATATGGAGTTGATTATGCAGAGACCTTTTCCCCAGTTGCCAAGATAAACTCTGTTCGGATTCTTATCTCTCTTGCTGCTAATCAAGGTTGGCCCTTATTTCAATTGGATGTCAAGAATGCCTTCTTACATGGTGATCTGATTGAGGAGGTCTATATGGAGCAACCTCCTGGGTTTGTTGCTCAGGGGGAGCGTTCTCGGGTTTGTCGTCTTCGCAAAGCTTTATATGGTCTGATGCAATCCCCTCGAGCTTGGTTTGGTCGGTTTAGTGATGCTGTGTTGCAGTTTGGTATGCGTCGATCTCATTCGGATCACTCTGTTTTCTCTCTTCAATCCGAGCGTGGGAAAATAATATTGATTGTGTATGTAGATGATATAATTATTACTGGAGATGATCAGAAAGGTATTGATGAGTTGAAGCATTTTTTACAGGGACAGTTCCATACTAAAGATTTGGGTAAGCTACGGTATTTTTTGGGTATTGAGGTAGAAAGATCCAAAGATGGAATTAGTTTGTCCCAACGGAAGTATGCATTAGATATTCTTGAGGAGACAGGTTTATTGGGAGCAAAACCTGTGGAGACCCCAATGGATCCTAATGTGAAACTTTGTGTTGATCAGGGGGAGATATTTCCTCATCCAGACCGTTATCGTCGCTTAGTTGGTAAGTTGAATTACCTTACCAATACACGTCCTGATATCTCATTCGCTGTAAGTGTGGTGAGTCGGTTTATGTCAGCTCCTCGTCTTCCACACTGGGAAGCTTGTCTTCGTATTGTGAAATACCTTAAGGCTCATCCTGGACGTGGTTTGTTTTATCGGTCTAATGGTCATTTGCGTGTTGAAGCCTTTACCGACGCTGATTGGGCAGGATCACCATCTGATAGACGGTCCACTACTGGGTACTGCACCTTTGTTGGAGGCAATTTAGTTACATGGAAAAGCAAGAAACAAACAGTGGTCGCAAGGTCCAGCGCAGAAGCAGAGTATCGAGCCATGGCACACACATCTTGTGAGATTGTATGGTTGAGAGCTTTACTCAAGGAGTTAGGTTTTGATGTGGAGTTACCTATTCCCATGTATTGTGATAATCAAGCAGCGATTCATATTGCTTCAAATCCAGTATTCCATGAGAGAACAAAACATATTGAAGTTGATTGTCACATTGTTCGTGAAAAGATAGATGGTGGTGTGTTGTCTACTCCATTTGTTCCTACAGGAGCTCAGTTGGCTGATATCTTCACCAAGCCATTATTTAAACCGCGTTTAGAGTTTTTATGTAACAAGCTGGGATTTTGTGATATTTATTCTCCAGCTTGAGGGGGAGTGTTAGAATAGCTTTTGTCCCACATTGCCTAGCTACATATTGTATTCTTCTCTCTCATAATATAAATAAAGTCTTATGTGTTTGGGTTCGTTAACACCCTTACACTTCTTTCTCTTTCTCTCAAACAACAGCTGAGGTTCAACAAAATGTTCAAGTTGGTGCACTTTCTCAGGAGAAGTTACATATTCTTAGGCGCCTTGTTGCTAAGCTTGATACTCCATCTTCCACTGCATCTGATTTCTTTGCTCACAAAGGTATATATGCTAATGCTTCCACTGCCGCCAGCTCCCCTCCTTGGATAATAGATTCTGGTGCAACAGATCATATGACAGGTTGCTCATCTTTGTTTGACTCTTATTCTACATGTTTTGGTAAGGATAAGGTCATAGTTGCAGATGGTTCTCTATCTTCTATTTCAGGGAAAGGTTCTATTAATTGTTCTCCAACCATTTCCCTTTCTTCAGTGCTTCATGTTCCAAATTTTTCTACTAACATTCTATCTGTTAGTAGTCTTACTCAATCCTTAAATTGCTCCGTAACTTTTTTTTCCTACACATTGTGTCTTTCAGGAACTGGATACGGGGAGGATGATTGGCAGTGGTAAAGCTCATGGGGGCCTTTATTTTTTGGAGTCTGCACCTACTCCTATTTATCCACCTTTGTCATGTGGTCAAGCTCTTAAAGCAGATACGGGTTCTGCTCTTCCCTTGTTACATCAGTGGCATCGTAGATTGGGTCATCCATCTTTTAGAATTCTAGAAAAACTGATCCCTAGTTTGGCTAAGAAATGTTCTCGGAGTCAATTCCTTTGTGAAGCTTGTGAGCTTGCGAAACATAAGCGCTCATTTTATGCTCTGATGTTTGGGGTCCTCCTGTCACGTCTCTGTTTGGCTTTCGCTGGTTTGTCACCTTTATTGATTGTTATTCTCGTGTCACCTGGGTGTATTTACTAAAGGCCAAAAATGAGATTTTTTCATGCTTTAAATCTTTTCATCAAATGGTGCGTACTCAATTTGATGCTAACGTTAAAGTCCTCCGTAGTGATAATGGGACTGAGTATATAGATGGGGGGCTTTTCGGGCATATCTTAATGACTCTGGCATTCTTTTTCAGACTTCTTGTGTTGGCACTCCACAACAAAATGGAGTTGCAGAACGCAAGAATCGTCATCTTGATGAGGTAGCCCGCTCTCTATTGTTCACAATGAATGTCCCTAAACATTTTTGGGGCGAAGCTGTCCTTACTGCAACTTTTCTTATCAATCGCATGCCATCCAGTGTTCTTCAGTTCCAAACTCCTATTAAGTTCCTCCCTAGCTGTTCTCGGGTCTCATCTCTTTCACCCAAGGTTTTTGGTTGTGTATTTTGTCCATGCTCCTAAGCACCCTGGTGGTAAGCTAGATCCCAAAGCCCGTAAGTGCATTTTCCTTGGCTATTCTCCTACTCAGAAGGGTTATAAATGCTATGACACACACTCTCGCAAAACATATGTTTCCATGGATGTCACTTTCTGGAAAACAGAATCCTTTTATCCTCTGTCCACTTCATCTCTTCAGGGGGAGAATGATAGACAGGAAGAGATGAGGGAGGAAGAGATGTTGACATATTATACTCCTGAGTCATGGTCTTACCCTTTACTTTGTCATAGTGAGGGGGAGAAAGAAAACTCAAGGCAAGAACCTTTATCTGCAGAAAGAGTGGAACATGATGTTCGGGAAAGACTGGATAGGCCAAATTTGCAGACCTTTTCTCGAAAGAAAAAAGGCAAGTCTACATGTGCAGTACCACTTTGCCAATCTCCATCACTTACTCCAGTTCCCGACTCTTCAGCTGACTCATCTGGTAATGATCCTTTTTCCTATTGCTGTTGATGATCTTGATGCTCCTATTGCTCATAGAAAAGGAGTTAGATCGTGTACCCAACATCCTATCTCTCAGTTTGTTTCATATTCTCATTTATCTCCTTCATATCGTGCTTTTGTCTCTCTCTTTCTTCTATATCTATTCCCCAGGGTTGGAAAGAAGCTATAGTAATACCTGAGTGGAAAGAAGCTATGGTAGAGGAGATGATAGCCTTGAAAAAGAATGACACCTGGGAATTAGTGACTCTACCAGATGGAAAGAAACTAGTGGGATGTAAATGGGTGTTCACTGTAAAGCATAAGGCAGATGGAATGGTTGAGAGATATAATGTCAGGCTTGTTGCTAAGGGTTTTACTCAAACCTACGGCATTGATTATGAGGAGACCTTTGCTCTTGTAGCCAAGATGAATTCTGTTCGGACCTTGCTTTCCTGTGTTGCTATCTTGGATTGGCCTCTTCACCAGTTTGATGTGAAGAATGCATTTCTCCACGGTGACTCAGAGGAGGAAGTGTACATGGACATACCACCAGGTTTTTCCTTTTTTGCAACAGAAGGAAAGGTGTGTAGGTTGAGGAAGACCCTCTATGGATTGAAACAATCTCCTAGAGCATGGTTTGACAGGTTTCTCAAAGCCATGTTGAGATTTGGATACAGGCAGAGTCATACTAACCATACTATGTTCATCAAGAGGAGTAATGGTAAGATTGTCATTCTTATTGTTTATGTGGATGACATAATAATGACAGGTGACGATGTGAATGAGATTGTTAGCCTTAAGGCTCTTCTTGCTCAAGAGTTTGAAATTAAGGATTTGGGGTCTATGAAGTACTTTCTTGGAATGGAGGTGGCTAGATCTGACAAAGGGATTTTTATCTCACAAAGGAAGTACATCCTTGATCTCTTGGAAGAAACTGGTATGTTGTGATGTAAGCTAGCTGACTCTCCCATTGAGGCCAATTATCATCTTGGTAGCAATGTGGGGGAGCATACAGATAAGGAGAGATATCAGAGACTTGTGGGTCGCCTGATATACCTCTCACACTAGACCAGATATTTCTTATGCTGTGGGAATTGTAAGCCAATTTATGCATGACCCTCGTACTGTGCATCTTGATGCAGTTTATCGTTTCTTAAGGTATCTCAAATCTGCCCCAATGATCGGCAATCTACATCTGGCTATTGTACCTTCCTTGGAGGAAATCTGATTACTTGGAGGAGTAAGAAGCAGTCAGTGGTAGCTAGATCCAGTGCAGAGGCTGAGTACCGAGCTATGGCTCATGGTGTTTGCGAGCTTTTGTGGCTCCACACTTTTTTGCGTGATTTGGGATTCCCTGATTGTGGTCCAATGAAGCTCTACTATGATAATAAGGTTGCCATAAATATTGCTCATAATCCTGTCCAACATGATCGAACAAAGCATATAGAGATTGACAGGCATTTTATAAAGGAGAAGCTGAGCAATGATCTGATATGCATGCCTTTTGTGAGATCTAAAGACCAGTTAGCTGATGTATTTACTAAGGGTCCTAGTAGTAAAAGTTTTCACCCCATTGTGTTCAAGTTGGGCTTGATAGATATCTTTGCACCAACTTGAGGGGGAGTGTTAAGTTAGGGGTTTAATTGTTTTGTGTATTGTTTCCTAGGAGTAGTTTAGTACATGTATCTTTGTTGTATCTTTGTTCATATATATACATGAATGAGAAAGGGGCAGACTAACCTCTCACATTTTTTCCACGATGTCTCTTGGCAAATTACACCTAAGATACTGTTTCGTTTCATTCTAGTTGTAGTTTCTTTCTTCTTGTTGCTTGTCCTTTGTTATGGAAGGTATGCCTTCCTCGTTATTTCAATACAGTTTTGGATTGCCAAAAACAAATTAGGGTTGGACTTCTAGTTCCATGGGAGACCTCTTTAAGGGTCATTGGAATCTTAGGTTTTGTTCATAAACTTCCATAGTTCCTTTGTGCCCTCCACGTAAAAAATCTTCATCAATATCAGGGTACCTACCTTAAAAAGGCTTGGTAGGCCTTCGGGCTTGGAAAGATCTTCACTCTTCATGTAACCTTCAGTCACTTGGTGGAACTCTGGTGATTCCTTGGTAAACCTCTGCTTCATCCTCAACGGAACTCTGCAGTACTCTTAGTTCTTTGGTTTCTCTCCATAAAGACTTGGTAGACCATCATGTTTTTAGTCGATCTTTGATTCTTTGCAAACATTTTAGTTTTTGATAACCTAACCTTTATGGGCCTCCATTCCTCTTGGTTGAAACTCGTGTTTCCTGAGACTTGATGAGAGAGGTTTCGGTAGAGAGATTCCAATAGCTGACAATTAGACTTCGTGGGAGTGAGAACAAAGTAGGGTTTTCTCTAACTTCAAAAACTCCATTTAGCTCTTATAAGCAGTCATTCTCTTTTTAGTAGTGGAATTCTTCTCTCGCCTGTCTGTTAGTTCAACTTCTCGAATATTAATTTTGCATGTCTAGTTTGTTTCTTCCGCTCTGTTATCATGGCAACGATAAATCGTAATGGTGGTTGGGTCTTTCACAGGCCCGATGCACAACAAATTCAACGTCTGGTCCACCGCTTCCCTCTCTAATAGTACATGTGTGAGGAACACTTTGGAACTCTTTCTAAATAACTAACTGGAGCACAAGTATAATCTCTCAAATCACACCACAGAAGAAGATTTTCAGACTTTTAAGCATTGCTTTGACTTTGAAAACACCTGTGACAACATTCCGAATATGCCCAACTTTCTCATTTCAAATTGAATTGCCAAGTGTTCTGCAACTCTGACCACAAAAGCTTAAACCCAAAAAAAAAAAAAAAAATCTTTTTGGTGAATACTTTGTGGATGAATAATTGTACCAATGTATGTGCCTAATAATTGTACCTAATATGATGAATAATTGTACCTAATATATGTGCCTATCAAACAAGTTATGCTGTACCATTGTCATAACCTAACTACGTCAGCAATTAGAAGCCCATCCATTATACCCGTTTGGCGACAGAGTTTAAACAATTTTGAGCCATCAGTCCATAAAATGTTGTTCAATATGCAAAATCCGAGTGGAAGGAACTAAAAAGAATGACTAATCCAACGATCAAGCAATATGAATATGATTTGTTGCAATCAAAAACACAATCAATGTTAACATCATGTTGGCACCCTGCCGTACAAGCTGATTACCTCAGAGAAGTTATCATCTGACAACATGGAAATGCAAATGTCTTTCATCATATTGGAAACCTCAAGGAGAATATTTGTGCAAGAAATGTCAGTTCCAGAGGCTTTACTCACACCTATAAAGCAGTCAACAGTACCAACAAAAGTTATCAATACAAGGTGGCAAAAAATAGCATAGGGACAGGAGAGGCCAATCAGCCAAATGAAATTTATTTTTGGAAGATTAAGTTTTACAGTGAAGGTAATACATGCAAAATAACATATGAATGGCTTAAAATTAAGGGACATTTACCATCAGGTCACCCTTGGATCCCATAATTACCATCAGGTCAAGCCCAACTCTAAAAAATTCCCATCAACTCCCCAACCCGTATAAAAATGCCTAAATCATAGGGTACCCAATGAAAGTGCCTAAAATCCTAGGGTACCCTATGAAAGTGCTTAAACCACTAAACCCTATAATAGGAAAGTACACCCTAAACCTAAACTCTAGGGTACCCTACGACTAGGGTACCCTTATGACTAGGGTACCCTATGAAAGTGTCAAACATCCTAGGGTACAATACGACTACGGTACCCTATGAAAATGCCTAAAATCCTAGGGTACCCCACGACTAGGGTACCCTATGAAAGTGTCTAAAATCCTAGGGTATACTACGACTAGGGTACCCCATGAAAGTGCCTAAAATCCTAGGGTACTCTATGAAAGTGCCTAAACCACTAAAACCCTATAATAGGAAAGTGCACCCTAAACCGAACTCTAGGGTACCCTACGACTAGGGTACCCTATGAAAGTGCCTAAAATCCTAGGGTACTCTATGAAGTGCCTAAACCACTAAAACCCTATAATAGGAAAGTGCACCCTAAACCTAAACTCCAAAAAAGAGTGATTTACCTTAGTGGTAATTAAAAAAAATGACTTACCTTACTGGTAATTAGACATCTCTTTTCTAGACCTAGAGGTAATAATCCCTAAAATTAAAGTAACTATGATCCTATATTTGACAGTCAAACCATGGATTGTCTCCACAAAAAATAAAAAATAAATAAATAAAAGACAGGCAGTCTCGAAACAAGTTTAAAGGATTCCATTCCTAGAAGAAACAAGTTATGCATGAACATACAACAAAATTAGATACAGATAATCTAGGTGCCTAATCTTTTCTACTAAAAAAGAACCAATATCTTGAATATGGGGGAATGTAGGTAGTAGGCGGAGATCTCCAGTATGAAATAGGCAGGGATACGACATACATGGGAAAGGGGGTAATTGTCCCACATTCCTCCTAGTAGGACAAGATTGGGAAGCCAGGTTAGGGGGGAGGTTGGGGATCTAAGTCCACTTAGCCTGCTCTCTTAAGGTGTTAGCTCACCACAATAGCAAGGTATCTTTAAAGGGAGATCTGTCTCGACCAAATGACGATGATCCGATATGGACGGGAGAAATTAAAATCACTCATTGAGCTCTTCATTTTTCATTTATCAGCCACCCTTTGATAGCTTTTAGGGAGCTTAATTTCACTTTCTCTTTAGATCAGAAACAAAACAATAAATATAAGAAACTGATTATTGTGGAAAGTAGTTATACCAAATGTATACATGTGTAACATAAAGTACCTGTAACTTGCAGAAGTTGGTGTGAATTTTTCTGAAATAAATCATTTGGATCACATTTGACCCTCACAAAGCTTCCCACTAATTTACCTTCAAAAGTTTCAGGGTCCTTCAGAAGATCCTGAACTAAGCTCCTTTTCAGATAAACGAGCTTTATATTTGCCGAAATTATAGCGGCGAAACAGCTTTTGGGGATTTCCATAACTTTTTTCCTTTGGTGAAGATTTTTCCTGTCTGACACTGCGGCTTTTTGTTGTTCACGAACCATCATCATGTTTTCATCGTTCTCCTCTGAACTGTTGAAGAACTCATCATCTGATTCATCTTGGTTTTCAGCAAAGTGTGCCTCCAGGAGATCATAGATTTTAATTCGAACCACTGATTTCTTTCCAAACAGATAACAGAGCCTCTCATCACACAGAACTCTCTTCTTTTTTTGAGGATGAATAAGGTTATTTGTGTTGATATAATCATTGATGATGGAAGTGACCTCATATTGAGATCTCGGTTTGCTGCTGTCTTTACCAATTGATTGAAGGAATTCAATCAGAGGCTTAGATCCCCACCCAACAAACTCCATTTTCTTTGTTCTGGACTTTCTCTTCATTTTCATAGGAACGTAGAGCAGCTCCTCTGATTCTTCCATCCAAAAAGATGTCATATCTTCCACTCCATCCATAGCGTCGGGATCAAATACTAGCAGTTGATAGTGTCGACAAAGTGAATGGGTGGCCCTTTTGTTCTTGCGCTTGTTCACAGTGGCATCAGCCGAAACTCTAGACAGACAATTCTTCTCTTTGCAGTTCCCGGATGTCCTTCCAAGTGACCTTACGTGTTTGGATGAGTTTATTACCCTGTCTTAAGTGCAGTGCAGAGATATAGGAGAATTGTGACAACCACCAAGCTAATTCATCCCCTCCCCCCTCTCCTCCTTTTTTTTTTTCTGCACAACACTCAATACCAAAAAAGAATTGGTTAACAAAGAACTACTATTGCCCCATGCTGCTACGAAAGTTACTCCCACCTAGGTTAAAGTTTACTAATTGTCTCACCCCCTCTTAAGAACATTTCATGTGTGCAATCACTGTAATGCTTTCAGCATAGAGATTGGCCGGCTAAGTAAGTACCACTATGGAAAACTTCTTTGTTAGGGTTCCACTGATAACTTTAGAGAAGGAAAACTGAAAGTGTTATTTCTGAATAAATAATTACAATGATAACAAACACTTTAAATAGGAAAACCTAACACATGATCTACGACAATCTACACAATCTATGCCTAAAACAGAAGATATAGAATATACACTAATCTACGCAATCTATGCCTAAAATAAAAGATACGGAATATGTGATTACGATGCTATCATATATTCCTAAGATACAAAGATACACTTTCACCATCCCCTCAAACTAAGGATGCGAGAGCAGAGAGCATTGAGAGTTTGCTAAGAAAAAAGCGAAAACAGGCCGCAATGTGGGTCTTCGTGAAGAAGTCTTCCAACCGCAGCGTAGAAGAAACGAAGGGTAAAGTAATGGTGTCAGACTGAAGATGCTGGCGGATGATCTGACAATCAATTTCAATGTCCTTGGTGCGCTCGTGGTGGAGGATTAATGATGAGGACAGGAATTTGGGTAATCCTAATCAAAGGGCAACAAGGTTCGTTCAAGGATTTGTCATTCAAGGGCATCCATGGTAATTGGAAGGTCAAGAGTCAACATTAATTAACTACTTACATTTATATTCATCTAGATACATTAAACACTAGTTCATTGCATCTAATTGTTAGTAGGTTCAATGTATGCATTATTTCTAGGTTCATTCACATATCTTATTCAATGTATTCATTAGTTACTTACATTTCATTAGAGTTCTAGGAATTAGAAGGGTTTTTCCATGTATTATAAATTGGGGTGTAATCTTTCATTTTGGAAGAGAGAGTTGATTAATGAATTGAGTTTACAAGGCTGAGGCCACTGTGATTGGGGTTTAAGTTGCGGTCCTTCCTTGCAGAAATCGCCTAACCCTTGAGAGGGTGAAGCATCTCTATCTCTCTGTCTCTTCATCTTCTTCTAATTCTTTTATCTCTTCTTCTTTGAGCGTTTACTCCGAATACAATTCTTATTTCCCACCAAAAACCACCACGATTCCTATTGTAGGTGGTAGTACTCAAGCATCCTAAAACCGTCCTGCATCAATTAAGTGGAGACTTAGAAAGAGACAAGACTATTGCAAGCTTGAAGGAGAGGTACTTTTGGCCCCATTTGAAGCGAGACTTCGTAATTTTGTGAAAAAATGCTATACATGTCAGGTATCTAAGGGTCCGTCGCAAAATACTGGTCTTTATATGCCTTTACCTATTCCTAACAATATTTGGGAAGACTTGTCTATGGATTTTGTGTTAGGCCTCCCTCATACCCAACGAGGAGTGGACTCTATATTCGTGGTTGTGGACAGGTTTTCCATGATGGCTCACTTCATCCCTTGCCGAAAGACATCCGATGCGTCTCATGTGGCTAGATTGTTCTTTCGGGGTGTTGTTCGCTTGCATGGCGTACCTCAATCCATTACTTCTAATTAAGATGTGAAGTTCCTTGGCCACTTTTGGGTGACTTTGTGGAAAATGTTCGATAATTCACTGAAGCGCAGTTCGACCGCACACCCGACAGATGGCCAAACTGAGAAGACAAATCGGACCTTGGGGAATTTGATTAGAAGCATCTGTGGTGACAAACCAAAACAATGGGATCATGCTTTGCCACAAGCATTGCCTACAACAATGCAGTTCATAGTGCCACTGGGAAGTCACCTTTCTCTTTTCTCTGTGTAAACGACACCTCCAAGGCAAGCTGTGGATTTGGTCATCTACCATGAAGTCGAGAAGTAACTGTTGCTGCAGAGACCATGGCTAAGCAAGCTCAAACTATACAGGAAGAGGGAAGACAGAAGTTGGTAGAGACAAATGCCAAGAACAAGGAAGCAGCTGACAAGCACAAGCACACCAAAGTGTTCAACGAAGGGGATTTTGTAATGGTGTTCTTGCGCAAGGAGAGGTTTCCGGTGGGTACATACAACAAGCTGAAGCCAAGGAAGTATGGTCCATATAAGGTTTTGAAGAAGATCGGTGACAATGCCGATGTGATTGACTTGCTTGAAGACATGAAGATTTCCAAGACCTTCAACATAGCAGATTTGTTTGAGTATCATGCAGAAGAGTCTATTTATCTAGATTTGAACTCGAGGTCGAGTTCTCCCCGAGTAGAGGGGACTGATGTAGAACAAGTTGCACAGGATTTCTTGGAGCAATTAGACTGTATCAAGTCAAAGAAGAAATAACCAGTTGTGGAGTATTTTATTTTGGAAACTTTTATTTAGGAATAGTATTATTAGGAGATCTTATTTACGGGTTGGAGACTTTTAATCGTCAATTTATTAAGAATTTCAGCACAATAAAGGCACCTATCATGAACTTTATGAAGGGACGATTTGTTTGGACTAAGGTTGCAACAAAGGCTTTCGAAGACATAAAAGAATGATGACTGAGGCTCCTGTTCTAAGCCTACCTGACTTTTCAAAAGCGTTTGAAGTAGCGTGCGATGCATCACATGTTGGTATTGGAGGGGTGCTTAGTCAAGAAGGGCACCCGGTTGCTTATTTTAGTGAGAAGCTCAACAAGGCCAAGCAAAAGTATTCCACCTATGACAGAATTTTATGCAGTTGTTCAAGCACTTCGTTATTGGCGTCATTATCTGGTCTTTTAGGAGTTTGTATTGTTTTTCCGACCATGAAGCACCCAAATACATCAACTCTCAAAAGAAGCTGAATCATCATTATGGTAATTGGTAAATGGGTTTCGTTTCTGCAGGATTATTCTTTTGTTATCAAGCATAAGGCTGGTTCTGAGAATAAGGCTGCTGATGCACTTAGCCGAGTGACGTATCTTCTTTCTTCTATGGCTATTCAAGTGGTGGGTATCAATTTGCTCAAAAGAGACTATCCGAAGCTTTAGCAAAATGTGTCCAATGTTGTTTCGCAATGTCGGACTTGCCAACTTTCGAAAGGGAGAAGGAAGAACACAGGTTTATACACTCCACTGCCCGTGCCCCATGAGCCATGGCAAGATTTAAGCATGGATTCCGTCCGTGGATTGCCAAAAACGCTTCGAGGACACGATTCTATATTCGTGGTAGTGGACCGCTTTTCAAAGATGGCACACTTTATTGCTTGTTCAAAGACATCGGATGCTCTCCATATTGCTAAGCTATTCTTTACCGAAGTTGTTAGACTTCATGGATTACCAAAGACCATCGTCTCTGACTGTGATGCAAAGTTTGTGGGCGGCACCCTATGGAGATTGCTGAATACAAAGCTGAAGTTTTCTTCTGCTTTTCACCCGCAAAATGATGGAGACTGAGGTTGTTACTCGCAGCTTAGGTGGTCTTCTACGTTGCCTTGTTGGGGATCATGTTGGTAGTTGGGATCAAGCACTTCCTATGGCAGAATTTGCTTATAACAGCTCTGTGAACAGATCTACAGGTTGGAGCCCTTTCGAAATTGTTACAGGTTTACTTCATAGGAAGTCAATCGATCTGATTCCTTTACCTATCGAGGCTCACCCAAGTGCTGAAGCTAAAGCTTTTAGTCAGCATATCCATGATAGTCATTGACGAAAGATAGCCATAAGCAATGAAAGCTACAAACGGCATGCTAATTTGAGGCAGAGGTTTGATGAATTTGATGAAGGAGACATGGTTATGGTTCGAATAAAACCTGAACGATATCTGTCGTTTTGAGAGAAGAGAAAAAGAAGTGTAGGGTGTTGAATTAACCCTTACACATAGAACCTTTATTTATATTATGAAACGACTAGACACATTACCTGACTAGTCAATGTGGGACAAAGACACTATAGAGCAATATTAATAAGCTACTCTAACACTCCCCCTCAAGCTGGAGAATAAATATCACAAAATCCCAGCTTGTTACATAGAAACTCTATATGTGGTTTAAACAGTGGTTTGGTGAAGATATCAGCCAACTGAGCTCCGGTAGAAACAAATGGAGTAGATAACACACCACCATCTATCTTCTCACGAACAATATGACAATCCACTTCAATATGCTTTGTTCTTTCGTGAAACACTGGATTTGAAGCAATATGGATTGCTGCTTGATTATCACAATACATAGGAATAGGTAAGTCCACACCGAACCCTAACTCCATGAGTAAAGCTCTCAACCAGACGATCTCACAAGTCGTGTGTGCCATGGCTCGATACTCCGCTTCTGCACTGGACCTTGCAACAACCGTTTGTTTTTTACTTTTCCATGTGACCAGATTGCCGCCAACAAAAGTACAGTACCCAGTAGTGGACCGTCTGTCAGATGGTGATCCTGCCCAATCAGCATCAGTAAAAGCTTCAACACGCAAATGACCATTAGACCGATAAAACAAACCTCGTCCAAGATGAGCCTTCAGATATTTCACAATACGAAGACAAGCTTCCCAGTGTGGAAGCCAAGGAGTTGACATAAACTAACTCACCATACTGACAGCGAATGAAATATCAGGACATGTATTGGTAAGATAATTCAACTTGCCAACTAAGCGACGATACTGGTCCGGATGTGGAAATATCTCCCCCTGATCAACACAAAGCTTCACATTAGGATCCATCGGAGTCTCCACAGGTTTTGCTCCCAATAAACCTGTTTCCTCTAGAATATTCAATGCATACTTTCGTTGAGACAAACTGATTCCCTCCTTGGATCTTGCCACCTCAATACCCAAGAAATACTGTAGCTTACCCAAGTCTTTAGTGTGCAACTGACGCTGTAAAAACTGTTTCAACTCATCAATGCCTTTCTGATCATCCCCAGTAATGATGATGTCATCCACATACACAATTAACACTATTTTCCCACGCTCTGACTGGAGAGAGAAGACAGAGTGATCAGAATGAGATCGACGCATACCAAACTGTATCACAGCATCACTGAACCGACCAAACCAAGCTCGAGGTGACTGCTTTAGACCATATAAAGCTTTGCGAAGACGACAAACCTGAGCACGCTCCCCTTGAGCAACAAACCCAGGAGGTTGCTCCATATATACCTCTTCAAGCAAATCACCATGTAAGAAGGCATTCTTGACATCCAATTGAAACAACGGCCAACCAAGATTAGCAGCAAGAGAAATAAGAATCCGGACAGAGTTTATCTTGGCAACGGGGGAAAAAGTATCTGCATAATCAACCACATATGTTTGTGTATAGCCTTTGGCCACAAGGCGGACCTTATACCGCTCAACAGTGCCATCTGGATTATATTTGACCGTAAAGACCCACCGACAACCAACAGTAGATTTTCCTGGTGGAAGAGGAACCAACTCCCAAGTGCCATTTTCATGGAGAGCAATCATCTCAATCTCCATTGTTGTCCGCCACTCAAAGAAAGGGCCTCATGTACAGTGTTAGGAACATATATAGAAGAAACTGACGAAGTAAAGGCACGAAGGGAAGGAGACAGATGATTATACGCGACATAGTGAGAAATGGGATGAGAAGTGCAAGTACGAGTACCTTTACGTAGAGCAATAGAAAGATCATGGTAGCTCTGATACCATGTTAAAGCATCCAACTCAAAACCAATTGGCAATGAGTGGAGAGGCTGCCCAGGCTCATATACTAGACTCAGAGGTTATAATTAACCAATGTGGGACAAGCTCTAACACTCCCCCACACATGCTACCCCTGACCCGCACGTGGAGAGTTAAACAACGAATCCCCAATATTGGGATCAGAACGAAACAAGGTGCACTTATGGCACAAACAACAGGGTAATAACCAAGAGAGTCTTGTCCAAAATCCTCTGAAAGCCTAGCTCTAATACCATGTTGTTTTGAGAGAAGAGAAAGAGAAGTGGAGGGTGTTGAATTAAACCTTACACATAGAACCTTTATTAATATTATGAAACAACTAGACACATTACCTGACTAGTCAATGTGGGACAAAAACACTATAGAGCAATATTAATAAGCTACTCTAACAGTATCCTAAAGGGGTTTACAAGAAACTTCATTCAAAGAGTGTTGGTCCATTCAAAGTTCTCAAGAAAATCAACTCTAATGCATATGTGCTTAAATTACCTGATACCATGGGCATTAGTAATGTGTTTAATATTGAGGATCTCACTCGATATCCAAGACACGTTCCAGATTGTACTTGAGCAGACCTAATGGCATCTCTCCCACCAGCCAAAAATTTGAAGGATGAAATCAGAGATGTGGTTGATCATCAAATTCTTAGTTACAGGAAACGTGCATTTTGAAGCCGCTCCCGGACGAGAAAAGTGAATGGCGTTTGTCACTCAGAAACGTGTTGGGAACGCGTTCCTATTGAGATGGAATTGCGCTCCTCAGGAAGATGGGAGCTTACGGAGAGAGAGAGAGAGAGACCTGCTTCTAGAAGAAGAAGAAGAAGAAGGACCGAGAGACCTGCTGCTGCGATCGATGACGACATTGCCGCAGCTTACGTTTCTCCATGACGAAGTTGCTGCAGCTGCTGCAATCGCTGCCCAATTTTGTTTTAGGGTTTCTTTTATGGAAAATGCTAACGTGTGCCTATGTTGAAAAAATGTATTGAAATGTGTGAAAAGTGTATAGGGATATGTGAGAGTGTATTGAAAAGTGTAAAAGGTTTGTTGAAGTGTGTTTTTTTTTTTTGTTTGTGTGCTTATTGTGTGCCCATTGGGCACACATTAGCAAGATATTAAAAGAACTTAATGGGCTGATCCCAATTTTAGTGTTTGGGCCTTGGGCTTTCTTATGTACCCCCTCAGGCTTCTTTAGTAAATAGAAGTAATGAGTTTGTAATTGGGCTTTTGGGCTTCTTTATTTAATAGAAGAAGTGACAAGGAAACAAGTCTACATTTTCAATAGAGATGATCCAAGCCCACACATAAGTGGCCCAAACGTATTAAAAAAAAAGATGTTTTACTAGTAAAAATGACATTAAAAACCATACTTACCTGTCTAATATACATAAAATATATCGTAATATATAAAAATACACAGGCGCTCCCAACCTCGGGAGCTTCTAGTTACCTCCGCTCCCGCTTCGTGCAACTAAGGTCAAATTGTTTTGGCTCAACATGGAGGTTATCAAAATTATCTCATTAAGTGGAAGGGGCGATCACTTTCATATTGTACTTGGATTACCGATGAGAGTTTCACCGCCTCAACCCTGATCTTCATGAACGATTCCATGCTTTTAACTCGTCGGGGTCGAGTTCTTTCAAGCCGGGGAGAATTGATGGGAAATGGCAACACCCATTAAAAGTGTATAAAAGGCGCGGACTGGATGGTTCTAAGGCCCAAACCTAATTTGGCACATGATGAATGACAAAGGGCCCACTTGGGCTATTGGTTAGGCCTGCACTAGTTTAAAGGCTTTTTGACTTTTCATCTCATGATCTTCTGGAACATTTAAAGGCTACCTTCCAACTACTAGGTTCAATTATGCCTATCTAGACTTCTTGGAAATATGAGTAATTAATGTGTTTGCAAATAGGAGTAGTTATTTGCATTTAACACATGCTTAGGAGTCTATAAGTTGATGTACTTCAAGAGTTTGAATTATGAATGAATGATTGAATCTATAAAATTCCTGAAGTTTTATGCTTTAAGATTGTGCGATGCAATCCCATTCTTTGGTGTGATGCTAAAGAAGCCTTAGGTGTGATGCCTTTGGTAACCTAGGTGTGAGGCCTAGATCTATCTTCTTAAAAATTTCTTCTTCTCTTCTCATTCACTATTCACGTTCACTGTTCACTGTCCCAAAACAGTCCCTTTCCTTTGTGTTTAGTCAGCCTTAACCCTACTCCGAATTTGTCCTACATCACCAGTGCATTTCATCTCTGCAAATTTCAGCTGAATAACTTCCTTCCATTTCCGCCCAATTAAACTTGCTGCTCTCTGTTTCCATATAAGCAAATGGGAATGCTAACTAAAAATGACTGACTAGCACCAAAGCAATAAAAGAGTGATAACTAGCCAATTCATAATCAATTACATTAGCCAAACTGGATACATAACCGAGAGAAAATTCCAAGTTTCTGAACTTAAACAAGAGCAAACCAGAAGATCTATTAGACAACGTAGTTCATTTCTCAGCTGTAATGGACAGAATAACTCTAAAGCATGTGAAAAACACAATTCTTGACCTTAGTTTTCCTGTTACTGATTCTGTTTACAATTTACAAGAGCAAAGCACTTTTTGTTGTTAACACTAGATCACTCGAGCAGACATTCCATTAGAAGAATCACTCCATAACCCAAGCTACAAAATTTATAATTGTTGCACGTAACAGCAGCAAACTGATTACCCAATATATCAGCAACAAGCAACAAGCAACAATATCAGAAGCAAAAACAGTATCCCCAAGCTTCATAATAGGTGTTGTCTACCAAAAGCAAATGGCAAACAGAGTATATAGTGTCCAATCCCAGATTAAACCCAGATTAAGAACAATAGCAGTAGCAAGCTGCAAACTCCAGGACCCCAATAAGGGACATCCTCTACTAAAAAAGAGTGCCTCCATCCACTGACCCAACTGACACCAAAACAGCACCAGGAGCAGTTATTAAGGGCATAATCTTTACCAGAACAGCAACAATAAAATCCACATATGCATATATAAGACAATTGTCTGGCATAGAAGATCACATGGAAAAAGAAGAAACTTTCTACTTACACTTGGTCTACTGCATTTGGCACCTTGAAAACATAGAAATGTGATAACAGTTAAGAGTTGACCTTTTATGAATTTGAAAGAAGGAAATCCATGATCTGTAAATTGGTATATGTATTACCATGTGTGTGTGTGTGTATAGATATAAATACAGACATTTTGCATATTTTGCAAGCAAGGGTTTTGCCACCAAGCTAAGCCCTGACCATCAATTTGTCCCTTTCAATTAAGGGTTTCTCAAATTGAAACCCAAATTTCTATTAAAAAAGGAGACCTTCGTTGAAACAAGAACGGAGGGAGAGAGAGACCTTCGTTGTGGGTTCGATCGCCGTCGGTGTGAGAGAGCGTTCCGTGATGGTGGTTCGAAGGTCGTGGGCGTTCGAGACGGAGCCCGTCTGTTTCTCTCACGCCGGTGGTGGTGGTCGCCCGGTCCTGTTCTTCCTCGTCTTACTACTCTCGCTCACTTGCTCTTCGGCTATGTTTGGAACACGAGGAAGGAAAAGAAAATGGAAGGAAAAGAAAATGAGAGGAAACTAACATTTTTCCAGCAAAAAAGGCAGAAATCCGAACGAGAGATTCATTAACTTCAAACTCAACCATACAATGGATCAAATTATGTTTCCAGCAAAAGGCAGGGATTTCTAGATCTACTATCTCATGCATGGAGACGAAGAGTGAGAGAATGGAAGAGAGAGAGAGAGAGAGAGAGAGAGAGGGACGATGTGTGTGTGTGTGTGTGTGTGTGTGAGAGAGAGAGAGAGAGAGAGAGAGAGAGAGAGAGGGACGATGGGTGTGTGTGTGTGTGTGTGAGAGAGAGAGAGAGAGAGAGAGAGGACCTGTGCCGGGGAGTCGGAAATCCGTCGGGGAAGATTGGGCAGAGGCAGAGCCTGTGGAAAATGTTTTCCACCTTAAATCCAGAAAATGTTTTCAAGGCCTCTTATTTCATTTTTTTTTTGACTTTTTTATTTTGGAAAAAGTTTTCCATTGACTTTTTTTCTTTTTTTGTACCCAATGGAAAACATTTTCCTAGAAAACGTTTTCCGCCCAAAACAAACGGAGCCTAAGAGGAAAGTGCGATGAAAATTTCACTATTTATAAAACTTAATTATTTTTATTTTCCCTTTTCTTTCTCTCCAAACCAAACAAAAATGGTGAAAATTTTCCATTTTTCTTCCCTTTTCCTTTTTTCCCTCATGTTCCAAACAGAGCCTCCTCTATCGAGTAATACGGAAAAAAAAAGGAAAAGCATATTACGTTTTTGCATTTTCAATTTTCAATTTTCCATTTTCAATTTGCAACCTTGTCTAAACCTCCTCCTTCTTCTTCTTCTTCTTCTTCTTCTTATTATTATTATTATTATTATTATTATTATTATTATTATTATTATTATTATTATTATTATTATTATTATTATTATATATGAGAACACAAATTGGCTTGCCATTTTTTCCACTTTCGGACCAAACTGCCCCTGGCTTCTTGTACAGTCCTTCACATATGTCGAAGGGTGAGATCGTCTTTCGGCATCAAAAATAAAATGGTTTTATTTTCCTAGTTTTGAGGGGGGGAAAGCATGCGTATGGTACAAAAGTAAAACTTGAAGCCAAAGATAAAGGTACAAATCTCCACAAAATCTGCCCTTGTGAACACAACTTGGCTTACCACTTTTGTCACTTCCGGACCAAAATACCCTTGTTTTTTTTCTTGAGTAGCCACATAATCTAGGGGTTAGTTTTGGTATTTTGCTGTCTTTAGTCATTTGGTTTTTAACCAACAGTTATTTAGAGTTCTGGGAGGCAAGAAATCATCTTCGTACGGTATCCTCACTTTTTCCTTGATTTGTGGCTTTTGGATAACTTTTTCCTTGATTTGTGGCTTTTGGATCACTTTTTCCTTGATTTGTGGCTTTTGGAAAGCAAATGGCTAATTTTTTCTACATTGGAAAGCAAAGGACTTACCAAAATTGTGCACTGTGAAAAAGCAAACCGTACTTTGGTTGATTTATGGCTTTTCGATATTTCTTCCGGCCCACTCTTCCGGTCTTCATATATACTTTTCGATTGTTTTGTTCTTTTTTCCCTCGCGCAGAGCTCTGGAGAACGCCAGCCCTCTACACCGTCAAGAGCTCCAAACTGGCTCTTTTTTCGTCCACTACTGCCGATCGCCGATCACTCTCTCTCTCTCTCTCTCTCTCTCTCGTCAGTCATGCTTCTAAAATGCAGTCCTAAATCTTACTAAATTGATTAGGTATCCTCTTCATCTCGATCTCTGTCTCTCTCTCTCTCTCTCTCTCTCTCTCTCTCTCTCTCTCTCATATACTTTTCAGAGGTGAATTCCAACCTTTTGATTTCTTTCGACAGTTGTACACTTGTAGGATCTGTAGCGATGTTTGACGTTCAGGTATGCGAAAATTTTAGATTCTTCGTTGTATGATGTTCTTCTACATTTTTGGATCTCATTTGTTTCTTGGGTCATGAATTTTGGTAAGGTGCTTAGGTTTTTTTTGGGGGGGTGAGGTGGAAATCCATTGGCGGAGGCGATTCTATATATGCAGATATGTATGTATTCACATATCTATAGACACGATATGGATACATCTCTTTCTGTCTTTTTTTTTATAACTTTTTGTTTGTAAGCTATTCTCAAATTAAGTCAAGCATTACTGGGTTTTGTGATTTTGATCGACCATCTTGATCCACGTGTGCAGGTTGTCAGCTTGAATCCAACAAGAAAGCAATGTCTATCCAAGCCGTTTTTTTCTTACTTGGACTTTCACATGTACTTGGACTTTTAACTGGCTATTCTCTCTTACTTTGAACTCTAAATGTTCATACATAATTTCGTTACGTGCCATAAATTTTTTGAAGTTGTTTGACTATTCATTTTGGTGATTGACGATCATCAATCTTTGTGATTTTCTAACTGTTTAACATAAACCTTCGAAATGTTTTTCCTGGGAGAGTTTATAGAGACATTGTGGGGAGTGTTTATTACGTTGCTCCGGAAGTGTTGAAGCAGAGTTATGGGAAGGAGATAGACGTGTGGAGTGAATGAGTGATTCTATTATCCTTCTTAGTGGAGTCCCTCCATTTTTCGCTGGTAAATGAATGTTTTCTACTCATATATCAGTACTTAGAAGACTACTTTTATTCATTGTTCTGAGATTTTAAAAGGCATAGTAATTGAGTACAGTTAGGCCAGCTTGTGTTTGGACTATTTGAGTTGTTATACAACTCTCAGAATCTTTGTGAAGTTTCATGGCGTGCACAAGGGGTGTTCAAGTCTTCTTCCTCAGTTGACAGATTTCTTTTTGAATTCCCAGCTTTTGTTTTTCAAGCGGATGGACTTCACCATCCTTCCTAATCATTTTGTGAGATAATGGCCCCACTTGTGCCAACCCTTTTACTCTTTAATAAGATGCCTAAAGTTGAAGATATTGAACCTATATGTTGCTATCGAAACGAGTTTTTGACATTGGTATTTTATGTGTGGATGGATAAATTTTCTTAAGTGACCGAGAAAGACATTTGATGAGATTTTAAAAGCCCATATCGACTTTGAAAGCTTACCAAGGCCTTCTATATCAACTGGTGTAAAAGATATCATCAGGAAAATACTAACAAAAGATCCTAAAAAGCGAATAACTGCTTCCCAGGCCCTTGGTAAGTAAGTAATATAACATTTAAGAAGCTACTATTTTACCACTACCTTCCCATCTATTCATTGTCCCTCTTGGTTATGTCATCGAGACTAAAGAAGAGTTTCCAGAAATAAGATTTCGATGAATTAACATTTTTTTGGGATAGTGTTTCACCATAGATTAAAAGAAAGATGATTAAACTAATGAACATGGTTCAATGGCTTATCTGAGAGGGTTGTAGACTTATAGCCTGTAGGGGTGCATTGTATTATGGGATCCCGTATACAAACAATTAGTATTTTTCAAAGGGAGAAGATGATATACTGTAAGCTATTCCTAGACTCATTAATTATATCATATCATGATCCGTGAACCAAAGGACCCATGGCTGGAAGAAGGTAGCGAACAATAGAATAAACCTCTTGATAGTGTTGTACTCGTTAGGATGGAGCAATTCAGAGCAATGAACAAGTTGAAAAATCTTGTTTTAAAGGTGCAATTTAACACTTGGTTCTTAGAATTCACAAAATTTGCAGAATTTAATATCAACTTCTGATCTGGCTGAGCTTGTCTACTTACCTTGGCCAAGACACGAGTTTCGGCTATTTTGCGTATATAGTTGAGTTATTTCTCATCTTAAGTGAATACTGGTAGGAAACAAATGGCTTTTGATGTTCTATGATATGTGTTTAGGCAGGTGCAAAATATGATAAAGTTAATGCCTATAACCCACGTTTTTTAGGGCAATGTTGTAAGACTGTGTTGAAGAGACATCATTTGTATTGCATATGTTTCTATAACCGAAGTTTTTTTTCTTTAAATAAATTGATAAAATTACATGAAGCATTTTGGCTTCTTCAGAGGTTATTGCAGAAAGAGTTATTTTTGCTTTTATCTCTTAAACTATCACCATTTTGTCTACTTAGTCCTTAAACTATCTAAAACATGAATACCACCCTTCAACTATCAGAATCCATTTTATGAAGTCCAACTACTCACACCGTTAAGTCTTGTGGACGGAAAACATATCACGTGCGCATCACGTGCGATCTCCACTCCAAATAAAATGGTAAAGTAGTCATTTCAACCCATGGATTGGCGCCAACACCACAATTTTTTCCTGGTTTTCCCTCCAATATGTGTTTGCATGCATATGAGAACAGAGCAATATAGAAATCTCTCTCTCTCTCTCTCTCTCTCTCCAGTAGCACAAAAAAAAAAAAGGAAGGGTTACAAAACATTCCTGCATTACATTTCAGCAACAAACAAACATTACTGCATTTCCAATACTTGAGTTCACTGGATTACAAAAAGTAGTTATGGATCCAAACAACAAAAAGATTACAGCACTATTAGTAGCTCATTTCAGCATTTCCAGTAGCTCATTGTAGCATTAACATTAAACATTACATCATTTCCAATACTTGAGTTCACTGGATTACAAAAAGTAGTTATGGATCCCACATTATATCTCAAACTAACCAACATAAACAGAATTTCAACTTGACATCATGGTAGGGTCTTGTGCACTGGTGGCTCTTCCTCTTCCTCTTCCTCTTCCTCTCCCTCTTCCTCTTTCTGGATCTCTTGGGAAGGCAGCCACTGGGGCTTTGCATGTCCTGCTGTTGTGGCCTTGTTTCCCACATTTTCTACAAGTCATTTTCACACCTCTTTTACTGAGCTTGAATGTCTTCTTTGCAGGTTCATCTGCTTCTCTTCTTCTTGCTTTACGTGGCCTTCCAGGTTGCCTTGTAAAGTGTGGAGGTTTGATTGGATCCTTACCTGACTTCTCCCACATATCAGGACCATTCATGGGGTGCATTATGTTCTTATATGTAGTTAAGAAGCTATGCTTTGAATACCAGTCACTAACATACTCCTTTGGTTGTCCCCCTGATTCAACTATCACTCTTGCAGCATGCTCACAAGGAATTCCAGTTAGGTCCCATCTTCTACAAGAGCAAGTTTGTGTTTTAAGATTAATAGTATGCTGACCACCATCGAATCCTCTTGCTTCAAACTCTCCCTCCCCACATGGGTGTATGATATAGTCACCATATCTCTCCTTAATCTTCTCTATCTTCTTATGAATCTTAGGACCCAATTCATCTACCCATTTTGTTGCAAATTCCCTTTTCTTAACCAATCTATCCATGAAGTATGTTCTCAATCTTTCCAACATGGTCAGTATAGGTTTATCCCGAGCACACAATATGGCCTTATTGAATGGTTCACATAGATTATTGACTAAAATGTCACACTTGGGGGTGAGAATGAAGTGGCAAGGGTCCCTGTTTGGGTGAGACAACCATTCAAATGCCTTTGGGTCTTCTTTCTCTAGTTCTCCCATCAAGAAATTGAACCTACCAACATAACTTGCCCTAGCTAACTCCCACATTTTATCATGCAATACCTTACCTGGGAATCCAGCATTCTTGAAGTTGTTGTGCAAGTGCTTTACACAATGCCTATGCTCAATTGCTGGCATCAACTGCTTGATTGCATTTTCCAATCCCTGCGACAAAACAAATTAAGTTACAAAACATGACATAAGTCAATGCATAATAGAAAACATGTAAAAAAAAAAAGGACTTATAAAATAAATTTACCTTTTGCTTATCTGAAATAATTGTCCAAGTAGGTTCATTCACTATTTCAAGGTCAGGAATCAAATGCTGCAAAAACCATGTCCAGGTACTTGTGTTCTCTATTTCCACAACTGCATATGCAACAGGAAAAGTTTGATCATTTGCATCTATACCCACAGCTATTAGCAACTGCCCAAGACAATACCCTTTCAAGTGACACCCGTCCACTCCAATAATTGGTCTACAACCCTCTCTAAATCCTCTTTTCAATGCATCCCAACAAATATAGAATCTTTGAAAAATATTGGCCGGCATTCCATCTTCGTCTGGTTTCAAATGGATATAAACACTAGTACCCGGATTGGTTCTATGTATCTCATGGCAGTAATCCCATAACTTTGCGTACTGCTCATCCATGCTGCCTTCAATCTTCCTTAACACTTTTTGCTTTGCCCTATAGCATTGACTTAGTGACACATTACATTTGAATTCTTGTCTGACTTTTTCCATCATCTCTGAAACCTTCAAAGTGGGACTGATCCTAATTTCATCAAAGTACATCATTGACAACCATTCACTATTCATCAACTTGTTATTCCAAATCCTACCACAATTATGGTTTGGGTTATACTTTTTCACTTGTAATGTTTTGCTGCCTTTCTTTCTTTCCGAAGCAAATATTTCCCATGGACACTCAACCTTGCATTTACCATTATCTGGATCAACATAAACCCTGCATTTAGCCCTCACCCTTGTAGTTTCATTTTTTGTGAATCTTATTTGTTTCCTTTGAAGAATTGAATGGTGTCTGATAGCCCCAGCAAACTGGGCCCTATTTCTAAATAACATACCCTCACAAAAAACAGGCTCCTCTTTCCCTTTGATTGGCTTAAAAACATGTGTTTTTTTGTCCTTGAATCATCCTCATCCTCTGTTTCATTCAAACTAGAGAATCCATCATCGAACTGGATATTCCTCACTATCGAATCGGACATCCTATCATCTCTCTCAAGAAAATTGGATGGTAAAGTGGTATTCACATCTACATTCTCATCATACAACCTATCATCTTCATCGGTAAAACCATAATCATCTTGTCGCTAAAATGGTCATAGTTTGCATCGAATCGAGTTATCCTCAAATAAATTGCTACCTAACCCTGTATCATATCGTATCATCAATTGTAACCCCACTATCGGAAAAGTCCCACTCTCCCATTCCCAATTACCAACATTCACGTCACACATGTCATCAAGCATGAAGTTAGGGTTGATATCTACATTAAAATAATGATTGATGATAAAAAATTAAAAAAATTAAACATCTATTGAAGTGGGGGATATATTAAACATACAAAGTCAATAATATGATAAACCAAAACAAATTTGTAGTGGATGATTTGTCAACAATAATATGATAAACCATGTAATGCCCATGTAGGGATGATTTGTGCAATCGAAAAGGGGCATGTTGGAATAAAATAAACCAAAACAGATTCTAAGTCCCACCATCTCGGTAAACAGATTTGTGAAATCAAAAAAAGCGGCACATCGGGAAAAAAAACACTACATAATCTAAGCCCCACCAAATACCAAAAAAAATTAAACAATACCCAACAGATTCTAAAAAACTAAAAGATTTAGGCACATGCAAACTGTAAACAAACATAAACCGCAAACAGAAATCCAAAAAAATGGATTTTATTTACTTACAATGTGGGATTTCATCATTCCCGTGCCTTGAGTCATCCATCCTGAAATAAAGCACTAATATTCTTGCCTTCCTTTTGATTCAGCCCTGATCTTTCCAAATCTCTTGCCTTCGATCCCTTCGATTTTTGTTTCAGATTCAAAACCCTAACTCTGATGAAGGAGAGGAGTGAAAGACATGGGAGTCGATCAAGTGTAGAGAGAGAGAGAGTGGGAGGAGGAATGACGTTGAGGGTGGGTTTTATTTAGAGAGTGCCGATTATGCCCATGTGTGTTGGGATTTTATACCACGTGATGCGCACGTGATCGTTTTCCGTCCAAAAAAATTGACGGTGTGAGTAGTTGGACTTCATGAAATGGATTCTGATAGTTGAAGGGTGGTATTCATGTTTTAGATAGTTTAAGGACTAAGTAGACAAAATGGTGATAGTTTAAGGGATAAAAGCAAAAATAACTCTTGCAGAAAATCTTTCAGTAGAAGAAATCAATGGCTTGAGAAACATTAAAAAACGTAGATACGGAGAAGTGGCACAATCACATACGATGAACTCAAAGCTTGATTGTCTAAGCTGCACTCGGAGCTTATTGAATAAAAAATAACAACACTTATGGATGTTGTAAGAACTCTCTCTCTCACACACACACACACACACACACTCCAACATGCATGACTCCATATTGACAAGAAAAGTTAAGTTGTTAAGGAGACTCAAACTATTTTCCTTCACTTTTAAGGCCTCCCAGCAGGGATGGAGCCAAAATTATTGCGTGCGTGGGGGGGCTATATGTGAAGGAGGGGCGGTGCTAACTAACTTGATGATATATTCAATTTTTTCAATGTAATAGTAAGGTTTTTTCAAATTGTAGCACGGGCGATAGCCCCTGCTAGCCACCCACGGCTCCATCCTTGCCTCCTAGCAACATAGTTGTTAAGAGATATATTTTTCCCTAGAGATTGTATCCAACAAGAACTATATTTATAAACCATTTTTCTTGTAGGTAACAACTTTTTGGTTTTCAATCTTTGCATCATGTACTTCATCTTATTTCTAATTTGTCCACTGTGTGTATCTTAAGCAGCTTCTCAGAACACTGAGAAGGCTTTGTGATAAGCCCCAAATGTTGTATATATCCGGGCTTATCTCGCTCGTTGTGATCACACACACATGCATTTTGTGCCTTTATACGATTGATTTTGCGCTAGTTGTGTTTTTGATGAGTTTCAGAAAATCAGAGCTAAAAGGTGTGTCCAAAGCTCCAAATAATCTCCGGTTGTATCCGGAAGTACCCAAGGTCCCGCAGTGTCGTGGAGGACAATCGCCGAAGCTTAGAAGTCGATTCAAGAAGCTTTGGAAGGTTCAAGGAAGGCCCGGAACAAAAGAACAAGAAATTTGGAGTTATGAGCCTCGAAAAAATTTGACCAACTGATAGAAAAAGTCTCATTACTTTCAAGATACAAAAGCTATGAATACGAGATCAATTGGGTTGGAAAGTAGACTCATAGAGCTTTCCAACGGTTCAAGAATCGCCTCATTCCGAGTTCGGATGAAGCCGGGGCGTGCCTGTAGGGGGTGTAAATCTACATAGACTCTGGATCACGTGCTATCTTGATTCGACCCTAAATCTGCAAGGCAAAGAAAGGGTTAGAGCACCTTTGCCCCTTGTTGGCAAAGGCCCTCCGATGCCTAAGTTAGTATCTCGTACTATAAACTCTCAAATTACAATGCGTATGAAAAGGGTTTCACAGCGTACCTTTCTTCATGGATATCTTCCTGTATTTATAAGTGAAGAAGGTTTGATTAAGGCATTTCGTGCCTTGGTTTCCCATTAGCTTTAGGAATCCATTTCCTAATAGGACTTTCCTATTAGGGACCAGCTTCCATATCCTGCTAGATCTCGTCTAGCAGAGGTCTTTCTTTCCATATAGGATTCTTCCCTTTATGGGGCATACTCCTAACCACATTAGGACTTCCCCTATTAATCCCTTACTTTATGGGATTGCTCCTTATCTCATAAGGAGCCGCTGTAGAATATTCTGGAATGTCTTCACCGCCTTGTACGTGGCGTTGCCGTGCTTCCACGTAGCTCGGAATAACTCGTACATAAATCAGTTTATTACGCCGAGCTGAATTATGTATTCCATAATGCTGTTTAAGCTATACACGTAGCCTATATAGCTCGGCCATGTCAGGGGGATCCCTTAGTGACTTACGCCGAGCTAGTGTATCCTGACTTATTTACTTATTCTTATTACCTCGACCTTATTCATGGTCAGTACAGCTCGGCAAAGGGTTTAAGGACCCCCCTACGTGGTGCCGAGCTATTCACCCTCTCGTGGTGACTGTCATAGGCACGTGCTATGCCTAGTAGTAGGGTAATCAGGTTTTACCCACTCCAATTGCTCCCCAGCTCTGTCACTACTGTTATTCATCAGTAGTGCACAGAGCTTCAACGGCTCTCGATGCATCCCTTGCACGCCTCTCCTCCACGTGGGTGGCAATGCTGTCATCGCATTAAATGCGAAATGACCCGTTGGTGGCTCGGATAAGCCCAAAGGACGATTTTGCTGACGTTTTTCATACGTCACGTTCCACTTTTATGGTGTTTCGGGCGGGATAATCATTACTTTTCCCTCCCAAAACCTTCTAAACCCAAAAACCTCTCCCCTTCTCCTTCACTTCATACTCGTCAGAAGCAAAGAAGAGAGAAGAGAACTTTTGTTCGCCATTGTCGACGCTCCAAGCTTCCTGCAACCCCACCTCTTTTCCGGTTTTTCGTCGGTAAAAACGCCCTCCGCTCTCGTCGGAGAACACCGTATTAGGTCCATCTTTTTCACGTAAGTGACCTTTCCAGACTTCCATTTCTATTTCGTGTTTGTCCTCTTCGTTGTTCCCATTGTCTGTTCATATTCTTGTTTCCTGGGTTTCAACTGTGAAACCCTAATTTCCAGAGGCAATGGGTAGGCACAGAGCTTTACTAAGTACCCCTGAAAAAATAGCGAAATTTCGACGGACCTATAGTATCCCTGCCGATATTCGATTCCGTCTAGATAACAACAACGATATGAGAGAACAGGGTCAAGACGAAAATAGGATTCACATCCCCTTGATTTTCATAGTTGAGGGAGGCCTTAGACTCCCTTTACACCCTTTTTTCAGGGAGGTCTGCAATAGATGCCAGTTAAACCCTATGCAGCTGTGCCCTAATTTTGTTAGGGTAGTTATGGGCACAATCGCCCTGAATAGGCTGCTCGGCCTTCATCTCGACTGGTGGGATTTGCACTATCTCTATAGTGTAGTCCCTACAGCTGAGAAGAACTATTACTTCAAAGCCAGGGACCCCAAACAGAAGCTCATCACCGATCTACCAAATTCCTCAAAGGGAGAGGCAGATGACTATCTCGTAGTCACTGGCAACTGGCAGCCTAAAGATGCCGAGGGGAGGATCATTGGCCCTGCCTACCCCACTACTACAGGCGGACTACGTTAGTACTTTTTTTTCCTTGGTTGGTTTACCCCTTGTATTTTTAGAACCTGTATTTGACCATGTTTTCGTCATGTTGTTTTATAACGGATAACCTCAATCACGGTGGTCGTTTGATCCACGACAAGCTTCACCGCGAGGACATCGCCTGGGCCCTTTACTTTGACGGTTTTCCACCAACTCCTGTTGGTCTCGGCCGTGCAGCCCACGTGCTTTTGGGTTACGTCCCTTTTTACTAGGGTAACATCAGGAGAGTTGGGGAGCCCAGAACAAGACACCCCTGGCCGCCAGCCGCTCCTCTAGTCGCCACTCGTCCTCCTGCCGAACGCAGGGTCAGCCGACCCAGAAGGGGCCGAGCGGGGAGAGGGTCAAGACGCCCCCGAGCCTCAACAGATCCTCAGCAACAGATTACCTTTGCTCACGTCCCAGAGATTCCCACAGCCATCCCTATCCTTATCCGAACTGACCTTGAGCCCAGCACCTCTGGTAGGGCATCAGTAGCAGAAGAAGGAGAAGAAGAAGAAGAAGAAGGCGACGAAGAGAGATCAGGTGGGATCGACTATCGTGCATTTGTCCGTGACATTGCCGAGCGATCCTCTCGATTAGAAGACTCAAACGACTCGCCAGGTTACTCTCCTTCGCCAGACCGAGAAGAGATGCCACGCCAGCCGATCAACCTTCTGGACACTCTAACCCTTGGCGGAGCTTCCCGTGCTCCACCAAATGCTCGTACTGCCACTCCCCCTCCTATACCAGCAACAACCTCTCTCACCGATCGACAAAGGGACAAGAGGCCAGCTGAAAGTCCCCAGGATGCTCAGCCCTCCCCACAGAGGAGGAGAACTGGTGAGCCGAGCTCCAGGCAGCAGTTGCCTGAGTCCCCACCTCTAGTCCAGCCCTGGGCTCCTGCTCTGGCTCGCCCAAGCGGCACTCCTCTTTCTGTCCTTGACAAGATCTCTTCCACAGAGGTGGCTTATGGTGTCTCTAGGGCTGCCCTCCTCCCGAATGACATGGAGCGGGAAAAGAACAGCTCTTACGACGTCCTTATGAAAACGATCTTCCAATCGAGCGCCAAGGTATGTAGTCTGGTCACTATCCTTTATTCTTGTTTATAGAAATTGGCTTCCGTACCTGCCGCCCTGATCCGTATCCCTATAAATTGCAGATCATGCAGAAAGCTGCCTCTGGTTTTGAGAGAGCCAAAGAGACACAACAAGAACTAGAGAAGGAGCAGAGGAGGGCGGAAAGGGCCGAGGAGGAGAATGCTCAATACTCCCAATCCCTAAGAAAAGCCCGAGCTGAGGTGGAGGTGCTGAAGGGGGAGAACGCCGATCTAAGAAAAAGGTCGGAGGAGGTGGAGCACGGTCTGAGTGATCAACTAACCGCGGCGGAGGCCAAGGCTGAGGCAGAGTACGATTGAGCCGTCCTGGAGGTCACAGAGAATTATAAGGCGCAGATGCCAGCTGTACAGGATACCATCTGGGGGATGGCTTGGCGGCGTTGTCTTACTAAGCTCGGCATTGATGAATCCTCTCCTCATTGGGCTAATATGGAGTTGCCGAGTGAGATGGCAGCCGTTCAGGATCGACTTGCTGACCAGACTCTTCCAAACCCTGAAGCTCAATCTGAACCCTCCCGGAGCAAACCCCTTTAGAAGGAGACATAGCTGATGATGCTGCTGAGGGCAATGCTGGAGGTAACCCTGATCCCACCCTTGCCACTGACGCTCAAGGGCTCGGTGAAGAGGCTTGATGCCTTTACTACTGTCTGATTGACCCTGTGTGGTCCTGCTCGGTCGTCTGTGGCCCTTTGTTACTTCGTTTAAACTTTTCTCGTACTTGCTTACCGGCTCTGATGGTTGGTCATGTGTGACCTTGTTTGGGCGTATGTGGCCGGTGATACTAAATTCTTGCTCTTTAAGTGTTTTCTGCAGTTTTCGTCACATACTGCGTCCTTTTGCAATGCACGCTGCAAATCCAAGTTTCTTTTATATCTAAGAGAGTTCACACCAAGTGTCCTCGTACCTGTTTATTTGTACTGATCGCTGTATATCCTTAAGTGTACTCGTACTTAGAAATTTATTGCAGCACTTGCTGCAAACCCCTAAGTGTACTCGTACTTAGAAATTTCTTGCATCTTTCGTTGCAGATTCCTAAGTGTGTTCATGCTTAGAAATTTCTTGCATTATCCGTTGCAAATTCCTTAGTGTATTCATACTTAGAAATTTTTTGCATTATTCGTTGCAAACTCCTAAGTGTATTCGTACTTAGAAATTTCTTGCATTATTCGTTGCAAACTCCTAAGTGTATTCGTACTTAGAGATTTTTTGCATTATTCGTTGCCAATTAATAATAATTGGGATATACACACTCTCTGCTCCCCAATAGGAATCCAAATTGGGAGTAATTTTGGTTCATATTACTCAATATTTCAACGGGGAAAACCGAAATTTCATTAATGCTTGAAAAATCTAAATAACCGACGTCGGTGACTTTATTCGTAATCCCAACTAGGTACTAAAAAACAAATGTTTAACTTATTCGTCCTTAAAAACTAGAAAAAAGGGGGTGTGATTGTATTCGTAATCACATGGGTCGATTTACTGGTAAAACTTTCGTAGGTTCTGGACATTCCATGGTCGTGGTACTGGGTCTCCATCCAGGTCGGCCAAACGATAGGCCCCAATCCCAGCGATCCCCACGATCTTGTATGGGCCCTCCCAGTTCGGCCCAAGCTTCCCATTAGTGGATACTTTGGTGTTGGCCAAGACTTTCCTTAGGACCAGATCTCCGATCTTGAACTCTCTTAGCTGCACCTTCTTATTGTAGCTTCTCCGTAGCTGCTCTTGGTATGCTGCTAGAGTAATGAGTGCACGCTCTCTTTTCTATTCGGCGAGATCAAGCTGCTCGGCCAAGGCTTTGTCGTTACCGCCTGATTCCACAAGAGTGGTGCGCATGGTCGGCAAGCCAACCTCCAGGGGTATAACCGCTTCTGTCCCATAAGCAAGGGAGTACGGCGTCTCTCCCGTAGATCGCCGTGGGGTGGTCCGGTATGCCCAGAGCACGGCTGGTAGTTCGTCTGGCCATTTCCCCTTCTTCTTCTCCAACCTCTTTTTTAGACTTTTAAGGATAGTCTTATTTGAAGCTTCTGCTTGCCCGTTGCTTTGTGGGTAAGCTGGTGTTGAATAATAGTTTCTGATGCTGTATTGAGCACAAAATGCTTTGAACTTCTTGCCGAACTGGGACCCATTGTCTGAGATGATGGAGTATGGTACTCCAAATCGGGTGATGATCTTGTTCCAGACAAACCTTTCTACCATAGCTTCCGTGATCTTGGCCAGAGCTTCCCCCTCTATCCACTTAGTGAAGTAGTCAGTGCCGATGAGCAGGAATTTTCGTTTCCCTGTTGTCATGGGGAGAGGACCCACGATGTCCAGTCCTCATTGGGCAAATGGCCATGGGCTAGTCAGAGGCAATAGATCCTCAGCTGGAGCTCGGATGAGCGGGGAATACCTTTGACACTTTTCACACTTTTTCACAAAAGCTTTTGCATCCTCTTGCATATAAGGCCACCAGTATCCCTGGGATATTGCTCGGTGGGCTATAGACCTTCCTCCAGTGTGTCCTCCACAAGTTTCAGCATGGATCTCATGGAGGAATTTCTGAACAAGGGCTGGATGTACACACAATAAATATGGGCCAAGAAAAGACTTTCTATAAAGCTTACCTTCTAGGGAGAGCCAGAAACGTGCTAACTTGGTCTTGATTTTATGAGCTTCCCTCTTGTCTTCCGGCAAGGTCCCATCTCGTAGGTATGCCATTATTGGGTCCATCCAGCTCGGCCCAAACTCTGTTTCCATCACCATCTCTACTGATCGGCCAATGCTCGGTTCGTTCAGGTACTCCACAGCTACTGTACATCGGTATTCTGTGTGTACTGCTGATCCTAAGCATGCCAATGAGTCTGCATGTGCATTCTGTCCCGAGCTGATTTGCTGGACGTGGATGCTGTTGAATTTGTCGAGCAGGTCTTTGGCTATTTCTGAGTATGCAACCATCTTCTCGCTTCTTGCAGCGTACTCCCCTGAGAGCTGGTTAACAACTAGTTGTGAATCACAGAATACCCTTAACTTGTTGACTTTGAGCTCCATGGCACTCCTGAGTCCTGCGAGCAGGGCTTCATATTCTGCCACATTGTTGGTGGCACTAAACCCTAACCGCAACGCTTGTTCTAGCATTAATCCTTCTGGGGAGAATGGCACCACCCCTGCTCCTGACCCTTTGTTGCAGGCTGATCCGTCAACGTACAATCTCCATTCTTCTGGATCTAGCTCGGCCGATCTCGTTGGTGGCTTGGGATTAACACTTTGCTCCTGCTCGTGGAGAGCTGGGGGTGGTGGGGCTACTGTTGGAGCGAATTCTGCTATAAAATCAGCCAAGACCTGCCCCTTTATTGCCGTCCTGGGCTGATAATCAAGGTCAAACTGACTTAGTTCAATAGACCATTTGGATATTCGTCCAGAGAAATCCGCCTTCCTAAGCAAAGCCCTTAGTGGGTGTTCTGTGAACACAGTGATGGGATGCTGTAAAAAATAGTGAGGAAGTTTTCTTGCCGCTATTACGAGAGCGTAGACCAGTTTTTCCAGCGGCAGGTAACGTGTCTCCGCGTCTAACAGCGTTTTGCTCACGAAATAGATTGGAGCCTACTTCGTTCCCTTTATTCGTAGGAGAACCGAACTGACTGCATGGTCGGATACTGCTAGATATAATATCAATCGCTCCCCAGCTTCTGGAGTGGAGAGTAAGGGTGGTGATGACAAGTAACCTTTCAACTCTTGGAAAGCCTTTTCCCTGCTCGGCTCCCCATTCGTATCCTTCTCTCTTCTTCAGAAGCTGAAAGAAAGGTCTGCAACGGTCTGAGGATTTGCTAATAAAACGATTAAGAGCTGCTGCCATCCCTGTTAGCCTTTGGACCTCCTTCGTGGTCTTTGGGCTTTGAAGGTTCTGTAGGGCCGTGATCTGATCTGGGTTAGCCTCAATTCCCCTCTTGGTAACCAGGTGGCCCAAGAATTTTCCCGAACTGACCCCAAAAGCGCATTTTGAGGCATTCAATTTTAATTTGTATTCTCTCAAAATACTGAAGGTTGCTCTTAGGTCGGCAAGGTGATATGGCTTCAACTTGCTTTTTACCACCATGTCGTCTATATAGACTTCCATGGTTTTACCGAGCTGTTCCTTGAACATCTTAGTAACCAGCCTCTGGTAGGTTGCTCCAGCATTTCTCAGCCCAAATGGCATAACCTTGTAGCAGTAGAGTCCTCTTGGTGAGATGAAAGATGTTTTCTCCTCGATAGGCGTCAAGGAAACTCATTCTTTCATAGCCTGATGTGGCGTCCACCAGCTGATCGATCCTGGGGAGTGGAAAACTGTCCTTCGGGCATGCTTTGTTGAGGCTGGTGAAATCTACACAGACTCTCCACTTCCCGTTCTTCTTTTTTACTACAACCGTGTTGGCTAGCCAGTCAGGATAGCTCACTTCTCGTATGGCATCCGCTTCCAGTAGGCGATCCACTTCTTCAATCACAGCGTCGGCGTGCTGTGGTGCCGACCTTCTAGCCTTTTGCACAACTGGTTTGTGTTGAGGATCCACATTCAGATGATGGCAAATTATCTCAGGGCTTATCCCAGGCATCTCCTGTGGGGTCCATGCGAAAACATCAATGTGGCAAGTGGGCCCCACTTTTTTCTAATTTAAATTTTAAAAAACAACCATGACACTCGTTAGCATGACCATTTAATTTAAAACAACCATGTGGCAAGTGGGCCCCACTTTTTTCTAATTTAAATTTTAAAAAATAAAAAAAACAAAACCATCCCTTCCCTGTGTATTCCCTGTGGAGTACGTTCCAAACAAAGGGAAAGAGGGAGAGAGTTCCGACGGACTAGAGACGAAGAAGATCGAACCAGCCCCCCGCCGCCGACGTCCTCCACCACAGGTGACCACCACCACCGGCGGCCACCAGAGCCCTAGCGACCCGACTCAACTTTTGTTTGCCCCGACTCAGACTGGACCCGACTCCTCACCAACGCCCGACGTGACTTGAAGGCCATACCCACCACCAAGGTCTCTCTCTCTCTCTCTCTCTCTCTCTCTCTCTCTCCCGAACATATGTCAGTTTGATTCATTGATTTCCCCAAAACTTAGAAAAAAAATTAGGGTTTGTAGTGAATTTGGGGCCGTTTAAAAAAAAAAGAATTGAATTTGGGGATTTTTTTATGAATGTTATTGAATTGATTTAAATTAATTTTGCTGAATTTGAATTGAATGTGGGGGAGAGAATCCCCAAGAAAAGGGCTGCTCTCTCCTTTGCAATTTCTCCCCCAAAAAACCCTGACTTTGATGCTCAACAAATCCAAAATTGAAGTTGATGTTTAACTAGTTACAGTGGCAAGGAATCTGTTTAATGGCTTGAACCTTTATGATTAGGGCCAAAGCATACACGAGACTTGCACCACCCGGTAGCAACTCCCAGTTAGTAAGAGAGCTGAGACTACGAATTAGAGAGTTGGAACGAGCTGTTGGTGATTCCAGCAAGGATTCTGATTTGTCTAGGGGTAAAACTTCTATTCTTTGTCTTTTTATGTTTTACAACCATTCTCCATCACCTGTTGACGGAACTGAGCCATGATAATGAGTTGAAGATGAATGTACGATGCTACGTGGAATCAAACTTAACATAGTAGTGCATTTTCCATTGACTACCAATTGCTTAACCGGTAAATAGATTGGCATAAAATTTGTGAGGAACAAAAGCTGGTGTATTCTGCTTGAAGGAGATGCGAGGGATTTGCTATATAGGAAAGGAATAAACGAGATAAAATCTTACCTAAGGCACATTAATGGGTACCTGTAGTAGAAGATCCGTAATTGGTGAAATAAGACGCAGCTCTTTTTTATGTTTGTTGATGTACACTCTCTCTTTCTTTGAACTTGTGTTTTGATCCTTTTCTTATGTTGGACTATCTTTACGTACCAAGTCTGGCTCTTGCTTCTCTGGATTGGGATTGAAGATCCAGCTTTCGTCGCCTTCGTCTTCTTTCGTCTCTCCCTCTTTCCCTTTGTCTGGAACGTAATACACAGGGGAGGGAGCGTGTTTCAGAAGATGTTTTTTTTTTAATTAGAAAAAGGTGGGGCCCACTTGCCACATGGGACTTGTGTGGTTTGTGGTGTGCCAATCTTGTGTGCCTCTAGCATTTTTGTTTCGGCAGACTCATATCAGTTCCTTGACAGGATCAGTGTTCTAAAACTCGGACTACTCGGCCGAGTACTCGGCGAGTAGTCGCTCCTCGGTACCCAACCGAGGCGACTATACCCAAGTCGGTGGAAGGACAACTCGGAAATTAGTCGGCGTTAGTCGCCGACTACTCGGCGAGGCGGTGGGTCACGATTAATCGCCTACTCGGCGAGTTGGGAAGAAGCCGGACCCAGTCGGAAAAAGTCGGGATGAAAATAGGAATTTTGCAATTTTGAGGGGGTTAAGTGGTATTTAAGGTTACCTTTATACATCTACTCCTCGTCAAATCTAACCTAAATCGTCTCTTGATATCTGCTCATCGCGATCGCCGACTGCTCCTCTCTCTCTCTCTTCGTCTGTTATACCAGTATTCTGCCGTCGATCAATCGTCACCTCGTCATCAATCGCCGCCGTCGTATCGCCATTGATCGTCGACCACCAGTCCCCTCTCACCTCCGATCGTCGGCATCATCTTCTTCATCGAATCGATCCTCGTCGTCTCTCTCTCTCTGTATCTATGTATATCGTATGTATGTATCAGTCTCTCAAGTCGAGTGGTAAGACATATACCACTTTAGATTTTTTTATTATTTTTTAAGTTATACGTGTATACACTGTAGGGTGGCCACTTGCCACATAGGTTAATGACTATGGTTAATGGTTTTTCTTTTATTAGACTTATATGTTTTTTTTTTTAATTGTAATCAGTCCAATTAATTCTCTAATTTTATAGTAAACTAATTAATTTTTTTTCCAGTCCAGCTCTCTACTTATATTACTCCTAATTGACATGTTTATGTTTAATTTTTTAGACTAGTAGTGGCAGTCGTACGTAGACTTGTAAATTTGTAATTACTAATTGTCTAATTCACAGTAGATCACTAAATTGGAACTATATTATTACTCCTAAATTGGATCCTAAATTGGAAATTGGAATTCACAGTATGTGTTATGTGTTACTTTGTAGTTATTATGGATTTACTAGTTATTTGGTACATGGTAGTATTTAGTTTACAATTTTACACATCTCTACAATGTCTACATACTATAAAAAAAATTAAAAAAAACTAAAAAATGAGTAATTTCTCGAAGGCCGAGTACTCTCCGAGTACTCGGGCTGGAAGCTCGAAGGTCCCCGGCCGACCTGGGAGCGCCTAGCGAGTTTTAGAACCTTGGACAGGATGTGAATGAATATCAGCTAATCGACCACTCTCCATCGGGAGTCGTATCTCCGTTCAACGGTCACATCCGAAGGTTCTCTCTCTCTCTCTCTCTCTCTCTCTCTCTCTCTCTCTCTCCGTAATTGTGATGCTAGGCCTACGATCTTTCTCATCTGGTACAAGGTTAAAGATATTAGGCTTATACTACCTTGCAGATAGGGGCAAAAGGCTGTTGATTCTACTTCATGCATACATACATCTGCATATATATTAGAGAGACACTGTGCTATAAGTCGCAGAATTTCTGCTGGAAAAAGCGAAATCAATATATTGTATAACCTGTGGCTGATAAATTTCCCATGCTATCTCTGTGAATAGGTTGCTAACACGTTATAAATCAAGTTCAGTATGGTAATGGAGTTCGCCATGTGGTGAGGAAGTGTTGGGATTTATCAAAATAAATTGGGTTTGTTTTGGGTGTTTTATCAATGTTTTATCAAAATATTCCTTGTTCTTAGAGAAAGCCCCTTTTAAGAGTTTTGGGTTTCTCCCACACTGCTTAGTTGGGAAAAAGTTGAATGGTTTATATAGGGGAGCACATCTATTAAGTTCACTTTATACTAGAGTGGCTAGGCTCCTAAGATGCTTCGCACCCATGAATGCTCATCCGCGCACGTGCATGAGCTTGGCAGTGCGTTGTGTATTTGCAATGTGGCGCTTTGATAGCGCACGTCGGCGCCCTTTTCTTGTTTGATTTTATCAAAAAAAAGGTGAGATTTTATCAACCCTCCTCCTCGTTTGATAAAATCAAGGGTGATTTTATCAAATCTTTATTTTATCAAAGATAAAATCAAACAAGAAACTCAGCCCGTGGATTCTCTACTACACGTTGGTGACACTCTTAGAAAATGCCAAGGACACATTAAATTAAAATATAACTTCTTAAACTCAGCCCGGATTGAAATTTCCATAGGTCTATAGATCAGGTGTACTTTTTACACGGACAGTTGATTTGTATCTTCATAGGGTTGTTCCTAATTTGATAGAAATAATCCCTCAGACGTTTATATGAATTCATAATGTCGTGTCGTGTCGTGTTAGTAGACTGAGGCTTTCTAGTGCCTTAGTCATGCAAAGAAAAGAGAGCTCTTATATGATTTATGCAAAACATGATCGATGTATGGTTCTTTCTTCTAGTCAAACCATAATGGACTAAGGTTGGGTTACGTTTGAATGGTTTGAAGCTAGCCATAGTTAGATCAAACCACTTAGAGTGCATTTAGGTTTCCGCTTCTTAAAATAAGCTCTGATTTTTTTCTATAAGTAATCTTACGATATGTAGCGAATCGGGACATAAATACCGTATCCTATGATTGCAAGCATTGTCTTTTACTTCTTTTGCAATTCGGTTCATACATGGTTTTCGTGATTTTCCTCCTGCAATCAATAAAATCTAGAGTGTTATGCTGTTTGCAACCCGTTTCCATATACGAACCCAATAAATTGGGAGGTCTTCGAGGCATTTAAGGCAAAGAAAGGACCAGGCAGATTTGCCCTTGAGTTGCACACGCTTGTTTGTCCTGAAGTTAGAAGGCTCCAAGCTAATTTTCTTAAGTTTGGACTGCTCAATCCTGTCACGCCCGCACACTTTAATTTTGGCCTCAGTTTAGACTCCTTTGGAGAACAACAGTTTATCTTTTAACCGATTCGAGTGTTTAGCCCTGAAACTTTGTGTGTCAAATATTTTGAATTGATGGAGAAGACTTGATTATGAATTTGTTACCAGTTTGAACTGATGAAGAAGACTTTAACAATGGGTGCAGCTTTCCATACGTTTGGCAATGGAACCAAATCCAGACCCTGAGCACCACCTGACGATTGACCACGGAATGCCGCAAGCTATCGAAATTGATCCAAGGAGAGGCAGGTTTCCATGTTGCATTGTGTGGGCACCACTTCCTGTCATTTCGTGGTTAGTTCCTTTCATAGGCCACATGGGGATATGCAGAGAAGATGGAATAATATTGGACTTTGCAGGGCCTAATTTTGTTTGTGTGGACAACTTTACATTTGGGGCGGTGGCCCGCTACATCCAAATAAGCAAAGAAATGGTATGGCTACATGATATTATCTTAATTTATTAGTAGCTCCTGTACGTGCAACGTTATACAATTGTTGCTTCAGTGGTCTGCTTCGAGCTTGTCAGATTACTGAAGGAGGGCACTGCTCCTGCCACTGATCCAAATGACCAACTTTCTATTCATTTTATAGCTTTTCAATTTATGATATTTATCCATCCCCGGCCCTTACAGAATGGGCTAACGTTTCGAAGTATCAGTGAGAGGAATTTAAAGTTCAGTACCCTGGCCTCAAATGCGGCATAATTGGCTGTTCCAAATTCCAAAATGCCTTTCTACATTGTGCAATTTTTATAACATCGGTGGAATTAATTTTTTTAATCCTAAAAATGATTGAACTCGTCATTTCTTAAATGACTTTAGTTTAACTGAACTTTGAGCCTCAATTAGTATTTACAAATGTACAACAAATGTTGACTAGGGTCATTCCTAATTTCTGTTTGCTTTTCTAAATTCTGGTATGCAGTGCTGCATTTTTCCCCATTTGGCTGCCTACAGAAGTGAAGAGGCATACAGACGAGATGAAACTTCAAGAGACTTATTGACATGGGATGATGCTCTGCGGAAAGGCACACAGGAATTCCAGCACCGATCATACAACCTTTTTACTTGTAATTGTCATTCCTTTGTGGCCAACAATTTGAACAGGCTGGCCTTTCAGTCAGGTGGGTGGAATGTTGTGAACGTGGCGGCTCTGATTTTCCTAAAGGGACAGTGGGTGAACAAAGCATCTATGGTGCGGTCATACTTGCCATTTGTAGTAGTGTTCAGTCTGGGACTTACCATTGGAGGATGGACTTTCATTACTTTTTTGGCCTTCTTCACCTTTCTTCTGGTAGGCTGGTTTCTTCTCGGCACGTACTGTTTCAGGAATTTGATCCTGCTGTAGTCTTTCCATTAATTGGTTCTACGAGATTTAACCACCTGTAGTTTCAACAAATATTTGGGGATTTTTTTCCTATGATATACCTGAAGATTCCCGATATTATTTTTGGTTTTGGAGTTGGATTGAGACTTTTGACAGTCTCTGTTTGTGTTTTTTTAAGGAAAGCAAAAATACCAATTTCGTCTTTTCATTGAAAAAATATATACCAACTTCGTCTTTTCGTTTGAGGTTGACCCAAAATAAATGTCCTAAAAAGTAATGACCAAATTTTTTGAAAATTTTCAAAAAAATCCTTCACAAGAGCATCTTCAGTCCTTGCTCAAGCTTGGATAAAATCTTGATTTGGTATAGTTCACTCTAATCACAAATCTATTTTTTACCCAAAACTTGCTTTAAAAAAAGGAAAATACAAAGGCACTAACTAATGTATTAAAGGTATGTGGCATTCTTTTAGTGGATGAGTGCATTCATCTATTACATCATTCATTGATATGGTAATGGCGTGGTACTTTTGGTGTAATAGTTTGTAGAGTGTTTTTTCGAAACTGTTTGGTTCTTTTACTTCTTTGCAATAGAAAATAATTGTGTGTGAGCGTGCCAGAGAGAGTTTTAAATCTCCTCATTCAGATTAACTTTGGAAAAAAACCAAATCTAATCAGGCGATTGTGTTTTATTGGTTCAATTACCTCAATTAAGAGAATTTTTCCTTCAAAGTGAAGAAATGCAAACCAATGTACTTAGGAAATCAAAGAACAACAAAAAAAACAAGATACTTCGATTAATAAATCAAAGGTAACTTACTTCGAAATTGCCTTCAACTTCAAATACAAGGTAACAAGAACTTCGAACAATTGATTGTTGCAAGAACAACCGAAATCTACTTCCTAATCTACTTCGAACTGAGTCGAAATCCTAATTCTACTTTACCAATGAACAAACCAAGCATCATTTGTTTGATAGCTGTTTGTTGAAGATTTGTCCGAGATTTTTCACTTTTTGACTTCTTCTATTTTTAGGCACTACTTGTGATTTCAACTTCCCGCTCAGAGAATTTGAACTTGGCTTGCTTCGAACTCCATCTTTACACTTCGAATTGGCAGTTTCTTCCCCCCACCACGTCTGAATTTGAATTCCTCTAATCTTCCTTCAGAAGTTTTGATTTGAATTTCCTCTAATCTTCCTTCAGAAGTTTTGATTTGAATCTGCATGGTTGCTTCAAGTAACTCAAATGATTACACGTTAAGGAAATAACTGCCTTGCATGACGTATATTTTCATTGACACATATTTGACACGTTAAGGAAGTAACTGCCTTGCACGACATCGTATTAATCCATATTTATATCAATAATCCAGTGTATTTTCATTGACACATATTTGCCAACGTTTGGCATTCTTGATTACGTGTCAATTAATTATTGGATTTGTTAATTTATATATAAACATACCCCCCACATTAACATCGTTATTCAAGATATTTGAATGCGTGTTAATGTGCCTTTGCCGCTTCGAATTCCCGTAAACTTCTAAAGTGGAAGTTGTTGGCAGTTCTTGTCACTTCCAATGAAAATTTTTCGATCAAGTCTTACGTTTCCCATGAGGGATTTATGGATAATGGGCAGTTAATCCACACGTTCTCCACTTACAGGAATTTGAATCGTTTCAGACTCAGAATTCCATCTATAAAAGAACTCAATCATTGGTAAATCAATCACCAATTTTCGTTCCAAACTTCATCTTTTCAAACCAAAATAACAATGGCTGATGTTACTGTCATTCAAAATGCTTTTGAGAATATGAATCTCAATGGTTTCACTCCTGTTGAAACTGAAAATGCTGTCACACCAATTGTTGGCGAAATTCGAAGGGATCGCTCTTATGTTGTGGCTCAAATAGAGGAGCAAACACCAGTTGATCCATGGAACCCTCCTATCCCTTCTACTCCAAAACCATTTTTATGGGGTTTGCCATCTGAAATAGTGGTGGTCAAGATGGATGACCCAGCTGGTTTTATAGGTTGGAGCAAATATCGCTCATTGGCTATGAGTAGGTATTTATCTCCTTTTATTAGAGATGATCCTAACATTATGCTGCTTGACAACCTCATTGCTTCTTGTCTCACTCCTCCATTCTTTAAAGTGTGTGAGACAGAAAGGTCTGGCTTTGTGGTTATGGTGAACTTAAGCACCAAACCACTAAGCAATACATTTATTGGTTAAATGACGTTCGAAGGCCTCAGTTTGGTGCAAACTTTATTGATCCTGCTGATCCTCCTCTTCGAGCTCTCCCTGAGAACCCAAACTGGTTCGAAGAGTTGAAGAATATCAAGTTTGACTCTACCATTACTCATGCTGATATTTCTTACACTCTTTATCCACAATCTGACTCTATTAAGGCCAAGGAATTATTGGCTGCTTTTGCTTTTCTAGATGTAGGGATTCTTGAAGAAGATATCCCTTACAAAAACTTCTTATGGGCTTCAATGTGCTACTTCTGAGCAAACTGGTTCTTTTCTCCACTCTTTTCTGAGTCAACTTCCACTTCTTCAAATGTGGATGAAAAACAACAGTGCTGCCTTTGGTTTCAACCAGGATCTTCATGATTATGAGATCATTCATGATCAAATCACCATGCTTCACAATAAGATAGAAAACTAAAAGGGAACTCCTTCGAAGTACCCATTGGTGCTTCAAAAAGGCTTCGAAAGAAATTTAAAAGATGCATGAAGAGGAATGCTTTTAAATTGGCCAAGTTCGAAATCAAAGCCAAAAGTTTGGTTTTGAAAATCAGGCCACTGATTGAGAAGAAACTCAAAATAGATGAAGAGCACATAGTCAGAGCAAAGGAGAGGGAATTCTTTCCATTCACTTGGGCAAGGTTTCATGCTTTGGTGACTTGAAGCTTCGCTCATTATTTTCAAATCATTCCAACTCCAACTACTACCTCATCACGAGTTGATGTTTAATTTTCCTATTCAATGTAATAGGACTTTCTTTATGTAGTTTGTAATTTTCTTATGTTAATGTAATCTTGTTTATTTAATGGTTTATTTTGTATTCTATGATGCCTTTCGAAGCACCCTTAAATACTCTAAACGAGTTCAAACCTAAGATAAACAAGACGTAATAAGATGTACTTCATAAATTCTAAACCAATAAAATGGTTTGAAATATACAATAATCCCACAATTAAATCCAAATGTTATTTGAGGATTTAATTTCCGATTTGGGTAGGATTTAATTTCCGATTTGGGCCAAAATAATATGTAGGCCCATTTATCCTTTAATTAACACTTGACCCGAATCGATATATCGTTTCATCGCAACGTATAAATCTAGGGCTTAGAGCATTTTCATTTACGCGTTCAAACTTTCAAACACTTCAAACTCCCTCCTCCACTCTCAAACTCTTACAACCATGGCCTCTAAAACTTCTGACCCAACTGGTATCCCTTCCTTTGCCATCAGAAAACTAGTTAATGGAGCAAAGTCAAAACCTAAAGATGGATCATTACACAACCAGATCTTCATTGTGAGTCCTGATAAAACCGATACCCACATTTTAGGCCCTGCATTTTTTTGACTTTCCCCTCAAATTCACGCCATGTTACCCTATTTTGGAGGAAAGTAAACTTATCAAAGATCAAGCTTTAAACTTCGCGGATTGGCCCAAAAAGAATTTTGTATGCTGGCCAGTTCCAGATGAAGGGTGGAATGAATGGACTGAGCATATCTTGAAGTATAAGAAGAAGGAGTTGGAGCAAACTGGACTTTCACATATTATTTATGTGCTTCAATATGGTCTACCATAAAACCCTGCTCTTATACACGCTGCCCTAGCTTTTTGGGATCCATCATTCAACTACTTCTGTTTTAACTGTGGAATGATGGCTCCCACAGTTTTAGATGTGGTTTTCCTTACTGGACTTTCTCCATTTGGTTCAATATTTGACATTTCTAGGTCTATAGATGTTCAACCTTTAAAGGAAATGAGAACCACTAGTTCATATGCATCATATGGGAATTTCTTACATGCTGAAGCAAAATTCGATGATAAAGTTTCCGACGGGGAGTTCTTCGCATATCTTCTATATACTTTATGCAAAATGATTTTTTGCCATGGTGGTAAGAAGATTATGTATGAGTTTTCCCCTTTGGCATATTCCCTTTCTAAGGGTGAGAAGTTTGACTTAGCCTCATATTTCCTGGGCTATGTGTACAAGATAGGAGCTGATAGCCAATCAAAACCTCTTATGTCAAGCTTAAGGGGTTCTCTCTGGTTTCTGCAGCTCTGGCTAGTAGCATATTTCCCTATTTTTAAAGTTGCTGTTGCAGAACCTGTCAATGTCTATGGGGACAAGTTCAGAATTCTGGCTTCGAACCCCCTTACATTAACTGAATATCTACAATATTTCTTCAACATGAGAGATGATAAAGAAGAAGCAGAATTTCGTCCTTTCACTAATTGGGATATTGGACCACCCTGAATAAAAGAGATGATGAATAACAGGGATTCAAAATCTTTTGCTGATGCTTGGGGAAGGATTCTCCTTCCAAGGGAAATCTTTATAGGAGGGATTATTGGTGGTTGTAAACAAAATCATGCTGAAACGTATTGTCCAGCCCAATTTGCTAGACAATTTGGTATGGTGCAAGCCATCCCATGCCCTTTTCCTGGAGAAACCAATGTTTCCCTTTATGATAGGAAAAAGGTTGATAAGAACCATCTGTCACGCCTTGATGTGGAATTTAGGAGATCTAGGGCAGCTTTCACACCCTTAGAATTTGCCATTGATAGTCCCATTTTTATTGGATTCTCAAGATGGTGGCACAATCTTATTGGGCTATACAATCAAACTGCTTCAGTTCAAGAATTTGCAAATCATATTGGATACCCTGACACAGTTGAGGGTGAATGTCAATCCAGTTCACTCTCTGTATCAGATGATGGATTTGGTATTGAGAAGAAAAGCAAAGCTCAAAGGGAACAAAGAGAGAAAACACCAGAAGTACAATCTTATGCCTTGATTCCAGTTGCTTTGAATGCTAAACCCCTCCAAGTTGTCCAAGCTGAGCCTCATATAGTGACTAGAGCTCAGAATCAAAAGGCTAGTCCTCCTTCTCCATCAGGTAATCATATATTTCTTATGAATGTTGTCTTCAAGGCACGTTTGTTTCTCACTTATGATTCCAATATGTAGAATTTACTCCCAAAAAGAGAGCCAGGAAAGAGAAAGAACTTGCTCAAGCCTCTGTTCCTCCTATTCCAAAACCATGTAACTCTTTACTCCATAAGTCTACAATGACCTCTAAATCTTTTATGAGACTTATTCTCACCTTCTCTTTTCTTTCTATAGTCAGTAAAAGAAAAGATACCACAGGACAAAATTTGCCAAGGAACTAGCCCAGATGAAACCAAATTTGCCAAGGTCTATGAGGCTTCCAAGAGGAGGAGGAAAATATTAATTGAAGAACAAGAAGAAGAAGAGACAAAAGACATTCTCATAGGCCAATTTGTGAAGGGTAACTTTCAATACCTTAGTCTCTTTTTTGGCCTTCGAACCTAATGTCATATCTACTTGCTCTTAGTTCTTATTCTCCTTAGATCAAAAGGCAAAATCCAAGCATGCTAAGGCTTCGAAATCTGCTTCAGAGCCAACCAAACAAGCACATGTTGAGACTCAAGAGCAAATTGATCCTTCTATTCCTGAAGCAATTACAATTTCAAAGTCTGGTACAATTGCTAAACAAAGAGTTACCTCTTCCACAATTGAGAAGATTGTTGAGAAAACTGAATCTCTTAAATCTCAATCAGAAGTTATCCTACAAGGCATGTCTCCTCCTGTTATCAGTACTGTTGCTAGGGCTCTAATTTCAGAAGGTGTTCAGAGGGAACCCATCGAAGCACCAATACCAACTAATACGGGTCTTGCTGCAGAATCCTTCATTCCTAAAGAAGGTGTTGATTTACGAAAAGAGGTGTTGCCCTGTAAATCCTTCCCAGAGATCTCTGAACAGCTTGAGGTAATAATAGAGAAGCAAACTCCTGTAGGGACTTCAAGTAAAGAGCCTTTGCAAAATCAAGTATATGAAACTGAGGTGACACTTGAACATGGCATTCTGGATCAACCTCAAATGAAAACTAAGGAAACTATGATTGAAGTTGATATTCATGTTCCAGTTAGTGTTGACCCTTTTATTTCTAAGGATGACAGGAGTTTGTTTCCTGAGATTATTCCCAACACTGAACAAGCTGAAGTGATAGTTGAGAGAATTGCTCTTGATCCACCACCAAGAATTGAAATTTTCACAAAGCAAATTCAACTAAAACAAATCCATCCAACTGAGGTACTGTGCTTTATTTCATCTAGACTTGTGGCTATCATGTTCCATTAAAGGATTAAGCCTAAATGTGAATATATATTTCTCTTAACAGGAACCCAATGGTCATCTTGGTGCTGCTGTTAGCACTACTGTTAGTGGTCTTTCTTCATTGGAGCAATTCAAATTGAAAGTAAGTGATTTATGTCAAAGGGTCACAAATCCAAGGGCTCCAACTTATCTTCCTGAATCTCCTATAGCTCAGCTCAAATCTCGACGCAGTTCACATCTGCTTGAGTTGGTCAAACCTATTTTTTCACAAGAAGAGATTCAGGAATTGAAAGAAATTCTCTAGCAATTTTCAGAGTTGGATTTTGAAGCACTGGCTGAAGGAGATCTGAAAGTGCACTTGGAGATTTGCTATCAAGCTGCCTGGGTATTGAAACCTGCCTATCAAGATTTGCACAAACAACTTTTGACTAAGGCTTCTGAGTTTCAAGCAAAAGCCTATCAGCTTTGTGAAGTTCAAGAAAGACATCTTCAAAGACAAAGCTTGAAGGTAGCACTGTCAAGTGCAGATGATGAGGCCCAAAGTGTGATTTCTTCTTATGATCAGGATGCTATTAGACAACATCAGTTGAAGGAAGAGGAAGCTCGTTTGAAAGAGGCTCTGCTTAATGTCAGGGGAGAGATTGCTCAAACAACTTTTAATATGCAGGCTTCTATGAACATAGCTTCTTCAGCAGTGACAAATATGAGAGACCTTGAAGATCAACTACAACGAACCACTGATCAAGAAGAAATCTATGAATTTGTTTGTAACAAAGGTGCTCATGTATTGAGTAATCTAAAAGATACAATTGTACAGTTTTTAACATGATGAATTAAATGTTTTGTTGTTTCAATCTCATATATGCTTGAACTGCTTGAAATGTTGATCTCATTACTTAAATTATGAGCTTTAACCATTAAACTTTCTTGTTTCTATAATTATTCTTTGAACAACACAAGCAAACAGAAGACAAACTATCTTTAGATTCATCTTCTGCTAAAAGATTCCCAAATAGTTGGGACATAGGCCTTTAGATACCTGCCATTAATTTTCCTTCTATGGACATAACCATTTAAGTCTTTTAGATGATATGCCCCTCTTTTGAGCACTCAGTATACTTGGAAAGGTCCCTCCCAATTTGGAGCCCATTTCCCAAGTCCTTACTTTCTTTCTTTGATAGGCAACACTACTTTCTAAACTAGATCACCTATATCAAAGCTTCGAACAACTACTTTCTTATTATAACTTCTAGCTACTCTTGATTTCTGTAGCAAGATTTGATTCAAAGCCTTAATTCTTGCTTCATCTATCTCTTCGAGCTCCAGATGCATTGCTTGATGGTATGCTCCAATGTCTAAATCGTTTTGAGAAGCAATTCTTTGTGATCTCACCACAATGTCCATTAGTAAAACAACATCATGCCCATAGGTTAAAGCAAAAGGAGTAGTCCCAGTGCTAGTCCTTTTGGTGGTTCGATATGCCCATAATACATTTGAAAGCATACTTGGCCATTCTTCTGAATTTTTATCAATCATTCTTTGAATACCTCTGTTGATGATCTTATTGGTTGACTCTGCTTGGCCATTTGATTGAGCATAATAAGGAGTTGAATTGATTAAAGAAACCCCATGAGTTGCTGCGAAAGCTTTTACTGCCCTACCTTAAAAAATAGATCCATTATCCACTGTTATGGTTTCTGGAGAAACAAATATGTAAATTATCCCCTTGATGAATTCAGTAACTTGTTCTTGAGATACACTTTCAAAAGCTTGAGCCTCTACCCATTTAGTAAAATAATCAGTGGCAACTATAACAAATTTATCCCCACTTCTAGAAGCAGGATAGATCATGCCAATCATGTCCATTGTCCAACCTCTAAATGGCCAAGGCTTAACTACATACTGCAATTCAGTGACAGGTAACCGCTTGAGAGGTCCTGTCTTTTGACAAGCTTGGCATCCCTTTGCATAATCAATACAATCCTTAAGGATAGTAGGCCAATAGTATTCATACCTTCGAATCAACCATCTCATCTTGATCCCTGCTTGATGAGCTCCACAAATACCTTCATGAACTTCTGCCATAATTTTGAAGGCATCAACCTTATTTAAGCATTGAAGCAACAAGCCATCTGCTCCTCTTTTAAATAACTCTCTATTATACATAATATAATTAACAGATCTTAGCCTTGTTGCTCTATCTGTTTTGGCATCAGGTTTTGTCAGATAATCGATCAATGGTTGCCTCCAGTCATTTGGATTAGTAGAAACAATGATTTCATCTACTTCAAAATCAATATTCCTATTTTTGAGCATAGGCAATGATTTCCTTAGAGTTAATTGACAAAATCCTTTGCTCTCGTCAGTGATAAATTTAAACCCTGATGCTTTTTGAGCCACTCCATCTGCTTCTCCATTAAAAAATCTTGGAACATAAGTGAATGTAATCCTGTGGAATTTCTTAATTAAAAGCTTTACATATTGATGGTAAGGCTTTAAACCAATACTATGACAATTGAATTCTCCATTCACTTGATTTATAACCAATAGAGAATCTCCAAAAATTTCAACTATATCCACTTTTAAAGTGAGTTGAAGTTCCAAACCCATAATTAGAGCTTCATATTCTGCTTGATTGTTTGTACATTCCCCTTCATTTATCTGAAATCCAAATTTGATTTTCAAACCTTGAGGAGACTCTAAAACAATTCCAATTCCAGCCATTTAAGATGTTTTCGAAACATTGAACCACATTTTCCATGGCTTGATTGTTACTGTATCAACAACTGCTATTTCTGGAGTTTCAATTTCGTTTGGATGGTCAGCAAAAAAGTTAGCCAAAGCTTGTCCTTTTGCTGACTTTTGGGGAATATACACCAGGTTGAATTCAATCAAAGAAACAATCCATTTCCCAATTCTGCCACTAAGTACGGGTTGAGACAATAGATACTTCATAACTGTGAACACCCCGCGGAAATGTCCACGAAATTGATTTGGTTTGGAAAATGATTTTCATTGATTGACTGGGAGTCGCCACTCGGGTTTGAGGACCGTACCCGAGAAAACATTTGAAAAATGACTCTTTTGCCCTTGGAGTAGAAAATGTTTTACTAGTCTCACAAAATGAGATTTCTCGGGTCCGGGAGCTAGGTTACGAGAGGGGAAGGAATTTAAAGCACCCTTCTCGCCCGGCACGACCGCCGGATTTTGAAAATGTCGTTTTAATGGACTTTAATTACATATTCATGCAAGAACACAAAGATGCATCAAAAGATTAATGAAATGAATATGGATGCTTGTATTTGTGTTATGAATGGATTAATAATATGCATAGATCACTTAAATTGTGCCAAATATGCCCAAGTTATCCTGGAATACCTTCCACATACTCCCATAAGTGTTGCACAAACCACACTTGGATGGCAATCTGGGCACCTGGATTAGGCAAATCCAGGCGCCTGGAATAGGTGAATCCAGGCGCCTGGATGACCACTCAGACAACAACTTCCATCTTTCAGGTCTCACAGAAAACAACAAATGCAATGCCTCTAACTTACTCTCACATGCTCTAAATGATTCTAGGAATGAAATGGACCTCAAGATCGACTTCATAACGTGATATGAGCTTGGAAAATCATGATTCTAGCATGCTTTGATGGATAGAATGGAAATGTCACTAAGGCATGTATCAAACTCTCCTATGCATAAGGTGAACCTTGAAGTATAGTAATGGTCATGAAAGAATAAAGAAAGAGAATGATATGGATTTGGATCATGAAATGACTTGAAAAAGCCATATGATGGATACACATGCACTCAATATACTCTCTCTACTTAATAAGAAACTTTGAGTAAAGGATGAGTTTGGTTAAGCTTCAATACATGCAAATGATGTTCTATGTGCTGATTAAAATGCAAAAGAAGACATGAAATATGATAAGGGGGATGGAATCCAGGCGTCTATATTGAGAGAATCCAGGCGCTTGGATTGTATACTGATACACAAAACAGATTTCTTTCTTAACATGATTCAGACCTCTCCCATGTCCTCCACTAGTATAGAAGACTAGTAAGAACTTGGTTGAGTCCCCCTCAGGGCCTATTTGAGCACCTTGGTAGAAAAATCTACCTTTTTGGCTTGATCAATGAACTTGGAATGGGTTTTTGAATGGGTTTTATGGAAGTGTAGCTGCTGATTTTGAGTTTACAGAGCAACAAAGGGGAGTGTATGAGTGCTTTGATGGAGTTTGGATCGATGGGAGTGAATAGATGATGGATTAATGGGGCAAGAAGGTGGTTTTTGGGGTTGAAAATGAATGGGATTGAGAGAGATTAGTAGAGGATGGAACTTCTGATGGAATTTCAGCAGAGTAACAGTAAAGGAATGTGGGAGAGTTGATCCCTTTCAAATGGAGGATAAGGGGTGTTTAAATAGGAAAATAAAGGTTCAAAAGGGGCCACTTGGACCTCTTAGGGGTGAGGTTTAAAGGGTCACCATAGGTCATCATCTCTCTCCACTATCTCTAACAGATTTCTGCAGAAAATCCCAGAAATGATCCTCAAGACGCTCCTCCCCATCCACTTGACCTTGGACAACAAGTATCTGGAGTGAATCCGGGCGCCTGGAATTGGGGAGTCCAGGCGCCTGGAATAGGGAATCCAGGCGCCTAGATTAGGAGACTGCACAGAATTTCAAACTTCGCGGGGCCATTCCGGGTGCTACCAAACTCCGTTTTGCGCATGGTTTGAAGCGTTGGAAAGCTTGTCAAGTCTACATTCTAACCCAAGTAGTTTGAACCCAATATGATTTGTACATCAAAATATGTGACCATTTTACCCTCAGAAGGTCGGGAAAATAAGTCATTTTGGTAAAACGTGCACATCTCCCTCATTTCAAAATGGATTGGGACGTATTATAAATAAAAAAAGAGGGTTTTGAATCTACTAGAGGGTGGTGAAAGCTTGGGTTTATTTTGAAGAGGTTTTGGAGGGGTTTCCAAGTTCACAATCAAGCCTCGCGTGCTCTTATTGGACATTTTCATCATTGGGGATGCTTGATAAGTTTCTCGGGTCAAAATCGGGGTGTCTACAATAACATTAGTTTGAGAAATTACATAAGTTACTCTAGGCATCATATAGTACCTGAGTTTCTTCGAAGAAAAAAACAAAGTTAAACATAACTTTTCTACTGCAGAATACCTACTTTCACAATCATTAAGAAACCTAATTAAATAATAGATAGCTTGTTCCTTGCCTTCATCATTGTCTTCAGCTAACAAAACTCCAATTGAGTCATGGTTTGCTGCTAAATACAACTTTACAGGCTTCCCTTTCTCAGATGGAACTAGAACTGGAGGATTGATCAAGTACTCCTTGATGGCCTTGAAAGCATCATCGTGCTCCTTTGTCCATTCGAAGTCCTCTCCATCCTTCAATTTCAACAAAGAAGAAAACATTTTAGTTTTCCCTGCAGTATTAGATATAAACCTTTGAAGAAAATTCAATTGACCAAGAAATTTTTGCAGTTCTTTCTTGTTCGAAGGAGGTTTAGCCTCAATAATAGCTTTAGCCTTATTTTTATCAACTTGAATACCTTTGCTATGAACCAAATATCCCAAAACAATTCCTGCCATGACCCCAAAAGCACACTTAGCAGGATTCAATTTCAGTTGATAATGCTTCATTTTTGAAAAGACTGTTTTCAGGTGTTGTATATGATCTTCCATTGATTCTGATTTGACAATAATATCATCAATATAACACTCCAAAAAACCTCCAATTATTTCATGAAAAATAGTGTTCATTACTCTCTGATAAGTAGCACCTGCATTTTTTAGCCCAAATGGCATTTTGATCCAGTCAAAGGTCTCAAGATTACTAGGGGTTCTAAATGCAGTTTTATGAACATCTTCCTCAAATATGCAAATTTGATTATACCATGAATGACCATCCATAATAGACATGATCTTATGACCTGCAGAACTATCCACGAGCATGTTTACTACAAGCATTGGGTATTCATCTTTAGGAGTTGCAGTATTTACATTTCTAAAATTAATGCAAACCCTAATTTTTCCATTTTTCTTAACAATAGGAACAATATTTGATAGTCAGTCTACATATCTTGTTGTTCGAATGAAACCAGCATTTAAAAGATTTTGAATTTCTTTCTTAACCAATATTATGGTTTCAAGAGACATCTTCCTTGGAAGTTGTTTAAAAGGTTTGCAATTAGGTTTGATAGGCAATCTATGTTCAACCAAATCCCTACTCAAACCTGTTAATTCTTTGTAACTCCAGGCAAAGCATTCCTTGTTCTCTTTAAGCACTGCAATCAACTTGGCTTTTGAAGTAACATCAAGCTCTTTATTGATATGCACAGTGTTTGGAACAATTCCATCTCCCAATTCCACTTCTTCTAAAGGATTTTGGGGATCCACATAGCCTACAAAGGCCTCTTCGAACATACTTGGCCTCAACCCCCTGTCAGATTTCTCAGCCAATGATTCTTCCCAATCGTTTGTTTATTGCAACTTCTGCTCTATCTCTAAAGCCATAAATTTAACCAAAGCCAAAGAGTTAGCCTCTTCAAATTCTTCCTTGGATTTACATCCAAGCAGCCTCATCTGGTGGGTTGTCTGATTCATAATCAACTGCTTGTTTAAGCCTAGATTTTAACTCTGCCAGTTCTCCAACTTCCAATACACTGGATGGAGGGTGGCTGGTTGTGCTATTTTACTTAGAGGGATGATCTCAAGTTTATACATTTCAGCCTCTGCACAATTTGCTGAAGTACTAAATGGACGAGGATCTGCCTTAACTTCTTCAATCCCCACTCCTTTTCCATTTTCAAACTTCACAATCATTAGGGTTTGATGCATTGAAGAAAGAATACAACCATTCACATGAATCCAATCCCTTCCTAATAAGGCATTATATTTACTTGTGAAAGTATCCACAACAAAGAATGTTGTGTCAGTTTCCACTTGGCCAACTTTTAGACGTATGGAAACAATTCCCTTAGGGTTCTTACTTTCACTAGTAAATCCAGCAATGGAAGTACTTGTTGGAATCAATCGAACCTTCTCCTTTCCCAATTTCTTCAAAGTTCTGCAACGTAAAATGTTCACTGCCGCACCATTATCAACCAGGACTCTGTTCAGAATGATTCCATCAAATGAAGCAGAGATATATAAAGGCTTCAAATGATGCCTCATGTCAGTTGAAGATGGTTTGAAAGGATAAGAAATATCAGCACAATTCAAATCAACAATTAAAGGATACTCAGAATTTGAATCCTGAACAAATATTGCTTTCTCCTTTGAAGTTACTTCTGGTTCTTCCATTGCATTAGCCATGACAAGAAGATCTTCTTCTTCTTCCTCCTGAATTTTAGAAATTATTGCTCCCCATCCTTCATTCCAACCTTTATCATATGTTAAATCATATTCTTCATCACTGGAAACATCAATGATCTCTACAGGGGCAACTTCTGATTGTAAAGCCCTTCAAACTGGTGAGCAATTTGGACCAAAGGGTCCAAAATTTATGAATGATGGAGAAACCATATTGATTTGAACTTCAGGAAAAGTTCCAAATTGAATAGTCTTCTCTTCAAATGATTGTTGCTCTGATTCGTTTTCTCCAGTATCAACCTTATCAATGGATCCCATTGCAGAAGTTTCCATAGGAGAAAATGTTTCAATAGGAGAGGAACTTGTTCCCCCACCTTCTTCCTGTTCCACTATCATGGCTTCCAACAAACCAGATTGATGGCTTGCCAAAGAGTGAGGAGAAACTGGACTACTCTCATGCATTTCATTATCCATTCTTGCAGCCAAACTCTCCAATGTTTCCTTTTCAAACTGTGTAAATCCCTTTTGAAGAGAATCCTCTGAATCTTCTCTTTGGAGTCTGTTAAACCTTGGATTGAACTTGTTACCCCCATTAGAATTCTCTTTTGAGGCATATTCTTCCATCTGGAAACTAGTGTATCTCCTTTGCAATTTCCTCTTTTGGGTTCTTGTCAACATAGGAACCATTTGAGGTGTTTTGGTCTTTGGATCTCTAATTACAACTCATTGGCCAGTAGTAGTATTTAGAGGTTTAACCATTTTATTTCCAATCTTGGCAGGGGCTTTGTAGCCTTGGAAGAGTTCTGGTTATATTTTCTTCAAAAACCAATCAGGAACCCCCTTTACCAAAGTGAATTGTTCCTTTTGAACTTCATTTCCTTGATCCATTGGTACCTTTCCAGTATTAACCTTCTTCGAAGGAGGATATTCCCTCTTCGAAGCTGGTGGAACTGGACTAGAAGACACATTTCTTTTAGAAACCAACCATGGTTTCTCATTTCTTCCTTGATTTGGACTTACCCAAGGCTTCCTTTCATTATTTTGATCCAAAGCCTTTCTTTCCATTCTTTTAGGAAAGAATCAACCCCCTGTTTGTCCAAGTCTTTGAAAATTAAATAATTGACTCTACATTCCATGCATAAACATTCCAAGAAGGATGCTTCAAGCATAGGAAGATGGGATTCCTTAAAGCCTTTCCGAGAAGAACTTTCTAATGCATATTTTTGCTTGGTAGCTTTTCCGATACCACTTCGAAGTTGACCAATTTCTGGTCTTCCTCTTCTAAATTGCACAGAGTTCATCCCAACATGCACTTGCTTGTTATGCCACACTTCTCGAATTGTTTTGGCCAATGATGTTGGCACATTTGTGTTAGCAGTCACTTCCTCTATCTTTGGAAATGGATATGTGTCTATACCCATAGGCTTTTCTGGAAACATGATCCTTCCTTTCTTAATCTGCTCTTGAATCCTGTCACGAAAAACATTGCAGTTTTTAGTTGAATGAGTTCAAGAAGCATGTCATTTGCAATACTTTTTTCCTTGCATTTCTTCCAATGTTCGAAGTTTAACATTTTCAGGAAGTTTAATAAACTTTTTCTTTAACAGATAATCAAAGATTTCATCTGCCTTAGAAACATCAAATGAATATACTTTACTTGTTAGTCCTTGGTGCTATAGAAGAATCCTTTCGAACTAAACTTTCACACACATAAGGATCATGTTCAACAATCTCAGCATCATCAATTTCATAAGTAGGATCTCTATAATATGTTGAGTAAGAAGAGTTATTTCTGTCAACATCCTCTTCTAGCAAAGATTCATATCTTGATGCTTTGTAAGTTAAATCAACTAAATCCATAAATTCAGTAGAATCGAACTTCTTCCTAAGTTTCCTAGTTAAATCATCTTGAGCAATTCTAACAAATTCAACTTCTGGTAGTTGAAGTTTACATTTATTCCTAGCCCTTTTGAACCTAGCAATAAATTGGGCAGCCTTTTCATCAGGCTTTTGTTTCAACCTTGCTAGATCAGCCATGGTAACTTCAGGTTCAGTTTGATAAAATTGAGCATGGAATAATTCTTCCATCCTTTGCCAATTTGGAACTGATTCTGGTGGCAAATTAGAATACCATTCGAAGGCTGTTCCTGTCAGTGAATTGGAAAATAACTTCAACTTAATGAACCCATTATTACCCAATTCTTTACACTGAGCAATAAATCTAGCGATGTGTTCAGTTGTTGATTGTTTCCCATCTCCATGAAACAGAGTAAAATCTGGGATCTTAAACCCCCTAGGGATTTCAAACTGTCTATCTATCCATTCTGGATAAGGAACCTATATATTTGAGTTTGTACCCCCCGGTTCAGAGGGCCATAAACTTCCTGAATAAGGCCTAGGATCTCATCGCGAAGGGCAGGATTTCCTCCCAAAGGAATTCTTGGGTTGGCAGGTGCTTCCCAATTCACATTCCTAGGCGCGTGGTCCTCTGGGAATCTCTCATAAGGACCATCAAAAGGTCTAGGCTGTTTGAAATTTCCTTCTTGCCTCTCAAAAGGCTCATAAAGGTGGTTCGAATGTACCCTACCCATCTCTGGTACTCCTGGATACTTGGGAATTCTAGTATCTGGATTAGGCCTCCTTAAACTAACCCTATCAGAAAAATGACTTTCTGGGGTAAAATTGTACTCATCAAACCCATAATCATCATTTTTAAAACCCTTATTCCCATCTAAACCATCAAAATTAGGTTCGAATGAGATATTAGTAGTTTGCTTATATGATTTCTTAGGCTTAGGGTCATAAGTCTTTGCAGGTTCATACCAAGATTCTGGTATATCGTCCACATTTATGGGCTCTTTCCCAGGCCTTAACTTATGCTTGCTTGTACTAGCCCCTCCCTTATCTTTCTCAAGTGAAGGCAAAGGCTCATTCCTAAGCCCTGATTGCTCTTCTAAATTTTGCAACATAAGTTTCTGGGTTTGAGCCATTTCTTTAAATGAAACAATCATTTCAGCAAACTGGTTAGATGACACATTTCCTCCAACTTTTGGATTTTTTGGGTCATCAACATGTACAGTTTTATTATTCCTAATGTTCATTCGAGAGGTCTGGCCAATTCCCACATTTGGATCTTGACCAGTACGAGTTTCTGGGCCTGTTTGAAGGCCTTCAACTTGTTCATTCTCTTTAGGATTAACATTATTCTCATCCTCTGGCGTTTGGCCAATCTGAGAATCATCTGCTTGCTTCCTAAGTTTTGGAGCCATTCAACACTTTCAGGTGTCCCACCGGGCGTGCCAAAAAATGTGTTTGGTTCTTTTACTTCTTTGCAATGGAAAATAATTGTGTGCGAGCGTGCCAGAGAGAGTTTTAAATCTCCTCCCTCAGATTAACTTTGGAAAAAAACCAAATCTAATCAGGCGATTGTGTTTTATTGGTTCAAAGTGAAGAAATGCAAACCAATATACTTAGGAAATCAAAGAACAACAAAGAAACAAGATACTTCGATTAATAAATTAAAGATAAACTTACTTCGAAATTGCCTTCAACTTCAAATACAAGGTAACAAGAACTTCGAACAATTGATTGTTGCAAGAATAACCGAAATCTACTTCCTAATCTACTTCGAACTGAGTCAAAATCCTAATTCTACTTTACCAATGAACAAACCAAGCATCATTTGTTTCATAGCTATTTGTTGAAGATTTGTCCGGGGTTTTTCATTTTTGGACTTCTTCTATTTATCGGCACTACTTGTGATTTCAACTTCCCGCTCAGAGAATTTGAACTTGGCTTGCTTCGAACTCCATCTTTACACTTCGAATTGGCAGTTTCTTCCCCCCACCACGTCTGAATTTGAATTCCTCTAATCTTCCTTCAAAAGTTTTGATTTGAATCTGCATGGTTGCTTCAATAACTCAAATGATTACACGTTAAGGAAATAATTGCCTTGCATTACGTACTCCACGTGTGTTAACTGTCAACCACCTTGATTCATACGTTTACACGTGGAGTTCATGCATGTAGCAGTTGGAATCAAATGATTACACGTTAAGGAAATAACTGCCTTGCATTACGTACTCAAGATGATGCTGCGCTAGAAGCTGCCATAGCAAACTTCGAATAGTGCTTCTCAGTTGTCTATCGTTGAATTCTTGATTAGAAACCTGGATCTTGAGTTCTTGAATCTCAGGATCGATTTGATTGGACTTGCGTCAATGAAGCTCTGATACCATGAAAGAAAACTGAATTGAATCTAATCTAGAGAGAGAAAGAGAAAAATCTGAATGAAATTCATTATGTGAAAAACGTAACTTCAGGTGTGAGACTCAGGTCCCTTATATACAAAGCACTAACTCTCCTCCTATTGGTCAATCAATGTCGGCTAATGAATGCTGACCTGGACTTCCCTCCAACTAACTAATAACGATTTTACAAATTACAGGGAAATCAAAATACAAATGCAATACACTAGATAACACCATACTACCCAGATGCTTCAGTGGAAGTGGATTCCTCAACAATCTGAACTATAAATAAAAACAACTCACGATCCCTTTACCAGGTCATCTTCGGAGTGATTGATTAATCAACACTCCTGATGAAACAGCCACGTGTTGCTCCAGGCCCTTCCCATCCCACATTGGTTTGGAAGCCTTGCACTTTGTGATGGAGTGCAAGAAAAAAAACATAATGAAGGAGAAAAGAATTGGAAATTAAAAGAGCAAGAGAAAAAAAGAAACGAAAGGAACAAGAAATGCAACATGCATCGCCTGCTCTGTAATTTTTATTAATTGCACCAAGGCATGGAAACATAAAAATGTGACAATATTTCTCTGGACTAACTTGGCTAGAAGGTAGGAAACTCAATGCTGGAATCACATTTATCAGTGCTGGGCATAACCGGGCATTGGATTATGTTGGATCCAGAAGTATCCACACAAATGTAAACCTGGTATAATTGGCTATTACCATATTCATCAACATTGCACTCTATCCCTGGAGTTGACCCAATTACATTTTTCACGGCTTGTTTAATGCTGCTTATGCTGTAAGACCCACCATCAGGGTTAATTCCTGTCAAAATTCCCCAACACCAAGTTTATTAAGTTTGCCAACAAAAAAAAACTCAATGTTGATGCTAAAATTGTGATTACCTGCCCCCATAAGAATTTGCAGCAGGTTTATTTTTGCTTTTAAGGCGAGAGCTGATTTGAAGTACCCGTGTTGGTCTAGTACAGACTCGGAGCATGTCCCGTGCTTAACCCACTCGTGTGACCAAAACGACGATCCATCACCACTCGGGCATGCTAGTGTTGGCCAACTCCTTCGAAGACTGCTGATCAAGTCAGAAACCTAAATGTACAGTGAAATCCATGGAACTTGAATCAGTACGGGATTTATGCCAATTGTTAAATGGGATAACTAGAAATATATGTACAAAATTTCATGGAAGTGCATTTTAAGTTGATTGAGAACCATGGATTGCTTAAAAGGGCTGCTAGGATCACAGTTCGATGGGTAAGAGCCATCATTGTAATTGGGCCAAAGTCCATGGATACCGAAATCTGTGTCCGGTACTCCCTGCTACAAACATTATTGAAAGTGTGAGGAAAACCTCAAATCTCTTTCCATCAAGTAACACTGGAAATGCAATAATTGATAGTAACTTGGTAAAGTGCAAGGCCCTCTTACCATATTTTGGATTTGTTAGGGCCTGCACGCCATCTATTGATTCCTTTTTCATTTGATGTAATTTGTATTTTTTTTAATTTATAATTAGTGGTCCGGGCCAACTTGTGCGCACCTCGACTAATCTCAGGGTCTATATACGCCCGCCACACACATTCATTTGATATAATTACACTCTATTCTTTCTACATATTTTTTTGTCTAGTGACTTTTTTCAGCGTATTTCACTTTTGGTAATTTTTTGTTTAGCTTGTCATCATTTTACTCTTACACTCCTTTCATCGAGACAGATGTGCAATTCAAAAATAATAATGCGAATCTAACAAAAATTCAGAAAAGACGAACAAAACATGAAAAGACAAAAATATTAGGGAGAATGGAGCCTTAATTTTCTGTAACTAAACTAATTAATGTGTAGATGCTCTGTACATAACTACAGGTTGCGCATTAGTATGCAACCAAGCACGCCGTACTTCCATGCATAAGAGAACGATTAGATTTCACTACGTATAAATAACAACTAACACTAAATATACGTGATATGTCCTTGGCATTAGTGGTGTTCAATGGACATGTTACAGAGATTACTATTAGTGAAAAAAAAAAAATGGACGGAGGGATAAATAAGTATGAATGAGCGCACTACTCAACTTCGAAATTTTATTAGAATAATAAGGGGGATTTGAAAAAATTTAAAGTACATAATTTTATTTGTCCTATGTTTTTTGGAAATATCCAACACTGTAGCCGGGCATTCTTCTCACTCCACACGCCAGGCTTATCCATTATGAAAAATTTTCCACGGCTGCCTTCCGTCTAATCACTCTTTTTTTATCTAAAGAAAACACAAGATAACAGAAAGTTAACAAATCATATCCCGAGAAAGAAAAACTAATCCAGGCGGAATACAACTTGGTTTGAAGAAACTTAGCCTATTCAAATATTTAGTAGCCAACCAATTAGTTGCTCTATTCTTCTCACGACAACACCACACAAACGACCATGATCTCGATCTAGCTTGTCCAAAATTAGATATCATCGATCAAGGCATCAATCTCCCACGGATACTAGGAATTCCCATTGTTAAGACTGTGGATGATCAAGCGACAATCTGACTAAAAAACTGCATCTTAGATTCCCATATCAACAATCATGCCACAAGAAGTTAAAGAGCCAAATCTTCTGGACAAATAGTCGATAGTGTTTTACATCTACGAAAATTTAAAAACTGAGCAACTCCACCATTCTTTCTAGCAATAATGTCAAATGCAGCTGAACTAAAAACACTCCACCACAATTAAATTTGATACTCGACCCAGAAGTAGGAGACCATTACCATTTCTATCCACCTTTGAAACTGAAGTATTATTCTCGTCAAACATAGCATGGAGATAATCCGCAAAAGCCAATCTAGCCATATCAATTTCTATACGGATTGGGCATATTTTCATTGAAGACACAATCATTCCTAGACTTCCAAACAACCCAACAAAATTGAAGCTGGTAAGCCAACACCTCAGAATTTTAGTCTCCTTTGCAAGGCTTCATCAAGAGTCCAAAAGGATGACAATCCATTACCAAAGCAACTGCCCTAATCCATGGACAACGAAACAGAATATGCTCAGCTGATTGACTCTCCTTCTCACACATGGGAAAAATAGGGGAGATAGCACATTTTATGCGGATTATCTTTGTAGGCCATCCAATTGCGAACAACTCTCCAAATGAAATGATGTACCTTGGAAATTGTAGGGCTTCCCATAGTTTGGACCACATAGCTTTTGGGTGAGAATGGGAAGAAGATGGTTGCTTCCTTCTTGATTCCGCTGCTGCCTCACAGGCTAGATATAGCCCGACTTTACTGTGTGCCTCCATGAATCGTGAATCCATATATGCTCGTCCATGATCCCATAAATGCTAATGGGAATTTCTTTAATAGCCTTAGACCTCCTCTACTAAAAGACAGCTCCTCAAACGATACAGATTCCAGGACTTTGAACTGGAGACAATGAAATCTAAAACTTTCAACCAAACACAATCCACATGTAAGTTGGAGTAGACCTTGAACCCAGGATGATTGGGGATCCATTTGTCCTCCTAAAACTTGATAGACTCTCCATCGCCAATTGATAAGTCCCCAATATTGTAAATATCCGGGGCTTATCTAACTCATTTTGCTCACTCACACACGTGATTTTGCGCCTTATATGTTTGATATGCGCGTAGTGTTGTTTTTGTTAAGTTAGAGGTTGAACACGCGAAATAAGCACATTTGGAGCGCATTGAGAACCGTGCCACATTACCGATGGCCACGTGCCCCATGGCACGCCAACACCGGGCCTCGAGAGCCAAGAAACGATGATTTGGCTAAGGCCCGGGAAGCCAAAAAGTCACAAAGACAAGCCGATGGCTTGGAAGCCGTGTCGCACGCTCACATGGACTCCCGGTGAATTCGGGAGTGATCAAGCACCCACGCGACCAAAGGTCCTCTCCCCCGAGGGCCACACGACGTATTCAAATGCTTTGGAAGAGGCCCGGAGGCACGCAAGGCGATAGGAGTGACCGGAAGAAGTCAATTCATCATGAGGCACCAATGGATCAATCCATAGGGAGGAGTGGATCAATCCACTCATGTAAAAAATCCCAACAGTCAATAGTGGAGCGATCCAGTCCAAGGAGTGGATCAATCCACTTATGTCAAAAATCCCAACAGTCAATAGTGGATTGATCCAGTCCAAAGAGTGGATTGATCCACTTGGAGTGGGTAAAACCAGGTTACCCTAATAATGGGCATAACTCGTGCCTATAACAGTCACCACGAAAGGGTGAGTAGCTCGGCACCACGTAGGGAAGCCCTAGCCCTTTGTCGAGCCCTAGCCCTAGCGCTTTGTCGACCCTAAATCAAAGCCAAGGTCAAGCCTGGTATCCTCTGAATCAACAACACCATGGGTCTAATTTCTATCAACCACCTCAAAAGCACTCATTGGAAGAAACCATGCAATTTTTTATTCAAAGTCAAACGGTTACCAATGAGCAAAATTCTCATGCGTTGAGAGAGATCCAAGGTCAAGTGACTCGGTTAACCACGCCCGTGGGGCAGCTTCAACAAGAGAAGGGAAAGTTCCCATCTCAACCATAAGCAAACCCCCAAGGAGTCCATTTGGCATGCACCACATCGGGCCAAGACCCGAATAATCTTGAGCAAGCTAAGTCAATTTCCATCTTGAGAAGTGGTAAGAAGGTTGATAAGACTATCCCTCCGAAACCTACTCCTCCCGTGATACCTTATCTTCCGGTTGTTGTTGAGCAACCTTCTTCGAGTGGCCTGGTTGTGCCACCTAAGGTCGTGGAGCAAGAGCCTCCCGTTTGTCCGTTTCTGGCACCTTATCCCCAAAGGTTGAAAGTGCCAGCCAAGCCTTCTTCGAACACCGAGGTGTATGAGGTTCTAGAACAAGTCAAGATCAACATCCCTCTTTTGGATGCCATTAGAACCGTATCCAAATATGCTAAATTTCTTAAGAACTTATGCACTGTTAAACGCAAGTTGAATGTCCAAAAGAAAGTGTGGACGGCCCACTGGAAAACGGCGCGGTTCGCATTTCGAAAAGATTGTGTTTGTTTGAGTCGCCACCCGGATTTGAGGTCCGAACCCGAGAAACCGATAAAAACATGACTCGTTTGCCCATTTGAAAAAGATTTCACTGATCATGGCGGAACCAAAGATTTCTCGGATTCGGGGGTTTGGTTACGAGAGGGGAAGGGTTTTACGGCACCCCTCTCGCCCGGTCCGTGAACCGGTCTCTACTCGATATTTTGTAAGATTTTAGAAATATTTGAAATTCAGTTTATTCACAAAAATAGGGAATCGGGAATGGGAATCACGTAAACAGTAAGAAAATATAAATGTGAATCTAAAGTGGATGCTTGTGCTTTGATTTACATGAGCGATGATGATGATAACAAATGAAATTGCCACAAATATTTACAAGGAAATGAGAAAGTACAGAAATTGCACAGCAATCTCAGAAATTTATGAACATATGACCTAATTAAACTGTTTCACAAACTGGATCCCAGAATAGGGATTGAGCGCTCAAAGACGATGGCTTGAGCGCTCAACCTCTTCAAACCAGTTTGAGCGCTCAAGGATCATGGATTGAGCGCTCAAACCAGTTCCTGGCCTCTGTGAAATTACACCTTTTTACAGTTTCTTTACGAGATCAAACATTTATCAAAGGTTTTCCCAGGAGCAACAAATAAGAACAAACAGATTGATCTCTTAAAGAAAGATGAAAAGAGTATAATCACAACGAATTAACAAAGAAATGTTTGAAAATAGTGGAGTGAGGGAGGAATCCAGATCCTAAACACAATGATAATAACCCACACACACAATAAATATGCTAAACCACGGTCCATCATCGAAACAACAAACAATCAGCAAACTGCTCAAGAACAGCTTGAGCGCTCAAGTTAATGACATTGAGCGCTCAAGCCGTAATCTGGCTTTCTGGTTTTTGGCTTGAAAATGGATTTTTAATGATTCTCAGGGCCTTCAGGACTTTAAACAGAAACAAATGAACATGATTTCAGTCACTATTTTGTACTCAAAAGATGAGATTTGCAAAGGTTTTGATTTTCGATCATCACAAAATAGTTAACCAATATTCATGCATGTGATTTTGAAATGGAAATGAACTGTTTTGAGGGTCACATGAACACAGGTAACCATTAAACAATGATCAAAACCAAAAGATGGCACAAAAATCAACAAAACAGAAACTTGTTTAGAACTGGGATTGAGCGCTCAAGGTTTGAAGTTTGAGCGCTCAACCTCTGTTGTAACTGCAGATTTGAGAAATGTTTTTGAACAATTTTTAGACCCCTGTGAGTTCAATGCAAGTATAAAGAACTTGCTTGAACTCACTGGCCTTCCTCAGATGGACCAAAACAGTGAATACATTACATGTTTCACTACCTTTTGGAAATGCTGGTAATTTGAACTTGATTCTGGGCTTAGGGATGACGATTGTGGGTGTTTTGGTTTATACTCTGGACGAATTGGACAATGTAGGTGATTGGTTGATGATCAAGGACAGAATTTTGGACTTGAAGAGTGGTTTTTTGCAAGTGGTTTTGGTAATGGATGGATGGTTTTGTAGAGAGAGAGGGATGAACGATTTTCTGAAGATTTTAGGGCTGGAGTATGAGAGTAGTTAACCCCAAAACCAGGGGTGGTGAGTGGGTTTTTATAGAGTGAGTGGGAGGGAAGAGAGGAGAGAGAGAGGAAGTGGGTTTGTATTTGAAAAGGGGTAGGGGTAGTTTTTTAGGTGTAGTTTATAGCAATGTAGGGTGTATTGTACGTATAAGGATCGTATAAGATCACCCCAGACGCTCCCATGCAGAAAATCTCGTGATGAGGTACTCTGCAAGTTGCTGACTGGATCAGAGTTGAGCGCTCAAAGCCGTGGGCTTGAGCGCTCAAGGTGTTTTCCCAGGGTTGAGCGCTCAAAGCTTCAAGATTGAGCGCTCAAGGCTCTTGGTGGCAAATTGATGGGTTGGATTGGTTCAACAGTGCTTGGGTTGGTTTGGGCTATTTTGATTGTTTGGGGTGGTGTTTGGTTGATTTTGATCAGGTTCAAGTCATCCTCACAAGTTCCGGGTAGTCATGATTGGTCCGTTTCATCATCGGGAATGCTCGAGCGCATCTCGGGTTCAAAATTGGGGTGTCTACAGAAAGTTTTTCTAACTGAGCAAGTGAGTTCCATCATCCAAACCAACATAGCTCCGAAATACAAAGACCCCAGTTGTCCTACCATTTCCATTGTCATAGGGGGTAAGAGAGTTGAGAGAGCTTTGCTTGATTTGGGTGCGAGTGTGAATTTGCTTTCGTTTTCGGTTTATGAGGAACTAGGCTTGGGAGAGATAAAACCCCCGAGAGTGACACTTCAATTGGCGGATCGTAGTATCCGTATTCCCAAGGGTTTAATGGAGGATGTCTTAGTCCAAGTGGACAACTTTGTCTACCCCGTGGACTTTATGGTTCTAGACACGTGTCCCGTCGCCAATGTTTCACAAGCACAAACACCCATCATTCTCGGACGCCCCTTCTTGGCGACTTCCGATGCGGTCATTCATTGTCGTAATGGGTTGTTGAATATGATGTTCGGGAACATGAAAATGGCGGTGAATGTTTTTAATATCGGGTCTCAAATGGGGGACGATGATGATGTTCACGAGGTGAGTTTAATAGATACTTTGGTCCAAGAGCACGTAGACACCATACTTTATAAGGATCCACTTGAAGTTTGTCTTACTGCCGAGGAGGCGTCGTTCTTGGATTCACCCGAGGTAGAGTACTTGTATTCATTGCTAGAAGTGGAGGATGTTTGTGGGACGGACACATGGTATCCTATGTTTGAAGATTTGCCTCCCCTCGAGAGCAAAACTCTTTTGTCTAGTGCCCAACCACCCAAGCTTGAATTGAAAACCCTCCCGGACACTTTGAAGTATGCCTTCCTTGGTGTTAGTGAAACCTTTCCCGTGGTGATTTCCTCTTCCATTGAGGCACACCAAGAGTCCGGTTTGTTAGCGGTGTTGAAGCGGCACACAAAGGCCATCGGTTGGTCCATTGCCGACATTCACGGGATTGATCCCTCGATTTGCACACACCACATCTATCTTGAGGAGGATGTGAAGCCGTCTCGCCAACCACAACGTCGCTTGAACCCTATCATGAAAGACGTGGTTCGGGCGGAGGTCTTGAAGTTGTTGGATGTTGGGATCATCTACCCTATCGCCGATAGTAAGTGAGTGAGCCCTATCCAAGTTGTCCAAAGAAGTTCGGCATCACGGTGGTAAAAAATTTCAATGATGAATTGGTTCCTCAAAGGGAGACCACCGGATGGAGAGTGTGCATTGACTACCGCAAGCTGAATGCAAGCACGAGAAATGACCACTTCCCTCTCCCCTTCATAGATCAAATCTTGGAGAGGGTAGCCGGTCATGCTTTTTATTGCTTTCTCGAAGGGTACTCCGGGTATAATCAAATCGAGGTCGCTTTTGAGGATCAAGAGAAGACCACCTGCTTGACACCTAGCGTTGTTGTAGTTAGCGTCGCCCCAAGCGTAGGGCTAGCGTTGTTGTAGTTAGCGTAACCCTGCAAGACCGGGGTCGATTTCCACAGGGACCAAATGCACTCGACATGAGATTGACTTGCGATGAGATTTATGGCGTTAAGATGGCCAACTTATAAGGTGGTTTGTTTGGTGGTTCTCTCTCTACCTTTAAATGACTAGAAAATGAAGGTTTTGCTAATTTAAACTAAAGGCAAAGTCAAGGGGTTCAAAACACCCATGACTTGAATTAAATTGTTCCTCTCAAGATTACTCGGTTAAGTCACGTTGTCAAACATGCTTAACCGGAAGATTCAACACTTTAGCACATTTGGATTCTAGAAAATGAGTTTGTTCAAGAGTAGAGTTCATTGAGGCATTTTTACAAACACTTTGAATGCCATATCTCTAAGCATCATGTGTGGCAAGAAGTCAAGCCCTTGCCTACACAAGATAAAAAAGGGTAACAAGACTAAGTTTTGATACATAAAATTGAACCCCAACTCTTAAACAAACAACTTTTAATGCTCATTTTGAGAGAAGAACAAAATAACCCAAGCCATGGGGTGCAAATCACCCCATGACCTAGCCTTGCTACACTACTCACATATACTCAAAGGGCAAATGGAAATACTACGTGAAAATGGCATAAAAAAGAGAAACATAACAAAAATGGAAATAAATTAGAGATTTGAATAGATAAGAAGAGTGCTTACAACTTTAATGAAGGCCGTAGACTTGGTTCTTGAAGATTGACACCTAATTTCTAGAGAGAA